>CM065803.1:42027500-44427500 GCA_033398695.1 Orobanche coerulescens | reverse complement strand
CGTCGTTCTTTGAGCATGTCAAGGTCGATTCGCCGGGCCACATCATTGTCGGTCGTCAACTCTTGTTTGGTTCAATGGCTGAGGACAGAGATCTCCGAGGGGATCACCGCTTCTGTTCCGAAGGCGAGGGCGAATGGGGTTTCTCCGGTTGAGTTACGGGTCGTCGTTCGATAAGACCACAAAACGTCCGGGAGCTCGCTCGCCCACCGTCCTTGCCTGGATTCGAGTCGTGCTTTAATCGTGTGTTTGAGGATTTTGTTTACGGCTTCTACCTGCCCATTCGTCTGAGGGTGGTAGGGGGCCGAGAACAATCTCTTGATTCCCCACTTCTCACAGAATTGCATGACTTCTAAACCGTCGAACTGCTTTCCGTTGTCGGAGATGATGGCCTGGGGCAGACCGAACCGGCATATGATGTTTTTCCAGATGAACTTAATTACTTGCTCTTGGCCGATCTTGTTTAGCAGTTCGGCCTCAGCCCATTTGGTGAAATGGTCTAACCCTACGATGGCAAACTTGCAGCCCCCTGGCGCCATCGGCAAGGGACCTATAAGGCCAATGCCCCATTGGGCGAAAGGCCAAGGGATGTACATTGAAGTGAGTTGCTCAGGGGAGAGTTTGATGTTTGGTCCCATTACTTGACACCTATGACACGATCTGGCATAGGCGATCGCATCCTTCTGAAGTGATGGCCAGAAAAAACCTTGTCTGGTTGTTTTATGGATGAGAGCTCGTCCGCCAGCATGGTTTCCACAGATCCCGTCATGGATCTCGGCTAAAACGAGCCGACCTTCCTCCGGTGTAATACACTTGAGGAGGGGAAGGCTGAAAGCTCGCTTGTAAAGCCAATCGTCCAATAGGGTGTACCTGGTCGCACGGAGCTGGAGTTGGCGAGCTTTGATACGGTCGTCTGGGATCGTTCCGTCCTTTAAGTATTTGATGAACGGAGTCATCCAGTTTTCCTCGGCAACAGCAACTGTGGTAACCAGGTTTCTGTCGATCGCCGGCCTTGATGATTTTGTAATTTGGATATTTAAGAAATTGGCTGCCCCATCTGATGACGCTAGTTTGGATAGAGCATCGGCCTGCGAGTTGTGCTCTATCGGGACCTGTTCGATTAGCACTTCCTCAAATTTTGTGCACATTTCGGCGACCAGCTCTTGGTATTTGACCATCTGCTCGCCGCGCGCCTCATTTTCTCCTTTGACTTGATTCATGACCAAGAGGGAGTCCATGAAGATATGGAGGCGACGAACATCTAGGGCGAGGGCTAGATCGAGTCCGCCTACCAAGGCTTCGTATTCGGCTTCATTGTTGGTCGCACGAAACCCGAAACGCACGGCATTTGTGAAACTTTGTCCGTCGGGACTAATGAGGACAATCCCTGCCCCTGCTCGCGAGTTGGTCGCCGAGCCATCCACGTATAGCTTCTAGGCCAGTCGGCCGATCTGGGTCGGACTGTGAGGGAATGTCAACTCCACCACGAAGTCTACCAGAGCTTGGCCCTTGATCGCTGTGCGAGGAGCATACGTGATATCGTATTGGGCGATCTCCAGTGACCACATGAGGAGTCGCCCGTTAGTGTCTGGCCGGTGTAGAACTTGCCTTAGAGGTAGAGTTGTCAGGACCTCCACTTGATGTTCGAAGAAGTAGGCCCTTAGCTTGCGAACACTCATGACAAGAGCGTATGCGATCTTCTCCAGAGGAGTATAACGTGTCTCTGCGTCGTGGAGCACTTAACTGACGTAGTAGATCGGCAAGTGGACTTGTCCCTCCGCTCGCACCAAAACGGCACTCAGTGCGACCACCGAGGCTGCTAAGTAAAGGAATAATTTCTCACCAGGGATCGGCTTTGCCAGGATCTGGGGGTTAGATAGGTATTCCTTGATTTTGGCGAACGCTACCTGACTCTCCTTCGTCCATGCGAACTTCTTGTTCTTTATGGTCGCAAAGAAAGGCTTGCTTTTATCGCCGAGTCGATATATGAAACGGTTGAGGGCGGCTAGACAACCTGTGAGGCGTTGCACCTGCTTGACGTTCCGTGGCTCCTGCATGTCGAGGATCGCCTGAATCTTGGTGGGGTTCGCTTCGATCCCCCTTTGGCTCACGATGTGCCCCAGGAATTTTCCGGAGCTCACCCCGAAGTTACATTTCTTGGGGTTCAGTTTCATGTTGAACTTCTCGAGGATGGCGAACGTCTCGGTGAGATCATTGAGGTGATCTTTCTTCTTGAGGCTTTTGACCATGATGTCGTCAATGTAGACCTCCATGGTCTTGCCGATCTGATTGGCGAACATTCCGTTGACTAGACGCTGGTAGGTTGCCCCCGCATTCTTCAAGCCGAAAGGCATTCGGACCCAAAAGTATATGTCTTTTTATGTGTGGAAAGATGTGTGCTTTATGTCTTTCTCCGCCATTGGGATTTTATGGTATCCGGCGAAGGCATCCATGAACGACATCATTTCGCAACCTGCTGTACTATCGACCAAATGATCGATATGAGGCATCAGAAAGTGATCTTTTGGACATGCCGCATTGAGGTCGGTGAAGTCGATGCATAACCTCCAGGAGCCGTTTGGCTTTTTGACGAGCACCGCGTTGGCGACCCATTGTGGTTCGTCTATAGCTACTCCAATTAATTTGTTGTTGAGTAGCTTTTTGACCTCTATGTCGAGCGCTGCGTACTTCTCAGGACCGAATTTTCTACGTTTCTGGTGAACACGCTTCCTTGCCGGATCGATCTTTAGATAGTGGCAAACATGTTCAGGATTTATGCCAACCATATCTTGATGCGACCAGGCAAAGACTCCGATGTTTTTACATAGTAAATTGATCAGTCCCTCTTTCAATTCGCGATCGATGCTTGCGCCGATCTGTACTTCCCGCTCTGAGCGAGCCAGATCTATCGTTATATTCTCCAACTCTTCGACGGGGACGGTCGCCTCTCGTTTGGAGCGATTTTCGGACTCGTTCCTAGGATCGATGTCGAGACTTGGCTCAAAACCGATCCTTGGCTCGATGTCATTCATTAATCGATGTGAGATGGCGTCCCTTGAGTCGGGTTGGTACGATGTCCTTGGATCATCGATCTCCATGGGTTGATCGTCGATCGTCTCAATGTTACACATAGCATGAGAAGTATTGAAAGAAGTTACGACATAGGAGTAATTCAAGCATTTCTTTGCCATTAGCTGATCTCCTTTTACAGTACCGACCGTCCCATCGGCAGTGGGGAATTTGTTACAGTAAAAGAAAGATGAGGCGACCGCCTCAAAGGTCTCTAGAAATGGACGACCTAGGAACCCATTATAGATTCTGGGCCTATCTATGATTACAAAATTTAGGTTCCTAGTAATCCTAACCTTGGGATCGTAAAAGCATATTAGCTCGACAGAGAGCTTGATCCTTCCGTAGGCTTGGACTGTGCTGTCGCCGAACCCTTGGAGCACGGTGCCGAACGGCTTGATGAACTTGGTCAAGTTGCCGAGATGGTCTAGGGAGGATTTGAATATTATATTGCAGAAGCTCCCATTGTAGACCAATACGCGATCGACCATTTTTCCAAGGATACAAGCAGAGATCACCAATGCATCCTCTTTGGGGCATTGTACTCCCTCCCTGTCCTTGTTGGGAAGGTGATGAGCGCGTCTTTAGAGATGGTCGGTTCGGGAGGTACCACGACGTGGACCCCGGCGAACGCCCTCAGTTCGGCCTTTCGTTTCCTGTTTGACATGGTGGAAACCGGGGAAAGGCCCCCGAGGTTTCCACCTCCTGCTTGAAGCATATTGATCTGACCGCCAGGGTTGATCGGAGGAATCGATTCATCAGAGTACTCCGACTCATGCTCGATCCTGGCGACCGAATTGGGAGGGGTTCTTTCATTTTGCCGGCGCTCGCGCCCTCCGGTCCTCTCTGTCCTATGTTCTGACTTGGTGACCAAGTTGTCCAATTTGCCTTCCTCAAACAGTCGCCAGAGTTGTCTGAGGAGGTCGCGGCATTGGCTGGTGTTGTGGCCGGGACTCTTGTGGTAGGCACAGAATTTTCTACGGTTTAGATGACCGTGGTCCCTTATCGGCTTTGGTTTGGATAGCCATTCACGCCCCTTGATTGCGTTGAAGATGTGGGCCGGAGATAAGTTGAGGTTGTGGAGAAGGTGGACCTCCACATCTTCGCAGCTTTGCGACCGTCTTTCTGGGCTTGGAGACCGCCTTCTTCTGGATGTGGGAAGGCGCCTTCCCTTCCCCGGAGGGTCCCTCGCCCAAGCGGATGGAGAGCATCCTTTGCCTGGCCAGGAAATCGGCGGCTCTGACGCGGAAGACCGAGTAGGTCGGGGGGATGTCCTTTGTGAGGTGCCTGAACATGGGTGAGTGGCCGCAGAATCCCCCCAGGACCGAGTAAAGTGCGAGATCGTCGCTGATGGGCTCGCCGGTGAGGACTATCTCGTCTACCCGGTTGATGTAATCTTCATCTAATTCGTCCTTCCCCTGCCTGATTTTCATCATGCGGTGGGGGCCTTCTGGGCGAGCGACTTTGGCGGCGAAGTACGACGTGAAGTCGTTCGCCAGCTTCTCAAAGCAGTTGATTGAGCGAGGTGGTAGTGAGATGTACCACCTGTGAGCGAGGTCGCCCAGAGTTAATGGGAACATTCGACACTTCGTCGCATCTGATGCTCCGCATCCGGTCATGTAGATACGGAATTTGCTCAAGTGGGTCTCCGGATCTGATCTCCCCTCATATAGAGGTGTTTGTGGGGGAGCGATCTTTGGTTGAACTTGGGCGAGCTCGATCTGAACCGCGAGTGGTTCACTTGGCCCAGCGATCGATCTCCTGGCGCCTGCCCCAGTTTCCAGGAGCGCCTTCATCTCGTCGAGCTGGCGCTGCATGGCGGCCATCGCCGTCGCCTGAATGCTCGCTGATTGGCTCCCGGAGCGCGATCCAAGGCAATCATGCTCAGATCCCCTGGCTCCATGGTGGACGATGAGCTCCCTGCCAGTGGGTTCATTTCTTGGGCGAGCGGGGGCTCGCTGGCTGGCTTGTCTGCTGGGAGTCGGATATGCCGAACTCCTGGTAAAGGATTCGTACTCCGATGTCTCCCGGTTGGGGCCTGAGTGCCCGGGTCGCCACGAGGGATCGCTCCCTAGGTGGCTGAAGACGGAATCGTCCCGCCTCACGAGAGCCTTCTCCTGCGGCTCGGGGCTTTCTGTCGATTTCTCAACATAGATCCCCTTAAGCTTCCACTTGCCTGCCCAGCGGATGGACAACGGAGTGATGGTGGGCGAGTCGCATGCCCTCCGTCGCTCCCTGAGGATGGCTATAGCCTCCTCAATCTGTTCCGCGATTTGGAACTGATCGAGTGAGAGGCTAGGACCGTCCCTCGGGGGCGGGAGTGAGAGCCTTGCGTCGCCGTGGTCACAATCCGCCGTGGGCTGGGATTCGGTCCGGGCCGGAATGAGGTTTCCGACAGATCGTAGGGTGGCTCTCTTGGAGGTCGTTACAGATGTCATTTTTCTGAAGGCTTTTCTTTTGAAGAACAGTGAGTGTTTCTTCAATTATATGTCCGGAGAATAGTGAGTGTTCTTCGAGATGGTAGGAATAAAAACGAAGGTTCAAGCCCCCCTTCCTCTAGCGCCAATTGTTGTTACCCAAAATATTATCGGGAGATAGTATTGCTGGAATGATCGAGTAACAAACAAATGCGAGAACACTTCCGCGGGAAAATAAATAACACAAGATTTGCCGGGGTTGTTAATCCCGGGCTTGAATGCTCTCGCGAGATGTTATTAATAAATATATTGTGGAGTACAAATATTAATGTTAGAATCTATTACAATGAGTGTAAAGACTTCTAGTTATCTAAGCTGTAGAGCGTGTAGATTGCCGGAAGAACCAGATATGAAGATCTGTGAGTTCTTGCTTGGGATGTTTTGTAAGTATATATGAATATCACTATGAATGTGTAAGTAATTGCCAGATGAGTCTATGATTCTCTCTCTGTATGTTTTGCACTTGTATTCATGGTAATGACAGCATATCTTAGCCACTGTAGTGAGCCTCCTATTTATAGGAGACAAGGTTGTTGGGACCTCTCCGGCGATCGCGGGCGACTGCCGTTTTCTATATTATAATAAGATGGCCGATCGTCCCGTCACGTGAGGCTGTTCCCTTAAAGTCTGGGGCTGCTGCTGGCGGCCAGCTGTAGGAGCCAATGGGAAGCCTGCACGCGTCCTGAGTCGCTGTCCGGGGAGGACTCACTTTGTACCTTTCGGCGGCCCTATCGGTAGGTGAGGTAGGTGATAGGCTGGGGTCAAATGTCTTATCTGTCGGCGCCCTTTGTGGATCTGCACGTGGGCCACCGTCTAAGATTCGGTCTTCGACGACTTTGACGGATGTTGGATTCATACGTGGCACGAGACGATCTTCTCTGGTTGGACATCATAGACGATCGCCAATTAACAATAGACGATCATCGGATACCGAAAGACGATCGACGTGGGTGCCGACTGCTGGGTGTTTGCCCATAGTATGTCTTCTATGGTAGACTCTCTGATCGTTATGCCGATCGCCTTTGAGGCGTATTAATCGCCGCACAACAGGGTGCACATAGCTAATCTCCTAAGTTCAACTTGAGATTTCCATACAGGAAATGGAGATTTCTCATAATCGGTCTCTTCTTGTGCACCCAGTAAAGTTCCTTGTGTACTCTATATTCTTCTTTGGGTAGATACACCAGCGTCAATGTCTCATATAATTAAATCATGTGGGTGATCTCTTAGCCATATCCTGTCAGGTTCTAGTTCGGCATCCCGTACTGTATCTTGTGGTGCTGTAGTTCCAGCTTCAGGTTGTACAGCATCAGCTTCGACTACTTATGATCTAACAGCTACGGGATTAATATCTAAATTTACGACAGGCTCTATTGGAGCTTGAGGGTCATCAATGGAGAGTGTTCGGATATTCTGGGTTAAGTATTTTACTTTTGTAGGATCAAAGTGAGGTTCGTCGAACACTACATGAACAGATTCCTGTATTGTCAGCTTTTTTTTGTTAAAGATTCTGAAGGCTTTGCTGATAGAGGAGTATCCTACAAATATCCCTTCATCCGATTTTCCGTCGAAGGTCTTGAATTGATTGTTTTATTGTTATGCTTGTTGATTGTACAACAGTTTTGTGTATAACACGCTGTATTGGTTGCTTCGCCCCAGAACCGCTGTGGCAACTTGTTGCGGCATTCATGGTTCTTGTTTCTTTCTTGAGCATCCTATTCTTTCACTCAGCAACACCATTTTGTTGATGCGTGCGGGCTGCTAAGTATTCGTGCTGTATTCCATTATCCAAACAGTATTGCTCTATAAAGCGATTTGTGAATTCAGTACCTCTGTCGGAACAAATGGACACAATACTCAATCCTTTCTCATTGTGTAGCTTTCTCAGGTGCTCAGGCAACTTCGATGATGTTTCTTTCTTCTTCCTTAGAAATATTGTCCAAGCATACCTGGAAAAATCATCAACAATAACGAGACATTAGATTACAGGATCTACAGGACCGTAGAGGTTCATATATAGCATGTCCATAACCTTGTGGGTGGATATGTAAGATTTGCTTTTCAGGGTGGTTTTGACTTGTTTGCCTTTCTAACAGGGTCCGCAAACACTGTCTTTATGGAATGACACATCGGGCAAACCTCTAACCATTCCCTGTCTGGCGAGCTTGTTGATCATCTTGAAGTTGATGTGAGACATATTCTTGTACCATAGCCCGCTTTGATCTGCAGTGCCTTTAGCAACAAAACAAGGAACAGTAGAGCTCGTAGGCTTTCAGTCAGTAATATACATATTACATGACCTGCTTCCTGTGAGGACGACTTCTTTGGACTTGATGTCCTTCACTCTACAGTGGTCTATATAGAATTTTACCGAGAACTGTATGTCACAGAGCTGGCTAATACTATGTACTGTAGGACTTCAACATAGGCTACGCCGGTGACTTTGAACTTTGCTACAAGTAAGGTTCCCTTCCCTCTTGTTCTTCCTTTGGATTTGTCACCTAAGTGCACCTTTGGACCACGACCTTCTACATAATCTGACAGTTTGCTTATGTCTCCTGTCATGTGCCGAGAGCATCCGCTGTCAAAGTACTAGATGTCCTTTTCTTTTATATCCTGTAATAAAAGAGATTAAGTATATTTAGGTCCCCTTTAATTGTTTGGTCCATGTATGTTAGTGCCCTTTTTGTACCCAAATTTGCCTGAAAACAATAGGTTTGCTGTAGGTTACTTTTGGTACAGTTTTGCGGTGTCTACGTGGGGAAGGCAAGCAGTCGATGTAACCTTGATTATCATGCATGTAAGGGTTATTATACCAATATGATTGCCGCCTAGGAGGTGGGGCCATTTTCATAGGTCTTACAGCTTGTCTTCTGGGTCTCCAGTTGAATTCCCAGAGCTGTTGTTGATGTTGCGTGGTGACCTGCTTTCTGGATGGATAACGGGGCTCCTGTATCCAATATCTAGGCCCATTGTACTGTTGACAGTACTACGGTGTATCCCTTTGATATTTGGATACAGCCTTCTGTCTTGATGGCTACTGGCGCTTTTGATATGCTCGGGGAGCATGTTGTTGATTACGCCTTACAGGTCTGGGAGGCTGAGGTTTCCACTGTTTGTGAAATGAACTTGGTGGTGGAATTGCATCCTTTGTTGTACGAAGGGCATCTTTAGTTCTTTCGAGACTTGGAGTCTCTTCGGGAACAAGAATGGGTTCCATACCCCTAACGAATACTGTATTGGTTTTTCCCTTATTGGAGAATGAGTTATACCCTAAGCCATGGGCATGTTGCCTAGTGCTTAGAATTTCTTCCATCAGTTTAGATGATTTCTCTAATGATTTCAGGATGGTCTCTAATTCTCCTTCTCGCTTCTCAAGAGTTTTTACTTTGGCTTCGAGTAAAGCAATATCATTTTTCTTGCTCTCATTATGAGACTTAGCCTCATAATTTAAGTGGGGCCCCAAACCAAACCCTCAGATCGTGGGAAAGTTCATGATTTCTTTCCATGAGTTTTTCAAATGTGACCTCGTTATTTTGCAATCAATAGACATAGTTTCATAGTTATTTTTCAGCAAGTCATTCTCATCTTTAAGCTCTAATTTTGAAATTTCCAGTTGTATGTTTTCTCATTTTAAGGTCTCATTGGGCCTTTTGAATGTTTTTGAATTCATTCAACATGTTTTCGAAGGTATGAGATGCATTTACGTGCATAGATGAATTTGAACTACTTCATGATCGCTATCCTCATCATCCTGTATTTCTTTGGCCATAAAGCACATATATGCTTTATATTCGATCTCATCGTAGGAGGAGTCACTATCAGTGATTGCCTGAAGGCACTCCTCGGTCTTGTTCGATGCTGGCGAGGCTTCTGATTCACCAATCAGGGCCTTGATCTTATTTTTCCAGACACGTCTTCTTTCGTCCTTTTCTTGTTGCTCAGCTTCTGGCAACTTTTGTACTTTCGGGTGTGGACATTTATTTGCATAATGTCCAGGTTTTCTACAGTTATAGCATAAGTTAGAATCACTACAGAAAGGAGATTCAAAGCATACCTTGTGAAAAGGCTTGGGCCTGTAGGGGGTCTTTCCAGACTGTTTGATGTATGTTGTGCGGCGATTTATACGCCTCGATGGCGATCGATAACAAGGCCAAGCGACCGAGTCCACAACCAAAGGAGCTACGGCGAAATTTTCAAAACGAAGATAACTGTCCACCTTCAAGCATCTAGCGATCGACTCCCAAGGCGATCGCCATTTGGCACCTAGCAAGCGACTCTGGTGCCCGACCTAGGACGACCATCATGTGCCACGAACATGGCCTTCGTCCGTCAAAGTCTACGAAGACTGGATCACGAAGCAAGCACCCATGTGCAGATCCGCAAAAGGCACCGCAGAACATGGATCGTTGACTCCAGCCCACATGCAGCTGTCAGTGATAAGGACGGCCTCACCTACCGACAGACCCGCAGAAAGGTCCTAAATAGGGCCTCCCAGGACAGCGACACGAACGAGTGTTGGCCTCTCATTGGTTCGCACTTCTGACAGCCGGCAACTCCTGCGGACTTTAAGGACACCAACCTATGTGCTAAAGGCGATCGCCCGCTTATTATAATACAGCAGAGGCGATCGCCCAGCAACTCCCAGTCCTATAAATAGAGAGCCTCCAGCAACTGGAAAAAGGTTCTCCTCTCGGTTTCCAAATCGGTTCTCCAATCCATTCAAAAAAACGTTCACAGACGTTCGCAACTACGTTGGCAAATACATACAAACGTACACACTTTAAGACTCTCGGCTTCCTCTCTTGAATCCATCTCAGGATTTCTCTCTCAGCACCTCTCAACCAAAAGACGGTCGGTAGAGGCAAGAACTTCCTGCAGCACAGATTCGAAGAGACTCGCAAGCCCGGGAGCTTAGGCTTCCAGCTAATACACACTGTGAGAGATCGTCGATTTCTCAAAGTCATCACAGCACCCCGTCGTTGTTACAAGAACTCACAGAGCATCATATCTGGTTCTTCCGGCAATCTTCACGCTCATTAGCTAAGATAACTAGGGTTTACACTCATTGTAATTGTACTCTAACATTAATATTTGTACTCCAAAGTATTTGTATTAATAATATCTCGCGAGAGCATTCAAGCCCGGGACTAATAACCCCGACAAATCTTGTGTTATTTATTTTTCCCACGGAAGTGCTCTCACATTTGTTTGTTACTCGACCATTCCAGCAATATTCATCTTCGGATAATATTTTGGGTAACAACAATGTACTTTTTGAATTTGTGCATTAACAGGGCCATTTCATCTGTGACAGGATATCATCATTGCTGTCTACAGTCTTGTGTGTGGATTTGGATGTGCTGGGTGCAGAGCTGTGTCTCCTGTCAGATACAGCAGCTAGTGCTGTAGTCTTGACAGGTGACTCCTTGGCCTTTTCTCTCTTGTCAATATCATACTCAAAGGCTTTGAGGTCAGCGAAGAGATCAAAGGTAGAAATATCATTAAGATTACAGGATATACGCATAGCTGTAGTCTTAATGTCCCATCGGGCATGGAGTGATCTAAATTTTTTTAAATTTTTCTCCTTTTGGGTATACACTTTACCCAATACTTCAAGTTCAGTAACAATGCCAGTGAATCTGAGGTCAATCTCCTCAAGTGTTTCATAAGATTTCATTTCAAAGGATTCGAATTGATGAGTAAGTTTGGAAATTTTATTTTCTTTCAAGAGCTCAGTACCCTCGCAAATCAGCTTGAGTTTTTCCCAGATTTACTTAGCTGTCTTACATCTCTTTACCTTTGAGAATGTGCCTTTGTCGAGAGTGACAAATAGCACATTCTTGGCGATGTTGTCCAGATTGGCTCGCTTGCGCTCATAAGCCTTCTACTGATCGCGCTCTTTCTCGAGCATCTCGGCGTAAGGTTGCCCTTCCATCCTCGGGGCTGTATTGACCTTCAAAATTTTGATAGGTCCTTCCTGGATTTCATAAATCATTTCCTCGTGTATGGCTGGAATATGGGCTTCCATCCTGATTCTCCAGTCATCAAACTCATCAATCGAAAATATAGGGACCTTGTTTATCATAGATGAGTCCATTTTATACATGAAATGATGAAAGTGTAAGACGAAGTTTTCAAAACCTAGTGATTATGGGATCTGATGTAGTTAAAAATCGAATGATTCTTTTTAGAATCAACCGCTCCGATACCACTTGTTGGCCACTAAGTATACAACAAGCAGCTTAGAAAGTATGAGTACAATAAGTTGTATGATTTTCGAAGTTAATTACATAGCGGAACTCTTTGGGTGAGTTTTTATAGATACAACAACTTGGTGTTATCCTGTTTGCTTGATGCGTACAGGTTTTACAATGTATACTTAATAAATCATTATACAATGAAAACAGTAAAGACAAAAGATAAAAAACACACAGTTTAAAGTGGTTCGAGGTAAACCCCTCTACTTCCACTGGTCCTCCAAACATGAGTAAAGGGTTTATTAAAATCATTACGTACACAACTACGTGACTTTAATTAAACCTGTCTCTGTATCGTTCACACAGATTGATATAGGGACTATAGCTTTGGGCCTTTCACACAGATTCGCTTGAGCTATTTCGACTCGCTTCTTCTCACAAAGATCAAAGATTCATGTCTAATGCTACTTTTCCCACACATGTTGAAATACATAAGGATCCTTAGTCTACACAGGGCTACTGATATTCTCAACGGTAAGGTTTGAACAAATCTCAAACATCAACTTTATCTTTGATGAACGCACGCTATATGCTGTTCTATTTGCGTTGAGGACTTAGTATATTTCTTCGCTTGGATACTACTGTATGCTCACAAAATATACTGCTCTTAAATAACTATATTGTCAGAGTAATCTTGTCATGCGCGATAATGAATAGCTTTTCGTGTCGCTTAATCCTTTTGCTTGGGGTTATTTATAACCTTGGAGATGTATCCATTATAAATGTATCCGTTGTTGGCTGGTGAGATGTTGACGCCTGTCTCTTGATTGGAGGCTACTGAATGTTTGAAATAAAGCAGATCGCATTTAATGCTCCAGGTATCCTTTCTCTCTTTACATTAAATGCTCTTCAGAGCATTCAGACTTGTCTCTCTCCAGCTGCATTAAATGTTGTCCTATCAGCAATAAATGCTCCTTTAACTGTGAATACTTTATGAATAAACAATGTTTGTGTCACAATGGTTTGAAGCTTTTTATGTTCAGTTTTGTTGGATGTGTTTTACTTTTTCCAAGTAAAACACCTTCAAGATGTATGCTATATCCAACACATTAAGTTTCTTTGACGTATGAAGTAGGCTCTGTAGGATGGATTGTAGAAGATCTATTTGCTGTATGGACGAGTTGTATGAAGAGTCCTAACAACTTCCATACTTAATAACATTCTGACTTCTTGCTGTGCGTTTTGCCAATTTATCAAAATTAGAATGTTTATCCCAACAGGTGTACAGATCCTGCACTTGGCACTGCCCGCCGGTCCGGCTGACGCCGACCTCTACGACGACCTGAACTCTGAGGACTCTGCAAAATCGTTGTCTTCTGACCGACACTAGATTCTCCCTGCATTGTAGTTACCATCGGAGTTCTGACTGTTCTGGAAACTGCCTCGCAATGAGCTGCACGATGACCACTCCGTTCGCATGAGTAACAAGTAACCAATGAAAACAGACAATCCTTCACCAAGTTCTCACTCTGACTGTATTTAAAACACATTATGCTACTAGGAATGGAGGACTGAACCGAACGGTTACCATGGGAGCCTCTAGCTTGATGAAACAATCTTCTCCCTGATACGGGATCAGATTATGGCTTAAAAAACCTACCACCCTTACCGGCTGAGAAGTTTTCAGTAGTCTTCTATTTCTTAGACTCAGAACCAAGCTATGATTCTCGAACAGCCATCTCAATTGCCATAGAACGATCCTTGTATTCTTTCAACGTAGCGCACATAAGTGGTGCAATGTCCTGTCTTATATGAGGCTTCATATGCATATTAAAATAACGAATTTTATCTGCCTCAGTTCTCACTTGATCTCTCACATAGCACAACTACTGATTATAGGTAATGATGGCCTGGGATATCAGTTCGTCCTGCAGCATAGCTATAAAGAACTCGATGATTCTGCGAACTCGAACTGGCGGCGGACAATACTCCACCTCCACGGGGGTCTTAAACTCATCCCAGGTATCTATGAAATCCCTAAGTGCCACTGCCTCCCACCATTCAGCGGCTTCTTTGTCCAGGAGGTATTGAGCAATATGCACCCTCCTACCATCTCGACAAGCCACGGCAACAAAAGTCCTGCCTAACTGGAAAAAGCCAATTCTCCAAACCCAAGGAATCAGTAGAACCAACAAAAAGAGGGGGGGTGCATCTTCGTCACCTTCTGAAGCCATCTTCTAGCTTCATCTTCTGCGGTCGGGGGTGGATTCTAGTACCCACCTTGAGCTAATTGAGCCACCAACTGCTGAAGAATAGCGGTAGCTAATGTGTCGGCGTTATTACCCGATGGTTGGTCCTATCTGACTGATAAGTCCTGATATCCGTCAGAACTCAAGGGTAGAGTATTCAGCACTGAGCGAAGCCGAATCTGTGGATGACTGGGAAGGCGTAACTCCCTCATCAGCAGAACCGCAACCACGACCTCGGCCGCGTCCCCGATCTGGTCTACCACGACCTCGACCATGTCCCCGATCTGGTCTACCACGACCTCTCAACATACTGAAGAATAAGAAACGAGACGAGACAAGATCAGTACAGTTCACAATTTACATCGTCGGTACCCCAACTCACGATTCTGATTCACATAGGAAAAAATAATACAGAAGCGTAACAGTTTGAAGAGACTTACATCTGTGGGTCGCACGAAGACATGGTAGCACGATGATGTTAGGATCAATAACTGACTCTTACAACTCAATTGATAGACCCAAATTGACCGACAGCCAAGCTCTGATACCATAAATATAACATCCTAATACTCATAAGGGTCATTATATGCCATAGAACCTTCATCAAGATTTACCAGGCTAAAATATTCACACAACTCCACAATAATTCCATAAAAATACAATATTTAATAATGTAAATTCGCCGTGGCCTCAGCCAAAACATTTTAATTTTAACACAGTATGATAAAATCTAAAGTAAATCCATTTCCCCCACAATGGACTTCAACAATTAACTTTAAAACAGGAAACGTTTACTCAAATAACTCTGACAGACATCATGAACATATTAAAATGAACACCCCAAACTTGAGCCTCATAACATCATGCTTGACCATCCTTTGCATGCGTCTCCCGTGCTGGCTCCTCAGATCGTCCGATACCTGAAATGCATGAAACGCATTTCACCCAATGAAGGGGTTAGCATTCGAATGGCTAGTTCAAGTACACAATTACACAATATTATATATAAACACAATTCAACACTATTATCACATTTGAAAAATATTTGATAAAACAATATTCCAGAATAACAAGTTTCATCGAAACATCATCATCATAATTATCACAACATCACATATCATCCCAAATCAACCACACTTGGTAATCCACGGCCATGCCCCTAAGCATCAACCCCCAGAGGTCCCGTCGAACCGTCCCCAGATGGAAAACCACTTCCGCAATCTTGCCCTTTAGCATCTGCCCCTAGAGGTTCCGTCGAACCGTCCCCAGGTAGTAGAACCACAACACACACACACACGTTTTTCATAAATCATCATTCATGTCAAATTCGCATCATATATAATACAATGTAATACATGTACTTGCCTCGGTTATTTCAACATGAAAAAATAGTGAGCGGAAGGGACCTCGGTCTGAATTCTCCTCAATAATTAGTTCCTATCACGTAACAATATTCAATCAACCACAACACCTCGAAATAAGAAATCGTCTTATATACTACTCTTTGGATTAATTCATCGAACACTACGAAGTCATAATCACTCTTAATCAATTAACGATGGAAATATCGAAATCTAATCCATAAAATTAAATGAATCAAAGGATTATGATTATACAATCATAATTTAACATAAATCTAATCTAATTCGGACTACGAAAATGAAATCGCAACAAAACCCCCCAAATCCCAAAAACTAGGGTTCTAGGAACATGAAAATATTGATGTGATATCTAGCCGAAATCTACCCTTACACTCGCCCAAGATCGCTAAAGTCGCCGGAAGGAAGAAATGAAAGTGAAAAATGACAAAATTTGGTCACTGCTGCCATATATACTAACGGGACTTGGCGTGCGCTATGGGAAGGTTTAGCGTGCGCTAACAGGCAAAAATGCAGTACAATAGTTTCTGCCCGGTCCCGTTTGCATGCGCTAAGGTATGTGTTAGCGTATGCTACCTAGTTCGGTCCAGAACTCCTGAGATTTCTGTCCAACTCCAAAATGTTCTGTCCAAGCTCCTTAACGTGCGCTAATAGGACATTAGTGTGCGCTAATTGACTCATTCCAGAACCCAGAAACCTTATGTCCAGCCTCATTAGCGCGGGCTACGGGCAAGACTAGCATGCGCTATGGTATTACATTAGTGCACGCTATCTTTAAGTTTAGCGTGCGCTAACTGCTCTGATACAGCAATACAATTGTGAAGTCAGGTCAGAATGACCACGACCGGAAGGTACAAAGCTCGATAGTTACCGAGAAACACGAAGCGTCAGCGAGGAAAAACAACATACAAGCTCAAGCTCTAATCAAACACATAATTCCAACCATCCGACAGAGCGGAAAAAACAATTTCGATAACAATGCTCAAAACTATGGAAAATTTACAAAACGGACCAAACTCCCAAAAATCACGATTCGAGGTCAGGTAATAATCTACAAAAACCGTAACACGTCTTAAAATATTAAATGAACTTGTAGAAACAACAAAGAGTCGGTTTCGAACAAGATTTAATAGAATCGAGCCTCAATGCGGAAAAGTTACACTAATACGCATATTTTCATAAAATAACTCTGAAACACGTTCCGATGGTCAAGAATGCAGAACAAAGTAGTTTCAGAATACCAAAACAATTACAAGCGAGTCGTCCAAAAATGGAAATACACCAAAAATAGAAATTACTAAAAATAGAAAGTGCGGATATTACAATTATGAACATGTTTAAGAATTAATTCGTTTTCTTGAAGATTTCTTGGTGTATATATAACATATATTGATGATTATATGGTCAATTATTGGTTTTTGAATAATATATATGGATTTGACATCTCGAAGTCGAGCTATGACGATTGGAATCATAATTTTCGCATGTTCTTGATAAATACAAATTCTGATTATGTAATATTATTGTTATAGGATGGATAAAAGTTGGATTGGTCTACAAAAATAGGATCCAAGAGTTATAGATGGAATGAGAGGATTTATTTGATTTGTGAAGGATCATGATAGTGATAATATAATTCATTACTGTCCATGCAATAAATATAAATGTCGCAGCGATATGTACCGTTTTACACTTGATATTGTATGAGAGTACTTGAGAAAGAATGGGTCTTGGGATAAAACACATGCTGGATTTACCACGGTGAAAGATCAAATTCACTTATTCCCCAATGATCACGGACAGTATAGTAATAGCACGTCCAATGATCCCACAAAAAGGTTGATTGACGCGTGTTTGGGTATTATGAGAGGGACGTACCGGTTGAAGGTCAAGAATACCATATAGCTGATCAACAGTCATCCGAACCCCTACATCGATACCCGTTAACACTGTTGATAGATACAACAAGCTAATCCATCTCCAACAGACTCTTCTTTACATTGGGTGTCACATTACGGTTCTTGATAATGTCATAGAGACTATGAGAGTCAAGGTGGAGAATAAAACCTCAATTAAAGTTGTGGATGATTATTTAGAACTTACAGGAAAAATGCTCCTAGAAGGTCATCGTCTTCCTAGTAATCACAGTAAAATGAGACGTATCCTGAAAGGTCTTGGGATATCATATGTAAAGATCTATGTATGCATATATGATTGTGCTTTATTTTGGAGAAAGCCTAATGATGAGCTAAAGAGATGTCTAGTATGTGACACAGAGAGGTGTAAGTTCACTCCTTCTAGTAAAGAGAAATCTATAAAGGTTCTTTGGTACTTCCCTCTAAAGGATAAACTGGAGAGGCTTTTCATGTCTCCTCACATAGCCAAGGCGATGAAATGGCAGGCCGAGCCTCGCGTAAATGATGAGGATACTATGATACACCCTTCTTATGGAGAGGAATCATATAGATAGGTAGTTTCCAGAGTTTGCATTATATGTCCGAAATGTAATACTTGGGCCCGCATCTGACGGATTCAACCCTTTTGGCCACATAAGTCTTTCATATAGTATATACCGGTGGTAATTTTTCCTTACAACCTTCCTCCATAGATGTGTATGAAGAAGGAGTATAATATGTTGACTCTCTTAGTACATGGCCCTGGGTATCCCGGAAAGTGTATTGATGTTTATTTGAGACCTTTGATAGGGGAACTGAAATTGTTGTGGGAGCAAGGTCATCCGTTGTACGACATTTACTCACATGAGATGTTTTACTTACGTGCTGTGTACCATTACCATTAGTGATTTTCATGCGTACGGAATGCTGTCTGGATCTGTTATTAGTGGACATGGAGGATATCCAGTGTGCTTGAATGCAGACTGAGCAAGGTATCACTATCAGAAGGTTATCAGCATGTGTCACCATCTATGCCTTGAGAGGATGCATGTATAGCGTACGGGTGCTGCACCATTTGATGGGACTGGAGAGGTGGGTGATCCACCATGGGAGTGGACTGGTGAGGATTTTTTGCCGTGCTGAGTGAGTATGATTATGGGCAGTTGAGCAACCATCTGGATATAGTATAGGAAACTTCAGAAGGACCGAACATATGTACTGGTCCCACAAGAGTATATTCTTGGATCTGACTTATTGGAGTAAGTTATTAATTAGGAACTACCAAGATGTGATGCACATAGAGTGAAAGGGTTGTTGGTACAATGTTATGTTGGGAAGGGAAGACTAATGATGGCCCTAAGGCACATATTAGTTTAAAAGAAACGAACATTAGAAAATATTTATGATTGAAGGAAGGGAATGGAAAACACAAAATGCCGAAAGCAGCTTACACCGTCACCCCTGAGCAAAAGGTTGAGATTTTTTTGTGGATGAAGGCTACTAGGTGTCCCAGAGGATATTCTGGAAATATAGAGAGGTGTGTTAACTTCAAGGAGAATAAGTTAACTGGATTGAAGAGCCATGATTGCCATATCCACAAGACATTCCCACCGAATTTTTTCGAACTCATGCCTCACCTCATGATCCATCTTCCTCGCCAACTTTTACTAACAGGCCTGGTCCACTACATGTGGATATTTCCAATAGAAAGACAACTTGGTGACTAGAAAGACTCTATGACTAATAAGTCTGCACCTGAAGGATGTATAGCCTAAGCATATCTTGCATGGGAGTGTGCAACATATACCAAGTTCTATTTGGGCGCGGTCGATCCCACACCCGAGCCTATGTCCACCATTCCAGTGCAATTTAATCTCTCCATCATCACCAACAAAGTTGAAACAGTGTCTCCCCACCGCTCGCAGCCCCTGCGGACCTCAGCCCAGCATCGCCCCACCTCACCCTGTTGGTACTTTTTTTTCTTATTTCGTTTTACTTTACCTATGAACATAGAATGAGAAATAAGAAGCCTTATCCAGATTATGTAGAAGTGTTGCTTTTAACCACAAACCAGAAAGCCTTTCTTAACACTACTATTGATTTCTATTAGGTGATTATCATAATTTTTTTTGCAATTTAGGTTTATTTGTTGTTTGTTGAAATATTAGTGTTGATTGTTGAACTTGTTAGGATATTGGTATTGATTGTTAAATTTATTGGGATGTTATTGATTGTGTTGGAATGATATTGAATTTGTTCGGATATTAGTGTTGATTATTAAATTTGTTGGGATATTAGTATTGATTGTTGAGTTTATTGGGATATTAGTGTTGATTGTTAAATTTGTTGGGATATTGTTGCGTTAATTGTGTTGGAATAACTATTGAATTTGTTGGGATAATAGTGTTGATTGTTGAATTTATTGATTGTTGAATTTGTTGGTATCTAGTGTATATATTGGTGTTTGTGAGTTTAGTTACTGTGATATTTTGTGAATATGTACATGTTAAGTGGATAAAATTAAGAAACTAATGGGTGGTAAGAAAAAAGTCGAAGACTCCGGAGTCGGGGGAGAGTTCTACAACTTCCAATCATGCATATCTTGTGGGTAAGTATGTGGATCAAAGTAACTCTCGCGTACGTGAGCTAGTACAAATAGTGGGCTGAAGTTTAAGGATGGAAACTTGTATCTGGCAGATGAGGCACATACCACTACAAGGTGCTTATCTTATCAGACTCCCAGACTGAGGACGACCCCCACTACTACCGAGATGACTCAACCTCGTATGCCTCCTATACACAACATTCTCTTCCCTCCTCCTACATCTGAGAGTCGTGGAGCTACACCGAGCACGTCATCTGATGTGCCTTCCGATCACCGTCGACTTTATTTATGCTCCCTATGGTACCAGCGATTCCAAGAATCGATGAGAAAGGAGTACACCAACCATATAGCTTCGTTAACCAAATGGAGGCGTATGTGTTCCAGTCGTGGCCTGAGAAAATGATTTGGCGGACATGTCGGATATCTAAGATGAAGTTGTACGCGGAGCTTACAAAACACCTGCCGTCCTCGCTGACGACGTCCCGTCCTTGCCAACGGCTAAACTTTAGCCGACCCACCTTGTCCGACCAAATATTAGTCGATGGCCGGTGTAACACCCCCAATCCACTCGGGAATATTACAGCGCCACAGACCCTCTTTGTGAGGATCTACCAGGCTAAATACGTAAATAATACATCCAACTACAAGTCGACGTGGCTAAATAACGAACCATTAGACCAATTTGGTCTTTTGCCACAACATACACATCAAACATACATAGCTCTGCCTCGATAATACTCATGCCAGGTTCAAATACACGAACCATATTTTACAACCGGGGAATACAACAGTGGAACATACAATACAATATGACGTGACCAATATACTCAGAACTGGTTTTCATGTGATTAGTATCATTCGTATTCCATCATCCTTCGTACTGATCCTGTGTTTAGCTCCCCAAGGCCCTGCATATACCTGGACGCAATACAGACATCCACCACCCGATTACTCGGGGGTTAGCAAAATTCAACTATTTTGCTAGTGCAAGTATAAGGTGCAAATACTAGCCATAAACAGCATCCTCCGAGAAACATAATAATCGAGAACATCCAACCAGTTAATCATAACAAAGACTTCCCGAGATAATTCACTTGATTAAAACCGTTCGAACCATGAAAGGTAGGAATGAAATCAATGTACATCTTGCAAAACAGTTTAAGATCTCGGGAGTTTTAAAAATATTTAGAATTTAAGAATTCTCATCTTATCGAAAACCACTTAGGGATATAGCCCAAAGATCATTTTCCAAAATACAAATCCGATAACAAAACACGGAGTCCACGACCCAATCATATGATTCCGATCACAAAACATGGGGTCCACGACCCATCCATATCAATATATTCCTAAGGATTATTCGCATCTCGTGCTAGCATGCCACGAACCTCAGAGCCTTCTCGAGCCATACCCGAGTGAATAACCCAATGGGAAACCACATAATATCACATATCACCGTGACAACAGTCACAATAACCACAACCATGACATACGTTCATAGTTATCCCGGCATCGGGCTAGCAAGCCACGAACCTCGGAGTCTCTACGAGATCTACCCGGTTTGGACAACCCATGACACGTACGTCACACAACCAAACCACAACCATAAGTTATCCTGGCATCGGGCTAGCAAGCCACGAACCTCGGAGCCTCCACGAGACATACCCGATTTGGATAACCTAAGGTCACGTCCGATCCGTACTAGCAAGGACAGATCTTGGAGGTTCAATAAACCCTACCCGGTGGCACATCACTCTACAGTCATCACACAACAATAAGGAAGTACAATTTCTAAACAACACCAAACATCATAACCTCCTCACAAAGGAGTCACAATCAATATCACACGATAACACATACTTACCAAATGAATACACGTACTAACACACAATCCTTGACAAGTGAAAAGAAAGACATATTATAATCACGTAAAATGATCACAACACCCTCCACATACAACACTAATACACATATTCAGAAAAGTACATTTGTTCACAAATCATATGAGTTATCTTTATAGAAACCATTATTGAAAATATACAGATTCTTTGGGAAATTCATTATAAGCATTCAAGTAGCACACATAATTGGACACCAACTACTATTTCTACGGAACACGTAATGTATGGGCAAGATACTTGCCTCGATAATCGATACCAAAAACTCCGACAAACATGGCTCGACCGAAAAACCTCGAACACCTACAACTTCCGTAAGAAACTATGAAAATATGATTGCAACAAGGAGCAAGACCAAAACAAATGGGAAACGCCTCAAATCAACGAATGAAAACTCATATGAACATTTAATCAAACACTAAATGTTCACGGTTCCTCATGAACACTCGAATCATCAATCGGGTTGAACGAATCAAGGAAATGGATATACAATCCATAGAACATGTTTAAAAACATCATTTAACACTACCCGATTCATCAAAATCAAGAACAAAACCCCCAAAATACCCAAAAATAGGGATCTAAGAATTTTACCTTGACTAAAACAGTGAAAGATGTTGGGATGTTGTTAAATCCATGCTAGGAAAAGATGTTGATGGATGATGATATCAGGCCAAAATCTAGGCTTACACTCCCTCAACATCGTCCAGATCGCCAGAAGGAAGAAAGGAGAGGAAGAAATGACGAAAGTTGGCCTCTGCAGTCCTATATATAATGTCAACAGTTAGCGCGCGCTACGGAATGTGTAGCGTGCGCTATCGGCTGAAAAATTCAGTCCAGAACCTTCTGTCAGTCTCCATTAGCGGGCGCTAATAGGTGAGTTTAGCGTGCGCTAATTATACACTATATGCTCACTGTGTAATCTTTGCTATTTCGATCATAACTCCTTCGTCCGGACTCCAATTGACTCACTGTTGAACCATTGGAAAACTTACTTGATGCTCTATGACACTGTAAAGTTTCAGAATTTTTAGACTTTATAAGTACCGGTGGTGATCTTACAAAGTTGATCCAAATGCACAACGATGATACTCCTCGACAAAACATCGATCATTCAACATGCAACGAAACACTAACGGACAACGACATATGATCACATAGACGCAGGCACCACATATCCACTTGAATTGGTAAATAAGTCAAGATGTCCGGATGCCAAAATCATGGGCATTACACTCTACCCCACTAAAAATAAGTTTCATCCCGAAACTTAAAACATGGACCAATCAGGCAGGGCAACTTTAGATAACATCCGTTATCTATTGTTGATAGCACACATCAAACCTCATGCAGTACAGAACTTTTACAGTCTGATTCACTACGCCATAGAGATAAGAAAATGCGACGAACAAACATCACTACGGTAGATTAATCCAGCAGCACAACAACCAAGACACAAATCTAACGCTGAACAAATATGAAATTCCGATAACCCAAAGGTTTGGAAGAGATCAAATACGAAGACAATTTCCCGAACTTAAGGAAATTATGAAGTAGACCAGATGCTCGAAAATCACAATACGAGATCGAACAAAAATAATCAGACAACAACGATCGAACAACAACGATCAAACAACCATGATCGAATAACAATGATCAAACAACAACTTCGAAGTTCACAACTCACTTAAGACATTAAATGATCTTGTAAAAACCACAAGATGTTTATTTCGCTTAGGGCTTACGGGAAACGAACCGAACTGGGAAAAGTCATAACGATAAATGGATTAATCCATAACAATATCACAACTCGTTCGAACGATAAAAACTAAAGAACAGAACAAGTTCAGAAAGTATCAACCAACACAAGCGAGCCGATAGAATTGAAAAATACAGAAGTTAAAAAAAATCCGGGTTTTACGATCCACTATTAACAAAAGAAGTTTGTCCCCAAAATTTGAAACAACGAAACAAGGAAATAACATAACAAGCAACTGGCAGACTACACCTTTCAGGGACTTCTCAGAGTCGACCCTGATATCGGTGCTGGAGTCCGTGCCTCTGAAGACTCGGTGGCCACCTCGCAAAACTGAATTCTGTGTCCCTCGAATCCGTACTTGTAACACGTTATTGGCAGGGAAGTACAATGTGCACATACATGCGCCGACACATTACAGTTAAAACACCTCCTGGCTTTACCAGGAGTCAAAGTTGATGACTTGGAACTCTTAGTCCCACTCATCGAGCGATGGAACTTCATAGCAGAAAGACCACGGTGTTGCAGTTTATAAACTCCAACTCCTGATCAAACTTTTTTGCTTCTTCGACTCGGGCATGCGCTCCGACGATAATGAAGCTAGCTCGTAGGCTAAGGCTCGATTATGATAATCTCTCAACGTAGTGCAAGTGAGTCCTGCCATATATTTGCGAATCTCTGGCTTCATATGCATGTTAAAATGATGGATCTTCTCTTCTTTAGTCCTCACCTGATCTAGCAAATAATTGAGTTTTTTGCTATAGTCGATGATAGCTTGCGACACCTATATGTCCCGTGGTTCTGCCAAATAAAAATCACGAATCCTCTGATCTCTAATCGGTTTCGGACAAAACTCATCTTCCATAAATTCTTGGAGCTCCGCCCACATGACAACATGATCATGAGGTTTAACAGCTTCCTACCGATTAGCAGCATCTTTGTCAAGAAGGTACTGAGCGATAGGCACCTTCCGATCTTCGGGACAATCAACTGCCTCTAATATCCTAACTGAAAAGCCAACCATCCCAACCCAACGCATCCGCAGCACCAGCGAATCGAGGGGGATTCATACGAACCACTTCTCGAAACCATTGGTTTGCACCAACGTTCTGAGTCGCATCAGTGTTACGTTGAACCGACTAGGTCACTGGGACATCTGTATCGCTACTTGTTGCGATATAGTAGCAATGCCAAAGCCAATGTCAATCCCGGCAACATTCTTTGGATCCCACGTCTGATCCCCTTGGCCATCTGTACCACGGTTATGACTACGACCTCTGCCCCTCGGCATACTAACAAGTAACCACCTAGCGCAACGAAAATCATAATACACAATCACACACAACAATTGTCATCACCCGTTAGCACACATAAAATAGAGTCACACGTGATTGATTTTACAGCTGCAAAAGTTAGACCTAACGGCTAAAAATGCAGTTCCATATCTTTTGCCCAGTTTAATTAGCGCGCACTACAACAGAAAATAGCGTGCGCTAACCATGCCATATTAGCGCGAGCTAGCCATACATTTAGCATGCGTTAACTGCTTGGATTGAGCAATATAATCGTGAACACATCCCGAACAGTACTAGAATCCGAAGGTTTCAAATAAACAATAACATACAAATCCAAATGCCAACGGTTCACACAATAACGATATCACACTAGCAACCATGAAAAGACAATTAACATGTAAACTGAAATCCCACCTCTCAGTAAGGAGGGCTATCTCAATGTGTGCATACTGAACGACTCAACGTTCACACTACCAATTTAATCACAATCCTGAGCACTATTGCCCAAACAACAATATCATCATCACCACATACATCCTGGCTGACAATCATGGAACCAAAAAGTTAAAAGCGAGATTCACGTCTTGAGTATTCTGTTAGACCTCATTTGAGCTTAAAAAATCATATTTCGAAAATTATAGTACAAAACAAAAATGAAATATCAATAGCTTGAATTCTCAAATATTTTCGGCGTCGAGGTCATCATACAAAAATCAAAATGTTTTCTCCCTTGAAGGATGTTTTAAAATAAATTTACCTGACTCCCCAAAAACGTTCAAAACCTTAAGATTCCAAAGTTATTACTCTTGTAAAAACGGTTTATACAAAGGTATATACAACGGGACCACTCTTCCTTCCAAGATAATTGGAGAATCAACAAATATATGTCACGTACTCATAATTCACATTTAAACCCCACCTCATAACGTAGAATCACACAAGATCGTATAACACGAGACACAACATATATTAGGGAGACTTATATCCACAGATCGCACGAAGATAATGGCTGCACCTTGATACGAATCACGACCGACATCTCAGATGACGCATAGCGACACGACTTAGTCAGACACAATCCGACAATACAAGACTCAACAATACACGACTCAACCCAACAGCCTAGGTTTCAGCAACCTAAGCTCTGATACCAAATTCTGTAATACCCTAAATCTATTCGGGAATATTACAGCGCCGCATACCCTCTCCGTGAGGATCTACCAGGATAAATACATAAACAATACATCTCATTACAAGCCTATGTGGCTAAATAACGAACCATTAGACTGATTTGGTCTTTTGCCATAACATACACATCAAACATACATAGCTCTGCCTCGATAATACCCATGCCATGTTCAAATACACGAACCATATTTTACAACTGGGGAATACAACAGTGGAGCAGACAATACAATATGACTTGACCAATATACTCAGAAATGGTATTCACGTGATTAGTATCGTTCGTCTTCCATCATCCTTCGTACTGATCATGTACGTTTAGCTCCCTAAGGCCCTGCATATACCTAGACGCAATACAGACATCCAACCCCCGATTACTCGGGGGTAGCAAAATTCCACTATTTTTCTAGTGCAAGTATAAGGTGCAAATACGAGCCATACACAACATCCTCCGAGAAACATAATAATCGAGAACATCCAACCAGTTAATCATAACACAGACTTCCCGAGATAATTCACTTGATTAAAACCATTCGAACCATGAAAGGTAGGAATGAAATCAATGTACATCTTGCAAAAAAAATTAAGATCACGGGAGTTTTAAAAACATTTGGAATTTAAGAATTCTCATCTTATCGAAAACCACTTAGGGATATAGCCCAAAGATCATTTTCCAAAATACAAATCCGATAACAAAACACGGGGTCCACGACCCAATCATACGATTCCTATAACAAAACACGGGGTACATGACCGAATCATCCATATCAATATATTTCCAAGGATTATTCGGGTCCCGTGCTAGCATGCCACGAACCTCAGAGCCTCCTCGAGACATACTCGAGTGAATAACCCAATGGGAAACCACATAATATCACATATTACCGTGACAACAGTCTTAATAACCACAACCATGACATACGTTGATAGTTATCCCAACATCGGGCTAGCAAGCCACGAACCTCGAAATCTCCACGAGACCTACCTGGTTTGGACAACCCATGACACGTACGTCACATAACCAAACAACAACCATAAGTTATCCCGGCATCGGGATAGCAAGCCACGAACCTTGGAGCCTCCACGAGACATACCCGATTTGGATAACCTTATGGTCACGCCCGATCCGTACTAGCAAGGACGGATCCTGGAGGTTCAATAAACCCTACCCGGTGGCATATCACTTTACAATCATCACACAACAATAAGGAAGTACAATTTCTAAACAACACCGAACATCACAACCTCCTCACAAAGGAGTCACAATCAATATCACACGATAACATATACGCACCAAATGAATACACGTACTAACACACAATCCTTGACAAGTGAAAAGAAAGACATACTATAATCACGTAAAATGATCACAACACCCTCCCCATACAACACTAATACACATATTCAGAGAACAAATGAGTTATCTTTATAGAAACCGTTATTGAAAATCTACCGATTCTTTGAGAAATTCATTATAAGCATTCAAGTAGCACACATAATTGGTCACCAACTACTATTTCTACGGAACACGTAATGTATGGGAAGATACTTGCCTCGATAATCGATACCAAAAACTCCGACAAACACGGATCGACCGAAAAACCTCGAACACCTACAACTTCCGTAAGAAACTATGAAAATACGATCACAACAGGGAGCAAGACCAAAACCAATGGGAAATGCCTCAAATCAACGAAGGAAAACTCATATGAACATTTAATCGAACACTAAATGTTCACTGTTCCTCAAGAAAACTCGAATCATCAATCGGGTTGAAAGAATCAAGGAAATGGATATACAATCCATAGAACATGTTTAACAACATCATTTAACACTACCCAATTCATCAAAATCAAGAACAAAATCCCCAAAATACCCAAAATTAGGGTTCTAAGAATTTTACCTTGACTAAAATGGTGAAAGATGTTGGGATGTTGTTAAATACGTGCTAGGAACTCAAATATGTTGATGGATGATGATATCAGGCCAAAATTCACGCTTACACACCCTCAAGATCACCCAGATCGCCGGAAGGAAGAAATGAGGAAAGTTGACCTCTGCAGTCCTATATATACTGTCAACAGTTAGCGTGCTCTACGGAATATGTAGCATGTGCTATCGGCTAAAAAATGCAGTCTAAAACCTTCTGCCAGTCTCCGTTAACGCGCCATAATCGGTGAGTTTAGCGTGCGCTAATTATTCACTATATGCTCATTGTGTAATTTTTTCTATTTTGACCATAACTCCTTTGTCCGGACTCCGATTGACTCACCGTTTGAACCATTGCAAAGCCAACTTGATGCTCTATAACACTGTAGTGTTTCAGAATTTTTAGACTTTATAAGTACCGATGGTGATCTTACAAAGTCGATCCAAATGCACAACGATGATACTCCTCAACAAAACATTGATCATTCAACATGCAACGAAACACTAACGGACAACGGCATACGATCACATAAACAGAGGCACCACATATCCGCTTGAATCGGTAAATAAATCAAGATGTCAGGATGCCAAAATCATGGGCATTACATCCAGCCACTTTAGCCGACGGTTATCGGTTTTAGCTGACGACTTTTTGCTGTTGGCTAAAGTCTGAATATTGATAGTGATATTATTCATGCTCCTTTATTTTTTATAACATTAACAATAAAAAGTTGATGAAGCACATTTAGAGACATTCATATACTTTGTTTGGTACGTAAACATAAACATTTTGTTAATGTTTAATATCGAATATCGAGTTATTTATATTTACAATCCAGATTCAACCACACATTTGTGGATACTGTCATATTAGATTTTGGTTACCTTATTATTCCACATATAAGCACTTTATATGCTCGTTGATATATTTTTACTAACAGAATAATATTGGTTACTACTTACATTCTAAAATAAAAATAATAGTATCTACTCATTTGAGATGAGTAATCATATATTTATTTACGTTCTAATTATTTTATGTACATGTAAATAACTATTTTCCCAACTAAAGTTATTCACGTAACCAAAACTTCACGTAACTGAAGAAACCCAAGAATCATTGACAACAACCACATAAATAATGAAAGGTAATTAGAAAAATAATGATATTATTATGAAGTGCATTAACATATTACATTTGGATACCTTTTATATATGTTCGTATATTTACAACTACAAAATAGAAATTTATGGAATTAAAAATATAGCGAGAGTAACCAAATATTTCAAATAGTAAGAAAATATTGAAAAGAAAGAAATAAGAAAAATAAGTGAAAATACACTAACCATATATATGAGATGATAATAACAACTACAATATTAAAAATAAAGTAACAATTTATATAAGAAAAACATGTAACTAAATAAATGATGAGCGTAATTAAAAAAAGAATGACATTCTAGAAATGGAATTGTAATAAACTTACACAACCATATATAGTTCAGTATTTATACATAACATTACAAAATTAGAAATTGTTCCAGTGTTGGCGGATCTGAATTAAATCATTCATTCACAGGTGCTAATCAGGGACAACATCGGGCTCAGACTGACATCTCTGCGGCATGTCCATTGCGGAGCATAGACTGGCTCTGATATCAACTGATGCAGCTAGAAGCGTGATAAAAGCGTAAACTTCCGTTGATTCTTAGAATATTAGGAAAATTATAAGCAATACGTGATTTACGTGATTATTTTGTTAATTCAAGATGACTATCGGAAGAACACAAATAAAACACGAGAAAAGAGATAAACCCTATATTTTCCTATTCATATTCAACTCCATTACAATATTCTTGAAACTCCTATTTATAACAAATAAAAATAGAATTTAGGTGTCTAGGCCCTAAAGTCTGGCCCAATAAAAACTAACTAAGCCCTAAAACTATATAAAATCTAAATAGTAATAAACAATTAAATACAATCATATCTCCGTCATATATGATGAAAAGTATAATATAATAGTTGATATAATTAGGAGATATAATTTCTTAATGTAACGCCCCCAAATCCCATTGGGTTATATTATAGTGTCGTGGACCCCACAATAAGGGATCCACCAGGCGAACACGACTAAAACACACCAAACTGACCACAAGGGAGATCACAGTCCCTACTATGATATATGACATAATATTCCGATATGGAATTTCAACGACAAGAATGGGCCTACATGGCCAAAATGAAAATACAACAACAACCACGAGCCTCGCTCGAATAATACAAAACGACAACAAGTGACGAAACTGGAGTACTCCAAACAGTCTGACCTACGTGAACACCGAAACAACTCGGACTAATATCGCTCGAATGCCCCGTCGCCATCCTCATGCCCCTGTGTCTCAACTCTCTCCTCGCAAGCACCTAAAACATGCAAACCTGTTCCGCCCCCACGGGGTTAGTCATCCAGATAATGAATATCAAATACATGTATAACATGATATGCATCCAAAGGGAGAATAAAATGGTACAACAATGGTAATACGAGATGCTCACAAACCAAGGTAAGAATCGAGCATTCGTGAAACACTATGCCCACAGCATACGATCGGTACCTGCTCAACAAGTTAGAACACAAGTGCCCAACGGCGAATCATCAATATAGAACACAACAATGCATTACCCGAAGGTAAACCAAGACAAAGTTGAAATAGATACGAATCACAGTACCCGAATGCTCCAACAGAAATACCAAAACATTGCAATGTCCTGAAAGCCACTCAGCCGAAGCTGTCAATCACCACAATGGCCCGAAGCCAAACAGCCCGAAGCTGTGTCATCTAAGGGCCGAAGCCATGGCACGAAGCCGTATCACAATGAGGTCATCCAATGACCGTGACCTACTGAATTGTAGGTGTTGGGAAACCAACCTCTAAGGTTCAATCCCCAAGCTTACCCATAATGAGATCACCCAGTGACCGTGACCTGCTGAATCGCAGGTGTTGGGAAACCAACCGCGAAGGTTCAATCCCCAGACTTACCCATCGAGCACTAGCCGAGACTAGCCTCCAAAACACAATTAATCACAAACAGCAATGATCCAGAGATTACTGAATTCACAAGAATAATAGTGTGCTGCCTTGATTCGGCGAACACGACAATAATAACTCACGTATAGGCACTGTCCTCGGCAGTCCCAATTCAAATACCTCGAATGCCTTAGGAATGGCCAATCGATCACAACGACTCGACCGATGGGAACTATCCTCGACAGCCCCAATTTGATACCTCAATTATCTTAGAACGACCAATCGATAACAACCATGCAACGGATGGGAAATGTCTTCGATAGTCCCAATTCAATACATCAATTACCTTAGAATGGTCAATCGACAACAGCGATACAATGGATGGAAACTATCCTCGATAATCCCAATTCAATACCTCGATTGTCTTAGAATGGCCAATCGATAATAATGACACAACAGATGGGAACTATCCTCGACAGTCCCAATTCAATACGTCGATTACCTTAGAACGGTCAATCGATAAGCAATGATACAACAGATGGGAATTATTCTTGATAATCCCAATTCAACACCTCGATTTCCTTAGAATGGTCAATCGATAACAACGAAATAATTAGAACAAATGTCCCAGTGCCTTTAATCGGTTACCGATGATGGAGATGATAATTGAACACGTCAATGCCTTCACTCGGCCAATTACAGCATCAATAGCAAAATACCAAATAACAATGATCACAACAATGTCTTAAACCAACACCAATATTAACAACAACAATCAATACATCAATACCGCGGACCGGCTATCGACAATAACATCAACAACGAGTATCTCAAAGCCATGAACGGCTTTTGTTGGACAACCATAATATTTGGCATAATTTTCCGAAGGGTATCGTCTCAAACAATCCCCTCATATCAACAATATCATAGAGAGACCAAGTCTCGAAATGATACAACACATTCCTACACATACATGATAACATTAATCTCATTTACTAGTACAAGTATAAAACTTGCCTCAAACCGAAGGTGAGAAAGTCCTTCCACGATCAACGACCTCGCACGAAATGACGAACGGCATCTTCTGAACAACCTTGAATGAAATACAATTCATTCAATAACACAAAATCAATAGAAAACGACACCAAAGACAATCCCGATTCAATCACGAATCAGTTAGACTCCCCAAACGAATATCATAGTTTTCAACTATGAATTCTAACTTCCTCCAATCCTCCTCAATGATCAAAGAACATGATCATCATGTTCTTAACACTTGTGAAAATAATTCAACAAGAATCACTTAAGCCAAAGCTAGCAACACGTAAATAATTACCCTAAACTTTCGGAAATTACAAAAACGGCCCAAAACGTCTGAAATACACTATACACTATCGAAACACTAAGCCAAAGCTCGCAACACGTATAACAATGTTACATGACCTTACGAGAAACTCGAAACAATAGTTTCGGACGAGATACGCAAGAATCGAACTCAAGTGCGGAAAAGCCACTTAAGAACACGGAACTCTCCAAAACAACACCAAAACAAACTCGGATGACAAAAAGTGCAGAATTAATCATTCTCGGAATGACGAAAAAGTCACAACAGAGTCGCTAAGATGGACTTCCGCCCAAAAAAAGAAAATTACCGGAAATCGAAATTGCAGATATTACAGCAATGATCCCAAGATTACCGAATTCACAAGAATAATAGTGTGCTGACTTGAGTCGGCCAACACGACAACAATAACTCACGGATGGGCACCGTCCTCGGCGGTCCCAATTCAAATACCTCGATTGCCTTAGGAATGGCCAATCGATCACAACGACTCGACGGATGGGAACTATCCTCGACAACCCCAATTCGGCACCTCAATTATCTTAGAACGACCAATCGATAACAAAGATACAACGGATGGGAAATGTCTTCGATAGTCCCAATTCAATACATCGATTACCTTAGAACGATCAATCGACAACAGCAATACAACGGATGGAAACTATCCTCGATAATCCTAATTCAATACCTCGATTGCCTTAGAATGGCCAATCGATAACAACGACACAACAGATGGGAACTATCCTCGACAGTCCCAATTCAATACGTCGATTACCTTAGAACAGTCAATCGATAACAAATGATACAACGGATGGAAATTATTCTCGATAATCCCAATACAACACCTCGATTGCCTTAGAATGGTCAATCGATAACAACGAAACAATTAGAACAGATGTCCCAGTGCCTTTAATCGGTTACCGACGATGGATATGATAATTGAACATGTCAATGCCTTCATTCGGCCAATTACAGCATCAATAGCAAAATACCAAATAACAATGATCACAACAATGTCTTAAACCGACACCAATATTAACAACAACAATCGATACATCGATACCGCGGATCGTCTATCGACAATAACATCAACAACGAGTATCTCAAAGCCCTGAACGGGTTTTGCCGGACAACCATAATATTTGGCATAATTTGCCGAAGGGTGTCGTCTCAAACAATCCCCTGATATCAACAATATCATAGAGAGACCAAGTCTTGAAATGATACAACATATTCATAGACATACATGATAACATTAATCTCATTGACTAGTACAATTATAAAACTTGTCTCAAATCGAAGGTGAGAAAGTCCTTCCACGATCAACGTCCTCGCACAAAATGACGAACGGCGTCTTCCGACAATCACAAGCACTCGAACAACCTTGAATGAAATACAATTCATTCAATAATACAAAATCAATAGAAAACGACACCAAAGACAATCCCGATTCAATCACGAATTGGTTAGACTCCCCGAACGAATATCATAATTTTCAAATATGAATTCTAACTTCCTCCAATCCTCCTCAATGATCAAATAACATGATCACTATGTTCTTAATACTTGTGAAAATAATTCAACAAGAATCACTTAAGAACCACATTATACTAATCATCCCAAAATGATAACCTCACCAATATTAACACTAACACCTCAAGAACATCATCGACACCACAAACATGATGTCCAACCGATAATCCTCCACCAATTCATCATGAATTCGGATTAATCAAAAAGATTAAATCAACCATTTCAAGATTATGATAATCATTACATAATTCATTAAGATTCCTTACTAAAATGGTCATAATCCCTCCAAGAAACACAAACAACAACAACAATCATATCAAGACTATGTTAATCATATAAAAATCTTAACATAATCCTTCTTAGACATGATTATAACCTCCAAACATTCTAAAACCTTAAGAACACAATCAACTCAAACTATAACATCATGTTCTTCATCATAAATTCATAAAAACTCATCAAGAATCATGATTGATGTAACCGATCTGATCGGTCACCAAGAACCGGGTTAATCTTAGAAGTTTAGCTAAGAAAACCCAAAATATATGAAGTATTCTCTCTTCTTTCTCTCTCTAAAATATGCTATATTCTCAGTGTGTGTCCCCTTTGAGAAACCCCCTTTCTCCCTTTTATAGGAGGAGGGTGCCTTGTTATCTAAGATTTTCCCTGATTTCCAGAGAAAATCCCGGATATCCAGGGATTTAGGCTGCGATTCTCCATCCCTGGATTTCCGGGATTGCAAGGTATGGGATCTCAATCCCTGGATCTTAGGGATTCTGTCAGGTGAGTCAGGATCTTCTTTCCCAAGAGTTCGGCCTTCCTGAGTTCGGTGGTTTTACGTCGGCTTATTCCTATTCAAATCAGTAGGTCGAGATACCTTTGAGGTCGGCAACCTTTTGTCAGATATCATAGGTCAGTGGGGCCTCCGAGTTCGGCGCCCTTCTAACAGATGTCACAGCTAAGTGGGGCCTCCGGGGTCGGCGACCTTTTATCAGATATCATAGGTCAGCGGGGCCTCCGAGGTCGGTGCCCTTCTAACAGACGTTACAGCTAAGTGGGGCCTCCGAGGTCGGCGACCTTCTAAAGGACCTTGAGGTTGTCATCCCCTTGTCTAAGAACCTAGGTCGGACTTTTATTGGTCCATATTTTAAACCGGGTTTTCAGGGAGCGTACATTCGGCATCCTATCAACCAGTCCCCCCTACTTTGGTCGAGCTGTAAGACCGAGTAGAGTAAGATTTGTTTATAATCGGACGACCTTGACGCAATAACCCTTGGGACTCCCGTTCCCAGATAACTAGGCTCTTCGGACTTCGTGCGCTATAATAACCTATCTTTTCCTTTCCCCGCCTCCTAAACATCGTGTCGATGGTCAAAGCCAGGTGTCGACCTGCTATAGGTCGGATAAGACGGTGCCAAATCCCAGCCGTTCTTTCGAATAGGGCATCGGACACTCCAGATCGTCCCTATCCTTCTTGGTTTTCGCCCCTCCCTCCTATAAAAGGAGGTCTTCTTCTTCCTTTGCCATTTCCGCGTTTTTATATCCTCAACCTCTGGTGCGAAAATTCTCAGGCGACACTAGCGATCACAGCTATCTGTCTCCGGCAACGCGCTTGCTCTACCTTTCTCCGGCGATCTTCCACCCAATCCCATGGGTATGTTCATCTAAACATCTCTTTAGTTTTTGATTTGTTTTACAGATATTTTCCTTTTCTTCTTCCTCCCTTTTTTTCCTTTTGTTATGTCGTCTGCTTCGGATTCTCAAAATATTTCCGGCAAATCGGCCGTGAACTCTTTTTTAGAGGGTCTTTCCTCTTCTGATGGGGATTCGGGGGGTAGGTCGGGGCGAGCTACTGGTTCCTCCCTCTGTCTTAGGGATGATCCCTTAGGTGATGTAGACTGGTCCGAGCTAGGTGACATCCCTCCCTCTGGCATCCCTCTAATCATTGTAGATCCTCCTTCCCCTCCTCCTATGGACGAGGTAACTGTGACCGGCCTCTTAGCCGATCCATATCAGACGGTTGTAGGAGCGACTCGAGTTCTCCCTCCCCATCCTCTATCGAGGACTAGCCCAGCCGCGTTGGCTAGTTTTATAAGATTTCTTAGACTTCCCCCAGGGTGGGAATTTGTCACACCTCAGGCTAGTGATACCCCTGATCATCCTCCCCCGGGGCATATTACCTGGTTTGTGGATCAGGTGAGCAGTGGTCTTCGTTTTCCACCCCATCCCTTCCTTGTCTCTCTCTCCGTTAAATACAATCTTCCCCTCAACCAATTTTCTCCTAACTCTTTTCGCTACATGGTTGGTTTTCTCGTGCTGTGTCATTACAGACATGAGGAACCCGACCTGGGCTTTTTCTATTTTTGTTTTGGGCTGAAGAGTTTTAAAGGCTCCTTTTACTTGACTTCTCGAAACAACGCCCATTTCTTCACCCACCTCCCTTCCAATGTGAAGGACTGGAGGTCCCGCTTCTTTTTCCTTCGGCTCCCTACATCTGATTCTTGAGGCTTTCCTACGGAATGGACGCAGGCTACTCCGAGCCAGGATCCTATTCCTAGGCGTAATTCCATCCGAGCTGTGTGGGTCGAGAAAGTTCGGGAATGGAATACCATTCCCTATAATGCTTTCCAGCTGACGCAATTCCATGATCTTCTGTTCCATTGTGGGCTGAGCTCGAATCCCTACCCGGCTATCCCTGACATCGGTAGGCTTTATCTATTTTTTCCAGATCTTTGTTATTTTGCTTTTTAGCTATTTCCCTGACTGTTTGTATTATTTTTTGTAGATCGGTTCATGCGGACCTGCCAGTAGGACGCCTCCAAGCCGGCTGAACCAATAAAAGAGAAGGTCCCTAAGTCGACGAATCCCCCCAAGGAGAGGGCATAGGGTTCATCCAAAACTAAACAGAAGTTCCCTTCTCGCCCTAAGTCTGGGGTAACTCTCCCCTCCGACCTGGCTCCTACCTTGACCACCGGACGAAGCCCTGCGAGCTCGTCTCGGCAGCTTCAGGTCACTCAGAGGGCCTCTTCTCCTAGCTCCCTGCTTCCAAACGGCCGAAGACCGCGGGTCCCCCAGGTCCGGCTATGGAGACTCTTCTCCGCTGCAAGGAGTTTGAGAGATTTCTTCCCTATTTCAGCTCCATGGTCCCGGCTAAGGATAAGCTGGGATTACGAGATGCCGCGGAGGACCCTCGCTTTGATGCCATGATGATGTATTTTGGGAAGGTATTAACCTCTTTTGCCTTCCCCCCTTTTTGATTATTGTCACCTTTATTATTACCTCTCTGCTGACCTGATATAACTTGCTTTCTTATGCAGTTCTTCGCCACCTTTGTGACCTTCGCAGAGGATCATAAGCTCGGCGCTACATCTTCCTCCCAGCTCACCCAGATGCAAGCCGACCTGGAGGCCGCCCTGTCGGCTAATTCCGATCTCTCGGCTCAGCTTCAGGAGAGGGAGTATCGCTTAGATGCTGCCCTTAATAAAAGTTCTGAGCGGGAGGCGGTTTTGGAACGGGCTCAGATGGCCAATGTTCAGCTGAACCAAGAGCTGAAGTTTTGGAAGACCCTGTCTACAGCTGAAACGGAGAAGGTGGGCCAGCTCGAGGCTCAGTTGTCGGAAGCTAGGGCTGAATCCGAGAGGATATCTCAACTTGAGGCCCGGGCTAAGGCTGAGTTGGAGAAGGTCACCCAACTCGAAGCTCAAGCTAGAGCGGAATCGGAAAAGGTGACCCAGCTGGAAGCTCAACTAGCCGAGGCTAGATCCGAGGGATCGTCTTATGAGCGCGGGGCGACGGATGGCCGAAGTAGATTTCTAACCAGTGACGTTGGTCACTCTTTCCTGGAGGCCTACCGTTCCGCCCTCCTGGCCCGGTATCACAATTCTACCGCTTTCCTGGTTAAGCTAGCCCCTGCCGCGACACAATATTTCGATTTTGGTCTAACTCGTACTCGTGAGCAGCTAGCTTCTTTGGGTTTTACGGGTGAGCTGGACCGGGATGCTGCATTGGATGGGGCTCCCGTTCCTTCGGGTTGGTCCGGGGATGTGGAAAAATCTCCGGAGGCGGCCTGGTGGAAGGACGCCCTTGAGGAGTCCATAAAGCAATCTGGCCTGGATTTGGAGCTGCCTTCTACTCCACCTAGCTCACCTGTTAAGTCTAGCACTCCTAATCCCGAGGTGGTTGGGACCGACCGTGATGTTTCTCCTCCGTTGCCTCCTCCGTCTTCAGAGCCTGTAGTTTAGTGTAGACATGCATATATATTTTCTTCTGTTTCTTTTTATTATACTGGCACAGCTATTTTGAATGACAACTTTTTGAGTCGAATATACTTGGGGTTTGTATGATAGTGATGTGCTTTGTATGACAAGTTGATGTAGTTCGGTGTTGATTGTAACCTTGATGTATCTTGTGCCTGTTTGATTTGATATGATTACTTTCCGACATGGCCCGACTTTTTTCTTAGTATAGTCCCGACTATTAAATTTCGAAATATCTTAAATGTAACCCGACCATTTTGACTTTATCTTTTTCACCGATATTTAGTGTAGGTTGGGTATTTCCCTTAGTCATAGCTTCATAGGGCGGTTCACCCTTACTCGGATCTGGAGGCGTTTCGCCTGTTCAGATGTCAGAGGGCGGTTCACCCTTACTCGGATCTCGGGCGTTTGCTGTTCAGATGTCAGAGGGCGGTTCACCCTTACTCGGATCTGGAGGCGTTTCGCCTGTTCAGATGTCAGAGGGCGGTTCACCCTTACTCGGATCTGGAGGCGTTTCGCCTGTTCAGATGTCAGAGGGCGGTTCACCCTTACTCGGATCTGGAGGCGTTTCGCCTGTTCAGATGTCAGAGGGAGGTTCACCCTTACTCGGATCTGGAGGCATTTCGCCTGTTCAGATGTCATAGGGCGGTTCACCCTTACTCGGATCTGAAGGCGTTTCGCCTGATCAGATGTCAGAGGGCGGTTCACCCTTACTCGGATCTGAAGGCGTTTCGCCTGATCAGATGTCATTCTAGTTTTACTTGATCAACACATTCAGAGAGATATATTTTTGTAATAGACTTTTATTAAAACAACATAAGCTTTTTTCCACACCTTTTCACACAAAATATTTTTTTAAGTGACATATGTTCCAAGGTCTTTTGATGAGGTGCCCTTCCATATCCTCAAGCTCGTAAGCTCCCCCCGTATAAATTCGGATTACCTTGTAAGGGCCTTCCCAGTTCGGCTCCAGCTTTCGTGTTTTTCTGAGGGCATCAGCTCGCCTAAGCACCAAATCACTGACCTGGAACTGTCTCTTCCTGACTCTTTTGTCTTGAGCTGCTTTTGTCAAGCTTTTGTATCTTTCAGTTCATGCTGCCGCCGCTTCCCTTCTTTCTTCTATGGTATCTAACGCCTCCTTCATTATTTCCTCGTTCTCCACCTCGTTGAACCATCGAACCCGGTGGGACATTTCTCCGACTTCTGCGGGGATGACGGCTTCGGACCCATATACCATACTGAAGGGTGTTTCTCCTGTGGACGATCTAGGTGTGGTCTTGTACGACCATAGTACCGAGCTAAGTTCATCCACCCATCCTCCTCCAACTTTGTCTAAGCGGGTTTTTATCCTCTACAAGATTGTTCTGTTAGTTACCTCCACTTGCCCATTAGCTTGCGGGTGAGCAACCGCAGCGAACCTTTGCTTGATATGCATACCCTCGCACCAGGACTGGGTTCTCTTCCCATTGAATTGGGTTCCATTATCTGAGATGAGTATCTGGGGCGCTCCGTACCTGCAGCAAATGTTGTTAAACAGAAAACTTATGATTCTTTGCTCGGTTATGGTGGCCACGGGCTCGGCCTCTACCCACTTGCTGAAGTAGTCTATGGCTACTACTAAGAACTTTCTTCCCCCCGAGCCAGGTGTAAACTGCCCCATGTTCTTCCTGCTGCTCGATTTCCTCCGGCCCATCCGAAAGGATGGGTATTACTTTCCGTGGTACCCTTTGTTTTTCGACCTCCCGGCTCTTCTGGATTGCACTGGCGATTATGTCGGCTAAGGCTTCCTTCGTCAGTGTAATTGTGCTTGGTGCGACTTTTTCTACAGGGGTGACGGGTGTTTTTTCCAGAGTCGCTTCTCCACCCGCAGCTGCTAGTTACTCTTCTAGATTTCTGGGTATTAACTCCCCTATTCTTTTCTGGTTCATTTCTTCCGCCATCACTAACCTCACGTCTCAACTCAAAGTGACTCGATGCCACAGTTCCCACAGACGGCGCCACTTGATGTAACCGAGTTGATCGGTCACCAAGAACCGGGTTAATCTTAAAAGTTTAGCTAAGAAAACCCAAAATATATGAAGTATTCTCTCTTCTTTCTCTCTCTAAAATATGCTATATTCTCAGTGTGTCCCCCTTTGAGAAACCCCCTCTCTCCCTTTTATAGGAGGAGGGTGCCTTGTTATCTAAGATTTCCCTGATTTCCAGAGAAAATCCCGGATATCCAGGGATTTAGGCTGCGATTCTCCATCCCTGGATTTCCGGAATTGCAAGGTATGGGCTCTCAATCCCTGGATCTTAGGGATTCTGTCAGGTGAGTCAGGATCTTCTTTCCCAAGAGTTCGGCCTTCCTTAGTTCGGTGGTTTTAGGTCGGCTTATTCCTATTCAAATCAGTAGGTCGAGAGACCTTTGAGGTCGGCAACCTTTTATCAGATATCATAGGTCAGCGGGGCCTCCGAGGTCAGCGCCCTTCTAACAGATGTCACAGCTAAGTGGGGCCTCCGGGGTCGGCGACCTTTTATCAGATATCATAGGTCAGCGGGGCCTCCGAAGTCGGCGCCCTTCTAACAGACGTTACAGCTAAGTGGGGCCTCCGAGGTCGGCGACCTTCTAAAGGACCTTGAGGTTGTCATCCCCTTGTCTAAGAACCTAGGTCGGACTTTTATTGGTCCATATTTTAAACCGGGTTTTCAGGGAGCGTACATTCGGCGTCCTATCAATGATATACTCCAACAATAAATCAATACACGAAGTAATCAACAATAGCAACAACGTAATCTCGAGATAAACATGAGATTAAACACATACCTCTTGAAGAAGTGAAGAAAAACCTCAAACAATCAAGAAACACTCCAAACTCCAAGTTCCTAAGCTTCAATCCAAGTTATGAAGCTCCAAATCAAGTTGAAAGAGGCTGGAATTCATTAAGAGATGCAGAGGGATGATTTCTAGGGAGAGAAATCGAAAATGGATCATGAGACAATGAAAGACGAAGATGTCTTTATAATCTGCACATCGCATTACGTCCGCTATCCTCCCTCCTTAACGTACGTAAGAGCTATTACGTACGGTATCACCTTAACGTAGCGTATGTTAAGTTCTGTCAGAACTCACTGCCTCAAAACGAACCATGCATTACGTACATTATTAGCACAAGCATTACGTACGTAATTCTCGTTGACTTGGCTGCCTCGAAAGGCCAACATGATCCAATCATATTCGGCCCCACACGCCGAAAGTCAGATGCGATCAGATACCCTGTGTTACGTACGTAACCAAAATGGTTTAACGTACGTAACCTGCGACACTTAACGTACGTAATGCTTTGCATGTAGCGTACGTTAGGTCCAATATACTTAGCCAAAATCAGCCTCCAAACACACCAAGCAACATCCGATTGGCAACACAATAGCGACGACAAGTATAAATATTTCGATTCCGAAATATCCCAATACAATATACATTGTATCAGTAAAATACAACAACGCTTGTACAATTCTAAATGAATACGTACAACACAACAGTAAAACGAGAAAAAAAATTCCCCCCGGATATTACATACTCCCCCCCTTAAAAAGAGTTTCGTCCCTCAAACTAAGGGTACACAACATCGGATATGAACTATCCATCGGGATGTGAAAACAACATCTCCATGAATACTCCTCAATACGAACAACTCCGTCTCAGTAACTGGGCCAACCCCCCGGGTCCCCGCGTCTCCCTTGCCCGGACATGGCGAAAACGAAGTGATAAAAACACTCAACCAAGTGCGAGATCAGTCGAATCATGACTCCTCCGCTAGAGACCAGCCAGGAAGTCGTACCAACTGCATGACTCATAACACCGGCGTACACACCCCGCGGGAGCCGCCCATTGTACATGTCTACAATCATCGGTGTACACTTCCCCGTTCTCGCCGGCATTAGATGCACATGCAAATACTGACCCAAGCCACACAAAGATAATAACAACACAGGCATAGCCCTTTGGACCATATCAATCGCACGCCCAAGTCCTTACGACTTGACGTTTCGAAACACAATAAACAATCACCAAGATTATCACGAAATCTTGGGTACAACATCAAAAGGAAAGAAAACGCATCAAACGACCTCAAATCTCAAGATTATCAAATACTATCGTTACAAGATAGATCAACAACAAATGGTTCACAATCATAATACTACAATATAGACTGAGTCAAACATCAATCCAAAAATCAAGGAAAATACAAATCAAGGCTACATCTCAAGTGTACCCAACATCTATATCCTCCAGATCATCGATCTCCTCGATCTCATCGACTCGAGGAAAACCCAAATCTGAACTCGCTCCTCTTCCTTGGCTGTCCTTACCTCTGGCTCCCGAAGCCTGATATGACCCCTTGGATGAAGTACGGACTGGAGTAACAAAATCTCTCGAGGCCCGTGAGCTCTCTCGAGACCTACTGGCACTAGGACTCCTGCAGTACTTCTGAAGGTGTCCCTGCCTCCCACATGAACGTCAAACAAAAGTCGGCACTGTACCACGAGTACTAACGTGCCCTGCTGAATCACAGTTAAAGCAAACAACAGTCGAACCCGTTGTCTGAAAAGAAGATACTTTCCCAGCACAAAGACGACTAGAAAATGACCTCTTGGACTTCGGAGCCCGATGTCCCTCTGAACGAACCGGCATCCTAGTCCTCCCACCAGAAAAAGTTGAAGGGTGCTTCCGAGCAAGCTCTTTGATCAAAAGCCCTATTCAAGAGCCTTCTCAATGAATTCACCCAGTGAGTTACAATTATGGTTGAACAACTGCATCCTCAACTGCGGGTTTAGCCTCTTGCTAAAATACTTGATCTTATCCGCCTCAGTACGGATAACAGACGAAGCAAACTGAAGGAGTCCATGAAACTTCTCAACAATAACAACAACACCCTCGTCCTCGATGGATTCGGGGTTAAAAACCTCTGATAGCTTGTCTTCTCGAAGTGGAGCCGGATAATACCTCTCTAACATGAGAGTCTTAAAATCGCTCCAAATACAATCATGGTCGGTGGGTTTCACAGAAAGCCACAAAGAACAAGCGCCCTTACTCAAGTAGTAAGCCGCTACCGCCACCTTACCCTCTTCCGGACATTGAACCATGTCGAAGAGTTTATCAAAATATTCAAGCCAATGAACAATATCAGCTGGTTTTGACGAACCCTCAAAAGTAGACGGCCTCTTACGAGAGATATCGCCGAAAATCTGACTCACTCTCCCAGCTTGTCCATAAAACGGCACATGGGATCATTGCTGTGGTGGACAAAGAACCACCGAGGTGTGCATGGTCTCCATTATCTGCGTCATCTGAGTCATCTGGGCCATCATGCCCCTCATAAGCAAGAAAGGGTCGATGTGTCCACTCCCAGTCTGATCGATCCTCGAGTATGACATCCTGAAGGAGAATCGGTCGCATAGGTAACACCACCGGCCGAACTCTGATCCATCTCGGCATCTGCACGCGTATAAATATGAGATTCTGGGTTCTGGCTCGATCTGCAGCCCTTACCCCATCCGTCACGTCTTTGGATTCCTCTTTCCATACTGAAAGAATACGTTCGATCATGATCATAACTCAAATACGTCTCAACGGCCAAATCAGAATGCTAAGTCAATAGCCAAACACGAGTATACATACTCAACACAGTCACTTCAATCATGCTAATCATAGCCAATATAGATCTCACCCGTTCCAAAACAAATCATCATGAGTCAATCGTACCACTAACTTCACATGTAGGGTGCAACAAAACATGTATAATGAATGAGATAATGAATGTATGAATATAAAGAGAATCGAGTCCTTACACAGGTCATACGAAGCTTCGAGGTCTTGCGATACTAGTCTTCACTAACGATGACTCGATTAAAGAATGACTCTTACAATCGCCTAACTATCACGACTCACAAAACCCGACTGTCCAGATTGTCATAACCTGACAGCCCCACTACTACCGCGTTGGTAGAACCACATAACTCACATATTAGGGTATCTCACAACCCAATTCTCTGATACCATCTTCTGTAACGCCCCCAAATCCCATTGGGTTATTACAGTGTCGTGGACCCCAGACCAGGAGATCCACCAGGCGAACACGACTAAAACACAACAAACTGACCACAAGGGAGATCATAGTCTCTACTATGATATCTGACATAATATTCCGATATGGAATTTCAACAACAAGAATGGGCCTACATGGCCAAAATTAAAATACAACAACAACCACGAGCCTCGCTCGAATAATACAAAACGACAACAACTGACGAAACTGGAACACTCCAAACTATCTGACCGACATGAACACCGAAACAACTCGAACTGGTATCGCTCGAATGCCTCGTCGCCATCGTCATGCCCCTGTGTCTCAACTCTCTCCTCCCAAGCACCTAAAACATGCAAACATGTTCCGCCCCCATGGGGTCAGTCATCCAGATAATGAATATCAAATATATGTATAACATGATATGCATCCAAAGGCAGAATAAAATGGTACAACAATGGTAATATGAGATGCTCACAAACCAAGGTAAGAATCGAGCATTAGTGAAACACTATACCCACGGAATATGATCGGTACCTTCTCAACATGTTAGAACACAAGTGCCCAACGGCAAATCATCAATATAGAACACAACAATGCATTACCCGAAGGTAAACCAAGCCAATATTGAAATAGATACGAATCACAGTACCCGAAGGCTCCAACAGAAATACCAAAACATCGCAATGGCCTGAAATCCACTCAGCCGAAGCTGTCAATCATCACAATGGCCCGAAGCAAATAGACCAAAGTTGTGTCATCTAAGGGCCGAAGCCACGGTACGAATCCGTATCACAATGAGGGCCGACGCCACGGCACGAAGCCGTATCACAATGAGGCCATCCAATGACCGTGACCTACTGAACTGTAGGTGTTTGGAAACCAACCGCGAAGGTTTAAGCCCCAAGCTTACCCATAATGAGATCAACATCAGTCAATGACGTTTTAGTCTCGAAAAAAAAGAGCAAAGAATACAAAACTCAACTTATTAAACTACTACTAGAACGAAATCAAATCACTACAGAATATTAGTAAAATAGCACAGCAGTACAACACTACACCAATCTGTGCAAGACAGACAAGAAATGCTCTGCACGCCTTATATTGTGCCAACATACGTTTTAAAAGAAACTGGTTCATTTATTTTTTTGACATATCAGTAGGATTGTTCTGCATTAGGGGGAAGTTTTATTAGTCAGCATAAAAAGTTAGGTAATACAAGAAGAAAATATGACCCAATCATAAATGCCACAAATATATTTGATTTATGCTCGACGGTTCTTTTCTTTTATTAGGATTAGTCAAAGAATTAAGCAATTTATAATTATGCAAGGGAGTTTGTGCAGCATTAGTGATATAAATTCCTTCATTATAGGTACTCGTGCAAACATATTCTCCATTTCTTTTAATAATTGCAGTATCATCGAAAGAAACTGAATATCCATCACGACGTATTTTGGAAACCAAAATTAAATTAATTCTAAAATCAGATACTAATAATACATTAATTAGGAGTATAATCCTATCATTAACTTTCAATTGCATGACTCCTACTCCAACAGCCTTCAGTCCGGAATAGTCGCCCCAGTTGATAGTAATATCATCCGCACTAAGCACCTTGGTTACTTGGAACCCCTGTGAGTCATAACAAACATGATCAGTGGAGCCCGAATCTACTATCCATGAAGTCATAGAACAGACAGCCTGTAACACCCCGAGATATTCAGGATTATTACAGCACCGTAAATCCTTGATATAGAATTTACTAGGCTAAGAAATTTAAAACAACATTAATAAATATCAGTGACAAAGTTTATTATTACATTACATGTCTGGAAAATGCAAATCGGACAATTCCTGATAATAAACATTAAATACAACCAACAACGACAATGTACTCGAGTACTTATTAAAACAAAACATAATTGACAAACCATCCGGGCCGTAACATCACTCTACACCCTCGTCATCATGCAGCTCTAGTGGTTGTTTCCCCGTCCTCCTGTATCCTTAACATAAAACAAATGTCCACCCCCGAATGGGTTGGCACAACGATGCCAGTAAAAGTACGATAATTATACAACAACGTATTAATCAACATCTCATGAAGAATAATGACAACATCATCAACGACAATAATAACAATGAGTCTCTGCTACGAGAAGACTCAAAATACCATATACAACATGATAACCACAATATGATACAACGTGCACATGGTAATTCCGATGATCCAGCATTCACTGCATAGATCCCAAGATGATCCCGTAGGACCAACACGAGGTGTAAAAACCTGTCCAATGATCCAGCGCACGATAGAATAGATCCCAAGATGATCCCGTCGGACCAACATGATGTGGATGTACAACAACGACACATATTCATGACAACATGTATAACATCAATACATAAAACATAATTAAAGTACTTGCCTTTGAAAGATGGCAAGAAATAAATACTTCAACGACTTCAACAAACTCGAAGGTTGCTCCTTCAATCAACCGTTCGCAAACCTCGAACCTTACACAAAGGAAATAACGACAACTCAACTTACATAGCAATTATAATGTACGAACATCTAACATCTACTACGGCCGAGTAAACATTCTATGTTTGGCTGGTTCACGGTTCAACTTCCCGACGAACACTAGGTTGGCTAATGGCATACAAATTTAAGAGATCATAATGGGGTACAATGTTGTTGTCTACAAAATTCAAGATATTCATCATGCCATTAAAATTCCATGCTCTAATTCCGATTATCAACTCTAATGCTCAGTTCGGTTGTCTTAACGATACATAGCAAGGTAACGACGATTAACCTAGTTCTAGGTTAATTCATCCCTATTATTCTCGTTCTTCCGCAAGTTGTTCTTCTAATCCAAGTTCTACGTTCACCATGATTGTTACAACATGATCATATCGTTCTAACCATTCATATGAATATTACCAATCCAAACAATCATTACAAACCCTAGATTATACTCGAAGAACAATCCTTACGTTTATCATCTCGAATTCACCTAGTCTGGGTGATAATATAATCAATTCATTCATCATATAAGCATCACGAAATTATCATCTCCATCATGTAATCATCACGAAATCATCATCAAGGCAGGTTATAAACTTCGAAAATCACATCCTTATGATAGGCATAATCAAGGTTCAACTATCACCAATGAAAAACCTAAGTTTAACCAATCCAATCCTCCTAAACTTTGTTGTTCGATTCATAATGCTCAACTAAACTCAATAACCTTAGTATCATGCCCATAATCATCACTAAGAACATGAACTCTAGGTTGGTAAAGCATCACATATCTTAACACAGAAGGAAACGACAAAACACTAGGTGGAATCCAACATCGGATGCTTGAATGCTAATCTCCAATGCTCTACGTCTTCAACAATCACATCCAGAGGCTGATATGCGGGGTTAATGTCGTGAGGGTAACTCTCCAAGTCGAAAAAGTTGGATAATGGATGAAGGTTAAAGTGAGAAATGAAATGAGGGTGATGTCCTATATATAGAAAATGACCTTTAGCGTGCGCTATTCGTCAGTTTTAGCATGCGCTAACGGGCTCATAGTCCACTGTCTTTTTCTGTCTTCGGCCTTACATATGTTAAATAGACTTTACGTACGTTAATGCAACAGTTAGCGTATGCTAACACCCCTTCATAGCGTGCGCTAACGACTTTACGAAGCTTACTGACCTCATTGTACTCGACTTTAGTGTGCGCTAAGCACCATTGAATCAAATTTTTCAAAAGCCGTTCAGGATCATCCCGACATGATCTTATCCAAATCCACGATCCGATCTCACCTACGGACCCTTGTCTTATTCATGTTGACTGCACATAACATACGCTAAGTGTCTTTCTTTAGCGTGCGCTAGCTCATACATATTAGCGTACGCTACATTAACTGGTTAGCATGCGTTAATTATGTATAGGTATATGCATGTATAACGTCAATAGAATCATACACTCGCCATTACTGGACTATGAAATATGGAGGGTCATACTCCGATTAATAATACAACATTCGCAATGTCACAAGGTTCAAATAAAGATAAAATACATATCAAATATCTCGGTATTACATACTCTCCCTCTAAAAAGAAGTTTCGTCCCAAAACTTAAGATGAAAATAATTTCGGGTATCTCGACTTCATGCTATCCTCCGTCTCTCAAGTGGCTTCTTCGACTCCGTGTCGCGACCATTGAACTTTAACCAAGGAGATTGGTTTATTCCTCAATTGCTTGACTCGACTCTCGAGTATCTTGATTGGCTTCTCCTTGAACATGCCATCATTATCTACTTCGGTCTCGCCAAAATTGATGACATGACTGGGATCTGGTACATACTTCTGTAACTGAGATACATGAAACATATTATGAACATGACTCAGCGATGGCGGCAAGGCTAACATGTACGCCAATTCCCCAACTCTCTCAAGAATCTCGAATGGTCCAATATATCTTGGACTCAGTTTCCCTTACCTCCCAAAACGAAAAATTCTCAGGTAGGAGAAACTTTCATAAGTACGTGATCCCCAATTCCAAACTCAAACGGGCGACGGCGCACGTCTGCATAAGACTTCTACCGACTCTGGGTAGTCAACAGCCTTTCACGAATCACAGCTACCTTCTCTTGAGTCTGCACTATCAATTCTAGTTCCATCCCAATTAAGTCAGATGAATTGTCCCAACATAAGGGGGATCTACATCTTCTTCCGTACAACGCTTCGAAAGGTGCCATCTTAATAGAAGTATGCCAACTATTATTGTAGGTGAATTCAATCAACGGCAGATGGATTTCCCAATCAATCGACCAGTCTAAGGCACAAGCTCTCAACATGTCTTCTACTGTTTGAATAGTTCTCGTGGACTGTCCGTCGGTTTGGGTATGATAATCTAAGCTAAAGTTCATCTCGGTTCCCAAGGCTCTATGAACCGCTTTCCAAAAATGTGACACGAAGCGACCATCCCGATCTGAAATAATAGTCTTTGGTGTACCATGCAATCGGACTATCTCCGAAATAAACACTCGTGCCAACCTCTCGGGTCCCTATGTATCCTTAATGCCCAGAAAATGATCTGACTTGGTTAGACGATCAACTATCACCCAAATCATATTCATCCCCGTTCTGGTCTTCGGCATATTGGTGATAAAGTCCATCGATATATCTTCTCACTTCCATTCAGGAATCGGAAGCGGCTTCAGCATTCCGGCAGGTCACAGATGTTCAATCTTAACCTACTGACAAGTTAAACACTTTGAAACGTAGTCTGCCACATCGTTCTTCATGTTGCCCCACCAAAAATTCTACTTCAGATCTTTATACATTTTAGTGGTGCCTGGGTGAATAGAATAGGGCGTACTGTGAGCTTTCTTCATGATTGTCTGTTTCAAAACATCAATATCGGGAAGACAAAGTCGACTTTGGAATATCAAAACTCCATTATGACGAATCACAAATCCTGGGGCCTTTCCTTGCCTACTTCATCACGTAACTGAATCATCAAAGGATCATCTAATTGCGTAGATTTGATTCAATCAACGATGAAGTTAATTCCATCACACATAACTGTCCTTGAACGCCTTGTAACCACACTTCAATTCCTTCACGGATCAACTCTTGTTGTATGCTGGACTGGGACGTGAGCGACTCCAGCATTCGAATTGAAACGGGTTTGCGGCTCAGTGCATCAGCCACTACGTTCGCTTTTCCTGGATGATAAAGAATTTCCAAGTCATAGTTCTTAATCAATTCCAGCCATCTCCTCTGTCGCATGTTTAACTCTTTCTGACTGAAGATGTATTTAAGACTCTTATGATCTGTGAAGATCTGACAGTGGGTCACGTACAAATAGTGTCTCCATATCTTCAGAGCGAAAACAACAACTGCCCATTCCAAATCGTGCGTTGGATAATCAACTTCATATGGCTCCAACTGCCGTGAAGCGTAGGCGATCACCTTCTCATTCTGCATCAGTACACATTCGAGACCTTGATTTGAAGCGTCTCTATAAACTATGAACCCTTCAGTTCCTTGCGGCAACGTAGAATTGGAGTCGTCGTCAATCTCCTCTTCAGTTCATCAAAACTGGCCTGACACATCTCGTTCTATTCAAACTTTAGGGTTTTCTGCAGTATTCGAGAGAGTGGACGGGTAATTTTGGAAAACCCTTCCATGAACCAATGATAATACCCAGCAAGTCTTAAGAAACTTCTGACTTCATTCACGTTCTTAAGAGGCTTCCATTCCAAAATTGCCTCGACTTTCTGGGGATCTACTCGAACCCCTTCCATTGACACCACGTGACCAAGGAACATCACTTCTTTTAGCCAGAATTCACATTTTGAATGTTTGGCATATAATTGCTCGATCCTCAAGAGGTTCAAAACGACCCATAAGTGCTGCTCATGCTCTTCCGGACTCTTAGAGAAGACCAAGATATCATCGATAAGCACAACTAGGAATTTGTCCAAGTACTCTATGAATACTCGATTCATTAACTGCATAAACACAGCATGCGCATTAGTGAGACCGAACGACATCACTCGTAGTGCCCGTAACGAGTCCTGAATGCTGACTTCGGGACATCTGATTCTTTAATCCTCAATTTATGGCACCCCGATCTCAAATCGATCTTCGAAAACACTGTCGCTCCCAGCAACTGGTTGAACAAATCATCAATCTATGGCAACGGGTACTTATTCTTGATCGTCATTCTGTTTAGCTCTCGGTAGTCGATGCACAATCGAAGCGATCCATCTTTCTTTCGAACAAAAAGAACTGGTGCACCCCATGGCGAAACACTTGGCTGAATATAACCTTTGTCCAGCAATTCTTCCAGTTGCTTCTTCAATTCATACATCTCGGTAGGTGTCATACGATACGGCGACTTAAAAATCAGCGTAGCTCCCGGTTCTAGCTCGATGGTAAACTTTACGTATCGTTGTGGAGGTAGTCCCGGTAATTCGTCAGTGAACACGTCCGGAAATTCATTCACAATAGGAATGGATGAAAGCTCTACATTTCCTTCTTCTTTCTTCATCGCGTAACACCAGTATCCGGTACAGCCCTGTTTTAGTAGTTTGATGGCTTTCATAGCCTTAATCACTTTCCCTGAGCTTCCTGGTCCCCATTCATTCGAATAACACTTCGGAACCATCTTCGGTTATTATCGAGATATTCCTTTTCTGGTAGTTCATAGTAGCTCCATAACAGCTAAGCCAATCATCTCCAAGAATCAGGTCGTCTCCTTGAATCTCTACCACAATCAGGTTTGAGGGCCACTCCTTGCCTCCAATTGATACAGGAAAATCTCTAGTTTCTAAATTCCCCACAATTCTTTCCCCAGTCGGTAAACCCACAATATAAGGCTCACATTCATGAAAATAAGAAATGTTCAAACGATTAACACAAGACAATGATATAAACGAATGTCTAGCTCCTGTATCAAACAAAATGCTAACTGGTTGCGAAAGGATCTGAACGGTACCTGATGCGATAGCTGCATTCTGATCGTCTACCCTTATTATCTCATAAAGGCGTGGAGGAGTGGACCCAGCACTCGATGCTTCTTTTCAATGGTGCTGTCCTCTGCCTCTACCTCGTCCGAAATTCTGGGGTGGTTGAACACTTTGTTGCATCTAAGGGACACTCGCCTCTCTATGAACTGGATGCGAAGTATGAGCTCCAGAAGATTTTGCAGCCTCTTCACAGAACACTACAAGATATCCTTCTCGTCTACAATCATAGCACGTCATGGAGGGAAGTGAGCAATCACGTCTGTAATGTCCTGTCCTGTAATGCCCACAGAGCCATCCAGGAATATTACAGCGTTGTGGGCCCCGATATGGAACCCACAAGGCTAAAATACATTTTCGCAAACATTTACAAATGCCCAAGAGGCTAACGACAATACTATATTTTAAAACATTTGAAGACTTTATAAAATCCGTTTATCAAAACCGTTGTAAAAATCTCATTTGAAAGGACAAGGCCCGAAATGCCAAAACTCAACAGTTTCAAAAGTGTACTCTAAGCCATCACTTACGAGTACCGACAAGATAGTTAAGAAAATGATATTCCAAAATAACTTAAGTTACCAGATATCGAAAGGTCATATAAAAATACTCACGCAGTGGAAAGGACAAATAATTAAAAATACTCTAGCTGCGGAATATAATATATAATCAGAATACTCAATTCACAAACACATGCCATAGCCAGTATCCTCCGGGAAGCTCATCTCTTCATGACCGCTACAAGCTTGATATTCCAAGGACATAAAAGGAAAGCCCACGATGGGGTCAGACATAATACTCAACAATGATAACGATCACATCACGTCAATAATTATGTACCAATGAACATACTAAGTAAGAATATTACCAAAGTAATCTTACCGCCGTAACTTTACCAAACTCGTAATAATTCTCATCAAAATAATCATTATCCCATTTCACATCTCGTAATCTCGATTAATCAATAAACTCAAACATAACATCCATACGGTACCTCAAGCAATACCTAAGATTCTCAAAGCATCATCATAACTGGCGATACGGAAATGTACCAGCTCTGACCAATTCGATCCATCGGATAACATCAACAAATATCAACACGATAATCGATTGTCCATCCAAAGACAAGAACCAAGAAGAAAAATACATAACATACCTCGAGCTACGCAATGCTACGACGAATCACGTCAGTTTACTCCGAGATCAGATCAATACCACATACGGACATGGTCCTAACACAAGACCTACAAATGCATACTCGTATGACAACGCCAATATGCTCACATCAATAACAACAATGTATACTTAAGGAAATCCGATGATCCAGCGCACACAGCATAGATCCCAATATGATCCTGAAAGACCAACACGAGGTGGATAACCCATAATATACATATGAACAACAACAACACATGGTAATCTAGTGATCCAGCGCACACAGCATGGATTTCCATGATGATCCCATCAGACCAACGCATGGTGGAAATACATGTCCAACGATCCAGCGCACACAGCTATAGATTCCCATGATGATCCCGTCGGACCAACACATGGTGGACATACGACAACAATGCAGAAATGCATATTAACAACAATACACAAATGCTTGACAACAACAAATACACGAATGTATCACAATATGATCGGCACAGAATGATAAAAATGATTAGAGTACTTGCCTCGAGTCCTTCGAGAGCAATCTCGATGTCTAAACCATCACCAACCATTATTCTCAATACTCTACGGTCCAGAATGTCACGAACTGTAGATATTTCATATCTTCGTCTATATCACAATGTATCCTCGATACCCAAGTATACCAATAACAAAAGTAAATCATATACATTACGGTTTAAATTCCCAAAATCTGAAAACAACGTACAATCCCAAATCTCCATTGTTCATAATTATAATCATTGCTATACGAATTATAAACGAATGAAATCGAAATCATTCATTAACTATTATAAACTGTGCAAATAATAACTTGCCTCGATACCGACACAACGATGATGAAGCCGCTACTAATTCATTGCCTTCGTCTACGAGCTCCTCGGCCCTAACCAAAGCAATTCACGAACATTCTCGAACACGACCGCAACACACTTTTCTAGTCGACGATCAATTATCACAACCTATTGGAGTAATCAATTAACACACATTCGATAATAATCAATTCCCGATATAACCAATCAATCAAACTCAACGGCTCAACAATTCCTCGAGCATATACAAAACCAAATAGTATAACTCAAACCATCACGAACTCATATTCATAATACGAACCGAAATCCGATATCGTTATTAACAATCAATATAACCGATCAGCAAACCTAACGATTTCACAATATCACGATTAGACACAGGTACGAATAATCCAACTCAAATAATTACGAATTCACAACCACAATTCGGTTACGGATATGAATGTAAAGGAAATCATATTCGATGATCAATAACAATCTTTCTGGATTCAAAATTGTTATCATGATTCGTATTTCATCAAGAACATATGAATTCTACCACTACAATCAACATGACTTATCGAACATTCGATCTTCATATCTAAAAATACCGATAATTCAACATATGATCGTCTTGCTATGTTCTATTTATCAAGAGTTCCTCAAGAACACTAAGTGATTCGAAACCATGTTCATAGTCATCAAAACAATATAATTCGATACCCTTTAACATGTAGAAAATCATCCAACTCATAATCCAAGTCATATATCATCATATCCTTCAACATACAATTCATATAACCTTAAGAATCATAACAACAACACCATAATCATCTTCATACGAATCATTCATCAACAATAGCATAAAAATTTGAATTCAAGGTGTAGAGTTCATCAACATACCTCAAGAATATGAACAACACCATCAAACACCTCAAGAGTCATTGATATCTTCATATCCAAGTCTCAAATCCATGTTTCCAAGCTTATAACCAAGTTAGAAGGGGCTTATTTTCACTAACACACTCAGAAGGACGAAGTTTGGAGGAAGGCATTGTTTTTCTCTCGTGAAGAAATGAAAGGCCGAACCTTAATTTATAATCTTCAGCGCTCATTACGTACATTGCCAATCCACATTTACGTACGTAATGCTCCTTACGTACGCTACAGGTCCTTCATAGCGTACGTAACATCATTCCAAAACTCATTGCCTTGATTCGTTCGATCGATTACATACGTAATGCATAGGCCATAACGCACGTAATACATACGTTGACTTGCTATAGTATATATCCATTTAGTGTATGTAATGGGTAGTCCATAACGTACGTAATACACAACATTGACTCGTCTGCACACGTTCTGCGTCGAAAGCTGCCGACCACGGGACCCACTTGTCGGTCATAGCCTGATCATGTCCGATTCTCTTCATAACGTACGTTATGTACACTACGTAACGTACGTTACGTCTGTGTCTTAGCATACGTAAGCTCCTACAATTGACAAGGTCCTCTCTGATCAGTCAACTATATATCACCTCATACTTTAACGTACGTAACGACCTAATGTTAATGTACGTAACCTTTGGGAATTAACGTACGTAAGCTCATATGCATAACGTACATTATGGCTTCTATACTTAGCCATTTACACTGATCTTGCTCGTCGTCTCAATATACGACTATTTATACACGACACACTATATCCTCAAATGCAATTGTCGACCAAGTACGACAATTATACCAACACAGACATCTCATTTCTTCATTTATTTTATCCATACTGTATAGATTCCACGCTGTATAACATAACTCGGATAAAATAACATTAAACAACAGTAGTAGAAATTCATGATATTACATACTACACCAGTTAAAATAAGTTTCGTCCTCGAAACTTGCAATCCGTCATAAAAAAACAAACCATTCAACCAAAATATCCCGAAACCGTCACGACAACAATCAATCATTATCATTACCGAATAACCAAAATAGTATACTTACAAATGTGCAAAGTCAATGATCTCCTCAGATACTAGCAAGTGACTTCACTGTAAAGTCTCAATATGCTTACAATCACAATTCCATGAGTCTCAACACAATATATTATCTTCGGATGAAATAATCTATCCGTGTCAAATCCTGTATGCCTGGTCGCACAATCAAGTCCCAATTCCGATAAAACAAATAATACACGATACATCTGTGAAACAACTGCCAAAACAAGGACACAAATACCAAAACATCGACATAAAATCCGAACGTTCATACAATCATTAACAATGATCAACCAACAAATTAACCGAGAATACCATTGACATGATAAACTTCAACACGACCAATCCGAAGGTCAAAACACAATCGAGTATATCATCAACATGATAAGCTCCAATATCACCAATGAATGATCAACGATAATCGAGAATACCCTCACATGGAAAGTTCCAACACGATCAACACAGAACCACAGAGATGGATATACGGACGAATAAAATTCTCAAAACGTTACACCAATCACATACAGTGGATCTCAAAGAAACACACCTGACTGTTGAACATACTCCTTGGCGTATGAACAACAAGCCGCAAACTGATGAACATACTCCATTCTACATGGGGTTGGAACGACCAATCATTACTCAAAACAACCATCCTGGGGTCACCATCCCCAAATCCACACTTACAAAGGAATCATTCAAAAATCACTATGGTAAAATCGCGCTACTACCATACCAATGGAGACACATAGCACATATGTCCCGGTTTCACAAAATCCAAAGTTCCAAAATCATATTCTGTACATGAATCTACAATACACATTATATTTCTCTTATCTGATCAATTAACCGATCATCCATGGATAACCAAACTACCATACTAAAGTTCGTATCTCTTTTCATCGTACCATTGATGTGTTATCCAGTTTGTGAGTCACACTCATAACTTCACCATGATATGCACTATGCACTAAATTCGTATGTATATCAATCACATTTTCAAAACCAATTTGAAATCATATAGTCTCATCAAGAAGATAAATTTTCAAAAATTCTTTCAAGAATTTCAGAACTCAAAACATAAATTTTCGTAAGACCACGAAATCAATTTCCGAAAAATTAAATCGGCTTGTTTACATCAATTTCTCGATAACAATTCTTTTCGAATACACACGATTAAGTAAAATGGAATTATGCAAAAATGATTGACCACACCCATACTCATGTATACCAGTTCGGCTTGTCACCAAATCCACTGACATTTTATCGGAAAACCACACGATAGAGTTCCAGAATCTTAATATATAGACTTCGATAAAAACTCCTTTTTCCACATATGACTCGCAACGTCGACCATTATACCATCCTGGATCACCTCAACTATGCAATGATAAAACATTGAATACTCAACAAATCAAACACAACGAAAGACTACCCGAGAAGTTTCGTTTGAACAAGTAAACCAAAACCATGAAAAGTAGTAATAAAATAGAGAAATGATTGGTAAAGTGTTTTGCAAATCTCGGGAGTTTTGTTTTGAAAACAGAAAAGCCCTTTAGAAACATTAGGTTCTCAGCCCAATCCCGTTCCACATTGCAAGAAGTTCATAAAGTAGAAAACCCTTTTCGGACCCCAAGTCCTGAGTTATAAAACTATTTCAAAATCGATTGGGTCTCGGCCCAAAATCATTTTTCGTAAAACATCCGTAAAACATTCATTTTGAAAAGTATCATTTTCAAATGCTCAAAAACAGTTTCATATATCTCAAAATGAATTAACATGACTACATGTTCTCCTCACCAATCCACAATCTTTCTCCCAAATGCACACCGTTCCAAAATTTAACCGACATATTGATTTCCAAAATCATAACTTCTCATGATCACCAATCCTGTCCCAACTCTGTCACCTCATACTGTAACGCATAATATTCTGTTGAATCTCAAAGCATATCAACTTAGAACGGCAATAAATCTCAATGCAATTCAAAAATCCAAATACTTACAGATCGTGAAGCCGACGATTCCCCGTGATACTGCACATGTCTGAACTCTAGAAAATACTCGATACAGATATTTTCAAAACACACATTTTGCAAACTTAGTTCAACTCGATAACACAACACATCTCTATCCGAAGAAACACGTTAATACCATTTGGAAAAATTTACAACAACCCCAGTACCACACTGGTAAATCACATAACGCACAAGCCCGAGTGAACAAAAAAACCCAGGGCTCTAGAATTCGTCAATCAACAACTCGAATGACGCGAAAAAAGCACGACTCGACTCGACCCGACTGCCTAGGTTTTCTCAACCTAATCTCTGATACGATATTCTGTAACACCCCCAGAGCCATCCAGGAATATTATAGCGTTGTGGGCCCCGAGATGGAACCCACAAGGATAAAAGACATTTCACAAATATTTACAAATGCCCAAGAGGCTAACGACGGTACTATCTTTTAAAACATTTGAAGACTTTATAAAATCCGTTTATCAAAACCGTTGTAAAAATCTCTTTTGAAAGGACAAGGCCCGAAATGCCAAAACTCAACAGTTTCAAAAGTGTACTCTAAGCCATCACTTACGAGTACCGACAAGATAGTTAAGGAAATGATTTTCCAAAATAACTTAAGTTACCAGATATCGAAAGGTCATATAAAAATACTCACGCAGCGGAAAGGACAAACAATTAAAAATACTCTAGCAGCGGAATACAACATATAATCAGAATACTCGATTCACAAACACATGCCATAGTCAGTATCCACCGGGAAGCTCATCTCTTCACGACCGCTACAAGCTTGATATTCCAAGAACCTAAAAAGAAAGCCCATGACGGGGTCAGCCATAATACTCAACAATGATAACGATCACATCACGTCAATAAATATGTACCAATGAACATACTAAGTAAGAATATTAGCAAAGTAATCTTACCGCCGTAACCTTACCAAACTCGTAATAATTCTCATTTCACATCTCGTAATCTCGGTTAATCGATAAACTCAAACATAACATCCATATGGTACCTCAAGCAATACCCAAGATTCTCAAAGCATCATCATAACTCGCGATATGGAAATGCACCAGCTCTGACCAATATGATCCATCGGATAACATCAACAAATATCAACACGATAATCGATTGTCCATCCAAAGACAAAAACCAAGAAGAAAAATACAGAACATACCTCGAGCTACGCAATGCCACGATGAATCATGTCACTCTACTCCGAGATCATATCAATACCACATACGGACATGGTCCTAACACAAGACCTACAAATACATACTTGTATGACAACGCCAATATGCTCACATCAATAACAACAATGTATACTTATGGAAATCCGATGATCCAGTGCACACAGCATAGATCCCAAGATGATCCTGAAAGACCAACACGAGGTGGATAACCCATAATATGAATATGCACAACAACAACACATGGTAATCCGGCGCACACAGCATAGATTTCCATGATAATCCCGTCGGACCAACGCATGGTGGAAATACCTGTCCAACGATCCAGCACACACAACTATAGATTCCCATGATGATCCCATCGGACCAACACATGGTGGACATACGACAAAAATGAACAAATGCATATTAACAACAATACACAAATGCATGACAACAATAAATACACGAATGTATCACAATATGATCGACACAAAATGATAAAAATGATTAGATACTTGCCTCGAGTCCTTCGAGAGCAATCTCGATGTCTAAACCATCACCAACTATTATTCTCAATACTCGACGGTTCAGAATGTCACGGACTGTAGATATTTCATATCTTCATCTATATCACAATATATCCTTGATACCCAAGTATACCAATAACAAAAGTAAATCATATACATTATGGTTTAAATTCCCAAAATCTGAAAACAACGTACAATCCCAAATCTCCATTGTTCATAATTATAATCATTGTTATACGAATTATAAACGAATGAAATCGAAATCATTCATTAACTATTATAAACTGTGCAAATAATAACTTGCCTCGATACCGACATGATGATGATGAAGCCGCTACTAATTCCTTGCCTTTGTCTACGAGCTCCTAGGCCCTAACCAAAGCAATTCACGAATATTCTCGAACACGACCGCAACAAGCTTGATATTCCAAGAATATTCTAGCAGCGGAATACAACATAAAATCAGAATACTCGATTCACAAACACATGCCATAGTCGGTATCCTCCGGGAAGCTCATCTCTTCATGGCCGCTACAAGCTTGATATTCCAAGAACATAAAAAGAAAGACCACGACGGGGTCAGACATAATACTCAACAATTATAACGATCATATCACGTCAATAATTATGTACCAATGAACATACTAAGTAAGAATATTACCAAAGTAATCTTACCGCCGTAACTTTACCAAACTAGTAATAATTCTCATCAAAATAACCATTATCCCATTTCACATCTCGTAATCTCGATTAATCAATAAACTCAAACACAACATCCATACGGTACCTCAAGCAATACCTAAGATTCTCAAAGCATCATCGTAACTCACGATACGGAAATGTTCCAGCTCTGACCAATTCGATCCATCGGATAACATCAACAAATAACAACACGTTAATCGATTGTCCATCCAAAGACAAGAACTAAGAAGAAAAATACATAACATACCTCGAGCTACGCAATGCCACGATGAATCACGTCAGTCTACTCCGAGATCATATCAATACCACATACGGACTTGGTGTAGATTAATAACATCTACTCGTGTTCTTCGTCTTTAATCCAAGGTAATCTATAGAACCCTATATTTGAGAAATTTGGGGGGTTTTGAGTTTTTGTCCGATTCGTTACGTATTGTTGATTAATCCATGATGTATATGATTAATCTTGGTGGTATTCTTTTTTTCCCTACGATGTAAGTTTCGTGGTATCTGTGAAATCGAGAGGGTTCAGTTGCGATCCGCCCTCGTCATTGTTTTTGTACGAATTTACATGAATCGTAGGTGGGTTTCTGGGTGTATTCCATTTCCATAATCATTTAGAAATGGTTGTGATTGTATTCTTCGAATCATTAGGTTCGGGTTCGTCGGTTCCTAGCGATCGTGGTTGTTTCTCCGTTCCGTTTCGTCGTTAATTACGCAAGGCAAGTATTCTTGGAAACATTTATGCTTAACATGAAATGGTGATGTATATTATGTGTTTTGCTCACCTTGGGAGGGTCCGACGGGGCCTCGGGGGAATCTGTGACTTCACTCTAGATTCATGAGCTTGTTCGCTAGCTAGTTCAGGAGGGTCCTTAGAGGCCTCGAATGGGATCAGTGGTTTCGTCCTGGTCCTAGGCGATGCCTGTGCGTGATTTGTTTTATGATACTGGCCAGTTCGGAAGGGTCCTTAGAGGCCTCGAATAGGACCAGTAGTTTTGCCCCGTCCTAGGTAAATTGATTATTGACTGTTCATTTTCCGGAAAAGACATTTCTGGTTTTAGATTTCGAAATGACTTGATGCATGTACTATGAAATGTGTAAGCGAATGGTTTGCCTTGATTAATTGTACTAGCGTAATTGCTAACCCCTTTGGGGACCCGTTTTGGGGAAATTCTTGTTATGAATTTCAGGTGGTGTTCAGTCGGTCGAGCGGGCACTGGATCAGTACGAGAATGCTGGTCGGGGATGTTGACGTGTGCAATTGAGTCCCTTTATATTTCGTTGTCCATTTTGATGTGTTGTTTTCCAAACTTGTGAACTTATAGATAGTACTCGCGAGTACTTAGGTACTTTTGATTTCTGACATGTTTTGTATGTTAAATCGTATACGTTGGTACCTGTTAATGTCTTTTCAATTCTCCAGCCTTGTAAATCCTTATGTAAAGGATTTACGGCGCTGTAATATTCCTGAATATATCGGGGGTGTTACAGAATATGGTATCGGAGCTAAGATTATGGATATATTGGCCATTGGGTTAAAATAGGGGTCATATACGTCTTTTGAGGTGACCGGCCGTGAATGACATCACTGTACTGCGTGCGTCTTCGTGCGAACGGTGGTTGTAAGTTTCTAAACTCTATCTCATCCTTTACATGTTGTATCTCTTTATACTTGAGCATTAGAACGATATTGTTTCCTGTATATTGAGTATTTATGCTTACAGTATGTTGAGAGGCGGACGTGGACGTGGACGCGGACGAAGGAATGCCGAAAGAGAAGCTTCGCCTTTTATCTATTTTGGGGGTTTTGGGGTTTTTTTGTCCGTTTCGTTCCGCATTGTTGATTTATCCATGATGGGTATGATTAATCTGAGTAGTATTCATGTGTTTTCTATGAAATTTCGGTGATTTTCGGTGCGTTCTTAAAATCAAGAGAGTTGGGGTTGTTGTCCGCCCTCGTCGATTTTGTCATATGAAATTACATGAATCGTAGGTGGGTTTCTGGGTGTTTTCCGTTATCATTGTTTTGTCGAGTTGTTGAAATCGTGTTTGACGAATCATCTAGGTTCGGTATTTGGTTTCTCGCAACCGCGGTCGTAATCTTTTCCGTTCTTCGTCATTGTTTAATCGAGGCAAGTACTCTTATGAACTTACACTCTTAACATGATAGTATTGCATGAGTGATGGGTGCGTGTGTATGCTCACTACGGGTTAGATCTGACGGGGTCTCGGTAGGGGTCCACGGAGGGGTAGATCGACGAGCTTTGCTTTTAACCACTATGGGTTAGATTCGACGGGGTCTTGGTAGGGGTCTACGGAGGGGTGGATCGACGGTTAATTGTGATTTATTTTCACAAATGTGTTTTGGATTATGGCATTTCTGGAAATGTGTATTTAAATTGTTGTTTTCTGAATTGCATGCTTTGACTATATGTGTAATGTGTAAGTTGTTCATTTGGTTACTTGTACTAGCATAACTGCTAACCCCTTTGGGGACCCTTTTTGGGAAAATTCGTTTTATGAATTTCAGGTCATGTTCAGCCGGACGAGCGGGCATTGGGACAGTACGAGGATGCTGGCCAGGATTGTTGATATGTGCAAGCGAGTTTCTTTATTTTCCGTTGTCCATTTCAATATGGTTGTTTTCCAACTTGTGAACTAATAGACGTACTCGAGTACTTAGGGGCTTTTGATTTTTTTTGCAAAGTGTATTGAGTTGTCCGTCATGTTTTTGTTGGAATATTGTGTTGCTTGATTGACCGGTCTAACCGGGTGGATTTTTATTATTTTGCGTCTTTGTGATGTGGTGTTATTGCGTCGACTCCGTGAGTCGATGAGTGAAGTTGATTGCCTAACCTGGTGGGTCCCATGTAGGGGTCCACGGCACTGTTACATTCCCGAGATTTCTTGGGGATGTTACATTAATGTAGGCTCTTCGGACGTGGTATAGAAATATGGATAAAGTAACTCAACTTGAGCAATTTAGAATTAAACTTCCTGAATCAACTTCATCTAGATGAAAATGAGCTTCTTTACATTTGCTACAAGCTTAAAATATTTCAAATTACATCCAACAACCTTGTTTTCTTTTTGATTTTTTGCTTCTATTCAATTATTACATTATATCCCTTCATGTAATGAACAATATTATTTTGCAAAATGCAAAACGAACTTATAAATGTTTCCTCCAAACTTCTTCAAGCGCTGACTTTGATAAGCACACCTCATAAAAACAAGTTTAGTTTATTCCCTTATAACACCACACTATTCTTTGTCCTTCAAAGATTATTCTAAAGCTCAAATATAGGAAAAAGATATATAGGGAACATAAAATTCATAATGCGATTTACCAACAAAATAGAATTAAGGCACAATAGGGTAAACTAGGAAAATAATAAATTTGGATTAGGCAAAGAGGATATGAAGGGCTAAACAATAATTTTCTCGGATCATTTTCACTAAATGCATACATTATGTGATTCCGAATAAGAAACCAAGATAAGTTCTAGATTCTACAACATGAATAAAATACTCAATCAAAAATGGACGAATATAATGTCAGCGCAAAAGTTCAGCCTTTAAAATTTGGGATCATAGGAAATTTGAGTAAAAAATTATTTGATTTTTCAAAAAATAGTCCATTTGTAATTCGAATTGTGGTTTATGATTGCTTTTAATAAAGGTGAGATAATTCACAGATTATTTCTAATTTTACTTATGACAAGCATAACTTTATTCAAATAAAGTGCATTGCTATACAGAACTCACCCAAATAGAATGCTTCAATGTAGAATACGTCCCCTCAACCAAATACAATACAAGTTATTCCACCCCCAAACTTATAATATTCATTGTCGCAATGAATTAGCAAAATACTTCCCTGGCGAGATCAAAGATCAAGTTGTGCTCCCATCGATAGATGAAGTCGGTGGTCTGAATGGAGATCGAGCAGGAAGTGTCGTCTCAGTAGCTTGTGCAGGGGTAGTGGTCGTTCTCTTTCCTTTTTGCCCTGGTCTCGATTAAGTATCCTTTAGGATGGAGTCACATTCATCATTCCACTCAGTGATGTTGCTTGTTAACTAAAAATTGAGAGACATGAAACTAGGGTCGCAAATACTAAGGAAATAAAATATCGAATATGAAATACTGCAAACTGAACTGAAATCGAAAGTGAGAAAATAATGAAATAAACAACTATGACGTAGGTTGCCTCCCGAGAAGCGCAAAGTTTATAATCTTCAGCTAACCTATCCTTTCACTTCTCCTATCCAGTATTTAAAGCGAATGATGAGGCCTTGTCGTGCCATTTGACTAGTTTTTCACCATTATGTTTAGTTTTGGAATCAATTTTCATAACAAAAATCTCCACATAGTCCTCTTTTTCAAGTGTAGGTAAAAGGAACATGTAATCGATTCATTGAGCCGTTGAAAGTTGAATGAGCCTTTTTTTCATATCTCAGCACTCATAAACCTTAAAGTCTTCAACTACTACTTTTTTTGAACAAGTGGCTCTAGAAGATAGGGTGAAAAGCATCTTGGTCTTCTAGTAACTAATCTCTATTCAGTTCCTCCACCTCATTTTTAATAAACAAACTATTCTCATTTTGAAGCTGGTGAAATAAATATTCCATTCGACACTCCACATTTTATGGGTGATCTCTATTCCACAACTAACAAATTGATACATTATACATATAGTTTGTCGTTTCTTACCTCAAACAAATAAATAAATAAAAAGAAGACTGGCTAAAAATAGAACTAGAAACACAAAAATTAATATTAACAAAACAATCGATCCCCAACCACAGTGTCAAAAATTTGTTATGTATTTTCATAAATGCAAGAGAACGTTGTTGTATCAAATTAATAAAGTGTGCTTAAAAATATCGCGCGAGAATTGTTATGTACCAATTTTAATAGTATTTATAATTTTATTTAAATGATCGAAGAAATTGATTTTCTCAATAATACAAATTGACAACGATAGACTAATTAAGCACAAATTATTAAACGGGTAGTAATGATAGTCGTTTTTTCTCAATTATTCTAATTCGAGTTTAATTCATATAATTTAATTTGTTATCCAATTGATTAAAAGCAAGAATCCCAATATTATTCCCACTCCTTTCCCAAAGTCAGTAAAAAATATCGATAAATTTACAATTCACTATATTCCTCTGTGAATTGCTAAATTGATGATTAAAATGGATTAATGAATTCTAAAAATAAGCTACATGTAATCTTGAGTATCATCTCGCGAATCAACAAGAATAACTAGAACAATCAAATTATTAACCAATTAATTGAAACCATTAAAAATATTAAAGAATACTTACCAGTTGTTTACACAATATTCAAAATCCCAATTATCATAATCTCACTTTTATTTCAACCCTAAAATGATAATATCTAGCCATGCATGCTAGACAATAGTGTAAATTAAAAGTATGAAAATGATAAAACCCGACACTAGTGAAGAATGTTGGTTCTGAGAATTTCCAACAATATAATTACAATAAAACTTACAAAGAAAGGCAACCTATTACAATCTTAATAAATTAAAAGCTGAATTAAAAATTACAACTTTAGTAGAGACGGGTATGACTCTTTCTGTAAGACAATTTTGCCCCCATATAAGAGCTGACGGATCAGGCAATATGTCCCCAAGATACAACTGCTATACATTTCTGAATTAGGTTCTCTCCAAAAACTCAGAACTCCCGCGAACGTTCAAGTGCTGGAAATTAGGAACGGAAAGCAAGAAAAAAATATGTTGCAATATGTGATATACTTGTATTTCATTCTATCTTATGGTATATGAAATGGATTCATAAGAACCCCCTTTTATAGGTCCAATTCCACTCCACCGGGTGGGGAATTACTACATATTAAAGTGTCATTAATTCTCTTTAATCCTTCAGCTGAAGAGTTACCTCCATAAATAGTCTCATTTAATTTGGACGTTGCATTATGGAGTGTGAAGAGTCATATTCTAGAAGCTAAGTTCTCAACCTGCTCATTTCAGTCGAGACCAAATATTAGTTGGGTTTTCAACCCCAAATATTAGTTGGGTTTTTAACCCCAAATATCATATGGGTTTTGAGCCCCAAATATCATATGGGTTTTCAACCCAAATATGAGATGGGTTTTCAACCCAAATATCTATATAGGAAGCAGGTTGCCGCGAAGTACCAACAACATATCTGGGAATCCAACTGGAAACCTAGAAGGCAAGTTGTAAGGCCAAAGAAAATAGTTCCCTCTCCGAGATGGCAATCGTACTGGAACCCAAACCCTAGATTTTACATGCATAACATTCAGGATTACAATGAATACGTGTCTGCTCCACATAAGTATTATAAAACTAGATCAAAAGTAACATACAGCAAACCAATTGTTGTCAGGCAAATTTGGGTACCAAAAGGACAAGGACATCTGGTACTTCGACGGCGGATGTTCTCGGCACATGACATGAGATATTAGCAAGTTGTTAGATTACATAGAAGGCCGCGGTCCAAATGTGCGATTCGGTGACAAATCCAAAGGAAGAACAAGATGGAAAAGAACCCTACTTGTTAGGAAAGTTTAAAGTCACCGACGTAGCCTATGTTGAAGGATTACAGTATAGTCTACTTAGTATTAGCCAGTTCTGTGACAAACATTTATCAGTCAAATTCTATGTATATCACTGTAGGGTGAAGGACATCAAGACCAAGCAAGTCGTTCTTACAGGAAGCAGGTCAGGTAATATGTATGTTGCTGACTGGAAGCCCACGAGCTCCATTATTCCATGTTTTGTTGCCAAACGCACTGCAGATCAAAGCTGACTATGGCACAAAAGTATGTCGCATATCTACTTCAAGACTATAAACAAGCTCGCTCGACAGAGAATGGTCAGAGGCTTTATGTGTCATTTCATACAAACAGCGTCTGCGGACCCTGTCAGAAAGGCAAGCAAGTAAAGACCACCCTAAAAAGCAAGTCATATATGTCCACCCACAGGGTACTGAATTTGCTACACATGGACCTCTATGGCCCTGTAGACCTTGTAAGCTTGGGAGGTAAGAAATACTTTCTTATTATTGTTGATTTTTCTAGGTATGTTTGGACAATCTTTCTAAGCAAGAAGAAAGATACCATCACAAAGTTTCCAGAGCACCTGAATAAGCAACAGATGAGAAAGGGCTGAATATTGTTCCATTTGTTCCGACAAAGGCACACAAATGACAAATCGCTTTATAGAGCAATACTGTGCAGACAATAGAATACAACACGAATACTCGGCGGTCCGAACTCCTCAACAAAATGGTGTTGTCGAGTGCAAGAAAAGGACACTCAAGGAAGCAACAAGGACCATGCTAGCTGTAAGCAAATTGCCGCAGCATTTCTAAGGAGAAGTAACAAATACAGTGTGCTATATGAAAAATTGTTGCATCATCAACAAGCATCACAACAAAACAGCATATGAGGTATGGAATAATAAAACCCCAATGGTAGCATACTTCCACATTTTTGTTTGATGCAGGTGTTATGTACTAAATAATGGGAAGGACCAACTCAAGACCTTTGACAAAATGTCGGATGAAGGTATTTTCGTAGGATACTCCTCTGTCATCAAAGCTTTCAGGATATTTAACAAAAGAAAGCTGATAATAGAGGAATCCGTCCATGTAGTATTCGATGAACCCCATTTTAACCCTACAAGAGTAGAATACATAACCAAAAGTATCAAAACACTCTCTATTAATGATCCCCAAACTCTAATAGAACATGTCGCAGACCTAGAAATCAATCTCGCCGCTGTAAGAATATAAGCAGTCGAAGTTGATACTGTATAAGATGAAGCTGAGGCTACATCACCACCCAATATATCTAGTGATGTCGAGCTAGAACCTGATAGGAGGTGTCTAAGAGATCACCCATATGAGTTTATAATAAGAAATATTGATGCCGGAGTAACCACTCGTAGGAAAATACAGAGTACACAAGGCACTGTACTTTATGCACGGGAAGAAACAGATTCTGAGAAGTCTCATTTTCCTATATGGAAATCTCAAGCCGAACTTAAGAGACTCGCTATGTTCACCCTAGATATATTCTTAGCCCAGTCCAAACATGTTTCGACTAATGAAGCTCTGAATAATTCTCACTAGATCACTTCAATGGAAGAAGATTTCAATGGTTTCGAAAGAAACAATGTATGGTAATTAGTACCCAGACCAACTCATAAAACTGTAATTGGAATCAAATGGGTATTTAGAAATAAATATGAGAATGGACTTGTCATAAGCAATAAATCCTAACTAGTCACTCTCAAAGTTACAGACAGGAAGAAGGTATAGACTATGACGGAACTTTTGCCCCTGTAGCCAGACTAGAAGCCATCTGGATATTCCTAGCATTCGCCACTCACAAGAACTTTATAGTATATCAAATGTATGTTAAGAGTGTATTCCTGAATGGAGACCCAGCCGAAGAAGTCTATGTTTAACAACTACCAGGGTTTGTCAACACTGAAGGCGGAGACCTTGTATACAGGCTAAGGAAATCATTGTATGGACTCAAGCAAGCGCCTAGAGCCTGGTATGAAACCCTGTCACTATATCTAATCAATAATGGATTTGAGAAAGATGCAGTTGACAAGACCCTCTTTAAAATATATGAAGGCGACAACCTACTTATGGTACAAATATATGTCGATGATATTATATTTGGTTCAACTAACCTTGCTCTTTGTAAAAGGTTCTCTTATCTCATGCAAAGTAAATTTGAAATGAGTATGATGGGAGAAGTTAGTTATTTTCTAGGATTGCAGATGAAGCAACTCCTTACAGGTATATTTATCAACTAGAAGAAGTACAACAATGAGCTGCTCAACAAATTCGGGATGAACAACTCCAAATCCTCGTCCAATTCCTTGAGCACTTCTTTGCAGATAAGTGCTGACAAAGCTGGAAAGTTGGTTGACTACAGAAAGCTAATAGGCTCACTCATATACCTAATATCCAGCAGGCCCGATATCTAGTTTGCTGTAGGAGTGTGTGCTCGGTATCAGGTAGCACCTAAGGAGTCACATCTCACCACAGCCAAACGAATCCTTAAGTACGTAAAAGGAACAATCGATGTAGGGTTCTGGTATCCTAAAGAAGGAGGATTCATTTTGGTATGCTACAGCGACTCGGATCTCGGAGGCTGTAGTTGGATAGAAAGAGTACAAGCGGTACTTGTCACTTCCTTGGACCTAGACTTGTGTCTTGGTTCAGTAAGAAGCAGTTGGCCAACTCGTTTTCTATAGCTGAGCTGAAATACCACGCTACTGGAAGTTGCTGTATGTAGATTCTCTAGATGCAACAATAGTTACAAGATTATGGAATCCATGCCAGAGAGACACCAATCATGTGCGATAACACGAGTGTAATTGCAATCACGCACAACCCTGTATTTCACTCGCAAACTAAGCATATTGATATGAAGCATCATTTCATCGGGAATCATGTTGAGAATAAAGATGTTCGGATCGAGAAGATTCATATAGACAACCAGTTAGCCAACATCTTTATAAAATATCTCAGCACCACCAGATTCTACATGCTTCGCCAGGAATTGGGAATGCTATAGCCAGATTTCCTGTAACTTTTTACATTTTACTAATCAATTGAGGGGGAATGCTGTAAGACCCATGAATACAGTATCCACTTTAATTAACTGTACGCCCAAAACTTCAAGTCGTATCTTTACTGTAGGAAGAAAAGGGCATATAACCTTTCTACAAATGACGTCTGCATTAATTAAGGGGGAATACAGTATGACCCAAGAATACAGTATTAATACAATATTGCTGTAAGAATTGAATCTTGTATGTACCTTTTAAGGGGGGACATTGTATTTTCGTAGATACAGCACATACACTGTAGAATATCAATCAAAATTTTAATCATATCCAATTTCATACTTTTATTCACAACAAACTGTTTTAAGTCCACGTGCACTGTCTGAATTTAAAACGATTTATCTTCCAATACTATAAAGACATATGGACTCTAATGCCTCAAATACATCGAATTCACAAAATCAAAGCTCACTAACCATGATCACAAGATCAACGACCTGACAGCAGTGGTTGTGAAACTGGTTGAAAGTGTCACTGATCTTAAGGACAAACAGGTAGAATCAATGGAACTCCTTTGGGATATTCACGGCAAAGTCTCAGATCTTGATACTGCCAAAAGGGGGAATAGTCAAGAGAGGCTGCAAGGAAGTGGCACCTGGAGAGAGAGAGAGAAGGAAATGGAGTCCATACTCGGTGATAGTTTTGTTGCTGCCATTAGAAGACTAGCCGGGCCTGGGCTAGAACAAGGAAATAAGGGATTCAGGGTATCTGGTCTTCGTCCAGAATTCCAGGATCCCAACTTCCTGTGGAAGAATAATGTGCAGAAGTCTGCAGAAATAAAGCTCCCAACAGATAGACAGCCTACAACAGAGGATTTGAAGGCATTGAAAAATAATGAACTGATGAGATACTTATGTGTTCTCATCAGGGAATCTCCAGTGTTCAATAAATTCAAGACGCTGGAGGATGCAGCTAGAGAGTTTTCGCGGCTTCTTGCAGAAGGAAAGCTCCCACTACATATAGAGCTGAAATCCCAAGCTATGAAGGATGAAAGGCTAACTCGTCCGGAAGACTGAATCATTTCCTTTGAGGCGACCCATGATGGTAGAAGTATTTACACGGATCGAGGAAAATATGCTCTTGTCAACTGGTGGAAGGGAGCTGAGAAAGACCCCTCACGTAGGACTTGGCGACATCAGTCATACAGGGTATAGTACTTCTGTTTTTCTGCATGTTTACGTTTCTTGTCCGCTTCCCATATAACTTTCTATACAATCAGCACTTTAATCGATTATCAATAAAACTTTGATTTATTGAAAGATTACAGATCGTAATCTACTTTTACGATTTTACTGTTTTGATTACGATTAAATATTGATATATTCAAGTATAAAAACTTGATAATCCTCAAGCTGTAAGAACTTGTCTGCGAACAGTTCATAGATTAAGTTGTATTCGATTAGGATTACATCTTGTAAGATTGTGCCTGCGCGCCAATCATAAGTCAAGTTGAAATACACTTAGTCCTGTAGGATCTTTCATTTTAGAACTTGCCTGCGAGCAGTTCAGATTTTTAGACTAAGTCATAAATATCAGATCTTTCGACAGAAGACTTGAAGACAGCCTCTCCGTATCAAGGAGGTTTTGGCACTATCAAAAATGGGGAAATTATTGGGATAAATACAGCCTTATTTTGATAATTGCCCCCATACAACATAAGGAAGCTGTTAGGAAACTTCATACAGTAGTCTGTCCATACAGCGAAAAATCTTCCTGCATAGTCAGAAGTCCGTTCCTATAGAAGTTGGATACAGCAAGCTTGATGTAGGTGTTTTACTTAGGAAAAGTAAAACACATATCCAACAGGACTCAAGAAAAAGCTTCAACCCGTTGTGAAAGAAATATTATTTATTCATAAAGTATTCACGATTAAAGTAGCATTTAAGGCTAATAGGACAAGCATTTAATGCGGCCAAAAGATACTAAAATATGAACACACTGAAGAGCATGTAATGCTAAGTCAAAGAAAATGTCTGAAGTATTAAATGTGAATCGTCTTTAATTCAAACATTCTACAGCCACCAAACGAGTTGTCTCAATCTCACCAACCGGCCACAGCTACATTTATAACGGATCTATTTCCAAGGTTATAAATAGCCCCACGCAAGAGGACATTCTCACTCAGTATATTACTTCGGGTAATACATATGACGCATTAGCTCTGACAATCTGACCATCAAGCTAACGAGGAGAGGTATATTTCCTTGAGCATACAACATCATCAAGTGAAGAAATGTACAGTCTTCAATGCAAATAGCACACCTTACAGCGAACGCTCATCAAAGCCTACAACTGCTGTTTGAACCTGTTCTACCCAAACCTTACGTTGAGCTCAACTTAGCCCTGTGTGGACTAAGACCTTGCTAGTTTCGACCTGTGTGGGGAGAATAGCATTGAGACGAAGCTTATATCTGTATGAGAAGAAGCAAGTCAAAAGAGCCAAGCCAATCTGTGTGAACGGCCAAAGCTATTATCGGCTGTATCAATCTGTGTGAATGATACAACGATAGGTTTAGTAAAAGTCATGTAGTTGTGTACGTAGTGATTTTAATAAACACCTTACTCTTGTGTGAAGGACCAGTGGACGTATATGGGTTTACCTCGAACCACTTAAATTTGTATGCATTTATATTCTGTCATTTACTATTTTTGTATCTGCATGTATGATTTAAAGTATACATATTGCAAAAATTCTGTATGCACAAAGCAAACGGAAGATTACCTAGTTGCTGTATTTATAGCAACTTAATATTCCGCTACGTAAATAACTTCGAAAAAAATACAGCTTATTCAACCCCTTTCCTCCTTATAAGTTGTTTACTATATACTTTGTGGACAACATTCTCGAATATGACTCTTCACACTCCATATTGTAACGTCCGAATTAAATGAGATTATTTGTGGAGGTAATCTTTCAGCAGAAGGATTAATGATTAATGGCACTTTCGTCTGCAGTAATTTCTCACGTGATGGAGTGTTTTTGGATACTATAAAAGGGGGTCATAGAATTTCATTGCATACACAACAACATAGAACGAAGTACAACCATACAACACATTGCCACATATTTCCTTCTTGCTTTTCGTGCCAAGTTTCCAGCACTTGAACGTTCGTCGGAGTTTTGAGTTTTGGAGAGCACCTAACTCAGAAACATAGCAGTTGTATCTTGGGGACACTTGGACTGAGCCATCTGCTGTTATGCGGGGGCAAAATTTTTATACAAAAAGAGTTCTACTCGCCTCTGTTAAGTTGTATTTTAATTAAGTTTTTTAATTTACTAGAATTGTAATAGGTTGCTTTTATTTGTAATTTTATTATAATTACATTGTTAGAAATTTACAGAATCAACGTATTATTTGTTCCCGTTCTCTCTGCTGTTTCTTTTGGAGCAGCTGAAAAGAGGAGCACTAAGGATCTTTGTTCTGCAGTTTTCATTTCCTGACGTTTTATTTTCTTTTCTAAGAAAAAAAAATTAATATGGATCTACCATACCAAGGAATTAATATGGATCTACTATACCAAGGAATGTGGTTATCTGTGGTGGATGAAACAAGAAAGTGTTGTAATTATACACCCTAGATTAATTTATTAGTTAGAACTACATACAAGTGAACGGGGTTATTAACGTACGTAATATATCAAAAAATAGGTTGATATATCAATCAGGGGTTGCCCTGGCCTAGTACGGGCAGTGCAGCGGCACTAGGCCCATTAAAATCCAAGGCCCAAAAGAATTGCGCCTCTTATATATGCCCCATATATATATAGAGAGGTGATTTATATCTGACAACCTTTTTAGATTTCATATAAATGTTGGGTCCCTATGTTTTCATATTTTACGACAAAGGACAAAACTTGAACTATTAAAAATTTGTATTTACAGTTATAACAAAAGTCAATTTTGGTGCTGATGTCATAGAAGAGAGAGCAGAAAATCCATTTTCTTTTCACTTTTCTTTTATTAGTGTCTTTTATTTTTTTTCTTTTCTTTTAAACGAAATGTCACGTGAGCCTCACATGCCGTCCTTTGTTGTAATATTATTTAATGTATATCTATCTGGATTGTAATATTGTTTAACTTTTACAATGTTTTTGTAAAAGTTTTAACTAGTCGTTAATTACCGTTTATGACCGTTTTAACTTTATTTTTCCTCATCCAAAAATTCTGAAAAAATCATCTAAAAAAATAAATTCGAAAAAAAAAATCAAAATTTTTTTCCGAAAAACACTAGCCGCCATCTTCTTCCACCTTCAGTAGGTCCTCCTTCTTCTGCTCATCTGCTCTTACCAAACGCCGATTCCAACGTCGCCCACTCCGATTCCGACACGGAAAAAAAACGATAGAAAATCGAATTTTTTTTATGCTCGTCTTCTGCAACCGGCCGCCGGTCGTCTTCTGCAATCAGCCCACCCCTCAACTCCTGCCCCGACGCGACGAGACCCAGATCTGTCCGCCGTTGCCCGCTCCGATCGCTGGGTTCCGATTCATCGCCAGATCTATAGCAGATATACACCTGGCCTCCGATTCGTCGCCCTCACCCTTCGTCAAATTTCCTTTACTGTATTCAATCACCCTTCGTCTTCAACATTTTCATAAACAAACCATATTCACTTGCAGCCATCATCTTCATCACGCCCCTGTCAGATTAAAAAAAAAAAAAAGGAAAACTCAGAGGACACTCGAGCAAGTTCTCAACAATTTCAGTTTCCTTCTTTTTCACGAACCCACCACTATTCGTTGTTTGAAAACCTGAACGATGTCAGAAAAGTCCAATCGCACTGCCACGTCAGCCATTAATCTCAACAGCAGCTCCAACTTCACCCCTTCTGCTCCTACCGTCGCCACCATCAGGGTTCCCCTCAATTCTAAGGGCTTGTTTGGTTTGTTATTATAATGCCATAAAAGATTAATCACGGTAATCTTGCATTTTTTAGTCTTACCCTCACTCTTGAGATTAAAAAAAATTTGAATTTTCTATCTTGGGCCGATCTTATCTTATCTTACATTATAAATAATCTTGCAAACAAAACACCACCTAACGAGAGAAGATAGAATTGTTTCTTATTTTTTTGTTTTAAAAGAAATGTTATATTTAGTAATATTGAATAAATCAATTTCAAAGAAATGTTTTATTTCAAAGGTAAAATGGACTTTACGCAGAAAATCAGTCATTTGCCTGAAATTAGACTTCATCGTTATTTCTAAAAACATAGGGACCCAAACATTTAGTATGCATCTAATAAGGTGGTTGAATGTAAAATCCATATATATATATATATATATATATATATATATATATATGGGGAAATTACAGCCAACTACCCTATTAGATGGTCTCTTTACACTTTAGTCCCTATTGTTTCATAAATTACAAATGACAAAATCAATTGGTGTTGACTTCTATTAAAAAGCATTTAAAATGCCTCTATTTACTTGAATAAAATATTTCTTTTAAAATACATTTCATATTAAACAAATAAATTATGTTTATTAAAGTGTTTGACTAATACATTTCGTTTAAAAAATATTCTTTTTTCAGAAAATAATTTTGTTTCGAAATATAATTTTTTTTCAGAAAATATATTTTTTTTTCGCAAAAATATTTTATTTTATTTTTTTTCCAGAAAATAATCTTATTTTTTCGAAAAAATAATATTTTTTCAAGAAAATTATTTTATTTCAAAAAAAATATTATTTTGCCAAAAAATATTTTTTCCTCCAAAAATATTTTTAATTTTTCAAAAAATATTTTTTTTTATTTTTTCCATAAAATAATTTTATTTTTTCGAAAAAATAATATTTTTTTCCAGAAAATAATTTAATTTCGAAAAATATTATTTTGCCAAAAAATACATTTTTCTCCAGAAAATATTTTTTTAATTTTTTCGATTTTTTTTTTTTATTTTTTTCCAAAAAATAGTTTTATTTTTTCGAAAAAATAATATTTTTCCAGAAAATAATTTTTTTTCAGAAAATAATTTTATTTCGAAAAATATTATTTTGCCCAAAATAATTTTTCTCCAGAAAATATTTTTAATTTTTTGAAAAATAAAAATTCCAAAAAGAATATTTTTTCGAAAAGATAATTTCTTTCCTTAAAATATTTTTTTATTTTTTCGAAAATAATTTTTCTTTCGTAAAATACTTTCCTTTTGGAAAAATATTTCTTTCTGTAAAGCTTGAAAATTTATTACATCGTCCAAAAGTATTATATATATTACAACGGTTCAAAGATGCGCCACCCACGTGGTGAAAAATAAATGGATAAACAAGAAAGGAAAAATAAAAGCAAATTCGGAATATCGATTTCTCTCCAAATGACATCATCTCGAAAATTTGACTTTTCATTCTTCGTGTAAATATAGTTTCGAGCAATGAAAGTCATTCTTCATTGTAATATCTGAAACAATAGGGACCAAACTGTAATTAGACCATCTAAAAAGGTAGTCAGATGTAAACCGCCATATATATATATATATATATATAGTTTGTACATGTAAGGGTTATACATGTATAACTCATATAAATTCTCTTCTATTGTAGAGCTTGTGATGAATGTCCTATTTCTCTATGCTATTATAACAATTGAATTTTTTCATATTTATTACGGTCCAATAAATGGTGGTTTTAATTTAATTGGAGTCATTTCTTTTTCATCTTAATTGGTCATCTTCCTGATTGAGCTTTTATATTTCTTGATTTATAAATTTTTTAGAAATTTGTCTTTGTATATAAATTGTTGTGAGGGCCGCCCCGAAAAAATTTCCCGCGCACTGATCCTACAAAAATTCGAGGCGGCCCTGATAACAATTTTCCCACGCCCGCCACTCACCCTTCTTTTAATTTTGTATCTAGTTGGATATAGTTAACAGTGATAATATTTTTTATTTTGTTACTATAAAAATTAAGAGTTTTTTTATTTTTACCTATCATTTTTAAATACATATTAGAAAATAAAATAAACAAATAACATGATATAAAAACTCAATACTATATTTATGAATTCAAATAATTTCTTAGGTATCTGGACTTGTGCGATATCTATGAAAAATAATCTGCATAAATTAGAATTAGTTAGGTGATGCATAGAGAAATTATATTAAAATTTAATAAAAAATTAATTAACCCAGTAAGACAAGGCGTATTGAATATTGTTCAACAAACTCTTTTTTGATTTCCTTTCAGTTTGAAGTGCACTGTAAACACTTTTAATACTTGTGATTTTTGAAGGATCACGACTTTTCAAAGAGTTAAAAATAAATTGTGGAACAGTAATCTCGGTCATTCCGCTTACTATGTATTTTTCTTCTTGTGTTAGTCTTGATGAGTACTCATGACCTTCTAAATATTGTGTTGGGTTTGATTATGCTCTCCGCACACAACAGTAACGGCCCACATGGTACCATCTGGATGAATTGGTACACCTCGTGGGAAGAACGGATAACCAACTTTTTTTGGTACCTGTACATCTTTTTAATTTTCCGAGTATGATATATCTGGGTGGTTGGTATTTTCCTGTTTTTCACAAATAAGAATAAGATTGCATTTTGGGAGTTTATTACCTACTTTATTTGTGGATTTGTCAATTTCTATTAGAAAATCATTTTCCGTCAGACCAAACTTACCGAGTCTAACATATCATCTTTAGTTTGAAATATCTATACAAAAAGATACATTAAATGAAGTAAATAACAATAAAAAGGAATAAAATATATAAAAAAGTAAAAGCATACGAAATAAAAAATAAAGAAATATATTATACAAAATCATACATGTTCTGTGGCAAATTCACACGATGTGGAAAAAATATTTGTTGAACTGTATTTCGCCATGTAATGTTTCAGAAACTGTGAACAAACAAAAAAATTGTTTAAGCAAATATGAGAAGACAATTTAAAGAGAATGGTGTTTCACAAAGTATGCACAATTCATATTTACACTAAGAGGTTTGATAACCCCCACCCCGTCCTTTTAACTTCCCCCCAAATGGAAAAAACATTGACATGACAATTGGGGGGCAGGGATCCTCTGCAGTGCACAGCATCATGCTGTGCACTCCCTGCCCTCCGATCACACACACCCGCACGGGTGTGTGTGTGTGTGTGTCCCATCCGACGGACGGCAGTGCACAGCATGGTGCTGTGCACTGTAGGGGATCCCACCCCGACAATTGGGTTTGTAGGTATAGACATAGAGAACTATTTTGATTAAAGATATTGAATTGACTATTCGATGTGTAAACATAGCCATGGAGAACTATTTTGATGAAAGACATTGAAATGATAACTCAATTGGCGATATAAAAATTAAAATATTAATTTAAAATGTAAATTCTTAGAAAAATATGGAAAACGTATTTTTATATAAAGTTGGAATAAAAATTCGTATTTTTTTCAGTTGATGAAATAAAAATTAAAAATTAGTGGATGGACAAAACTTGGGGATTGCTAAATATATTTAAAATAATATATAAAACATAAATATATTTCTCTAAAATTAAAAAATGTATTTAGATCAAGTTGGAAATAAAATATAATAAAATATTATAATTTTATAATTTAAGGGGTAAAAAATAAAAAATACAGTGGAGGGACAAAATAATAATTTTCACCCTCTTCTGTCCATTGGGGAAAGCTAAAAGGAGGGGAGATTAGGATTTTTTTTCCATAGAGAAGGGGGTGCAGTGCACTCCCTCCCTTCTCCACAAATTACGGCGCGACACGTGTAATGTATGCTATACATGTCGCGCCGTGAATGGCTGAGAAGGGGGGGAGTGCACGGCATCCCCCTTCTCCATGGAGGCACTCGGAGATTAGTAGACTTTTGAAAATCTTTTCAGCACACAACCCTTCTGTTTTTTAATTTAAGAGCTACTTTCCCAACATATTTTTAAAAGTGTCAAATCATTTTTTGTAAGGTAATACAAAAAAAAAAAAAAAAAAGAGATACAATTATGGGAGAAAACTTGTTTTGCCCTTTGGCATATAGTAATATTTTTTTCTGCCCCAAGTTTAGTAACAACTCTTTTGATACCCAAATTGTCTGAATTGACCTTTACTCGAATAAAATTCGAGTCATATATTATAATTTCGAGTAACATAATTTCGAGTCAACTTCAAAAAAACAATATCGAGTCCAATTCGTGTCACCCGAATACAATTCGGGACATGTAAATAAAAAAAAAGTCGGGTTACACGAGTCCAATTCGTGTCACCCGAATATAATTCGGGACATGTTTTCGAAAAAAAAAGTCTCCCGAATTCATTCGGGAGATGTAAAATAAATCTGATAAATTCGAGTAATATATTCGGGTTACCCGAATTTATTACTCGAATATTCAGTTATACGAAAAAAAAATTCGGGAGATGTAAAATAAATCGATAAATTCGAGTAATAAGAATATTCAAGTTATACGAAAAAAAAATTCGGGAGATGTAAAATAAATCGATAAATTCGAGTAATAAATTCGGGTTAAACGAAAAAAAAATCGGGTAACCCGAATATTCGTTATACGAAAAAAAAATTCGGAGATGTAAAATAAATCGATAAATTCGAGTAATAAATTGGGTTACCCGAATTTATTACTCGAATATTCTGTTATATGAAAAAAATCGGGTAACCCGAATATTCAAGTTATACGAAAAAAATCGGAGTTGACCTTTAAAACAATACTCGATAGGCTTCTTCTTCATCTCCTTCCTCACGAATCGGATTACTCAACAAGAATTCAGGTGACCAAAATTTCATAAAAATTTTCGGTCACACGAAATAATTGTAATTATTCGGTCACGAAATACATCATTGACCGAATCGCATGAGGGAGCTCGGGGTTCGGATTACTCAACACGAATTCGTGTGACCCAATTCGTGTGACCAATTCGTGTGACCCAAACTATCATAAAATTTTGACTTATAAAAATACCATGCTCAACACGCCACAACATCCATCAATTGAACTATTTCTCAAAGAATATTTCCACCTTTCTTTTCCGATATTATCTCACCGATAATTTTTTTCCTTTTTCTCCGATTAATTATCTCGAGCTCTCTCACATCGAAGAAGAAGGATTATTTCGATTGCAAAAATAAAGGTATATTTATCGCTCAATTTCCAATAATGTTTATACTTGAAATATCAAAAATATTCAAATACTATTTAATTGTGTAAATTTTTAGTTAATAATCTAATTTTTTATATTATTTGACAGATGAGTTTTTGGAAAAAAGTTATCATTCGTTTTAATGGCAAGTGGCAAGATTTGGACTATCACGGTGGAGAAGAACAAATATTGCCTGTGCCCGTTGGTGTGAACTATGCAACATTAGTAGATAATGTCCACTCTATTGTTGAAGCTGATAGAACAAAACATGTTTATGTTCTATTTTCAATTGATTTTGATGGGAAAAAAGAAGAAAGATGAAGATAAAGAATGATTCTGATATAAATTACTTGTTCCAATCTAATGTTGAGCTTGTGATTTTTGTTAGCCTTCAGAATGCAACTAGCATTCCTCCAAAAGCTCCCTCATTTGGTCCACAATTTGACTTACGGATCCACTCTTTTAGATCCAGTACAATTCTAATCGTATGGATTATTTGGTGATTGGGGTTCAAGCATGCAAATTCCTCAGAATTTGATGGTTCTCGATTTGATGGTTGCGGTCCTTCAAATAATGTATGTGATGTTGGTGGTAATTGTGGTGGTGGTAGTCGATGATGGTAGTGATGATGATAATAACGACATAAATATCGATGATATCGATCTCGAAGATGTCGAGGTTCAAAAACATTGGTTTGAAAAATTTTGCAAATATTGTGAGAAAAGGGGCATGTTCAACAAAAGATTGGTAAAAGAAGCGGTAATCAGAACTGCAACTGCAGAACTGGAATGGGCGCTTTGATTTCGATCAATTAGTAGATGAAGAAGGTGCTCCGGCTCCTCCCCCGGTCCAGGTGGAAAATTCCGTAGACCTCCATATGTGTCTCCTTCAAGTTGATGATGATATGGACGAGAAATTTCATCCTGCAAATATACTATCTTTACAAAGAGGGTCTGTATTTCTCTCCAAAGATAGGTTGAAAAACGCTGTTGGGCGATATCATTTGGAAAGGAAATCTGATTATCGTATTTTAAAATCTGATAAGCAGCGCTATTCTGCCGTTTGTACAGATAAAACCTGTAATTTTTTGTTGAGCGCCTCCGGGAGGGGTGGATTTTGGAGAGTGCACTCACTGAACGAGCATACGTGTCATTTTGACCCAAATCGCAAGGCACCTAAGCAGTTGCCTTCTAAGATGCTCGGTGAATACATGTCCGACAAACTATTAGTGGAAGGACAGATTATGACTCCGAAGCTAGTGCAGGCTCAACTTAAGAATGACTATTGTTTGACAGTCCGTTATGGCTTGGCATTGAGTATTCGCAACCATGCTATCTCGATTGAGTCCTCGACTCATACCCGTAAAGTTCAAGCATGCCTTAGATGCGGAGGCACGGGGCACAATAGAAAGACTTGCACTGCAGTTATTCCCCAACTATTTGAGGATTTCACAATGGAACCAACTCCGTCTAAAAAGGGACGTGCAAAAAAAAAGTGTAGTATATGTCATTCTGTTGACCACACTGCTCCAAAATGTCCAACTAAGCATCGTTTCGACCTAAATGAGCCCCCAATGTAAAATTAGTTGCATTTATTTGAATCAAATTACGTTTTATTTGAATCAACTAAGTTCAAATTTTAAATTGATTAAGTTAAAATTGAATCAATTACGTTTTATTTGAACCGATTAAGTTTAATTTCAAATTGATTAAGTTTAATTTCAAATTGGTTAGTAATATTTGAACAGATTATGTTCAATTTCAATCGACTAAGTTCAAATTTCAAATTGATTAAGTTTAATTTCAAATTGGTTAGGTTCAATTTCAAATCGGTTAGTAATATTTCAAATTTCAAATTGATTAAGTAACATATAGTAACCATAAATTACGTTTTATTTGAATCGACTAAGTTCGAATTTCAAATTGATTAAGTTAAAATTGAATCAATAACGTTTTATTTGCACCGATTAAGTTTAATTTCAAATTGATTAAGTTTAATTTCAAATTGGTTAGGTTCAATTTGAACAGATTATGTTCAATTTCAATCGACTAAGTTCAAGTTTCAAATTGATTAAGTTTAATTTCAAATTGGTTAGGTTCAATTTCAAATCGGTTAGTAATATTTCAAATTGATTAAGTAACATATAGTAACCATCAATAACGTTTTATTTGCACCGATTAAGTTTAATTTCAAATTGATTAAGTTAAAATTGAATCAATTACGTTTTATTTGAACCGATTAAGTTTAATTTCAAATTGATTAAGTTTAATTTCAAATTGGTTAGGTTCAATTTGAACAGATTATGTTCAATTTCAATCGACTAAGTTCAAATTTCAAATTGATTAAGTTTAATTTCAAATTGGTTAGGTTCAATTTCAAATCGGTTAGTAATATTTGAAATTTCAAATTGATTAAGTAACATATAGTAACCATCAATAAGTTAAAATTGATACACAATAATCATTATAAAAACGAAATCAGTATTTACATCAGCGCTAATACTATCACTAATCTCTATCATCCCACCGTATAAATAAACTAGTGGGATCACACACTACAGTATCTATATCATCGCTAAACCTCCATATAGATCGGGCCATACGTCCTCTAAATGCATAAATATCCGCCTCGGTCTTTCCATGAGAGAAAGACTGCTGAACGAGAGACTCTATAGTCCGTATAGAATACGCACCACAAGAGGTCGAGTCATCCTGAGCATAGCATAAATCCTTCCTCGCTGTAGCAACTCGAAACGAAGTCACCGGGGTGATATCAGGGCGGCGCTCGTAAAATCCAGAACGCTCGTCATCAACATATCGACGCATCTGCTCGACCGATGAATCCATATATGCACGGATATGGGTGAAAAGAGTATCAAAATCGATGTCGGCGCGATCTCACAGTACCCCGTGCCAAGAAGATGCGATGCAGTGCGGAACCCGTATCGGAGAACTATGGGGCGGCAAATCGGTATGCACAGCTCACGAGGCTCTGCGATGACTCACGTCCATGAGTAAGATATATAGGGTCGAAATAACCGACCAGATGTCCGCTGGCGGACAATACGCTCTCAGTCTAGATCCCCGACAGAAGCATCACCCTCACGTGCCCTCCACGCCCCCGTCCCCTTACCCTTCCCCTACCCAAGACCCGTCTTGCATCGGGCCATCATGTGCGTATCGCACACCCGCTCAGCGGCAAGATCACTAAGCAATTTGCATATACGGCTCTGCTCCTCCTCAGTGTCGGAGATAACACCTCAAAACAATCAATCTAAATACAATTCAATGATTCATTTTCAGTAATTATTACCTTAAATATCTACAAAAGTTTTTACGTATTGAAAACCTATAATTGATTACCTCATCATCGAAGAATGTGGTAAAATCAACATGACCCAGCTTCTTCAACTTCCAGCGTGTACAACGAGGTCGCTGGATGAAAGAAGCTCCGAGCATGGTCCCACATTTAGAGCCTAACGAAGGTATAGCCTCGCAAGCCCATATCTGAAAACAATAATTGAATCCCAACATAAGAAACAATAACAATATTTATTCTGAGTTTGAGTATATAATTAAGTTAATGAATGCGAGGACGTACCATAATGGCGTATATGTTACCATAAAAATGGTAACTCGGATCCAGACCAACGGGGACCTCAGTGGGAACATCGCTCAAATACGTAACCAAAATCTGATATGAATATAAGCCCCATGGAAAGCTCTCCCACCGAGTCTGGTCCTCAACCAATGTCCACAACCACCGGTCGAGAATACGCTTGCCACCATCCACACCGAATATCAAATAGCAGACACACGGACCTTAGCGACCTTCAGCGCATCACCGGATGCTCTCTAAAATATCCACCGCAAATCGATCACGAATACGGTCTAACATCTGCCCCCACCACTGAGCAACGGATACCGATCGTACACGCTCCCCTCCGGTGGAACATCATCCCCGTGTACATCAAAGTCGGAGTCTCCGAATCGCAAGCCGGTGACTAACGCATACTCATATCTAGAAAATCGAATAAATCGATGACCTAGCCTAAACCAAAACTCATCGGCCTGTGCATCCGGTCTAATTACCTCGTTCGAGAACAAGGCATGCAATGCGGCATTAGATACAAACCCCCCCCACTCCTCCCGGACAAAGTGTCCAAGACACGACTCTCTAAACTCCCTAATAGTGTCATCACCTACACTCCGCAGCTCAGCAACAATCGTCTTAACAATCCCTAACCTAACATACCCATTTATGGAGCATTTCGAACCTCGCATATTCGGCCTCTTCCAAACAACCTGCCGATTCAAATTTATCTTAATTTTAGCTTCATGCAGGTGTATTGAAGTAATATGTAATCGGGAAAAAGTAAGTGGATAATTCGAGTAACAGTGGGATTTATTCGATTTATTTCCATCGAGTTATTCTAATTCAACTTGAGACATCCTAATTCAATTTCAATCATCTAATGCAATTCGAGACATTCTAATACAATCCGAGTCATCCTAATTCTAGTAGTTTTATGTCAATTCGAATAATCATAAATAAATTGGCCTCGTTCTAATTGTGGAAGGCCATTAGTCCAATTTGAGTAACTTATAAACTATATTCGAGTAAGACAAATAAAAAAAACGAACTAAACTAACTAAACGAAATAAACTAACTAAACGAAACAAACTAACTAAATTCGAAAACATATCCATATCTATAACATTCCCAAATTCGAATTGAAACTCGAATACGAATTACCAAGGTTACATGAATAATCAATTCAACACGACATCAATTCAATCGATATCAATTCATACATAAACAATAGTTACGATATCAACACACGATAAGTATTTGGGGTTGACCGGCGCTACTTAATTCCCAAATTCAAATTTCTCTATTTTAATTTATTTTTTCATCGTGTAAATCGAATGCAAATCTTATAATTCGAATGCAAATCGTGTAAATCAAATATAAAATGTGTAAACCAAAATCGAGCAACGAGCATACTCGAGTGACACGAAAATAAAATCTTACCTGGTTTTCGGTGGCAGCGGCGGCGGCGGAAGCGGCAGCGGCAGCGGCGGCGGAAGCGGCAGCGGATTCGGCATTTCCGTCAGCGGCGCTATTCGGGGAAGTCGAATTCGCCATCGAGGATGAGGAAATAATTCGGATTCTTGAAACTAAGATTCGTGAAACTCGAATTCCACAGATTCGTGAAACTCGTGAAGAAGGAAGAAAGAAGACGACTGGGAAGAATGTTTTCGTGAAACTCGATCCGGATCGGGACGATGGTTGGAAACTCGATTCGTGAAACTCGAATCGTGAAGAATGAAGTCTTTGTTTCGTGAAACTCGTGAGGAAGATTCGTGAGTAATCCGATTCGTGAGGAAGGAGATGAAGAAGAAGTCTATTCGGGTTTTAAAGGTCAACTCCCGAATTTTTTTTTTTTTCGTATAACCCGAATATTCGGGTTACCCGAATTTTTTTTTTTTCGTTTAACCCGAATATTCGAGTAATAAATTCGGGTAACCCGAATTTATTACTCGAATTTATCAGATTTATTTTACATCTCTCGAATTTTTTTTTTTCGTATAACTAATATTCAAGTTACCCAATTTTTTTACATATCCCGAATTTTTTTTTTTTCGTATAACCCGAATATTCGGGTTACTCGAATCGTGAAGAATGAAGTCTTTGTTTCGTGAAACTCGTGAGGAAGATTCGTGAGTAATCCGATTCGTGAGGAAAGAGATGAAGAAGAAGCCTATTCGGGTTTTAAAGGTCAACTCCCTAATTTTTTTTTTTCGTATAACCCGAATATTCGGGTTACCCGATTTTTTTCGTTTAACTGAATATTGAGTAATAAATTCGTAACCCAATTTATTACTCGAATTTATCGGATATATTTTACATCTCCCGAATTTTTTTTTTTCGTATAACTCGATTTTGAGTAATAAATTCGTAACCCAATTTATTACTCGAATTTATCAGATTTATTTTACATCTCCCGAATGAATTCGGGAGATTTTTTTTTTCGAAAACATGTCCCGAATTATATTCGGGTGACACGAATTGGACACGTGTAACCCGACTTTTTTTTATTTACATGTCCCGAATTGTATTCGGGTGACACGAATTGGACTCGATATTGTTTTTTTGAAGTTGACTCGAAATTATATTACTCGAAATTATAATATATGACTCGAATTTTATTCGAGTAAAGGTCAATTTAGACAATTTGGGTATCAAAAGAGTTGTTACTAAACATGGGACAGAAAAGAATATTACTAAATGCCAAAGGGCAAAACAAGCTATTTCTACTACAATTATGCTAGTACAAAAAAATGGAGATAGACAAGTCACAATTAAAAATACAATCACTAGTCTCTCTCTCCCAACTTGACAAGCAAGTCAAATTCAATATAAAAGGAGCAAAATATCTTGAAAAATATGAAAGAATAAAAAAATGTAATTTATAAAAAAAAGTAACAATTGAAAATACAATCACTAATCCGCCCTTTCAACTTGATAAAATATAAAAAAAACTAATAATATATTTTCTGTATAGTATTTTTATTGTAAAGTTGGATCGTCGATATTGTGATGAATGTGCAGTACTTTTTAATAAAATAATTTCTATAAAATATTTCATAACTCTTCTCAATAACATATTTTAATTAAAAACTATCTAAAATTAATGATATAGCATACATAATTATTATAATTAAATACTATCTATATTAAGGACGTATCAACATAATTAATTTAGATAAAAATAAAATAAAATGAATATTTTAATATAAGTTGCAATTAAATAAAAGAGAATGATATTTTTGTCAAGAAGACTATTTTGCCAAAAGGAAGGATTAGTGGTTCGGAGGGGTAAAGAGGCTCACTTTAGTTTTGAGTTGGTATATCATGCAACATGAGTTGGTAAGATACACAACAATTATAATCATTAACATAATCACATTGGTATATAACATAATCACAAATAATATAATTATAGTAAGAGGAAGGGCGGATTAGTAAAAATACAATCACTAATTCGGCCTCCCCCTCACTCTCTCCCCCCGCTGCCAACCTTTTTTTTTAGTTTTTTACTTTATTTTTTTAGTTTTTAATTTGAATTATAAACATAATGCAATAAATATACTAAATAAATTATATGTGATGACTCAACTCAAGAAAAATTTAATAATCATGTTTTTTCACCTTTTTACTTAATTATAATTACACTAAATTTATATAAAATAAAGAATGCAATATTTAAATAGATATATTATATATGATGACTCGACTCAAGAACAAATTAATAAATTTATGTAAGATAATACATATATATTATATAAAAAATAGAGAAATACAATTATGCTCATACCAAAAAATATATAAAAATTGTATTATTTAAATAGATAAATATTATATATCATGTTTATTAAATACATTATGTAAGATAATACGAAAAAGTAGAGAAGTACAATTATGATAACACAAGGAAAAAAAACTAATTTTGAGCCATTAGGTTCCGCCATGATTGAATCCTTTCATGATATGGAGTCTCTCATCTTCTATTTTCTTCTGTAATATTTTCGCGCCACATACTTACAATTGGTGGTACCGGATAATCAGGATATAAAAATACTTGAACAAAGTGGTTATCGTTGATGTAATATCTGTACTTTCTATTTTTCGTAATTTCTATTTTTGGTGTATGTTCGTTTTGGACGACTCGCTTGTTACTGTTTTGAAATTCTGAATCTATTTTGTTCTTGGAGTTTTTCCATTTGGACGAGTTTCAGAGATGTTTTCACGTATTTTCATCTTGAGTTATGTTTTGTCGCATGTATGTTCGATTCTCGTAAAACTCATTCGATTTCATTATTTCTCTGTTTCCATGAGTTCGTATGGTTGAGTTGCTCATGTTGTGAGTTTTGGATTGTTAATCCGACGTTGTATCGTGATTTTCGGACGTTTGGGTCATTTTTGTAAATTCTTATTATTGTGGGTGTTGTTGTTAATACTCGTTCTTTACCCACCTTCGGGTGGCCGGAGATATGTGATGGTCGTGATCATTGACTCGTCAGTAGAGAATTTTAGGGTATCCAGTGGTCCTACCCTTGTATTTTTATTCCGGTGGTCGTCGAGCCATTATTTTTCTCAGAGTGTAGGCTGGCCAACTTCCAGGGTTGAGTTACGGCCGTAGGGACGCATACATTACGGCCATAAACCTCTATACATTACGGCCGTAATGTCCTCTTCGTAACAGCCGTAACGATGTTGTGAAATTAGTTCAGTGAGAGCTGGAATACCATTACGGCCGTAATGGGTCACATATTACGGCCGCAATGCTACCCAATATATTAGACTGGGCAGCGGTTTTCTTCCCCATTTCTTTCATTCCTTTCACCTTCTTCGCGACGGGAGCGACTTTTCTAGCCTAGGGTTCGTCCGATTTCGTCCAATTTCAATTGAGAAGCAATTTTGGGTCATCATATCATCACTCTAGCATCAAATCATCCGTTGTTCATCTTCAAATTGAGGTATATTTCTTTAGAACCCTAGTTTTTGGGGATTTTGGGATTTTGACATGATTTTACCCTTTGAACCCGATTTAGCTTCGTTGAGTCGTTAGATTACGATTGTGTATTCGTAATCCCTTACTTCCAATATAGTTAAACGGATTAAACTTCTAGGTTTTCAACGTTAATTGTTTGGAATCGTTTATGACTTCGTAGTGACCGACGAATTGTTCCAACCGGTAGAATTAGGATGAATTCCTACGTTTACGCAATATTGAGATTGTTTGTATATCATCATTGTATTAGGAACGGATTTGTGAAGATAATTTGGGCCGAAGCCTTTCCTTTCACCGTTTCCTTTTCGTCGTGTATTCAAGGCAAGTACATGCATTACATTCTGTTATGTGTGTTACGGTTTCGATATGAATGATGAATTATGATCTTTTGTGTGTGTGAGTTATTTGTCCTTCCACCTGGAGCGTTCGACGGGATGTCTGGGGGTCGATACTAAGGAGTACGGCCACGGAAGTAGACTTGGGTGTGTGTGTGGTTAAACTTCCACTCGGAGCGTTCGACGGGGCGTCTGGGGGTCGATACTAAGGGGTACGGCCGCGGAAGTGCCTTCCCACCCGGAGCGTTCGACGGGGCGTCTGGGGGTCAATACTACGGGGTACGTCCACAGGTTACCAATTGTGGATGTTTTGTGATATCATGATATTCCGGAATATGGCTTTTCAAATGTTTTCTAAATGAGATGATTGTGTAAATCGTATCTGTATATAATGTAGTGTAATTGTGTACTTGCACTAGCTATTCGAATGCTAACCCTTAAATGGAGGAAATGCGTCTTATGCATTTCAGGTATCGGAAGAGATGAGGAGCGGGCACAGGATATGCACGCAAAGGATGGTCCAGCATGATGATGAGGCTCGAGTCTATATTTTGTGCTTTTGTCATCATATCAGTTTGGGTATTGAAGTTAGTCTGATTACTTTTAAACTCGGTTAAAGTCCCCTGCGTGGGCAATGAATTTGTATTTGACTTATTCTTCATGTACTTCCATTAAAATATTTTGGCCGAGGCCACGGCCCTATTTTACTATGATGAATATGTCTTTTGGGTTTCCCTTGTGGAATATGTGTCATGTGTTAGCCTGGTAGATGATAAGTGGTAATTTTACCACATTTTTTCTAGGATTTTATACTAGGTTTTTATCTCGTTTCGTGATTTATGTGCTCGTATTTGGCTTATTTATGATTAGTCGAGCCGTATTACGCGTTTGGGTTGGTTTTAGTGTGTTTGCAGGTTTTTAGAGCCAAAAGGACCCAAAACGAGACAAAGGACCGAGAGTCGAGTCAGACGGACGGAAGAAACGGATTTTTGCAAAAGTCAGACCACCTATCGGGCCAGCCTATCGGCCGATAGGTGCATCCGACAGGTGTCCAAGCCCTATCGAGTGAAGTCGACAGACGAACCAACTATCGGGCCAGCCTATCGGCCGATAGGTGCGTCCGATAGGCTGCTCCGCGGATTTTCGTGTTTTGACGGATTGTGACTCTTTTGGATAGATTTTGTTTCCTAGATTAGTCCCAATCGGGAGTTTAACTCCCATAGGCTATATAGACCTCCTCCCAGACCTAGTTTATGAACTTTTTATCATCTTATCATCCTTTATCATCTTTAGCACACTTTTACATTTTTTTGGGGAAGATTAATTCCTTGGAGACGAGAACTTTTTGGAAGGCAGCAATTATTATTGTTTTTCTACTTTTTCGGAGATTGAAGACTCAGAGTTCATCCGGAAGGGTTGTAATCTCTCTTTTCATATTAATAATATGCATTCTCCATCTATTTCTTGTTTAATTTCAATTATGTCTGGCTAAATCCATTGATTGATTCTAGGGTTAGTAATTTTAATTGATGTTCACATGATGTCCCTTTGATTACCTTTTTACCTTTCATTCTAGGCTTGTGATCAAGATGTGTTAAATCTCATGTTAGATTAAAGGGCCCTTAATCGATGCATGTTAGCTAATTAATTTTGCCCGGAAGGATTAATTAATTAGTGGAAATACTTGATGCACAATATGATTTGATCTTAAGACCTAAGTGGAGTAAGATAAATCATAGATAAATAAGTTGATGCTTTTTAAGTGATTTAAATTCCTTGAGCCCTGGCGGGAAAAGGGTTTAAATTAACTATCTTTCTAGGTTGCCTTGATCGGAATTCTAGATCGGCTGAGTGATTATTTCTAGGATTGAATTAAAATTTGGGGAAAAGGAATCAAGTGAATGGATTGTGTGAACTCAATTAGATGATACTACCCTAGGATCAATTAGCTTTCAAATTGTGATTTTATCTTGTTAATTTGCTTTATTTGCTTGATTTAGATAATTCACTTTATTTTGCTCTCTTTGCATAATACTTGGAATTCTTATCTTATTGTTCTAGATTTTTTATTTTTAGGATTAATTGTTATTTAATTTTTATTTTTATTTTTCGATTTTTGAAGTTTAGAAACAAACCAAATTTTCGGAATCCTAAATAGCAGTCAAATTTTGAGTAGAGTTACTTCCTTTATTTTCGACATATCAATTCCCTTGGGTTCGACACCTTGGAAATACTTCGAGGTTTTACAAATTTTAAAATTGATCGGATTTGAAAACCATACTACGCGAATTTCAGCGATCAAACCCCCCCAAACTTAAGCATTGTTCGTCCCGAACAACAAAAAGAAAAGAAAAAGAATGTCGTGAATCATCGTGCAACTCATAGTGTTCAACCTAATCAATACTATCCTGTAATTCTCTCTAAATAATCCGAGTGTCGTAAAAGCGAGCTGCACTCAGAATAATGATTCCGCAAAGTAGTCAAGTTCAGTCCTAATCATTCGTTCATGAAGAAAATCCAGCTCAAAGATTAACAAAACGTGAGTCAAATCGACCGTCAATATGAAAGGCTAAAATAAACAAGCTAGTTCGTCCCGTTACACAATCTAGTGGCACAATTTTCACGAGTTTCATAACAAATAAACCTCGGACAGTATTCCCTTATATATATGTTCAAGAATTTGATTCGAGTTGACCACTAGGTTAGGATCTCGGGATGTTTCATCGGGGTAATCCTAGGGTGGAACTTCCATTCTCATGTATTAGGAAACCGTTTGACGTAAAAGACACTCATGGGGCACATGGATGCTTCTAGTTACTAAGTTCCCGTCTACAGCGGAGAAACAACTCGAATATATAATTTTCGCATGTCCGAATCAAGGTCGACGTTTTGCGCGAGAGTAAACAATGGGTCACGCGAATACCCCCGGCTACTAGGTTCCCTATCATTGGCACATGTGAAATATCTAAATCACTAGTCTAATCAGAGTCGTCGTTTTACGCGAGGGTAAACAACGGGTCACGCGAATGCCCCCGGTTACTAGACTTCCCTTCATAGAACAACATTATCTCGACTTTTGGGAAAAACTGACCGACTCTAAACTCAATCTAAGTGCCAACACGACTAAAGAAACAGTACGACTCACTATCCGGAAGATGTAACCAAACGTATTGACGGTGATTTTAAAACAAGTATGTATCGTCTCTTATCTGCCAAGACCTCTACAATCACGAAAAATTTTGGACCTAAATGAATACTATGCAAAACAGAAATAACTGACTACAACTCGACTAAAACTCGACCGTTTCTTCAGAGAGAAAAATAGTGTCGTAACATCGGTATCACACAAATAGAAGCACGAAAAATTCACGAATAAAGAAAAACTAAGACAAGCAGGGCTGTCTAAAAAATTTTACGCAAAGTAGACCAAAATCTAAAAAAAAACTATTTACCCAAGCAAGGCATCAAAGCAAACAACGAAAAGCAAACACGAAAACAGAAAACTACTACGACCTAAAAAAAAGAAACTAGCAAACACACCAAACGAAAATGAACATAAAAATCTAAAAACTAAGCAACAAAAGCCAAATCAAAAATAGAAACTAGCAAACACACCAAACGAAAATGAACATTAAAATCTAAAAACTAAGCAACAAAAGCCAAATCCACGCAACACCAATATGAGAAGCACAAATAAAAACAACGGGCACCAACACAAGCAAATAGTGATACAAGGCATACAAGGTACTCACACGTGCCGAAATTAACAAAGCCGCACTTCTCCCTCCCCCCCCAAACTTATTTCGCATCCCAAAGGAGGAATAAGTTTGAAAAGAGAAAGGAGTGGCTTTGTTAACGGAGTACCTGATCACTGCGGCGGAAATGGCGGGTTTGTCGGCGAGCTCGGATCATAGCGGACATGTGAATCGGGGAAAGGAGCAAAGTGGTACATCTCGTGTACCATTCGGTTGTAGTGGTCCTCCTGGGCCCACCTATCTTCCTGCCTCTTCCTCTCTTGCTCCCTCCAAGCAATCTCCTCTTGTCTCCACACTCTGTCCTCTTCGGCTCGTTTCTCCACGAGCTCGTACAACTCATTGACCCGAGTGGCAACAACACCCACCCGAGTCTCAACCTCGCCCAGCCGAGTTCCCAAAGAACCAAACTCGGTTGTCAAAGAACGCATACTCGCCAAATGATAACTGTCTTGCGCCTGCATACTCTCTTCGTGCATCTCTCTCTCTCTCTCAAAAACTCTCGACTCAAAAGCCTCAAAATCCGGAGCTCTCATCTGAAAACTACTACCTCCACCGGTGGGAATCTCGTCACGGCTACCCCCCTCGGGTATATCATCCAGCTCCTCCTCGGCTCCCTCCAAGAACGGCTCATCAATGGTCACCTCCTGGCGTTGCCTCTTACGAGACGCATCCAACGGTCGGATAAGTGCCAAATGAGCCTCGGAGCTCAGACTCCACCTCGCATATACATCGGACGCGTCGCCCATCACAGAGGTCAAGGTCGGAGAGGGGAGTCGGAAGAGGGACACTGTTTTGTTCCGACCGTGAAATTTACAGTCGAACCCCTTGGTGAAGGCAAGCATCTCTTGCCTCTGCAGTGCCGGTTTATCCAAATAGATGTCTCGGGACACCGGCTCTCCTCTAATGCGCACCCCGAGATGCTCCGCGATAGGGGTCACGAACGCCCCAATCCCAATCCTCTACTTCCCGGTCAGCCGGGCTTGTTTCTCCATGTGCTCAATCAGAAAACATCCGGCGTGCTTCCGCCTACCGTTCAAGGCCGACCGTAAAAGGTGAAGATCAGTGGACAAGCACATCCCCGAGTCGGTACGACTCAAAATCGTCGAGGTGAACAGACGGTGGACATAACGGAGAACTGGGTTCCTGATCGAGGAGGCCTTGGCATACGTTGGATTATAAATGAGAAGCGTCTCCTCCCTGGGGTAAATCATCTTGGACCACAGCTCTATGTTTTCTTTGGCATGATCGCCCTGCTGCAATGACCCGTCCTTGGCCCCGTTGATAATGGCGTTAACTTCGTCGGCCGAGAGCTCCCTTTCTGTGTTGTCGAGGTTGAAGCGAATAGATGCCGGAGTCCCGTGCTCCCTAAAAACCTCAAGCGTGGACAGAAACTCCACGGTGAGCACGTGGTAAGCGAGATAGTTTGCCCGAAAAATGTGCTCAAACTCGCACTGTCTCGCTAGTAACATAATATCATCGTATATCCCCATACCCCGAGCCGTCTCCTCATGCAAAAATCGGCAATGCTTGTGTGGCATTCCGATAAGGTGCGACCACCTTCTTTTAGACTCAGATCCAGTCAATCTTAGCTTGAACTTCTTCGGGTCGAGCGCAGCCGGGATCGGAATAGCCGGCACTACCTTCGTCGGAGCCCTTTCCTTCTCTGTTGTTGCCTTAGACTTTCCGGCCTTACGCGACTTCGACTTCTTGCTTTGATTTCCAGCCATTTCAAAGTTCCTACAAAACAACCATCCAATCAATATCCAATAAGCAACTCATAATGCAAACATTCAACGAGTGTCGACATAATCCAATAATCCCACAATATCAACTAAGAGCCCTATAATGTCCAATAAACATCAAAATAATAGACCCGACAGCCATATACTACGATCAACAAATCACACAACCTCCCCCAAACTTCGACTCCCCCATTTCATATTCAAAGGATCAAAATCACATCCCACAATAACAAAACTACATACTTCGATCATATTAGGACAAATTCTCTCCAATCCAATCTAATTCATTCAAAATTCGAATCATCATCAACAATTCAACTCATATAAATCCCAATTAACAATTCAATTCAACAAATTTACTCAATTTCAACAAATTCGAAATTAGGGTTCTTCCAATTTGGTTTTTTTTTTCAAAATTCGTTCAATTTCATCAATTAATCCCCCAATTCGAAGTACCCATGAACAATCAAGCATAGATAACATGTTTCCCTCAAGATTCTATCAACAATCGGGCATAAAATTCACAGAACATCAAAGTCTAACAAAAGCCCCCAAAAAGTGGATCCCCAATTCGAAATTCAACAAAACTCCAAAAAGAATCCGTCAAAGTGCTTCAAAACATGTATAGCATTGAAAAACAAGAGGATTAAGTGTCGAAATTAAGTACCTTGATCGAATTTGTAAGGAAGAACAATAGAGAAAATCGCCCCTTGTTTCTTATCGGCCGATATGTGTGTGTGTGTGTGAGAAAAACGGGTGGGAGAAGTGTATAAAAGGGGTTATTAATCAACCGGGTCGAAGCGGATACTGGACCGGGTATGTCCTATCGGACTGGCCTATCGGCCGATAGGCTGGGCCGATAGGACAGACAGAAAGTTACGTACCTGACTATCGGGCGGGACCTATCGGTCGATAGGGTCTGCCTATCGACCACTGCTTGTAACATTTAATTTTTTTCCAATTTTCCTCAGCCTATCGGCCGGGCCTATCGGCCGATATGCTCGCCCGATAGGTTCGTCTGTCTCAAAAAAAATTTCAACTTTTTCTATTTCGCATACTTGGTCCCGTTTTCGCTTGGATATGGCGATTAAAGACCTGCAAGTATCCAAAACTCGGCGTGCATGGATTAGAACTTAACAAAACTAACAAAGCTACTACGAAACTAGAAACTACAAAAATCACGCAAACGAACAATCGAAAACAAACGAATAAAACGAACTAATATACATACGTTGGGTTACCTCCCAACAAGTGCTACGTTTAACGTCTTTAGCTAGACGATACCTCATTCATTCCGGGTCTTCAGCGACAACTCCCCCTTGAACGGGTTTGTTGACATCAAGATAGCATACGTCCCTCTCATTAGATCGAAACTCGTTCGCCTCCAACATTCGAACATAATTTGGCAAATCCTCGTAAATTTCTTCAACATCGGAATGTGAGTAAATGGATTGTGAAATTCAATGCTCCAACAAGTCAGTCGGAGGCGGCATAATAGACTCAATTTCATAACATTCCTCGGGCGCATCCTCGGGCTTCTTCATCGCGTCATAGATGGAAATTTTCAGATTTTGATCATTAACCTGGAAGGTAAGATCACCCTCTTGGACGTCGATAAGTGCTCTCCCCGTCGCTAGAAACGGTCTCCCAAAGATCAATGGTTGATTCTCGTCCTCGGGCATATCAAGAACTACGAAATCAGCCGGGAAGACTAAGTGTTGGACTCTAACGAACACATCCTCCACAACTCCCCTCGGATAAGAGATCGACCGGTCCGCCATGAGTAGAGAAATGGTAGTCGGCTTCATCTCCCCAATCTTCAACCTCTTAAAGATGGATAGAGGCATAAGATTGATGCTTGCCCCGAGATCACACAACACATTACTGAACGTTTGGTCACCAATCATGCATGTCAAAGTAAAACGTCCCGGATCCTTCTGCTTGAGCGGGAGCTTGTTTTGAATGATAGCGCTACACTCCTCTGTCAAATTTATTGTTTCAAACTTCGCCAACTTCCTCTTGCTTGCCACAACGTCTTTCAAGAATTTAACGTACCCCGGCATGTCTCTCAAAGCGTCTAGAAGTGGAATGTTGATATTCACCTTTTGAAACATGTCGATAAACCGTTGAAGCTTTTCATCATATCTCGACTTGGCCAATCGCTGTGGAAATGGAGCTTTTACCTCAAAATCCTTCATATTCGAACCTAAAGGAGCCTTTCGACCGATAGGGGGGTCGATAGGCTCAATTGCTGGAATTCTGTCTGGGTATCGGGTGGGCCTATCGGCCGATAGTCTTGGCAGAAAGGCCTGCTGCGTTTTATCTTCCTTCTCGTTCTTGGCTCCCGTTTCTAGTACATCCTCGTTTCCAGATTTCTCCACTTCAGCCCCATGATTACTGTACCTTGTCCCACTCCGAAGCTCGATTGCGTTGCATTGTTGCGTCTTCGGGTTGGTCTCGGTACTTCTCGGGAAATGGCCCGGCTTATGAATTCCGGCTTGGGCGTTCGCCATTTGACCCATTTGGGTCTCCACCATCGACATCTGCTTTGTCAAGGCTATCACTGAGTTTCCAATAGATGTCACACTATGCTCGAGAGCCCCGAACCTCTTGTCTGCTTTATAAATAAAATCTTTTTGACTCGCCTCTAACCGTTCCAACATCTCTTCCATCGGTGTCTTAGCAATCGGCTCTTGAATAACCCGTTTTCACGTTAAATCCGGTGGTGGTGAAGAGCATTGTTCGGGTTGGCATAGGAGAAATTAGGGTGGTTTCGATTGTTCGGATAATAGTTCCCCCTATTTCCTCCTTGCCAGAAGTTTCCTCCTTGCACGTAATTTACATCCTCCTCAATTGCAATAGGCTCGTTTAGCTCTTCAAAAACTGCATTGCCTCCCAAAGTCTTCTTTCTTAGCATCTCAAGCTCTTTTTGTTGTCTTTCAAATTTCGCCTTCAAATCACCGTAGGCATCCTCGTCACCGGATGGGACCTTTCTTCTCGTCATCTTCCTATCGGTCACCTCCTCGTAATCATTGTTGACCGCTAGCTCGATGAGATTCTTGGCCTCTTCATAATCGTTAGCAAGAAATCCCCCTTTCGAGGAATAGTCCAACTCTCTTCTAGCCTTCCTCGTCAAACCCCGATAAAACCGAATGTAGATTTCCTCCTTGTCAATTCCATGTTGTGGGCATTTGCGAAGTAGCTTCTTAAATCGGATCCATGCCTCGTATAAGTATTCATCCTCATATTGCTCGAATTGCAAGATATCGTTGATTTGTTTTTGCACCTTCGAGGGAGGATAGAACTGTGCTAAGAACAACCGAGTCATCTCTCTCCAAGTACCTATTTCCTTCCGATCTAGGCTCTTGTACCACTCTAGCGCATCGTCTTCTAAGGAGAACCGGAATAGGCGGAGCTTAATGACATCCGGAGGCACTCCGTTTTGCTTGATGGTGGCACATATGTCCAAAAACGACTCAAGATGAGCGTTTGGATCTTCATTAACTCCTCCTCCGTATGTTTGAGACTTCACCGTAGCGATGAGGGACGGCTTAAGCTCGAAGTTGTTGGCATCAATCTTCCCCCAACCTCCTTCTTGATAATCGTCCAGCTTAGGTCGAAGGGCATTCAAAGGGATCTTCTCGGGACGAGCGAGTTCTCGTGGTGGGTCAACAATGCCGGCCATGGTATCAACGATAGGTATAGAAATAGTCTCGGTTCTCGCTTCTTGCTTCTTCCTCCTCAAAGACTTCTCGATTTCCGGATCCAAAGGAAATAAGTCCTTTCCTTGGGATCTTGTGATCATGCACCGCCTACAAGGAAGAGAAAACAAGATGTGAGGAAACGAGATCGAATATTAATAATAATAGTATACAACCTAAAGTAACAATCTCTTCTTTTTCGAATTATCCCCTTAAGTTTTCTATCAATTCCCCGGCAACGGCGCCAAAAATTGATCGCTGAAATTCGCGTAGTATGGTTTTCAAATCCGATCAATTTTAAAATTTGTAAAACCTCGAAGTATTTCCAAGGTGTCGAACCCAAGGGAATTGATATGTCGAAAATAAAGGATGTAACTCTACTCAAAATTTGACTGCTATTTAGGATTCCGAAAATTTGGTTTGTTTCTAAACTTCAAAAATCGAAAAATAAAAATAAAAATTAAATAACAATTAATCCTAAAAATAAAAAATCTAGAACAATAAGATAAGAATTCCAAGTATTATGCAAAGAGAGCAAAATAAAGTGAATTATCTAAATCAAGCAAATAAAGCAAATTAACAAGATAAAATCACAAGTTGAAAGCTAATTGATCCTAGGGTAGTATCATCTAATTGAGTTCACACAATCCATTCACTTGATTCCTTTTCCCCAAATTTTAATTCAATCCTAGAAATAATCACTCAGCCGATCTAGAATTCCGATCAAGGCAACCTAGAAAGATAGTTAATTTAAACCCTTTTCCCGCCAGGGCTCAAGGAATTTAAATCACTTAAAAAGCGTCAACTTATTTATCTATGATTTATCTTACTCCACTTAGGTCTTAAGATCAAATCATATTGTGCATCAAGTATTTCCACTAATTAATTAATCCTTCCGGGCAAAATTAATTAGCTAACATGCATCGATTAAGGGCCCTTTAATCTAGCATGAGATTTAACACATCTTGATCACAAGCCTAGGATGAAAGGTAAAAAGGTAATCAAAGGGACATCATGTGAACATCAATTAAAATTACTAACCCTAGAATCAATCAATGGATTTAGCCAGACATAATTGAAATTAAACAAGAAATAGATGGAGAATGCATATTATTAATATGAAAAGAGAGATTACAACCCTTCCGGATGAACTCTGAGTCTTCAATCTCCGAAAAAGTAGAAAAACAATAATAATTGCTGCCTTCCAAAAAGTTCTCGTCTCCAAGGAATTAATCTTCCCCAAAAAAATGTAAAAGTGTGCTAAAGATGATAAAGGATGATAAGATGATAAAAAGTTCATAAACTAGGTCTGGGAGGAGGTCTATATAGCCTATGGGAGTTAAACTCCCGATTGGAACTAATCTAGGAAACAAAGTCTATCCAAAAGAGTCACAATCCGTCAAAACACGAAAATCCGCGGAGCAGCCTATCGGACGCACCTATCGGCCGATAGGCTGGCCCGATAGTTGGTTCGTCTGTCGACTTCACTCGATAGGGCTTGGACACCTGTCGGATGCACCTATCGGCCGATAGGCTGGCCCGATAGGTGGTCTGACTTTTGCAAAAATCCGTTTCTTCCGTCCGTTTGACTCGACTCTCGGTCCTTTGTCTCGTTTTGGGTCCTTTTGGCTCTAAAAACCTGTAAACACACTAAAACCAACCCAAACGCGTAATACGGCTCGACTAATCATAAATAAGCCAAATACGAGCACATAAATCACGAAACGAGATAAAAACCTAGTATAAAATCCTAGAAAAAATGTGGTAAAATTACCACTTATCAGTAGACCTTACGGGGGTTCTACGGCATGTAACGTCCCTTACGTGATTTGTGGTGTTACATTTATGGTATCGGAGCCTAGGTTATGAATGCCTAGACTGTTGGTTAATTTTGGGTCTGTCAGTCGTGTCGTTAGAGTCAGTTGTTGAGCCTAATATCATCGTGCTACCATCTATTCGTGCGACCCGTGGATGTAAATCTCCTCGAACTCTTATGTTTTTGTAATTCTTTTCTCTTGTGTAATTTGGAATTGTGAGTAGTAGTACCAACTTTGTAAACTATGAATTTCTCTGATCTTGTTCTCTTCAATTCTTTTCTTCAGTATGTTGAGAGGTCGCGGTAGACCAGCCAGGGGGCGCGACCGATGCCGTGGTCGTGGGGAAGCTCCGCTTTCTCAGTCCTCTGCAGATTCGGCCTCTCATTCAGTGCCGAACACTCTACCCCTGAGTTCTGACGGGCAGCAGACTTTGTCGGTCAGTCAGGATCAGCCGTCGGGTGGTAATACCGACGTGGGAGCTACTGATGTACTTCAGCAGTTGGTACCTCAGCTTGCCCAGATAGCTCAGGGTGGATGCCAGAATCCGCCCCGACTCCTGAGGATGAAGCTAGTAAATGGCTTCAGAAGGTTACTAAGATGCACCCCCCTTGTTTTTCTGGTTCTTCTGACTCCCTCGATTGGGAGAATTGGCTTTTTCAGTTGGGCAGAACTTTTGACGTTGTAGCTTGTCCCGATGACAGGAGGGTACATATTGCTCAGTACCTCCTGGATAAGGAAGCTGTGGAATGGTGGGAGGCTGTGGCGCCCAGAGACCGTCTAGCCACTTGGGAGGAATTTAAGACTGCTATGGAAGCAGAATATTGTCCACCGCCAGTAAAGGAACGTAGGATTGTGGAATTCTTCACTGCTACACCTCACGATGTGCCGATTTCTCAGGCTATCATCTCTTATAATCAACAGTTGGGATTCGTGAAAGATCAAGTGAGGACCGAGGCTGATAAAATCCATTATTTCAATATGCGCATGAAGCCGCATATCAGGCAGAGTATGGCACCGCTCATGTGTGTCACCTTGAAGGAATACCAGGACCGAGCCCTAGTGATTGAGATGGCTGTCCCAGAATCAGAGTTGGGTTCTGAGGCCAAGAAACAGAAAAAAGCTGGCAGTTTTTCAGCCGGCAAAAGTGGTTGATTTTCGAAATCTCAGTCTGCTCCTACATATAGGAAGAGGCCGTTTCATCAGGCTAGAGGATCTATGGGTAACCGTTCAGTCCAGTCAGTTGCATCCGGCAGCAGAGTTTGTTTTAACTGCAAGCAATATGAGCATTTGATGAAGGATTGTCCATTTCCTTTAGTTACTTGCTTTACTTGCGGACAGACCGGGAACCGGGAAACTCATTGCAAGAGGGCTACCAGAGCCGCCAGAGCTCCGAATACCACTTCCGTTCAGAAGGAGCTTAGCATCGATCAGAAGACTCCAGTCACTTAGGTCCCTCAGAGTTCGGGCCGTGGTAGGGGTCGGGGTCAGCCGGACCGCTGAGCTGCATATAGTTCGAGCTCAGTCCACCCTCGATTGTATCAGATGAGATGCACAGAGGAGTCAGACATTCCGGTGGCATCAGGTACCACTCAGATGATTTCTCATCCAGTTTCGGTGCTTTTTGATTCGGGTGCTACCCACTCTTTTATTGCTTCGGATTGTGTGTTTCGTATTGGTATTGACTGCTTGTTCGAATGTGAGCCGTTTGTAGTGGGTATGCCTAGTAGGGATCGTATGGTTGAGAACCGGGAGGTTAGGGATTGGCCAGTGAGGATCGGGAGCCGGGATTGGCCCTCGAATCTCATTGTTGTAGACCTTAAGGGCAAGGATTTATATCCTCGGGGACGATTGGTTGGATCGTCATGGTGCCATCATGAGCTATCAGACTCGTACTATCTCGATAGTGGCTGAGGATGGCACATAGCATACACTTATTGGTTGTAAGCTGGGTAGATCGGGTAATGTGATTAGTGTCTTGAAAGCAATAAAACTTCTGAACCAGGGCTGTGTAGGCTACTGGTGTTACACTTTGAATCCGGAGAATGGTGGAGTTGACATGTCGTCGATTCTAGTTGTTAGTGAGTATCCCGACGTATTTTCGGATGACTTGCCGGGATTACCACTGCAGCGGGAGGTTGAGTTTCATACTGATCTAGAGCCGAACGCGGATCATGTTTCTCGAGCGCCGTACCGTATGGCACCGTCGGAGATGTTAGAGTTGAAGAAACAGTTGGGGGAGTTGTTAGATAAAGGGTTTATACGACCGAGCGCATCCCCTTGGGGTGCGCCTGTACTTTTTGTTAAGAAGAAGGATTGATCGCTTCGTTTATGCATCGACTATCGAGAGTTAAACAAGTTTATCATAAAAAACAAGTACCCTTTGCCCAGGATCGACGATTTGTTTGATCAGCTTCAGGGAGAGACATTCTTCTCGAAGATTGATTTACGATCTGGCTACTACCAGCTGAGGATTCGGGATAGTGATACACCGAAAACTGCTTTTCGGATGAGATATGGCCATTATGAGTTTGTGGTTATGCCGTTCGGGCTAACCAATGCCCCAGAGTGTTCATGTAGTTGATGAACAAAGTTTTTATTGAGTATCTGGACAAATTCATAGTCGTCTTTATCGATGACATTCGTATCTATTCCCGGAGTCAGGAGGAGCACGCCTTACATCTCCGGATTGTGTTAGACAGTTTGAGAGCTGAGCAGCTGTATGCGAAGTTCTCTAAGTGTGAGTTTTGGCTCAAGAAAGTAATATTCCTCGGGCACGTGATTTCAGCGAAAGGAGTTCGGGTAGATCCGCAGAAGATAGAGGCAGTGATGGCTTGGGAGCCACCGAGAAATGTGAAGGAGGTGAGTTTTATGGGACTTGCAAGTTATTATCGTCGATTTGTTAAAGGATTTTCTAAGATTGCTAGACCACTCACCCAGTTACTTCAAAATACTCAGAAGTTTGAGTGGACCGCTGTCAGGCAGGACAGTTTTGATGAGTTGAAGAAACAGTTGACTACCGCACCCGTTTTAGCATTGCCTCAGGGGAATGAGGATTTTGTGGTTTATAGTGATGCTTCGGGGCCTCGGACTTGGATGTGTCTTGATTCAGAGGGATAGAGTCATTGCTTATGTGTCCCGCCAGTTGAAATCTTATGAGGTAAATTACCCCACGCATGATTTGGAGTTAGCTGCGGTCGTATTCGCTTTAAAGATTTAGAGACATTATCTCTATGGGTCATCGTGTAAGATATTTACGAATCACAAAACTCTGAAGTACATCTTCAGTCAAAAGGAGTTGAATATGAGACAGCGTAGATGGTTAGAGTTAATTAAAGACTATGACCTCGAAATTCTTTACCATCCGGGTAAAGCTAATGTGGTGGCAGACACGTTGAGTCGTAAGCCGGTGGCGCTACAGATGTTAGAGTTACTTACGCCTCAAAGCAAGATCCAGCAGGATTTGATTTGTCACGATATCGAGTTTTGGGTCCAGAGAATTCAGGGTCAGTTATGTGCATTAGAAATCACTTCATCCTTGGTTGATGATATCAAGGTGAGGCAATATGATGATCTATTTTTAGTACAGTTGAGAGAGGACGTGAAGAAGGGGAAAGCCCCTGGATTTGTGATTCAGGATGATGGAGTTTTGAGATTTCGCGGCATATTATGTGTACCGAGTGATATTGAGTTGAGACAGAAGATTTTAAGTGAAGCTCATACTACATCTTACTCCATACATCCTGGTATGAGCAAAATGTACAAGGATATAAGGAGTAACTACTGGTGGAGCAATTTGAAGATGGACGTTAACGAATTTGTGGTGAAGTGTTTGACCTGTCAGCAGGTTAAGATTGAGCATCAGCGGCCCGCGGGGTTATTACGACCACTTCCCATTCCGTAGTGGAAGTGGGAGGATATTTCTATGGATTTCATTACCAGTACGTCGAGGACTCGGACTGGAATGAACATGATTTGGGTTATTGTCGATCGACTAACCAAATCAGCTCATTTTCTGAGTATTAAGGATACCTTGGGGCTAGAGAGACTAGCACGAGTGTTTATTACAGAGATCGTGAGGTTACATAGGACTCCTAGGAGTATTGTTTTGGGTCGAGATGGCCGATTTGTATCACATTTTTGGCAGGCTGTTCATCGAGCTTTTGGGCTGAGTTGAGACTTAGTACATCCTACCACCCTCAGACAGACGGACAGTTAGAGTGGACGATACAGACGCTGGAGGATATGTTGAGAGCCTGTGCTTTAGACTGGAAGGATGATTAGGAGTCACACTTGTCATTGATCGAGTTCACGTACAACAATAGTTGGCACGCCTCGATCAAAATGGCACCATTTGAGGCATTGTATGGGAGGAGATGCAGATCACCGTTGTGTTGGGATGATGCATCCGAGTTGGTTGGTACCAAACCATATATGGTAGTTGAGACGAGAGAGAAGATCGATTTGATTCGCGATAGGTTGTTGACGGCCCAAAGTCGACAGAAGTCTTATGCCGACACGCATCGCCTGCCGTTGGAGTTTGAGGTGGGAGACTATGTGTTGCTTAAGGTGTCGCCGACACGGGGAGTTTACCGCTTCGGCCGGAAGGATAAACTTAGTCCGAGATATATTGGACCGTTCGAGATTTTAGACAGAGTTGGAGAACTTGCATATCGATTAGGCTTGCCGCCGTCCTTAAGTCACGTGCGTAACGTGTTTCATGTTTCTCAGCTTAGGAGGTATGTGCCGGACCCTAGCCATATTATCAATTTTGGAGAGATTGGGTTGGGGCCCGACATTACCATCAAGGAGAGGCCGATTCAGATATATTAGAGCGCCGTGTGAAGCAACTTAGGTATAAAACCATTCCTTTGGTTAAGGTGTAATGGTCGAGGCATGTATCTGAGGAAGCCACATGGGAGACGGAAGAGAATATGAAGTCGAGATACCCCGAGCTATTTGTATTGTAAGTTTCAGGACGAAACTTATTTTTAGGGGGAGTGAATGTAATATCCGTACTTTCTATTTTTGGTAATTTCTATTTTTGGTGTATGTTCATTTCGGATGACTCGCTTGTTACTGTTTTGGAATTCTGAACCTATTTTGTTCTTGGAGTTTTTTCATTTGGACGAGTTTCGGAGATGTTTTCACGTATTTTCATCTTGAGTTATGTTTTGTCGCATGTACATTCGATTCTCGTAAAACTCATTCGATTTCATTATTTCTCTGTTTCCATGAGTTCATATGGTTGAGTTGCTCATGTTGTGAGTTTCGAATTGTTAATCCGATGTTGTATCGTGATTTTCGAACGTTTGGGTCATTTTTGTAAATTCTTATTATTGTGGGTGTCGTTGTTAATACTCATTCTTTACCCACCTTCGGGTGGCCGGAGATATGTGATGGTCGTGATCATTGCCTCATCAGTCGAGAATTTTAGGGTATCCCGTTGTCCTACCCTTGTATTTTCATTCCGGTGGTTGTCGAACCATTATTTTTCTCAGAGTGCAGGCTAGCCAACTTTCGAGGTTGAGTTACGACCGTAAGGACGCATACATTACGGCCGTAAACCTCTACACATTACGGCCATAATGTCCCCTTCGTAACGGCCATAACGATGTTATGAGATTAGTTCAGTGAGAGCTGGAATACTATTACGGCCGTAATGGGTCACATATTACGGTCGTAACGCTACCCAGTATATTAGACTGGGCAGCGGTTTTCTTCCCAATTTCTTTCATTCCTTTCACCTTCTTCGCGACGGGAGCGAATTTTCTATCCTAAGGTTCGTCCGATTTTGGCCAACTTCAGTTGAGAAGCAATTTTGGGTCATCATATCATCACTCTAGCATCCAATCATCCATTGTTCATCTTCAAATTGAGGTATATTTCTTTAGAATCCTAGTTTTTGGGGATTTTGGGATTTTGAAATGATTTTACCCTTTGAACCCGATTTATCTTCGTTGAGTTGTTAGATTACGATTATGTAGTCGTAATCCCTTGCTTCCAATATAGTTAAACGGATTAAACTTCTAGGTTTTCAACGTTAATTGTTTGGAATCTTTTATGACTTTGTAGTGACTGAAGAATTGTTCCAACGGGTAGAATTAGGATGAATTCCTACATTTCCGCAATATTGAGATTGTTTGTATGTCATTATTGTATTAGGAACGGATTTGTGAAGATTGTTCGGGCCGAAACCTTTCCTTTCACCGTTTCTTTCTCGTCGTGTATTCAAGGCAAGTACATGCATTACATTCCATTATGTGTATTACGGTTTCGTTATGAATGATGAATTATGATCTTTTCTGTGTTTGAGTTATTTGTCCTTTCACCTGGAGCATTCGACAGGATGTCTGGGGGTCGATACTAAGGGGTACGGCCACGGAAGTGGACTTGGGTGTGTGTGTGGTTAAACTTCCACCCGGAGCGCTCGACGGGGCGTCTGGGGGTCTATACTAAGGGGTATGGCCACGGAAGTGGTTTCCCGCCCGGAGCATTCGACGGGGCGTCTGGGGGTCGATACTAAGGGGTACGGCCATGGGTTACCAGTTGTGGATGTTTTGTGATATCATGATGAGTTAATAAACTGTTTTGGATGCTAAAGTGATATTCCGGAATATGGCTTTTCAAATGTTTTCTGAATGAGATGACTGTGTAAATCGTATCTGTATATAATGTAGTGTAATTGCACTAGCTATTCGAATGCTAACCCCTTAAATGGGGGAAATGCGTCTTATGCATTTCAGGTATCGGAAGGGATGAGGAGCGGGCACGGGATATGCACGCAAAGGATGGTCCGGCATGATGATGAGGCTCGAGTCTATGTTTTATGCTTTGTCATCATATCAGTTTGGGTATTGGAGTTAGTCGGATTACTTTTAAACTCGGTTAAAGTCCCCTGCATGGGCAATGAATTTGTATTTGACTTATTCTTCATGTCTTTCTATTAAAATGTTTTGGCCGAGGCCACGGTCCTATTTTACTATGATGAATGTATCTTTTGGGTTTCCGTTGTGGATTATGTGTCATGTGTTAGCCTGGTAGAACTCACGGGGGTTCTACGGCGTGTAACGTCCCTTACGTGATTTGGGGTGTTACAGTCGACATGTGCAATAGCTATGTGGCTTCTTTCCTCGAGTGATATTGGTGCAGAACAAAATGGCAAGTATGTAAAACAACCCCCTTTGTATGTAGTAAACGCATGCAGTACAACATTGTACCGGGTTGCAATGACAATCCCACTATATATAGAATTCATCCAGCTCCAATGAGGTACTGGGGATTACAGACAATTGAGTCCATACAACATTTTATCTACTGCGCCTTGTTCGTATAATAAGTATGCAAGTATCATTCATGTAACAAAAAGAATTAATTACTAAATATTAAAATATATTTTGAGAATTTATTAAACTGAAGAAATTACATTTAGTAAGAAGTTGAGATAGTACATATTGGATAGTATTCAATGAAACTCTTTTTGTCTTTCTTACTTTATGAACCTCATTGTAAACACGTGCAATATTTGTAGTGTTTGTTGGGTCACGCTCTTTTAAAGAGCCAAGAATATGTCGTGGGGCAGTGATCTCGGCCAGTTCTACGACAATCTTTTTTTCTTCCGGTATTACTCTTGATGGATATTCATGACCTTCCAAATATTGAGCAAGCTGATGATTATGCTCTATGCACACAACATTAATACCCTATATGACATCATATCGAGGAATTGGTACAACTTTTAGAAGAAATAGACAATTACACTTTTTTGTACTCGTACGTCAACCTACCTCATTTCAGCCGAGACCAAATATCAGCCGAGTTTTTAACCCCCAAATATCAGTTGGGTTTTCAGCCCCAAATATCAGATGGGTTTTCAACCCCAAATATCAGATCAGTGGGTTTTCAGTCTCAAATGTCGGATGGGTTTTTAAACCCAAATATCAGATCAGATGGGTTTTCAGCCTCAAATATCAGGTAGGTTTTGAACTCCAAATATCAGATCAGATGGGTTTTCAGCCCCAAATATCAGATGGATTTTTAACCCCAAATATCAGATCAGGTGAGTTTTCAGCATCAAATATCAGATGGGTTTTCAACCCCAAATATCAGATAGGTTTTTCAAGATTTAAACTTGGTTAACTCTACATTTCAATTAAATGACCAACTTTAATTATTTATTTCTCACTCACCGGAAATCAGTTTTGAGAAAAATAAAATCCTACATTTATCTCCCCGAAACGTGGATTCACAATTTAATATTTAATTCCCAAGAATTAAATATTTTATTATCATTATATTAGTTTAAATTGAGTCAAAACTCATTTTTTCTAAAACCAATTTCTAACAATCCCCCATATGAATTGAAATAAATGCATGCATGAATGCAGACTCACATACCCAGTTTCAGTAAAACACTGCTGCATGGGGAAAGGTAGTTTGTGGCTTTGAACCTTCCTTAGTAAAATATCGTTGGATATACCACCAGCTTAGTGGAACGGTGCCTTGAACTAATCCTTCTTGGTTTATACCGAGTCAACGACACTTACACAGCAATATCTCAACACCTTCCATTCTCATAGTTGTGTCTGTTTTGGCCATGGACAACATCTTGGTTTCCTAAATGTTTATTAGAGGCGGCCCGTCATCACACTTATATAGGTGGTCTCATTTTATCAAGTACCCTGCAATACTTCACCTTTTCAAGGAAAAAGAACCATTAAAAGTCCAGAGACTTAACCTCACCACAATCATGAGACTCAACACTAATTCTGCTCTATAGGGATAGATTTATTATAAGCGCTTTTCAATAGAACTTTCATAACATTGTTTTCCCCATTGAACCAAGTTTTTTCTGGGATCTCCAGTCTTCAAGGTTGGGTTACCACTATGATCGTTCTTTCAAGATGTGGATTTTAATCCCATTTCCTCTAGCAGTTTATGAAATTGATCTCTATTCAGACCTTTTGTGAGTGGATTCACCAAATTAACATTTGACCTCACATAGTCAATAGATATAATGCCATTTTTGATCAATTGTCGCATAGTATTATGTCTCTGACTAATATATATAGACTTACCATTATACATAAGACTCTGTGCTCTTCCCATTGCTGCTTGGCTATCGCAATGGATCATAACACTGGGCACAGACTTCTTTCAGCATGGAATATCATCAAGAAAGTTACGAAGCCATTCAGCTTCTTCTCTAGCTTTATCTAGAGCTATAAATTCTTATTCCATGGTGTATCGGGGTATACAAGTTTGCTTGCTTGATTTCCAAGATATAGCTCCACCCCCAATAGTAAATACATACCCACTTGTAGAGTGAGAGTCTTTCGTGTTTGAAATCCAATTAGCATCAGTATATCCTTCCAATACTGCGGGATAATTACTTTAAAATAGCCCATAACTTAAGGTGTACTTTAAGTATCTTAAAACCATAGTCAGTATATTCCAGTGCTCTTTACTCGGATTACTCGTGAACCTGCTCAACTTTTTTATAGCAAATGCCAAGTCTGACCGTGTACAATTCGTAATATACATTAGGCTTCCAATTACTCTTGAGTATTGAACTTGAGCCACTGGATCACCTCTATTCTTACTTAAGTGAATACTGGTATCAACAGGCATTTTTACAGGTGGTTTGTCAAAAGCGTTTAACTTCTTGAGCACTTTCTCAATATAATGATATTGTGATAAGAAGATACCTTCGGACGTTCTGATAATTTTAATTCCAAGAATTAAATCAGCTAACCAAAATCCTTCATGTCAAAGATTCGACACAATTACTTCATTTCTACTACACATGATCAACATATCGTCTACATATAGACAGACTATGACAAATGACTCAGGTGTGCCTTTAACACACATTTGTCATATTCGTTGATCTTGAATTCATTTTCCAACATAGTTGTGTCAAACTTCATATGCCATTGTTTCAGAACTTGTTTTAGTCCATACAATGACTTCAACAGTTTACACACTTTCTTTTCCGCGCAATGAAACCTTCAGGTTGTTTCATATAGGTTTCTTCTTCTAATTCATCATTCAAGAATGCAGTTTTCACATCCATTTGATGAATCTCGAACTTGTGCAATGCAGCAATAGCAATAAGCACTCGAATGGAAGTTATTCTAGTTACTGGTGAATATGTGTCGAAGAAATCATAAACTTCTTTATGTTTAAACCCTTTCACAAGTCGGGCCTTAAACTTGTCTATCGACCAGTCGTCTTTGTATTTCCTATTTAGGATCTATTTACATCCTAAAGGCTTACGTCCTGGTGGAAGATCAAACAGTTCCCAAGTATAATTTTGCATGATGAAATCTATTTCACTATAAATAGCATCCTTCCAAAAATGAGCATCAGAACTAGCATAAGCTTCATGTATAGTCTTTGGATCATCATCAACTGCATAAGTCTCAAAGTCAGGACCAAATAACTTAGACTTTCGAGCTCTCTTACTCTGTCTTGGCTCTTCATTTATAGGATTTGAACTACTTACAATTTACAAGAGTTCTTTTATTTGAGCTTGTCACAATCCTTTCTTTACAAGGATAAACATTTTCAAAGAAAATGACATTTCTTGACTCAATGACAGTTCCTTCATGCATATCAGGAATTTCAGATTTATGAATTAGAAATTGACATGCACTACTATTGTATGCATAACCTACAAATATGCAATCAACTGTCTTTGGACCAATTCTTACTTGTTTTGGTTCCGGTACTTCAACTTTTGCCAAACACCCCCACACTTTAAGATATTTGAAAGAAGACTTGCGCCCTTTCCATAACTCATAAGGAGTTTTATCTTTCCCTTTGTGTGGCACTTTATTCAAAATATGGTTAACTATAAGAATAGCTTCGCCCTACATGTTATGCGGAAACCCTGAACTTATTAATAAATCATTCATCATTTCTTTCAGGGTTCGATTTTTCCTTTCAGCAACTTCGTTTGACTGAGAAGCATAAGGAACAGTCGTTTGATGAATTATGCCCAAATAAGCACATAACTGTTCAAACGGTGCTACATACTCACCACCTCAGTCACTTCAGACTGCTTTTATTTTACAATTCAGTTGATTTTCGAATTCATTTTTATACATCTTAAAGTCCTCGATTGCTTCATCTTTGCTTCTCAAAAGAAACACATAGCAATATCTTGTGCAATCATCTATAAAAGTGACGAAGTACTTTTTACTTCCTCTAGTTTGCACATATTTTAACTCACACACATCAGTGTGAGTTAATTCTAGAGGAGTAGTATTCCTTTCCACTAAATGAAAAGGCAATTTAGCCATTTTTGCTTCAACACATACTTAGCATTTCTTATTAAGTTCAATATGGGTTTTTGGAATAAATTGTAGATTAATTAATTTTTTAATCGATTTTAGACCAACATATCCCAATATAGAATGCCATAAATCTGAACACTCGAGCAAGTAAACAGAAGAAGGAGCATTATTATTATTACTTTTATTCTTGCCTTCACGGCTTAGAGGCATCACATTCATTTTGAATAATCCATTGTTAAGATAACCTCGACCAAGGAACATTCCAAACTTGCTCATAATAAATTTTTCAGACTAAAAAACTAGTCTAAACCCATGATTAACTAGTAGAGAGCCTGAAACTAAATTTATTCGGACGTCTGGGACATGCAGCACATCCTTAAGCATAAGCTCCTTTCTAGAGGTCAGCTTTAAGATCACGTTCCCCACACCTGCAATCACAGAAAAAGCAGAGTTTGCCATATGCAATTTCCTATCATCAGTAATAGTGTAGGAAGAGAACATGTCTTTTTCAGAACAAATATGACGAGTAGCCCAAGTATCAACGTACCAAGCACGGTGATTCTCCACCATATTGGTTTCAATCACCATAGCTGAGACCTCCTCGTCCAGCTCCTCAACCATGGCTGACAGCTCCGTATCTGGCATGTCAATATCGTCAAGTTCAACCACATTGGCAACTTGCTTGCCTTTGTGTTGGCCACTAAGTATACTGGATACAGCTTGGAAAGTGTTTTAAACAACAAGTTGTACTGTTTTAAATCTGAGTGCGTAGCGGAAGTCTTAGATACAGTAAGTTGTTGTGGATAAAGCAACTCGATGTGCAGTATATACCTAAATAATCACAGTTAAATAAAACAATAAAATCATAAGGTAAATAACACAGTATTTAAGTGGTTCGAGGTAAACCCCTCTACGTCCACTGGTCCACCACATAGGAGTAAAAAGTTTATTATAATTACTGCGTATACAACTACGTAATTATAAACAAACCTAATCAATATATCGTTCACACAGATTGATATAATGATCTTAGCCTCCAACCGTTCACATAGATTGGTTTGAGCTAACACTTTGACTGGCTTCTTCACACACAGTTCTGAAGCTTCGTCTTCTTCGATGCAAGTCCTTCACACACCGTTCAAGAGAAGCAAAGATTCTTCAGTCCAAACAGGGCTGATGGGTTTGTTCAAGGTTTAGAACAATATATGAACAACAGCTTTGACTTTCTGAGCTTTTAGCTGATGATGTGTTGTTCACGATTTGAACACTGTATATCTCTTATATCTGAATAGCAGTGAGCTTTGGGGATATGTTTTGCTCTGATGTATATGATAATAACTTCGTAAGCTTTGGTTTTCGGTAACTGATCTTCAACGCCTTGAGGAGATATATATAGTCTTCTGAAAATATATCCGTTGAGCAAGATTCCGTTCCAACGGGATGATGTGTTTGAATAAAACACGATCCGGATTTTGCGCTTGTTTGAAGATCTTTTGACTTACAGTATTTAAATACTTTATCCTTTAGTATTTAAATACTTCTTTATCAACGGGACTTGACTTCTAGCGAATACTGAAGATTCCTTCTTTGTCCTGTTGAGAGCTGTATGGAAGGATTACGTATTGTCAATTCGAGACAGCTTCCATACTTAGTCTTTATGAGACTTCTTTGCTGAATGATAGATTCTACTGTATGCTGGATCTACGAGAGGTCTTCGATATAGGTTGACATTATTGATCAGCTTATCAATACAGTTTCCTTACTGTATGCTGGATTGGCATATTGTCAAAACATCTTATCACCATTATTCGATACAGGGATTGTTTATCCTGACTGTTTTGATACCGGGTATTTGTTATCCTAACAATTTCAGATAAAAGTTGTTATCCCAACAATTTCCCCCTTTTTGACAATTTCCTAAGACTTAAATCTTTCAAGCCATATTGATGATGCTAAAACCTTCTTCATGAAGCGAATAACTTTCTTGATGACTTCGGGCAGATATCTTGGTCTTATGTTGAATGATCTGGCTTTCAGCAACTTAGTCTAATTTATGAACTGCTCGCAGGCGAGTTTGATACAACTAAGAGTTTTTACAGCTTAAGCTTATGATTGGCGCGCAGGCACAATCTATACAATGTATTCTAGATGCATACAACTGAATCTATAAACTGTTCGCAGACAGGTTCGTACAGCTTTAATTTTTAAATAAGTTTCTATACTTGTGATTAATTTCAGCAATTAAATTATGTAATCATACAGTAACACAGTAGATTACGAGTTGTAATCTTTCAAGACAGGCAAAATTTTATTGATACTGATATAGAGTACAAAGATTGTTGTTTTGAAAGTAAATTACAAACAAAAATAATACACTAAGGTATTTATCTCCTATAATCAGAGTGTCTCCATGGCCTTTTGTCGGGATCGTTCTCGGTTCCACGCCACCAATGCTTTAGGGAATCATTGCCTCGATCTAAATAGATTTCTCTACTATCGAATGATTTATCGAAGGCAAGAATCCAGTCTTCTGGATGGGTGATCCGATCTCCTCTTCTATGTTTGGACTTCATTTCTATTTGGAGAGGGAGCTTTCCTTCTTCTAACATCTTTGTAAATTTATCTGCAGCCTCCGCTAAGGTTTTATATCCTTTGAAGATGGCGGATTCCCTGACGAGTTTTGAAAAATATCTCATCAGTTCATTTCTCCTCCATTGCTTCACTTCTTCAGCAGTGGGATGGCGGTTGGTTGGCAGACGAATTTCAGAAGGCCTTACGATCATATTTTTCCATGGGACGGTGGGGTCATGGAACTCAGGTCGAGAACCTGAAATCATGCATCCTTGAGCAGGTGCAGTCAATTTGTTCACTTCTGCAGTAATGCTGTCTTGAGCAGCATTGAATTCTCTTTCATGCTGAAGCCTCGTTCTCCTCACGACTTCTCTCGCTTCTTCCCCCTTTTTGGCATCGTCAAGGTAAGATACCTTTTCATCAAGACATCCTAGGATTTCCAGAGCGGTATCCTGCTTTGTCTCGATATTTGAAATTCTTTCGACCAGGGAGGAGAGCACCTGCGACATATCATTGATATTCTTGTCATGGATTCGCAGTTGAGAACTTGTTTCGATCATGGCTGATGCTGTCTTGGCCTCGAACACACGAGTTTTAGATTCCTCTTCTCTCAGGATCTTTTCTTGCTTCTCTTGCAGATTGCTCAGAGCCTGCTTGAAGACATGTGGCAGGACAGTGAAGGCTTCGACAACACGAGAGACTTCATGCCTTAAACCAGTCATTTCTTTAACGGCTGATGTGTGCATCCAATCCAAAGCTTTTTCAACTGAGTGAAGGGCATTCACTGCATCCTGAATGAATACAGTCTGGAGGCCAAGAGCTCGCAATCGCTCTTTTCTTGTTGCAGTGCGAGGAGAATCTGGCTGGGCAAAGTCTTGTACTGCATTCAACCTTCTCAAGTTCACGTTAGGACGTGAAGTGAGTTGTACATCCTCAGGTGTAATACCGTCGTCGGATTCCAAGACGGTTGGTGGGGCGGCAGCAGCTGTTTCAGTTTCATCGGAAGGAGGTGCGACGTCCTCCTGTGTCGAATTGGATTCTAAAGACATGGGTACAAGAGGGACTGAATCCTCCTGGTGTCTCTCAGCTTCCGCCTGTTCCAGCAGAGGGACTGATTCCTCTTACTGGAAGGCGCGTGATTCTCCTTCTTCTTCGGAGACAGCAGGCTCGGGTGCCTGTTCCGAAGCGGATGGTTGATCCTCCGCGATAGGAAGGACTGATTCCTCCTGGTCAGGAACAATATCTGGCTGTTGTGAGGGGGGCTCATTTCGGCTTGATGTCCCTTCATCATTTTGTTGAACTTGGGGGACTTCTCTTTCGTGAGCCTCCTCACGGCTCATTCTTAGACCTGCCTGAAAGGCATCGTCGTCGCCGTCTGAGTCGTGGTCTTCCTTTAGACTAGTGGGAGATTCCTAGGCCTTATCCTTTCCTTTTCTTCTGGCATCTGATTTGTGCAAAAGATGGCTTTCAATTAACTCTTTGCAGTATAGATTATCCCATTAGATCAGGGCTTCAACTTCTGTGGAGTCCGTCACTTCCAACACGAATCTTTCTTCATTGCTCCAGTCGCTCCAGTTGTATAAGGTATCGTATGGAGATAGCCTATAACCTTTCCATTGAAGAAATCTTTCATAGGCCTGTTCAATTTGCACAGAAAGAAGAGTTTTATTGATAATAGTGTTCGGGGAGGGACTTCGTACAACGGTTGTGTCCGCTGTATCGATTTGTTCCTCTATAGGTGTGGGATCCTGTATGTAAGAGGGATTCCTTATAGGGGATGGTGCCCCGAAGGAAGGTAGATCCTGTACGGGTGTGGAATCCCGTATAGGAGAGTTGGCTGTTGGCTCCAAAGGGGCAGCCGACTCGCTAGAGTCTTCCAAGTTGGCAGATGTCCTCATATCCATCGTTGCCGCCAAAGGCTCAGGATTTACTATCGATACAGTAACGGGCGTCTCTTCCACTGGGGTTGGGCCCTGGGGTAATTCATCAGTGGGTTGCGCCATGATAGAAGCATCCTCGGAGGGTTTTGTGGATTTAGCTTTTGTGAGCCTCCTAAGCTTCCTTTTCGGCTTCTCAGCAGCAACATGTGTCTTGCTGTGAGATCTCTTTATTTTCCTTGAGGATTCAATACTCTGGGACTTCGTAGAAACGTCCCTTGGATCTTCAGACACGGGCATACTGCAGACGGATGGTTGGTTGGCGGTCAGGGTGCTCTGGTTAAAGGCTGAAGGCTTTACGCCTCCTAAGTAGATCCAGGAACTGATTTTCTTTACATTTGCGGATTGTGGAAGTCCGCACTTCGTCAAAATGTGGTTTAGAAACAAACCAAACGATTTCTTTTGCGACGCAAGTTTTGACACTTCTTCCTGCAGACGCTTTAGAATAATTTGACACCAATTGACCTTTTCACATGTCATAATTGCTACCATCATCCTAAATCTAAGATTTGTGCACATCTCAAAGGCACCAGTGTGATTCTCGATGATACGGCAACAAAAGTCATGCAATTACACGTATGGAAAATAGAAATTTTTTCTTGTGACAGGTGGTGTGAACAGATTCAACCGAAGCTGATCCGGTGAACAGGCCATAGTACTTGGTCAACAGCTCTTGAGACCCAAAAGTCTCAAGGTCTTCCATAGTCAGGCCATTAGCGGGCAGCCTGAAGATTTTCTAGAGAAGATATCGGTCGATGCGGATCTCCACTCCGCGGAAGAAAGCGGTGATGTAAGCGACGTGGCCTCCCTGGGCCAGCGACAGAAAGCGGACGGCAGCGTTGAGGTAGAAGTCCTCAACCAAATGGACGTCGTATTTCTCGGCGATGTGGCTCCCAAGGCGGTAAAGGCCTTGCTGATAGATTCTGGTGATGACGAACTCCATGGGTTCGTCGTCATTAGTTTCAGGGCGAATTCGCTCGATGACGATAAATCTGGAGAAGATCCGTCCATTAATGATGTTCGAGGCTTTCTTGAGGGCGGTGGCAGAGGTCTGAGCAGACGCCATTGATGAATCTCAAGAAAAAAATGAAAAAGATTAAGAGAAATTTGCAGTAAAATGCAGAAAAACTTGTAGGCTGAATTTGCTTGAGTGCTCTTAAATTATGAGGAAAGCGTACAGAGTCTCAAATGGCAATTGCAGTCCATTTATAGTGGGCGGCGAAGAAGGGTTTTTCAGAGAACGAATGGTCAGATTTAAGGGGTGGGAACCAACGTTTGAAATGAACGGTCATGATGGAGTGAGTGTAACTGGTGCACTTATCCATGGAATATTAAAATATGAGTGGGTCCCACTTCTGACATTTGTTGTTACCCTTAATGCCTGAAACGGCAGTTTTAAATATTAAATAATTTGAAAACATTGCGGCTTTTGAGATTTGATTGTCCAGATGTCTTGTAAGGCATTTAATGTAAATGACGTTTGACATGAAAATAGAGCATGTGGACAAAAATTAATTTTAAATTGAAATATCATAATATATATAATGAATCGAATTCCTATAGTATATGCTGTATCCGTGACGATACAGCATTCCCCCTTAAAAGGTACATATAGGTTTCAATTCCATATAGCAACTTTTGGATTAATGCTGTATTCATGGGTCATACTGTATTCCCCCTTAATTATTGCACACGTCAGCTGTAGGATGATTCATATTGCTTTGTTCACTACAGTGCTGTATTGAAGGTTCTGAGTGTACAGATAATTAATGGTGGATATTGTATTCTTGGGTCTTACAGCATTCCCCCTCAATTTTTGAGTAAAAATAGTAAATACTTACAGGGAGTTAGGCTGTAGCAATCCCAATTCTTGTCGAAGCATGTTGAATCTTGCTGTGTCGAGAGGCCTGGTGAAGATGTCGGCCAACTGAATATCTGTATGAATCTTTTCGAGCCGAACATCTTTGTTCTCGACATGATTCCTTATGAAATGATGCTTCATGTTGATGTGCTTAGTGCACGAGTGCAGTACAGGGTTGTCCGTTATAGCAATTGCACTCGTGCTATCACACATGATTGGCGTTTCCCTGGCTTCAATCCCATAATCTGACAATTGTTGCTGCATCCAAAGGATCTTCATACAGCAATTACCAGCAGCATAGTATTCTAATTCAGCCGTGGAAAGTGAGTTTTCCAATTGCTTCTCACTGAACCAAGAAACAAGCTAGGTCCAAGGAAGTGACAAGTTCCACTTGTACTCTTCCTATCTAGATTGCAGCCTCCGAGATCCAAGTCGCTGTATCCAACTAAATCGAATCCGCCTTCTTTAGGATAACACAGTCCTACATCGACGGTTCCTTTAATGTACTTCAGGATTCGTTTAGATGTATTGAAGTGTGATTCTTTGGGTGCTACTTGATATCTCGCACACACTCCTACAGCAAACTGGATATCGGGCCTGCTAGCCGTTAGGTACAGGAGAGAGCCAATAAGCTTCCTGTAGAGTGATTGGTCAACCGACTTTCCGGCTTCATCAACACTAATTTGCACGGAAATACTCATGGGAGTTGACGATGATTTGGAAGTGTTCATTACAAATTTGTTGAGAAGCTCCTTGCTGTATTTTTCCTGATTGATGAAGATCCCTGTAGGTAACTGCTTTACCTGCAAACCTAGGAAATAACTAAGTTCTCCCATCATACTCATTTCAAATTTACTTTGCATGAGATGAGAGAACCTTTGACACAAATCAAGGTTAGTTGAACCAAATATTATATCATCAACATAGATTTGGACCATTAGAAGGTCATCGCCTTCCTGTATTTTGAACAGGGTTTTGTCCATAGCACCTTTCTCAAATCCATTATTGGTTAGATACTGGGACAGGGTCTCATACCATGCTCTAGGGGCTTGCTTAAGTTCATACAGTGCTTTCCTCAGCCTGTATACTAGATCGATGCCGTCTGTTTTGGCAAACCCTAGTGGTTGTTCAACATAAACTTCTTCGGCAAGGTCTCCATTTAGGAATGCACTTTTGATGTCCATTTGATATACAATGAAGCTCTTATGGGTGGCAAAGGCTAAAAATATCCTAATGGCTTCTAGTCTGGCTACAGGGGCAAAAGTTTCATCGTAGTCTATGCCTTCTTCCTGTCTATAGCCTTGTGCGACTAGTCTGGATTTATTCCTTATAATCAGTCCATTTCGATCCTTCTTGTTTCTAAATACCCATTTGGTTCCTATAACCGATTGATGCGTAGGTCTGGGTACAAGATACCATACATTGTTTCTTTCGAAACCGTTAAGCTCTTCTTCCATAGATGTTATCCAATGAGAATTATTAAGAGTGTCTATGGTAGAAACAGGTTTGGACTCGGCTAAAAATACGGCAATAGTGCACATATTGAGTCTTCTAAGCTCGGATTGAGATTTTCATTCAGGGAATTGTGATATCTCAGTATCTAGTTCTTCTTGTGCACACAGTACATTTCCTTGTGTACTCTGTATTCTCCTTCGGGTAGAAACACCAGCATTAATGTTTCCAATGATCAGCTCTTGCGGGTGATCTCTCAACCATCTTCGGTCGGGTTCTAATTCAGGGTCCCGTACTTTATCGAGAGTTGCTGTAGTTTCAGCTTCATCTTGTACAGCATCAACTTCATTTACTTCGGTTCTTACAACTACGGGGTTGATTTCTAGGTCAACAACAGGTTCTATGGGAGTTGGAGGATCTAAGATGGAGAGTTGTTGGATGTTCTGAGTAACAGCTTCTACTCCTGTAGGGTCATGGTGAGGTTCGTCAAACACTACATGAACTGATTCTTCGATCGTCAGCTTTCTTTTATTAAAAATCCTGAAAGCTTTGCTGATGGAGGAATATCCTACAAAAATTTCTTCATCTGACTTTTCATCGAAGGTTCTAAATTGATCCTTCCCATTATTCAACACATAACACCTGCATCCAAAAATGTAAAAATACGAAACTAATGGAGTTTTGTTGTTCCATACCTCGTATGCTGTTTTGTTGTGGTGTTTGTTGATGATACAGCAGTTTTGAGTGTAGCATGCTGTATTGGTTGTTTCACCCCAGAAACGCTGTGGCAACTTGCTTGCGGCAATCATTGTGCTTGTCGCTTCTTTCAGCATCCTATTATTTCGCTCAGCAACACCATTTTGTTGAGGTGTACGGGCAGCTGAGTATTCGTGCTGTATCCCATTCTTCGAACAGTACTGCTCTATAAAGCGGTTAGTAAATTCTGTACCTCTATCGAAACGAATGGACACCATACTTAATCCCTTTTCATTTTGAAGCTTTCTCAGGAGCTCGGGCAGCTTTGATGTTGTTTCCTTCTTCTTGCTTAGGAAAATTGTTCAAGCATACCTGGAGTAATCATCAACAATAACAAGATAGTATTTCTTACCTCCCAAACTTACTGGGTCGACAGGACCATAAAGATCCATATGTAGCATCTCCAACACTCTGTGGGTTGAAAGGTAGGATTTGCTCTTCAGGGTGGACTTGATTTGCTTGCTTTTCTGACATGGTCCGCAGACGCTGTCTTTTTGGAATAAGACATTCGGCAATCCTCTAACCAGTCCCTATCTTGAGAGCTTGTTGATTGTCTTGAATTTGACGTGTGACATCCTCTTGTGCCATAACCAGCTTAGATCTGCAGTTCCTTTGGCAACAAAGCATGGAATCGAGGAGCTCATAAGCTTCCAGTCAGCAATATACATGTTACCTGATCTGCTTCCTGTAAGCACAACTTCTTTGGTCTGGATGTTCTTGACTCTACAGCGATCTATATAGAATTTCACCGAGAACTGTTTATCACAGAACTGGCTAATACTAAGTAGATTGAACTGTAAGCCTTCAACATAAGCTACATCGGTGACTTTGAATTTTCCTACAAGAAGATTCCCTTTCCCTCTTGTTCATCCCTTAGATTTATCACCGAAGCGCACTTTTAGACCGCGACCTTCTACAGAATTTGATAGCTTGCTTCTATCTCCTGTCATGTGCCGAGAGCATCCACTATCGAAGTACCAGATGTCCTCCTCTAGGATGTCCTGTATGCAAAGAGATTAAGTAGATTTAGGTCCCCTTTGATTTTTGGGTCCATGAATGTTAGTGCCTTTAGTTACCCATATTTTCATGTCAACAATTGGTTTACTGTAGGTAACAGTTGGTACAGACTTGCGGTATCTACGTGGGGCATGTACGTAGTTATTGTAGCCATGATAATCATTATGCATGTAAAAATCAGGGTTATTATTATTAATCCAGTACATATGCCGTCTCGGAGGTGGAGTCATTTTCTTTGGCCTTACAGCTTGCCTTCTGGGTCTCCAGTTGGATTCCCAGAGCTGTTGTTGATACTGTGCGGACACTTGCTGTCTTGATGGATAATGCGGCTCCTGTATCCAATACCTAGGCGTGCTATACTGATAGTACTGCCGTGCGGGCCTTTGGTATTTGGATACAACCTTCTTTCTGAACGGCTATTGGCGCTGTTGATATGCTCGGGGAGCATGCTGTTGTGTGCGCCTTACAGGTTGGAACGGCTTATGATTCCGCTGTCTTTAATAGGATTGCGAGGGCGGAATGGCAGCCTTTGCTTTTCGCGGTGCAGCAGGTTCCTTCACAGGACTAGGAGTATCTTCCGATATAGGAATGTGTTCCACACTCTTGACGAACACAGTACTAGTTTTCCCTTTGTTGGAAAATGAGTTATATCCTAAACCACTTTTATCGTGAGTATGTTTCCCAGTGCTTAGAATTTCTTCCATTCTTTTCGATGATTTCTCGAACGACTTCAGAATGGTCTCAAGTTCACTTTCTCGTTTCTCGAGAGTATTAAATTTAGCTTGAAGTAGAATAAAATCATTTGTTTTGCTTCCATTTTGAGACTTGGTCTCACTTAGTTCATGAGCAAGTTGATGATTGCCCTCCACGAGTTTTTCATTCTCGACCTTGCTGTTTTCGCAATCAATAGACATATTTTCATAATTTATTTTTAGCAAGTCGTTTTCTTCTTTCAGCTCTATGTTGGAAAGTTGGAGCTGAATGTTTTCATTTTTCAAAGTCTCGTGGGCTTTTTAAATATTTTTAAATTCATTCATCATGTTTTCGAAAGTATGCGATGCATTTACTGGAATGGCTGAGGTTGATCTTACCTCATCATCGCTGTCTTCTTCTTCCGGAATGTCCTTTGCCATAAAGCACATATATGCCTTATCATCGAATTCATCGTCAGATGAATCACTTTCAGTCACCACCTGAAGACATTCTTCGGATTTGGATGGTGTGGGGGAGGCTTCTGATTCTCCTATCAGTGCCTTGAGCTTGTTTTTTCAAGCACGTCTTCGTTCATCCCTCTCTTGTTGCTCGGCTTCCGGAAACCTTTGGACTTTGGGATGAGGACATTTGTTTGCATAATGCCCTGGTTTCCTGTAATTATAGCATAGGTTAGCGTCAATGGAGGAAGTTTCAGTACTTACCTTGTGAACAGGCTTGGGCCTGTAGGGAGTCTTTCCAGACTACTTGATGAACTTTTTAAACTTGTGCATGAGGAGCGCCATTTCATCTTGTGACAGGATATCGTCGTCACTATCAGCATTCTTGAAATTTGGCTTAGATGGGCTGGGCATGCTGTGTCGATGGTTAGATACAGCGGCTAAGGCTGTAGCCCTAGCTGGAGATTCTTCAGCTTTCTCTCTTCTGTCAATATCATACTAAAAAGCTTTGAGGTCAGAGAAGAGATCAAAAGTAGATATTTCATTTAGATTACACGACACACGCATAGTTGTGGTCTTAATGTCCCATCGGGCAGGGAGAGATCTGAGAATTTTTAAATTCTTCTCCTTTTAGGTATAAATTTTGCCCAAAGCTTCAAGTACACCAACAATTAAGTGAATCTGAGGTCAAGTTCCTCAAGTGTTTCAGTTGGTTTCATTTCAAAAGATTCAAATTGCTGAGTCAGTTTTGAAATTTTGTTTTCTTTTGAGAGCTCGGGCCACTCTACAGAATCATATGCTTTCCGTATATCAATCTTCACCATACAACGAGAAATACCTTTCCTATTATATCCCTTAATCACCTCATGACTTAACAAAATATTATCAGCTATACCCCTCCCCTTGATGAAAGCAGATTGATTATCACTAATAATATTGCCAAGCACATGCTGCATTCAATTAGTTAAAACCTTGGATATGATTTTGTAGATAACACTACAACAAACAATAGGCCTAAACTCTCGCACATTACATCATCGATTTTGTATTTTTTCTCCAAATAATTCTAGTGTCAACACCCAAAAACTTCTCGGGTTTCTCAGCCTGAACTGCAATGGTAGATGCAGCGGCAGCATCAGAATCGGTCGCCATTGGAAATTACAGAAAATAAAAATTGTCTTACGATTTTTGGTTCTGTGAATTTCCAGCAATGTAATAACAATAAAAATTACAAAGAAAGAAAATTTATTACAATCTTAATAAATTAAAAGCTGAATTAAAAATTACAACTTTAGCAGAGGCGGGTAGGACTCTTTCCGTAAGATAATTTTGGCCCCGTATAAGAGCAAACGGCTCAGGCAATATGTCCCCAAGATACAACTGCTACACGTTTCTGAATTAGGTGCTCTCCAAAACTCATAACTACGGCGAACGTTCAAGTGCTGGAAATTGGGCACGAAAAGCAAGAACGAAATATGTTGCAATATGTGATATGCTTGTATTTCGTTCTATCTTATGGTATATGAAATGAAATGCACAAGACCAACCTTTTATATGGTCCAATTCTACTCCATGAGGTGGGGAATTACTACATATTAAAGTGCCATTAATTCTCTTTAGTCCTTCAGCTGAAGAGTTACCTCCATAAATAGTCTCATTTAATTCGGACGTTACATTATGGAGTGTGAAGTCATATTCAGAAGCTAAGTTCTCAACATGTCTCATTTCAGTCGAGACCAAATATCAGTTGGGTTTTCAACCCCAAATATCAGTTGAGTTTTCAACACCCAAATATCAGATGGGTTTTCAACCCCAAATATCAACTGGGTTTCAACTCCCAAATATCATATGGGTTTTCAACCCCAAATATCAGATGTGTTTTCAACCCCCAAATATGGATTTTCAACCCCAAATATCAGATGAATTTTCAACCCCCAAATATCATATGGGTTTTCAGCCCCAATTATCAGATGGGTTTTCAACCCCAAATATCAGCTGGATTTTAAACCCCAAATATCAGCTGGTTTTCAACCCCAAATATCAAATGAGTTTTCAATCCCAAATATCAGATGGGTTTTCCAACCCCAAATATCAGATGGATTTTCAAGTTTTAAACTTGGTTAACTCTTCAACATTTCAATTAAATGACCAATTTTAATCATTTATTTCTCATTCATCGGAAATCAATTTTGAGAAAAATAAAATCCTACGTTTATCTCTTTGAAACGTAGATTCACAATTTAATATTTAATTCTCAAGAATTAAATATTTTATTATCATTATATTAGTTTAAATTGAGTCAAAACTCATTTTTTCTAAAACCAATTTCCAACAAAGAAATCATTGTTCCAGCTCTAATATCTCTTCTCTGTATAAGCTCTGCTCCGTCATTCCTCTCCAGCCTCCAGATTCTGTATGCCCTCTACAGATGGTATTTATTCCCTTTTATAATGAATTTTCCACGTCTTACCACTCATTTTTCTCACAGTTCTTGCACATCCTAATTTGCACGCAGAAGACTTTTCTTTAGTCTTTCGTGAATTTCCACCAAAAAGCAATAGAAGAAGCTGTCAAATTTACATCGTATGATGCGGCACACTGAAGAAGTTTCTGTTGCGCACCGCGGTACACATCAACTTAAGCCTGTGTCACGGCCTTTTCCTCTACCTGTACCCTTTTCTTCTCATGCCGCGGTCTGTGCTGCGGCACACTTGTTCTGCTCTTTTTGTGCGGCGGATCTCATTGCAATGCATCGCGGCACACTAACAAAGTGTGTCCTGTGTTCTTTTCTCAACACCGTGGCAGACATGCCCTTTTTATCACAGCTCATTACAATTTTAGTCCATTTTCACTCATTTTCGGTCGTTGATATCCGTTTAGATTCTCTTTAGTTCGGGTTGTTGGAAAAATAGAGGAAATGGGCTATTTTGAGCAACGCACTTGAGATGCAATTTTGAGTGGGCTCGACTACGAGTTAAAGTCGGGACTTAGTTGGAATACGTAGTACTCCGTACGAGGTTTCCAAAACATGTAAAAACACTCAAAATGATTGAGGTATGAATGAGATGTAATGTTCCAAAGTGAACCCTTTAGAAATGGGTTTGAGATGTTATCCCACATTGGAAAAAGAAGAGAAAAATTGTGAGTATATAAAGAGATGTGGACAAAGTCTTGTTCAAAAAGTGATACATGAGTGGATGTGTGACTAGGCGCCCCTCGCGCACACACACCCGCGCGCCGCCGCCGTCCAGCTCGGCTCGGCTCGGCTCGGTCTCGGTCTCGGTCTCGGTCGAAGGGCGATTTAGGCGAAAGAGATGATTTTAAGATGTAAAATCTCAAGTCGTTCACAATGTCTCATATGAGGTCAGCCATACTATGATGACATGAATCTTGGAAAGATCAACATAATCAATTGGAATGCCAATAGATATGGTGCGGCTATCCAAGCACAAAGGTAACTGATCTTTCAAGAGTAACTAAAAGTCTAATGTACTAAATGAATTGTACAAGACTAAACGCAGTCTATATCGTGAGTAGACAATGTGTGCATGACATGAGATATTCAAAAAACTATTAAAATGATATAGTAATGCAAATTGAACATCTGACATTATGAATTTAATGTCTAAATACTGAATATGTTTCACACTAGCCAGTGCAGGAGTGGTATGGAAATCTTTAATATAGATGGTTATTGCTCGATTTACAAAAGAATATGAGTTCATACCCTTAGACAAATATGCATAAGAGACATAGTGCAATACCAATTTCTAGAAGATATTCCAAAATGGGCAAAGTTGTGACCACAATATATATTTATTGTGATAGTCAATCCACGATTGACGGGGCACATAGCAAAAGTATAATGGTAAGTCTCGTCATATGAGGCAAAGACATAATACCATTTTGCTATCAACACTGGTTATCACTATTGACTACGATTCGTCAAGAGATAACATAGCAGATTCGTGACCAAAAAGTTATCAAAAGACCTTGTTGATAAATCATCAAGAGGAATGGGTCTATTGCCATGAGCTAATGGTTTTATGGAGGATACCCAACCTAAGCTGACTGAAGATCTCAAGATCTAGGTTCAATGGGACAACCAATTCATAAAACTAGGCACGATCACTGTGGGGGTTACCCCGAACCGACCATTCCTAGGATGAAAACAGTGATACCCATAGGGAGAGGTTAAGCTTATGCTTTTAATGATTCTTAAGTCGACAACGTATAGTCGAGTGGAGTAAAATACGGGTTTACTCAAAACACTGAACGAGAATCACCTATGTTGGAGTGAAGAGGGGCCGTTTCAAAGGAGAATTACAAGGCACAATTCTCTAGAAACTCCCACAGAACCAGGACGGTGTCCACGGCCAAAACGGGCACAATAATGAGAACAAAATAAATCAGGGAGTGCACTTGTGAAGGATATACGATCACTTACACAAGCGGTCGGACAGTTCAAAGGCATCTAGTCATACTGTCTAGCCAGTAAGGAGAATATATTTTTTCAAGGGAAGGTTCAAGGAGCATACTCCACCTATCCTATGCAATGCCTAACCGCAGTAACTATTACCATGTCAACTCCGTGTCTGACGTGTGCTGCTGGACCATCAATCTCATTCATATGGGGGATTGTTGGAAAAATAGAGGAAATGGGCTGTTTTGAGCAGCCCACTTGAGATGCAATTTTGAGTGGGCTCGACTACGAGTTAAAGTCGGGACTTAGTTGGAATATGTAGTACTCCATACGAGGTTTACAAAACATGTAAAAATCCTCAAAATGATTGAGATATGAATGAGATTTAATGTTCCAAAGTGAACCCTTTAGAAATGAGTTTGGGATGTTATCCCACATTAGAAAAAGAAGAGAAAAATTGTGAGTATATAAAGAGATGTGGACAAAGTTTTGTTCAAAAAGTGAGACATGAGTGGATGTGTGACTAGGCGCCCCTCGCGCACACATACACGCGCGCCGCCGCCGTCCGGCCGGCCGGATCGGCTCGGCTCGATCTCGGTCTCGGTCTCGGTCGAAGGGCGATTTGGGCGAAATGTCTCGGCGTCTCGAAGTTATCTTTTTACTGCAATTTTATTCGGTAAAAATTTATTTTACTGAAAATACCTCAATTATAAATTTCGAAATTTTCGGATCCGGATAAACATCAATTTATTTGATAATTATCGAATTAATATATTATGATAACTATCAAGTTAATTGATAATTATCGGACTAATATATTAATAGATTAGGATAAGTATTGAAGAGACCAATCCTAATTAGAGTTCCTCCAGCACATGTCTCTCTCTCATCTTCACCTATAAATACAGATGTGAGGGGTCCGATTATTGTATGTAATTTTCGTCCGTTTTTTCAGCCAAAAAATTCCGACTTCATTTTTTTTCGGACGTGATTTCTCTTTATATTTTTTTGTCGTGTCGGTGATAGTTCAGGTTTATTCTAGTTCGCTGAGGGTGCAATGATCGATTTATCAACGCATCGAGATGTTGTTTTATCCTGGGAGGCAGACGCTATACACTCTGGTGGAGGCGAATTTGCTTTAAGGAGACAAATTCTCTGGACTCAACATCGTCCATATTCGATTTGCTTTTTTCGATTATTTATATAAATATATATTATTCAATGCTTTCGTTATTAACTAATCTGTCTTCTGATTTGTTCTTCTCAGATTTGCAGCTCATGCAGGAGATTCAGAATATGGTAAATATACCAACAATCTTAAAGCAAAATAAATTATATCGTAGCATAAATTTCGAAATCATAAATATCGTATTTGTGGTTTATTTTCCATCTATGGAAAATTGGTTTTATAGTGGAAATTAATTTAAACATGTTTGGATCTGCTCAAGCTCTTGAAAATACTGATTTATTATTTTTGAAATTATTAAAAGATATTTGGATCTTCTCATGGGCGTCATGAGATGTCGGATATGATGCTCCACCGGGCGGACTCCACGATATGCGAAAAGGCATTGACTTAGTTTTCAACATGAATCAGATTTTGGTTTTTGGGTCCAATTTTGAGAATTTGATTAAGTAATTGGATGGTTTTGCAAATTTTTAAATCTATTGAACTTGGAATAGCTGATTAGAATACAAATTATGGATTACATATCGATCATTATTTAGAAAGTGTTTATGGTTAATATAAATGAGAAGAATTTATATTATTTGTTGGCATGCGTTTTGCTAAATAAGATTGTGATTATATTTGCTATTATATAGTCATGCATATGATAATTTGGATTAGGTATAGGATTGCTTGATAAAAGCCGAATTAATTATTAACTTATTATTCGATTAAGATGTTAAGATTATTTAGTTTAATTAAGATATTAACTAAATAGGATTTGTTGATTGAGTTTAGTCATTTTATGTGACTAATGGTATTATATAGCACGTAAGCTATGTCAATAATTTAATTGTTAAATTATATTGTTAACAATTATTTGACCTTTAAATTTATGGATTAGAGTTATATCTTACGTGAATTGTGTGATTTGACCATCACTTTTGTACACTCCTGACCGAGACAAGGAAGTATCAACCATATAATTGGATATTGGGTTGCACGAATGATTATGCCGACATCATTTTATAATTAATCTTGTTTAGTTATCGTTTGATTATTTGCAAATAAATAATCATTGGAATGATAAACTCGTGTAAATGCTCGGACGTTAAAAACCTAACGGGCCTGATACCTAGTGAGTACATGTTGTGGGTCGGTTTGTGAATTATAATTTTTTTGGTTGGATTTGTTCTTTCGGTTAAATTATATATTCTCGTGTTGGTGTCGTTCTGCTGCGGCAGTGACACACGGTCCTATTACGGTGATCCATGTGATACCTAACACGGCAAATATTGATATTAGCTCCATATGCTGAAAATTCGGAGAAATTCAATAATTGAATTTTAGTGCTAAAAACATATAATTTCTTTTATCGAATATTAAAACGAGAGAGGTTTTAAATGATGATGAAACCTACTCTTATGAGAGGTTGTAATAAGAAATGTAATTACTCTATAAATATAGTGATACATTTGTTACGTGTACTCGATAATGAGTAAGGATGAAGCTAAAAAGAGAAATTTACACTCTAAAAGCTTGAGATACAAAACCAACTTAATCCGGAAATTAAGATGGTTGAATTGTGTTCTAACGAAAACGAAAAAACGATGTTAATCAGTTCAAACTATCTCTCAATATCAGGATATTAGTCATGTGGAGACTAGTTAACTTAAAACAAGATCCCATGCTAGGAAATAATTGAAATTTCCTATTAGCTCTGAAATGTAGTAAAACAATTTTAGATATACTAAAAATGTGGGGGTGTCTGGCTAAGGCAAAAGTTCCTAAGCCAAAGTAAGTGAAGGTTTGACCCAAAACGGTCGACTGTATCTTTACTGGGTACGCACATGATGCATGATGCGTATAAATCCGTAGTGCAAAAATCTGATAGTCTGACATATCAGTATCGAGTTAAGGGAAAGGGTGTATCAAACGTGTTGTGTCGAGAATTATACTCTTCGACCGGCGATCGCCTCAGAGACCGGGCGACCTAGCCATAGCCGAGCAGCCGAGGCAGAACTGTCGACCGAAGGTCCCAGGACAAGTCCCGGTGCCGAGCGATCGACATATAAGACGATCGTCTCTCGGTACCTGGCGATCGACTCCTGGTGGCCGACTAGCAGACGATCATCTCTCGGCACTTGCCGATCGACCCTTGGTGACCGACCGATGCCGACCTCTAGTGACCGACCAATGCCGACCGCCTCATGCCGCTCGAAGCCGATGATCACCCAGTCGGCAAAGGCCGAAGCTCAGGACAGAACCCACGTGCAGTGCCGGGACAAGATCCTCATTTCACGAATCATTGACCACAGCCTGTCAGCCTCCTTCCACCAACCGACAGGCCCGTCGAAAGGTGTCCGTGGGACCGCCCGTGGCAAAGATCTCGACGCATGGCTCCGACTGGACACATGGCCGCCGCCAGCCGCAACCTTGGACTTTAGGCAGACAGCCCATGTGACTTAAGGACGATCGCCCCATTATTATATTGGACGAAAGGCGATCGCCCGCCAGAAAACAAGGCATTTCAGCCCCTATAAATAGAAGGCTCCCTGCACTTGGAAAAGCCTTCAACACCTACCAAATTTTTACTCTCTGAACAAGCAATACTCACAACTTGGCTTTCTCAACTCTTGGCAACAGCTATCTCTCGGTTCTCTCTTCTCTCTCAGCCTCTCTCACACAGAAGACGATCGGCAGAGGGCAAGAACACCAAGGCTTCGCTCAAGAGTTAGATAAATAGGATCTTTTTACACTCATTGTATTTAGATTCTTACATTAATACTTGTATCCATGAATATTTGTATTAATAACATCTCGCGAGAGCATTCAAGCCCGGGCCTAACAAACCCGGAAAATCTTGTGTTATCCACACCCCCTCGGAAGTGCTCCCGCAACCTTGTTTGTTGTCCGTCCATTCCAGCAGTATTTCATCTTCGGATAAATATTTCCGGCAACAACAAAACGCATAACTGATTTAAAAACTAAATCAATTATGAGATACCGTAGATTTATCAATGTGAAATGAATCACCAAGTGGTTTTAAAGGATGAAGCAAAAAGGCTTGAACTTGGAAAATCACTACGTTTGAAATTTCTAGCATGCGTGCTATAAAATAACTTACAATGCCATATATACTCTTCAGATGGTCATATAAGAGAAAGAATAATTCTGTTGTGCAGAATTTTGTTTAATGTTCGGTAGATCTTCCTCTGGAATAGATACCGCTAGGATCTAACGTAAATTCGAAAATAAAATTAAATGGATCCATCGATATATAAGAGGTGAAACTACTAATTGAGGTTGTAGTAACGTGAAAGCCTAAAATACTGTGAGATATATTCTCGAGTAACGAGAACAAAGTTCATTATTATGATATATATTATTGCTGCTTTGCAGAATGTAGAAATATATCAAATGAACATACATGCAGTCTTTCTAAATGGCGTTTATGAGAAAAGCCAACTTGGAAGAACCAGATGTAATATCCGCATTTTTTTTCTTTCCCTTGTAATTGTATTTCCGGTGTAATTCTCGATTGTAGTGACCCTCGTGTATCCTTTAGTGTAACTTTTCCGTCATCTTTTGAGTTGATTCTCGTAATTGATGTGCGGAACCGCCGTTTCGGGGTTGCCGTGGATCTATTCCATGCTATGATGCGTTTTGAGGTGTTCCGTTTGATGTTTCGTTCGTATTCTGGTGTAGTGGACCGTTTATGTTCTGTACCTAGCGCACGCAAATTTTTCTGCATAGCGCGCGCTAGAAGTTCCTTTGTAGCGCACGCCACGTTTATTTCGTAGCGCGCGCTAGCGAGTGAACCCTGGGGGTGGCAGTTCAACTCCCAGGCCTCTGGACTATCGGATTAGCGCACGCTATCTTGTCTAGCGCACGCTAATGTCGGGAGACTAGCGCACGTTAAGTTGTTCATGGCAGCGTGCTAGCGTGACCGCCCAAGATCGATTCTTATCGAACTCGATCAAAAAGTTAGCGCACGCTACGCTTGTATGGTAGCGCACGCTAACGGATCGTGGGTTCTCGACGGTTTGTCACCGGACTCGACCGATGTCCGTAGCGCACGCTATTGGTCGATAGCGCGCGCTACCGAGAGGTCATTAGCGCACGCTACGAAGTAAACGTAGCGTCGCTAACGCCGTAAATCGCTACCGGATCGACACGCCAATTGGTTGTTCGTATTATCCGTTAGCGCACGCTAACCTTTAGGATTAGCGCGCGCTAACACTCCCTGGCTATATAAACCAGGGAGTTGACCGAGATAAACACAAAATCTCATTTCTTCCTCTCTCCGCGGCGAAGGCGATCCCGAAGCGATTCTCTTGGCGATTTATTCCTCCAATCATCTCATCCAACATCCTTCTTGAGTTCTTGGAGTAGTATATCAACATCAACACGAATCTTTCGTCCTAATCCACGGTAAATCTCTTAGAACCCTACTTTTGGATAATTTGGGGGTTTTGGGATTTTCTTCCGATTCGTTCCGTTTTGATGGTGGATTCATGATGATTATGATTAATCTTGTTGATATCATTAGTTTTCCTACGGATTCATGGTATATTTCCATAGCTTTGTGAAATCGAGAGGGTTTGGTTGTGGTCCGCCCTCGTTGTTATTTTTGTATGAATATACATGAATCGTAGGCGGGTTTTTGGGTGTATTCCATTTCCTTAATCGTTTAGGAGTGGTTGTGATTGTGTTATTCGAATCGTTAGGTTCATTCGTCGGTTCCTCACGGTCGTTCTTGATTCTTCCGTTCCGTTCGTGTCACCGTCTATTAATCGAGGCAAGTATCCTTATGAACTTACAATCTTAACGTAGTAGTATTGCATGAGACTTGTGTGTGTGTGTGTATGCTCACTACGGGTTAGATCCGACGGGGTATCGGTAGAGGTCCACGGAGGGGTGGATCCGCGAGCTTGCTTTTAACCACTACGGGTTAGATCCGACGGGGTCTCGGTAGGGGTCCACGGAGGGGTGGATCCATGGTTAATTGTGGTGCATTTTTACAAATGTGATTTGATTATGGCATTTCCGGAAATGAGTGTTTTGGAACTATGTTTTCTCGATTGCATGTATATACTATATGTGTAAGATGTAAGTCGTTCATCTGGTTACTTGTACTAACGTAATTGCTAACCCCTCTGGGGACCCGTTTTGGGGAAATTCGTTTTATGAATTTCAGGTCAGGTTCATCGAGACGAGCGGGCGCTGGACCAGTACACGGATGATGGCCGTGCGTGACGATTGTGCACGAGTGACGTTTTAGTGTCTTTTTATCTTTTCATCTTTTGTGGCTTATGAACTAATAGTTGTACTCGAGTACTTAAGAGTTCCTGTTCGTACGGATTGTATTGTTGCCTATTATGCTTGTGTTGATTGATGATGTTATGTTTGACCGGTTGAACCGGGTGGATTATTCTGTTTTGCGTCTTTATGACGTGGTGTTATTTTATCGTTTCTGTGAGTCGTTGTGTATGATGCTGTTCAGCCTGGTGGGTCCCATATAGGGATTCACGGCGCTGTAATATACCTCGAATATCTTGAGGGTGTTACAGAAAATGGTATCAGAGCTCTAGGTTTATGGATACCTAGGCTTGTCGGTTTATTGGGTCTTGTGGTGTTTTGTTTTGCACATCATCGTCACGCTGCCATGATTCCGGTACTACCAGTGTCCGTAAGTTTTCCTTCCTCTGTTCATTAATTCCTTGTATTGTACCATTGATTCTCGACTTGTAATTATTCTTTTCTTGTACTGATCCTCGTATAGCTTTTGCTACTTATTTAACTCCAGTATGGATGCTGGAAGAGGTCGTGGTCGCGGTCGTGGTCGTGGACGCGGCCGGGGACGTGGGGCAGCCGGTGGGGCCACGCCACGCTTCGAGCCGGGCAAAGATCGGCGACCGTCATAGCCATGCTTCTTCCCGTGAGCGTGCCGATCTTGGTATTGCGGCCGTTATGCAACAAATGGTGAACCAAATGGCGGCAATAGCTCAGCGGTTCGAACCCGGATCGTGCCCATGCTAATCGGGCGGAGCGGATCGTTGGCTCCAAGATGTCATCAAGATGCATCCTCCTCGGTTTCGGGAGCTTGGACCCGATTGGCTGGGAAGGGTGGATCAAGGAGATGTCTAAGGTCTTCGTTGCCACTAACTGTCCCGAAGACCGTAAAGTTCCTATTGCTCAATACTTTCTCACCGGGGACGCTGCGGACTGGTGGGAGGCCGTTGGGCCCAAAGATCATGCTGCTTCGTGGGTTGAGTTTCAAGAATTGATGGAGACTGAATATTGCCCGTGGACGGTCAGACAGGCTCGGGTACATGATTTTTATGATGCCTAACCGCGGGATATCCCCGTATCTCAAGCTATTGCTGATTTTAATAAGGAGTTGGGTTATGTGAAGACCCAAGTTGTCGAGGAGAGCGACAAAATTTTCCATTTCTCCAGACGGATGAAGTTGTCGATTCGGAACTATATGTCGGGGCTCGTATGTACTACCTTGAAGGATTATCAGAGTAGGGCCCTTGCTTACGATATGTCTGTGACGGCGAGTGAGGCGGCCCGCGAGAGTAAGAAGCAGAAGTCCGCCGGGAATTTTTCGGGCCACAAAGGTGGGGGTCAGCAGAAATTTCAGTCTGCTAACTTTTCCGCTGGTGGTGGCCCAGCTCGATCTACTGGGTTTCCCCGCAGGGCTGCCAGTGCCCCTTCTCGAGAGGTGAAGTGTTTTAATCAGAAGCTGTGCCACATCAGCCGTAATTGCCCGAGTCCTTTGTTGATATGTAATCAGTATGGCCAACCGGGCCACAAGGCGGCTTTCTGTGCCGAGAGGGAGAGAATTGTGGGTGCCCGGACTTCTATCCCAGCGCCTAGGGAACCAAGTGTGAATCAGGGATCGTTTGCTCCTCAATCTCCGCCGAGTGCTAGTCGGGGGAGAGGTCGGGGTCAGCCCTCTAAGGGGGGAGCTTCCAGTGTCGGCTCAGCCCACCCGCGTGTCTATGAGATGCGGAGAGCCGATGACCCAGCGGCTACCGTGGCGACAGGTACCGTTTATATTCTTTCTCATCCTGTCAGTGTGCTTTTCGATTCCGGTGCTACGCATTCGTTCATATCTTTGGATTGTGTGCGCCGTTTGAGTCTCGACTGTTTGATGCCTTGTGAACCCTTCATCGTTAAGCTTCCTAGCGGTGATAGGATCGTTGGTGATCAGGAGGTTCGAGACTGTTCTGTACTTATTTGTGAGAGGACTTGGCCCTCTAATCTTATTGTTGTGGATATTGAGGGTGAGGATTTGATTCTCGGGGATGATTGGCTCGAGCGGCATGGCGCAATCATGAACTACCGCACGAGGATCATCACCATGTTAGCCGAGGATGGCACCGAGCACTCCTTCGCGGGGCGAAGGAGGGGAAATCAGAAATTCGTCATTAATGCCTTGAAGGCGATGAGTCTCCTGCGAAAGGGGTGTACTGGTTATTGGTGCTATGCCTTGAAGGCGGAGGATGGTGGAGTCGAGCTTTCGTCGATTCCAGTCGTTAATGAGTTTCCTGATGTATTTCCTGACGAGTTACCGGGATTGCCACCGGATCGTGAGGTTGAGTTTGCTATAGAGTTAGAGCCGGGCGCGGCTCCTATTTCGAAGGCGCCCTATCGCATGGCACCTTCAGAGATGTCCGAGTTGAAGAAGCAGTTGAGTGAGCTTCTTGAGTCGGGGTATGTTTGACCGAGCGCCTCGCCTTGGGGCGCACCGGTCCTGTTTGTGCGGAAGAAGGATGGTTCGCTACGTTTGTGTATCGACTATCGCGAACTAAACAAGGTGACCATCAAGAACAAGTATCCTTTGCCGAGAATTGATGACTTGTTCGATCACTTGCAGGGAGCTGCGGTATTCTCGAAAATTGATTTGAAATCGGGGTACTATCAGCTCCGGGTGAGAGAGTCCGATGTGCCGAAAACAGCTTTTCGGACGAGGTACGGACATTATGAGTTCATAGTCATGCCTTTCGGGTTAACTAATGCGCCGGCGGTGTTCATGCAGTTGATGAACAAAGTTTTTATCGAGTATTTGGATAAGTGCGTCGTCGTCTTTATTGACGATATTCTTATTTATTCGAGGAATGAGGAAGAGCATGCCCATCATTTGCGGGTAGTATTAGACATTTTGAGGACCGAGCAACTCTATGCAAAGTTCTCGAAATGTGAGTTCTGGATGAAGGAAGTGATGTTTTTAGGTCACGTGATTTCAGCCGAGGGGGTTCGTGTGGATCCGCAGAAGATTGAGGCCGTGTTAGATTGGGCACCGCCCAAGAATGTGAAGGAGCTCCGTAGTTTCTTGGGTTTAGCTGGCTACTATCGTAGGTTCGTCGAGGGTTTCTCGAAACTAGCTCGACCACTTACGCAGTTGCTCCAGAAGTCCGAGAAGTTCATCTGGAATGACGAGAGGCAGTTGAGTTTTGAGGAATTGAAGAAGAGTTTGACTTCAGCCCCGGTTTTGGCGTTGCCATGTGGCAACGAGGGTTTTGCCATTTATAGCGATGCTTCGGGTCAGGGTCTTGGGTGCGTATTGATGCAGCACGGTAAGACCATTGCCTATGCGTCGAGACAGCTGAGGCCGTATGAGCTGAACTACCCTACTCATGATTTGGAGTTAGCGGCAGTCGTTTTTGCGCTAAAGATTTGGCGTCACTATCTTTTCGGCTCTGCATGTCAGATTTTTACCGATCATAAAAGTCTGAAATACATATTTACTCAGCGAGAGTTGAATATGAGGCAGAGAAGGTGGTTAGAGTAGATTAAGGATTATGACCTCGAAATCCTTTATCATCCGGGCAAGGCGAACGTCGTGGCCGACGCCTTGAGTCGGAAACTGGTTGCGTTGCGAACGCTTGAGATCCTTACGTCTCAGTCTGAGCTTCGGCGGGCTTTGATCGAGTTAGATATTGAAGTTTTGTTGCCTGGAGCCATCGGGCAACTTCGTGCTTTAGAGATTTCGTCGTCTCTGATCGATGAAATTAAGCTGAAGCAATCAGAGGATCCGATGATTACTCAAATCCGAGAGAACGTTCTTAAGGGAAAGTCTCCTGGGTTTGTGATTCACGAGGATGGTATTTTGAGATTCCAGAGTCGGCTTTGTGTGCCGAACGACTCGAGTTGAGGCGAGTATTTACGGGAGGCCCATGCTACACCTTATTCCGTTCATCTGGTTCGAGTAAGATGTACAAGGACACGAGAAGAAATTTCGGTGGAATGATATGAAGGATGAGGTCGCACGGTTTGTAGCGAGATGTTTGACTTGTCGGTGTCAAAATCGAGCATTAGCGACCATTGAGTTATTGCGATCACTTCCGTTCCGAATGGAAATGGGAAGATATATCGATGGATTTCGTTACGAGTTTGCCGAGATCGAGGTCGGGCATGAATATGGTATGGGTGATTGTTGATCGTCTGACCAAGTCGGCACATTTTCTGGGCATCAAGGACACTTGGGGCCCGGAGAAGTTAGCTCGTGTGTTTATCGCGCAGATTGTGAGACTTCACGGTACTCCGAAGTCTATTATTTCGGATCGCGACGGCCGTTTTGTATCGCACTTCTGGCAGGCAGTGCATAAGGCGTTGGGTACCCGTTTACATTTGAGTACCTCTTTTCATCCCCAGTCAGATGGACAGTCGGAACGCACTATCCAGATGTTCGAGGATTTGTTGCGTGCTTGTGCTCTCGATTGGAGTAGAGACTGGGAGGAGCATTTGCCATTGATCGAATTCACGTACAACAATAGTTGGCACGCGTCGATTCGGATGGCACCGTATGAGGCACTTTATGGGCGGCGATGCCGATCTCCGATTTGTTGGAATGAGGCGTCCGATTTGGTCGGGACCGAGCCGGATGTCGTTTTAGAGACGAGGCGGAAGATAGAAGTAATTCGGGAACGGATGTTGACTGCCCAGAGTCGACAGAAGTCATATGCCGACGTCCGTCGTCGACCTTTGGAATTCGAGGTGGGAGACCACGTTTTGCTAAAGGTGTCGCCGACGAAGGGAGTTTTTCGTTTTGGGAAGAAAGGGAAGTTGAGTCCGAGATTTATCGGCCCCTTTGAGATCCTCGAGCGAGTAGGTGGGTTGGCATACCGTTTGGCGTTACCTCCGGCCTTGAGTCATGTTCATAGCGTTTTTCATGTTTCCCAGTTGAGGAAATATGTCCCGGATCCTAGTCACATCATCGATTATGGTGAGATTGATGTCGCCGAGGATGTTACTTTTGAAGAGCGCCCTTTGAAGATTTTGGAGCATCGTGAGAAACGATTGAGGCATAAGACCATACCTTTGGTCAAGGTGCAGTGGTCGAGACACAGTGTCGAGGAGGCAACTTGGGAAACCGAGGATAGCATGCGTGCTAGGTACCCCGAGTTGTTTGTTTCTTAAGTTTCGGGACGAAACTTATTTTTAGAGGGGTAGAATGTAATATCCGCATTTTTTTCTTTCCCTTGTAATTGTATTTCCGGTGTAATTCTCGATTGTAGTGACCCTCGTGTATCCTTCAGTGTAACTTTTCCGTCATCTTTTGAGTTGATTCTCGTAATTGATGTGCGGAACCGCCGTTTCGGGGTTGCCGTGGATCTATTCCATGCTATGATGCGTTTTGAGGTGTTCCGTTTGATGTTTCGTTCGTATTCTGGTGTAGTGGACCGTTTATGTTCTGTACCTAGCGCACGCTAATTTTTCTGCATAGCGCGCGCTAGAAGTTCCTTTGTAGCGCACGCTACGTTTACTTCGTAGCGCGCGCTAGCGAGTGAACCCTGGGGGTGGCAGTTCAACTCCCAGGCCTCTGGACTATCGGATTAGCGCACGCTATCTTGTCTAGCGCACGCTAATGTCGGGAGACTAGCGCACGTTAAGTTGTTCAGTAGCGCGCGCTAGCGTGACTGTCCAGTACTGGACAGTTTACTGCTGAACTCGATCAGGTGCTAGTTAGCGCACGCTACGCTTGTATGGTAGCGCACGCTAACGGATCAGGTGGGTTCTGGACAGTTTGTCACTGGACTCGACTGATGTCCAGGTAGCGCACGCTATTGGTCGATAGCGCGCGCTACCGAGAGGTCATTAGCGCACGCTACGAAGTAAACGTAGCGTACGCTAACGGCCGTAATCGCTCCGGATCGACACGCCAATTGGTTGTTCTGTATTTTCATCCCGTTAGCGCACGCTAACCTTTAGGATTAGCGCGCGCTAACACTCCCTGGCTATATAAACCAGGGAGTTGACCGAGATAAACACAAAATCTCATTTCTTCCTCTCTCCGCGGCGAAGGCGATCCCGAAGCGATTCTCTTGGCGATTTCTTTCTCCAATCATCTCATCCAACATCCTTCTTGAGTTCTTGGAGTAGTATATCAACATCAACACGAATCTTTCGTCCTAATCCACGGTAAATCTCTTAGAACCCTACTTTTGGATAATTTGGGGGTTTTGGGATTTTCTTCCGATTCGTTCCGTTTTGATGGTGGATTCATGATGATTATGATTAATCTTGTTGATATCATTAGTTTTCCTACGGATTCATGGTATATTTCCATAGCTTTGTGAAATCAAGAGGGTTTGGTTGTGGTCCGCCCTCGTTGTTATTTTTGTATGAATATACATGAATCGTAGGCGGGTTTTTGGGTGTATTCCATTTCCTTAATCGTTTAGGAGTGGTTGTGATTGTGTTATTCGAATCGTTAGGTTCATTCGTCGGTTCCTCACGGTCGTGCTTGATTCTTCCGTTCCGTTCGTGTCACCGTCTATTAATCGAGGCAAGTATCCTTATGAACTTACAATCTTAACGTAGTAGTATTGCATGAGACTTGTGTGTGTGTGTATGCTCACTACGGGTTAGATCCGACGGGGTCTCGGTAGGGGTCCACGGAGGGGTGGATCCGCGAGCTTGCTTTTAACCACTACGGGTTAGATCCGACGGGGTCTCGGTAGGGGTCCACGGAGGGGTGGATCCATGGTTAATTGTGGTGCATTTTTACAAATGTGATTTGATTATGGCATTTCTAGAAATGAGTGTTTTGGAACTATGTTTTCTCGATTGCATGTATATACTATATGTGTAAGATGTAAGTCGTTCATCTGGTTACTTGTACTAGCGTAATTGCTAACCCCTATGGGGACCCGTTTTGGGGAAATTCGTTTTATGAATTTCAGGTCAGGTTCATCGAGACGAGCGGGCGCTGGACCAGTACACGGATGATGGCCGTGCGTGACGATTGTGCACGAGTGACGTTTTAGTGTCTTTTTATCTTTTCATCTTTTGTGGCTTATGAACTAATAGTTGTACTCGAGTACTTAAGAGTTCCTGTTCGTCCGGATTGTATTGTTGCCTATTATGCTTGTGTTGATTGATGATGTTATATTTGACCGGTTGAACCGGGTGGATTATTCTGTTTTGCGTCTTTATGACGTGGTGTTATTTTATCGTTTCTGTGAGTCGTTGTGTATGATGCTGTTCAGCCTGGTGGGTCCCATATAGGGATTCACGGCGCTGTAATATACCTCGAATATCTTGAGGGTGTTACACCAGAGGCATATGTGCCTTGCGCAACGGTTGAAAGTCTGCAACTCAGTGAAATTATTTGGAATCTAAATTGACACTAAAATAGTGGCATAAAATCTTTGACATTGTGGTGTCAAGCAATGACTTCAAAGGATGTGATCAAATCTCCGATTTGACAACATTCAAATATGGTGATTAAATGACCGAAAAGCACCAATTTGGGGACGCTCAAATTTGGTAACGTAGTTAATGAAAAATTGCTAATTTTGGGGACGCTTAAAATTAGTAATTTGATCTTGAGAAATTGAAGTCTCGGTTAATAGTTGGTAACGTAATTTCAAAACGTTAAAAATGCCAATTTATAATGTCAAAAGATTCAAGACAATGAATATGTCAAGTGTGTATATGTCGAATACACATGACGACTATATCACTTTAAGAATGAATTTGAATGATCGAGTCATTGATGTAAGTAATGACAAGGGGATCAATTCAACAAAGTTTGAAAAGATAAATATATGAGACTAAAGAGATTATTTTAAGATGTAAAATCTCAAGTCGTTCACAATGCCTCATATGAGGTCAGCCATACTATGATGACATGAATATTGGAAAGATCAACGAAATCAATTGGAATGCCAATGGATATGGTGCGGCTATCCAAGCACAAAGGTAACTGATCTTTCAAGAGTAACTAAAAGTCTAATGTACTAAGTGAATTGTACAAGACTAAGCACAGTTTATATCGTGAGTAGACTATGTGGATACAGGAGTAATTAGGAAACTAATCATCATTTGGTGATTACAATGATATAAAGATTACTTGTGTGCACATGCTGCATGACATGAGATATTCAAAAAACTATTAAAATGATATAGTAATGCAAATTGAACATCTGACATTATGAATTTAATGTCTAAATACTGAATATGTTTCACACTAGCCAGTGCAGCAGTGGTATGGAAATCTTTAATATAGATGGTTATTGCTCGATTTACAAAAGAATATGAGTTCATACCCTTAGACAAATAGGCATAAGAGGCATAATGCAATACCAATTTCTAGAAGATATTCCAAAATGGGCAAAGTTGTGATCGCAATATGTATTTATTGTGATAGTCAATCCATGATTGATGGGGCACAAAGAAAAAGTATAATGGTAAGTCTCGTCATATGAGGCAAAGACATAATACCATTTTGCTATCAACACTGGTTATCACTATTGACTACGATTCGTCAAGAGATAACATAGCGGATCCGTGACCAAAGGGTTATCAAAAGACCTTGTTGATAAATCATCAAGAGGAATGGGTCTATTGCCATGAGCTAATCATTTTATGGAGGATACCCAACCTAAGCTGACTGGAGATCCCAAGATCTAGGTTCAATGGGACAACCAATACATAAAACTGGGCACGAACACTGTGGGAGTTACCCCGAAACGACCATTCCTAGGATGAAAACAGTGATACTCGTAGGGAGAGGTTAAGCTTATGCTTTTAATGATTCTTAAGTCGACAACGTATAGTTGAGTGGAGTAAAATATGGGTTTACTCAAAACACTTAACGAGAATCACCTATGTTGGAGTGAAGAGGGGCCGCTTCAAAGGAGAATTGCAAGGTACAATTCTCTAAAAACTCCCGCAGAACCAGGACGGTGTCGACGGCCAAAACGGGCACAATAATGAGAACAGAATAAATCAAGGAGGGCACTTGTGAAGGATATACGATCACTACACAAGCTGTCGGACAGTTCAAAGGCATCTAGTCATACTGTCTGGCCAGTAAGGAGAATATATCTTTTCAAGGGAAGGTTCAAGGAGCATACTCTACCTATCCTATGCAATGACTAACCGCTGTAACTATCACCAAGTCAACTCCGTGCCTGATGTGTGCTGCTGGACCATCAATCTCATTCATGTGGGGGATTGTTGAAAAAATAGAGGAAATGGGCTGTTTTGAGCAATCCACTTGAGATGCAATTTTGAGTGGGCTCAACTACGAGTTAAAGTCGGGACTTAGTTGGAATACATAGTACTCTGTACGAGGTTTCCAACACGTGTAACAACACTCAAAATGATTGAGGTGTGAATGAGATGTAATGTTCCAAAGTGAACTCTTTAGAAATGGGTTTGAGATGTTATCCCACATTGGAAAAAGAATTGAAAAATTGTGAGTATATAAAGAGATGTGGACAAAGTCTTGTTCAAAAAGTGAGACATGAGTGGATGTGTGACTAGGCGCCCCTCGCGCATACACACACACGCGCGCGCCGCCTCCGTCCGTCCGGCTCGGCTCGGTCTCGGTCTCGGTCTCGGTCGAAGGGCGATTTTGGGCGAAATATATCGGCGTCTCGAAGTTATCTTTTTACTGCAATTTTATTCGGTAAAAATTTATTTTACTAAAAATACCTCAATTATAAATTTCGAATTTTTCGGATGCGGATAAACATCAATTTATTTGATAATTATCGAATTAATATATTAGGATAACTATCAAGTTAATTGATAATTATCTAGATTAGGATAAGTGTTGAAGAGACCAATCCTAATTAGAGTTCCTCCAGCACATGTCTCTCTCTCATCTTCACCTATAAATACAGATGTGAGGGGTCCAAATTTTATATGTAATTTTCGTCTGTTTTTTCGGCCAAAAAATTCCGACTTCATTTTTTTTTCGGACGTGATTTCTCTTCGTATTTTTTTCGCGTCGGTGGTAGTTCAGGTTTATTCTAGTTTGCTGAGGGTGCAATGATCGATTTATCAACGCATCGAGATGTTGTTTTATCCTGGAAGGCAGACGCTATACACTGTGGTGGAGGCGAATTTGCTTTAAGGAGACAGATTTTCTGGACTCAACATCGCCCATATTCGATCTGTTTTTTTCGATTACTTATATATATATATATATATAGGGGAGCTTTATTTTCAGAACTCTCTTAAGTGCGAGAACTGCGAGAACTCCTCTAAACCAATGAGATTTTTTTAAATATTAAAAAATATTTTTAATTCAAAGGGTATTATAATAAAATACAATTTTTATATTATTTTTGAATTTTTTTTATTAAATATAATAGCCCCTACTAATGATAACCCCTACTATATCTATAACCCCTACTATATAGTAGGGGTTATGATCAGTAGGGGTTGTATGCATTGACATGATGTACATTATGTATTATTAGGAGTACAAAAAGTGGTTCTCGCAGTTCTCGCACTTAACAGGGTTCTGAAAATAAAGTTACACTATATATATATATGTATATATATTATTCATATATATATTATTCAATGCTTTCGTTATTAACTAATCTATCTCCTACTTTGTTCTTCTCAGGTTTGCAGCTCATGTAGGAGATTCAAAACATGGTAAATATACCAACAAGAGTTCCTTACAAAACACATAAATCGCTTAGTTAAGTTCAGAATCGATTCATTTTGACAATAATTTTTGAGGTATTAATAGAAAAAAATACATATAGCTTAACATGTAACAGCAACCCATCCTAAAGAACATCGGTTTTAAAAAGGATAATCTATGAGTTACATGTCCATCATATAATAATGCACCATATATTATGCAATAAAAAACAAAAACCATTCATTTAATACATTGATCAAATCAACATATAAAATCAATCCATTTAATTTTATTAGAACTAATCCAATTAATTCATAAGAAAAAGACACAAATGATCCTAAAGTTTGAGGGGTTTACCGCAAGTAGTGCAACGTGTTGTTACCCAAAATATTATCCGGAGATAGTATTGCTGGAACGATCGAGTAACAAACAAAATGCGAGAACACTTCCGTGGGAAAATGGATAACACAAGATTTGCCGGGGTTGTTAGTCCCGGGCTTGAATGCTCTCGCGAGATGTTATTAATAAATATACTGTCGAGTACAAATATTAATGTTAGAATCTAATACAATGAGTGTAAAAGCTTCTAGTTATCTAGGCTTTAGAGCGCGTAGATTGCGGAAGAACCGGATGGATGAATCATGAGTTCTTGCTTGGAATTTTTGATGAATGTGTGTGAATGTCACTATGAATATGTTAGTGCTTGCCAAAAGAGCCTTTTGTTCTCTCTTTGGTGTGTATTTTGCACTTAATTCGTGGTAGAATCCTCTCCTTGGCCGCAACAGTGAGTTCTCTATTTATAGGGGACTAAGTAGTTGGGATCCCTCGGGCGATCGCGGGCGATCGCCGTTTTCTATATTAAAATAAACGGCCGATCGTCCCGTCACGTGGGCCTGTTCCCTTGAGGTCCGAGGTTGCGATTGGAGGCCACGGTGGGTGAACGATGGGAAGCGACGCACGCGTCGTCATTTGTCCGAGGAGGGTCCACTTCGTACCTTTCGGCGGCCTTGTCGGTAGGTGCGGTAGGTGACAGTGGGTCAATGATCCTTTTGTTGGTATCCTACGAAGATCCGCGGGTGGGCCATCGTCAAGATTCGGTCTTCGACGACTTTGACGGATCTTTGGATCCCCACGTGGCATGAGGTGATCGCCTCGAACCGTTAGACAAAGGCGATCGCGGGTATCAAAAGACGATCATTGGTTACCAAAAGACGATCGCTATATTATGCGGACTTTAGGTGTTCGTCGGAGTTTGGCTTCTATGGTTGACTTTTCAGGAGGTCGCCGATCGCCTACCGCGGCGAATGAATCGTCGCACAACAATTGCCCCATTTCGCCTTGATGTTTGAAAACACGGGGTGAGGTGGCACCGTTGGCGATCGCCGATGTTTAGACGACCGGCCGATCTGAATTCAAATATGGGACGACCTTCTTTCGCGTCGGGAGCGGGAAAAGAAGGCGGGCCTTTCCTGGCGGGCAGGACACGCGTCGTCTTTGCCGTTGGGGAATCCGACGGTTTGTCGGACACTGTCGGTGGCATGCCCTCGAAAAGACGCGTATGCGGGATTCGAGGCCGCATTTAATGCGTCCCCACGTGGCGGTTCGATTCGGTCCCGAGGTTTCTCCTTTTTGCACTTAGGCCCTCTTTCCCATCTATAAAAGGAGGGCTTCTTCTCCTTCACTTTTTACGCGCCCTTAGCATCCATAGCCGAATTTCTGCAGAAATTTACGGAGCCTTTGAGTGCCGATCTTCTTCTTTTTCCTAGGTAAGATTAAATTTAACCTTCTCCTTATTTTTACTTTCCAATATGTCGGGAGGATCGAAAACCTTCGAGACCGGAAGTTCTTCCATTGCCGCGCGTTGCTGAGCAGGAGGAGGTTCCGTTAGAGTGGATATGGAGACGGTGAAGCTATTCGGCGGGGATTGCACCCGAAGAACTCGAAAAACTTTTCAACGAGGCCGAGGTGGCGAGGACGGCGGAGCAGGGGGTTCGCCGGTGGATGAAGACGATGCAGTGCGGGAGGCACAGGAAAGAGAGAGCAAATTCGGCCCCTCCTATGTGGCTTTTGCTCGGATGATGGAAACGATCACTGGACCTTGCCCGGATTCGATTTGAGGCCTACTCCGCCGCTCACCCTTACAAACATGTGAATCGGACGGTCTTTGGGCCGCCGTCCGTCTCCGTGGACTCTCGGCGAGATCCGAGCACGGCGACCAAGAATGACTGAGCACTGGAGGGCCAAATATCACATCCCCTCGAGACGTTTCCCTTCACGTGCCTTTGGAGAATGAGCGCGCCGACCAACCGCCCGAGGATATGGTCGCCGTCAGCGAGATGATTATGGAGGCGGGTGCGATTCCGTTGCCACTCGCCGTCTCCTATTCTTGATCGCACGGAATTTGGCGCCTCTTCAACGACGCCGAATGCTTGGCTGAGATCATCTGCACGTTGACCTTGTTCGGCGGTCACCGGTTATTTCGTCACCTTAGCGCTGGAGATGAATTATCTGTTTAAATTAGGCCTTGAGAAAGGGACGATCGGCGGTTATCATATCGAGGCCGAATCGGGAGAGTGGTTCTTGGCGTGCCGAATAAGACCCGGGCGACTGGCAAAATGGTGTTGTCGGCGGGGCATGGCGATCGGCGTTGAGTGAAGGGCTGAATGAAGAGTTGGAGATTCCCACTATTTTCCGGAGAGGAATCCAGTAAGGATTTAAACTCTCCCTTTGATTGAGCTTGTCTTGGGTGATCTAATTTCGTTTTCTTTTTGCGGGACCTCTTGTACCGGCGACCAGCGACCTCCCATTTGATTTCTTGATCGTTTGGGAGCGTATTCGTGCGTTGCCGAACTCCTTTATTGACGTTCGATCGCTTGTGCTGAAGCTCATCGGTTGGGGGCTCGTTTGTTTTGCTACCCTCGTCACTTGAAAGTTCAAGGTATGAGGTTGAGTGGTGTTTCCTTTCTTTGACGATCGTCTCCAAGATGTTGTTTTACTTTATCTAACTTGTTTGCACCTTTTCTTTGTGAGGCTTATTTTCCCGAATCGCCGAACCTCGCCGAGAGATAGCTATGTCGGACTTGGGAGTTCTTGGTCGCCTTAATTTGGGCAAGCGGTGGTCGCGTTCTGCGGCAGCGTCTCAACTTTGCCCGTGACGAGACCCGGCGGCGCCGGTCGCCAAGCCGGTGGTCGAGGAGAGCAGCTCAACGCCGCAAGAGGCGGAGGTCGGAGTCCGTCGATCTACGAGGCGGACGTATCGATTCTTGAGCCTCCGGTCGGCTGCGGCTCCTATCTACGCCATCCCGATGATGGAGCGATCGGCGCCAAGCCCTCGGTCACCGGACCCGGTCATCAGCGGCTCGGCGAAGAAGATGGCGATCGCCGATGCGGAGACACCCGGGGCAAGCCTTTTCGGACGCGACCCAGTGGTCAACAGTAAAAGTGGGTCAAAAATTTTTACGAGTTAGGCATTAGAGCATGGTATGGGCTAACTCCTTGATTTCCTTGGTTTGCGCTGCGGTTCGCCTCGCCGACCGGACGTCGCCCCATGGTCTTTGGATTTCTGTCGAGCAAGGCTCCACAAGGTCTTTGTCGAAGTCCACCTTACGTTCGCGAGGCAATCACTTCCCTGCCCAAGGCTTGGGCGACCGACCTTGACGCGATCGCTCGTCGGCGATCTGGAGATGCCATGCGGGCGGCCGTCGCCACTGGCTCTTGAGCGGCGGCGATGGCCGTCAGCCGCTCGGGATTTTGAGGCGACCCTCCACTGCTCATCTCCATCGCGAGCTCGAGACCGCCGGAGCGAAATATCGAGGATGCGGGCCGGATTCGGTCGATGGAGAAAGAGTATGAGGAGACCGCCAAGCGGGCTAAACAGGCGTGGATCGATTGAAGCGGAGGCGAGTCGCTCCAAGGAAGGCTGCCGATCGATCCTGTAATAAGGAGAAGGAGACTCGCGAAGCTCGAGGCTTCGCGAGGAGGAGCGGCCAAGGTGAAGGCTGCGGTGGATCGGCTCGGTGGTGGTGGAGCGGCGAAGAGAGAGCTGGAGAAGGCCAGGGGCGAGAATGTTGCCAAGGCGGCCGAACTGGCGGAGGTCGAGAAGACGGCGGCGGATCTGAAAGGGCAGCTGAAGGCGATCGAGGTCGATCCCTACCTTAACGTCGGGCACGTCGGCGAGTTCGCTTACTATTTGGCCTATGCTGACGCTGTCCGAGTTGCTAAAAGGGCAGGGGTCGAGACCGGTCCTCTGATGGAAAGCTTCAGATCCTATGTCTCCAAGCATCCTCTGCATCCAGAATTCTCTCTGCCGATCCTTGACTTGGTCGACCTCGGGATTGACTTGAGTTGGTATACCGGCAAACTCATTCATCCCGAGGCCGATGCCCAAGCCGATCCGCGACCCGAGGGCGAAGACCAGCAGGCGGGGCTTTGAGAGGCTTTTTGTTTTTCCTCTGTAACTTGTACTTTTTTGTTGTAATGCCTTCAGGCCTTGAAATGTATGAAGCTTGTGTTTATGAATAAAATACTCCTTTTCTCATTCCGCGTAATGCATTATATGCGATCGCCTTTGACTATTTGTGTGCAATTTTTTCGAGTACGCGTATATTTGCTTTCGATTTTTTGTTCGTCCGGCCGATTGTCTGAGTGTTGAAAGTATTGACATGTTTTGAATTGGAATTCTTACTTGCAATTTTCGTCGGACGATCTCGATCGCCCTGCATGTTTTTGAGCGAAGCCGATCGAATATGGTTTCTCTTTGTTCGATCGTATTTGAGAGTAGCTCGGCCTATCCCTGCCCCCTTGTTTTCGTTCATTTATTGTAAGTAAGGGAACAAAGACTAGTCTGTCTGGCGAGCTATCTTCATTTCGCCGATTCTCAAGAGTCATGTGTGGTTGCGGTGTTCGATGGACCGATCTTCCCAATCGTGTCTTCGTGTGCGCGGGATATTTAGTATCCTGCGACTCACTTTTTGTGAGGGTCCTCCGTTAGGCTACGCCTGCCTTGTGTTAAAACGAAAGGCGGGCGATCTCGGTCTGGAGGAGTCCTTGCGCGGAGTGTTGTCGGCTTATTCGACACCACGTCCGCGGCTTGTCAGCTCTGCTTCCACCTCGGCCCGCCATGAAGATGGCGATCCTCGACGGTGTACGTTGAGACGGGGGTAACGGCACGTCGCATTGTTCGGGTTCACCATGTTAGATGATGTACCTTGAGAACGTGCGATCGCTCCTACTGACTATTTTGGAGGGTCCTTCGGCTACGTCGACCTCGTATTTAAACGAAGGGCGGACGATCTTAGCCCAAAGGAACCTTGCATGGGCGAAGCTGTCGGTTCCATCGACCTCCAGAACCATGGCTGCAATAATTTTACCTAGGATCGTCGTGATCAGCGATCGTCGGTGATATGTGATGCCTGGTGGGGCGATCGCCACAACAGATGGGATAACAAAAAATCTCATTATATTCCTTGTACATCATTGAAATCGTATACAAATTTTTCACTGATAGTATTTTTTCAGATGCACGGCGTTCCAGGGGTATTGGTCCGGAGTACCGTCAGGATGTTCCAGTTCGTAGGCTCCTTTAGTTAACCATCTGGATACTCTGAAAGGTCCTTCCCAGTTTGGACCAAAGACGCCTGTATGGGTTTGGATTTTCTTGAGGACGAGATCGCCCACTTGAAATCTTCTCTCTCTGACCTTTGAATTGAAGAACTTCTCGGCTCTCCTTTTGTGGATTGTGTTCTTCATTTCTGAGGTCAGCCGTCTTTCTTCAAGCATGTCTAGGTCGATTCGCCGGCTACATCGTTGTCGGTCGTCATCTCTGTTCGGTTCGATGGGCCGAGGACGGCGATCTCCGAAGGAATCACCGCTTCGTTCAAGGTAAGAGCGAACGGGTTTCACGGCCAATTGCGGGTCGTCGTCGGTAGGACCATAAAACGTCCGGGAGCTCGCCGCCCATCTTCCTTGCCTGGATTCGAGTCGTGCTTTGATCGTGTGTTTGAGGATCTTATTCACCGCCTCTACCTCGCCTTCGTCTCGAGGGTGATAGGGCGCCGAGAATAACCTTTTGACTCCCCACTTTTCACGATTGCATGACTTTTAAACCGCCGAATCAAGCTTTCCCGTTGTCGGAGATGATGGCACAGGGCAAACCGAATCGGCATATTATGTTTTTCCATATAAACTTGATCACTTGTTCTTGCCGATCTTGTTGAGCGGTTCGGCCTCAGCCCATTTGGTGAAATAATCGACCCAACGATGGCGAACTTACCCCACAGGCCGTCGGCAAGGGACCTATAAGGTCGATGCCCCATTGCGCAAATGGCCAAGGGCTATACATGGGGTGAGTGTTCGGGTGATAGTTTTATGTTGGGGCCCATTATCGACATCTATGACAAGATCTCGGCATAAGCGATCGCGTCTTTCCGAAGTGATGGCGAGAAAAATCCTTGTGCAGTCGTCTCATGGAGGAGGGCTCGTCGCCGCGTGGTTCCCACAAATCCGTCATGGATTTCAGCTAAAGCGAGCCGACCTTCCTCCGGTGTAATACACTTGAGGAGGGGAAGGTCAAAGCTCGCTTGTAAAGCCGATCGTCGATAGGGTATACACAGTCGCAAGGCTGGAGTTGGCGGGCTTTAACACGGTCGTCGAGGACCGTTCCGTCTTTTAAGTATTTGATGAATGGAGTCATCCAATTCTCTTGGCGATGGCGGCCGTGGTAACCAAATTCTGTCGATCACGGCCTTGCCGACTTTGTGATTTGGATGTTGGAGAAGTCGGGTGCCCCATCCCATGATGCTAGTTTGGAAAGCGCATCGGCACGGGAGTTGTGCTCTCTCGGGACTTGCTCGATTAGTACTTCTTCAAATTTTGTGCACATTTCGCGACCGGCTCTTGGTATTTGACCATCTGTTCGCGCGTGCCTCATATTCCCCCTTGACTTGGTTCACGACCAAAAGGGAGTCCATGTAGATATGGAGGCGTCGAACATCTAGGCGAGGCTAGATCAAGCCCGCCTACCGGGGCTTCGTATTCGGCTTCATTGTTGGTCGCACGAAAACCAAACGCACGGCATTTGTGAAACTCGACCGTCAGGCTAATGAGGACAATCCACCTTTGCTCTCGCATTGGTCGAGCCATCCACGTATAATTTCAGCGAGTCGGCCGACTGGGGTGTTGTGAGGGAACGTTAATTCCACCACGAAGTCCGCGAGCTTGGCCTTTGATCGCCGTGCGAGGAGCGTAAGTGATACCGTATTGTGCGATCTCCGGCGACCACTTGAGGAGTCGCCGTTGGTGTCCGGTCGGTGCGGGACTTGTCTTAGAGGTAGAGTGGTTAGGACCTCCACGGTGATCGAAGAAGTAAGCTCTCGGTTTCGTACACTCATGACAAGGGCATAGGCGATCTTCTCCAATGGTGTGTAACGTGTCTCGGCGTCGTGGGCGCTGGCTAACATAGTAGATCGGCAAGTGGGCTTGCCCCTCTGCTCGCACGACGGCACTCGGTCGACCTCCGAGGCCGCTAAGTAAAGGAATAATTTCTCACCGGGATCGGCTTTGCCGAGGATCGGGGTTGGATAGATATTCCTTTATTTTGGCGAATGCTATCTCGGCTTTCTTTCGTCCATGCGAACTTCTTGTTCTTGATGGTCGCGAAGAAAGGCTTGCTTTATCGCCGAGCCGTGATATGAAACGGTTGAGGCGGCTAGACGGCTGTGAGGCGTTGCACTGTTTGATGTTTCGCGGTTCCTGCATGTCAAGGATTGCTCGTATCTTGGCGGGGTTCGCCTCGATCCCCCTTTGGCTCACTATGTGCCCCAAGAACTTCCGGAGCCCACCCGAAGTTGCATTTCTTGGGGTTCGACTTCATGTTAAACTTCTTAAGGATGGCGAACGTCTCGGCAAGATTGTTGAGGTGATCTTCCTTCTTGAGGCTTTTGACCACGATATCGTCAATGTAGACCTCCATGGTCTTGCCGATCGATCGGCGAACATCCCTGTTGACTTATCGTTGGTAGGTCGCCTGCGTTTTTCAAGCGAGCGGCATTCGACCCAAAAGTATATGTCTTTTACGTGTGGAAAGATGTGTGTTTTATGTCTTCCTCGCCATTGGGATTTGATGATATCCGTGAAGGCATCCATAAACGACATCATTTCGCAACTGCCGTGCTATCGACCGGATGATCGATATGAGGCATTGGGAAGTGATCTTTTGGACATGCCGCGTTGAGGTCGGTGAAGTCTATGCATAATCTCCGAGAGCGATCGGCTTTTTGGCGAGCACCGCGTTGGCGACCCACCGTGGTTCGTCGGTTGCTACTCCGTCGATCATTTGCCGAGTAACCACGGACTTCTATGTCGAGCGCTGCGTATTTCTCGGGACCGAACTTCCTACGCTTCTGGTGAACAGGTTTCATTGTCCGGTCGATCTTCAGATAGTGGCAGGCGTGTTCGGGACTTATGCCAACCATATCTTGATGCGACCAGGCAAAGACACCGATGTTCTTACGTAGCAAGTTGATCAGATCTCCCTTTAATTCGCGGTCGATGCTCGCGCCGATCTGTACCTCCCGTTCTGGATGATCCGGATCCATCGTAATGCTTTCTAACTCTTCGACAGGAACGGTCGCCTCTCGTTTGGTACGATCTCCGGACTCGGTCCTTGGATCGATGTCGAGACTTGGCTCGAAACCGATCCGTGGCTCGATGTCGTCCGTCGATCGATGAGAGATGGCGTCCCCTGAGTCGGGTTGGTACGAAGTTTCAGGCTCGTCGATCTCCATGGGTTGATCGTCGGTTGCTTCAATGTTACATACAGTACGGGCAGTATTGAAAGAATTAACAACATAGGAGTAACTCAAACATCTCTTTGCCATTAGTTGATCTCCTTTTACAGTACCGACCGTCTTCCCAAGGATGCAAGCGGAGATCACTAGTGCATCCTCCTTGGGACATTGCACTCCTTCCCTGTCCTTGTTGGAAAAGGTGATGAGCGCGTCTCTAGAGATGGTCGGTTCCGGGGGTACAACGACGTGGACCCCGGCGAATGCCCTCAGCTCGGCTTTTCGTTTCCTGTTCGACATGGTGGAAACCGGGGAAAGACCCCCGAGGTTTCCACCTCCCGCTTGGAGCATGTTGACCGGCCGCGAGTTGATCGGTGGGACCGAATCATCGAGTATTCCGGCTCATGCTCAATTCAGCGGCCGGATTGGGAGGAGTTCTCGTGTTGCGGCGCTCGCGCCCTCAGGTCCTTTCCGTCCTTGGTTCGGCTTGGTGACCAAGTTGTCGGTTGCCTTCCTCAAACAATCGCGAGTTTCTGAGGAGATCGCGGCCTTTGGCTAGTGTTGTGGCGGGACTCTTATGATAGGCACGAGAATTTGCTACGGTCTAGGTGACCGTGGTCCCTTATTGGCTTTGGCAGAAAGCCACTCGCGACCCTTGATCGCGTTGAAGATGTGGGCGGAGATAAGTTGAGGTTGTGAAGAAGGTGGACCTCTACATCCTCGAAGGCTTTGAACTCGCCGGGCGGCAGCGATCGCCTTTCTGGGCTTGGCGACCGCCTTCTTACGGACATGGGAGGGTGCTTTTCCTTCTTCGGATGGTCCCTCTTCTAAGCGGAGTGAGAGCATCCTCTGTCGGCCGGGAACCGGCGGCCTTGTTGCGGAAAATCGAATAGGTCGGGGGATATCTTTTGTGAGATGCTGAACATGGGCGGCGTCCGTGGAATCCGCTCATAAGCGAGTTGAGAGCGATCTCGTCGGCCGACGGGCTCACCGGTGAGGACTATCTCGTCTACCGGTCGATGTAATCCCCATCCGATTCGTCCTTCCCTGCTGATTTTCATCATGCGGTGAGGACCTTCCGGCGGCGACTTTGGCGGCGAAGTATGACTGAAGTCGTTCGCTAGCTTCTCAAAGCAATTGATTGAGCGAGATGGTAGTGAGGTGTACCATCTGTGGGCGAGGTCGCCCGAGTTAACGGGAACATACGACATCTCGTCGCATCTGAAGCTCCGCACCCGGTCATGTAGATCCGGAATTTGCTTAAGTGGGTTTCGGATCCGATTTCCCCTCGTATAAAGGTGTTTGTGGGGATTGATAGTTGGTTGGGTAGGCGAGCTCGATCCGAGTCGTGAGTGGTTCGCTTGAACCAATGATCGATCTCCTGGCGCCTGCCCCATTTTCCATGAGCGCCTTCATCTCGTCGAGCTGGCGTTGTATGGCGGCTATCGCCGTCGCCCGATCGCTCGCCGATTGACTCTCGAGCGTGAACCAAGGCGATCGTGTGCGATCCCCTGGCCCCGTGGTGAGCGACGATCTCCCTGCCAGAGGTTCCCTTCTTGGGCGGCGGGGCTCGTTGGCCGGTCTGTCTCTTGGGAGTCGGATACGCCGAACTCCTGGTAAAGGATTCGGATATCGATGTCTCCCATTTGGGGCCGGAGTGCCCCGATCGCCATGAGGATCGCTCCCTAGGCGGTGAAGACGGAATCGTCCCGCCTTACGAGAGCCTTCTCCAGCGGCTCGGGGCTTTCTGTCGATTTCTCAACATAGATCCCCTTGAGCTTAGTTTGCTTGCCGGCGGTTGGGCGACGGGGTGATGGTGGGCGCATCGTGGGCCTCTGCCGTTCCACGAGGATGGCTATAGCCTCCTCAATCTGTTCGATGTCTGGGCCCGATCGAGTGAGAGGCTAGAACCGTCCCTCGGGGCGGGAGTGAGCCTAGCGTCGCCATGGTCGCCTTCCGCCGTGGGTGGGATTCGGTCCTCGCCGGAATAAGATTTCCGAGATCTCGGGTGGCCCTCTTGGAGGTTGTTGCTGATGTCATTTTCTGATGGTTTTTCTATTGAAGAACAGTGAGTGTTTCTTCAAGTATATGTCCGGAGAACAGTGAGTGTTCTTCGAGACGGTAGGAATAAAAATGAAGGTTTGAAAACACACCCCTTCCTCTAGCGCCAATTGTTGTTACCCAAAATATTATCCGGAGATAGTATTGCTGGAACGATCGAGTAACAAACAAAATGCGAGAACACTTCCGTGGGAAAATGGATAACACAAGATTTGCCGGGGTTGTTAGTCCCGGGCTTGAATGCTCTCGCGAGATGTTATTAATAAATATACTGTCGAGTACAAATATTAATGTTAGAATCTAATACAATGAGTGTAAAAGCTTCTAGTTATCTAGGCTTTAGAGCGCGTAGATTGCCGGAAGAACCAGATGGATGAATCTGTGAGTTCTTGCTTGGAATTTTTGATGAATGTGTGTGAATGTCACTATGAATATGTTAGTGCTTGCCAAAAGAGCCTTTTGTTCTCTCTTTGGTGTGTATTTTGCACTTAATTCGTGGTAGAATCCTCTCCTTGGCCGCAACAGTGAGTTCTCTATTTATAGGGGACTAAGTAGTTGGGATCCCTCGGGCGATCGCGGGCGATCGCCGTTTTCTATATTAAAATAAACGGCCGATCGTCCCGTCACGTGGGCTGTTCCTTGAGGTCGAGGTTGCGGTTGGAGGCGGTGGGTGAACGATGGGAAGCCGGCCACGCGTCGCGATCATTTGTCGAGGAGGGTCCACTTCGTACCTTTCGGCGGCCTTGTCGGTAGGTGCGGTAGGTGACAGGCTGGGGTCAATGATCCTTTTTGTTGGTATCCTACGAAGATCCGCGGGTGGGCCATCGTCCAAGATTCGGTCTTCGACGACTTTGACGGATGCTGGATCCCCACGTGGCATGAGGTGATCGCCTCTGAACCGTTAGACAAAGACGATCGCCAGGTATCAAAAGACGATCGCTGGTTACCAAAAGACGATCGCTATATTATGCCGGACTTTAGGTGTTCGTCCGGAGTTTGGCTTCTATGGTTGACTTTTCAGGGAGGTCGCCGATCGCCTACCGCGGCGAATGAATCGTCGCACAACACAACGTTTGTCCGACCCGACAACTTTAGTCCTAAAGTTCCAAAAAAAGACATGCAAAGAACTTTTGGCTGATGTGGCGATCAAGTCAATTGCCACTTCATTAAATTTTATTAAAAAGAAAAAAAATTAAATTAAAAAAGTCATATCCGCATCAGCAAAAAAATAAAAAATAAATTAAAAAATTCTAAAAAAAATTAAAAAACAAAACATAAATCACTCCCGTTCCTATTTTTTTCATTTTTTAGATTTTTTTAATTTATTTTTCATCCTCATTAGATTTTATAAAAACATGGAAAAAATAGATTTTTTTTTTAAAAAAAAAAGGAATGGGAGTGATTTCTGTTTTTTTATTTTTAGACTTTTTTAATTTATTTTTTAGTTTTTTTCTCATGTGGACATGATATTATTTTAATTATATTTTTCCTTTTTTTAATAAAGCCACATCAGCCAAAAGTCCTTTGCACGTCTTTTTTTGGAACTTTAGTACTAAAGTTGTTGGGTCGGACAAACGTTGCACTGCATGCGCCAAATCCCCCAAACTTTAGGACCATTGGTGCCTTTTTCTCATTAATTCACAAACGTGTCATTTTAACTGTTCGAAATATTTCGGTCATTTAAATATTCCCATGTTTAAAATATTAAAGATAATTTAAATCTAATTTGAAAAATACTTTGTGAAAATACCAAAACTGAAAATTCCATAGAAAATGTGGTCCCGATAGATAAAACTGTTAGGAAAAACTACTGTCGGAAGTAGCCTGCCAGGTCCGACCCCCAGACCGGACCCAACAACGGTCATCCACCCGCTGCAACGCGCGCCGCGCCCTAGCGCGTATCTTGGGATCACCGTCCTAGAGATCTGACTTCAGTTGTTGGGTCGCGCATGAATATACCGCGAGTTGCGCGCGCGAGTCACGCCCCTTTCGGGCGCCTGCTGCCAGGCGCGACCTGGCAGCCCTCTAGTAGTCGTGGACTGCCACACGATATGGTGATTCACGGCTATTTTGCGAGAATTCTATATTCTTAAATCTTGAATTTCATGTCTTCATATATTTTATATGACAAAATAATTATTTTATGGACGATTATGTACAGAATTCTTAAATTTGAATATGTATGGAATTCTTAAATTTTTTAATTTTTGGACAAACTAATGTCATAATCGAACTAATAGACATAAAAAACCATACATATTTGGAGCACCACGTTAACACGATGTTACGTGACACTTTTTTAATTTTCAGATTCTTATTTATCTACAATATTCTATCACACACCCGGTTTGAAGAGATTCCGCCGGATGTTTTACCATTACAAATTATTTTGCATCGCCAATTTAGTTTGGCCAGTTATTGAGTTGGATAGATAAATAATCTAATTTTTATTAAAAATATAATTAGTCAATGATTAAGTTGACTAGATAAATAATTCTATTTTTGTTGGAAGTATTCATTTGGCCAATTTTATTGGCGTCTTAACAATTTTTTAAGTGAATTTGACTTTTTTAAAGTTAGGGGTAATAATTTATTTGAAAGATTATTAAGTTGGACAAATAAATAACTTTATTTTAAAATTTTAAACCAATTAATAATTTGATCAATTTTTAATTCACTCTTTCTTTTACTCGTATTCACGCCTTGGGATATATCCACCCCACATTTTGCCTTTTTAGACATTCATTTCAACAAACTCAAATTAAAAAAAAATATCCAACAATCAACCATTGATCTATTTATCTATATAAAATATTGGTACATATTAAATCTTTTTTCTATATGATATTTTCAAATTATTAGATTTTCATTAATTTAAAATCTTCTATCCCACATTTTTCTGAATGAAACTCCACCAATTGGAGAACTAAAGTAGATACTTAAAATTTACATGTATTTTATCAATCCATAATTATCTTGCGCCACCCATTTAATTTGGTCGTTTATTGAGTTTACTAAATAAATATTTTTTATTAAAATATAATTTGGCCAATTATTATGGCCAAATAAATAATTTTAGCTTTATTGAGAATTTTAAGTTTATTAATTTATTAATGTCTAACCATTTGAGAGCATTTAATTCTATATTTTTGGAAGTTATACATAATAATTTAATTTAAAAGATTATTAAGTTGGACAAATAAATAGTTCTAATTTTAAATAATTGAATTTGGTCAATTATTAATTTGGTTGACTAATAACTTGGCCAAATAAATACTTTATTTTTGACAAATTTAATTTAGTTAATTATTAATTTAGTAGACATTTAGTTGGCTAAATAAATACTTTTACTTTTAATGGGAGATATTATTATTACTTAGATAATTATTAAGTTGGTAAAATAAATAATTTAATTTATTGTAAAATATATAATTATATGTATATATTCCCACATTATGAATTATCATGTTGAAAAGATTACCAACTCATGAGTAATTAAAAATAGCAATATATTTTGTATCACCAATTTAATTTTATTCATTACTTAATTGTTCAAATAAGCAATTTTAATTTTATTTTATTATAAAATGTAATTACACCACGAACTCAAATTTGATTACTCAATACAACATGGAAATGCCTGATAAATTCGACGCTATATTTTACTGCACGAGGAAAAATAAAGAAGTCATATTCTATATCATTGAGGCTACATGAAATTTTTTTATTTTAAAATTTCTATGACCTAAATAATGTATGTATTTATTCTTTTAATATCCAATCTATATATGCATAAATAATTATTTTTATATTCATTTTATTTTATTTAGATGAAAACAGATCTTCCCACTCCCAACTAAATATCTAAAATATCTAATAATGTTACAGATTTGAGACACCATGTTAATCTCTCTCATACTCGGAGGGAATATTTTAGAAATTGATATGGGTTCGAATAGTGATTATTATATGGGTTTGAAATGAGAACATTTAGTAAAAGAATTTCTACTCGATTTTGAAATGAGTACATGTATATAAATTCTCAAGGATTTTAATAAACTGTACTAGTTCGAAAATTACAGTCAGAAATTAATTATAATATTTTTGTCATTTATACTATTTATCCATATTGTTTACTTGGTAATGTTCAAGTGTTTATTAAGACGGATAACTAATTATTGTAACAACTTATATTTGATTATTTAGATAATTTAGAAAAAATAAATAAGTTTAAGTGATTAGCAGATATAAGTATACGAGTATGGGACAGAAGGGGATAGTAAAATTACTTTTTATTCGGGTTTGTAATATGTACATGTATAGAAATCCTAAATAAGTTTCGTAGATTGTATAAACTCTAAATTTATAATTGTGATTTTTTAAATCTTTTGATATTTATACTATCTATTCATAATATTTATTTTGTCATGTTCGGAATTTTTTTGAGACGGATAATCTATTCTTGTAACAAAATTATATTTGATTATTCAAATTATACAAACTTAAATGGGTTTGAATAATTAGTAGGTATAAATTTACTGGTTTGGGATGAGAATGATAGTAAAGTTACCTTTTAATCGAGTTTGAGATGGAGTGCGGTTATATTATATCTAAACTGATTTGGGTGGCTGAACTCTGACCTTATTATTTTGGGAATTACTATGTGCGTTTGGGATGAGAATGGCTTGTAAAACCACCTTTTAATCGGATTCCAGACGGACATGATTACATAACTTACAAATGGGTCTAGATGGCTGAATTGTTGCCTTATCGTTTTGGTTCATCGTTGTTTATTTTCGTGGTGGATGACTATGTATGGTTGAATCCTAATCAAATATTTAAATATTTTAAATTTTCACTTAAAAATTACAACATAAAATAATTCTCCGTCCAAATTTGACGAACTATATACTAATATAGATATATAGATATATAGATTCAACTTGCATGTGACCAGTGATGCAGGAAGAGATTTTTTTATAATAGAGAAAAGATTTAATTTTAGATATATATATATATATATATATATAGAGGTTTGGGTTATTCTAAAAAGGGTTTTATAATAAAAAGTGTAGGAAGGATTGTGGGAGTGACATGTGTCATCCCTCATTCCACATCATATGACATGTGTCACCCCCACCCCACCCACCCACCCACCCACCACACACATGTCATGATGTGGCGTGATGATGTGTGAGGTGACACGTCACTCATAATCCTTCTACACTTTTTATTATAAGACCCTTTTTAGAATAACCCCACCCTATATATAGTGGGGTTATTCTAAAAAGTCTCTTATAATAAAAAGTGTAGGTAGGGGGCAAAATTTTGTTTTTCCCGCCAAAAATTTTCCCGTAAAAAATTATTACTGCATCACAGTTATAAAGTTACTGCATCACAATTATGATTTAGTGCATTAAGGTTATAAGTTACTGCATCATACTTGATGCACTTAAATGTTAACTATGATGCAGTAACTTATAACAGTGATGCAGTAAAACTTATTAGTGTGATGCACCAAAACTTATAACTGTGATGCACCAAAATAATGGTGCATCATACTTATAAATTTTTGGCGAAAAAAAAATTTTGGGCCCCCCCAAAAAAAAAATTTGGCGGAAATTTTTTTTTTCGAGGGGGGTAGGGGGTGGGGTGGGTGTCACCTGTCATATGATGTGGCATGATAATGTGGCAAGGTGACACATGTCACTCCACAATCCTACCTACACTTTTTATTATAAGAGACTTTTTAAAATAACCCCACTATATATATATATATAACATTAAAGTCTTGTATGAATTATGATAGCGTTTGGTAGATAAAAAAAATAGTTCTTTTATAATCTATGTTCTAAAAATCGGCCTGGTCGGCCGCCTAGCCGCTAGGCGGCCTCCGGGCGTTCCGATTATGGCCTGGGCATTTGTCCTGGGCATTTGGGCGATTAATCGGCCGCCTAGGTGGGCTGGGCGGGCGCCTAGGACGGCAAGGTGGGCGGGCATCTAGGCGGCTGGACAAGCGCCTAGGCAGCCCTAGACGGGTAAGCATTTTTTTATTTTTTTTTATTTTTTTATTTTAGCAGTACTATAAATTCTTAAATTTAGATAATATGGACTATTTTAGACATATATACATATTTAAAAATTTAATATATGATCAATTATATTTTTTTAAATATTTAAATACTATTTATTTTTAAAAAAATTTAAATATATATAATTTCTTATATATAACAATGATTAAAATTATAATAAAAATATAAATCCGACTAGTCTGATTAATCCCTGATTAGTCCCCGAGTAATCGTCTGGGCGCTAGGCGTTAGCAATCCGAACGCCTAGCGCCTAGCATTTTTTAGAACCATGTTTATAATTTACGAGTTACTTGTGGCACCCCGGGCCCGCCGTCGGCCCGCGCACCGACCTACGACGTAACTTAAACCGCTAAACACAAATTACACAATTTAAATTACCTGAAATAAAAAAAATTTCGCGCATTCTATTACGACTAAATGAAAATATCACTTCAAAATAAAAATATCAGATTCTCATTCACAGTGGAAACATATAAAATTGACACAACACCACTCAATAATAAAATAGATATTTTCAAAAATTCGCAACAACCACGCTCACTATTAATTTCACAACATCTACAACCATATATTACATACTTTGAGTATATCACAATATTTGAGACATCCCACGAACCGCTAATTGACATCACGAGACAGGCCGTGGCAGTAGCGACAAACCACAACACCTACAAAACTGTGTGGGGGTGAGCCAACACTGCTCGCAACTAGAAACCCAAATAGATGTAATTTATACAACTTTAGCATAACAATACAAATATTCACCACATATGCATATCACAATTCACATATTCACAATCGTTATAATTGTATGTGCAATGCAATGCAATTCTCATGCCTGCAATGACTCACGCACACGGGCCCATTTCGCTCGGTTCTTTTGGCCAACCCAAGTCGCTTACTTGGATTTTTCACATTTCATTGCGCAATGATACTGAGTATTCGCAAATTCACTTTTCAGCTAATCACACATGTCACAAATATCACTGATACACTTTAAAGTGTAAAAATTAGACAATTTGAATTTCTAGTAAATTCTCCACCTGAATTGTTTATGAAAACAATTTCCGCTAATTTTGATCGTATGGCGGTTTCGATCCACTTGTATTTTCCTCGTAACCTGGAATCTCAACAGATTAATATTCTGAACAATTCATACTTTAATATGCAAATATATCAATATATAAATATTTAAACACACACAAGGAACACACACACCTGTTATACAAATAACCCTACACACGGCACACAAGCACAACACACACACGACACACAAGAACAACACACACACACACACACTAGCGCACACACACACATAGACACACAAACACACACACCAGCGCACACAGCACACACACCCGCACACACAGTAACACACACGCACACACAGTAACAAACACACGCACACACATATAGTATAGACGTACACACACCAGCACCTATATGACACCATAAACGCCCTGAAACTAAAAATAAAAATTAGAAACATGTTCTTTATACCAATGGCTTCACAATGGTATAAAGTCTGTAAAATTCCGATAGCCGAAGAACCGGTACGGGCGACCCAAAGACAAATGACTTTTTTGCCCCGTTCCGACGATTCCGACATCGATTTGAAAAACTGAGCATGGATTCATGATCTAATCATATAGATGAACATATATATATATATATATATAAGTTGATAAATTTTACCTCAGAAATTCTCGTCTAGGAGGAAACCCTTTTTTTTCGGTCTGTTCTTCTCTCTGTCTTCGTTTCTCTCTTTTTTTTTTGCTTTTCTTTCTTTGTTTCTCTCTCTTTTTCCCCAGAGTCTCTAGACTCTTTTCACATATCCCCTCCTTTTCTTTTCTTTAATTTTTCTTTTATATAACTTTTTCAAAATTACACTTTTACCTCAAGTTTTACAAAAATTACCATTAAGCCCAAATAGTCACCAACATATATAATTGACCCAAAAAATCATAATTAATAATTTTTAATATCACAAAATAATAATTTAATCGCAATAAATATTTTAACATTTTGGTTTATTTATTTATTTTGCTCATTTAATTATTCGGGCTTCATAACTCTCCCCCTCGTTAAAATAAATTTCGCCCACAAAATTATTTACCGTTTCCAAATAGATACGGGTACTAATTTTGCATACTCTCTTCTGTTTCCCATGTCATTTCCTCAATCGCTTGACTTCTCCATAATACTTTCACCATCGGAATCATTTTATTTCTCAACTGTCGCACTTGTCGATCTAAAATCACAACTGATTTCTCTTCATACGTTAATTTCCCGTCAAGTTCCACCGGTACTGTTTCTAACACATGTCATGGATCCTTTATATATTTTCGCAACATAAAAACGTGAAACACGTCATGTAATCATGATAATTCATTCGGTAATTTAAGTCGGTATGCCGCGGTTCCAATTCTTTCTATTAATATATCTCGGCGCTAATTTCCCCTTCTTCCCAAATCGCATCACGCCTTTCCATGGTGAAACTTTCAAGAATACATACTCACCAACCTCGAACTCTTACTCTCGTCGATGGATGTCTGCATAACTCTTTTGACGGCTCTGTGAAGTTTTCAGTTTTTCAAGGATAATGTTGATTTTGCTCGAAGTCTCATGAATAATTTTAGGTCCGAACACCCTGTTCTCCCTCTTACTTCACCCACTTCTCCCCAACATATCGGAGATCTGCACTTTCTGCCATATAATGCCTCGAATGGTGCCATACCAATACTGCTGTGGTAACTGTTGTTGTACGCAAACTCAATTAGCGACAGATACTTCTCTCAGCTCCCTGTAAACTCCATCACACAAGCCCGCAACATGTCCTCTAAAGTCTAGATTGTCCTTTCTGGTTGCCCATCTATATGTGGATGAAACGCAATACTTAATTTCAGTTTCGTCCCTAACGTCTCTTGCAGGTGTTGCCAAAAATGGGAAGTAAAATTTGGATCCCGATCAGGCACAATAGATACTGGTGCCCCATGTAACCTGACAATCTCTGACACATACATCTTTGCATATTGATCAAGAGTGAATGTCACTTTTACTGGCAAGAAATGTGCTGACTTAGTTAATCGGTCCACAATAACCCAAACAGACTCGTTACCCCTCTGTGTCGGCGGTAATCCTCATACAAAATCCATCGTAATGTGCTCCCACTTCCACTCAGGAATCGGTAAAGGCTGTAACAACCCTCCTAGTCGGTGATGTTATGCTTTTACTTGTTGAGAAATAAGGCATCTAGCTACAAACTCTGCTATCTCTCTCTTCATAGCTGGCCACCACTAGTACTCTTTAATCGCCTTATACATTTTGGTACTACCTGGATGCATAGCATAAGCCGAACTATGCGCTTCTTCTAAAATTTCTCTTCTCAATTCCGAATTTCTAGGTACACACATTCGGTTCCCATAACACAGAACTCCATCGACTCGAATAGCAAAATCTTTTGTCTTCTTATTAATCACATCTTCTCGAAATTTCATTAATCTTGAATCCCCACTTTGCAATTCATGGATTTTATCAATTAAGATCGGTCTCACCTGAAATCGTGCGATAACAACGTCGGCATCGGATATCATCAATTCAGCATTTAATAATTTCATTTCTCATATCACTAGTAGAAAAAGAGTCTTTCTTGACGCGCATTTGGCGTCATAAAGGGCCTTTATGACGCGCAAATGCTGGTCATAGAAGGACCAGTCATAACTCATTATGACTCGCATTTGTTCGTCATTGTACAATGACACGCACTTATGACACCCACTTTATGACGCCCTTTTCTGACAACTATATATGCGTGTCATAAAAGTTATGACCCCTTTTTCTGATTTCAGTTTTTGCGTGTCATAACTTCAAAATTTTTTATTTTTTTTTCTGGCTTTTATGACCCCCCTGCTAAACCTGCAATTATATACCAATTGTACCCAATTCATTACAAAACCTGCTGATCGATTGTACAAAATTAACGCATTTCATATATATCGCAAAACCATGCGTTACCAATTCATTACATGACTCGACTAAACTCGATCATGTCAAAATCGGATCAATATTATCTAGTTTACGATTACTACCAATTGTACCCATTTCTACCAAATGTACCTATTCCTACAAACAGTTTTACTCCCTAAAAATAAAATTCGACACATAAGTACACCATTCTTCTCGAATGTCGTCGAAATCCGCATCAGTGTAGTCGTTGCTTTCACCTCCAATCTAGTCAAATAAAACAACAAGTTAAAACAATTTAAATAGGATCCGCGGACTAACTAAGCTAGACAACTAAGACCAGTCACAAAACCACAATTCAGTCACAATTCACAGTGACAACTTCAATTCACAGTCACAACTTCAATTCACAGTTTAAATAAGACAACTAAGACCAATGACACAATTCACAATTCACAATTTAAATAAGACAACTAAGACCAACTACAAGACAATCTAGACCGCTCATTATCACCATGACCACAATTCACGGACCTGAAAACTAGGCAATAACAAGTACAACCGAGAGCCGGCAATAACCTACACTTACAACTAAAACCAGCTGCCAATTCATATTAACAAAACAAATAACCTACACTTACAAGTAAAACAAGATGATCAATTAACTAGGCAATAACCTACACAAACTGAGATTCAATTACCAAGCAGTAAAACAACCTTCACTTACAAGTTACGAAACAGTAAAACAAGCATAATTAGACAAGTTAACTAGCCGATAACAGGACAACCGAGAAACGGCATCTAAACTCTAAAACCATTTGCCAATTCACAACACAAATCGAGATTCAAAAACAAAGAACAAGACCTTCTTTGTTGTTCAAACCATAAGAAAGTGCAGTGCAGAGGTTCATTGATAATTCTTTGAACATCAAGGCTCGCTATTCTCGCGTCTTTCGTAGCTTGCACTGGGCATCATTAAAATAAGTGGGCCTGTGATCACACCTTGTTCTGAGACTTCCCAAGGTAGGGTTCCAGACCGAATTGAAGAAAGTATGATCGGGTAAAGGGTGGTTAGATGTGCTCTTAAGACTAATAGTCTACGTATCACAACTTAAATTTCAATACACTCTTCAATATTTGTATTACCTAAAAGTTCAACCATGTCAGTAACAAAGAAATCGTCGATTACATCGATTTATCGATCAAGGATAACAATTCCTCATTTGTACCACGTACATTTGTTTCCACGTGGGCAAAGCTACCTGTTCTTGAGTCTTTTCTTCGTAGGAACATGTCAATACGGGCCACCGACTGCGCCGACAATGACAACCGTTCTTGAATTCATAAATTAATATTACATGTCTATTTTATTTGGTGTTCATGTACCAGAAAGTAGCATCTCCTGCAAAGAATAGTAAAAACAACGGCACATGAAACCCTTTCAATGCGTCTAAACTCGTGGGCGTTCTTTTGTTGGTGAAAGGTAACTCGGGCCTCCAGCAACACTGAACCACAGCAACCCTATATCAATATTTCATAAAAACCCAAAATGGCAAAATGAGCATGCAAATTATATAATACTGTAAAACTATAGTACAATCCATATACAAAAATATAATATCTTCTTGTTTTTAAAGAAAATGATAATCCAAGGTACATAAAAGTAAGGAAACAGCTAGTCGAGTTTAAGACGCGTACCAAAGTCACCTCCAGACACCCACTTCATCGCACTATACCCCACCAAATCCTTCCCATCCAGCTGTCTGATATTCCCGGGCCGACTCCCAACACTATAGAATTCCACACTCTCATCTTCCCCGCAGTTCATACACCCATCCCCGCTTGTTGGAGAATGTGATGATTTTGAACCCTATTGCAATACAAAATGACACTAAAATAAGTATGCAACAAAGACAACATAATGAGACAATACTTTTATCTAAATAACATAAAATTGACATGAATCTCGAGAAACCACTATTGGTGTAATTCCAATTTTGGGGAGGGTTGATAGGTGGACCGTTACTAACAAAATGAAGTTGATAAAACCAATCTAACATGTCAACCGATGAAGTAAACCTGTTACTACCTATAAAAGCTTCTTGGCTTTATATGCTTTTCATCCGTATTAGTAAAATACAGGAAATATATATATTTTTCGTACCCGTTCGTTCGTTCAAAAGCGAAATTATTCCCGTATCGATGGTTAACTTTTTAGTGAACCTAAATTATGAATTTTAAAGTTCATGCTACTTTGTTGATGCCCGTCGGTAGTATCTAGACCCGATCAAACGTCAAATTTATTTGGCACATTAAGAAATTAGAATTATTAATACCTTCGTCAATCTCACAAAACCCGATGATTCCCATATATAAGCTGTTAATAATTATACAATATTTTGGCATATTATGAACTATATGAACACTATAACTATATGGTAAGACCAAAAGCTAAAAGAATTAAAACAACAAACCAAGAAAGAATCGTTATCCCATCATTTTAGAAAGATGTGTAACCTTTGTTCGCGGAATTAGGACAATTTTGGGAGCAGGAAGCCCATTTGAAGATGCGTATTATTGAGTTGCCAAAAGTTGTTGGGTGAGTAAACCAAGCTCCTCCGCAAAAAGCCAACCAAAAGGGTTGGGGATAATCCTTTAATCGTTGAAGACCACTAAATAGCACACATGACACGGTTTGAGTGTGAAATTGTTAATGTACGAGAATAAGCCTATTTTATCGAATCAAATAATTTAAGTCAAAGGCTTTTGAGCAAACACAATCATTTCTTTAATCCCGAGTTTAATATGGATTTTTAAATGAGAAACCTTTAGACACCTAAATCATCAAATAATAGTATCATAAAAGCTTAAAAATGATATTATTATCGAGAAACAACTCGGTGCGATATCTTAGTCTTAGGTTACTACATACGGGAATGTGATATTATTATATGCCCCATTTAATGTGCTAGAGTAATAATATTTGCAAAGAAATTTCATACCTCTTTTGGGTCAGTGACACTCCCACTATACCGGTATCTCTTGCTTGGTTTTCCACCGTAGAGGCTTTTGCATCCATCAACACCACCATATGAGCATCTACTCCTCAAGCAATATCTGCAAAAGAAAAAAACAAATTATTCATATTGGTGCTTACAAACAATCATTATGAGTACGTATAAACGTCTATTGCCTACAAAATTTAATATTGCATCCTTACAAATTTTAACACCATTCCTCTACAAAATTAGAAACATCATCACCTCGGATTAGCAAAACTCCGAGAACTTAGTTATAATCTCAAATAGGTTGAATCAAATTACAAAAGCCGGTCTCAATACTTTGATCTAAATCCTTTTGCTAGGTTTGATCTTCATGCGATGTACTTGGGTGTTTCACTCCCCAACGGCATCCGTTCCGCTCCGTCACATCAGCTACTTTGAAACTATAACTCCCTTTATACCATCGAAGCAAATTCAAATTTTGAACTCGTAAATTGTTATGGTTACAATTTAAGGTGACTAAAGGGTAGGACGAAAAATAAAACTTTAGGCAAACCCTCTCACTTATTCCCCAAACCTACTGATGTTGTATTGCTTTCGTGACACACAGGGATGTGTTTGACATCTTGAGAAAATGTGGTTTAACCATTATTAAGGAACAAATGTTTTACCAGAAATTGAATTCATGAAATATAACCCAATGCAAATTACCTGATAATTGCGAAAATAAAGTTAAACAAACAACGGCAGAGAAAGTAACATTTCTGCACGAGCGACTCGATTTAGCGAGAATGACCAAAATAAAAAATATTATACCTCATCCTGGTATTGCAACCCATAATCGTCTTCAGCTCCGTCAGTTACCTGCAAAACAAAAACAAAAACCATGAACGGCCACACAGTAAAACCAAAACCATCTTCACCACTAAGTATATTCTTTGTGTATTTATTTTTTTGACAATATTGAAGATAAAATCACCAATTAGTGTTGATAAACTTACACAATTAATTTCTCTACTTCTCCGATTCGTCTCTTGAGTATTGTTCAAGAAATTTGTGGATTTGGATTGGGGTTATTGTTAACGGATGAAGATTCGGAAGAAGAACTGAAGAATTGTGTGAGTTGTTGAATCTGGTTTTCGATAAGAACAACTAACCTTGGCAGATCTAGAAGACGAATTCTATGGCGGTGGATTTGGGTTTATTCATTTTTTTTATTAAGGCACAGTGCTCTATTCCTCCGCCCTTAGTACATAGAGAGAATATATTAATCCCTTTATGACTGCCACTTTTTGACACATGTAAACTCGCGTCATCGCTAATGGAAATTTTACGCGTTATGACTCTGATTATGTGACTAAGCTATTTGCGAGTCATCTTCGACTGTTGGTCATAAAAAAAGGGTCAAGGAAGGGACTGTTTCTACTAGTGTATGAAGTCGACTCCCTTGCATAGGATACATGATAATAAGCCTTGTGATTTACGACTTAATGCATCTTCCACTACATTCGCTTTTCCAGGATGATAATGAATAGTACAGTCGTAGTCTTTGATCAACTAAATCCATCTTCTCTGTCGCAAATTCAATTCTTTCTGAGTAAACAAGTATTTTAGGCTTTTATGATCGGTGAAGATTTCACAACTCTCACCATAAAGGTAATATCGCCATAACTTCAGAGCAAACACAATTGCTGCTAATTCTAAATCGTGAATCGGGTAATTAAGCTCATGAGGTTTCAGTTGTCTTGAGGCATATGCTACCACCTTTCCACTCTGCATTAATACACATCCTAGTCCCTGATGTGATGCATCACTGTAGATCACAAATCTTTCGGAGCTCATTGGTATGGTCAACAATGGCGCTTGAGTCAAACGATCTTTCAAATCTTGAAAACTATTTTCACATTCTCTACTCCAGTCATATTTTACACCTTTCCTAGTCAGCTTTGTCAATGGTAATGCAATTGATGAAAAATTTCTGATAAATCGGTGATAGTATCCCGCTAACCCAAGGAAACTTCGAATCTCAGTCACACTCATAGGTGTCGACCAGTTTAACACAGCTTCTACCTTTTTCGGATCGACTTTGATGCCTTCACTAGAAATCACGTGACCCAGAATTCTACTTCTTTGAGCCAAAACTCACATTTACTGAATTTAGCATACATTCGTTCGTCTCTCAGTTTCTGTAACACCAATCTCAAATGTTGTTGATGTTGTTCAGTACTCAGTGAATAGACCAAAATATCATCGATTAAAACTATCACAAAATTATCTAAAAACGGTTTGAATACACGATTCATCAAATCTATAAATACAGCAGGCGCAATTGTTAACCCAAAAGGCATCACGAGAAACTCGAAGTGTCCGTATCGTACTCGAAATGCAGTCTTCTCAACATCACTTTCTCTAACTCTCAACTAATAATAACCAGATCGCAGATTGATTTTTGAAAACACTTTGGCTCCCTGAAGCTGATCGAACAAATTGTCAATTCGAGGTATCGGCTATTTATTTCTGATCGTCACTTTGTTTAACTGGCGGTAATCAATACATAGTCGCCACGTCCCATCCTTCTTTTTAACAAATAAAACTGGTGCTCCCCATGGCGATACACTCGGCTGGATGAATCCTTTCTCAAGTAAATTGTCTAACTGAATTTTAAGCTATTTCAATTCGGCAGGTGCCACTCTATAAGGCGGAATCGATATCGGAGTCGTCCCTGGCACTAAATCAATAGTAAATTCTACTACTCTTTGGCACGATACCCGGTAGTTTATCTGGAAATACATCTGCAAACTCATTCACTATCGAGACTGTCTCTAGTCGTGGTTCCTCTTTTGTCACATCAACTGTATATGTTACAATACACTCACATCCATCCCTCAATAATTGTCTCGCTTCAGTTGCCAATATCAAACTCGTCGGCACAACTCGTCGTTCACCACTAAACACAAATTCTGGCTCATTCGGAGTCTTAAATACAATATTTTTATGAAAACAGTCTATACACGCATGATAATTATATAACCAATCCATACCCAAAATAACATCAAAATCGTCTAGATCAAATGGCAATAAGTCTGCTTTCATCACATGATTCTCTATTTGAACCGAACATCCCTTATAAACTTGATTAATTACAGTTTTATTCCCTGATAAGGCCGACACAATTAATTTCTCCTCCAAATCAGTTAAACGTTCATCAAGATGATTTGCAAACTTTTTAGATATAACAACATGCGTAGCACCCGAATCAAAAAGTGCATAAGCTATAAAATTTGAAATACGGATCTTGCCCATCACAACACGAGGTGTTGCCTCTGCATCTCCCTTTGTCATTGAAAAAACTCGAGCATGTCCACATGTCCCCGCTGAACTAGAAACGGCACCGCTTCTGGACTGTCCTATACCATAACCTCGGCCTCTGCTTGATGATATATCTGGTGAAGATGCAACTTGAGTCACTCTTGGGGCAATCTTTGGCTACATGGCCCACCTATTCATGGGTCTCGGGCATGGTACAATCTCGAGAAATATGCCCTGGCGCCCCCACATCGGTAACAAACTATACCACCCATGGACATATCGCTACCTGATGGTGATCTCACTGAACTCATAGTGGAACTACTGACACTGCTAGCTCCACCGCCTTTCCTAGGTAATGTGACTCCTCGACCTCTGTCGGGACTCTCTTGAACTCTGGGTCTCGGCCCCCACGACTCTGCCCACTTGATTCACTTCGGCTGTAATATCCGGAACTTCTACTACCGTTGTTTAATATTATTTTATCCGAGTTATATTGTACATCGTGGAATCTGTACAGTATAGATAAAATAAATGAAGGACTAAGACATCTATATTGGTATAATTGTCGTACTTGGTCGACAATTGCAACTGAGGATATTATGTATCATATGAGAATATTATTGAATTCAGTATATGTATTCAGTATGTGAGTGTACGTATCCAATATGTCGAGACGGACGAGAAAAGTTGGAAATGGCTAAGTGTAACATTATTAGAGCACGCTAATAATCACAAGTAGCGCACGCTATCGTGAAGGTTTAGCACACACTACGGACATAACTTAGCGTACGCTAGTGAAGAACAGCTCAGAGGGAATCTACGCGTGGACCAGGCCACTTTCGGCGCATGTTCTGATAAGTCAACGGATGTTGTAATGTAGCATTAGCGCACGCTAATGCATGTTGATTAACGCACGCTAACTGTATATCGGACAAGAAGGAATCTTATCCTCATCAGCACTTTCGGCGTGTGGACCAGTCTTCGGAGCATACAGATAAAAAAGTCAACTGATATTAGCGCACGCTAAACGCAAGGACTTGCGTACGCTAAAGAGTGTAAATTACGTACGCTAATGCATGGGCATTACGTACGTAAGTGTATGTACAAAGACAGACAGTAACCCCTGGAGTGCGATAGCGCACGCTAACAAAGTCAGTTAGCGCACGCTAAGTCCATAGCGCACGCTAAACATAAGGTTTAGCGCACGCTAGTAATATACTTTATAAAATGGGACAGAAAGGTGTTATGAAGCATTTCGTCCATTTATTACCTTTCACCGATAGAGAGAACCTTGGGAGGACATTTGGTGTTCCTAAACACTGAGGGATGATCCTCTTTAACAAGATTAAAGATGGAAATCATGGATTAAATCTTTGTTCTTTAAATCATTGGCAATTCTTGGAAATGGATTCAAACTTGGGATTCAATCCATTCCTTCAAAAAGGTAATCACTCTTCATCTTTGGATTTCGTTTTGATTTGAATGTTGATGTTCTAGAGTTGATGATTATTACATAAATAAGTTGACAAGCATGATTATGAGATGGATTACTGGAGTATGATGATATTAATATGATTCGTGTGATTTGAATCGTGTAGTTCGTTTTCCAGAGATATGTTGGCTAATTTCTTCCTTCAATTCGGGTCTTTGATGTTGTTGTTGTTGATATCACCTTCATATGATGATAGTTATGGTGTTATTTATCTTCAAGAGATATGGCGATTTATGTCTCCCTTCATTTCGGATTTGATGTTAAGATGATAAAAGGATATATATTGGTTTGATTATAAACATGGATAAGATAATTGAAACTAACATTATGTTGATTTTAGTGATTGAGTTCGTATGATAAGATATGGATCATGATGATGAGATTGAACTTGGAAAGGTTGTGTTTGATCTTGGAGTATGGTTTTCGTTACATTCGTATTCGTAGTCGCAAGGTGTTAGTCGATGGTTGGAATACATGCAACTGTACAGCATTAGCGCACGCTAAGCTTACTGCCTAGCGCGCGCTAACGAGAGGAACTTAGTGCACGCTACGTTAAGTGAATAACGTGCGCTAAGAAGGCAGAAAGTGCAGTATTTCCGTGTTGTGATTCTAAATTCGTGATCGTTTAAGTTGGTTTGATCAGACTTATGGTTAACTGAGATATTGTTGAGCCGTTGGGTTTGTGAATTGGTTTTATCGATTGTTGATTGTTGTCGAACTTGTTTATCGATTATTGTAATAGTTTGAGATTATTTATCGGTGTTTATAACCGTATGTTGCGGTCGTGTTCGAGTATGTTCGTGAATGGCGTTGGTCAGGGCCGAGGAGCTAGTAGACGAAGACAATGAGATTAGTGACGGCTTCATCATCGTCGTATCGGTATCGAGGCAAGTTATTACTTGCTCAGTTTATAATATTTAATGAATGGTTTCAGTTTCATTCGTTTATAATTCGTATAGCAATGTTTATAATTGTAATCACAGGGGATTTGGGATTATAGGTTGTATTCGACTTTTTGGAATTAAATCATAAGGTATATGATTTACATTATTTGTTGGTATACTTGGTATCGAGGATACATTGTTGTAACACCCCCAAATCCGCTCAGGGATATTACACGCCGTAGACCCTCTCCTCGAGGATCTACCAGGCTGATAACGAAAATCAAACATCTAAACCTCGCCTTTAAGGCTAAAATGACTCAGTAGACCGATTTGGTCTTTCAACAAATACATACAACTCATGCCCACGCAGGGGGTCAAAATACAACCACACCCGTACAACGGGAAAAAGATACCGCAGCGGAAAAAGAAAATACAACTGGACCAATACGACATCAACGGAACCTCGTGTGATTAGTATCGTTCATCTTTCATCATCCTTCGTGCCGACCCTGTGCTATGCTCCAAAACCTGAATGCAAAAATAGACATCCACCCCCCGAATACTCGGGGGTTAGCAAAACTCCACCGTTTTGCTAGTGCAAGTACAAGTGCAAAAATACGAGCCATACAATACAAGTTCCAAGAACAATAATAATCGGGAATCCTCAAGGATCCAAACGTAAAGAAAAGTACTTCCCGAGGCAAGAGTTTGGGTAAACATTTCCAAAACCGAAAGATCGCAAATAAGGGAAACAATGTACAAAACAGCTTTAAAATGCCATCGAGAGTTTTAATAGAAAACAATTTAGGATTATAAAATCCTTCTTTTTCCAAAAGATCGATAGGGTCATGACCAAACGCTTGTTTTCGCAAATAGGAAATCACCAACAATTCACAGGTCAAAGCCCAACATCACGTGTCCTCAACGGACGTAAAATCAACGAAACATAATCACGCACGCGCATCGCCTAGACCGGACGCTACCACCGACATCCCACTCGAGGCCTCGAAGGACCCTCCCAGTGGCTAGCGAAACAAATCACACACATCTCACGGTTGGATCAATCGCTTGTTGCATCTGGCCACATGATCACATGCCATGTGCCACCGTAGATTATCTCAGGCTCTCACGGTTGGATCAATCACTTGTTGCATCCTGGCCACATGATCACATGCCATGTGCCACCGTAGACCTTCAACCATATCCACACATTCACACAAATAACATATCACATCAAGGGTATTCAAACAATTCGCCCAGAGGCATCAAACACTTAGCAAAACACCACGTCAATCCACAACGCACCGAAATGAAATAATATACGTCCACACACAATACCAAGTGCAACATGAACACCAAGCATATACATAGAATTCACATGGTTATTCACGAACCACACCAATCACAAAACTCACACGGTTTTGAAAGAGGCCTTTAACGAGGCTAACCAACACTTTTGAAAACTCATTTCAAACAAACAAACAATCCAAGACGATCACCAATCATCATATCCACGAAACAAGAAAAGTATGGACAAGGTACTTGCCTCGAAATCGGCACGCAAGTATTCCGACGAACACGGCTCAACCGGAAAGCTTCGAAACGCCCAATGCTATCGAAACGGAAGACGACGACGAACGAAAGGGTTCAACACGGTTTCTTCGCAAGAAACACGACCCTAACATCATACAATCAATAAATCATCGACCATACGAGGAAGAATAATCGTAGAACGCCCGAAAACCCCTCTAAGACATTTTACCGGACACCTTCAAGGCGTCGGTCAAGGACTCAACTCAAACAACGAATCGATACGATCCAACCATGGAATAACAAGGGAAATGATATAATACATCTAAATAATCATCAATCCATCAAAATCCTAAGTTAAATCGGATTAAACGGACGAAATCGAACAAAATACCCAAAATCCCCAAAATCTCCCAAAATGGGTTCTTAGAAGATTACCTTGAGTGATTCAAGTGTTAAGATCCGTAGAACACGCGTTAGATTGATTATCCGAGCCTCACAACCGAAAAGAAATGATGAAAATCGACCCGGATGAAGAACTCTCCCCCTCTATACTTCTCTCTCGCGACTCGGTGGAAAAAAGGGAAAGAATGAGGCTTTCACGCTCAAAACCACATTTATAGTGCAACACAAAGAGAACTATCGGCCGGCCTATCGGCCGATAGGCCCAACCGATACCCTATACAAAATGCCGGGCAGAGAGTCTATCGGCCCCCTATCGGCCGAAAGGCTCTGGGCCGGTGCCCGACAGTGATCTTTCACTAAAACGACCATAACTCTCTCGTCCGGACTCCGATTGACTCACCGTTTGAACCATTGGAAAGCTAACTCGATGTTCTATAATATTGCAAAGATTTATAATTTTTGGAGTCATCAAAAATTAATGGTGATCCAACAAAGACGAACTCATACTTAGAAAAGTCGTTTAGTAATCCTGAATTCAACAAAACGACACCGAAACCCGAACCTGAATACGAACCGAAGATACGGTTACGAAGTACTCACAAAGACGAATCTAAGAGCTAGTAGGACACACGATTCCAACCACCCGAAGGCTCGGAATTCAACAACGGAAGTAATTACCCAAAACTTTGGGAAATTACGAAAATGGCCCAAAACGTCCGAAAATCACGATACGCGATCGAAACACCAAACCAAAGCTCGCAACATGAATAATAACATTAAATGAACTTACGAGAAACTCGAAACGACAGTTCTGGACGAGATTCGCAAGAATCGAGCTCAAGTGCGGAAAAGTCGCTAAAAAGCACGGAACTCAACAAAACAACACCGAAACGAACTCGGATGACAAAAAGTGAAGAATTAATCATTCTCGAAATGACGAAATGGTCATGAGCGAGTCGTCAAAACGGACTTCCGCCGAAAAAAGAAAATTACCGAAATTCGAAATTGCGGATATTACATTCTACCCTCCTTAAAAGAAGTTTCGTCCCGAAACTTAAAACAAGTAGGGGGAAGCAATATACCCTGCCAGGAAAACTCGACGAGATACGCAAAAACCGAAAACTCGCGCCCGACGGCGAAACGCTGCAAGAAACGCAAAGAGACATACGGCGTGAAAACACGCTCCACGACGACCAACACAATGTCGCCGTTAGGGATACAATAAAACCAACAAATGACAAGCGTCATCAAACGGATAATATAGCCAAGTCAATTATCCGACAATCACAAAACACAACGAACGAAAGTCAGTATGATTGACCAACCCAACGGTACATCAATCGAAACGCGAGTCAATCGAACTAATATCAATTCCACCGCCAAGGGTTGGAAGATCGAAACGAGACTAATTTCCCAAACTTAAGGGAATTAGGAAGGAGCCCGACGCTCAACAATCATGAAACGAGAACAAAACCGAACAAACAAAGCGATCGAGACAACAAAAATCGAACGGTCATGTTCGGATCACGAAGAACAATAAGGTTCAACCGACAACTCCGAGGTTCACATCTCGACTCGAGACAAAACAAGATCCGGTGAAAACAACAACGTATGCATTCACATAAGATCCACATGAAAGGGAATAGAAATTGAAAAGTCACAACGACAAACTAGTTATTCCGAAATGATGCCACACTCGTTCGATAAACAAAAACAAGGGGCAGGACAAGCTCAGAAATGTCAACGAACATAAACGAGTCGACAGAGTCGAAAATACAGAAGTTCCAAATCCGATCCACTTCGAATAAGAGAACTAGTAAAACCAGATGATGTCACTTCCGAACAAGGTTCACAAGAATCGAACCGAACTCGAAAAAGTCACAGCGATAACCAGATTGACCCAAAACAAGATCACAGCTCGTTCGAACGACGAAACCGAAATACAGAACAAGTTCAGAAAGTATCAACGAACACGAGCGAGTCGATAGACTCGAGAAAGAGAAAATGCAGGAGTCTAAAAACAACACGGGTACTACATTCGACCTCTTATAAAAGAAGGTCGCCCCCGCAACTCACAACAGCAAAATCAAGGTGACGACACAACAAGCAACCGACAGAAACATCCTTCGAAGGCCTCTCAAAGCCGATTCTGATACTTGTGCTGAAGCGCGAACTCCAAAAGTCTCGGTAGCCAATTCGCAAAATTGAATTCGGTGTCCCTCGAGTCCACACTTGAAATGTGTTACCGACGAGAAGGACAATATACACGTGCATGCCCCGGCACATTACGGTTGAAACGTCTCGGCTCGGCATACCGAAAATACAAATGCTCGATACAATGGATCAAAACACCGCAAAACAACATACCGGAGATGCCAACTCAGCATAACATATCAACGCATACAAAAATCACAACAACAATGGCATCATTAACGATTACAACATCCCGACAGCGGCCAAAGACACAATCACAAACATCATGAAACAATCACCCATGTGTATAACGCACAAAAATCCAGGCTTTAACAACTCACACTAGTGCGACAACACGTAAATCACCACGAGGCGATAAATAGTAAACACCAGTTCACACCTCTCACAGAGGGCCAACAAAACATATACGTGGCGAACGACTCGACGCTCACGCAACCAATTCAATCACAATTTGGGGTTGGCACCGTAACGAAAGTTCGAAAACCATACACGCATTTCCGGTCCGCAAACAGGAATGATAGGTTTTAAAAATGAAAACCACCTTTTGAAAACAGTTTGGAAACAACAGTTGATCTTGAGTATCATTTTACAAAAAGTAGCACAAACACCATTATCGAGACTTTGAAAATCATCTTGCGTTTGAACAAAGTGAGGACACCTTTCCTTTAGTGAAAAACTTTCAAAAATATTCGACCCTTGGGTCTAAGCAACTGCATTTGAAAATATCTAAAAAAATATTTTTGGTCCTCAACCGGAAAATTTTTGAAATGTATTGCGGCATTAGAAAACACAATACCGCGAGAAAATAATTCGCTTTAAAAGTACGTCTCGAATTTCAATTTTCTAAGATACTCAAGGTTTTCAAAAATAATTCAATGGGTTAGAATGCCCAAAAAGGTCGATGACGGTAGTACTTATCAAAACTCACAAAATCATTTGAAAACACCCAACTACCGTCAAAACGGTCAAGGCCAACAACTCGGTTAAAGGAATCGATTTTCGAAATAAAACTCAGTCGGTAAAATACCGAAAATCATTACAAAGGAACTCACGCAGCGGATAAAAGGAATAAAGTCAAACATGCACAATCCATCAACACTACTCCTCATATGAACGAAGTATGAGAGTCAAATAGTCGCGTATCAAGAAATCAAAATCCATAAGAGGATTCCGTCACTTAGCAAATAAATCAAAAAAAAAAAATAGCTCGTGTCACACGAGGCACAACACAAAGAAGGGAGACTTACATTCACAGGTCGCACGAAGATGATGATCGCCCCACGATACTAATCACGACCAACCAACTCAGACGACGCGTCGCGACACGACTTAGTCAGACAAAATCCGACGAGACAAAAACTCAATAGACCCCACTAACCCGACAGCCTAGGTTTCCACAACCTTGCTCCGATACCATTTATGTAACACCCCCAAATCCGCTCAGGGATATTACACGCCGTAGACCCTCTCCTCGAGGATCTACCAGGCTGATAACGAAAATCAAACATCTAAACCTCGCCTTTAAGGCTAAAATGACTCAGTAGACCGATTTGGTCTTTCAACAAATACATACAACTCATGCCCACGCAGGGGGTCAAAATACAACCACACCCGTACAACGGGAAAAAGATACCGCAGCGGAAAAAGAAAATACAACTGGACCAATACGACATCAACGGAACCTCGTGTGATTAGTATCGTTCATCTTTCATCATCCTTCGTGCCGACCCTGTGCTATGCTCCAAAACCTGAATGCAAAAATAGACATCCACCCCCCGAATACTCGGGGGTTAGCAAAACTCCACTGTTTTGCTAGTGCAAGTACAAGTGCAAAAATACGAGCCATACAATACAAGTTCCAAGAACAATAATAATCAGGAATCCTCAAGGATCCAAACGTAAAGAAAAGTACTTCCCGAGGCAAGAGTTTGGGTAAACATTTCCAAAACCGAAAGATCGCAAATAAGGGAAACAATGTACAAAACAGTTTAAAATGCCATCGAGAGTTTTAATAGAAAACAATTTAGGATTATAAAATCCTTCTTTTTCCAAAAGATCGATAGGGTCACAGCCCAAACGTTTGTTTTCGCAAATAGGAAATCACCAACAATTCACAGGGTCAAAGCCCAACATCACGTGTCCTCAACGGACGTAAAATCAACGAAACATAATCACGCACGCGCATCGCCTGGGACCGGGACGCTACCACCGACATCCCACTCGAGGCCTCGAAGGACCCTCCCGAGCTGGCTAGCGAAACAAATCACACACATCTCACGGTTGGATCAATCGCTTGTTGCATCCTGGCCACATGATCACATGCCATGTGCCACCGTAGATTATCTCAGGCTCTCACGGTTGGATCAATCACTTGTTGCATCCTGGCCACATGATCACATGCCATGTGCCACCGTAGACCTTCAACCATATCCACACATTCACACAAATAACATATCACATCAAGGGTATTCAAACAATTCGCCCAGAGGCATCAAACACTTAGCAAAACACCACGTCAATCCACAACGCACCGAAATGAAATAATATACGTCCACACACAATACCAAGTGCAACATGAACACCAAGCATATACATAGAATTCACATGGTTATTCACGAACCACACCAATCACAAAACTCACACGGTTTTGAAAGAGGCCTTTAACGAGGCTAACCAACACTTTTGAAAACTCATTTCAAACAAACAAACAATCCAAGACGATCACCAATCATCATATCCACGAAACAAGAAAAGTATGGACAAGGTACTTGCCTCAAATCGCACGCAAGTATTCCGACGAACACGGCTCAACCGGAAAGCTTCAAACGCCCAATGCTATCGAAACGGAAGACGACGGCGAGCGAAAGGGTTCAACACGGTTTCTTCGCAAGAAACACGACCCTAACATCATACAATCAATAAATCATCGACCATACGAGGAAGAATAATCGTAGAACGCCCGAAAACCCCTCTAAGACATTTCTAGGACACCTTCAAGGCGTCGGTCAAGGACTCAACTCAAACAACGAATCGATACGATCCAACCATGGAATAACAAGGGAAATGATATAATACATCTAAATAATCATCAATCCATCAAAATCCTAAGTTAAATCGGATTAAACGGACGAAATCGAACAAAATACCCAAAATCCCCAAAATCTCCCAAAAATGGGTTCTTAGAAGATTACCTTGAGTGATTCAAGTGTTAAGATCCGTAGAACACGCGTTAGATTGATTATCCGAGCCTCACAACCGAAAAGAAATGATGAAAATCGACCCCCGGATGAAGAACTCTCCCCCTATACTTCTCTCTCGCGACTCGGTGGAAAAAAAGGAAAGAATGAGTCATTCACGCTCAAAACCACATTTATAGTGCAACACAGCAGAACCTATCGGCCGGCCTATCGGCCGATAGGCCCAACCGATACCCTATACAAAATGCCGGCGGAGAGTCTATCGGCCCCCTATCGGCCGAAAGGCTCTGGACGGTGCCGACAGTGTGAGTCTTTCACTAAAACGACCATAACTCTCTCGTCCGACTCAGATTGACTCACCGTTTGAACCATTGGAAAGCTAACTCGATGTTCTATAATATTGCAAAGATTTATAATTTTTGGAGTCATCAAAAATTAATGGTGATCCAACAAAGACGAACTCATACTTAGAAAAGTCGTTTAGTAATCCCGAATTCAACAAAACGACACCGAAACCCGAACTCGAATACGAACCGAAGATACGGTTACGAAGTACTCACAAAGACGAATCTAAGAGCTAGTAGGACACACGATTCCAACCACCCGAAGGCTCGGAATTCAACAACGGAAGTAATTACCCAAAACTTTGGGAAATTACGAAAATGGCCCAAAACGTCCGAAAATCACGATACGCGATCGAAACACCAAACCAAAGCTCGCAACATGAATAATAACATTAAATGAACTTACGAGAAACTCGAAACGACAGTTTCGGACGAGATTCGCAAGAATCGAGCTCAAGTGCGGAAAAGTCGCTAAAAAGCACGGAACTCAACAAAACAACACCGAAACGAACTCGGATGACAAAAAGTGAAGAATTAATCATTTTCGAAATGACGAAATGGTCATGAGCGAGTCGTCAAAACGGACTTCCGCCGAAAAAAAGAAAATTACCGAAATTCGAAATTGCGGATATTACAATTGTGGTATAGACAAAGATGCGAATTATTTACCATCCGTGGTATTTTGTACCGTCGAGTATTGAGGATAATTGTCCGTGATGGTTTGGACATCGAGATTTCTCTCGAAGGACTCGGGATAAGTACTCTAATCATTTTTGTCATTTTATGTTGATCATGTTGTGATACATTCGTGTATCGTTGTTGTCATGCATTTGTACATTGTTGTTGTGCATTGTGTACTGTTGTTTTGTGCAGTTGTGCATTGTTGTCATATGTCCACCATGCGTTGGTCCGACGGGATCAAGATGGGATATCTATAGCTGTGTGCGCTGGATCGTTGGACAGGTAATTCCACCATGCTTTGGTCTGACGGGATCATCATGGGAATCTATAGCTATGTGCGCTGGATCGTTGGATTACCATGTGTTGTTGTTGTGCATATGTATATTATGGATTTGCCATAAGTATACATCGTCGTTATTGTTGTGATCATATTGACGTTGTCATATGAGTATGCATTTGTAGGTCTTGTGTTAAGACCATGTCCGTATGTTGTGTTGATCTGATCTCGGATTAGACTGACGTGATTGTCATGGTATTTCATATCTTGAGGTATGTTCCGTATTTCCTTGGTACTTGTCTTTGATGGACAATCGATTATCATAATGGAATTGTCGACGTTACCCGATGGATTGAATTGTCCAGAGTTGGTATAATTTCCGTATCGCGAGTTATGATAATATTTTGAGAACCCTGGGTATTGTTGAGATATCGTACAGATATTTTGGTATTATCTTATTGTGTTGTTAAAGATACGAATCGTGGATTTTCGTAAAGTTATGACAGTAAGATTACATTGGTCGTATTCTTACTTAGTATTTCCATTGATATGTGATTATTGACGTGATGTGATGGTTATCATTGTTGGATATTATGGCTGACCCCGTCGTGGGCTTTCCTTTTAGGTTCTTGGATTATCAAGCTTGTAGCGGTCGTGAAGAGATGAGCTTCCCGGAGGATACTGGCTAGGACATGTATTTGTGTTTTTAGTTTCTGATCAGTCGTTGTATTCCGCTGCTAGAGTATTTTAATAGTTTATCTTTATCCGCTGTGTGAGTATTTTTGAATGGCCTATTGGTATCTGGTAACTTAGGTCACTTTGGCAATCATTTTCTAAATCTATTCTGTCGGTACGTGTAAGTGATAGCTTAACGTATGTTTTAAACTGTTGAGTTCGGGCATTTCAGGCCTTATCCTTTCAAATGAGATTTTACGACGGTTTTTATAAATGAGTTTTATATAGTCTTCAAATGTTTTAAATAGATAATACCGTCGATAGCCTCTTGGATGTTTGTAAATGTTTGCGAAAATTTTCTTCAGCCTTGTGGGTTCCATCTCGGGTCCCACGGCGTTGTAATATTCCCAGTCGGCTCTGGGGGTGTTACATCTGCTTCGTTTATGTTGTTCTATATACCCCATAGCCTCTTGTACATCTTTCTCCACAAGTTTTACTCGTTCCACTAGCTCAAGATAATTTCGCAGGTTAAATGTCGACAGTCTTGATCGAATAGGAAATTGTAGACCCTCTTGGAATTTTCGGCATTTATCATATTCATCTTCCACCACTCTCCTTGCAAATTGTGATAAGTTTGTGAATCGAGCCTCGTACTCTTCTACTGTCATGCATCGGCTTTGAACTAAGTTCATAAATTCCCACCGTTTGTCATTTCGAAATGATTCAGTAGAGTACTTCTCATGAAACATTTTATCAAACATTTCCCACGTAATCACTGTCTGCTCTGTGTTACCAGGTCCTGGTGCCTTTAACATTGCCTTAGTATCTTTCCACCAGTCGTAAGCTTGGCCCGTAAATAGATACGCCGCTAAATTAACACACTGATCTGAATCTAACTTCATAACCTCAAAAATATCCTCCAAGACCTTGAACCAATTATCGGCCTCAAGTGACGGTCCTTTGCCAGAGAATTTTGGCGGTTGAAACTTTAAAAATTTCTCAACCAACCTTCCCGGCTCTTCTTTTGCTTTTGCTTTACTCGATCCTGCCAGTGCCGCCTCGATTTTCGTATCGAAATATTTTGCCATTGACTCAAACATCTGATTCTGGGAAGATTTTTGCTGCTGCTCTTCTCGGTTTGTTTGTCCAACCGTTTGAGTATCTCGGGGAGTGCTTGCCCCCACTCTCTCAGCCCGCTGCGACAGTCCCTCCTGATTCATATTTTACCGCCTCTACAAACAATACACATAGCAAGACCAACATAATAATATTCATGTTAGGCAACAACCTAAGAATTCCTACACTACTCAACTTACTGCCTAGGCCACTGCCACGAGTAGACACAATAATCACACCTGCAGAACATATACACCTAGGCTCTGATACCAAGCTCTGCGCCCCGGGCCCACCACTGGCCCGCGCACCGACCTACGACGCAATTTAAACCGCTAAACACAATTACCACAATTTAATTACCTGAAGTAAAAAAATTCTGCACATTCTATTTCGACTAAATGGAAATATCACTTCAAAATAAAATATCAGAGTCTCACTCACAGTGGAAACATATAAAATTGACACAACACCACTCAATAATAAAATAGATATTTCCAAAAATTTGCAACAACCACGCTCACTATTAATTTCACAACATCTACAACCATATATTACATACTTTGAGTCTATCACAATATTTGAGACATCCCACAAACCGGTAATTGACATCACGAGACAAATCGTGGCAGTAGCGACAAACCGCAACACTTACAAAATTGTGTGGGGTTGAGCCAACACTGCTTGCGACTAGAAACCCAAATAGATGTAATTTATACAACTTTAGCATAACAATACAAATATTCACCACATATGCATATCACAATTCACATATTCACAATCGTCATTATTGTATGTGCAATGCAATGCAATTCCCATGCATGCAATGACTCACGCACACGGGCCCATTTCGCTCAGCTCTTTTGGCCAACCCAAGTAGCTTACTTTGATTTTTTGCTTTTCACTTCGCAATGCATGTTTATGACATATTATTTCATGTCAATGCGCAATGATACTGAGTATTCGCAAATTCACTTTTCAGCTAGTCACACATGTCACAAATATCACACTAATACACTTTAAAGTATAAAAATTACACAATTTGAATTTCTAGTAAATTCTCCACCTGAATTGTTTATGAAAATAAATAATTTCCGCTAATTTTGATCGCCTGACGGTTTCGATCCACTTGTATTTTCCTCGTAACCTGAAATCTCAAGAGATTACTATTCTGAACAATTCACCCTTTAATATGCAAACATATCAATATATAAATATTTAAACATATACAAGGAACACACACACCTGCTATACAAATAAGCCTACACACGGCACACAAGCACAACACACACGACACACAAGCACAACACCCACACACACACGACACACAAGCACAACACACACCCACACACCCACACTGGCGCACACAAAAACACACATACACACAGACACACACACACCAGCCCATACAACACACACACCCGCACACACAGTAACACACACGCACACACAGTAACACACACACGCGCACACACACACACGCACACACATATAGTATAGACGTACACACACCAGCACCTATATGACACCAAAAACACCCTGAAACTCAAAATAAAAATTAGAAACATATTCTTTATAACAATAGCTTCACAATGGTATAAAGTTTGTAAAATTCCGATAGCCGAAGAACCGGTATGGGTGACCCGAAGACAAATGACGTTTTCGCCCCGTTCTGATGATTCCGAACATCGGTTTGAAAAACTACGCATGGATTCATGATCTACTCATCGAGACGAACAAATCTATATATAAGTTGATAAATTTACCTCAGAAATTCTCTTCTCGGAGGAAACCTTTTTTTTCGGTCTGTTCTTCTCTCTCTTCGTTTCTCTTTTTTTTTTTCGATTTTCTTTCTTTGTTTCTCTTTCTGTTTTCCCAGAGTCTCTCGACTCTTCTAACTTATCCCCTCTTTTTCTTTTCTTTACTTTTTATTTTATATAACTTTTTCAAAATTACACTTTTGCCTCAAAGTTTTACAAATATTACAATTAAGCCCAAATATTCACCAACATATATAATTGACCCAAAAAGTCATAATTAATAATTTTTAATATCACAAAAAAAATAATTTAATCACAATAAATATTTTAACATTTTTGTTTATTTATTTATTTTGCTCATTTAATTATTCGGGCTTCACATTACTAGCAGCAAATTTCGGAAGAAGTATTAGCATTGCTTTTCGAAGATGCTGTCATAAAAATGCTGAAAATTAATATTTTTATCTTAAGTATTTTGAAAAATAATATTTATCAATACGAATCTGTTTAAATTTATAGGTGGTTATTTTTGCATAGCTGCAATATTTTTTTTTTAGTTACAACAATACCAAACTAGACTCTAATTCTATACTCAATGTCTCTTTAGAGTGCCCTATCCACTCTGCTCATAATTATATAGTTATGTAGAAATTAGTACTCTGTGTGTTTCATATTGATTGATATTTTATTTTTTTTCATATTGAACTTTAATCATATATTATCTCATGAAAATTAATGATAAAATTTTAAAATTATATTATTGTTTCAGGGGATTATGAAAAAACAGTAAAGATGAATCAATAAAGCAATCATTGTATTCATAACACTGATAGAGGAGTCTTTATATAGGCTTTACAATGAGAGTCCTTCCATACATAGGATTCATAGTTAAGGTAAGACACCTAATGGGATCCTACTACCTCTAGAAGGATATAGAACTCTTCCATCAATGTATCCTACTATAAACAGTATTAGGCAAGACACATAAAAGGGAAATACAGAATTGTAATTCCCGGAACACTCTCACTGTGTCGAGCACTAATACAATCATGGTGGTAAAAAATCTTTCCAAGTCAAATAAAACCATGTGGGGAAAACAAAGACTTGGCGAGGAAAAAGAGCACAACGCACCAACTATAAATCCCAAAATCATGTGGAGTATACTACCATTGAAGTATACATAATAGCTCATTCCGATGGCTATCACTTGTTGAGCTCGGACAATTGACGCATGCCGACGCTCCTCACATGTTTCTCAAATATAGATTTTGGCAGAGACTTAGTGAACATGTCTGCGATATTTTCATTGGAACTTACTCGTTTCACTTCGATATTCAGCAATTTCTGACGTTGCTGATTGTAGAACAACTTTGGCGAGATATCCTTGGTATTGTCACACTTACTGAAACCTAACTTCATCTTCTCAATGCATGCCGCATTGTCCTCAAAGATGCAAGTAGGGGTATTTGTAGTGGACTTTAATCCACAAGTTCCTCGTATATGGTCTATGACTGACTGAAGCCAAATGCACTCCCTTACAGATTCGTGCAGTGCAATTATCTCTATATGGTTCGAGGAAGTTTCAACCAGGGTCTGCTTGGTAGATCTCCAAGATATATCCGTATTCCTAATGGTGAACACATAACCAGTTTGGGAACGTCCTTTATGCGGGTTAGAGAGATAACCGTCATCAACAAATTCAACTAACACATTGTTGGGATTCTATGCATAGGGAACAAGTTTGCTGGCATTAACACTTCTGGTAGCCAAGTTGCCATGCTTAGCTGCAATATCAGAGGAATACCGATGGTCAGTATGCATCATCTTAACCTCAACAATTCCTTTCAGAATATCGCTCTCTTTTGTATAGGGAAAAAACAATCCAAGATCATTTGAGCCTTTCAAGTATCGAAAAATGTGTTTTACTCTATTTCAATGCCTTATTGTGGTAGCGAAGCTGAATATCGCTAACAGATTTACAGAGAATGCGATGTTTGGATGAGTATACTGAACCAGATACAACAACACACCAATTGCTCTAAGGTACAGTGTTTTTGCTCCAAGGACCTTTTCATTCTCCTCTTTAGGACGATATGGATCCTTGTTCATTTCCAGACTTTGACTCACCATGGGGATAGAAATATGGTGTGCCTTGTCCATACTAAATCTCCTAAGCATCTTATCGACATAGGAAGTGATGAATAAGTATAACATTATCTCGATGTTCCAGCTCTAAGCCAAAACGAATCGAGTCCTCCCCAGGTCTTTCATATCGAATTCGGACTTAAGGTAGCGAGCCGCTTCATTGACCTCATCTATGGTATTGATAACATTCATTTCATCTATATAGATGGCTAAAATCACGAATCATGTATCTGTTCTTTTCATGAAAATGCATGGACATGTATCACTGTTCTTGTATCCCACCTTAATTAAATATTCACGTATGCAGTTGTACCACATCCTTCCGGGTTGCTTCAACCCATAGAGTGAACGACGAAACTTTACTGCGAAGTGCTCCGTGGTTTAGAGCTACTTGATTCGGTCAATGAAATCCGCTCAGGGGCTTTCATATAAATGTCCGTATCTAGATTTCCATAAAGATATGTTGTAACCACATCCATAAGCTGCATATTCAGTTTTTCAAACACTACCAAACTAGGTAGCAGAAAGTGATGATGGCCATAACGGGAGAATATGTCTCCTCGTAATCAATTTCAGGGCACTGAGAGAAGCATTGTGAAACTAATCTCCCTTTGTAATGCATGACCTCATTCTTATCATTGCTTTTACAAACAAAGACATATTTATGTCCAACTGGTTTAATGCCCATGGGTACTGGCTCAATACGGTCAAGTACCCCACGTTTAGCCATTGAGTCTAGTTCCGCATGCATTGCATCTTTCCATTTCAGCCAATCGGCTCGTCGTTGACATTCAACAACCGAGTGCGACTCAACATCGTCGTCATTAATAATTTCTTGAGCGACGGAGTAGGCAAAAGCATCATAGACTAGCGTGGACGACCTGTCCAACAGTACATATTCATACATACATTGCATCGAGATTCTTTATTCTACGACATCAACAAAGTTTTCGACGCGTCCATCGATCGTTCCACTGCTGATTCGAAGACATATCCATAGTGAGATAGAATTTTATGTGACGGAGTCACTATGCCGATAATGAGAGGATTTTATACCTCTGTTCCTGTTCTTTTTCGAGGTTCGGTATCCTTTCTACCCACTGGTCTCCCCCTCTTTCGAGCAGGGATAAGAGCAGCCGAAGCAGCCGTCCCATCACTAAGGTCTACGCTGGGGCATCATTCCTTTAGGAGGCTGAACCTTGCCCTATTATTGGGACTTATAACCTTGCAGGAACATTCGCAGCGGGAATAGTAGATCTTGTCACTTTCGCAGTATCAGTAAAGATTTCGGACATCGAATCCGCAACTTTCTGAAGACTGAGAATACATTGCACTTCCAGCTCGGGTTGAACCGTGCGGGGATCTTGATGAGGCAAAGAGGGACCACACCAGACAATTTTCTAGCTTTCAACTGGAATCGTTTGATTCTTCTCTCCCCCTAACAATGGGAAGTTTGTCTCATCAAAGTGACAATTTGCAGATCTTGCAGTAAACATATCTCCTATCAAAGGTTCTAAGTAGCGGATAATTTTAGGCGACTTATAGCCAATATATATACCTAATCGTCTTTGTGGACCCATTTTAGTACGATGTGGATGCGTAATTGGCACATAGACTGCACAATTAAAAATGCGTAAGTGTGAAATATCAGGCTCATATCGAGTTACCAATTGGTATGCACTAAATGGTTGATTGGTTATGGGTCAAAAGCGAATAAGTATAATTGCATGCAAAATTGCATAACCCCAGGCAGAAAACGGCAAGTTGGTGTGCAATACTAATCCTCGAGCGAAAAGATGTAACCGCTTAATCATAGCCTCAGCAAGGCCATTTTGCAAATGAACATGGGGGACAGGATGCTCAACTTCAATCATAATCGACATGCAATAGTCGTCGAAGGACTTTGACGTAAACTCACCAGTATTGTCCAATCTTAATGACGAGATTGGAAAGTCATGGTGGTTAGACCGTAAATTGATAATTTGTGTTAGGAGCTTAGCAAATGCAGCGTTTCTTGTGGATAGCAAAGCGACCTATGACTATTTGTTGTGGGAAAATCCCTCACAATATGACGCAAGCGCGCGGTGTCAATAAGTAATAAAGTGATGAGTGAGTATCGTTCCCTCGAGGACTGATTTCACTAAGTACCAAAATATAGTCAACTCACAATTTTATTTGAAGAACAATTATATGGAATTTATACCTAAACTAATTGCCTAAAATAAATAATAGTACTACTAATAATAATAATACTAATAAGGGTGTAGGATTATGATTTTCACCTCAAACAATCAGGAATGATATTTATTCAATTCAATTCACTTTTATTAAATTGATTGTAAGCCAGGAATTCCTAAATTATTCTAAAGCCTTTCCCAAGGTCGATAGAAAATACTACGAATTATTAACTCGATATATCCCTATTCGAATTAGAAAATTAATAGCTAAAACAGTTCAAGAATTTCCACAATAAATAGGCTTCACAATTCCATGAGTATATCCCTATCTCACGAAAATTATGATTCGTCTCACAAGAACTATGCCTAAATTTCATCTCCCGAATCCATAAAGACATTCAAAACAAATTAACTGTTGGCCAGACAATTAAAAAGCATTAAGAACAGTAAGAAGAATCCAATTCAATAGAATAACGAGTAAATCGAAATAATAATAAATAATCAAACTGTCATGAAATCGGCTACAATCACAATCCTACTCGAATAGATCTAAGAACTAAGATGCGGAAAAACTAAGAAAAACCGTAGGGATCCGTGGTCTTGTCGTCGCCCACAAATCTCCTCCTTGTGTTCTTCGCCCTAGCTATCGATCTCCCAGATGATGAATTCCCCCCTTTTTCTTCAGCCCTTCAATGCTTATTTATAGTCGTCCTCAGCCTCCAAAACGCGTCTGTGTGATTAGGTCGAGAACAGGCTCCAAAACGGCCCAGAAACGCGGAATATTCAGCAGAACCGCCCGGTGGGCCGCGGCTCACTTAATCTGTGCCGCGGCCCCTATCCTTCAGTGCCTGTTGCCTGGGCGCCTTTTTCCTCCTGTGCCGCGGCTCACTTGGTGTGTGCCGCGGCACACAGTACAGTGTGCACAACGTTCGCTGGTTGTCTTCGTGTGCCGCGGCTCACTTGGTTTGTGCCGCGGCTCATGACCAAAACCGCTACTTGCCGCTTTTCATCGTTTTGGCTTCCGGACTCCGATTTCCTGCAAAACACATAAGAATAGTGCATTAAAAGCTCATTTATGCTGAATTAGGCTCAAGATGGACATAAAATAATGATAAATAAGCGCATACAAATACGCCTAACAAATACCCCCAAACTTGAGCCTTTGCTTGTCCTCAAGCAAAAGTTATCAATTTTAAACAAAACATATCGTGAATAATCATGCAAATCCATAGTGCTCAACTTAATCAATACTACCCTGAAAATCTCAAAGAATAGTTCAAGTATCGTAATAGCGAGTCACATCCAGGACACTGATTCCACTAAGTAACCAATTTCAGTTCTAATCAATCGTCCATGAAGAAAATCAGCTCAAAGATTAACAAGCGTGAATTTAACCGACCGTTAATATGAAGGGTTAGATTAAACAAGCCAAATTCGCCCAGTCCCACAGTCTAGTGGCAAAAATCAAGAGTTTCGTTATCAAAATTACTCTTAGGACAGCATTCCCTTATGTATGATCGATAATATGATTCGAGTTAACCACTAGGTTTAGGCTCTCGGGATATTTCATCGGGATGATCCTAGGGTGGAATTCCATTCTCATGTCTTGGGGAACCGTTTGACGTAAAAGACACTCATGGGCATATGGATGCTTCTAGTTACTAAGTTCCCCTCCAAAGCGTAGAAACAACTCGAGTAGCTATTCCCGCATGTCAAGGTTGCCGTTTTACGCGAGAGTAAACAACGGGTCACGTGAATACCCCCGGTTACTAGGCTTCCCATCATCGGTAATGCGATATTTCTAAATTATTAATCTATTCAGGGTCATCGTTTTACGCGAGAGTAAACAACGGGTCACGTGAATACCCCCGGTTACTAGACTTCCCCTCATAGAACAACTAATATCTCAACTTTTTGGAAGAACTGTCCGAATCTAAACTCAATCCAAATGCCAACAAGACTCATAGTACTGGACGACTAGCTACGTGAAAAGTTTAACCAAACGTATAAATGGTGATTTGAAAACACATATGTATCCTTTCTTATCTGCTAAAATTTCTACAAAAACGATAAAATTTCGGACCTAAATGAATACTCAACAGAAACAGAAATCGCTGACTGCAACTCGACCAAAAGTCAACCGTTTCTTCCAAGAGGCATCAGTATCGTAACATCAGTTTTACACATGGAAGCACGAACAATTCACGAGAAGTAACGCACTGATGAAATCGCAATTTATATCCAAGAAGAATTAAGAAATTAATGCATGCTTTAATCTATTCCCCTACACATAAATTCATCAAAAATAAAACTCATGTGAAAATAAAAGAGATAAGGAAAAGTGAAACTTATTCCAAATGTCTTCTTGAAAGCCAGCACATGTCTGAGTGGAATCGTCTGCCCAACATCACGAGGGACCCCCAAACTTAGTCTCTAGTCATGAAATAACAATAGACATTAAATTCAAGAAAGACTAGAATATGAAGAATAATAACTCATTGGGGTTATAAGGAAATATTAGAGAAATAAGGGCCAACAAAAATACACGAATCCAAACGAAATAACAAAACAAAGAAAAATTAAAAACGAAAAATCGAATAAAAACAACTAACTAGAAAGCAAGTAAAAATGATGGGTTGCCTCCCATCAAGCGCTCTATTTTACGTCTTGAGCACGACGTGGCAAAACGAGTTTAACGTGGCTTTTTTCTAGGGAGATTGCCAAATGCCCCCTTCTTGCAATCTATAAGCCTCTTATTCCACAAGGGAGGCTTTGATTCATGCCCGGTTGTCATCAATAGTGAGTAAGAATAATTATGAGGACAACCAAAAAATGATGGAAGAATATAATAATGATAAGGCATGAAAAAATAAGCAGAGTTCGAATGGGTAAGTAATAAAGACTTATCATGAACAACCTCATTAGAACTCATGGTATCAGCCTCAACAGAATCAAAAGTAATAGGATCAATCTCCCCCATTATGGATTTAGGAAAGATTATGCGCGGCACCGTTAATAAAATTTTAGGCACAAAAGTTCGCCTTATTAGTCGAAGTTTGATGACAGTTCAATGAAATTTCTTTGGAAATCTCATCAATGATAACTTCTTCTACAGGCTCATCACACTTTATGTAATTATCGGGTGCTGGGGGATCGACCCTAAAAATTAGCATGTCTTTCTTCTCAACCTCCCCCTCAACTTCACTACTAAATAAATGAGCTGGAAAATAACCATAGTGAACCTCAAGACCACGACTTGCACATTCTAGCTCAAAAAGGGTACTATCAGGATTTTTAAGAGTGTCTACACATTGTTCAAGCATGGTCTTTTGTTTTGGGGGAGGGGGCTGACTGACCCTATTTGGCAAATTATTAAGAACATCGAAATTTATGAAATGCCAAGGGCCACGATACTCAAAGGGAAACATAATGAAGAGAATAAAAATATAGAGACTAAAGGAAAAAAAAAATTCAAATTAAAATTAGAGTTGCTTGGTATTGATATTAGCGAAAAATCAGTCCCCGGCAACAGCGCCAAAAACTTGTTGTGGGAAAATCCCTCACAATATGCCGCAAGTGCACGGTGTCAACAAGTAATAAAGTGATGAGTGAGTATCGTTCCCTCGAGGACTGATTTCACTAAGTACCAAAATATAGTCAACTCACAATTTTATTTGAAGAATAATTATATGGAATTTATACCTAAACTAATTGCCTAAAATAAATAATAGTACTACTAATAATAATAATACTAATAAGGGTGTAGGATTATGATTTTCACCTCAAACAATGAGGAATGATATTTATTCAATTCAATTCACTTTTATTAAATTGATTGTAAGCCAGGAATTCCTAAATTATTCTAAAGCCTTTTCCCAAGGTCGATAGAAAATACTACGAATTATTAACTCGATATATCCCTATTCGAATTAGAAAATTAATAGCTAAAACAGTTCAAGAATTCCCACAATAAATAGGCTTCACAATTCCATGAGTATATCCCTATCTCACGAAAATTATGATTCGTCTCACAAGAACTATGCCTAAATTTCATCTCCCGAATCCATAAAGACATTCAAAACAAATTAACTGTTGGCCAGACAATTAAAAAGCATTAAGAACAGTAAGAAGAATCCAATTCAATAGAATAACGAGTAAATCGAAATAATAATAAATAATCAAACCGTCATGAAATCGGCTACAATCACAATCCTACTCGAATAGATCTAAGAACTAAGATGCGGAAAAACTAAGAAAAACCGTAGGGATCCGTGGTCTTGTCGTCGCCCACAAATCTCCTCCTTGTGTTCTTCGCCCTAGCTATCGATCTCCCAGATGATGAATTCCCCCCTTTTTCTTCAGCCCTTCAATGCTTATTTATATTCGTCCTCAGCCTCCAAAACGCGTCCGTGTGATTAGGTCGAGAACAGGCTCCAAAACGGCCCAGAAACGCGGAATATTCAGCAGAACCGCCCGGTGGGCCGCGGCTCACTAAATCTGTGCCGCGGCCCCTATCCTTCAGTGCCTGTTGCCTGAGCGCCTTTTTCCTCCTGTGCCGCGGCTCACTTGGTGTGTGCCGCGGCACAAGATAGCTGATGTGCACGTTATTGTTGTCTTCGTGTGCCGCGGCTCACTTGGTTTGTGCCGCGGCTCATGACCAAAAACTGCTGTTTTCACCCGTTTTTCATCGTTTTGGCTTCTGGACTCCGATTTCCTGCAAAACACATAAGAATAGTGCATTAAAAGCTCATTTATGCTGAATTAGGCTCAAGATGGACATAAAATAATGATAAATAAGCGCATACAAATACGCCTAATACTATTGCATCGATGCATCAACCAGAACCATAAAATATCTGAATGTTCCGCACTCTGACTGAATAGGTCCACAAATGTCCTCTTGAATTCTTTGTAAGAAGTGACTATTTTGTGTTGAGTCTTTAATAAAGGACGAAGAAGGTATCAACTTTGCTAGTGAACGGGCCTTATAAAATGATCTATGGGCATTGGGAATTGCCACGGAAGCCTCGGAACTTGCAGAAGATGCACCGCCAACCTCATCAGACTCACTCACATCAATGTCGATATCGAATGGTGCTTGAAATCATTTTTTAGACTTGAAAAATGGATGACTGTGTGAGTTTTTCAAGATACGAATCATTATGTCGCGTCCAGGGTGACCAAGTCGATCACGCCACAGTTGGTATGTTTAGGAATCACAATCACATCATAAGATTCAATAACCCTTATTATATTTTGGTATAAACCACTACTTAGACTCATTAGTTTCTCGATAATGCGGCGTCTTCCGTATTCTGCCAGAGTAACACACAAAAATTCTATCCCATTATCACAATGTGTATCAACGTGATAATCGTTGGCACGAATGTTAGGGCCGATTTTAGTAAATCCAAACTCGCCACTTCCGTTGCGTTTTATTTCCAGCACGAATGTCCCTAAAACTTAGCAAGGTTCGGTTTGCTCTTGGGTCATAGAGAGCATTTGTGATATTGATATGCATACTATTAGGTAGAAGAAAATGAGCAGGTTCCCTCTCTTGAACTACTTGGGAGGAACCAATCATTGTTTTCACTAAGGATATTTATGGCACAATATCCCTCAATAATTGCTTATTCTGAAGAACAGTGTGGGTTGTTCCACTATCAGCAAGGTACTCAATTTCGACATGAGACATCTACAATAAGACATGAAACTCGATTAGTCTTGTGTTGAAAGACATAGTGAAAACTCAGTAACTTCGAGTTTGGGGAAATTCGACCAAATTGGTTTGGGTCAAAGTTAGCACAATCGCTGGAAATAATTTCCGCATAGCTTAACATTTGTTCACTAAAACAGCGATAACTCATTCGTCTATGGATGAACAGTCAGTTATTTTGGAAACTAGACTTCGGTATATTTCCGTTCATAGGCCGTGCACTTTCTGAATCATTAAACTCATATCGTAGTGCTCATTTCAAATTGCTATTTTGATATTTCTCTATTTTTGAGTGATAAAGCAAGGTTGAAGCCTTTTCAAAGGCAGCGTTGATGCAAAATTATGGAAATGATGTCCATAGGCGCATTTAAACGTGTTAAAATACAGTGGGGTGTTTGATTTATATCTCGACCAATGATCTTTTCGATAACTCCAACTTGGTAGACTTGCAGAGAAAGTAGGAATGTCGGTATAGCTAAGGCTGTTTAAAAACCACCGATTCCATTTGAATTTTCTAAGCATAAACAAATACCAAGGAGGATGCGCCTAGTCGTGATCAAAAGTTTTTGATAAAATCCACCCAGTGCATCAAATTAACAAAGCAATTCATGCTGAGCATTTATTTTGTAGAGATCAAACCAAACATGCTTTTTTTGAACACTAAATTTTATTTTTGCACAATCACGATAATTAATAGAATCTTATTCATCATGGCCAACTTTATTACATTCATAGGAAATTACAAAGTAGTTCTCAAAGTAAACTAGAAACTAGATAAAACATAAACCAAAGCGTAAAAACTTGTCAAACTATGATAATCTAGTCAAAGTCAGCAGTATCCAAATGATGATCTTTATCCGTGATGGTGAGATTAGGGATCTCAACATGGTTCACCCCCATATTCTCATTATCTTCCTCTATGTAATTTGATTCCTGGGTCAATTACTATTTATACTGCTTGTAGTAGGCTTGGATGTTCTTTGGCGCTTTGTAATTGCGGTAAGTATGCTTCTTTGAACCGCAAGTATAGCAATTCCGGCCTTCCTTTGGAGTGGCTCCATTCCCGGCGGCAGAAGGTGGTCCTCGTAGTTGGGCTCTACTAGAACCGATAGCCGATCCACCTTGCCTCTTCCACACATTGGAATGACGACCTCGTTTTTTTCTCGCTTGCTCGAGTCATGCACCCGTGGTGCTTGCAAAAACTAAGCAGCATTGCCTTTTCTATTTTGTCTTGGTGCCTTCATGTGGGTAGCCTGATCCACTTCCGAAATCAGCTTCGTACCAGTTGGATGCACATTGCTGTTGAGAATGATCTCATGGTGCCTTTCTTTTTTCGCGAGGTGGGAGATAAGGTCGTTAAATTTTTAATTCTCCATTCCCATAGGCAACGCGGAACTGATGAGCAATCACACTTGCTCCCACAGGAAACGTGTTAAGAGTCTTTTCGATCAGGTCTTGATCGGACTTCTTGACTCCACAAAAACCAAGATCAGCACAAAGATCGAGGATGACATGATATTATGCCTCCACATTCGCATAATCCAATAACCGGATTTTCTCCCATTGAAGTTGCAATTCGAAAAAGCGCTGATCATGCACAGTATTGAAATACGTTTCAAGTGTATCCCGTAGTCCTTTGGGAGAATTCAAATTCATATAACACTTTTTCAACAGTGGATGTATATGTCTATGCAAGTACATCATCGCATTAACCTTGATTTTCTCGCTCGGTTCTTGAGCGGCAGACTCATTAGAGTGAAAGATGGTGGTAGTAAATCTCTTACCGACGAACGCCAAGCGAACGTCTGAGACCCACCTATAGTGGGAAGGATTTCTAACTCTGGGTGAATATTGGAGCTTCGTGCCATCTATAAGATATAAACGGTTACAATCGATGCTTTATTTAAAAAGCGTGTAACATAACTGTTACTCGATATATTTCCCTTAATTGTTGTTAGTAAAATCGACAAAAACGGCGATATCCAATCGCACCCAGATACATGGTGTATGCAACAACCACAAGTATCGACTTTCAACAATTCTGTGACTCTGCCAGGACCGTCACACAATTTTCTTCGACACGCAAAGATACCGCAGTCTTATCCACCGCAAAGTAGCGTGAGGGATAAAAAACTCAAGAACTCATGTCCCAAAATAAATTCCCAAAAAGAGATAATTGAAAGAGAGACAAGTTTAGATAATTAACTCGATAAAATTAAGCACGTGATATGGAGCAATAGGTGGTGTGCTCCAATGTATCAATTGGTACTCGATACGACGATGTGAAATCGGGGGCACAATTTTGGCGGATTCGGAAAGTCACAAATTAAATCGGTGTTTGGATCTTTAGACCGAAACTTTGAACCGTGTCGAACATGATGGGCTAGATTAGGTCGCGGCTTTGGGCAGCAGGCGACTGAACTGAAGTTGGTCGGATCGGGCGGTGGGAGACGGAGCTCAGCAGGGGACTTACTGCGGCAAGTCGAGTCGGACGGTCGGCGCCGGATTGATCGGACGGATCGGGCTGCAGTAAAGTGGATTTCGGCGCGGGCGATCTGGACTGCAACTTCGGCGGTGCTGGTCAGATCGGACGACGGAAAAACCGAACAGGATGATTGGGACTCGATTATGGCGGTCGATCGCAGCGAGGGCCGAGCAGAGTTGATCGCGGTGGATGGTCGTGCAGCGGAGGCGAGGTCCTGGCTGACTGGGTCAGCTCGACGGAACGCGGCGGTGGATCGGTGCTGATCGAACGCGGCGGAAGGCGGCAGTGCACGTCGTGGGGTTCGGTCGGACGATCTAGACTGGCGCTAGTCGGTTTCGATCGCTTGGAGGTGTACGACAAGGGGTCCGGGCAGGTCGCGGCTTCCGGATTGGGACTTCGGTGGTGCCAGCGGAGGGTTTCAACCAATTTTTTTCTTTTCCTTTTTTTCGGAATTCGTAAAAAAATTGGAGTTACGTGCTGATAACGTGTTTCAGGAGATTGTGAGAAAGCAATAAAGATGAATCAGTAAATCAATCAATTGTATTCATAACACTGATAGAGGGGGCCTTTATATAGGCTTTACAATGAGAGTCATTGCTTACTTAGGATTCCCAATTAAGATAACACACCTAATGGGATCCTATTACTTATAGAAGGATCTAAAACCCTTTTATCAATATATCCTACTATAAACAGTATTATTCAAGACACGTACAAGGAAAAGACAGAATCATAATTTCCCGTAACAATTACTAAATTCACATTAAAAATACTTTTATAACATAATTTGTCAATATTTTTCTCATTATACATTGAAAGAGATTACTGTTGAAGTTCAACTTGAGAAAATCAATTGTCACGAAAGAGAGGTAAAAGTTAACCCATTCATTCATATAAATATAAATATTATGAGATATATAGAAATAGATATATAATTTTTGTTAGAATAAAAAATGAATTGAAAAAATATCCTCCACCTTAAGTGACACCGTGTCGCTGTCCCCGTGTTTGCGTTCCTCAAACGGAAATCACTCTCGGTTTCAGGGCCCCCAGCTCTATAAATAGATAAGGATTCTTGAAATCATAATCAAGAAACCGCAACGCAAACGCGCATTACAAGGAAATTTCTGAGATTTCTTGGGCATAATCTTCCCGGAGCTACTGATTTTGCATCATTTCAAGAGGTATCCTCAATATAATTCTCTCTCTTTTTTTTTTTTTGGGGTTTTCTTCGATTCACACATGCATATTTTTCTCCATTGAATCTTCTTCATTGCGACTGCGAGTGGAAAAGGAAAATATTTTGACGAACCCCATAATCAAGAAAGTACCATTCAATCGCCTCGTCTGGATATACGAGTTTATGTAGGTGTTGTTCTACTGATGTTATGTACGTGCGTTAGCTTCTGTTGCAGATGATATGCGTATTAATTTTGTTGAAGAAATTGTGAAAACTGTGTCGATGTGGGATGTTTTATGGGAATTCATGCCGATGATGCGATGATGTCTGTCTGTATGCACGTATGTCTTTTCTGTTGGGAGGATTTGGGGATAATTGATCCATTATGATTAGGGATGGCAAAATACCCAGTTCGCCCGCCCTGCACCGGTGGGGATGGGGATTACCCGATTCAAGTGGAGATGGAATGCGGACATGATGAAGGTATTAATGGGGATAGGTACGGGAAGTACCCATAGATAATGTTTCCCGTTATATACCCGCGTTAAACCTGTATATATTTTCTTATGTTTAATTATATAGATATTTATACATATACATATTTATATGTTATATTTTCTGTGTTCTCTTTTAGTTGCAACACTATTATTTTACACATATACGATCTTCGATCGTATTTTGTTCTATTAATATAAAAATGAATGTTATCATGTACTGTTGAATTTGTGTAAATGTATATTTAAAAACAAATTTTTATATAATTTACAAAAATATAATTAGGATATGTATGCACTATAATTTTATAATTTCTTATGATTTATGCAGTATTATATTTACTTTTAATAATTACTCATCATTATATATGTTTATACGTATTATAAAATATTATATTAATTTTTATTAGTAAGCTATTTGAATTCGCTTGTAATTATGAATATAAAAATAATATTTACAAACGGGTAGGAAGTAGGGATGATGAATAAAAGTAGGGCTGGGGGGTGGGGGGACGGTTGTATAGCCGCGGGAGCGGGTGCAGGGATGTCCTTTAAGGGATGTGGAGGGGTGGGGTGGGGTGGGGACAGTTGTATAGCCGCGGAGCGGGTGCAGGGATGTCCTTTAAGATATAGCGGGGGACGGAGGTAGAGGTTCCTGCACCCGCTTGCCCACATTGTTCATTGCCATCCTTAATTCTGATGATTGAGGATGGTTTAGGAAAAAAGAGGATTTGGATCTGGCACTGGATATATAATCTTTTGATCCTTAAAAGGTAAATATTGAGCACATGAGGAAGCAAATTCCTATTAAATGAATGATTGTGATTTGTATAACATAACAGGGTATACCCATTTTTGCTCCTATTGGTAATTTTTTATGTCATCAATCTACATTGTCGTGCTAATCATCCGCGTAGTTTCTAGTTTCTAGCAATTTTTCATATTACCTAATCAAGGTGAGATGCAAGTGTCGATGTTCTCTTATACTAATATATAGTATATTCTATATTATTGTTATCGTGACATGTTGTTAGTGCTTTTTATGTGCTTCGATATTCTCGACGTAGTTTTCTTTTTTTCCGATTCATCACGTTGTGATGGAATCTGATTTTTTGTATCTGTTTTTTTTATTCCTATTTTCTTTTATTTCATGTTATCTTTTAATTTATTTTTCAGTATTTTTCATTTTTTTGAGTTGATTTGCTTTTTTCTCTACATTTTCCCCTCTTTTTTCCTTTTATGTTATTAATGTAACGATCATCGACGGTTCAAAGTTTGATTCATGTTAGCCGACCCCAAATCATTTTGGGACTAAGGCTTAGATGTTGCATCACGTTGTGAGCTTAAAATAATTGCATCTATCATTCCTTGTTAAGCGCGTCGGTAAGTCTTTGAAGGCGTGGTGGTGGCGGTGGTCCGGCTCACAGGTGGCGGAGGTCCGAGGCTCGGCGGCGGATGTCCGGCGGCGGAGGTGGTCCGGTGGCGGTGGTCCGGTTGCGGAGGCGCTGGACGTCCGGCGGCGGAGCAACCAGGGACAGCGGCGTTGGCGGGCGGGCGAGGTCCGGCGGCGGAGGTCCGCGCGGAGGCGGTGGAGGTCCGGCGCGGAGCGGCGGCAGCTGGGGCAGCGCGGCGCTCAGCGGTGGCTAACGGCGGCGGAAGCCGACGGCAGCGAAGGCGGCTGGAAGCGGCGGAGGGCGGCGGACGATGGCTGGGCTAGGGCGGTGCTCGGCCGATTTTTTTTTTTTCGTTCGAGCTACGTGCTGATAACGTGTTTGAGGAGAAAAGTAAAGACAGCAATCAATTGTATTGATAACAATGAATAGATAGGCATTACAAAGAGAGTCTTTCCATACATAGGATTCCTAGTTAAGGTAAGACATCTAACAGAATCCAACTACTTATGGAAGAGTCTAGAAGCTACCATAACTCTTATCCCCCTACAACTAGTATTAGGTAAGACACCAATACGGGAAGGATTTCCCGGAACACATTTATTATTATTGGTTGTTTGGGTTCGTGGGCGGTTCTACTTTTTTAATTTCAAATTTTGTTTTCCGTTCCTCTCATATGTTAGGCCAATTAAAGTGTTATATTACGTGAAATTCGTGGGTCTGATTATGGGAATCCATCTTTTTTCTTCTCAGGTATTTGAAATTATACCAAAAAAAAAGGTGTTGTGATGGAAGACAAAACTGGGAATGATCTTATCAAAGAAGATAAGGTGGAGAAAGAGAAGCTTCATTTCAAAGTCGAGAAGGAAATTGAGAATGATGAAACAGAAGAAAAGACTAAGGTGGAATTCAAAATGGAAACCAAGTCGGTCATGAAAGACGAGTTAAAATACAAAGCAGATGATGAAGCGAAATCGCACGAGAAGGAGACAAGTGATGTTGGTGAGGAGTATGTAAAGGAGGATAAAAAGGAAGACAAGAAGAAGAAAAAGGAGAAGTCTGAGGATCAATCTGACAAAGAGAAACCCAAAAAAGAGAAGGAGAAGAAAGAGAAAGACAAGGACAGAAATATAGCGGCGTCGGAGGAGAGGAGGGATGAAGAGAAAAAGAAAGACAAGACAGATGAGAAGAAGAAAAACAGTGGCAAGCTTAAAGACAAAGAGGGTGTTTCTGTAGAATCCGGTGAAGAAAAAGAGAAGGAAAAGAAGAAAGATGAAGAAAAGAAACACAACAAGAAGGATACAGAAGTCGAATCCAAAGGGACAAGGCAAGAACCAGATGAGGAGGAAAATGAAGAGAAAGAGAAAGACAATAAGAAAAAGAAGAAAAATAAAGACGATGGAGATGAGAGTGTAAAAGAGAAGGAAAAGGAGAAGAAAATTAAGGACAAGGATAAAAAGAAAGGAAAATCCGAACAAAATGACGGTGCTGAATAAGAAGTTGGCGAAAATCAACGGCAAAATCCAAAGTCTTCTTGAGAAGAGAGCTGAAATCATGAGGATGATAGAAGAGGGAGAGGACAAGAGCCATGCTGATGCAAAGGTGAGCAAAGATGTTACAGAGAATGAAGTCCAAGATTCCAGCTGCAGCTAAGGTAACATACACTTGGATCTTTTCGTAATGTACAATTATATTTCTAAATCAAATTAAGCGACTATACTGTCGTCACGTGTGTGATTTGATTTCGAAGCTGTCAACTTTGCTATAGTAGCTTGATGCGTCTAAGTCTACGTTCGTTTTTATTGGTCTGTGGAAGAAGGTGGATAGTTAGGTTGATCCTAATGCGGTGGTTGTAGTGGAAGATGCTTTTACAGTGTGTATGTATATCTTTGTCCCAACATTAATAGAGTAGACCTTTTGCTTTATTTTTTTTGGTCATGTTCATGCTTTCTTGAGTGAATGATGATATATGTTCTTGTAGAAAATCCTGAATATACATTTCCCCGTTTATTTCCCGAATTCTTATTAATTTGTGAAATTGGAAATAATCCAAGTTATCATAGTAGAAATATAATGGTCTTGTTCAGGTTGAATTTAGAGTAGAGCTCTGAGGTTTGGCCTAGTCACCCAAGAAAAAAATTAGTGAACTTTAAGATTTACAAGAATACACCCCTAAGGTTTTATTTTGTATTGCAATTACCCGCCGTTTATAGCAAAATCATTTCGAAAATATGACGGGTTAATGGTGGGTTACCCTCGTGATGAGCTATTTACAACCCGTGTAAATTAAATATGCTGATCACCCTCTTGTGTTTCCAGAAAATAGACCGATGACCCCATGTGAAAATTACATTACCCTCTGTGTTCTCAAGAAGTGGCATACTAACCCCTTAGTTTTTTCTGAACCTTGCAAATGCACAATATAATTGAGGGGACGGTGGACTTTTCCTAAAACGCAGAGGGATCATGTGGCTATTTAATTTACACAGGGCGGTGATCTGCCCATTTGTAAAAATACAAGGGGTAGTCGGCCCATTTAATTCATACATGGGATAAATGGCCCATTTTGTGAAACACATTAGGGCAACTGCCAAAAACCCAAATATAGCGGTTAGACCTTTATTGTTAAATTAAACCTCAGGAGTACTTCTCCATAACTTCTAGAACTTAATTGGGTATTTTGTAGTTTTCCCTTAAAGTTGTAATTTTGAAAGTTCGGGCATCATCAAAGAAAATAATGGAGAAAGGCAGATTTGACACAGTAGCATATTGATTACTTTGTAAAAGATCACACATGAAGAAAACAAAAAGAAAAAAACATGGATACTTCTTTATTTTTTGCATTTCATCGAATGCATGAGTATTCTCATCAATAGCAACGTAACTGGATGGGAGAGGTTAGAGTCCAATTGAAATCAAACCCATAAAACGACTTAATCCGAACGTCCCAATTCAAATTCGGTTGGCCTTCACGGGTTTCATGGTGAGTCCATCCAAATTTGAACAATGGGTCGTAATGTTGATCCCAGACGTTCATAGGGAGTTGATCAACGGTTCTGAACCACGTGCGAGGCAGCTTGCCGGTGAAACGTAGTCGCCGAACAGTACATCGGCAACGCCTTGGCCTTCTGTTCCCGGAAGCCAGGCTGCAACAAGGGCATCGATTGGCTGCAGGTATGGCTGAATCACTACAGGACGGCCCATGATCAAAATGACCACGCATCGAACCGAGGCGCACACATTGTCAATAATTTTAAGTCCCGGTTCAGGAAGTGTCAGATTTTGGCTGTCTCCGAATGTTTCTGAATAAGGTGGTTCGCCCACCACGACAATGGCGTACGTGAAGTTGTTTGATTTTACATATTCGGAATCCGGGTTCTCGTTGAAAATGACTGTTGTTTTTGGATCAACTGTGTTGTGAATGGCTGTCAGGATCGTGGTACCTGACAATGGAAAATATTCGAGTGAGTTAGAAGAGAAAATATTCGGCCTGATTACAAAAAGAAACGGTTATTTTATAAAAAAATACTGGGTATATCCTTCAAACTTGGCTTGAGATTCAAGTACTAATGAGGGTGCAATTTGTTAATTAGCAACAAAATTCGGTAGGGTTTGTATTTTTGATAGTTTCGATTTATTTCCAAAACGCCGTTGAATGTCAAAGTATCAGAAGCCCATGAAAATTCTGTGAGCGAAATTACATCCCCACTAACGCTTAGTTCCCGAGTTTTAGTAGAAAAGAAAAGAAAAGAAAGGGAAAGAAAATTAGGAGAGAAAAGAAGAGAAAGCAAAGTGAAGAGAAAGTGTATTTTGTGTTCTTGAGTCGGAAGGAAGTGAGAGAAAAATTAACCATTTTGTTCTTTTCTCTCCAAATCCTTCCAAATAAGAAGGAAAGTTAGGAGGAAAAGTCTTCGTTCCATTTCTTTTCATTAAAAAACTCAGAAACACCAAATATTTTTTCTTTCTTCTTATTTCCATCCATTTCTCTTCTTTTCTCTCGTTAAGTTAAACTAGGGAACTAAGCGTAAAGAGTTATCGAATTAAATTTGCATTCACCCCCCACTAAATTGAAGGAATATCAATGGTAGCTTTTGCGGTTAACCCAAATTTACATAGGAGTAAATAGTGCACGATCCGTCGAATTTCGACGGACATAATTTTTTTATTTAATTAAGAGTCAAATAAAAATAAACTTATATTAAATTAAATACAATAAAAATATATTACTAACAATAACAATGAATAATATTATACAACATATACAAATTTTCGAACTCTGAGATTACTAAACATAAATATTTGTCACCGCATCACAATCCTAGATATTCAATTAAATATAATAACCAACAAATATAATATAATAATATTTTGTATAATTAAATTTTTAAGTAAATTTTAAAATTAACACAAATTGTAAAAATATAAAGTATATTATCTAATAACAAATCTAATTTCAAAATATCTTACGTCTTGTCGAAAATTTTGTTAACGCCGTATTATGCTGGTAAGTTATGTGATTTATCTAAATCCGTATAAGATTTTTATAATTTCATTATTTCCGTGATTTTCATTATATTCTAGTAAAAGGCTCTAAGAAAAAAAAGCTGATTTCAATTATACCTGCATTATCACAATAAAAAATCATTAAATTTAATGATATCATAATTATCTTTTAATTACCTTATTATTTGATGATATTCAAATTAAATGATATCTAGCATATGTCACATAATTAAATATTAGCATTCTAATATCTCGGATGTACATAAATATAATTAGAAGAAATATTATCTCGGATGTACATAAATATTATCATATTTTGATGTCAGTAACAAGAAGAAATACGCGTTTTAAGCCGATTTTACATAACTATATTTTATTAATCAATTAGGAAATATATAGTTCTTTTTATCAATTAACCATAAGATTTTTCGCTAACTTAGTTATTTTACTTATTATAAATATAGTTAAGAAGTGTCAAATAAGCTTATTGTTAATTATTTGCATTACAAATACAAATATTTTATTATAAATGGACATGCCACTACCACACCAGATCTAGATGAATTAATAGATAAGTCAATAAAGAAAAGTTTTGTCAAAAACTCCCACAAAATGACAAAAATCAAACTAAACCAAACATACCCAGTATATCCCGCTCAGAGCAGGGTCTGGGGAGGGTAAGATATACACAGACCATGCCCCTACTTATTATGGTAGGGAGGTTGTTTCCGTGAAGACCCTCAGCTTAGTGCACAACAATATATTGAGTACAAAGGGAAGCATATGATACAAAAAAACTCAATACCAGACACAAAATGACAAATAAGTCAAATTAATGAGAAAGCTAAAGTTAATTTATTTTTAATAATATATATATATATATTAATTAATTAATTAATGAGCCAATAGTGAAAAATAAAAAATGAAATTAAAGTATAAGCCAAATCAATAAGAAAGCTAAAAAATCCATTATTACAATTAAATTACAATTTATATATAGATGTAGAAAGAATCAAAAAAATATCATAGAAAAAAATTCAAATAATATAAAAATATCACAATTAAACATATAAACCAGAAGGTACAAAAAATTCAATCTTTGTGTATTATACAAATAATAAAATAATAAAGATGACAATTCTCGGGGAGTATGACTAAAGAGGAACAAAAAAAATCAAAAATCTATATTCATCGTTATTCACAATTAATATATGAAAACATTAAAAATATAATATTAATATGACTTAAACTATTGACGGAAACTTACGGAAACATACCATCAAAGTTTTTGGTAATATCATTGAAATGCTAATAGAATATGGGAACAACCGTCATTATTGAACAATCAAAATTAAACATCCATATAAATCATATGCTAATTTTAATTATAGGTTCAATTCATTTTATTTTAAAAAAACTTAAAAGTAGCAAAAAAACTCAAAAATTACACGTAGGAAACAATTAACAACAAAATTTTCCTCTAAATTTATTCTACTTTTGTACTTGAGAGAAATTAAGAATAAATTTGTAAACGATACTTATTATAAAGTAGTCAAAGAATGTCAAATAAGTTTTTTGTTACTTATTTTAAGTTTTTTTATTATGAATACAATTTTTTATTATAAGATGGACATGCCAAAGTCAACCAGATACAGACAAATTAATTAATAAAGCGATATTAGAAAAAGTTTAAAAAAATTGTTAGAAGAACCACAAAATGACATATTAAGAAATGAAGCGAAAAATAATTCAATTTTTCTATATATACACACACACATACATATATATATATATAATGTAGATTAATTATTAATAAGTCAATAGTAGAAAATACAAAAAAGAAAAAAGAATACATACGTTAAATCAATGAGAAAGCTAACAAACTCAATTTTAATGTAGTATAAGATATATATGTAGATAGTTTTATAAATATATAGATTATCGAAATATTCATTAATTAATAAGTTAACTATAAAAAATTTTAGAAAATATAAAAAAGATCCTAATAAAATATAAGTCAAATCAATGAGAAAGCTCAAAAAACTTAATTTAATATAATATATGGATACTTAATGAAAAATAATAAAATTGACAATTCTCCGAGAGTATGATCAAAAGAGAAAAAAAATAAAAAAATTTATATTTATCGCCATTCACAATTTATGAATGTATTTAAAATATAATATTACTCGTAATTAAACTATTGACTGAAAACTTACATGGAATATTAAAATCAAGAAATTAGACATCCATATAGCTTGTAATTAAAATATACTGAGAATACGAGAACAAGCGTCATTATTGGACAATCAAAATCCATATAAATCACATATTTTAGTTTTAATTATATATTTAATTAATTTTATTTTTAAAAAAATTTCAAAATTTGCAAAAAAAACCAATATATATATATATATATATATATATATATATATATAGATAGATAGATATGATATGATAGTAATTGAAAGCAAGAGATTGCCCAAAAACTCTTGATGAAAAATATTACTTAGATGATATTAAATACCGAGATTTTAGCGAAATAATAAAAGAAAAGTTAAAAATATGTGAGAAGCTAAACATATAAGTAAGAATTAAGGCATTTATTAACATTTTAGAAATGTTAAATCGAAATTTTTTTATCCATAAATTCAGCAAAAATAATTAAGGAAAAGGTAACATATAATTAAGATATTAGAGTATTTATTAATGACAATCTCTATATTAAGAATTAAGACATTTATTAACATTTAAGGAATGTTAAATCGAAAATTTTTTAAGGAAAAGGTAACATATAATTAAGGCATTAGAGTGTTTATTAATGACAATATACACAATATAGGTGAGAGTAATTAAAAATAAAAAATTGCCCATAAATCTACAAAATGACACGTAAGACAAATAATTCTGGTGCAAGAAAAAAACTCAACTTTTATATATTATATAGATAGATAGATGTTGTTCAAAACCCACCGAAAAATTGAAAAACAGTGAAGATCTAATCGAACCAAAGCGAACCGTAAAAATGGTATCCTTGCAGGGCGGCTACAAATTATAGTTGGGCGGTTTGGGGTTCGCATCTTGTGAATCGGGGTTGTTGGTACACTCAAAAGTTCCTAATTTCGTACCCTAGTAGATTCAAAAACCCTAATCTCCCTGTCAACATGTTACCATATTTGTATATAATGATTATGTAGGATATTAAAAGGAAGTTTTTTTAATGCATAAGGTTAAATTTTTATATATTTTTTAATTTAAAGAATACATATGCATTAAGATGGATCGGGTCGGACAAAAACTATCCAAGCCGTAATATTATGTTTTTGTTTTCAAATTGTATTATTATGTTTTTAGATTCGATGTTTGCGAAAAATTCGATCCTTCTTTTCGTTTTCAAATTGTATTATTATGTTTTTAGATTCGATGTTTGCGAAAAATTGCCAATAACCGCAACTGGAGTGAGGGTGTCGATGGATAATCTTCATTTGGATTCTTTGTTTCTTTCAGGTACAGGAATAGTATCAAAAGGCGATGCAAGAAGAAAAATGAAAGGTCGCCTGAAACTTGACGATTAAAAAGCAATCAGACTAGATATAGAACGATGATCAAATCACGCTGCATAAACCCTAACCATTATCCATGGGAACGGTTCGATTAACATAAATTACCCATGGACTGGATACTCTACATAGGGTTAGTGCAGTAGTTGTAGAAAACCATCAAAACCATCACACTGCTGGGGAAGCAAGCAAAAAGAAAAAAATAACACAGAAACTGAGGGGATCAAGCATGAGCTTTACCATCTGTAATATTTCCGGGTTGTCCCTGCCATTGGATCATCCAGCCACCACACTGGTTGCCAATATCGTGGGCGTGAGTCCCTGCTACTAGAATCTTGGATACCTTCTTAGGAAGTGGCAACACCGGACCATGTGAAGAATTACCATTCTTTAGCAGCACTAGTGATTTTCGAACTGCTTCCCTTGCCAGTTCTCTATGTTCCTGCCGAAGTTGGTTAAAGAATAAGCAATTGTACTTGTGCTCTGACATTCTGTACAAAAGGTCGACTAACCTGACTTCATTCTGTACAAAAGGTCGACTAACCTGACTTCCCAGATGCTTGGTCATGCTATAATCAGCCAACGGGTGTTCGAATAGACCCATTGTGAACTTAACTCTTAGAATCCTTCCTACTGCATCGTCTATTCGGCTCATGGGAATAAATTTATTGTTCACCAAAGAGGTCAGGCCATCGATGAATTCTGTGTAATTGTATGGAACCATGATCTGCATCGAGGGACTCTTCAAATCATCCCAGGTTGTCACTGCATTGCCCTCATTGATGCCTTTTTTGGTTCCACCGTCACCTACGAAGTGTTTGGCACAAGCTAAAATGTTTGTCCGGGAAAGCACATATGGTATCATACAAATGAGGGTATATGGATTGAAAGATGTAAGATTGTGTATGGACAAATCGAGAATGCAAAGCTAACTATCGCACTACTCATATACTAAAATTCGATCGGATTTTTTCTACTAATATAAGAACAAAGGGAAAAATGTTTTTTTAGGACCGTAACTTTGGCTTAGTTGGCTTATAAAGACATTATCTTTTCGGGCCTGGAGAAGAAGGACATTAATTTTAAAAAGTGGGAAAACAAGGATAATTAAGCCCAAAGGAGGTCCGATTGGGCTAAATTGGCTCGTGCCTTGCACGTGACGGGTCGATTGCGGGAAAAAAATCAGAAATGGGAGCAGAGCCTCACAATCGGTTTGAAAACATTTTTTCCCCAATCGGTTCGAAAAAACCCTAACCCACCGACCGAAGACGACGGAAGAAGCCTTACAATCGAAGTTTGAATACACAATCGAAGTTTGAATACACAGCTGCGAGAATATTGACAACAATAGAAAGAAGATTAGCAACTTTCGCTGAGCATGGTTTCAGTTCGTGACAAGAAACGGCCAAACTCTCCACCACAAGTAAACAATAAGTTTTGTCAAATGTTTCTTTACGATAGTGAGAGGAATGAAGATTTGGGTAGAGAGGATAACTCTGACTTAGAAGACTTCAGTGATAGTGACTATGGTGAAGAGAGTGAGAGTGATAATGATGACTTATTGTTTGAAAAAATGTCAATGAAAGGATTAATACTGACAGCATAATTGGTGACAATATAGAGTCAAATGCAAGTAGTGAAGAAAGTGATGATGTGTTGGGGTTATGATAATGGAGATTTTGATGAGAATAAAATTTCAGATGGAGAGCAAAATGAACCTAACTATCCCATTTTCAACCCTGAAGTGATTTATGAACCTGAATTTGAGTTAGGGATGATTTTCAGTACTAGAGATGAATTTAAAAAAGTTGTTAATTCATATGCCATAAAGACTAAGAGGTCAATAAAATTCACAAAGACTGCACCTACTAGGTGTTATGAAAAATGCAGTGAGAATTGTGGTTGGAAGGCACACTTGATAAAGGTTGAAGGTTAGGAGAGTTTTCAGATAAGACAGTATGAGGGTTCTCACACTTGTGTGGCTCAATATAGGGTAAGAAATTTTAAATCATCTTGGTTGTCTGAGAAGTACCTTAAGAAGTTTATAACAGATCCTAAGAGGAATGTTAGCACCTTTCAGCAAGATGTGGCTGATGACTTAGATATTGATGTTACAAAGGAGCATGCATTTAGAGCTAAAAGGTTAGCTCTGCACAAACTTCAGGGAAATCCAAGTGAACAATTTAGCAAGCTTTGGGACTATGCTGATGAGTTGAAAAGAAGTAACCCTGGGTCTACTGTGATTTTGGCCAGTGTAGAAGATGAAAATGGGGCTAGTAGGTTCTCAAAATTCTATGTATGTCTAAGAAGGGTTTTAAAGCAGGTTGTAGGCCCATTATTGGTGTAGATGGATGCCATTTAAAAAGGTCCACATAAGGGTATTCTATTGACAGCTGTGGGTATTCATTTTGTTTTGTTTATTAGTGTTCTGTTTATCTAAATAAATCTTCTTATACTAGCATTAAATATATTTATTAGGTGAAAAGGAAAAGGCCTATATTAACAAGTAATGAAAGAGATACAGAGGCAACTATAGACGCAACTGATAATCAGAGAAGTGGAATCTTGTTTCCGCCCATGCCACTTACACAAGAAACAATCAGTGAAGTTTGTGAACCATTTGAATTTCCAACCCAACAGTCACAAGTGGAGCAAGTAACCAACTCAACTAGAGTGCCTGGACCTAGCTCATAGGAGCAGCTGCATCAGACTACAAAATCAAGAGTTGATATTTGTAATGCCCGGATAATTAATGTGTATTTATCCTATATTCGATCTTGTAAGATTTGACGTTGTGACATATTAATCGATGATCAGTTCCCCGTACTCGTATCCCTACGTTTTTGTATTCTTTTACCATGCATGCATGCATAATCCTGCACGTCTTAACGTATGCTAAAGGATGACCATAACGTACGCTACGACTGTAGTATAACATACGTTACAGGTGTAGCTTAACGTACGTAAACATAGTCAACTCGGAATCAGACAAGGGTCGGCGTGTGGGGCCTGACGAAGATGCGAGGATATCACTCGCATGAACCTGGACGACTTTCCAACTATGCAAGTCAACGGACTTAACTTACGCTAAGGGTGGTTTTTAGCGTACGCTAAGGTCCTATACATTACGTACGTAAGGCCTGTGTTATAACGTACATAAGCCAATACCAGAAACAGTCCAGTGAGCTCTGGCCAGATGTTAACGTACGCTAATATTCGAGTATAGCGTACGCTAATGCGATTACGTACGTAATTGACATTGGGTAACGTACGTAATGGCTTATAATTCTATTTATAGAACTCGACCCCCACTTCATTTCCAACCCTCACCTTTGCCGATTTTCATGCTCTGAAGATTATCCCTCACCTTATATCCCTCACATCATCATCTTAATCCGATTTTGAGAAGCTTAGACCTTGTGGATTGGAAATAAAGCTTCAGGCGAAGAGTTTCTTCAAGGATTTCATTGTTCTTCCCTTCTTTGAGGTCTGTTAACTCTACACCAAGATGGAGATTTCATTCTTAGTTAGATTATGAACTTTTCCCTGAGATTATTGAGCTTGTTGTGTTAAATGAATCCAACACCATGTTTAAAGAGGATTGTATTGGTTGAATTAAGGTTTTCTTTTATACTATGTTGAGCCATAATCCTTACCAACCTTAGAATGGAATTTCCTGAGATGAATTAGCTTGATGATGTTTTCGTAACACTCTTTTGGGGAACACATGCTAAGGCTTACCCCTGTGTAAGATGGATTCAAGTAGTTGAATGTGAATGGTGTTTAATTAGATTCTTGCTTTAGAAAGACTTGTTGTTAATCTTCTTGAGGATAGTTAGAACTAAGCAAGGATATTTGGAACAATCATTTTGAATGAAGAATTTGATAAGAAGAATTAACCACGAAAGAACAAGAATCGTAGAGATGTTTTAACCTAGAATTTGATTGTACGTGATTATCTCGTTATGTATCGTATTAGCAACCGAACCAAGCATTCGAGTTAATAATCGAAATTAGAGTTGGAACACGGGATATATTTATATGATGGATGTCCTTATAATTGTAGAAACCGACTTGGTGTTCCGTTACGATCTCTTGAATTCGCATGCCTTTTTCCAAACTTAGTACTCGTCGGAAAATAGGACCGAGAACCGATTGTCCGTTATTGATAGCTCGATTATAACTTAAGGAGTTCGGTACTCGTGTGTTAGTTTTGGGAGGATTATTGAATTCTTTGTTATTCCCTTGTACAAGGTGATCGATCGAGGGGCAACGACCTTCGAACGTGTGACATTCGTGTGAGTATTTAATTCTTGCCATATTTGAGGCAAGTATCGTATTTTGAAATTTTTAATGTTGGGATTTTGAGCATACATATGGTTTATTCATGTTGTTGAACATGGGATTTATTTCGTTGAATTGTCATGATATTCGTTATCGATTACTTGTATGTTCATGTTGATGGACATAGCGATTTTGCATATATGTATGCATAAGTTGTGTTTGTGTATGTTGTGCGATCTATGCTGAGGGCGCTGGACCGGATGTCCACCTCGTGTTGGTCCGACGGGATCATCTTGGGATCTATGCTGAGGGCGCTGGATCATTGGACGGGTTTTCCACCTCGTGTTGGTCCGACGGGATCATCTTGGGATCTATGCTGAGGGCGTTGGATCATTGGAATACCCATGTTGTGTTAATGGAATCATGTGGATTCACATTGTTGGATTCCGGTAGCGGAAGTCCGTATTGTGTATTCTGTTATGTATTGTTGTTGCTGTTGTTACCCAAAATATTATCTGGAGATATGATGGAATGGACGAGTAACAAACAAAGTGCGAGAGCACATCCGTGAGGAAATAAATAACACAAGATTTGTCGGGGTTGTTAGTCCTGGGCTTGAATGCTCTCGCGAGATGTTATTAATATGAATACTAGTGAGTACAGATATTAATGTTAGAGTACAATTACAATGAGTGTAAAGACTCTAGTTATCTTAGCTAGAGAATGCTGAAGATTGCCGGAAGAACCAGAGTTGAAGCTCTGTGAGTTCTTGTTACAAAGATGGAGAGATCTCTGTATATTTTGCTTTTGGTCTTATGTATTCACGTTGTAAACTGTGCCTTTGTTAATGTATTTCACTGTGTGAATGTCTTCGTGAATCAATTTCATCGTCCTTTGGCCACTGCTGGAGTCCTTATATTTATAGGAGAAGAGGTTGCTAGGTCCTCCCTGTCCATCGCGGGCGACCGCCGCTTCCTATATTAAAATAAGGTGGGCGATCGTCCCATCACGTGGGACTATTTCCTTAAAGTCCACGGCTGCTACTGGCAGCCAGATGTGCGAGCCAATGAGAAGTCTGCACGCGTCCTGAGTCGCTTTCTCGGGAGGGCCCACTTTGCACCTTTCGGTGGGTCTGTCGGTAGGTGTGAAGGTGGTGACAAACTGGGGTCAAAAGGCCTTATCTTGTGGCGCCTTTTGAGGATTTGCATGTGGGTCTTCACCCAAGATTCGGTCTTCGAAGACTTTGACGGGTGCCAGATTCATACGTGGCACGGGACGATCGTCTCCAGTCGGCCATTAGAGGCGATCGCCAGATGCCAATAGACGATCGGCTTGGACGTCGAATGCTTGGCGCTTGCCCTTCATCTGTCTTCTTTAGCTGTCTCCTGATCATTATGCCGATCGCCATCGAGGCGTACAAATCACCGCATAACAATTTCCCCACAGCTCGCTCCGATGTTGAAGACGTGGGGTGAGGTGGCACTACTGGCGATCGCCTGTTTTAGACAAGCGTCTCATTTATTTATGACAAGAACGATCGTCGCCTGGACGAACTGGTTTCGAATTCGGACGATCTCCTTAGGCGCTGGAATTAGCGGGAAGTGGAGGCGGGCTTTTGAAACGTCACAGGGACACGCGCCGCGCTCCCATTGGGGGAGTCCGATGGTTTTTGTCAGACTTGTCACCTGGCGTGCCCTCGAAACGACGCGTACGCGGGTTTTGAGGGCTGCATTTAATGTGCCCCCCGACGGTTGCACTTCAACCCCTGGGATTCCACCTATTTGCACAGAGGTCCCTACTCTCGCCTATAAAAGGGCTAGGCTACTGCAATTCAGATCTTTATGCGCCCTTGCCTTTATACGAACACTCTGCCGAAATCCCGTAAAGCTTCTTGCGCCGACCAACTTTCTTTCTAGGTAAGAACAAAAATTCTCTCCCCCCTTTTCTCTTCGAAACATGTCTGGAGGAGGATCTAATGTGTACGAGGCGGGTAGCTCTTCCGCCGCTGCGACTTCGCCTGCCCGGGAAGAAACCTCCGCGGCTCTTCACATGGAGACGGCCGTCGAGGCCATTCGTGCGGGAATCGCATCCGCGGAGGTTGAAGAGCTTTTCAATGAGGCTGACGTGGCGAGGTCGGCGGCGGCAGCGGGGCAGAGGGGCTCGTCGGTAGACGAGGATGAGGCGGTGAGGCTGTACTGGGAGCAGAACAGCGTGTTTGGCTGGGCCTTTTTGGAATTTGCCTGACTTATGGAGAGGCTGGACGGACCACATCCTCAGTTTGACTTCGGTGCATACTCAGTCGCCCACCCCTATGAGCCCGTTAAGTGGACGTCATTGCGGGCCACGGACCGCTCCCCGTGGACCCTCGGTCAGATCCGGAGTTTGGCGACCAGGAAGGACTTGAGTCGCTGGAGGGCGAAATTCCATATCCCTTCTGATGTTTCATTGTATGTGCCCTCGGAGAACGAACCTGCCGACCAACCTCCCGAGGGTTTGGTCGCCGTTAACGAACTGATCCTGGAGGCCGGTTTACGGTTCCCATTGCCGTTCGCCGTGTCATACCTGCTGTCCGCATGGAATGTGGCGCCGCTCCAGTTGACGTCGAACGCCTGGCTGCAGATTATCAGTACCTTGACACTTTTTGGCGGTCATCGGCTGTTCCGTCTACCTTCTGCACTGGAAATGAACTACCTCTTCAAGCTGACTGCGCAGAAGGGTTCAGTCGGCGGCTACCACATTCAGGGTCGCATGGGTAGGGTGGTCCTCGGGGTGCCGAACAAAGTTCAGGGCGACCTGACAAAATGGTGTTGGGTCGGCGGAGCGTGGAGGTCGGTGGCGAGCGATACACCAAAGGATGAGTTGGATATCCCTACCAGCTTTCGGGAGAGGAATCTGAGTAAGAATTTTAATTCTCCCTTTATTCGGATACACCTTTAACTGATCTAATTTGGTTTCCTTTTTGCAGGCTTCCTTGTTCCAGCGATCGACGACCTTCCTTTTGACTTCTTGATCGTCTGGGAGCGAATCCGCAGTCTGCCGGACAACTACCTCGACGTTCGCATGGTTAACAACGAAGCTCATTGGTTGGGCGCTCGGTTGTTTCACTTCCCTCGCCTTCTGAAGGTTCCAGGTATGAATGTTTATTATCTTTTTTATGCTTGACGATCGTCTGTTTGAAAGAGATGTCTAACTTGGCTGAATTTCTTCTTTGACAGAGATCCACTTTCCCCGCTACTCCGAGCCCCCAAGAGAGATTATAATGTCGAACCCCGGACTTTTGAGTCGTCTCCACCAAGGAAAGAATGCGGGTCGTGCCCCTGCAATGACGTCCCATCCTATCCCTGAGGAGAGACCTATTATAGCGCCGGTCGTCAAGCCGGAGGCTCGGGATGAGAAGCAGCTCCAGCGCAACCGCAAGAGGCGGAGGCCGGAGGAGCCCCTGCCCACTGTTGCTGCGGAGGCGTCCATTGTGGTGCCGCCAAGGTTCTAAAAAATGCTAGGCGCTAGGCGTTCGGATTGCTAACGCCTAGCGCCCAGAGGATTAATCGGGGATTAGTCGGGGATTAATCAGATTAGGCGGATTTATTTATTATTATAATAATTATTTTTATATATAAAAAATTATATATGTGTAAAGAATAAAAAACATCTAATATTTAAATATTTAAACAAACATATAATCGATCATATATTAAATTGTTAAACATTTTCATAAGCATAACATAGTCCATAGTATCTCAATTCAGGAATTTATAGTACCGCTAATATAAAAAATAAAAATAAAATATTTATCCGCCTAGGCGCCCGCCCAGCTGCTGTAACACCCCAAATGGCGGTTATTACAGTGCCGTGAAATCCCACACTGGGACCCACCAGGCGATATCCAAAACAGGTTAAATAAATATTATTTGTGATACCGAATCACAACGAAAAGTCATTTCTCCGATTAGGAGTTTATCAAAATATGGCCAACGGCCTTACAACACACAGGATCCGAAAAGAACAAGTATAAACCATATGGAGATGGAAAATACTTCAAATGTCAAATACAACCAAAAGTAATTTAAACGGAACAGGAAATAACACAACACGGTTTAACATAACCGGACAACAAAGATGAGGGCCCCCCGAACTAGTATCCTCCGAATCCTTCGCCGTCGACATGCTCTTCCCGTGCCTTGCCTTTGCCTCGACCTAAAATACAATACAAGTATTTCGCCCAACACAGGTCGGATATACATGATAATCAATTCTTCGACATTAAACAATTCACATATATAGATTTCAAGAATATCATTCCGATTATTAAACATACCCCTCTGGCGAAAGAAACAATCATTCACAAAATATAGAACACAACCAATCATACATCGTCTGAGAACGATTAATATTATGGCTCAAGATGGACATCACAGTACGCCCGATCCGGAAATGTGTCCGTGCACATGTCCACCCCGTATACGGAATCCAGAAATATACGTGGGACAATGTACCTAATTAGCCTCACGAACTAACTTCTCGTGTGCACGGTCCAATGTGGTGATATCCACGCATGACCATCGTGTGCACGGCTAAAAATCCTACACAATAACCAATCGACGCAGATATGATTCCGGATATGTCACGATACAACATGACAACGAAACTCAAAGGATAACACATCGATTAAGGATCAAGAAAGACTCACCAAAGTGAAAATAAGGATCAACGAGATCAATGATTCAAAGGGACGTGTTTGGGAATGCAACACCCATGATGAAACGAAACAACGTCAAATCACGACAAGCATTTCATAACCATTTCATACACATGAATTATATAACCATCACAAGAATCTAATCATCATTATAACCAAGCAAGATAACTTGCCTTAATACGGAGACGAGAATAGTCCTCTTCTTATCGGAACGAACGAACGGTCCTCGACAAGTTTTACCCGAACAATCAACCTTAAACGAAATACATCTTACTCAAAACATATTCGTACAATTATCAATATAGGATTAGTAAGACGTCAACCTACAATCCTTTAAAATAGTTTGTTACTACAAATCATTGAAACCTTATGCCGGGAATCCTTCTAACATCATTACAATTATAAGAATCGGTTTACAAAACTTACCGAATGTTCGCATGGTTCATTATAAACAAGAGTTCTATCAAGGGTATGTTTGAATAACCAATTGTGATGCTAAGATCATCTTATGATGATTAAACTTCCAAAAACATTAAGAGGTTGAAAGGTAAAATCTGCACATTATGATTATTCCCTCTCATTAAATTGACTTTAAGCTAACAACAAGTTCATAAGTTCTGAGATTATACCATACTTATGAAGGTTATCAAAGTCTTGTTACAAGGCTGGAGGGTTCATTAACATGATGGGGAATTCACCAATCCTAGTATGATGATCAAACCTCCTAAGTTCTCAATACAAAAGATTTATGAAAAGTTATTGTTGTAATTATCAAAACCTTTATCAATCTTCAAAGACTAGTGAACTGAACAAATATGATCTGTTAAAGCTTCTAAGGTTTCTGAACTAGATCATCTAATCTCATATTTAACATCATCAAGTTCTTCTCAAGGCAAATAAATACTTAAAATGGTGTTGAATCAATTTATGATATTAAGTTCTTGATTAAATCCAGTTATGAAGAAGCTAACCGATCCATCAAGTTTCTACTGAGTTAAATTCGTCCAGAAGTTGAGTAATGACAGCTACAAACATGATTAAATCACTATATCATCAAGAACACCTCCAACAAACCCTTATTAACATGTTCATCAAAAGTGCTTAAGGAGTTTAATTATAACCATGTTTTACTTGCTTAATCTACTCTAGGTGAAGTATAATTCGTCATTAATAATCAAAATAAGAAAATAATACAGAGAAGAAAACACACCAACCTCCAGAAATGAAGAATAACTTCAATGATATGAGAGAATATATCCCGAGCTTAAAAACAACTCCAAGTCTCCAAGAAAATGAGCTCTACTCCGAGATTCAAGGCTTAGAAACAAGTTGGTGAAGGTTTATATTGTTTTTAGAGTGCAGAGGGATGATATGTGAAGAGAGAAATTCGGTTTGGTTCGTGGAGAAATGAAAAACAGTGGTCCTATAAATAGATCATGAGACTTAGCGCACGCTATCGGGACAGATTTAGCGTACGCTAAGGCCCTTACGTACGCTATCCGAACGATATTACGTATGTAAACGGCTTTCGGTGGCTCTTGTCTTGAATTATTGCAGCCGTTAGCGTACGCTAATGAAGAATGGGTTAGCGCACGCTAGAAAAAGTAGATTCTCACCGACATGACACTCGGACATAGATCGCATGCATGCTACCGGTTAAAAGGCTCACGTGCTGAAGTCAATCATTGCCGATTCCCTCTTAGCGTACGCAACAGAGGAAACCTTTACGCACGCTAAGTCACATGTTTAGCGTACGTTAATAATACTATGTAGCGTACGCTACATTAGCAAAAATCCGAAAATGCAATACTCTAATAACATCGAATCATCACATATGAAATAACAACGATATGATATTCAAATCTATAATACCTCAACATAAAACTAAATGCAACGATTTCTAATAATCAGATTATCCAAATAATACAACGACAGGTAAAAATGAAAAGTTACAGTCGGATATTACATACTCCCCCCCTTAAAAAGAGTTTCGTCCCCGAAACTTAAGGGGTAAATACCTCGGGGTATCTTGCTCGCATACTATCCTCGGTCTCCCACGTAGCCTCCTCGACTCCGTGTCGCGACCACTGAACTTTCAGTAGGGGGATCGTCTTGTTCCGCAATTGCTTGATCCTCCTCTCGAGTATCCGTACAGGACGCTCCTCGTACGGATGATCTTCTGCTAAATCAATGTCTTCGAATTGAAGTACGTGGCTCGGATCAGCAACATATTTCCTCAGCTGAGAGACATGAAACACGTTGTGAATCTTACTCAAGGTCGGTGGCAAGGCTAGTCGATAGGCCAGATCACCTACACACTCCAGAACCTCAAACGGCCCAATATACCTTGGGCTCAGCTTGCCCCTTTTCCCGAAACGAAAAACACCTCGAGTAGGAGACACCTTCATTAACACATGGTCACCAACCTCGAACTCAAGCGGTCTACGACGATGGTCAGCATAAGACTTCTGTCGACTTTGAGCCGTTAACAACCGACTCTTAATCAAAGTGATCTTCTCACGGGCGGCTAACAACATATCGGGTTCCGTACCCAGAGATTCCGACAGTTCGTCCCAACACAAAGGGGACCTACAGCGACGGCCATATAATGCCTCATACGGTGCCATCTGAATCGAAGCGTGCCAACTATTATTATAAGTGAATTCCACCAAAGGCAGCTGGGCTTCCCAATCGTCCTTCCAATCAAGAGCACATGCTCTCAACATATCTTCTAGAGTCTGTATGGTTCTCTCCGACTGACCATCAGTCTGAGGATGGAAAGCCGTCTTGAAATTCAATCGCGTGCCCATCGCACGATGAAGCGCCTTCCGAAATGTGACACAAATCGCCTGGTCACGGTCGACACAATGCTCTTGGGGGTACCGTGTAGTCTCACAATTTCCTTAATAAGCAGTGGCCAATCTCTCGGGGCCCCATGTGTCCTTAATTTCCAAGAAGTGAGCTGATTTGGTCAGACGGTCCACAATCACCCAAATCGTATTCATTCCTCGACGACTCGTCGGTAAGCTGGTGATAAAGTCCATAGATATGTCTTCCCATTTCCATTCAGGAATCGGGAGCGGTTTCGAGATTCTGCGGGTCGCCGGTGCTCAATCTTAACTCTTGTGAGTCAAACACCTCGAAACGAATTCGGCAATCTCACGCTTCATATTCCCCCACCAATAATTCTGTTTCAAATCCTTATACATCTTGCTAGAGCCCGGGTGAATAGAGTACGGGGTAGCATGGGCTTCTCTCATGATACAGTTCTTCAATTCTTCGTCAGCGGGTACACAAACTCGATTTCTAAAACGTATCAATCCATCCTCGTGGATCACGAATCCAGGGGCTTTCCCCTGGGTTACTTCATCCCGAACCCGAGATAAGAATGGGTCCGTAATTTGCTTCGATTTGATCATATCATCGAGAGACGAAGAAATATCGAGGGTGCAAAGTTGTCCCTGAACACGCTGTAACCAAACTTCAATTTCTGGCCTCATAAGGTCCAACTGCAATTCCCTCTGTGCTGTTAAACGGCTCAGCATCTGTTCCTGCACTGTCTTTCGGCTCAACGCGTCGGCAACCACATTTGCTTTACCCGGATGATAAAGGATTTCGATATCATAGTCCTTGATTAATTCTAGCCACCTTCTCTGCCTCATGTTCAACTCCTTCTGAGTAAAAATATACTTTAGGCTCTTGTGGTCCGTAAAGATCGCGGCAGTAACTCCATAAAGATAGTGGCGCGATTTTCAAAGCAAACACCACTACTGCTAACTCCAAGTCGTGGGTCGGATAGTTAACTTCATAGGGTCGCAATTGTCTCGATGCATAGGCGATTACTTTCCTTCCCGCATTAGTACACATCCTGACCACTGTCTCGACGCGTCACTATACACCACAAATCCTTAGTTCCTTTTGGTAAGACCAAAACAGGGGCGAAATCAATCGACTCTTGAGCTCTTCAAAACTCTTGACATGCTTGACCACAAATACTTCTTGTCCTTCCGCAGAAGTTAGTCATCGGTTGCGAAATTTTAGAGAATCCTCCACGAATCGCCGGTAGTAACTGCTAGGCCGAGGAAACTACGAACTTCCTTCACGTTCTTCGGTGGTAGCCAATCTCGAATGGCTTCCGTCTTTGTGGGTCCACTCACCCCTTCTGATATCACATGCCCGAGAAAGACAACCTCAGGCATCCAGAACTCACACTTAGTAAATTTCCCATAGAGTTGTTCTCGCCTCAAAGTATCGAGAACTTGGTGGAGGTGATTCTCGTGTTCCTCGTGGTCGCGAGAGTAAATCAGAATGTCGTCAATGAAAACGACTACAAAGCGATCCAGATAGTTAATAAAAACTCGATTCATCAACTCCATGAATACTGCCGGTGCATTAGTCAGTCCAAATGGCATCACCACGAACTCATAATGCCCATAGCGAGTACGGAATGCTGTCTTCGAAATGTCAGACTCTCGAATCCTCAACTGATGATAACCAGATCTCAAGTCGATCTTAGAAAACACGACAGCTCCCTGAAGTTGGTCGATAAATCATCAATACGAGGCAAGGGATACTTGTTCTTGATGGTTACCCTGTTCAGCTCACGGTAATCAATACATAAGCGTAGAGATCCATCTTTCTTCCGCACAAATAACACTGGTGCTCCCCAAGGGGACGCACTCGGTCGAATATAGCCTTTGTCAGTCAACTCCTCAAGCTGGTTCTTCAATTCTTGCATCTCAGTCGGGGCCATACGGTACGGTGCTTTTGAGAGCGGGGACGTACCTGGTTCTAACTCAATAATAAATTCCACGTCACGATGAGGAGGTAAGCCTGGCAACTCGTCTGGAAATACATCAGGGTAATCTCGGACTACCGGAATGTCGGCCAATTCAACTGATCGACCGGTTGATTTGGTCATGTAGCACCAATAACCAATACACCCTTGATTAAGCAGTTTATTTGCTTTCATAGCGCCGATGACTCTCCCGAGCAGTGGGATTATCACCTCGAAAAATACACTCGAATCCATCATCAGAAGTGACGGTAACCATCCGCTTGCGGACACTGAGTATTGCATCGTGACGATCCATCCAATCGATACCCAAGATTATATCGTCCTTAGGTAGATCGACTACTATCAGATTTGACAACCACTCACGGTCGTTCAAACGAATCGGACAGTCTTGGACTTCACGATTTCCAATAATTCTTCTACCATCAGGTAGACCAATCACGTAAGGCTCACAATTGATAACATGGTCTAGAGGCAAACGACTTAAACAAGAAGAAGATATAAAGGAGTGTGAAGCACCGGTATCAAAAAGAACACACACAGGCTGGGAGTGGATCTCGAGTATACCTGAAATCATGCTGGCCTCGGGATCATCAGCTCTCTTCATCTCGTAAATCCTGGGTTTCGCAGTTCCGGCACTAGGTGTACCACTTTGATTCCCACGGCCCATTCCCCTATTCGCCCCGGTGGTCTGATAGGAAGCGGACGGAGGCGTCCGGTTCTGGACAGAGGATTGCATAGGAGTATGAGACGCTACTGGATCATGTCCGGGCCCACTCCTGCAAAAACGAGCACGGTGACCAATCTTGCCACAAGTAAGGCAGGTGACGGCAGGCTTCGGGCATTTGGTGCTGACATGCCCCTGGTCTCCGCAGTTATAGCACACAACAGATGAAGGGACCGCTCGAGAGTGCGATCCAGCTGGCTTCGACGCCATGGGTGGTCGATCAGAGGGGTTTGGCAATGACTGGGGCTTCCTGAATGTCCCCGGTTACTCTCAGTCTGATTCTGGTTCTTAGACCTTTTGTTGTTGGACTGTGGTTGTTTCTTGGATATCTCCTTCGCGGTGAGTTCGTACTCTAGAGCCTTCTCGATAAACTCTGGTAAGGTAGTACAGTGGTGATTCAACAGCTGCATTCTCATTCGGGGTTTAAGCCTCTTGAGAAAGTATTTGATCTTGTCGGCCTCTGTTCGGATAATTGTTGTGGCAAAAGGAAGGAGTGCCTGGAATTTCTCAGCAACAGCTAATACATCATCGTCTTCAGACGGGTCGGGGTTCAAAAGTTCCGACAGTTTGGCCTCACGGAGTGGCCCTGGATAATAACGGTCTAGCATGAGGTTTTTAAATTCCTCCCATGTGCAAACACCATCAGCTGGCCTTACTGAAAGCCACCAGGTATGAGCGCTTTTGCTAAGATAATACGCGGCTACCGAGACGCGATTCTCTTCCGGGCAGTCCACCATCTGGAAAAGTTTCTCAAAATGTTCGATCCAGTGCACAATGTCAGCCGGCTCAGAGGAGCCCTCATAAGTCGATGGTCGCTGGCGAGAGATGTCGCTGATAATCCGACTCACGGGTCCGCCAATTACAGGAGGAGGATGAGCCCCTTGCTGCTGACCAGTAGCGGCCCTCTGCATAGCTTCCATTAGTTGACCCATCTGGGTCATCTGTGTCATCATGCCCTGCATTATGAGGTAAGGATCGACACGTGCATCCCCGCGCCCACTGTGGTGCGATTGTTCCCTAGAAGGTGAACCACTGTCTGCGGAACTCTGATCCGCATTCGCGCGTCTGTTGGCTCGAGGTATTGGGATTCGGCCCCTTCCGCGGCCTCGTCCCCCTCTGCCACGACCTCTCAGGTTTCTTTCCATACTGAAAGAATCAATCGTAATGATAACCATAAGTACAGTTCAAGATACTAAAATCCATGCTAAGTTAATAGCAACAAGGAATTACATATTAAAGGAATACGGTTATCGATACCACAAATGTCGCACCGAATATCATATCGGTGTCAAGTCGAACAATTTCGATTATACAATAATTTCAGCATTTACCTCGGATTATCAATCAGATAAATCCTGTCACAATTCCTTGAAATAACATGATCAACAAAGAGATCTATACTGATATCAATATCATGCCAGTAATTAAACCATGGCTCATAAAGTACATACCGCATTTGGCTCGCAGGGTCAGGCGTCTGCACAGGTCACACGTGACACGAAGGTTTCTTGATACTAGTTCATTTCTCAATGACTCATGAAAGAAAACGACTCTCTGATACCATCTTCTGTAACACCCCAAATGGCGGTTATTACAGTGCCGTGAAATCCCACACTGGGACCCACCAGGCGATATCCAAAACAGGTTAAATAAATATTATTTGTGATACCGAATCACAACGAAAAGTCATTTCTCCGATTAGGAGTTTATCAAAATATGGCCAACGGCCTTACAACACACAGGATCCGAAAAGAACAAGTATAAACCATATGGAGATGGAAAATACTTCAAATGTCAAATACAACCAAAAGTAATTTAAACGGAACAGGAAATAACACAACACGGTTTAACATAACCGGACAACAAAGATGAGGGGCCCCCGAACTAGTATCCTCCGAATCCTTCGCCGTCGACATGCTCTTCCGTGCCTTGCCTTTGCCTCGACCTAAAATACAATACAAGTATTTCGCCCAACACAGGTCGATATACATGATAATCAATTCTTGACATTAAACAATTCACATATATAGATTTCAAGAATATCATTCCGATTATTAATCATACCCCTCGGGCGTTTAAACAATCGATCACAAAATATCGAACACATCCAATCATACATGGTACGTGAGCGATTAATATTATGGCTCAAGATGGACATCACGATCGCCCGATCCGGAAATGTGTCCGTGCACATGTCCACCCGTATACGGAATCCGAGAAATATACGTGGGACAATGTACCTAATTAGCCTCACGAACTAACTTCTCGTGTGCGGTCCAATGTGGTGATATCCACGCATGACCATCGTGTGCACGGCTAAAAATCCTACACAATAACCAATCGGCACGCAGATATGATTCCGGATATGTCACGATACAACATGACAACGAAACTCAAAGGATAACACATCGATTAAGGATCAAGAAAGACTCACCAAAGTGAAAATAAGGATCAACGAGATCAATGATTCAAAGGGGCGTGTTTGGGAATGCAACACCCATGATGAAACGAAACAACGTCAAATCACGACAAGCATTTCATAACCATTTCATACACATGAATTATATAACCATCACAAGAATCTAATCATCATTATAACCAAGCAAGATAACTTGCCTTAATACGGAGACGAGAATAGTCCTCTTCTTATCGGAGCGAACGAGCGGTCCTCGACAAGTTTTACCGAACAATCAACCTTAAAGCGAAATACATCTTACTCAAAACATATTCGTACAATTATCAATATAGGATTAGTAAGGCGTCAACCTACAATCCTTTAAAATAGTTTGTTACTACAAATCATTGAAACCTTATGCCAGAATCCTTCTAACATCATTACAATTATAAGAATCGGTTTACAAAACTTACCGAATGTTCGCATGGTTCATTATAAACAAGAGTTCTATCAAGGGTATGTTTGAATAACCAATTGTGATGCTAAGATCATCTTATGATGATTAAACTTCCAAAAACATTAAGAGGTTGAAAGGTAAAATCTGCACATTATGATTATTCCCTCTCATTAAATTGACTTTAAGCTAACAACAAGTTCATAAGTTATGAGATTATACCATACTTATGAAGGTTATCAAAGTATTGTTACAAGGTGGAGGGTTCATTAACATGATGGGGAATTCACCAATCCTAGTATGATGATCAAACCTCCTAAGTTCTCAATACAAAAGATTTATGAAAAGTTATTGTTGTAATTATCAAAACCTTTATCAATCTTCAAAGACTAGTGAACCGAACAAATATGATCTGTTAAAGCTTCTAAGGTTTCGAACTAGATCATCTAATCTCATATTTAACATCATCAAGTTCTTCTCAAGGCAAATAAATACTTAAAATGGTGTTGAATCAATTTATGATATTAAGTTCTTGATTAAATCCGATTATGAAGAAGCTAACCGATCCATCAAGTTTCTCTTGAGTTAAATTCGTCCGGAAGTTGAGTAATGACACTACAAACATGATTAAATCACTATATCATCAAGAACACCTCCAACAAACCCTTATTAACATGTTCATCAAAAGTGCTTAAGGAGTTTAATTATAACCATGTTTTACTTGCTTAATCTACTCTAGGTGAAGTATAATTCGTCATTAATAATCAAAATAAGAAAATAATACAGAGAAGAAAACACACCAACCTCCAGAAATGAAGAATAACTTCAATGATATGAGAGAATATATCCCGAGCTTAAAAACAACTCCAAGTCTCCAAGAAAATGAGCTCTACTCCGAGATTCAAGGCTTAGAAACAAGTTGGTGAAGGTTTATATTGTTTTTAGAGTGCAGAGGGATGATATGTGAAGAGAGAAATTCGGTTTGGTTCGTGGAGAAATGAAAAACAGGCTGGTCCTATAAATAGACTGTGCAGACTTAGCGCACGCTATCAGGACAGTTTAGCGTACGCTAAGGCCCTTACGTACGCTATCCGAACGATATTACGTACGTAAACGGCTTTCAGTGGCTACTGTCTTGAATTATTGCAGGCCGTTAGCGTACGCTAATGAAGAATGGGTTAGCGCACGCTAGAAAAAGTAGATTCTCACCGACATGACAGCTCAGACATAGATCGCATGCATGCTACCGGTTAAAAGGCTCACGTGCTGAAGTCAACTGCTGTCAGATTCCCTCTTAGCGTACGCAACAGAGGAAACCTTTACGCACGCTAAGTCACATGTTTAGCGTACGTTAATAATACTATGTAGCGTACGCTACATTAGCAAAAATCCGAAAATGCAATACTCTAATAACATCGAATCATCACATATGAAATAACAACGATATGATATTCAAATCTATAATACCTCAACATAAAACTAAATGCAACGATTTCTAATAATCAGATTATCCAAATAATACAACGACAGGTAAAAATGAAAAGTTACAGTCGGATATTACAGCTGCCTAGGCGCCTGCCCAGCTGCCTAGGCGCCCGCCCAGCTTGCCATCCTAGGCGCCCGACCAGCCGCCTAGGTGCCCGCCCAGCCCGCCTAGGCGGCCGATTAATCACCCGAACGCCCAGGGCAAACGCCCAGGGCATAATCGGAGCGCCCGGGGGCCGCCTAGCGCCTAGGCGCCGCCCAGGCGCCGCCCAGGCCGATTTTTAGAACACTGGGTGCTGCCGGTTGCCGCGCCTCCTATCTCCGCTCTTCCAATGGTGGAGGGGTCTTCGGCCTCAGCGGCCTTCCTAAAGACTGCGGCGATCGCTGATGCTGAGACTCCGCGGGGCAAGCCCTATTTCGGCCGCGACCCCGAGAAGGTCGCAAGGTAAGACTGGTTGGATCTTTCTGAGTTAGGCTACTTGTATAGGGTGCATACTAACTCCTTCGTTGTTTGTGTTGCAGGGTCCGTCTTGCCGATCCGAACACCTCGCTGATGGTGCTAGATTTCCTGGCGAGCAAGTCCCCATGTGAGCCTATCGACGTTCCTTCCTACATCTCCCGGGCCATCTCCTCTCTTCCTAAGGCTTGTACGACCGACCTGGACGCGATTGCTCGCCGGCGGTCTGGAGATGCCATGCAGGCGACACTTGCCCTGACTCTCCAGGCGGCGGCGATGGCCGCTCAAGCTGTTAAAGATTTTGAGGGGCGGCCTTCTACTGCTCGCCTCCATTTGGATCTTGAGGCTGCTCGGAACCAGAACGCCGAGTTTGCCAACAGGATCGTGGCCATGGAGAAGGAGTATACTGAGACGGCCAAGTGGGCCAAACAATATCTTAACCGGATGAGGCAGGAGCTCGACCGGTCCTGGGCGGTGGTCGATCGGATGCGCGACCAGATGACAGATGCTCGTCGATTGCATGCGGCCTCGCAGGAGAGGTGATCGGGCTGAAGGTGGTGGTGGATCGGCTAAATGGCGAGTTGGAGTCGTCGAATGGGGAACTGGCCGCCAAGGTAGCCGAGCTCAAGGAAGCTGACAAGACGGCCGCGGTGCTAAAGGAGAAGTTGAAGGCGATCGAGATCAATCCTTACCTCAGCGTGGAGTACGTCGGCGAGTTCGCATATTACATGGCTTACGCCGACGCCATCCGTGCTGCCAAGAAGGGAGGGCTCGAAGTCGGCCCTCTGATGGAAAACTTCAAAGCCTACGTGCTTGAGCATCCTTTGCAGCCGGACTTCTCTCTACCGATCCTTGACCTCACCGACCTAGGGATCGATCTGAGCTGGTATCCGTTTCCGGATAAACTTGTTTATCCTGAAGCCGGTGAGGAAGCGTGCGTTGATCCGCCTGCTGGAGGCGAAGGCCAGTCGGGGGTGGCCTGAGTGAGGCCGCAATCAATTTGTTTTCCTTTGTAATTTTCAGTTTCTCCTTGTTTTTCCTTCGGGCGTGTATGTACAAACAATTTGAATGGAATAAAATACTCCTTTTTTTGCATCTGGTTCTTTATTTGTACGATCGCCTCTCTGAGTGTTTGTATACGAACTTACATAAGTGTTTATACAATTGCACCTGATGTCTTGTTTGTATGATCGCCTTGTCTGAATGTTTTGCATCATTTAGACTTTGCACAACTGTCTGAATAGATCCGAATGCATTGGTACACTTGAAATTCTTACTTGTAAATTTCTTGAACAAAATCGATCGTCACATGTGTGTTTGAACAAAGCCGATCGTGTATGGTTCCTTCCTTCCGATCGCATGTATGAATAGCTCCGCTTTGCCCCTTGTTTTTGTTTACTTAGCGTAAGTAAGGGAATAAAAATGGTACGTTTGGTGAGCTATCTTTAGTTTGTTTCTTGCGATCTTCAGTTTTGTTGATTTCTCGAGGGAGGCCGATTGTTTCGACCTTGATGAACCATGCACGGTCGCGGAGTTCGATGGACCGACCTCCATAACCGTGTCTTTGTGTGTGAGGGACATTCCACCTGTAGGTCTGTCTCGCGACTCACGTTATTGTGAGGGTCCTCCGTTAGGCTGCGCCTGCCTCGTATTTATACGAAGGGTGAGCGGTCTTCATCTGGAGGAGTCCTTGCATGGGGCGTCTTTGGTTTAATCGACTCCAAGCCCGCGGCTTGTTAGCACTTTTCTACCTCGGATCGCCATGTTAGATGGCAGTCCTTGACGGTATACGTTGTGACGGGGGTATGGACGCGTCGCCTTGTCCGGGTCTATCATATGTACCTTTGAGGGCGAGCGAGCGTGTCCACAGATTTGTTTGGAGGGTCCTTCGGCTATGCCCTCGTATTTAAACGAAGGGCGAGCGATCGCAGCCCAAAGGAACCTTGTATGGATGAAGCTGTCGGTTCCATCGACCTCCAGGACCATGGCTGCACTTTTCTATCTCAGACCGCCATGTTAAATGACGATCCTCGACGGTATACGTTGTGCTTGGAGGGGGCGATCGCTTGCATAGGTCCGTCAGGTTAGATGACGACCTCTTGTAGGGCGAGCGAGTCGTCCTTTTTTTATTTGTTTGTTTTGTCAAGGCGAATCATATATAGGGGATTGGAAAATCTCATTAAACTCTTTATACATTGGGTAACTGAATACAGACTTTTTATTGGTAGTATTTCTTCAAATATACGGCGTTCCAGGGATATTGGTCTGGAGTGCCGTCAGGGTGCTGGAGTTCGTAGGCTCCTCCGGTCAGCCATTTAGATATCCTGAAGGGGCCTTCCCAATTCGGGCCAAATACTCCCGTGTGAGTCCGGATCTTTTTAAGGACCAGGTCATCCACTTGGAATCGCCTTTCCTTGACCTTCGAATTGAAGCATTTCTCGGATCTCCTTTTGTGGATTGTGTTCTTCATTTTCGAGGTCAGTCGCCGTTCTTCGAGCATATCCAAGTCGATCCGTCGGGCTACATCATTGCCCGTCGTCATTTCCTATTCAGTTCGGTGGCTGAGGACGGCGATCTCCGAAGGGATCACTACTTCTGTTCCGAAGGCGAGGGCGAACGGGGTTTCGCCGGTTGAGTTTCGGGTCGTTGTTCGGTAGGACCACAAAACATCCGGAAGCTCGCTCACCCATCGTCCCTGTTTGGATTCGAGTCTTGCTTTGATCGTGTGTTTGAGGATCCTGTTTACAGCTTCTACCTGCCCGTTCATCTAAGGGTGGTAGGGGGCCGAGAAAAACTTTTTGATTCCCCATTTCTCGCAGAATTGCATGACTTCCAAACCATCGAACTGCTTCCCATTGTCGGAGATGATGGCCTGGGGTAGACCGAAATGGCATATGATGTTCTTCCAAAAGAACTTGATTACATGTTCTTGGCCGATCTTGTTGAGTGGTTCGGCCTCAGCCTATTTCGTGAAGTAATCGACCCCCACGATGGCAAATTTATATCCTCTTGGCGCCATCGGCAAAGGACCGATGAGGTCGATGCCCCATTGGGCGAAAGGCCATGGACTGTACATAGAAGTGAGCTGCTCGGGGGAGAGCTTGATGTTTGGGCCCATCATTTGACACCTGTGACACGATCGGGCGTAGGCGATCGCGTCATTTTGTAGTGTAGGCCAGAAAAAGCCTTGCTTGGTCGTTTTGTGTATGAGAGCTCGCCCTCCAGCATGATTTCCACATATCCCGTCATGGATCTCGGGTAAACGAGTCGGTCTTCCTCCGGCGTAATGAACTTGAGGAGAGGAAGGCTGAAAGCTCGCTTGTAAAGCCGGTCGTTCAATAGGGTGTATCTGGTTGCACGGAGCAGAAGCTGGCGAGCTTTGATACGGTCGGCGGGGACCGTTCCGTCCTTCAAGTATTTAATGAACGGAGTCATCCAGTTCTCTTCGGCGATGGTAACTGTAGTAATCAGGCTTCTGTCGATCACCGACTTTGTTGATTTCGTGATTTGGATGTTAGAGAAATCTGCCGCCCCATCTGACGATGCTAGTTTGGATAGGGCGTCGACCTTGGAGTTGTGCTCTCTCGGGACTTGTTCGATCAGCACTTCTTCAAACTGCATGCACATTTCGGCGACCAATTCTTGGTATTTGATCATTTGTTCACCGCGCACCTCATATTCTCCCTTGACTTGGTTCACGACCAAGAGGGAGTCCATGAAAATGTGGAGACGGCGAACATCCAGGGCGAGTGCTAGGTCGAGCCCGCCTACCAAGGCTTCGTATTCGGCTTCATTGTTGGTCGCACGGAACCCGAAACGCACAACATTTGTGAAACTTTGGCCATCGTGGCTGATGAGGACAATCCCTGCCCCTGCTCGCGAGTTGGTTGCCGAGCCATCCACGTACAACTTCCAAGCAGGGCGGCCAACCTGGGTCGGACTGGGAGGGAACGTTAATTCCACCACGAAGTCCGCCAGAGCTTGGCCTTTTATCGCCGTGCGAGGAGCGTACGTGATACCGTATTGGGCGATCTCCAGTGACCACTAGAGGAGTCGCCCGTTGGTGTCTGGACGGTGCAGAACTTGCCTTAAAGGGAGAGTCGTCAGAACCTCCATCTGGTGTTCGAAGAAGTAGGCCCTCAGCGTGTGAACACTCATGACTAATGCGTAGGCGATCTTCTCCAGAGGCGTGTAATGCGTTTCCGCGTCATGGAGCGCTTGACTAACGAAGTAGATCGGCAAGTGGGCTTGCCCCTCTGCTCGCACTAAAACAGCACTTAGCGCGACCTCCGAGGCCGCCAAGTAAAGGAATAGCTTTTCGCCGAGGATCGGCTTCGCCAAGTTTGGGGGTTAGACAGATACTCCTTGATTTTGGCGAATGCTATTTGACTCTTCTTTGTCCATGCGAACTTCTTGTTCTTTATGGTCGCGAAGAATGGCTTGCTTTTATTTCTGAGACGAGAAACGAAACGATTAAGGGCAGCTAGACAACCTGTGAGGCGTTGCACCTGTTTGACATTCCGTGGATCCTGCATGTCGAGGATCGCCTGGATCTTGGTGGGGTTTGACTCGATCCCTCTTTGGCTCACGATGTGCCCCAGGAACTTTCCGGAGCTTACCCCGAAGTTGCATTTCTTGGGGTTCAGCTTCATATTGAACTTCTCGAGGATGGCGAACGTCTCGGTGAGGTAATTGAGGTGATCTTCCTTTTTGAGGGTTTTGACCACGATGTCGTCAATGTAGACCTCCGTGGTCTTGCCGATCTGGTTGGCGAACATTCCGTTGAATAGCTGTTGCGATTTTTCTAGAACGCAAGTGTACGTTATCGTATACAAGTAATAAAGTGATGAGTGAGTATCGTTCCCACGAGGACTGAATCACTAACTACCGATTTTTATGTATTCTAGTTTTATTTGAACAATCGAACTTTGGTTTTGCAATTAATTACTAAAAGAATTAATAAAAGACTAGACAGTAAAAATGATCGCTTGAAGAAAGAGAATCAAATGATAAATAAGTCTAGGATTCTGAATCCACCTCGGTTTATCCGAATTTACTCTCGATTATCTGAAGTTAATGATTTTCCCAATTTATTGAAGGCGAAGATTGCTAATATACTCTACCGCCTCTCCCGAGGTCAATAGATTTTTCTAAAGGCGAATAACGCACTCTATCCCTAGGTGAATTAATTCGTCAATAGGCAAAGAGCATAAAATCTCCAAAAGGCCACGTAGTTCCTATGAGTATATTCCTATCTCACAGAATAAAACGGTCCTCACCAATAGTTCCTCACCAACTCTCTTCTCCCGATTCGAATTGAATGATTAAAACAATACAACTATTGGCCAGATAATTGAAAGCATTAAACACGATTGGGAAAACTCAACAAAAAGGGAATTAAATACATAATCTCAAGCAAATCCGTCAAAACGTAGGTTTCATCAAAATCCTAGATTAGGGTTTTAGCCTGACATCCTAATTAATGAAAATACATAATTAATAGATAAAAGCATGAAAATCAAACGCAGATGAAGCTCGGATTCCTCCGTTCTTCTTGCTTCTGCCCTCTGCTCTTGAAGTCTTCTGCTTATCTTTCTCTTCTGCCGTCTCCTCCAAGATTCTCCGATTCCAAGATTTTCCAAGATCCAAAGATCACTAATTAGGGTCTTAAACCCTTATTTATAGCTCTGCACAGTCTCCAATTCGCGTCCATGTGAGTAGGTCGAGAACTGGCTTCAAAACGGCCCAAATCCGCGCGGAGCTCACCATAACCGCCTAGTGTGCCGCGGCTCACTAAATCTGTGCCGCGGCACATGGTCTTCAGCTGGACGTCTGGGCGCCTTTTAATTCATCTGTGGCGCGGCTCACTGGATCAGGCCGCGCAGAGCAGCACGCCTACTTTGTGCTCGCTGGTTGTCTTCCTGTGCCGCGGCCCACTTGCCTTGTGCCGCGGCTCACGGCCAAAATTCGCCGTTTTCGCCCGTTTCGCCTCGTTTTAGCTTCCGGACTCCAATCTCCTGACAAACATACAAAATTAAGGCATTAAAAGATCATTTAAGCAAATTTACTCTCCAAAATAATACAAAATAATGATAAATAAGCGTATAAAAATACGCCTAACAAATACCCCCAAACTTAAGCCTTTGCTTGTCCTCAAGCAAAAAAGAATTAATTTCAACAAAAGAGTGTCGTGAATAATCGTGCAACTCATAGTGTTCAACCAAATCAATACTATCCTGAAATTCTCTCTGAAAAATACGAGTATCGTAATAGCGAGCTACACTCAGAACACTGATTCTACAAAGTAACCAAATTTAGTCCTAATCACTCGTTCATGAAGAAAATCCAGCTCAAAGATTAACAAACGTGAATCTAATCAACCGCCAATATGAAAGGTTAAAATAAACGAGCTAAATCGCCCCGTTCCACAGTCTAATGGCAAAATTTTCACGAGTTTCATAAAAAAATAATCCTCAGACAGTATTCCCTTATATATATATATGCTCAAGAAATTGATTCGAGTTGACCACTAGGTTCAGATCTCGGGATGTTTCATCGGGATAATCCTAGGGTGGAACTTCCATTCTCATGTATTGGGAAACCGTTTGACGTAAAAGACACTCATGGGGCACATGGATGCTTCTAGTTACTAAGTTCCCCTCCACAGCGGAGAAACAACTCGAATAGCTAATTCCTGCATGTCCGAATCAAGGTCGCTATTTTACGCGAGAGTAAACAACGGGTTACGCGAGTACCCCCGGTTACTAGGCTTCCCGTCTTCGGCACATGTGAAATTTCTAAATCACTAGTCTAATCAGGGTCGTCGTTTTACGCGAGAGTAAACAACGGGTCACGTGAATACCCCCGGTTACTAGACTTCCCATCATAGAACAAAAATATCTCGACTTTTGGGAAAAACTGACCGACTCTAAACTCAATCTCAGTGCCAACACGACTTATGTAACTGGACGACTAGCTAACCGAAAAATGTAACCAAACATATAGATGGTGATTTTAAAACACGTATGTATCCTCTCTTATCCGCCAAGACCTCTACAATCACGAGAAAAAATTTCGGACCTAAATGACGACTTAGCTGAAACAGAAATCACTGACTACAACCCGACTAAAACTCGACCGTTTCTTCAGAGAGAAAAATAGTGTCGTAACATCAGTATTACACAAATAGAAGCACGACAAATTCACGAATAGAGTAAAATCAAGACAAGCAAGGCTATTGAAAAGTGCAACAAAATCAGTACAACAATGAATGTAGCAACAGAAAGTAAACCCCCCCAAACTTAGGACGTACATTGACCTCAATGGACAAAATATAATATGCAATAGAATAAGAAGGTCAAGTACTCCCCTCCAGTCCTCTCACGAGTTGGTGCCGGCATCATCCGGCAAGCTTGTACGTTTCTCGACTACATCATGCGGAGCGTGAATAAATGAGCTTGCATCATCAAAGAGGAAGTTAAGTACGAGCTCTCACGTTTAACATGATGTGAGGGTTGGGGACAATGTAATTCGATAAAATGATTCATTGCATACAATTTGAAAATGCTTGGCTTACCAAATTTTCATTGCAGCAATTTATCAAACACTTGGTATGCACAAGTTAAAATGAAGAACAAGAATTTTGATGGTTAACTCCAAATCCCAAAAATAATACACAGATAATAGCCATGAATAACGACAACTATCATCACCAATTCGTTCATAATTACCAATTCCATCACAATCAAATACCAAATTCCCCATATTCCAACTCCATTTTAGAGAAAACATTGAAGAACAACTAGCAATATATAACTTCAATTCTTTTCAAATCAAGTATCACTTATGATTAAGAAATCAAGAATTACCTGAAGAATTTGAGAAGGAGACTAAGAGAAGGGTATCGACTGACCTCATTGTGTGAAGGAAGGAAGTAAGGAAGGGACCTTGTGCTGGCCGATCGACTGTATGAAGCATACCTGGGCATTCTTATATTGCGACGGGGGCCGCAGCACAACATAAGTGAGCCGCGGCCCAAGGTACAGTCGGCCTGGGACTCTTTGTAATACCGCCGGGTGCCGCGACTCAGTGTAGGCGTGCCGCGGCTCAATGTGTTAGTGTGTCGTGGCTCATTTGCCCCGTGCCGCGGCACAGAGTACATTTTCCTGGGCGTTTCTTGAACATTTGGTGTGCCGCGGCTCAGGAAATGTGTGCCGCGGCTCAGTGACCTGGTGTGCCGCGGCTCAGTAAGATCGTGCCGCGGCACAGAGTACAGTTTGTTTGGCCATGTTTCCTCAACTGGTGCGTGCCGCGGCTCACTTTTATTGTGCCGCGGCCCATCATTGAATTCCTCCCCTTGGGTGATTCCTGCACAGAATTTTTAAACGAAAACATCAAGACGAGAGGGATGGACGGATCAAAGAAAAATGACGACAAATAAAGACTCTAAGAATGCAAGAAAACAAGAAAGATTCTACAACTAATACTCGGGTTGCCTCCTGAGAAGCGCTAAGTTTATAGTCTTCAGCCGGACTATTCTCGCATTCATCCGACGGTGGATAAGACGACACTCGTTTTCTGCGTGTCTATTGGATTTCCCAAGTATGCCTTCAACCGTTGTCCATTAACTTTGAATTTCCGGTCATCTTTTTGTACTTCTACCGCACCATGTGGGAACACTTGAACTACGGTGAACGGTCCCGACCATCGTGAGCGCAATTTCCCGGGAAATAACTTTAAGCGAGAATTAAATAGCAACACCTCTTGTCCCGGGACAAACTCTCTCTGCGTGATGTGCTTATCATGCCAAGTCTTTGTCCGCTCCTTATAAAGTTTCGCATTTTCGTATGAGTCGTGGCGAATTTCTTCCAACTCGTTCAGCTGCAAACAACGCTTTTGAGCAGCAGATTTCAGATCAAAGTTTAGTTTCTTTATCTCCCAGTAAGCACGATGTTCCATCTCTACGGGTAAATGGCAACCTTTCCCATAAACCAATCTGTATGGTGACATTCCGATAGGTGTTTTATACGCAGTCCGGTACGCCCAAAGTGCATCATCGAGTTTAAATGACCAATCTTTTCGAGACGAGCTGACCGTCTTTTCTAGGATCCACTTCAGCTCTCGATTTTATATCTCGACTTGACCGCTCGTCTGAGGATGGTATGCTGTAGCAACACGATGAGTGACTCCGTATTTTCTCAAAACCGCATGAAGAAATTTGTTGTCGAAGTGTGACCCACCATCACTGATAATAGCACGTGGAGTCCCAAAACGTATGAAGATATATTGTTTTATAAACTTGATTACGACATTGGACCCATTCGTAGGTAGTGCCTGTAACATCCCCAGATCGAACCGGGAATATTACACGCCGCAGACCCTCTCCGCGAGGATCCATCAGGCTAGACACCAAAACAACACATTACATTACATACCGACGAATCAAAATGACGAACCAATACACCGATTTGGTCTTTCGACACAGACTTACAAATAAAAATACATAAACTCATCCAGACTCATACCCACGCAAGGGTAAAAATACTTGCAACAACGAACAATAAGACAGCGGAAAAGACAATACAATGGACTCCGACTAACTGAACCCAAAACTGGCCTTCGTGTGATTAGTATCATTCATCTTTCATCATCCCTCGTACCGATCCTGTGTCTTGCTCCCTAAAACCTGCATGTACCTGGACACAATACAGATATCCACCCCCCGATTACTCGGGGGTTAGCAAAACTCCACTGTTTCGCTAGTGCAAGTATAAAGTGCAAATACGAGCCATACACAACACATTCCGAGAATACATCGAAAGACTTCCCGAGATATATTTAGTAAAAAAAAATGGTTCAAGTCTTGAAAGCAGAAACAAGGCAAGTAAGCACTTTGAAAACATTTCGAAATCTCGGGAGTTTTGAAAACATTTGAAATAGAAAAGTTCTTAATTCCTCGAAAGTCATTTAGGGTCACAGCCCCAAAGTTCATTTTCCAAAATACAAATCCGTTAACAAAACACGGGGTCCACGGCCCAACCATTACGGTCACAAAACACAGGGTCCACGACCCGATCATCCACTTCAATTCACTTACAAGTGCACATTACACATAACACATTAACCTTATGCCATTCTAGCCAAGCACCAAGACTCGATATATAATGTCTCTCGACCCCGAGCGCAAAGCATTGTGATACTCCGGACAATATCACAATTAATCATCAAAACATCAACATCAATATCACAGAAACCACACTTGGTAACCCGTGGCCGTACCCATTAGTATCGGCCCCCAGAGGCCCCGTCGGACCGTCCCCAGGTGGGAAACCACTTCCGCGGCCGTACCCATTAGTATCGGCCCCCAAAGGTCCCGTCGAACCGTCCCCAGGTGGAAGAACATCAACACACGCACCCAAGTCCACTTCCGTGGCCGTACCCATTAGTATCGGCCCCCAGAGGTCACATGCCATCCCCAGGTGGAAGAGTAACAACTCACAGATTATAAAACCACAACTCTCAAAGGTCAAACAGACAAAATATATATAGTCGAGGTACCTTGCTAGAATGGCCACATTATCCAACATGTTCTCACGACCCAGAACTATAACAATTCACAAGGGAGTACAAGATCTCAACAGCACCGAACGACACAACCAATATCACACGAACTCTCATATTCATCCATAACCACGTGACTCCAAGCACATAATTTCACAAGAGAGTTACATTGTACATTTACCGACGCCATAATCATACATAATGACGTCACACGAAAGTAAGGTGATCCTATACTCGTCACTAACACACATATCCAACTAAACATATTAATTCCCGACACACACGGTTCACCTTTACGAAAAGCATGATGGTAAATATACCGATTCTTTTGAAAAATGGTTATAAATATTTATTTAGCACATATCGACACCTAGCAACCATTATATCCACAAAACACGTAATGTATGGGCAAGATACTTGCCTCTAAACCACGATCGCAACAAGACTACTGATGAAATACGGTCGAATAGCCCCGAACCCCCGAACAATATCAAGAACGCAATAGCACCACGAGTACTACGAGAATAACACCACACGAATCATCAATCACCAAACGGGATTCAACATCGGAAATCCTCGAGCACCTATAATCCTCCGGAAGGAACAACAAAAGATGATTACGACAAGAATCAAGGAAAAAACGACGGAAATCCCAACAAACTATCGAAAGGAACTCATTGGGACATTTAATCGAACACTAAATGTTCAATAATTCCCAAGAACACTCGAATCGTCAATCGAGTTAAACAAACTTGATATATGGATGTACAACCCATAGAACACGATTAATAACATCATACTACACCAATCGATGTATCAAAATCGGATTAGAAACGAAATCAAGAACAATTTCTCCAAAAAGTCAACTTGAAGGATAATCAAGAAATATACCTTGATTCGACGAAATATACGGATTAGATGTTGATATAATCAACAAGGATCTTCCAAAATGCCTTGAAAATGATTAGAATCGGCCAAGAACTCCATTTCCCGTCGCACTGGCCGCCATCGAAAGAAGGAAAAAATCGGGTAAAAATGAAGTCCGCCGAGCCTGTGCTATATATAGCCGGTAGGTTACGGCCGTAACGGCGGTGCCTTACGGCCGTAACTCGGTCCCTTACGGCCGTACTCGGCAGCCTTACGGCCGTAATCGCATTCGTCAAAAATACGCCAAGACTAAATGGGACACTTACAGTCGTAATCGCACACATTACGGCCAGTAATCGCCTTCGTCGAGAAGATGCCAGCGCCATACGGCCGTACCCGATCACGCCTTACGGCTGTAATCGCACACGTTACGGTCAGAATCGCACCTTACGGCCGTAACTCGGTCGAGGCCCGCTCCGCCGTGACTCATTGTGGCCACTCCGACGGCCGGACGTCCCCAAACCCGAACACGAGTAAAAATCAAAGATACGGTTACGAAGTACTCGCAAAGACGAATCCAAGCGCTAAGAGAACACACGATTCCGACCACCCGAAGTTTGAATTCGACAACTAAGTAATTACCCCAAACTTTGGGAAATTACAAAAATGGCCCAAAATGTCCGAAAATCACGATACGTGATCGAAACACCGAACCAAAGCTCGCAACACGAATAATAACATTAAATGAACTTGCGAGAAACTCGAAACAACAGTTTCGGACGAGATTCGCAAGAATCGAGCTCAAGTGCGGAAAAGTCGCTAAAAAGCACGGAACTCAACAAAACGACACCGAAACGAACTCGGATGACAAAAAGTGCAGAATTAATCATTCTCGAAATGACGAAACGGTCATGAGCGAGTCGTCAAAACGGACTTCCGCCGAAAAAAGAAAATTACCGAAATTCGAAATTGCGGATATTACATTCTACCCTCCTTAAAAGAAGTTTCGTCCCAAAACTTAAAACAAGTAGGGAGAAGCAATATCCCCGCCAGGAAAACTCAACGAGATACACAAGAAATGCGTAACTTACGCCCATCGGCGAAACGTTACAAGCAACGCAAAGGAATATACGGCGTGAAAACACGCTCCAGGACGACCAACACAATGCCACCGGTAGAGACATAATAAAATCAACAAGTGACAAGTGTCATCAAACAGATAATACAATCAAGTCGATTATCCGAACAATCACAAAACACAACCAACGAAAATCAATACGATCGACCAACCCAACGGTATATCAATCAAAACATGAGCCACACGCTGAACAAATACGGAATTCCACCGCCCAAGGGTTGGAAGATCGAAAACGAGACTAATTTCCCGAACTTAAGGGAATTAGGAAGGAGTCTGAACGCTCAACAATCACGAAACGAGATCAACAAAAACCGAACAATCAAACGATCGAACCACAAAGATCGAGACAACAAAAATTGAACGATCATGTTCGAATCACGAAGAACAATAAAAATTCAAACAACAACTCCAAGGTTCACATCTCGACTCGAGACGATATATGATCCGGTGAAAACAACAACATATGCATTCACATAAGATCCACAGGAAATTGAATAACAATTGAAAAGTCACAACGACGAACGAGTAATTCCGAAATAATACCACCCTCGTTCGATCAACAAAATCAAGGGGCAGGACAAGCTCAGAAAATGTCAATAAACATAAACGAGTCGACAGAGTCGAAAATACAGAAGTTCCGAATCCGATCCACTTCGAATAAAAGAATTAGTAGAATCAAAAGATACTACTTCCGAACAAGGTTCACAAGAATCGAACCGAACTCGGAAAAGTTACAGCGATAACCAGATCGACCCACAACAAGATCACAGCTCGTTCGGACGATGAAACCAAAATACAGAACAAGTTCAGACAGTATCAACGAACACGAGCGAATCGATAGACTGGAGAAAGAGAAAATGAAGAAGTCCAAAAACAATACGGGCATTACATTCGACCTCTTATAAAAGAAGGTCCTCCCCGCTACTCACAATAACGAAATCAAGGAGACGACACAACAGGCAATCGACAGAAACATCCTTCAAAGGCCTCTCAAAGCCGATTCTGATATCTGTGCTGAAGCGCGAACTCCGAAAGTCTCGGTAGCCAACTCGCAAAACTGAATTCGGTGTCCCTCGAGTCCACACTCGAAATGTGTTACTGACGAGAAGGACAAATTGCACGTACATTCCCCCGGCACATCACGGTTGAAATGCCTCGGCTCGGCATACCGAAATACAAATGCTAGATATAATGGAACATAAGACCGCAAAACAACATACCGGAGATGCCAACTCAGCACAACGAAGAATCATAATACATACCGTATACAACGATTACCATCGTAAAGTAATACACACACACAAACACTACAGCAACGACGGTATCATTTGGCGACCTCAAAGGTCCGAACAATAACCAGCACATAATTACAAACATCATGAAACAATCACACATGTACACAAACGTACAAACCCAAGATTTAACAGCTCACACAGGTGCGATAACACGCAAGCCACCACGAAATGTCAACATTAAAGATCATCATCACACCTCCCACAAAGGGCTAACAAAACATACGCGTGGCGAACGACTCAACGTTCACACCACCAATTCAATCACAATTCGGAGGCTAACACCCTAACAACAATACAAACATCATACACACTTTCTACGACCAAAAGCAGGAAATGATGGGATTTAAAACGAAAACCACCTTTTGAAGACAGTTTGGAAACACCAGTTGATCTTGAGTATCATTTTACAAAAAGTTGAACAAACATCATTTTCGAGACTTTGAAAATCATCTTGCGTTTGAACAAAAATGTGGACACCTTTCTTTTAGTGAAAAGATTTCAGAATATTCGACCCTCGGGTCTAAGTAAAAGTGTTTATAAAACATTGAAAATATCTCAAAACATTTTGGCCCTCGAGGTAGAAGAATTTTGAAACATATTGTGGCACCTTGGAAGTACCGCGAGAAAACAATTCATTTGAAACGTACGTCTCGAAATTTATTTCTAAGATACTCAAGTTTTCGAAAATAATTCAATGCCAAAAAGGACGATGCCAAAAAGGCTAGAATGCCCAAAAACTCGGTTAAGGGAATCGGTTTTTCGAAATAAAACTCCGTCGGTAAAATACCGAAAGTCATTACAAAAGAACTCACGCAGCGGATAAAAGAAATCAAGTCAAACATGCACAATCCAGTAACACTACTCCTCATATGAACGAAATGTGAGGGTCAAATAACCACATATCAAGAAATCAAAATCCATAAGAGGATTCCATCACTTAACAAATAATCATAAAAATAGCTCGTGTCACACGAGGCACAACACAAAGAAGGGAGACTTACATCCATAGGTCGCACGAAGATGATGATCGCCCCACGATACTAATCACGACCAATCAACTCAGACGACGCGTCGCGACACGACTCAGTCAGATAAAATCCGACGAGACAAAACTCAACAGACACCACTGACCCGACAGCCTAGGTTTCCACAACCTAAGCTCCGATACCATTCTGTAACATCCCCAGATCGAACCGGGAATATTACACGCCGCAGACCCTCTCCGCGAGGATCCACCAGGCTAGACATCAAAACAACACATTACATTACATACCGACGAATCAAAATGACGAACCAATACACCGATTTGGTCTTTCGACACAGACTTACAAATAAAAATACATAAACTCATCCAGACTCATACCCACGCAAGGGTAAAAATACTTGCAACAACGAACAATAAGACAGCGGAAAAGACAATATAATGGACTCCGACTAACTGAACCCAAAACTGGCCTTCGTGTGATTAGTATCATTCGTCTTTCATCATCCCTCGTACCGATCCTGTGTCTTGCTCCCGAAAACCTGCATGTACCTGGACACAATACAGATATCCACCCCCCGATTACTCGGGGGTTAGCAAAACTCCACTGTTTTGCTAGTGCAAGTATAAAGTGCAAATACGAGCCATACACAACACATTCCGAGAATACATCGAAAGACTTCCCGAGATATATTTAGTAAAAAAATGGTTCAAGTCTTGAAAGCAGAAACAAGGCAAGTAAGCACTTTGAAAACATTTCGAAATCTCGGGAGTTTTGAAAACATTTGAAATCGAAAAGTTCTTAAATCCTCGAAAGTCATTTAGGGTCACAGCCCCAAAGTTCATTTTCCAAAATACAAATCCGTTAACAAAACACGGGGTCCACGACCCAACCATTACGGTCACAAAACACAGGGTCCACGACCCGATCATCCACTTCAATTCACTTACAAGTGCACATTACACATAACACATTAACCTTATGCCATTCTAGCCAAGCACCAAGACTCGATATATAATGTCTCTCGACCCCGAGCGCAAATCATGGTGATACTCCAGACAATATCACAATTAATCATCAAAACATTAACATCAATATCACAGAAACCACACTTGGTAACCCGTGGCCGTACCCATTAGTATCGGCCCCCAGAGGCCCCGTCGGACCGTCCCCAGGTGGGAAACCACTTCCGCGGCCGTACCCATTAGTATCGTCCCCCACCCGTCGAACCGTCCCCAGGTGGAAGAACATCAACACACGCACCCAAGTCCACTTCCGTGGCCGTACCCATTAGTATCGGCCCCCAGAGGCCACATGCCATCCCCAGGTGGAAGAGTAACAACTCACAGATTATAAAACCACAACTCTCAAAGGTCAAACACACAAAATATATATAGTCGAGGTACCTTGCTAGAATGGCCACATTATCCAACACGTTCTCACGACCCAGAACTATAACAATTCACAAGGGAGTACAAGATCTCAACAACACCGAACGACACAACCAATATCACACGAACTCTCATATTCATCCATAACCACGTGACTCCAAGCACATAATTTCACAAGAGAGTTACACTGTACATTTAACGACGCCATAATCATACATAATGACGTCACACGAAAGTAAGGTGATCCTATACTCGTCACTAACACACATATCCAACTAAACATATTAATTCCCGACACACACGGTTCACCTTTACGAAAAGCATGATGGTAAATATACCGATTCTTTTGAAAAATGGTTATAAATATTTATTTAGCACATATCGACACCTAGCAACCATTATATCCACAAAACACGTAATGTGTGGGCAAGATACTTGCCTCGAAACCACGATCGCAACAATACGACGGATGAAATACGGTCGAATAGCCCCGAACCCCCGAACAATATCAAGAACGCAATAGCACCACGAGTACTACGAGAATAACACCACACGAATCATCAATCACCAAACGGGATTCAACATCGGAAATCCTCGAGCACCTATAATCCTCCGGAAGGAACAACAAAAGATGATTACGACAAGAATCAAGGCAAAAACAACGGAAATCCCAACAAACTATCGAAAGGAACTCATTGGGACATTTAATCGAACACTAAATGTTCAATAATTCCCAAGAACACTCGAATCGTCAATCGAGTTAAACAAACTTGATATATGGATGTACAACCCATAGAACACGATTAATAACATCATACTACACCAATCGATGTATCAAAATCGGATTAGAAACGAAATCAAGAACAATTTCTCCAAAAAGTCAACTTGAAGGATAATCAAGAAATATACCTTGATTCGATGAATTACACGGATTAGATGTTGATATAATCAACAAGGATCTTCCAAAATGCCTTGGAAATGATTAGAATCGGCCAAGAACTCCATTTCCCGTCGCACCCGTCGCCAGTCGCCGAAAGAAGGAAAAAATCGGGTAAAAATGAAGTCTGGCCGAGCCCAGGCTATATATAGCCGGCAGGGTTACGGCCGTAACCGGCAGTGCCTTACGGCCGTAACTCGGTCCCTTACGGACGTACTCGGCAGGCCTTACGGCCGTAACCGGCATTCGTCAAAAATCTGCCCAGCACCAGCCGGACACTTACGGCCGTAACTCGCACACATTACGGCCGTAACCGGCCTTCGTCAGGAAGCTGCCAGGCGCCATACGGCCGTACCCGATCACGCCTTACGGCCGTAACTGGCACACGTTACGGCCGTAACCGGCACCTTACGGCCGTAACTCGGCCAGGCCAGGCCCTGCTCCGGCCGTGACTCGGCCGTGGCCACTCCGACGGCCCGGACGACCCCGAAACCCAAACCTGAGTAAAAATCGAAGATACGGTTACGAAGTACTCGCAAAGACGAATCCAAGCGCTAAGAGAACACACGATTGCGACCACCTGAAGTGTCGGAATTCGACAACGGAAGTAATTACCCCAAACTTTGGAAAATTACAAAAATGGCCCAAAATGTCCGAAAATCACGATACGTGATCAAAACACCGAACCAAAGCTCGCAACACGAATAATAACATTAAATGAACTTGCAAGAAACTCGAAACAACAGTTTCGGACGAGATTCGCAAGAATCGAGCTCAAGTGCGGAAAAGTCGCTAAAAAGCATGGAACTCAACATAACGACACCGAAACGAACTCGGATGACAAAAAGTGCAGAATTAATCATTCTCGAAATCACGAAATGGTCATGAGCGAGTCGTCAAAACGGACTTCCGCCGAAAAAAGAAAATTACCGAAATTCGAAATTGCGGATATTACAGTGCCACCGCTTCAACCCATTTTGAGACTTAATCTACGGCCACCAAAATATAGAGATTCTTATTTGATGGAGGAAATGGACCCATGAAGTCGATCCCCCATACATCGAACAATTCAACTTCAAGTATGGTGTTCAGCGGCATTTCGTGTCGTCTTGAGATGTTTCCCGTCCGTTGACACCAATCACACGCGGACACAAAGGAGTGAGCATCCTTGAATAAGGATGGCCAATAGAACCCCGATTGTAAGACCTTCGCCGCTGTTCTATTTCCACTGAAATGTCCACTGTAGGGTGATGCATGGCAATGGTTTAGCACACTGTGGATTTCCTCATCCGGAATACATCTACGATTGATTTGATCGGGGCATCTCTTGAAAAGAAAAGGATCGTCCCACAAATAATACTTAGCGTCCGAGATTAGCTTCTTCTTTTGATGGCGTGAGAGGTCGTTCGGAATTGTTTTACTTGCCAAGTAGTTCACTAGATCAGCATACCAAGGCGCGTGTTTTGAATCCAACTTGTAGAGCTGCTCATCGGGGAAGGTTTCCATGATTTATGGCTGACTTTATCCCTTCTCGAGGGGACTCTCTAATCGTGAAAGGTGATCGGCTATAACATTTTCAGTCCCTTTCTTGTCCCAAATCTCCAAGTTGAATTCTTGAAGGAGTAGCACCCACTGAATCAACCTTGGTTTGGCATCCTTCTTCTCCAAAAGGTATTTTATTGCTGAATGGTCGGTCCACACTATCACTTTCATTCCGAGTAGATATGCCCAGAATTTATTAAATGCAAAGATCACTGCCAGCAATTCCTTCTCCATTGTGGCATAATTTCTTTGGGCGTAATCGAGTGTTCGGCTCGCATAGTATATGACATGGAACACCTTCCCTCGTCTCTGCCCCAAAACAGCCCCAATGGCAAAGTCGCTTGCATCACACATTAACTCGAACGGAAGGTCCCAGTCCGGAGCGATTATCACCGGTGCCGTGCTTAGAGCTTTCTTCAATAAATCGAAACTTTCTTTACACGATTCGTCAAAAGTAAATGGAACATCCTTCATGAGTAGATTGCACAGCGGCTTCGTGATCTTCGAAAAATCCTTAATAAATCGGCGATAGAAACCGGTATGTCCCAAAAAACTTCTAATACCCTTGACCGAAGTGGGCGGAGGCATCTTCTCAATTGTTTCAATTTTTGCTCGATCGACTTCAATTCCATGTGAGGATATTCGATGGCCAAGCACAATGTAACACCCCCGATATATTCAGGAACATTACAGCGCCGTAAATCCTTTACATAAGAATTTACAAGGCTGAATAAAGGAATTGATAATAACAAAAACCAGTTTATGAAATTTCTGAAATAAAATTCAACCGACTGGTTAAAAACCGAAATTACAAATATTCCAAGAAGAGTTATTATTACATGACTAAAATCCAAACATTATAAATCAACGACGTACTCGAGTACTTATTAAAACAACCAACAAATAACAGACAGTAAACCCGGCCGGAACATCACTCTGCACCCTCGTCGTCATGCATCTCTAGTGGTTGTTTCCCCGCTCTCCTGGATCCTGAACATACACAAATGTTCACCCCCGAAGGGGTTAGCACAACGATGCTAGTACAAGTATAATAATCATACAACAGTGATATATTCAACAATTATATCATAACAAGTTTCTCCAACGAGAATATTCACAACACATATCATATCATAACAGTTTCGACATACTGATGGTATTCCAACGATCCAGCGCACACAGCTATAGATTCCCATGATGATCCCGTCGGACCAACACATGGTGGAACTACCTGTCCAACGATCCAGCGCACACAGCTATAGATTCCCATGATGATTCCCGTCGGATCAACACATGGTGGACATATAATCACAACATATTTACACGATACAATCACATTGTCATAATATAAACATTTCTAATTAGAATACTTGCCTCGGTTCGAAGACAAGAACAATACTTCCATGAGAACGAAATGCTCGAAGGTTGCCCCTCTCGATCAATCACGTAGCAAAGTTCGAACCTTAAATAAGAGAAATAACATGGAATTCATCTTAGGTCGAACGAACATCTAACAATCCGAATTATGGTTGAGAGTCTATAAAACGAAAACTATCTGACCTAAATAACGTACGTTACATGTCCTCTGTAACGTACGTTAAACTTATTCGTTAGCGTACGTAAACTATGAAGTATAGCGTACGCTAAACATATACCAACAGTTCCTCTCTGATCAGTCGACTTGACTCGTCTGATAGTATAACGTACGTTACGTACCAAATGTAGCGTACGTTAACAACGTCATATAACGTACGTTAGTAACTAAACTTAACGTACGTTAATCATGCATGTCAGTTTCTCACTGGGCAAATGACTGGCTCGATTAGTGACGAAGTATTACGAAATTCTTAGTGAGTAATCTAATATACCTTCAAATATATATATCATACTCATGAATGATCTACGGATTAATATCTTCAACTTCAAGGATACGGATATCATCGTAATACTATTTTCAATCTTGATTGAAATACTCATGTAAGATTCGGTTGGTCTAAGGTTGATGTAATTGATCTAATATCGTCATTAAATCCAGGCTTATACTGATGGCGAACTACTTATTCCATCTATGCAAGCAAGATTACAACTATGATGATTCTTTACAAAATCCATTGGTAAAGGTGGAAATCGACACTAAGTTTATAATCAACATGACGATAACATTTGATACGGTTAATAATTCACTATTCTCATCTTTGTCATAACCAGGTTCAACTACGGTGTTCTAAACCATAATAGTTCGATCATTATAGTTTAAATATGATACTAGGTCGCATACGTCGTCAAAGTGATCTACTGTTCTTGGTAATGCGATCATATCGTCTTAATCAACATAACTTCAAAATTGGAAGTAGTATAACATACCTTAAGAGGAAGATAATACTGAGAGTATAAGTAGAAATCCAACTCCGGTTGCTTCAACGCCGACTCGTGATGATTTCTACTCCAAAGTCCAATATAAGTTGTCTCCAATGATCAAGTAGTGTCATACAAGCTCAATGATTCAGTAACAATTGATCTAAAGGTGTTAAAAGAGGCTGGAAATCTTCTGGGGACGAATATGGTGCAGTTTAGGAGCAAAAGGACGAGCTGAAATGAAATGGGGTGCTGCTCCTTTTATAACTTTCTGAGTGTTACGTACGCTAGGGCTACTTCATAACGTACGTTATCGTCCAAAATAGTTCACTGACTGATTTCTGAACTTCATTACGTACGCTACAATAAACGTGTTACGTACGTAACCTATATAATTTGCATACGCTACACAATGTCCATAACGTACGTTAAAGTCCGTTGACTTAAAAAGGTGTCCAGGTTCATGCCGTGCGAATCTGGTGGGTATCTTGGTCGAGCCCACCACCATGTACTCCATGTGCTAGCCGGCCCACCCAATAATTGACCGCATTACGTACGCTATGCTTCATCCGTAGCGTACATTAACATTAACAGGTTACGTACGTTAAGTTACATTCTTAACGTACGTTACCACGTATGTGCATGGAGGAAAATTTACATGTTGCTACACCCATGTAAAAAGATACAAATATGATAATTACCATACTCCATTATTAATATCATCATTCCCAAAATAATACAGGGTTCAATGTACAGATAAAATACTTCCATAAGAACCCGGATATTACACACAATGCCCTCCTGTACCATAAAATGACACTTCTCCGAGTTCAAGACCAAATTTGTCTCTTCGCATCTTCTCAAGACTTTCTGCAAATTTTTCAAACAAATGTCAAACGAATCTCCAAAAACAGAAAAATCATCCATAAAAATCTCAATACACTGCTCTACCATGTCAGAAAAAATAGCCATCATACACCGTTGAAAAGTAGCCGGCGCATTACATAATCCAAAAGGCATGCGCCTATAAGCGAAAATGTCATAAGGACATGTAAACGTCGTTTTCTCTTGGTCTTCGGGGGCTATGTAAATCTGATTATACCCCTAGTAACCATCGAGAAAGCAATAGAAATCGTGTCTGGCTAATCTATCTAACATCTGATCAATAAAAGGTAAGGGAAAATGATCTTTTCTAGTGACCTTATTTAATTTCCTATAATCTATGCACATACGCCACCCCGTGACAATCCTAGTGGGAATTAATTCATTATTATCATTTTGAACAACCGTTATCCCACCCTTTTTCGACACAACTTGGACCGGACTTACCCACTTGTTATCAGAAATCGGAAAGATCATACCTGCGTCGAGTGATCGACAAAAAATTTATCCTAAAAATAGGAGTTCTTGAGTCGCTCGCAAATATATACGAGGTAGAAGTAGTTTGTGGTAAGTTCTACCAAGGTCTTTTCTCTCGAGGATTGTCCAACAGGGCTTCGTATAATATTTTGTTACAAATTGCGAGAAATAAATACTAAAATATTCTAAAATATATTTTTGGGTTTTTAAATATTAACTAAATTAAATTGCACTATATTTTAAACTAAACTATTTTATATAAGACTATTTTATATAAGACTATTTTTACTAGACTATTTTATTAGACTATTTATATTAGACTACTTTTAATACTACTATTTTTAAGAAGACTATTTTTTATACTAGACTATTTTTATACTAGACTATTTATATTAAGACTATTTATACTAGACTATTTATATTAAGACTATTTATACTATACTATTTATATTAAGACTATTTATACTAGACTATTTTTAACTAGTGAAAATAAATAGAATTAAAATGAGTTGGGAATTTATAAAATCTAGGGGATTACAGGTTCATTAAATTAGGTTTTTAATTAAGTATCGGAATTGATTTATACGGATATAAAAGAAAAAACGAATGTTTATCGAGTAATCAACTTTTCACCTCCGTACTTTCGTAATCAAAGATGTCTTAATCACTGTCACTTTTTTAAGATGTTGATAACAAGATTAACACTTGATAGATTGAAAAGATGTGTTTCCAATACACTTAACAATCAATCAAGGAGGTTTCACTAGTAGAAATAGGATATGATCAATCTCTATTTAAACCAATTAGTCCTTTCATTTCTCTAACTTGACTATTTTTAGGATAAACGATCGTTCATCGAGTAATCAACTTTTCACCTCTGTACTTTCGTAATCAAAGGTGTCTTAACCACTTTCGCAATCTTAAGATGTTGATAACAAGATTAACATTTGATAGATTGAAAAGATATGTTTCCAATTCACTCAACAATCAATCAAGAAGGTTTCATTAGTAAAAATAGGATATGATCAATCTCTATTTAAACCAATTAGTCCTAAAAATAGTTTAAATCAATCAAATACTCAATATATAACCTAATAGAAATCTCCCTTCCCCTAGGAAGAAAGTGTTGGGAAAACAAATACCCTGTATCGAAACAGCCGGGATATCCGATCCCTGTATCGAATGATATTTGATAAAGAGGTTTTGACACATATGCCAATACCGAATACAGTAAGGAAACTGTATCGAAGCTTTAAGGCTTTATCCTGTATCGAAGACCTGCCTCGAATCAGCATAAGTGAAGCTCTTCAGTACAGCTAGAAGACTTGTAAAAAGACCAAGTATGGAAACTGTCTCGACACTCAAAATACAGTTATCTTCCATACAGCTCACAACAGGACAAAGAAGGAACAGAAGTCAAGTCACGTTGAACAAAGAAGTATTTAAATACTCAAGGATAAAGTATTTAAATACTGCCAGTCTTCAGATCTTCAGAATCCCGCGAAATCCGGATCGTGTCATAATCCCGTTGGAACGAAATCTTATTCAAACGGATATATCTCAACGGATACTTTCTTCAGAGACTATATATATCCTATGAAGTCATTGAAGATCAGTTACCCAAGTAACCTAACACTCAAGCTATCAAAAGTTATCATCAGAGCAAACATATCTCCAAAGCATACTGCAATTAAGAACGAAAGAGATATACAGTGCTCAACATCAAGAACAGTCATCATCAGCTCAAGAACTTCATATTCAAAGCTGCTGTTCTTACCTGGTTACCTACCTTTTACCTCTGTGTAAAAACTGAGCTCTGTGTGAACTCAACAAGTTATTCTGACCTGTGTGGGACGAATAAGGACGAAGCTTTGGAACTGTGTGTGAAGAAGCTAGTCAAGAAGAAAGCTTTAACCAATCTGTGTGAACGGTTGAAAGCGACATTCTTTGTATCAATCTATGTGAACGATACAAGGATAGGTTTGTTTATAATTACGTAGTTGTGTACGCAGTAATTATAATAAACTTTACTCTGTGTGGAGGACCAGTGGACGTAGAGGGGTTTACCTCGAACCACTTTAATTACTGTGTTATTTACCTTCAGCTTTTACTGTTTTAAAATTACTGTGATATATTAAGTATACACCATACACTTAGTTGCTGTATCCACAGCAACTTACTGTATCCAAGACTTCCGCTACGCACTCAGATTTAGATTCCGTACAGTTTGTTGTTTAAACTATTTTCCAAACTATATCCAGTATACTTAAGTGGCCAACAAGTGGTATCGGAGAGGTTGATTCTAAAAAGAATCAGTCGTATTTCTTTTTAACCGAATCAGATTCACATCACTTATTTTCAAAATAGTCTCTTTCATTCCTATATTATCAGTATGGATACTTCTATGATTAACAAAGTCCCTATGTTCTCTATTAACGAATTTGACGACTGGAGAATTAGAATGGAAGCTCATCTTGCAGCAATGCACGAAGAGATGATTTTTGTTATACAGGATGGTCCTATCAAGATCATGAAGGTCAATCCGGCCGCAAGAATTGAGGGCCAAGCCCATGCTGAAATGCTTGAGAAAGAACGCGAGCAATGGACAACAGATGAAAGGAAGCGAGCCAATCTCGACAACGTGGCTAAGAACGCGTTATTTGTCACTCTTGACAAAGGCACGTTCTCAAAGGTAAAGAGTCGCAAAAGCGACCCAAAGAAATCGGGATAAACTCAAGTTAATTTGTGAGGGAACCGAGCTCTCAAAAGAAAACAAGATTTCAAAACTTACTCAAAGAATTTGAATCTTTTGAAATGAAACCAACGGAAACACTTGAGGAACTTGACCTCAGTTCTTGGTATTGTTGGTGAACTTGAAGCGTTGGGCAAAATTTACACCCAAAGGAGAAGAACTTAAAAATTTTCGGATATCTCGGCCCAGATGGGACATTAAGACCACGGCTATGCGTGTATCCTGTAATCTTAATGAAATATCCACTTTGATCTCTTCTCGACCTTAAAGCTTTTGAGTATGACATTGTGAAGAGAGAAAGTCAAGAATATCCTTCAAAGGTCACGGCTCTACATTTGTATCGAGCTATCGACACAACATGCCTAGCTTGTCAAGCCCGATCACAAGAATGCTTGTGATGGCGACGACATCTGTCCCAAGATGAAATGGCGCTTCTAATGCATAAATTCAAAAAGTTCATCAAAGCACTGAAAGACTCCTACAGCCCAAACATCCACAAGGTAAATCTTGAAACATCATCGGTGATGCTAACTGTGCTATAATCTGCAGGAAACCGTGCCATTATGCAAATAAATGTCCTCATCCCAAAGTCCAAAGATTGCACGAGGCCGAGCAACAAGAGAGAGATGAAAGAAGACGTGCTTGGAAAGACAAGCTCAAGGCCCCGATTGGAGAATCGAAGCCTCCCCACACCATCCAAATCACAGAATGTCTTCGGTGGTCAGAAGTGATTCATCGACGATGAGTTCGATGATAAAGCATACATGTGCTTTATGGCCAAAGATGTTCCAAAAGGTGAAGGCAGACGATGAGGTAAGTTCAACCTCTGCTATTCCATCTAATGCATCTCATACTTTCGAAAATATGATGAATGAATTCAAAAACATTCAAAAGGCCCATGAGACTCTAAAATCGAGAATATACACTTCAATTAACAAATTTAGAGTGAAAGATGAGAATGACTTGTGAAAATAAACTATGAAAATATGTCTCTTGATTGTGAAACCAAGAAGGTCGATTTTGAAAAACTCATGGAGAGCAATCATCAACTTGCTCGTGAACTAAATGAGGTTAAAACCCACAATGAGAGCAAGACAAATGATTTGGTTCTACTACAAACCAAAATTACAACTCTCAGCGAGAAACCGAACTTGAGACCATTACAAGTCTTTTGAAAAATCGTCCAAAAGAATGGAAGAAATTCTAAGCACTGGGCAACATGCTCATGATAAAAGTGGCTTAGGATACAGCTCATGTTCGAATAAAGGGAAAACTAGTACAGTGTTCGTCAAGAGTGTGGAACACATTCCAGAATCGGAAGATACTCCTAGTCCCATAAAGGAACCTGCTGTACCGAGAAAACCGAAGGCTGCAATTCTGCCCCCGCAACTCTACTATTCGAGACAGTGGAACCAACAACCACTCAGAAGGCGTACTCAACAGCATGCTCCACAAGCATATCATAAACGCCGGCAGTCATTCAGAAAGAAGGCGGTATCCAACCACCAAAGGCCCGCACGGTAGTACCCTCAGTACAGTGCGCCTAGGTATTGGATACAGGAGCCTCATTATCGCTCAAGACAGCAGATGCCAGTTCAGTATCAACAACAGCATTGGGAATCCAACTGGAGACCCAGAAGACAAGCTGTTAGGCCTAGGAAAATGGCTCCACCTCCTAGATGGCACTCGTACTGGAATAATAATAATAACCCTGAATTTTACATGCATAGTAATTATCATGATTATAACAACTCCGGATATGCCCCCCGTAGATATCGCAATACCGTACCAAGTACATCCTACAGTAAACCAATTGCTGTCAGGAAAGTTTGGGTACCTAAAGGAACTAACATACATGGACCCAAAAATCAAAGGGGACCTAAATCTACCTAATTTTTTTGTTACAGGACATTCTAGAGGAGGATACCTGGTACTTTGATAGTGGATGCTCTCGTCACATGACCGGAGATAGGAGCAAGCTATCTGATTTTGTAGAAGGTCGCGGTCCAAAAGTTCGCTTCGGTGATAAGTCTAAAGGAAGAACAAGAGGGAAAGGAAACCTACTTGTCGGGAAATTCAAGGTCACCGATGTTGCATATGTTGAAGGCTTACAGTATAATCTACTTAGTATTAGCCAGTTCTGTGATAAACAGTTCTCGGTGAAGTTCTATATAGATCGCTGTAGAGTCAAGAACACTCAAACCAAGGAAGTTGTGCTTACAGGAAGCAGATCAGGTAATATGTACATTGCTGAGTGGAAGCCTATGAGCTCCTCAATTCCATGTTTTGTTGCCAAAGGCACTGCAGATCTTAGCTGGCTATGGCACAAGAGGATGTCTCACGTCAACTTCAAGACGATCAACAAGCTTTCAAGACAGGGTATGGTTAGAGGTTTGCCGGATGTGTCATTCAAGAAGGACAGCGTCTGCGGACCATGCCGAAAGGCAAGCAAATCAAGTCAACCCCGAAAAGCAAATCCTACCTTTCAACCCAAAGAGTGTTGGAAATGCTACACATGGATCTCTACGGTCTGTAGACCCGGAAGTTTGGGAGGTAAGAAATATTGCATGGTTGTTGTTGATGATTATTCCGGGTATGCTTAGACGATCTTTCTTAGCAAGAAGAAGGAAACAACATCAAGTGCCCGAGCTCTGAGAAAGTTGCAAAATGAAAAAGCATCGAGTATCGTGTGCATTCGTTCGGCAGAGGTACCGAATTTACTAACCGCTTTATAGAGCAATACTGTTCGGAGAATAGAATACAAAGACGAATACTCACCGCCGTACACCTCAACAAAATGGTGTTGCCGAGCGAAAGAATAGGACGTTGAAAGAAGCAACAAGGACAATGATTGCAAGCAAATTGCCACATCGTTTCGGGGTGAAGCAACCAATACAGCGTGCTACACTCAAAACAGTATCGTCAACAAGCACCACAACAAAAAGCGACTTATGAGGTATGGAATAACAAAACTCCATTAGTTTCGTATTTTCACATTTTTGGATGCAGTGTTATGTATTGAACAATGGGAAGGACCAACTTAGAACCTTTGATGAAATATCGATGAAGGAATATTCGTAGGATACTCCTCCGTCAAGAAAGCTTTCAATCTTTAATAAAAGGAAGCTGACGATCGAGGAATCAGTTCATGTAGTGTTCGACGAACCACACCATGACCCTACAGGAGTAGATGATATCACTCAGGACATTCACCATCTATCTATCTTGGATCCACCTACACCCATAGAACCTGTCGTTGATTTGGAAATCAACCCCGCAGCTGTAAGAATCGATGTGGATGAAGCTGACGCTGTACAAGCTGAAGCTGTATCCACAGAAACTTTCGATACAGTACGGGATCCTGAGTTAGAACCCGACCGAAGATGGTTGAGAGATCACCCGCAAGAGCTGATCATTGGAAACATTAATGCCGGTGTTTCTACTCGTAGGAGAATACAAAGTACACAAGGAAATGTACTGTGTGCACAAGAAGAATCTAATGCTGAAGTTTCACAGTTTCCTGAATGGAAATCTCAATCCGAACTTAGGAGACTGAATATGTGCACTATCGCTGTATTCTTAGCCCAGTCCGAACCTGTTTCGACCATAGACGCTCTTAACAACTCTCATTGGATAACATCTATGGAAGAAGAGCTTAACGGTTTCGAAAGAAACAATGTATGGTATCTTGTACCTAGACCGACACACCAATCGGTTATAGGAACCAAATGGGTATTTCGAAACAAAAAGGATAGAAATGGACTTATCATAAGGAACAAATCCAGACTAGTAGCACAAGGCTATTGTCAGGAAGAAGGAATCGACTATGATGAAACCTTCGCCCCTGTAGCGAGACTAGAAGCAATTAGGATATTCTTAGCCTTTGCCGCCCATAAGAGTTTTATCGTATACCAAATGGACGTCAAGAGTGCTTTCCTAAATGGAGAACTTGCAGAAGAAGTTTATGTTGAACAACCACCAGGGTTTGCCAACACAGACGGTATCGATCTAGTTTACAGGCTAAGGAAAGCGCTGTACGGACTTAAGCAAGCCCCTAGAGCACAGTACGAAACCACGTCCCGATTCTAACCAACAACGGATTTGAGAAGGGTGCTGTAGACAAAACCTTGTTCAAGATACAGGAAGGTGATGACCTTCTAATGGTACAAATCTATGTCGATGATATTATTTTTGGTTCAACTAACCTTGCTCTATGTCAAAGGTTCTCTCATCTCATGCAAAGTAAATTTGAAATGAGTATGATGGGGGAACTTAGTTATTTCCTAGGTTTGCAGGTAAAGCAATTGCCTACAGTATATTCATCAACCAGAGAAATACGGCAAGGAGCTTCTCAACAAATTTGGAATGAACAATTCCAAATCCTCGCTAACCCCTATGAGCACTTCCGTGCAAATTAGTCTTGATGAAGCCGGAAAGCCGTTTGACCAATCACTCTACAGAAGCTCATTAGTTCACTCCTGTACCTAACGGCTAGCAGGCCCGATATCCATTCTTTGTTGGAGTGTGTGCGAGATACCAAGTTGCACCTAAGGAATCACACTTCAATACACTAAACGAATCCTGAAGTACATTAAAGGAACAGTCGATGCAGGACTGTGGTATCCTAAGGAAGGCGGATTCGATTTAGTTGGATACTGACTCGGATCTCGGAGGTCGCAAGCTAGATAGGAAGAGTACAAGTGGAACTTGTCACTTTCTCGGACCTAGACTCGTTTCTTGGTTCAAGAAGAAGCAATTGGCTAACTCTCTTTCCACGGCCGAATCAGTACTATGCTGCTGGTAGCTGCCGTATGCAGATCCTTTGGATGCAAAGAACAATCGCCGACTATGGAATCGATGCTAGAGAGACTCCAATCATGTGTGATAACACGAGTGCAATTGCAATCACGCACAATCGTTACGCACTCGCGCACTAAGCATATCAACATGAAGCATCATTTTATCGGGAATCATGTCGAGAACAAGGATGTTCACGGAAAAAGTCCATACAGACGTTCAATAGCCGACATCTTCACCAAGCCTCTCGACACGGCAAGATTCAACATGCTCGGACAAGAATTGGGAATACTACGGCCGGACTCCTGTAAGTAATTTCTGTTTTTACTCAATAATTGAGGGGAATCTTTGTAAGACCCGTGAATACAGTATCCAACATTAATTATCTGTACACTCAGAATCATCAATACAGTACTGTAGCGAGCGAACGCATATGAATCCTACAGCTGGTGTGTGCAATAATTAAGGGGGAATACTGTAGGACCCATGAATACAACATTAATCCAAAAATTGATGTATGGAATTCAAAACCTATTAGTACCTTTTTAAGGGGGAAAGCTGTATCGACGCGGAGAACAGCACATACTATAGGATTTCGATTCAGTATATAATATAATATTATTTCCTTTTAAAAATAATTTTTGTCCACGTGCCCTGTTTTTATGTCAAACGTCATGTTCATTAAATGCCTTACACGACATCTGGACAACTGAATCTCAAAAGCCGCGATGTTTCTAAATTGTTTATTATTTTTAAACCGCCGTTTTAGGCATTTAGGGTATCAACCTATGTCAGAAGTGGGACCCGCTCTATTTTTAAACCTCTTAATGGATTAGCGTACCGGTTACACTCAATCCATCTTAACCGTTGATTTCAAAACCGGTTCCCATCCCTTAAAATCTGACCATTCGTACTCTGCAAAACCCTATTTCGCCGCCCAACTATAAAAGGACTGTATCTGCCATTAGAGACTCTTTACGCTTTCTGCAATTACAAGAAGTTCTCAAGCAAACAGCCTACATATTTTTCTGCATTTCACTGCGTATTTCCATTATTTTCTTGTACCCTTTACTTAAGAAAACATCAATGGCTGGTCAATCTTCTTCCCCTGTTCTGAAGAAATCCTCCAACATCATTGATGGCCGGATCTTCTCCAAACCTGTCATCATGGAGCGTATTCTCTCGGAAACCAACGACTCAGAACCTATGGACTATATCATTACTCGTCTTCAACAACAAGGCCTCTATCGCCTTGGGAGCAAGACCGCCGACAAATTCGACCCCCATATGGTTGAGGAATTCTACCTCAACGCCGCCGTCCGTTTTCTGTCACTGGCCCAGGGAGGTCATGTTGCTGACATCACTGCAACAGTCCAGGGAGTGGAGATCTGTATCAATCGCGATCTGCTCCAGAGAATCTACAGGCTGCCCGCCGATGGCCTGACCATGGACCAACTTGAGACGTTCGGGTCTCAAGAGCTCATTACCAAGTTTTATGGACTATTTACAGGGTCCAAAGTGGTTGATATGGTGACAACTACTTGTCACAAGAAAAATTTTCTTCTTCATTTTGTGTATCTTCATGACTTTTGCTCCTGTATCATTGAAAACCGAACCGGTGCATTCGAGATGTGCACGAACTTAAGGTTCAGAATGATGGTGGCTATTTTGACCTGTGAAAAGGTCAATTTGTGCCAAATAATTCTGAAACGTCTTCAAGAAGAGGTGTGCAAACCTGCCACCCAAAAGAAATCCTTTGGTTTAATGCTGAATTACATCCTGACGAAGTGCGGACTGACGCAATCCGCCGACGCGAAGAAGATTAGCTCGAGGATATACTTAGGAGGCGTCAAACCCACTGCGTATAACCAGAGCACCATACATTGCAACCACCCGAGAACCAGGCACATGCCTATTTCTGACAACCCAAGAGATGAAACCTTGAAGGTCCCAGAAATGGAATCTTCAAAGAAGCGAAAACGATCTCACAGCAAGAAACACTCTGCTGGTGAGAAGCCCAAGAAGAGACTCAGGAGGCTTTCAAAAATCAAATCTGCCAAGCACTCCAAGGATGTCTCCCCAGTGGCGCAACCCACTGATGAAGAACCCCAGGGTCCAACCCCTGTGGAAGAGGTATCTCCTACTGTATCGACAGTAGATCCCGAGCCTTTGGCGGCTACGACAGATATAGAGACATCTACCAAAGTTCAAGACTTTAGCGAGTCGGCTGCCCATTCGGAGCCAAAAGCTACTTCTCCTCTGCGGGATCCCACACCCGTGCAGGATCCATCTTCCTTCAGGGCACCATCCCCTGTAAGGAGTCCCTCTTCCGTACAGGATCCCATACCTGTACAGGAATCCCTCGAAACAGCGTCTCCAGACGTTATTCGAAGTCCCTCCCCTGACTCGATCATTAATCAGACACTTCTTTCGGTTCAAATAAAACATGCCTACGAAAGATTTCTGCAATGGAAAGGCTACAGGCTAGCTCCGTACGATACACTGTACAACTGGAGCGATTGGAGCCATGAAGAGAGATTCGTCTCCGAAGTAACAGACTCAACTGAAATTGAGGCCCTGCTTCGATGGGACAACGCCTCTTGCAAGGATCTAATTGAAAGCCAGCTGCTGCACAAATCTGACGCCAGGAGTAAAGGAAAGAATAAGTCAGAGGATTCTCCCACCAATCCAAAAGATGACGAAGATCATGACTCAGACGACGACAACGATGCTTTACAAGCAGGTCTGAGAATGAGTCGTGAAGAGGCTGAAGCTCGAGACGCCTCTCCACCCAGAGATGATGAAGGGCCTTCTACCCAAGCCAATCCCCCTTCGCCACAGCCTGAGAACATTCCCGACCAAGAGGAATCAGTCCCTCCAGTCGAGGAAGTTCAAGAAATTTTGGAACAGGCACCTGAGCCTGCTGCGACCGTAGAAGCTGTTCCTGAAAGCTAACAGGAGGATTCAGTCCCTCCTGCATCCATGATTGCTGAAGAATCTTCGCAACAGGACGCTTCTCAACCCACTGTCGCCGAACCACAGGAAGCTGCTCCCGCCCCTTCAACCATGGAATCCGAGGACGGTATCAACCCGAGGATGTCCAACTTACTTCACGTCCATCCGTGAATGTAAGAAGGTTGAACAGCACTGCAGACCTTGCCGAACCATATTCTCCGATCTCTGCCGCACGAAAAGAGCGCCTGCGAGCTCTTGGCCTTCAGACTGTGTTTATCCAAGATGCAGTAAATGCTCTATCTTCCGTTGAAAAAGCACTGAATTGGATGCACACTTCTGCCGTCGAAGAAATGACCACTCTTCAACACGAAGCATCTCGAGTTGTCGACGCATTCATTCTTTTGCCAGAAGTTTTCAAGCAAGCCTTGAAGATCATGGAAGATAAGCAGGAGCAACTGCTGAAGGAGGAAGCTACAAAGACAAGGATAGCTGAAGCCAAGACCGCTTGTGCAATGATCGAGAAACGACTCTCAGCTGCGTGCTCACGACAAATGCATTCAGAAATGTCGCAGACTCTTTCCTCCCTTGTCGAAAGAATGACCCGAGATCGAGACGAAACAGACGCCGCTCTTGAAATCCTGCAAAGTCTTGATGAAGCCAAAAAGGGGAAGAGGCACGAGAAGTCGCTAGGAGAATAAGGTCAACAAGAAAGGGAATTTGAGGCTCGAGCAGTATCACTGCCGAATTGAACAAGCTAGCACCTCCATCCCAAAGTTTTAAAATTTCAGGCTCCAGACCGGAATTCCATGATCCCAATGTCCCTTGGCAAACTCTTATTCAGAGACCTTCGGAAATTCGTCTACCGACCAACCGCAACCCAACTGCCGACGAAGTGAAGCACTGGAGGAAGAACGAACTGATGAGATACTTTGTCAGACTCATCAAGGAATCCGCCATCTTCAAGAATTATAAAACGTTAGCGGAGGCCGCAGATAAATTTACGAAGATGCTAGAAGAAGGTAAACTCCCTCTCCAAATCGAAATGAAATCCAAACATAGAAGAGGAGATCGGGTCACCCATCCAGAAGATTGGATACTTGCCTTTGATCGATCATATGAAGGAAGAGCGATATACCAGGATCGAGGCAATGATTCTCTTCAAAACTGGTGGCATGGCACCGAGAATGAACCAGGGAAAAGACCATGGAGGCATGCGGATTATAGATAAAGGAGATGAAATCTATGTTTATTTTTTTTTTTTGTAATTTCTATTCGAAACAGCAAACTCTGTACTCAATCATTTTGAATATCAATAAAAACGTTTGTTTGTCTTGAAAGATTACAACTCGTAATCTACTGTGTTAATGTATGATTACTTAAATTGTTTGATAGAAATCTCAAGTTAGATAAACTTGACTGTAAAATAAGCTGTACGAACTAGTCTACGAACAGTTCATAATTTCAGTTGTAAACTTAGAATACATTGTAAGATTGTGCCTGCGCGCCAATCATAAGCTTAAGTTGTAAACTGTATCGAAACTTGCCTGCGAGCAGTTCATTATTGTAGACTAAGTCACTAAGTCAGACCTTTTGACGAAAGACCAAGAAATCTGCCAGAAGTCATCAAAGAAGATCGCTTCATGAAGAAGGTTTTGGCATCATCAAGAAGACTCGAAGAGTTAAGAAAGAAGGTCTTGGCAAATTGTCAAAAAGGGGGAAATTGTTGGGAAAACAAATACCCTGTATCGAAACAGCCGGGATATCCGATCCCTGTATCGAATGATATTTGATAAAGAGGTTTTGACACATATGCCAATACCGAATACAGTAAGGAAACTGTATCGAAGCTTTAAGGCTTTATCCTGTATCGAAGACCTGCCTCGAATCAGCATAAGTGAAGCTCTTCAGTACAGCTAGAAGACTTGTAAAAAGACCAAGTATGGAAACTGTCTCGACACTCAAAATACAGTTATCTTCCATACAGCTCACAACAGGACAAAGATGGAACAGAAGTCAAGTCCCGTTGAACAAAGAAGTATTTAAATACTCAAGGATAAAGTATTTAAATACCGCCGATCTTCGATCTTCAGAATCCCGCGAAATCCGGATCGTGTCATAATCCCGTTGGAACGAAATCTTATTCAAACGGATATATCTCAACGGATACTTTCTTCAGAGACTATATATATCCTATGAAGTCATTGAAGATCAGTTACCCAAGTAACCTAACACTCAAGCTATCAAAAGTTATCATCAGAGCAAACATATCTCCAAAGCATACTGCAGTTAAGAACGAAAGAGATATACAGTGCTCAACATCAAGAACATCATCACCAAGAACTTCATATTCAAAGTCTTGTTCTTACACAGTTACCTACCTTTTACCTCTGTAAAACCGAGCTCTGTGTGAACTCAACAAGTTATTCTGACCTGTGTGGGACGAATAAGGACGAAGCTTTGGAACTGTGTGTGAAGAAGCTAGTCAAGAAGGAAGCTTTAACCAATCTGTGTGAACGGTTGAAAGCGACATTCTTTGTATCAATCTGTGTGAACGATACAAGGATAGGTTTGTTTATAATTACGTAGTTGTGTACGCAGTAATTATAATAAACTTTTTACTCCTGTGTGGAGGACTAGTGGACGTAGAGGGGTTTACCTCGAACCACTTTAATTACTGTGTTATTTACCTTCAGCTTTTACTGTTTTAAAATTACTGTGATATATTAAGTATACACCATACACTTAGTTGTTGTATCCACAGCAACTTACTGTATCCAAGACTTCCGCTACGCACTCAGATTTAGATTCCGTATAGTTTGTTGTTTAAACTATTTTCCAAACTGTATCCAGTATACTTAAGCGGCCAACAGAAAGATTAGCTACTCATTGGTTTATACAAACTAAAATTATAATAGAAATAATTGATATATATAATATATATAGAAACTTTTAATTACTAGAACTTAACGACAATAGATAAAACTTACTTGAATATGATGAATCAAAATGCAAGAAACATACTTCAAAATATAACTTCAAACTTGTTTAAAGGTTACAAGCTTACAAAAATTGAAAGTAAAATACTAAGTGCTTATTGATCAAGCACTTTTCAATTACAAACTAAATGAAAGAAAAACTTCAAACCAAAAATAAAATACAAACTAAAATTGAAAGTTCTAAGGAAAATATATTGCTAAAAGAAAGAAGTATTTCTTAGCAAGAAGATGGGTTTTAGAATTGGTAATTGGTATTGGTAATTGGTAATAGGTAATTGGTAATTGGTAATTGGTGATTTTGCAATGGATGAAGATGTCCTTTTATAGGTGATTTTCAAGAATACAATTGATTATTTAATTCAAAATATCTATTGTAATATCATTTTTTTAATTCTTTGTTCACACTTCACCCATGTCTTTGAATTTTCAGATTTTTGACCAAAAAAAATATCTTGTGGTTGAGTTCACAAGTTGGTCAAAAGTGGACTAATTTTGCATGGCATCTGCTGAAAAACGGCGATGAAAAACGGCCTAGTTTGCCCCGTGTTGTGCGCAGTTTTGTGGTGACTCGGTCTCTTCCGGAATACGCGCGAGGACGCGGTGCTAAATGCCGGCCGTGTGTGAAATGGCTCAAGACACGGCCCTTGTTGCGCCGTATGTGAAACGACCTACATAACACGGTCCTTTTTGCGCCGTGTTGTATGGTCGTTTTGCCTTGAAAAATTCCCGTCGTTGAATTTGATCTTGTTTTCCGTCCTTTTTGATGCTTCATGTCAATAATCTGTAAAATAACCATTTTTAGCTCATGTTTGGACATATCTGTAAAATATGTATTTTTAATCACAAATCAGTACAATTATGCCCGAAAAAAATGAATATTTTGTATATGAATTTTAGATCAATTATGCACTAATCAAATACCCCATACTTAAATTCTTGCTAGTCCCGAGCAAGACTCTTTATTAATCACACACAAAATAATTATTAAAATAAGATATAAAATAAAAAATAAAAAATAATACACACAAATTTAAGAAAAATAATTATATATAAAGATAAAAAGAGATCAAAATGCCATTAATACACAATAACCAACTTTATACAGTAGATAGAAATGAATCAAGATTCAAAATAAATCTACTAACGATTTTGAAGTTAAAACACGGTTTTTATTTTTTGTAATTCCAAAATGCAAGGTTTTCCCCCCAAAAGGTTGATTATTTCTTTCCCACTCGTGACTTCACACGACTCCCTTTAATGGTTGCTCTCGATCACTCGTTTATTTTTCGACTCAATATGAAGAAGAATTTCATTGGCGTCATCAAATATTGTGATTTTTCACGAAATTGAGTGTATTGAAATTCAGCCGCTAATTAATTCAAGTCTGTTCATAAACTACATCCCTTAGTGATAGCTTTCACACCGTTATTTGCTAACGTGTAGCTCTTTTCACCAACACAATTTCTACCTTTTTTTAAAAGGTGATAGCTTTCACACCGTTATTTGCTAACGTGTAACTCTTTTCACCAATTTTTCTGTGAGACGGCAGCTACGCACAAACAATGGTTAGTCCTTTATTTTTCGCAAAATTTTAAGACCCCCAAAATTAGGCAATATTCTGCTCAACACTTCTCCTTTTTGTCATTTTTTTAGGTGATAGCTTTCACACCGTTATTTGCTAACGTGTAGCTCTTTTCACCAATGACTCCTTTTTTAGTGAATAGAATTTTTGCAGAAAATCATTTATTAGTTAAGCATGAAAAATCAAAAACTCCACAAATTAAGTAAATTTCAGTTCTATTTTTCATCAACCGACTGATTCTTCTTTTCTCAAGGTAACAGATGACTCGATTTTATATGATAACTACAAGGTTTGGAAAGAGAGATTAAGGCTCAAATTTTTTTTGGAATATACAATTTTTTTACCGGTTAAAACAATTTTAGAAGCTTGTATATAGTTAATTTATTGGTGTTTATGGCGAGATCTAGAAATCTCACAAATCAAAATAATATATATATATATATAAATTAAGGCAAATAACCAAAATAATCAAAAACACACCAAAATAATTAAAACATACCACCCCCAAACTTGAAAAAGAAACCGTCCTCAGTTTTTTTTAAAAAAAATAATAAAAAGTAAGAGAAAAAAAATACACCCTGTTATGAAAATTGATGCTTGAGCTACGCCTTTTTGGATCTGCATGAAAAGATATACGAGGCAAAACAACAACAAAATAAAATATACCCGGAAGTATAACACAATTTTTAAGATGCGCATCAAGAAAGTCCGAAGAGTCGCCTTATGCTGCCATCAATGCTTTTATTAAAAACAAAAAGAAATACGTCAATAAAAATAACAATACATAAATCGCGAATAGATGCGCGTCAAGAGATCAAGAAGAAACTCCTTAAGCTGCCACCATTTAGCACGATTATTACACACGACAGAAAGTAAAAATAACAAGAGGTTTGATTGCTACAAGGACGCAGGTTCGAGTCCTGGCAGCCGCAGTGTGGGAGTTTTATCCCTCCAATGTGGGGGATAGCTCCTTGTGGGCACCAGGCACTGTTCCTCCCACCTAGTGGGCCGTTGAGTCACCACGATTTAATTCCTCCATCAATCCCTGTCGGGCCGGGGGGTGGGGGCCCTGGGGGCGAGGGATTTCGCCTTTTGCTACAACAAGAGGTCTGATATGGGGTATCAAAGGGAGAGGAATGAATCCACTTTTCATTTTCTCACGGTAAAATCTTCCATCCAGATAATTTTAGCTAGAGCTGGATCTGGTTGAGGAACAAATTCATTGAGTTTTTTGATTAGTTCTTCTGGTGTGGTTGCAACGACTATGATTCGTTTAGCACGCTCGGAAATAAAACCTTTTTCAGCAGAGTAGTCGATGAAAGATAACAAACCATCAAAGAAACCATTGACATTAAGCGCACTATTGGTTTTGATGAACATTTAGTCGGGCTCTGGTAACCACATGAAAAAGTTCCTCAAGAGTGCCAAAACCAGGAAGGGTGATAAAGGCGCGAATTATTTATCATGTGAGTTATGCGATCTTGCATATTCTGAGATCTAAACTCATCTCCAATAGTTGACCGGTGATTTTACTTTCACCAGAGGTTTTGGAATTATTCCCAACACTCTTACTCCTTCCATATAGGCGTGATGTGACTCGTCCCATTAATCCTAGACTTCCTCCTCCGTAAACTACATGAATGCATTTTCTCCTAAAGTACGACCCAAGTTGTGTCTTTGCTTGATAAAGCATGCATCTTTTCCATAACTAGCTCCACCAAAAATGCAGACTGTGCTAAATTTTTATGTGGAAGATGATGACTCCATTTTTGAAAAGAAATTTATTTAGAGAGAAAAAGAGAAAAGTACAAGTTTGAGGGATGAATAAAAGAAACAAGCACAAAGGTTATTTATAAAAGAAAAAATGAGGAAAAATTGCTTAACAAGTTTGTGATTGCGTTAATTGCGCTTCAACTACTCAATAGAATAATGAATGCATTTATCGCGTATCACATTTTTTATTCAGAAAAACTCACCATACGACAAAAATAAAAGATACTCACGTGTATGTACAGTAGTTGTGATTGTGGCTCACATCTTCCTCTGATTTTACGTTCAGAAACGGCCTAAACGCCTTCTATGAGTCGGGGAAAAGCTTCCCATCCAATTTTCTTACAAATTGGCAAACAGGGTCTTTTAACGTCAGATTCCCAAGACGTTGTTCATATTCTGGTTTAAATTTATTCCACAAACATTGAATTCCGTAATATACAAGTCCACTAGGATGCGTGTCAAGAGAAATTTCGATATTATCTAAATTCTCTTTATTCAAACCATCATTAATGAACTGAATTATCTTCTCTGTTTGTAGATGGAATTCCTAAAGATCGACATTTTAAATTACAGTTCCATCTAGCACATTTATAGCAAACGGCTAGCATCTTTGCTCGTCGTTTCTTTGCATATGAACTTTTTCCAAGTCCTGGTAAAAATCTAGTCGGTGTTTCTGTGAATTCACCTTCTATTCTTACTTTGGCTTCGATAATGAATCTTATGTCAAAAGGTATGCTTTTATTCATAAGCAACCTCATCCTTTCAAGCCTTGTCTTGTAAATCTTTAAAATTGCATTTTTGCTTAGAAAGGGAAATCTTTTTTCAATTTTATACAATATTTCTTCCATGACAAAAAAATTAAAATGAAAAACGATAAAATATCTACAAATATCAGTTGTTTGTGGGAAACTGAAAAATCCGACTTTGATAGTCACAGAGTACCGTTATCCGCCACTTGACCGGACAGAAAAATTATATTTGGCCTAAAACAATCCCCGGCAACGGCGCCAAAATTTGATCGACAAAAAACTTATCCTAAAAATAGGAGTTCTTGAGTCGCTCGCAAATATATACGAGGTAGAAGTAGTTTGTGGTAAGTTCTACCAAGGTCTTTTCTCTCGAGGATTGTCCAACAGGGCTTCGTATAATATTTTGTTACAAATTGCGAGAAATAAATACTAAAATATTCTAAAATATATTTTTGGGTTTTTAAATATTAACTAAATTAAATTGCACTATATTTTAAACTAAACTATTTTATATAAGACTATTTTTACTAGACTATTTTTATTAGACTATTTATATTAGACTATTTTTAAACCAAACTATTTTTAAGAAGACTATTTTTTATACTAGACTATTTTTATACTAGACTATTTATATTAAGACTATTTATACTAGACTATTTATATTAAGACTATTTATACTATACTATTTATATTAAGACTATTTATACTAGACTATTTTTAACTAGTGAAAATAAATAGAATTAAAATGAGTTGAGAATTTATAAAATCTAGGGGATTACGGGTTCATTAAATTAGGTTTTTAATTAAGTATCGGAATTGATTTATACGGATATAAAAGAAAAAACGAATGTTTATCGAGTAATCAACTTTTCACCTCCGTACTTTCGTAATCAAAGATGTCTTAATCACTGTCACTTTTTTAAGATGTTGATAACAAGATTAACACTTGATAGATTGAAAAGATGCATTTCCAATACACTTAACAATCAATCAAGGAGGTTTCACTAGTAGAAATAGGATATGATCAATCTCTATTTAAACCAATTAGTCCTTTCATTTCTCTAACTTGACTATTTTTAGGATAAACGATCGTTCATCGAGTAATCAACTTTTCACCTCTGTACTTTCGTAATCAAAGATGTCTTAACCACTTTCGCAATCTTAAGATGTTGATAACAAGATTAACATTTGATAGATTGAAAAGATATGTTTCCAATTCACTCAACAATCAATCAAGAAGGTTTCATTAGTAAAAATAGGATATGATCAATCTCTATTTAAACCAATTAGTCCTAAAAATAGTTTAAATTAATCAAATACTCAATATATAACCTAATAGAAATCCCCCTTCCCCTAGGAAGAAAGATTAGCTACTCATTGGTTTATACAAACTAAAATTATAATAGAAATAATTGATATATATAATATATATAGAAACTTTTAATTACTAGAACTTAACGACAATAGATAAAATTTACTTGAATATGATGAATCAAAATGCAAGAACTTTTAATCAATATGATGAATCAAAATTTACTAGAACTTTCACAGTAATCTGTAAAATAACCATTTTTAGCTCATGTTTGGACATATCTGTAAAATATGTATTTTTAATCACAAATCAGTACAATTATGCCCGGGAAAAATGAATATTTTGTATATGAATTTTAGATCAATTATGCACTAATCATCGAGGAGTTTTAAAACCTCGACTTTTACCACCTCCTTCATGTTTGGATTCAACCAGCGTTGATGCTCCACGGATGGTTTGTAGTCTTCCTCCATCAAAATCTTGTGCATGCAAATTGACGGGCTGATCCCCTTAATATCCGCAATAGACCATCCAAGAGCAGATTTGTACTCCCTCAAAACTCTCAATAATTTCGCCTCTTGATCCCGTGCTAAAGTGGCCGAAAGAATAACTGGAAGGGAGTCGTCGGGCCCTAAAAATGCATATTTTAAATGAGGTGGCAACTTCTTGAGTTCCAACTTTGGAGGTTTTTCGATCGATGGGACTGGTCGAGTTAGTGAACTTCCGATCTCCTCGAATGGTTGACGAATGAAAATTGGCGGGGAAGCATCCATGTGGCGTACGTAGGCTGCATGCTCTGCATTTAGTTCGGAAACAGCCCCAATCAAAACGAACTCCAAAGGGTCGGGTGGATAATTCTCTCGAAAGGTTCTACTCACGCACGAGTCAATGACGTCAACTTAGAAACAATTTTCAGCATCATTCGGATATTTTACGGATCGAAAGATATTGAACGTTACTTTCTCCTCTTGAACACGTAGAGTCAGCTTCCCCTTTTCCACATCGATCAAAGTTCGGCCGGTCGCCAAGAATGGTCTTCCCAAGATAATTGGGATATCTTGATCTTCCTCCATGTCGAGCACAATAAAATCCGCTTGAAAGATAAATTTGTCAACCTTTACCAACACGTCCTCTATTACTCCCCTCGGATATTTGATGGACCTATCGACCAATTGTAAGGAGACCGTCGGCGGCTTGGCTTCCCCAATGTCCAGCTTTTTAAAAATAGAAAGGGGCATAAGGTTTATGCTGGCTCCGACATCGCATAGGGATCTTTCAAAAGACGAATTTCCGATGATGCAAGGGATGGTAAAACTTCCCGGATCTCTCAATTTAGTTGGGAGCTTCTTTTGTAAAATAGCGCTGCACTCCTCCGTTAATGCGACCGTCTCATATTCCTCGAGCTTTCTTTTGTTTGACAAGACTTCTTTCATGAATTTTACATAACTCGGCATTTGTTCCAATGCGTCGGCAAATGGAATGTTTATGTGCAATTTCTTGAAGACGTCGAGGAACTTTGAAAATTGCTTGTCTAGTTTTTGCTTTTGGAAATGCTGTGGGAATGGGATTTGAGGAGTGGGCTGAGTAGTCGATACTTCCTTTGGCTTGGGTGCCTCATCCTTTTCCTTCTCATTTTGCTCGGTCGGCTGCTCTTTGTTATTGATAGGCTGCCCTTTCAACTCCTTTCCACTTCGTAATTCGATTGCTTGCACGTTTTCCTTGGGTTTCATTTCGGCTGCGCTGGGCGATGCACCTTGAGACCGAGAAGACAATAGATTAGCAATCTGCCCCATTTGAGTTTCTAGATTTCGGATGGAGGTAGAATGATTTTGGAGGGTCGTTTCGGTGCGGGTCATGAATTGGCTCGTGTTAGCCGCCAATTGAGCAAGAGCATCTTCCAATGATACCTTTGGTGATTGAGGGGGCTGCTGTGGGGGCTGCGTGAAGTGATCTTGTGGAGGTTTTAAAACTTGCCCGTTCCTCCACGAAAAATTTTGTTGATTTCGCCACCCTTGATTATAAGTGCTGGGGTAAGAATTATTTTGTCGATTTCCGTTTCCCACGAATTGAGCTTGCTCCATCGGATGTTGCTCGAATGGGTTCCCGACTTGACACTCCGCGCTAGGGTGAGATCCGTTACACCAATTGCAATACTCAATGGTGACGGGGGGAGGAGAATGCGAAAATGCTTGAAGCTGCTGAGTTAATGCTGCGACTTGGGCTGACAATGTAGATATCGGGTCATTACTCGAAATTTCCATCACTCGCTTCGGCGTTATTCATTCGGATGGCCATTGATAAGCATTAGCGGCCATAGCTTCCAACAACGAGTGTGCTTCAGCCATCGTCTTTCCCATCAAAGCTCCACCGGCGGCTGCATCCACGAGAGTGCGTGTAGAGGCACTCAATCCATTGTAGAACGTCTGAATATGAAGCCAGTCCGGAAGGCCGTGATGTGGGCATCTCCGTAACAAATCTTTGTATCGCTCCCACGCCTCGTGGACCGATTCCATATCATACTGACCAAAAGTGGTGATCTCGTTTCTCAGTCTCGCCGTCTTAGAAGGTGGGAAGAATTTAGCAAGGAAGGCTTGCGCTAACTCTGCCCATGTCGTGATCGACCCCGGCGGTAAGGAGTTCAGCCAAAATTTCGCTTTATCCCTCAAAGAGAAAGGGAAAAGCCGTAATCGGATAGCATCGTCGGTGACACCATTGTTCTTGAACGTGTCACAAATCTGAAGAAAAGAAGCAATATGTGCGTTGGGATCATCATTCGGCAATCCACAGAATGGCTCGCCTGTACCATCTGAATAATAGCAGGCTTAATTTTGAAATTGTTCGCCTGGATAGTGGGGCGCCGAATCCACGAAAAATTAGCATTAATTTGTGGTATAGCATAGTCTCGAAGTGCCATTTCCGGTTGAGCTTGCTGCACAATATTGTTTCCTCCTTGAATTTCGATATTTTCGGCCATGTTCACTGTCGTCTGTAACTCTCGTTTCTCCTTCTTGTTCCTTCGAAGAGTGCGCTCGAGTTCGGTATCCAAAGGTAGTAGGCCTTCGTTACCGAGTTTTCTCATGCACTACGCGAAAGATCCTGAAAGGAAAAACAAATAAATAAATTAAATACACAAAAATAAGTAAATAAAAATGTTCAAACTAAGACTAGAAATACTGAAATCGATATTAGCAAAAATTTCAGTCCCCGGCAACGGCGCCAAAAACTTGTTGCGATTTTTATAGAACGCAAGTGTACGTTATCGTATACAAGTAATAAAGTGATGAGTGAGTATCGTTCCCACGAGGACTGAATCACTAACTACCGATTTTTATGTATTCTAGTTTTATTTGAACAATCGAACTTTAGTTTTGCAATTAATTACTAAAAGAATTAATAAAAGACTAGATAGTAAAAATGATCGCTTGAAGAAAGATAATCAAATTATAAATAAGTGTAGGATTCTGAATCCACCTCGGTTTATCCGAATTTACTCTCGATTATCTGAAGTTAATGATTTTCCAAATTTATTGAAGGCGAAGATTGCTAATATACTCTACCGCCTCTCCCGAGGTCAATAGATTTTTCTAAAGGCGAATAACGCACTCTATCCTAGGTGAATTAATTCGTCAATAGGCAAAGAGCATAAAATCTTCAAAAGGCCACGTAGTTCCTATGAGTATATTCCTATCTCACAGAATAAAACGGTCCTCACCAATAGTTCATCACCAACTCTCCTCTCCCGATTCGAATTGAATGATTAAAACAATACAACTATTGGCCAGATAATTGAAAGCATTAAACACGATTGGGAAAACTCAACAAAAAGGGAATTAAATAGATAATCTCAAGCAAATCCGTCAAAACGTAGGTTTCATCAAAATCCTAGATTAGGGTTTTAGCCTGACATCCTAATTAATGAAAATACAGAATTAATAGATAAAAGCATGAAAATCAAACGCAGATGAAGCTCGGATTCCTCCGTTCTTCTGGCTTCCGCCCTCTGCTCTTGAAGTCTTCTGCTTATCTTCCTCTTCTGCCGTCTCCTCCAAGATTCTCCGATTCCAAGATTTTCCAAGATCCAAAGATCACTAATTAGGGTCTTAAACCCTTATTTATAGCTCTGCATAGTCTCCAATTCGCGTCCATGTGAGTAGGTCGAGAACTGTCTTCAAAACGGACCAAATCCGCGCGGAGCTCACCATAACCGCCTAGTGTGCCGCGGCTCACTAAATCTGTGCCGCGGCACATGGTCTTGTTTGGGCCTTTGGCGCCTTTTAATTCATCTGTGCCGCGGCTCACCTGGACTGTGCCGCGACACAGAGTACAGTCTACTTTGTGCCCGCTGGTTGTCTTCCTGTGCCGCGGCCCACTTGCCTTGTGCCGCGGCTCACGGCTAAAATTCGCCGTTTTCGCCCATTTCGCCTCGTTTTAGCTTCCGGACTCCAATCTCCTGACAAACATACAAAATTAAGGCATTAAAAGCTCATTTAAGCAAATTTACTCTCCAAAATAATACAAAATAATGATAAATAAGCGTATAAAAATACGCCTAACACTAGCCGTTGGTAGGTCGCCCCCGCATTCTTCAGACCGAATGGCATTCGGACCCAAAAGTACACGTCTTTTTCCGTGTGAAACGACATGTGTTTTATGTCGTGCTCCGCCATTGGGATCTAATGGTACCCGGCGAAGGCATCCATGAACGACATCATCTCGAAACCTGCCATGCTATCGACCAAGTGGTCAATATGAGGCATCGGAAAGTGGTCTTTTGGACATGCCGCGTTGAGGTCGGTGAAGTCGATGCATAACCTTCAGGAGTTGCTCGGCTTTTTGACGAGCACCGTGTTGGCTACCCACTGCGGCTCGTCTATAGCTACTCCGATTAGTTTGTTATCGAGTAGCTTTTTGACTTCTACAAACCAATTCACAAACCCAACGGCTCAACAATATCTCGGTTAACCACAAGTCTGATCAAACCAACTTAAACGATCACGAATTTATAACCACAACACGAAATTACTTCACTTTCTGCCTTCTTAGCGCACGTTAATCACTTAACATAGCGTGCGCTAAGTTGGTCCCGTTAGCGCGCGCTAGGCAGTAAGCTTAGCGTGCGCTAATACTGTACAGATGCATGTTTTTCAGATACCGATCAACATGTGGCGATTATCAAGAACACTAAGTGATCCAAAACCATGTTTATAGTCATCAAAACAATGAAATCCGATATCCTTTAACATATAAACAATCATCCAACTTATAATCCAAGTTCTATATCCATATATCATCTTTCTTAATATCAATACATGAAACATCAAGAACGTAACAACACTTCCTTAATCTTCCATTACAGAGAGTAATCATCGACAATAACATCAACATCCAAAACTGAGGAGAAGGATTCACCAACTTATCTCAAGAAAACGAATTACACAATTCAAACCACACGAATCATATTAATATCATCATACTATGGTAATCTATCTCATAATCATGCTTATCAACTCGTTTATGTGATAATCATCAACTAAAGAACATCAACATTCAATCCAAAACGAAATCCAAAGATGAAGAGTGATTACCTTTTTGAAGGAATAGATTTGAATCCCAAGTTTGAATCCATTTCCAAGAATCGCCAATGATTTAAAGAACAAAGCTTTAATCCATGATTTCCATGTTTAATCTTGTTAAAGAGGATCATCCCCCAGTCTTTAGGAACTCCAAATGTCCTCCCAAGGTTCTCTCTATCGGTGAATGGAAAGAAATGGACGAAATGCTTCATAACACCTTTATGTCCCTTTTTATAAAGTATATTACTAGCGTGCGCTATGGCCTTAGCATGCGCTAACTGACTTTGTTAGCGTGCGCTATCGCAGTCCAGGGACTACTGTCTGTCTTCGTACATGCGCTTACGTACGTAATGCCCATGCATTAGCGTACGTAATTTACACTCTCTAGCGTACGCAAGTCCTTGCGTTTAGCGTGCGCTAATATCAGTTGACTCGTTTGTCTGTATGCTCCGAAGACTGGTCCACACGCCGAAAGTGCTGACTAGGATAAGATTTCTTTTTTGTCCAATATACCATTAGCGTGCGCTAACCTTTAGGGTTTAGCGTGCGGTAGTACTACATTACAAACATCCGTTGACTTATTAGAACGTGCACCGAAAATGGCCTGGTCCACACGTAGATTCCTTCCGATCTGACTGCATTTAGCGTGTGCTACATTCTGCCTCTAACGTGCGCTAACATGAACGATAGCGTGCGTTATACTTGAACATTAGCGCACGCTAGTCAGACTATACTTAGCCATTTACACTGATCTTGCTCGTCATCTCAACATACTAGATACGCATACATGACACACTATATCCTTTGTCGACCAAGTACGACAATTATACCAGTACAAATGTCTCAGTCCTTCATTTATTTTATCTATACTATACAGATTCCACGCTGTACAATATAAGTCAGATAAAATAATATTGAACAACAGTAGTAGAAATTCCGGATATTACATACTACACCACTTAAAATAAGTTTCGTCCTCGAAACTTGCAATCCGTCAAAGAAAAACAAACAAACCGTTCAACCAAAATATTCTGAAACCATCACAACAACGATCAATCATCATTAACGAATAACCAAAACAATACACTTACAAATGCGCAAAGTCGACGATCTCCTGAGATCCTAGCAATCACAATTCCATGAGTCTCAAGAAAATATATCATCTTCGGATGGAATAATCTATTTGTGTCGAATATTGTCTGCCTGATCGCACAATCAAATCCCAATTCGGATACAAATCAATAATACATGATACATCTGTGAAACAACTGCCCAAAACAACGACATAAATTCCGAAACATCGACACAAAATCTGAACGCTCATATGATCACAAACAATGTTCAACCAATAAATTAACTGAGAATATCATCAACATGATAAACTCTAATACGACCAATCCAAAGGTCAAAACACGGCCGAGAATATCATCATCATGATAAACTCCAATATTACCAACAAACGATCAACGAAAATCGAGAATACCTTCACACGGTAAACTCCAACACGATCAACACAGAACCACAGAAACCGATATACGAACGAATAAGTTTCTCAAAACATTAAAAAATTGCATACAGTGAATCTCAACGAAACAAAACCGAGTGGTGAACATTCCCCTCGGCATACGAACAACCAATCGCAAATTGATGAACATACCAATTCATACAAGGAGTGGGAACGACCACTCATTGTCCAAAACAACCGGTTTGGGGTCACCATCCCCAAATCTACACTTACAAAGAAATCATTCAAAAAATCACTATGGTAAAATCGCGCTACTACCATACCAATGGAATTACATAGCACAAATATCTCGGTTTCAGAAAATCCAAAGTTTCTAAAATCACATCCTGTGCATATATCTACAACACGCAGCATATTCTCTTATCCCATCAATCAACTGATCACCTCTGGATAACCAAACTACCATACTAAAATTCTAATCTCTTTTCCTCGTACCATTAGTGTGTTATCCAGTTTGTGAGTCTCACTCAAAACTTCACCATGATATGCACTATGCACTAAATGCATATGTATACCGATCATATTTTCAAAACTAGTTTGAAATCATATAGTCTTGTCAAGAAGACAAATTTTCGAAAGTTCATAAAAAATTTCAAAACTAAAAACATAAATTTTCGTAAGACCACGAAATCAATTTTCGAAAAATTAAATCGGCACGCTGGTGCCAAGTATTCGATAACAGTTTTCCTTCGAATCCACACTATTTCGAAGTTTTAAAATGAAAACTATGCAAATGATTGACCACAACCATACTCATGTATACCAATTCGGTTCTTCACCAATATCCACTGATATTCCATCGGAAAACCACACGATAGAGTTCCAAAATCTCAATATATAAACTCCGACTAAAAACTCCTTGTCCACATATGATTCGCAACGTCATTAATCCATCTTGGAGCACCTCTAATATGTTATGACAAACATTGAATGACTAACAACTCAATCACAGCGAAAGACTTCCCGAGAAGTTTCATTTGAACAAATAAATCAAAACCCCAAAAGGTAGTAATAAAATGCATAAACGATTAGTAAAGCGTTTTACAAATCTCGGGAGTTTTAAGGAAACAGAAAAGCCTTTTGAAATATTAGGGTCTCAGCCCGAATCCCGTTCCGCATTATAAGAAGTTTAAAAAGTTGAAAACCCTTTTTCGGACCCCAAGTCCTGAGTTATAAAACCATTTCAAAATTGATTGGGTCTCGGCCCAAAAATCATTTACGGTAAAACATCCGTAAAACATTCATTTTGAAAAGTATCATTTTCAAATGCTCAAAAACAGTTTCATGTATTTCAAAACGACTTAACATGACTACATGCTCTTCTCAACCATGCACAACATTTCTCCCAAATGTACAATTCCGTTCCAAACTTAACCGACATACTGATTTCCAAAATCATAGTTTCTCAAGATCATCAATCCTGTCTCAATTCTGTCACCTTATACTGTAACGCATAATATCTTTTCTGAACCTCAAAGCATATCAACTTAGAACGACAATAAATCTCGATGAAATTCAAAAATTTAAATACTTATAGATCGTGAAGCCGACGATTCCCCGTGATACTGGCACATGTCTCGACTCTAGAAAATACTCGACACAGATATTTTCAAAACACACATTTTTCAAACTCAGTTCAACTCGAGAACACAACACAGCTCTATTTGAAGAAACACGTTAACACCATTTGAAAAAGTTTACAACAACCCCAGTACTACACTGTAAATCACATAACGCACAAGCCCGAGTGAACACCAAAAACTCACGGCTCTAGTATTAGTCAATCGACAAATCGAATGATGCGACCATAACATGACCCAACTCGACCCAAATGCCTAGGTTTTCTCAACCTAAGCTCCGATACCATATTCTGTAACAACCCTAGAGCTGACCGGGAATATTACAGCACCGTGGGCCCCGAGATGGAACCCACAAGGCTGAAGGAAATTTTCGCAAACATTTACAAACGTCCAAGAGGCTATCGACGGTATTATCTATTTAAAACATTCGAAGACTTTATAAAACTCATTTATCAAAACCGTCGTGAAATCTAATTTGAAAGGATAAGGCCTGAAATGCCAGAACTCAACAGTTTAAAACATACGTTAAGCTATCTCTTACACATACCGACAGGATAGATTTAGAAAATGATTGCCAAAGTAACTTAAGTTACCAGATACCAAAAGGCCATTTAAAAATATTCACGCAGCGGAAAAAGACAAATGATTAAAATACTCTAGCAGCGGAATACAACAACTGATCAGAAACTCAATACACAAATACATGCCCTAGTCAGTATCCTCCGTGAAGCTCATCTCGTCACGACCGCTACAAGCTTGATAATCCAAGAACCTAAAAAGAAAGCCCACGAAGGGGTCAGCCATAATATCCAACAATGATAACCATCACATCACGTCAATAATTACATATCAATGGAAATACTAAGTAAGAATACGACCAATGTAATCTTACTATCGTAACTTTACGAAAATCCACGATTCGTATCCTTAACAACATAATAAGATAATACCGAAATATCTGTACGGTATCTCAACAATACCCAAGGTTCTCAAAACATTATCATAACTCACTGCTACGAAATCTACTAACTCTGTCCAACCCAATCCGTCGGGTAACATCATCGCATCTCAATACGATAATCGATTGTCTATCAAAGACAAATACCAAAGGAAACACGGAACATACCTCAGAATACGCAATGCCACGACCAATCTCGTCAGTCTAATCAAAGATCAGATCAATACAACATATGGACATGGTCGTAACACAAGACCTACAAATGCATACACATATGACAATGTCAATATGCTCACAACAATAACAACCCTGTATACTTATGGCAATCCCATAATATACATATGCACAATAACAACACATTGGTAATCCGATGATCCAGCGTTCACTGCATAGATCCCACGATGACCCCGTCAGACCAACCGTGGTGGAAAAACCTGTCCGATGATCCAGCGCGCGCTATCATAGATCCCCCGATGATCCCATCGGACCAACACGAGGTGGACATATGACAACAATGCACAACTGCACAAAACAACAGTACACAATACACGACAACAACAATGCACAAATGCATGACAACGACGATACATGAATGTATCACGACATGATCGACACAAATGATAAAAATGATTAGAGTACTTGCCCCGAGTCCTTCGAGAGCGATCTCAACGTCTAAACCATCACGAACCGTTATCCTCAATACTCGACGGTCCAAAGTATCACGGATTGCAGATAATTCATATCTTCGTCTTTATCACAATATATCCTCGATATACAAGTATACCAATAACAAAAGTAAATCATATACATTATGATTTAGATTCCCAAAACTCGAATATGATTTATAATCCCAAATCTCCTGTGATTACGATTATAAACATTCCTATATGAATTATACACGAATGAAACGGAAACCATTCATTAAATACTATAAACTGAGCAATTAACAACTTACCTCAATACCGATACGACGATGATGAAGCCGTCACTAATCTCATTGTCTTCGTCTACTAGCTCCTCGGCCCTGACCAACGCCATTCACGAACATACTCGAACACGACCGCAACATACGGTTATAAACACCGATCAATAATCTCAACCTATTACAATAATCGATAAACAACAAGTTCGACAACAATCAACAATTGATAAAACCAATTCACAAACCCAACGGCTCAACAATATCTCGGTTAACCACAAGTCTGATCAAACCAACTTAAACGATCACGAATTTAGAACCACAACACAAAAATACTGCACTTTCTGCCTTCTTAGCGCACGTTAATCACTTAACATAGCGTGCGCTAAGTTGCTCCCGTTAGCGCGCGCTAGGAAGTAAGCTTAGCGTGCGCTAATGCTGTACAGATGCATGTTTTTCAGATACCGATCAACATGTGGCGATTATCAAGAACACTAAGTGATCCAAAACCATGTTTATAGTCATCAAAACAATGAAATCCGATATCCTTTAACATATAAACAATCATCCAACTTATAATCTAAGTTCTATATCCATATATCATCTTTCTTAATATCAATACATGAAACATCAAGAATGTAACAACACTTCCTTAATATTCCATTACAGAGAGTAATCATCGACAATAACATCAACATCCAAAACTGAGGAGAAGGATTCACCAACTTATCTAAAGAAAACGAATTACACAATTCAAACCACACGAATCATATTAATATCATCATACTCCGGTAATCCATCTCATAATCATGCTTATCAACTCGTTTATGTGATAATCATCAACTCAAGAACATCAACATTCAATCCAAAACAAAATCCAAAGATGAAGAGTGATTACCTTTTTGAAGGAATGGATTTGAATCCCAAGTTTGAATCCATTTCCAAGAATCGCCAATGATTTAAAGAACAAAGCTTTAATCCATGATTTCCATCTTTAATCTTGTTAAAGAGGATCATCCCTCAGTCTTTAGGAACTCCAAATGTCTTCCAAAGGTTCTCTCTATCAGTGAAAGGAAAGAAATGGACGAAATGCTTCATAACACCTTTCTGTCCCTTTTTATAAAGTATATTACTAGCGTGCACTAAATCTTATGTTTAGCGTGTGCTATGGCCTTAGCATGCGCTAACTGACTTTGTTAGCGTTCGCTATCGTAGTCCAGGGACTACTGTCTGGCTTCGTACATGCGCTTACGTACGTAATGCCCATGCATTAGCGTACGTAATTTACACTCTCTAGCGTACGCAAGTCCTTGCGTTTAGCGTGCGCTAATATCAGTTGACTCATTTGTCTGTATGCTCCGAAGACTGGTCCACACACCGAAAGTGCTGACGAGGATAAGATTCCCTTTTGTCCAATATACCATTAGCGTGCGCTAACCATTAGGGTTTAGCATGCGCTAGTACTACATTACAAACATCCATTGACTTATCAGAACGTGCGCCGAAAGTGGCCTGATCTACACGCAGATTCCTTCCGATCTGACTGCATTTAGCGTGCGCAACATTCTGCCTCTAGCGTGCGCTAACCATGAACGATAGCGTGCGTTATACTTGAACATTAGCACGCGCTAGTCAGGCTATACTTAGCCATTTACACTGATCTTGCTCGTCGTCTCAACATACTAGATACGTATACATGACGCACTATATCCTTTGTCGACCAAGTACGATAATTATACCAGTACAGATGTCTCAGTCCTTCATTTATTTTATCTATACTGTACAGATTCCACGATGTACAATATAAGTCAGATAAAATAATATTGAACAATGGTAGTAGAAATTCCGGATATTATAGCTTGCCGCCAGAGTTTTGGCGGAACCTCTCCCAGAGAAGTTTAAGGTCCCCCAAATTCCCCCATATAACGGGGAGACCAACTCCAATGCCCATCTCGGACACTACAACTCATGGATGGACCTACACGGGTCCCAAGATGCATTCCGATGCTAGATGTTTTCCCAGACTTTAGGGGAAAGGGCTTAAAGGTGGTATCACTCACTACCCCACCACTCTATCCAGACACGGGCTCAGCTCACTGCGGCATTCCGATCCCATTTTATGGGATCTCTAGTGCGCGTCGCCCCATGGTCCTCCATCGCCTACGTCGTGCAGGGACCAAATGAATCCATCAAAGATTATATATCTCATTTCAATAAGCAGATATTGGAGACGCAACCTATGTCTGATGACGCATTGGCCATAATTGCTCAGGCCGGCCTCCTGAAGAATTCTTGTTTCTGCTGGACGGTGTGCCAGAACACCCCCCGCACGTACCACGAATTCCTGGAGTGCGCCATCTCCCACATTGCTGCCTCGGAAGCTATGCCGGCTCCAGTCTTAGTCATGCCCGCAGATCCGCCAGGATCGAACGAAAACAATGGAGACAGGCACGACCCAGGGAACCCCACCAAGAACCCCGATGGGAGAATAAGGCGACTGGCTCCTATATGGCCACCACAACAATCGGAAATTCCAGGGGGAAAAGGACCGACCTCATGGATAACTACGCCGAATTATATTCGGTAGGGGCCGTGGCCATATACGACCAAATTAAAGACAAGGATTTGCTCCCTGCCCCCCGGCCGATCTACAAGGATACGAAGGAAATGGATCAGACCCTCTTCTGTAAATATCATCAATCGAAGGGTCACAAACAGAACAATGCCGAGACCTCATCGCAGCCATAATTACGGTGTGTGCTGGGATAATAATCCCTGTATTAAAAGATCATGATAAGAATGTTTTGACAATATGCCAATCCAGCATACAACAAGATGCTGTATTGATCGAAGTTGCTGATCCTGTATCGAAGACTTATCATCATGCGATCATACAGCAACAAGAGTTTAAAAAGCGCCAAGAATGGAAGTTGTCCCTTCATACAGCAAATATTCCTTACAACGACTTATCCTCTTTAGGCTACAGCGCAAATGGGTACAACATTCAAGCTGTGAAGCATCGAAACAGGACTGAAGACCGTTTTAAAAGGAATCTTTGGTATTCGCTAAAGTCAAGTCCCATTTGATAAAGAATTATTTAAATATTGAAAGGATAAAGTATTTAAATATTGAAGCCGATAGAGATCTTCAAACCACGCAATATCCGAATCTTGGTGTATTCAAGTCAACTATCAAGTTGTCACAGAATCTTACTCAACGGATCTTTCACAATGGCTATATTTCAGAAGGCTATATATATATATATATATATATCCAAGATTTTGAAGATCAAACACTGATGAACTGATTAACCACAATCAACAAGTGCTTACACGAATATTCAAAGCAAACATATTTCTTCAAGTAAACTGCATATTTTGAGAGAAGAAATATCCAAAGTGATCAACCTTGAACAACACATTATCAGCTGAAGATCGAGAAAGTCAAGCTGTTGTTCAAACTATCGTTCTATCATTGAACAAACCCATCAGCCCCGTGTGGACTGAGAAAGCATTGCTTTTCCCGAACTGTGTGTGATGGACTTGCATTGAAGAGACAAAGCTTCGGAACTGTGTGTGAAGAAGTTAGTCAAGTGAAAGCCTAAACCAATCTGTGTGAACGGTTGAAAGCTTCAATCACTGTATCAATCTGTGTGAACGATACATTGATAGGTTTGATTATAAATACGTAGTTGTGTACGTAGTATTTATAATAAATGTTTTAACTCATGTGTGGAGGACCAGTAAACATGGAGGGGTTTACCTCGAACCACTTTAATTACCGTGTCATTTACCTTCTGCACTTACTGTTTTAATATTTGTGATTATATTTAAGTATACACTTCATATATAGTTGTTGTATTTACAACAACTTACTTTAACAAGACTTCCGCTACGCACTAAGATTTGAAAATCGTACAGCCTGTTGTTTAAAATACTTTCCAAGCTGTATTCTGTATACTTTTTGGCCAACAAGTGGTATCAGAGCTGTTGATTAAAAAAAGAATCAGTCGTATTTTTTATTGAATTAGATCCTTAAATCACTTATTTTTGTCAAACAGTCTTTTTCTTCCTTATATTCTCATATGGATACATCAATGACCAATAAAGTTCCTATATTTTCTATTAACAAATTTGATGATTGGAGAATTAGGATGGAGGCTCATCTTGCAGCAATGCACGAAGAGATGATTTTTGTCATACAGGATGGCCCCATAAAGATCATGAAGATAAATCTGGCCCCAAGAATTGAAGGCCAGTCCCATGTATAGATGCTCGAGAAAGAGTGCGAACAATGGACTTCTGACGAAAGAAAGCACGCCAAACTCGATAGACACCTTGTGGTCCGGTGGGAAGGGCTGCATTGGTTCAGAAGAGCCAAACCATTGTGCTGGTTCAGATTGGGCCGAATGGTACGAACCATTGAACTGGTTAGGTCCTGAACCGCCGCACGTGATCATCTATTTGACATGTCACTGCCACGTGTCATCTTAGCCACCCGCCATGTCACTCGAGCCACTATTTCAGCTGTCAAAACGAAAGGCTCCTCATAGCTCATCGCTCCGAGGCGTTCGATCGAAGTGCAAAGTGTGCCTATGAAGCGCCTGTTGCGACATGTGCGACGTGCACGTGCTCAGACTCGGACTCGGACTCGGAAGTGCTTTGCACCTTCCTCGTAGGATTCAGATTTTAGCCTTAAAAATTAATTAAAGCCAACTAGGGTGCACCATAATAGAGCACACTTGATTGCTCCTTTACGATGGAAAGTCCTTTATAAATAGCTCAACTTTTCCTTGCTTCTCCAATGTGGGATGGGATTCCACACCATATTTGTTGCGAATTTCGTTGAACGCAAGTGCACGTTATCGTAGACAAGTAATAAAATGATGAGTGAGATATCGTTCCCACGAGGATTGAATTACTAATTACCGATTTATATGTATTCTAATTTTATTTGAACTGTCGAAATTTTGGGATGCAATTAATAACTAAAGAAGACCAATAATAAACTAAAAAACGATTGCTCGAAGAAAGAAAATCAAATGATGAATAAATCTAGGATTGTGAATCCACCTCGGTTTATCTGAATTTACACTCGATTATCTGAAGTTAATGATTTTCCAATTTATTGAAGGCGAAGATTGCTAAAATACTCTACCGCCTCTCCCGAGGTCAGTAGATTTTTCTAAGGCGAATAATACACTCTATCCCTAGGTGAATTAATTCGACAATAGGCAAAAGGCACAAAATCTTCAAAAGGCCACGTAGTTCCTATGAGTATATTCCTATCTCACAAGATAAAACGGTTCTCACCAATATTTCCTCACCAACTCTCCTCTCCCGATTCGAGTTGCGTGATTAAAACAATTCAATTATAGGCCACACAATTGAAAGCATTAAAAGCAATTGGGAAAACTCAACAAAAAAGGGAATTATGTAGGTAATCGAAAGCAAATCCGTCAAAACTTTGGTTTCATCAAAATCCCAGAACATGGTTTTAGCCTGACATGCTAAAGTATAAAAATACAGAAATAATGAAAGAAAGCATCGAAATCAAACGCAAATGAAGAACTCGAATTCCTCCGTTCTTCTGGCTTTCGCTCTCTGCTCGTGGTGTCTTCTGCTTCTTCTCCTTGATGATAGTCGATCCTCCGATAATCTTCACCAACCGATCCCCCTCAAATTCTGACCTTGCATGCTTAATTATAACTCTCCTTAGCCTAAAAAAAACGCGTCCGTGTGATTAGGTCGAGAACAGGCTCCAAAATGGCCCAAAACCGCGCAGAACATACCAAAACCGTCCCGTGGGCCGCAACTCACTTAATCTGTGCCGCGGCTCACGGTGCTCAGCGGGATGCCTGGGCGCTATTCTTTTCTTCTGGGCCGCGGCTCAGCTTCTACGTGCCGCGGCCCCTGGTACAGTTGGTTCGCCCCTTTCAGGTCACCTTCATGTGCCGCGGCCCGCTTTCCTTGTGCCGCGGCCCCAGGCCAAAATTTGTCGTTTTCGCCCGTTTTCATCGTTTTAGCTTCCGGACTCCAATTTCCTGCCAAACATAAAAGAATAGGGCATTAAAAGCTCATTTATGCAGATTTACTCACATAAAGAATACAAAATAATGATAAATAAGTGTATAAAAATACGCCTAACAAATACCCCCAAACTTGAGCCTTTGCTTGTCCTCAAGCAAAAAGAATTGATTACAAATAAAAGAATAATCGTGAATAATCGTGCAAATTCATAGTGCTCAACCTAATCAATACTACCCTGAAAGTCTCAAAGAATAGTACAAGTATCGTAATAGTGAGTCACATCCAGAACACTGATTCCACAAAGTAACCAATTTCAGTCCTAATCAATCGTGCATGAAGAAAATCAAGCTCAAAGATTAACAAGCGTGAGTTTAACCGACCGTCAATATGAAGGTTTAAAATAAACAAGCTAAGTCGCCATGTCCCACAGTCTAGTGGCAAAAATTTCAAGAGTTTCATAATAAAAAATAACCCTCGGACAGTATTCCCTTATATGTGATCAATAAGATGATTCGAGTTGACCACTAGGTTCGGATCTCGGGATGTTTCATCGGGATAATCCTAGGGTGGAATTCCATTCTCATGTATTAGGGCACCGTTTGACGTAAAAGACACTCATGGGGCACATGGATGCTTCTAGTTACTAAGTTCCCCTCCACAGCGGAGAAACAACTCGAATAACTGTTCCCGCATGTCCGATTCAAGATCGCTGTTTTACGCGAGAGTAAACAACGGGTCACACGAATACTCCCGGTTACTAGGCTCCCCATCATCGGTACATGTAAAATTTCTAAACCACTAGTCTGATCAGGGTTGTTGTTTTACGCGAGAGTAAAAAACGGTTCACGTGAATACTCCCGGTTACTAGACTTCCCATCATAGAACAAATAATATCTCGACTATTTGGGAAAAACTATCCGAATCTAAACTCAAATCAAGTTCCAACACGACTTATGTTACTGGACAACTAGCTATGCGAAAAGTGTAACCAAATGTATAGATGGTGGTTTGAAAACACGTATGTCTCTTTCTTATCTGCTAAGATTTCTACAAAAACGAAAACATTTCGGACCTAAATGAATACTCAACAGAAACAGATATCACTGACTGCAACTCAACTAAAACTCAACCGTTTCTTCAGAGAGAAATCAGTATCGTAACATCAGTTTTACACAAAAAGAAGCACGAAAAATTCACGAATGCAAATAATATCAAGACAAGCAAGGCTAGCAACAAAAAAAACGAAAAATAACGAAAAATGCAAATGAATAAGTACAGCAATAAGTATAGCAACAGAAAGTAACCCCCCCAAACTTAGGACGTACATTGAACTCAATGGACAAAAAGAATAATATGCAATAAAAGACAAGGTCAAGTACTCCCCTATAGTCTGCTCACGAACTGGTGCCGGCGTCGTCCGGCGAGGATGCACGCTTCTCGACTACACCATGCGGAACGTGAATGAATGAGCTTGCATCATCAAAGAGGAAATTAAGGATGAGCTCTCAAGTTTAAACATGATGTAAGGGTTGGGAGATAATGTAATTCGATAAAACGATTCATTGCATATAGTTTGGCTTAACAATTTTTTATTGCTGCAATTTATCAAACACTTGGTATGCACAAGTTTAAATGAAGAACAAGAATTTTAATGGCTAAATCCAAATCCCAAAAAATAACAACACAGATATATAGCCATGATAAACGACAACTAACATCACCAATTCGTTCATAATCACAAATACCATCACAATCAATCACCATATTCACCATATTTTCAACTCCATTTTTGAGAAAACTTTGAAGAACAACTAGCAACATATAACTTCAATTCACTTTTCAAATCATGTATCAATTATGATTAAGAGATTGAGAATTACCTGACTTGGAATGAAGAATGCAAGAAGAAGGAGAAGAAGAAGATATCGGCCGAGTGCTTGTGTGAAGGAAGGAAGGGACTTTACCTGATGTGTGCCGGCCGATCGTGTATATGAAGGGTACCTGGGCTTTCCTATTTGCGACGGGGGCCGCGGCACAGCTTAAGTGAGCCGCGGCCCATAGTACAGTCTGCCTGGGACTTTTTGCTATGTCTCCGAGTGCCGCGGCTCAATATACACATGCCGCGGCTCATCATGTTAGTGTGCCGCGGCTCACTTGATCTGTACCGCGGCACGGAGTACAGCTTCCTTGGAATTTCTTGGACCTTTGGTGTGCCGCGGCTCAGTGAATATGTGCCGCGGCTCAGGGACCTGGTGGGCCGCGGCACAGTAATGTCGTGCCGCGGCATAGAGTACAGTTTGTTTGGCCTTTTTCCTTCAACTGGTGTGTGCCACGGCTCACTATTCTTGTGTTGCGGCCCATTACTGATTTCTTCCCCTGGGGTGATTCCTGCACAGAATTTTCAAAGGAAAACATCAAGAACGAGAGGGATAAGCAAATCAAATCAAAAATGACGAAAAATAAAGACTCTAAAATGCAAGAAAACACTAAAAAATATAAAATCTACAACTAATACTTGGGTTGCCTCCCGAGAAGCGCTAAGTTTATAGTCTTCAGTCGGACTTTTCTAGCATTCATCCGGCGGTGGATAAGACGATGCTCGTCTTCTGCGCGTCTATTGGATTTCCCAGGTAGGCTTTCAACCGATGTCTATTAACTTTGAATTTGCGGTCATCTTTTTGTACTTCCACTGCACCGTGTGGGAACACTTGAACTACGGTAAACGGTCCTGACCATCGTGAACGCAATTTCCCGGAGAATAACCTTAAGCGAGAATTAAACAACAACACTTCTTGACCCGGGACAAACTCTCGCTGCGTGATGTGCTTATCATGCCAAATCTTTGTCCGCTCCTAATAAAGCTTCGCATTTTCGTACGCATTGTGGCGAATTTCCTCCAACTCGTTCAGCTGCAAATAACACTTTTCTCCAGCAGATTTCAGATCAAAGTTTAATTTCCTTCTCGCCCAGTAAGCACGATGTTCCATCTCTACAGGCAAATGGAAACTTTTCCCATAAACCAATCTGTAAGGCGACATCCCGATAGGTGTTTTATACGCAGTACGGTATGCCCAAAGTGCATCATCGAGTTTGAAAGACCAATCTTTTCGAGATGAGCTGACTGTTTTTTCTAGGATCCACTTCAGCTCTCAATTTAATATCTCGATTTGACCGCTCGTCTGAGGATGGTAGGCTGTGGCAACACGATGAGTGACTCCGTATTTTCTCAAGACCGCATCAAGGAATTTGTTGTCGAAGTGTGAACCACCATCACTGATAATAGCACGTGGAGTTCCAAAACGCGAGAAAATATATTTTTTTATAAATTTGATTACGACATTGGACCCATTCGTTGGTAGTGCCACCACTTCAACCCACTTTGAGACATAGTCCACGGCTACCAAAATATAGAGATTCTTATTTGATGGAGGAAATGGACCCATGAAGTCGATCCCCCATACGTCGAACAATTCAACCTCAAGTATGGTGTTCAGCGGAATTTCATGTCGTCTTGAGATGTTTCTCGTATGTTGACACCGATCACACGTGGACACAAAGGAGTGAGCATCCTTGAATAATGACGGCCAATAGAGCCCCGATTGTAAGACCTTTGCCGCTGTTCTATTTTCAATAAAATGTCCTCCGTAGGGTGATGCATGACAATGGTTCAGCACACTGTGGATTTCCTCATCCGGAACACATCTGCGAATGACTTGATCAGGGCATCTTTTGAACAAAAAAGGATCGTCCCACAAATAGTACTTAGCGTCTGAGATTAGCTTCTTCTTTTGATGGTGCGAGAGGTCGTTTGGAATTGTTTTGCTCGCCAAGCAGTTCACTAGATCAGCGTACCAAGGTGCGTGCTGCGAACCCAACTTGTAGAGATGCTCGTCGGGAAAGGTTTCCATGATTTGCAGATGACTTTCTCCCTTCTCAAGGGGACTCTCTAACCGTGAAAGGTGATCGGCAATAACATTTTCAGTCCCTTTTTTGTCCCGAATTTCCAAGTTGAATTCTTGAAGGAGAAGCACCCACCTAATCAACCTTGGTTTAGAATCCTTCTTCTCCAAAAGGTATTTTATTGTTGAATAGTCGGTCCACACTACCACTTTCGTCCCCAATAAATACGCCCGAAATTTATCAAATGCAAAGATCACCACCAACAATTCTTTTTCCGTTGTGGCATAATTTCTTTGGGCGTCGTCAAGTGTTCGGCTCGCATAATACACAATGTGGAACACTTTCCCTCGTCTCTGCCCCAAAACAGCCCCAATGGAAAAATCATTCGCATCACACATTAACTCGAACGGAAGGTCCCAGTCTGGAGCGACTATCACCGGTGCAGTGCTTAGAGCTTTCTTCAATAAATCGAAACTTTCTTTACAAGACTCGTCAAAATCAAATGGAACATCCTTCATGAGTAGATTGCACAACGGTTTCGTAATCTTCGAAAAATCCTTAATAAATCGGCGGTAAAAACCGGCGTGTCCCAAAAAACTTCTTATCCCTTTAACCGAAGTAGGCGGAGGCATCTTCTCGATTGTTTCAATTTTCGCCCGGTCGACTTCAATTCCATGTGAGGATATTCGGTGGCCAAGTACTATGCCCTCCTGAACCATAAAATGACACTTCTCCCAGTTCAAGACCAAATTTGTCTCTTCGCATCTTTTTAGGACTTTCTGCAAATTTTGCAAACAAATATCAAACGAATCACCGAAAACAGAAAAATCATCCATAAAAATCTCAATGCAATGCTCTACCATGTCAGAAAAAATAGCCATCATACACCGTTGAAAAGTAGCCGGCGCATTACATAATCCAAAAGGCATGCGCCTATAAGCGAAAATGCCGTATGGACATGTAAACGTCGTTTTCTCTTGGTCTTCCGGGGCTATATAAATCTGATTATACCCAGAATAACCATCAAGAAAGCAATAGAAATAGTGTCCGGCTAATCTATCGAACATTTGATCAATAAAAGGTAAGGGGAAATGGTCTTTTCTAGTGGCTTTATTTAACTTCCTATAATCTATGCACATACGCCACCCCGTGACAGTCTTAGTGGGAATTAATTCATTATTATCATTTTGAATAACCGTTATCCCACCCTTCTTTGACACAACTTGGACCGGACTTACCCACTTGCTATCGGAAATAGGAAAGATCATACTTGCGTTGAGGAGTTTTAAAACCTCGACTTTTACCACCTCTTTCATATTTGGATTTAAACGGCGTTGATGCTCCACGGATGGTTTGTAGTCTTCCTCCATCAAAATCTTGTGCATGCAAATGGACGGGCTGATCCCCTTAATATCCGCAACAGACCATCCAAGAGCAGATTTGTATTCCCTCAAAACTCTCAATAATTTCTCCTCTTGATCCCCCGCTAAAGTGGCCGAAAGAATAACTGGCAAGGAATCGTCGGGTCCCAAAAATGCATATTTTAAATGAGACGGTAGCTTCTTGAGTTCCAACTTTGGAGGTTTCTCGATTGATGGGATGGGTCAAGTTGGTGAACTTCCGAGCTCCTCACATGGTCGACGAATGAAAATTGGCGGGGAAGCATCCATGTGTCGTACGTAGGCTGCATGCTCTGAATTTAATTCGGAAGCAGACCCAATCAAAACGGACTCCAGTGGATCGGGTGGATAATTCTCTCGAAAGGCTCTACTTACACATGAGTCAATGACGTCAACTTGGAAACAATTTTCAGCATCACTCGGATATTTTAAGGATCGAAAGATATTGAACGTTACTTGCTCCTCTTGAACTCGTAGAGTAAGCTTCCGTTTTTCCACATCGATCAAAGTTCGACCGGTTGCCAAAAATGGTCTTCCCAAGATAATTGGGATGTCGTGGTCCTCCTCCATGTCAAGCACAATGAAATCGGCCGGAAATATGAACTTATCGACTTTGACTAAGACGTCCTCTATCACTCCCCTCGGATATTTGATGGATCTATCGGCTAATTTCAAGGAGACCGTCGTCGGCTTGGCTTCCCCAATATCCAGATTTTTAAAAATAGAAAGGGGCATAAGGTTTATGCTGGCTTCGAGATCGCATAGGGCTCTTTCAAAAGACGAATTCCCAATGATGCAAGGAATGGTAAAGCTTCCCGGATCTCTCAATTTAGGTGGGAGCTTCTTCTGAAGAATAGTGCTGCACTCCTCCGTCAATGCGACTGTCTCATATTCCTCGAGCTTTCTTTTGTTTGACAAGATTTCTTTCATGAATTTCACATAACTCGGCATTTGTTCCAAGGCGTTGGCAAATGGAATGTTGATATGCAGTTTCTTGAAGACGTCGAGGAACTTAGAGAATTGCTTGTCCACCTTTTTCTGTTGTAATCGCTGCAGAAACGGGACGGGTGGTACATATGCCTTCGGATTGTCAGGAAACAGTATCGAAGGTCTCGAATTTTGTGATTCCTCGCTCACCAAGTTTTTCTTCTCATCATTCTCACTTCTATTTTCGTTCCTCTCGGGCTGGTCACACACTTCTTTCCCGCTTCTCAAACTGATGGCATTAATACTCTCTCTGGGATTCGTTTCGGTCGTACTTGGCAAGGTACCCTCCGGGCGGGCTATTAATACATTAGCAATCTGGCCCAGTTGGACTTCCAAGTTGCAGATAGAAGTGGAATAGTTTTGGAAGGTCGCTTCCGTACGGGCCATGAACTGACTCGTGTTTGCTGCCAATTTCGCCATTGCTTCTTCTAGAGAGATTTTTGGAGCAGGAGGAGGTTGTTGTTGGTGTTGAGCAAATGGAGGCTGGTTCGAGTTTTGTCCGTTTCTCCATGAGAAGTTAGGATGATTACGCCATCCCGGATTATAAGTGTTGGAATACGGATTGTTTTGCCGGTTCCCGTTCCCCACGAACTGAGCTTGTTCCATCGAAGGTTGCTCGAAAGGGTTTCCGACTTGGCACTCTGCGCTAGGATGAGATCCATTGCACCAATTGAACGTTTCAATGGTAACGGGGGAAGGAGCATGTGAAAAGGCTTGAAGTTGCTGCGTCAAGGCGGAAACTTGAGCTGACAATGTAGAGATCGGATCGTTATTGGAGATTTCCATAACTCGTTTTGGGTTTACTCGTTCGGACGGCCATTGATAAGCATTCGCAGCCATAGCTTCCAATAAAGAGTGTGCTGCAGCCATCATTTTTCCCATTAAGGCCCCTCCAGCGGCTGCATCAACAAGAGTGCGCGTAGAAGCACTCAATCCATTATAGAACGTCTGAATTTGTAGCCAGTCTGGTAGGCCGTGGTGTGGGAATCTCCTCAGTAAATCCTTGTATCGCTCCCAAGCTTCGTGAAGCGACTCCATATCAAATTGCCCAAAGGTAGTGATCTCGTTCCTTAACCTCGCCGTCTTTGATGGTGGGAAGAACTTAGCCAGAAAGGCTTGCGCTAATTCCGCCCATGTCGTGATCGAGCCCGACGGTAAAGAATTTAACCAAAATTTTGATTTGTCCCTCAAAGAGAAAGGGAAAAGCTGCAGACGGATAGCATCATCGGTAACACCGTTGTTTTTAAAGGTGTCACAAATCTCGAGAAAAGACATGATATGCGCGTTGGGGTCATCATTCGCCAATCCACAAAACTGGCTCGCTTGCACCATCTGAATAATAGCTGGCTTGATTTCGAAATTGTTTGCCTGGATGGTTGGACGCCAAATCCCCGAAAAGTTCGCATTAATTTGTGGCATAGCATAATCGCGAAGTGCTAATGCCGGTTGAGCTTGCTGCACAAGATTATCTCCTCCGTGATTCTCGGTATTATCGGCCATGGTGACCGTGGTCGGTAGCTGACGTTTCTCCCTCTTGCTTCTCCGAAGAGTGCCCTCGAGTTCGGTATCCAAAGGTAGTAAGCCTTCGTTACCGAATTTTCTCATGCACTAACCGGAAACTCCTGAAAGGAAAAAACAAATAAATAAAATACACAAAAACAATAAAAAATAATGTTCAAACTAAGACTAGAAATACTAAAATCGATATTAGTAAAATAATCAATCCCCGTCAACGGCGCCAAAAACTTGTTGCGAATTTCATTAAACGCAAGTGCACGTTATCGTAGACAAGTAATAAAATGATGAGTGAGATATCGTTCCCACGAGGACTGAATTACTAATTACCGATTTATATGTATTCTAATTTTATTTGAACTGTCGAAATTTTGGGATGCAATTAATAACTAAAGAAGACCAATAATAAACAGAAAAACGATTGCTCGAAGAAAGAAAATCAAATAATGAATAAATCTAGGATTGTGAATCCACCTCGGTTTATCTGAATTTACTCTCGATTATCTGAAGTTAATGATTTCCCAATTTATTGAAGGCGAAGATTGCTAAAATACTCTACCGCCTCTCCCGAGGTCAGTAGATTTTTCTAAGGCGAATAATACACTCTATCCCTAGGTGAATTAATTCGACAATAGGCAAAAGGCACAAAATCTTCAAAAGGCCACGTAGTTCCTATGAGTATATTCCTATCTCACAAGATAAAACGGTTCTCACCAATATTTCCTCACCAACTCTCCTCTCCCGATTCGAGTTGCGTGATTAAAACAATTCAATTATAGGCCACACAATTAAAAGCATTAAAAACAATTGGGAAAACCCAACAAAAAAGGGAATTATGTAGGTAATCGAAAGCAAATCCGTCAAAACTTTGGTTTCATCAAAATCCCAGAACAGGGTTTTAGCCTGACATGCTAAAGAATAAAACTACAGAAATAATGAAAGAAAGCATCGAAATCAAACGCAGATGAAGAACTCGAATTCCTCCGTTCTTCTGGCTTCCGCTCTCTGCTCGTGGTGTCTTCTGCTTCTTCTCCTTGATGATAGTCGATCCTCCGATAATCTTCACCAACCGATCCCTCTCAAATTCTGACCTTGCATGCTTATTTATAACTCTCCTTAGCCTCAAAGAAAAACGCGTCCGTGTGATTAGGTCGAGAACAGGCTCCAAAATGGCCCAAAACCGCGCAGAACACACCAAAACCGTCCCGTGGGCCGCGGCTCACTTAATCTGTGCCGCGGCTCACGGTGCTCAGTGGGATGCCTGGGCGCTATTCTTTTCTTCTGGGCCGCGGCTTAGCTTCTACGTGCCGCGGCCCCTGGTACAGTTGGTTCGCCCCTTTCAGGTCACCTTCATGTGCCGCGGCCCGCTTTCCTTGTGCCGCGGCCGCAGGCCAAAATTTGCCGTTTTCGCCCATTTTCATCGTTTTAGCTTCCGGACTCCAATTTCCTGCCAAACATAAAAGAACAGGGCATTAAAAGCTCATTTATGCAGATTTACTCACAAAAAGAATATAAAATAATGATAAATAAGCATATAAAAATACGCCTAATAATATTCCCAACTATTAAATGGCTTAACTTTGTGCATTAATTACTCATTCATTTCTTAATGAAATTGAACAAGTAAATACACTAAATTAATCTACACAAAATGTAGATTCCAAATATACCATTTAATGTCATTAATTACCATAATTAATTATAGTATTAATTAAGCTATTTTTCCAACAATCCCCCACATGAATGATGATTAATGCAAATGCAATATGCACTAAGTCCCGAGGACCTATTATTGCTTCAGGATTGGTGGTAGTTAGCCTTGAACCTATTGGATTGGTACCGCCACTAGAAGGGGGGTTGAATAGTGCGGATAAGAGTTTTGAACTCTTTTTGTGTGGAAGCTAAAATATCGGAGTAAGTAAAATGCGGAAAAGAAAGAACACAAGAAATTGTTCGAGAGGTTCGGCTATTAACGAAGCCTACGTCCCCTACCTAGTTTTACCGAGTAGGACTTTTCTTAGAAACTTAGAATGCACTTTCTAGTTTAGTGCCAACTCTTACAATTTCTTGATTTCTGGGCTCAAGAACAGACTCACTAAAACTCTCTTATTTTTCCGGGTACAAGACAACCTTACAGTAAAATAATTGTGAGTAGGAACTCGACTTTACAATATATATCGCTCTTTGATACAAGAATATAGATATGAAATAATAGATCAAATCTTCTCATATCACAATATTGAATGTGTATATCTCTCGAAATATTTGCTTGAAATAGCTTGAGTATGCTTGTAAGCTCAGATAACTTGTGTGTATTCCAAATCCTTGAAAGGTGCTATTTATAGCCTTCATGAGGTGAGTTTCCCGTTGGAGCAGTGGCATCCTTAATGTACGTTATATAGGCTTGGTTATGTACGTTATTCATATTACGTATGTTACGTAACTTTAGTAACGGCCGTAATGAACTCCCAAAAACAGTCCAGTGACATATGGTGAAACTCCTTACGTACGTTATGGAATCAATAATTACGTACGTTATCTTTCAAAAAAAGATCCGTTGGATGTGAAGACTTTGTGTAACGGCTAATGAATTTTTCCGTGTTGACTAGCAACGGGCAGAATTTCAAACCTTACGTACGTTATGCATAATACAATACGTACGTTACCTGGATAAAAACACTTGCCAAACTTGTGAGTGTTACGTACGTTATATGTGAATTGTTACGTACGTTAACTGTAGAAAAATATGTAAAATAAATTTTGCTTACATAACTCATCATCAAAATGTATAAAATGATTTATTACAAATATTTTACCGACAATCTCCCCCTTTTTTATTATGACAAAATTTATATGGGAGTTTTTGAAAAAGACGAGTTTTGGAGAATCGAAAGATTTTTAGAAAAAAAACTCTCCCCCTGAATAACACTCCCCCTGAAACGAACAAGGGATATTTCAAAAACTAAACATATTTTTCTCCCCCTTTTTGTCATTAATAAAAAGACAAGAGAACCTGTAAGAGCAAGTTAATGAAACACAGAATATTCAACGAATATCAATGAAATAGCAATGAATAGTAATATATAGCAAAGAAAATCGTCAATATGAAAAGCAACACATTTATTCAAAATAAAGGTAGTAAGAGTTTAAGACAATAAACATAGAGAAATGCATGGAATGTTTGGTCTTTAACAAAATAGAATCATCAGCATAGGAAAGAAAATCCGCTAATCAAGTTTGGCTTCCGGAGGTGTAGGAGGGATCCCGAAATGAGTACATGTACTTTTAACCATAATCTTGATCTCGCTCATTTCTTTTCCTAGCTTATCCATACGAGCTACCATCTTGGACGAGGAACTCTCCTATCTCGGGTGAGAAGGGTCGGGCTGAGTAGAAAGACAAGGCCTATAATGAGCAAGACCTCGATATGTGATCCTCTCCTCCGGTCGCGGAAGCACACCACCCTCGACTAAATGATCGTCGTCCTTAAGGTAAGCGAAGTACACCTATCCACGGTTTTGCGTCCGAAGATATCTCATGGTCCGGATGGGACCTTCGTGTACTAAGTTCCCCTTCGGGATGGCGATCCCCTGTAGCCCTGTAAGATCAACTCCAGCATTCTCAAATATTTCCATCAAAATGGAACCAAAAGGCATTCGGGACGTGCGCTGACGGTCGACCTTGGCGTAACTCTTTTTGAGGAAAATCATTCCTTTTTCCACAAACCATCGTAGGACAATCGAAGCGAAGTTGACTTGGTGATCTTTCCAAACATGGTAAATGATTTCCATGTCGATATTTACTAAATGCTGCTGAGCATTGACCTTCGGCATTAGGCATCTAGTAATATTATCATGAAGTAAACGAATATTGATTCCAAAGTCATTGTTTTCAAATCGACCCGTATTTACTTCAATCACAGCTTTGTCCGACAAGAAATAATGAACTTTAGATTCATGAACACCATAAATTTCATCGCCAGAAAAATTATCAATCACCTCATCCGGAGCGGCAAATTGACCTTTGCAACAAAATCCCTCGTTAGGGAGACCAAATATCTCAGATAATTTTGCAGCATCGAACATGATAGTTTCTCCACGGACAATAGAATTAACAACTGCTAATCCTTCAGAATAATAAGTCATAAAGAAATTTACGTAAAATTCCCATACGCAATCCACAAAAATCGATCGATCAAGACTTACAAAACGATTGATACCGAGCATATCAAAAAATTCTTCTATTCCAATCCCAATAGAGTTCAAAGATTCAAAGTTAAAATTGTGACTTGGAGTTACCTCTTCGTCGATTAACACTTCTTTGAAAATCTTTGCGGCTTGGGCATTCCTGAAAATCGGCTCTCCAGGGTTTGAAGAAGAGGATTGAGATGTCTCTCCTATGCATTTTTTGTTCGTCCTGGTAGCCATCTGAAGGAATCGATCGGAAATTTGAGAAGACGGATGGATTTTGTGGAGTTTTTGGGTAGGGTTCGACGGAAGAACGATTTGGGATAGAGTAAGAATGAATGGAAAAATGTCGATCTGGGTATTTAAGTAACAGGGTCAAAAGGCTTTACGTACGTTATAGGCTATAGGTAACGTACGTAGCGAAAAATCTAAAACTTACTGGACTAAAAACTGAGATTGGTTACGTACGTAGTCCAAAGCACCTTTATGTATGTAATATCCTCTTACGTACGTAATATCCCTTCCGTTACGGCCGTAAGCCGCACCAAATGAACTATGAACTTCTTTCGATGATATTCCGTTTTTAATGACCATTTAATGTAAATATGATGAATATGCGAAACTTTAAAAATGATCGACATGTCCCATTCCTAAATTTATTCGAATAAAATTGAAAGCTTCTTCGGGTAATGGTTCTGTAAAAATGTCCACCAATTGTTCATTTGTACCAACAAATTGGAGACGTACATTCCCGTTTTGGACATGGTCACGAATAAAATGGTGATGAATTTCGATATGTTTTGTCCTACTATGCAATATCGGGTTTTTGCTGAGATTAATGGCACTTGTATTGTCACAAAAAATAGGTGTATTTTTAAGCTCGATGCCATAATCTAGAAGTTGATTTTTGATCCATAGGACTTGTGCACATGCACTTCCCGCAGCCACATATTTTGCTTCAGCTATGGAAGTAGCGGCACTAGTCTGTTTCTTACTCCCCCATGAAATTAAACATGAACTCATAAAATGACAAATTCCGGTGGTGCTTTTTCTATCAATTTTTCATCCACCGAAATCGGCATCACTATATGCAAAAATTTAAAAATCAATGCTCGATGGATACCACAGGCCTAAGCCGGCTGTATATTTTAAATAATGGAAAATCCTTTTGCATGCAATGAGATGGGATTCTTTAGGATTCGCTTGAAAACGAGCACATAAGCAAGTAGAAAAATTTATATCGGGTCTAGATGTAGTTAAATAAGGTAAAGAGCCGAACATAGCTCAATACTGTTTTTGGTCAACAGACTTACCTTTTTCATCTTTGTCGAGATTAAGAGTAGAAGACATAGGAGTAGATATATCTTTGCAATCTTCCATCTTAAATTTCTTTAGGATCTCATTGACGTACTTGGATTGGTGAATGAATATTCCGTCATTGAGTTGCCTAATTTGGAGTACGAGAAAGTTTTTAAACTCTCCCATCATGCTCATTTGGAATTCTCCCTTCATAAGATATGAAAATTCTTGGGACAGAGATTCGTTAGTTGCACCAAAAACAATATCGTCCACATAAATTTGACAAATAAGCATATTATCACCTAAATTCTTAATAAATAGGGTATTATCAACATTGCCTCTTTTATACCCATTTGAAATAAGAAAAGTGCTTAAACGATCATACCATGCTCTCGGAGCTTGTTTTAATCCATAAAGAGCTTTATGGAGCTTGTACACATGATCAGGATGATCATAGTATTCAAAACCCGGCGGTTGCTTGGCACACACCTCCTCATGTATGATTCCATTTAGGAACGCACTTTTTACATCCATTTGATGGAGTTTGATTTTCTTGTATGCGGCAAAGGCACAGTGAAGACGAATTGCCTCAAGACGAGCCACAGGAGCAAATGTTTCCTCACAATCCAAGCCTTCTTCTTGATTATAACCTTGGGCGACCAATCTCGATTTATTTTTAATTGGGAGACCATCATCATCGGTTTTAATTTTATGAACCCATTTAGTACCAATGATTGATTTGTATACCGGTGCCAGAATCAATTCCCAAACATTATTTCTTTCGATTTGGTTTAGCTCTTCTTGCATAGCAATAGCCCAATTCTCGTCATTTATGGCTTCATCGATATTTTTTGGTTCTGTAAGAGAAATAAATGCAATATTGTTAATACAATCATTTATATTTCTCCTAGTTCGTACACCTTCATCGATTTTTTCGAGAATTTGATCCATCGGATGGTGTTTCACATTTGCCCAATCTTTAGGAAGGTTGTAAGTATTCTCCTCCTGCTTGTCCGAGCATAAGTCGAGCTTCTCCAACTCTTTTGATACTTCTGACACTTCTTTAGCCGGAACCATACCTGCATCATCATCAAAAACAACCTTTCTCGGGGGTAAAACTGTATCATCGAATTTTACATGAATTGACTCTTCTACTGAGCCTCTTCTATAATTAAATACATGATATGCTTTACTGTTAGTTGAATAACCAAGAAATATTCCAATATCAGATTTTGATTCAAATTTTCCCAAATTATCCTTGACATTATTATGAATAAATACTTTACAACCAAATGGATGGAAATATGATAAATTGGGCTTTTTACCTTTAAATATCTCATATGGGGTCATCATTTTGTTCCTCCAGAGATGGACTCGATTAATAACATAACAAGCGGTGTTAACGGCTTCGGCCCAGAAATATTTAGGAAGCCCATATTCATTGAGCATTGTTCGGCTCATTTCTTCTAGAGAGAGATTCTTCCTCTCGACAACTCCATTTTGTTGAGGTGTCCGAGGTGCCAAAAAATTGTGCCCAATACCATAAGTATCGCACCAATCTTCAAAAATATTTGAATCAAATTCTCCACCATGATTGGTTCGGATGGCGATAATTGGTGACTCTTTTTCCTTCTGGGTAACCTTACACCACTTAACAAATTCGTTAAATGCGTCATTTTTATTTGTCAAGAATTTTACCCAAGTAAATCTCGAAAAATCATCAACAAGAACTAAAGTATAAAGTTTACCTGTTAAGCTAGCATGTCGAGACGGACCAATCAAGTCTATATGAATTAATTCAAGAATGCGACTAGTGGAAATTTCCATTTTCGGTTTAAACGAGCCTCTAGCATGTTTGCCTTTAATACAGGCCTCACAGATGTGGTATTTTCTGAAATTTAATTTAGGTAGACCACGGACAATATCATTTTTGGCCAATTTTGAAAGAAGTGGTAATGAGGCATGGCCCAATTTTCAGTGCCAAATTACGGTATTTTCATCATATGAAAGTAAACATTTTTTATCGAAAGAAGATTCATCTTGAAGATCAACAATATAAATATTTCCATATCGTAATCCAATAAAAACAACTTGGTCTTTTCTCATCGCAGTGCAATGCGCACTTTCAAAAATTAATTTAAGACCAGTGTCACAGAGTTGAGAAACACTTAGAAGATTATGACAAAGACCATCAACAAATAGAGCATTTTCAATAGTGGGTAAAGGTTTCTTACATATCTTACCCTTCCCTTTTATTTGGACCTTTTTATTATCGCCAAATGTTACACAGCCACGATCTTCCTTTTTCAGCTCCGTGAAGAGATGTTCATTTCCACTCATGTGATTTGAAAATCTACTATCAACATACCATTTATTTGATATTGTTGTCTTCCTTGCTTGTACCTACAAAAATAATTTTCTTCCGTTTTATAGGTACCCAGGCTAATTTGGGTCCTGTGGAGTTAGATATAAAAACTTGATTTTTAACAATGGTCCCTTTAGGTACCCAAATTTGTTTGACTTTTATAGTTCATCTAGAACTTCTACAGTAAGTTTCAGTATGTCCTGGTTTTAAACATTTTGGACATGATGGAATTCCCATTTTTAAAGTGTCCGAATCTTTCGTGGTAATTTCTAAAAGTGGTAATTTCTAAGGACTTTTTCATTGGAAATAAATTATATCCGAGTCCTTGTTTTGAAAGAGAAAATTTTTGACCAAATAAGAGTTGCTCAAATTTGTCATTACCTCACGAGAATTTTCTAATGTAAAGTTTCAATGCTTTCTGAGTTTTGTGTAAATCATCTCTCAGAATTTTCTCGGTTTTGAGACAATTTGTATGATCAATCGATACGTCCTTGTTTTTCAATAATTTTGAATTTTCACTTTCAAGAGATTTTATTTTCTTTTTCAAATCTTTATTACTATTGCAAACTTTTCCGTATTCATTGTTTAAAGATTCGAAAGCATCAAGAAGTTCTTCATGAGAAGAATCACTAACCTCGACTTCTTCATCGCTATCTTCGGATGCGCAGGCCATTAGAGAAAGATTGGTTTGAACTTGAGGTTCATCATCAAGATCATCATCACTCCATGTAGCGACATAGACTTCCTTCTTTTTGAACTTTTTGTGAGGTTGTTTAGATGAACTCATTGGAGCAGCAGCACGACAATCTTTAGCAAAATGGCCTGGAACGCCGCACCTTCGACAAGTATTGTCGAACCTTTTATTTTGTGGGAAGGGAGTCATTTTGGATTCATCCCTTGGTTCTTGTTTGATGTCCCTCCGGCGCCTTTGTAGAAGATTTTTGAATTTCTTTATGTTTTTGGCATAAAAGGCGGTTTCTTCATGCTCTTCTTCGATAGGTTCATATTTTAGATCGCTATCTTCTTTAGCTTTGAAGGAGATCGTCCTTTCTCTCTCCTTGGGCTTTGGTTTCGAACTTCAAGATTTAATGACAATCTCGTAATTGATGAGAGATCCAATGAGAGCGCTGAATTCAATGGCGTTGAGATCTTTCGGCTCCATGATAGCCGTAACAGTAGCGTCCCATTCTCTTGATAGAGATCGAAGGATTTTGTCGGCTTTATCACTACTTGATATAGGTTTCCCGAAGGAAGCTAGCCCATTTGTGATAGCCGAGAAGCGGTCAAGCATAGTAGTAATGCTTTCTTCTTTCATAGTGAAGAGTTCAAAATCGTGAAGAAGCATATTGATTTTTGTTTCCTTCACTTGACTCGTACCTTCATGGTTAATTTTGAACATTTTCCAGATCTCTTTGGCCGTATCGCAAGAAGATGTTCTATTGTGATCCTCTGGGTTGAGAGCACAGTAAAGCAGTTGAGTAGCTTTACTATTGAAGTGATCGTTCTTCTAGTCGGCATCGTCGTATTCTTCAAAGCTTTTGATCGAGCCATCTAGATTCTTAGGAATGGTAGGTCCAAGAGCAATGACCTTCCAAATTTCAATATCGTGTGCTCGGATAAAGATAGACATTTTCTTCTTCCATGTCATAAAGTTTGAACCGTCGAAGAAAGGAGGGCGATTGAGAGTGTTGCCTTCAAGAGAAGAGTGGATAAAGGCCATTTCTGGATCTTTTCTCTAGCGGGTGTTAATCCGGTGAAAAAGAGACTGCTACGATACCAATTGTTGGATTGGTACCGCCACTAGAAGGGGGGTTGAATAGTGCAGATAAGAGTTTTGAACTCTTTTTGTGCGGAAGCTAAAATATCGGAGTAAGTAAAATGCGGAAAAAAAAGAACACAAGAAATTGTTCGAGAGGTTCGGCTATTAACGAAGCCTACGTACCCTACCTAGTTTTACCGACTAGGACTTTTCTTAGAAACTTAGAATGCACTTTCTAGTTTAGTGCCAACTCTTACAATTTCTTGATTTCTGGGCTCAAGAACAACCTCACTAAAACTCTCTTGTTTTTCTGGGTAGACGACAACCTTACAGTAAAACAATTGCGAGTAGGAACTCGAATTTACAAGATATATTGCTCTTTGATACAAGAATATAGATATGAAATAATAGAGCAAATTTTCTCGTATCACAATATGGAATGTGCATATCTCTCGAATATTTGTTTGAAATAGCTTGAGTATGCTTGTAAGCTCATGTAACTTGTGTGTATTCCAAATCCTTGAAAGGTGCTATTTATAGCCTTCATGAGGTGAGTTTCCCATTGGAGCAGTGGCATCCTTAACGTACGTTATATAGGCTTGGCTACGTACGTTATTTATATTACGTACGTTACGTAACTTTAGTAACGACCGTAATGAACTCCCAAAAATAGTCCAGTGGCATATGGTGAAACTCCTTACGTACGTTATGGAATCAATGATTACGTATGTTATCTTTCAGACAAAGATCCGTTGGATGTGAAGACTTTGTGTAACGGCTAATGACTTTTTCCGTGTTGACTAGCAACGGGCAGAATTTCGAACCTTACGTACGTTATGCATAATACATTACGTACGTTACCTGCATAAAAACACTTGCCAAACTTGTGAATGTTACATACGTTATATGTGAATTGTTACGTACGTTAACTGTAGAAAAATATGTAAAATAAATTTTGGTTACATAACTCATCATTAAAATGTATAAAATGATTTATTACAAATATTGTACCAACAGAACCTTCCTTAGTGTAATGCTATCGGATTTACTCGTTGCTCGGTGAACGTGATGTCTTGAACCGGTCAACTTTTATGTAAACCAAGACAATAACATACACACAATAATAGATCTAATATCTTTCATTCTCACGTTGTCTCCATTTTGGCCTTGGACCATTTCTTGGATTCATATGTGTTAATAATTTTATGAAGCGGCCTTACTTCTTCACTTATATAGGTGATCTGCTATAAAGAGTATCCTGCCATACTCCAGCTATAAAAGGCTATAGGAATCATTAAAAGCTCTAAAAGCTTACCCTTCACCACAAACTACAGGCTTGTACTTGAACAGCTACGAGAATGGTTTTTCAAGTGCTTAACTTGAACTTTCTCAACTTAGTTGTCTCATTGAACCAAGTTCTTGGGATCTCCAATCATCCTAGTTGAGTTACCATTATGAAAATTCTCAATGTGTGGATTTGAATCCCATTCCCCTTGCTGCATTATATAATTGATCACGGTTAATACCTTTCGTAAACGGATCCGCTATATTGTCTTTTGACTTTACATAGTCAATACACATTATTACTGTAGTGATCAATTGTCTAATGGTATTGTGTCTTCGATGAATATGTCGAGACTTACCATTATATATACTATTCTTTGCCCTCCCTATGACTGCCATGCTATCACAATGTATCATAACGGGAGGCAAAGGTTTTTCCCAACAGGGAATATCTTCTAAGAAGTTTCTTAACCATTTGGCTTCTTCGCCGGCTTTGTCTAAAGCAATAAACTCTGATTCCATTGTACATCGGGCTATGCATGTTTGCTTAGAAGATTTCCATGATATTGCTCCTCCACCAATGGTAAATACATAACCGCTTGTGGATTTAGAGTCTTTAGTATCGGATATCCAATTGGCATCACAATATCCTTCCAAAACAGCTGGATATCTCGAATAGTGTATACCATGATTGACGGTGTGTTTCAAGTATCTCAACACTTTTGTCAATGCGGTCCAATGATCCTTTCCGGGATTACTCGTAAACCGACTCAATTTACTAATAGAATATATTATGTCTGGCCTTGTACAATTTGCTAAGTACATTAGGCTTCCAATTATCCTAGCATATTCTATTTGTGATATGGGTTCTCCTCGATTTTTGGCTAAGTGTAAACTTAAGTCAACAGGTGTCTTAGCCGGAGGTAGATCGTATGCCTTGAATTTCTTAAGCACATTCTCAACATAGTGAGATTGTGATAAGACTATTCCATCGGGTTTTCTGAAGATCTTGATTCCTAGAATCACATCGGCTAATCCCATATCCTTCATGTCGAAGTTCTTCTTTAACATTTCCTTAGTGCATATGATGATTTTATTATTGCTACCCATAATTAGTATATCATCAACATATAGACACACAATGACAAAATTGTCAGATGTACCTATGATGTACACATATTGATCACATTCATTGATTTTGAAACCATTTGACATCATTACTTGGTCAAATTTCTCATGCCATTGTTTGGGTGCTTGCTTAAGTCCATATAAAGACTTAACAAGTTTACAAACTTTGTTTTCTTGGCCGGGAACCACGAACCCTTCGGGTTGTTCCATATAAATTTTATCTTCTAAATCTCCATTGAGAAAGGCCATTTTTACATCCATTTGGTGTATCTCAAGATTGTACAATGCTGCTATTGCAAGTAGCGTTCTAATGGATGTAATCCGAGTAACTGGTGAGTATGTATCAAAGTAATCATACCCTTTTTTTTGTTTGTATCATTTGGCTACCAAACGTGCCTTGTATTTTGTCAATAGATTTATACCGTTGTATTTCTTCTGAGAATCCACTTGCAACCTAAAGGTTTATTTCCCGGAGGAAGACCAACAATATGCCAAATGTGATTGTTCAAGATTGACTCGATTTCACTATTAATAGCTTCTTGCCATAGATCGGTATTAGAACCAGACAATGCTTCCTTGATTGTCTTCGGTTCATCTTCTAAAGAGTAGACTACAAAATTCAGACCAAAGGTTTTTGCAGTTTTTATTCTTTTTCCTCGCCTTGGTTGCGGTGTTGGTCCATTATTATTTGGCGAGATTTCATCATAAGTCCTCTTTTTTGAACTTATTTCATTCTTTTCTTTCTTAGGGAATATAGTTTAAAAAATATGGCATTTCTTGATTCTATGATCATTCCCTCATTTATATCGGGTACTTCCGATTCCTGTACCAAAAATCGGTACGCACTACTATTATTTGCATATCCTATGAGAATGCAATCAACTGTTTTTGGTCCTATTTTTACTTGCTTGGGTTTCGGTACTTCAACTTTTGCTAAGCACCCCCACTCTTTTAAGTATTTATAGGACGACTTCCTTCCTTTCCATAATTCATATGGAGTTTTATCTTGCTTCTTTTTGGGTAATTTATTCAAAATTTTATTGGCCGAAAGAATATCTTCTCCCCACATGTTAAGTGATAGGCCCGAGCTTATCAACATAGCATTCATCATTTCCTTCTATGTTCTATTCTTTCGTTCGGCAACACCATTCGATTGGGGTGCATAAGGTGCAGTCGTTTGGTGAATAATGCCATTTTCACGACAATATTCTTCAAAAGGTGCAACATATTCACCCCCTCGATCACTTCGAATCATTTTGATTTTGGTGTTGAGTTGATTTTCAACTTCTGTTTTGTATGTTTTGAAAGCTTCGAATGCTTCGTCTTTACTTCTCAAAAGATACACATAAAAAAATCTTGTGCAATCATGTATAAAAGTTATAAAATAATTCTTTCCACCTCTTGTTTGCACAAGTTTTAAATCGCACAGATCGGTGTGAATCAATTCAAGAGGTTTTGTCGATCTTTCCACTGAATGAAAAGGAGATTTTGCCATTTTTACTTCAACACAAATTTCACACATTTTGTGTTGATCGAAAGTCATTTTTGGCAATAAATCTAAATTTACTAAACGACATAGTATATTTAGATTTGCATGTCCTAATCTATCATGCCATAAATTAGGAGACTCAACCAAATAAACAAACTTATCGTTTATTTCATTTCCACCACGTACATTGATAGAATTCAGTTTGAAAAGGCCGTTATCTATATAGCCTTTTCCGATAAAGTGACCATTTTTAGTTATTACAACTTTATCCGCTTCAAACACTAGCCTAAATCCGGCTTTGCTCAATGCTGAGCTAGACACAAGATTCTTACGGATGTCTGGAACATGTAGCACATTCTTGAGCATCAATTTCAATCCCAACATCATCTTGAGTATAACCTCTCCAGTTCCGACAATATTTGAGGCAACGGAGTTTCCCATGTACAACTTTTTTTCTTCGGTGATGGGCTCGTATGAGGAGAACATGGTTTTATCGGCACAAATATGTTTAGTAGCGTCGGTGTCCACCCACCATCCGACTGGGATTCCTACCATATTGATTTCTTCTATAACTGCACACAGATCAAGACTGGACAAATCAACGGGAACATACTTATTCTCGATAACATTTGCTTGATCTCTCTTCTTGTCCTTCTTTGGTTTGCGGCAATTTTTCGCTATATGCCCGAATTTACCGCAGTTGTAGCATTCTCCTTTGATCTTCTTTTGATTCTTCGAGTCTTGCTTCTTCCCGTTAAATTTCTGCTTTTTGTTGTTGCTTGACTCGATGAGATTTGCTTTTGCCTCCATAGATGACTTGTTCATCTTGACATCGGTCTTCCGATTGTCCTCTTCGATCCTCAGTCGCACAATAAGATCTTCAAGGCCCATTTCCTTGCGTTTGTGCTTGAGGTAGTTTTTGAAGTCCTTCCACATCGGGGGCAACTTCTCGATTATGGCAGCAACTTGAAAGGATTCAGACAAGCTCATTCCTTCTACCAAAATATCATGCAGGATCAACTATATTTCCTGCACTTGCTCGAGAATAGTTTTGGTGTCCACCATTTTGAAGTCTAGAAAACGACCCACGATGAACTTCTTCAAACCGGCATCTTCTGTTTTATATTTTGTCTCCAACGAGTCCCACAACTCTTTGGACGTTTTGATTGTGGAATAAACACTGTAAAGTGTGTCATCCAGCCCATTCAAAATATAGTTCCGACATAAGAAGTCGCTATGATGCCATGCATCCAATGCCGTGCGTTTCTGGGTGTCAGTTTCATAATTACCCACAACAGGAGGAGATTCGGAAAGGAAGCGACAGAGGTTGAGAGTAGTAAGGTAGAACAGCATTTTTGATTGCCAACGTTTGAAATCAGTACCTGAGAACTTCTCTAGTTTTTCGGCATGGGCAGGAGCATGAACATTGTTGCTTGACGACACCATCTTCTACAAAAAATTTCGTCTTATGATTGTTGTTGTAGATGCTGTAGAAAATGATAAATGATGCAAAAACAAGGCAAGAGTTGGACTCTCTCTCCATAAGACGAAATTGCCTCGCACAGTACACACGGTTGAATGGCAAACGTCCCCAAGATACAACGGTTTTTCTACGAACTCGATACCTTGTACTAGGAATCGAATTCCGGGCGAACTACTGGATATTCGGGACTTGTAGTATGAACTTAGGCTAGTATGAGTGTATTATTATCTTGATTAATTATGTATGTATAATCATCATCTGCAGGGCTTATTTATAGCCTGTAAGTACCCTGTCCGAATCAGTGTGACTTTCTGGCTGGATAGACACCTTGTGGTCCGGTGGGAAGGGCTGCATTGGTTCAGAAGAGCCAAACCATTGTGCTGGTTCAGATTGGGACGAATGGTATGAACCATTGCACTGGTTAGGTCCTGAATCACCGCACGTGATCATCTATTTGACATGTCACTGCCACGTGTCATCTTAGTCACCCGCCATGTCACTCGAGCCACTATTCCAGCTGTCAAAACGAAAGGCTCCTCATAGCTCATCGCCCCGAGGCGTTCGAGCGAAGTGCAAAGTGCGCCTACGAAGTGCTTGTTGCGACATGTGCGACGTGCACGTGCTCGGACTCGGACTCGGACTCGGAAGGTGCTTTGCACCTTCTTCGTAGGATACAGATTTTAGCCTTAAAAATTAATTAAAGCCAACTAGGGTGCACCATAATGGAGCACACTTGATTGCTCTTTTACGATGGAAAGTCCTTTATAAATAGCTCAACTTTTCCTTGCTTCTCCAATGTGGGATGGGATTCCACACCACATTCCCAACTATTAAACGGCTTAACTTTGTGCATTAATTACTCATTCACTTCTTAACGAGATTGAACAAGTAAATACACTAAATTAATCTACACAAAATGTAGATTCCAAATATACCATTTAATGTCATTAATTACCATAATTAATTATGGTATTAATTAAGCTATTTTTCCAACAGGAGTATTTTGTAACACCCCTGAGATATTCGGAATATATTACAGCGACGTGGACCCCTACATGGGACCCACCAGGCTAAAATAAGGAAAACACCACTCGACTAACCATCTCGGTTAGCAAAGACACACATTTAAATAATACAACATATAAAGATACACCCGGAGAAACCGGCGTAATAAACATCAACCGACAATATAGCAATTTGAGTTAATACAAAACGAAGTTAGAAATTAAAAGCCTAAGTACTCGCGAGTACAATCTATAAATTTATAAATGTGGGAAACAACCATATCGAATTAGACAAGAGAAATAAGAAGACTCGAATGCACGTGTCAACGACCCTGGCCAACATCCTCGTACTGTCCCAGCGCCCGCTCATCCGGCATAACATAACCTGAAATCCATAACAAGAATTCCCCAAGACGGGTCCCTAAAGGGGTTAGCAATTATGCTAGTACAAGTAATCAAGGCAAACCAATCGCTTACACGTTTCATAGTACAATGCACCAATTCATTTCAAAACCAAAACCAGACATGTCTTTTCCGGAAACAAACAGTCACAATTAAATTTGCCTAGGACCAGGACGAAGCCACAAATCCCACCATAGGCCTCTAAGGACCCTCCCGGGCTGGCCATATCATAAAACAAATCACGCACATGCATCGCCTAGGACCGGGACGAAGCCACAAATCCCACCCGAGGCCTCTGAGGACCCTCCCGGGATGGCTAGCTAAACAAACTCATGAATCCAGAGTGAAGTCATAGATTCCCCCGAGGCCCCGTCGGACCCTCCCGGGGTGAGCAAAGCACACACATTATACATTACCATTTCACGTTAAGCATAAAGGTTTCCAAAAAAATACTTGCCTTGAATAATTGATGACGCAACGAACGGAAAGGAAAATCACCGACGAATGCTAGGAACCGACAGCACCAAACCTAACGATTCGAAGAACATAATCAAAACCAACTCTAGATAAATACGGAATTGGAATACACTCGAAAACCCGCCTACGATTCATGTATATTCGTATAAAAATAACATCGAGGGCGGACCACAACCAAACCCTGTCAATTACGTAAAACCATGAAAATATACCATGAATCCGTAGGAAAACTAATAATATCAACAAGATTAATCATATATACATCATGGATTAACCAACAAAACGGGACGAATCGGATGAAAATCTCAAAACCCCCAAATTATCCAAAAGTAGGGTTCTAAGAGGTTTACCTTGGATTAGGATGAAAGATTCACGTTGATGTTGTTATTATACACCAAGAACTCAAAGAAGATGATGGTTGAGATGATTAGAGGAAGAAATCGTCAAGAAAATCGCCTGGAATCGCCAACGCCGCGGAGGGGGAAAGAAAAGAGAAATAATACGTTCATCTGGGTCAACTCCCTGGTTTATATAGCCAGGGAGTGTTAGCGCGCGCTAATCCTCATAAGTTAGCGTGCGCTAACGGGACAAAACTCCAGTCTAGAAGTAAATGTCCCAGTCCAGTAACCAGATTCTGGGACGTTATCGTGCGCTACTCGAAACGTAGCGTGCGCTAATAGCCTCTCAGTAGCGCGCAGTATCGGCCATAGCAAGCGCTACCTGGACAACAGCCGAGTCCAGAAGTGAACTGCCCGTACACACCTGATTCAGTTAGCGCGCGCTATCGACCAAACGTAGCGTGCGCTAAAAGTGTATCGGTAGCGCGCGCTATCTGTAACACCCCCAATATATTCGGGAATATTACAGCGCCGTAAATCCTTTACATAAGGATTTACAAGGCTGAAGAATTGAACAAGTATAAAAAGGTACTGACGAATGGAAATAACGGAATTACAGACATCGATTCGACCAAAATACAGAAATAGTACAATTGTCCAACAGAACTCAATATTACATCACCAAATTCAAATCATCACAAACGACTGCGTACTCGAGTACTTATTGAAATAACGAATAAACAACAGATAAATAAACCCGGTCGGGACATCACTCTGCACCCTCGTCGTCATACTGTTCCAGTGGTTGTTTCCCAGCTCTCCTGGATCCTGAACACAAACAAAATGTTCACCCCCGAAGGGGTTAGCACAACGATGCTAGTACAAGTACCATAGGATATTATTCATATCTCACGGTGAATAACAATGATAACGTAAACGACAAAATACCAACGAGTCTTCTCCTACGAGAAACTCAAACATAACATACACAACTGATAATCACAACATGATATCAATACATACACATGGTAATTCCATCGATCCAGCGTTCACCGCCTAGAACCCACGATGATCCCGTCTGACCAACCCGTGGTGGAAAAACCCGTCCGATGATCCGGTATGCGCTAGCATAGATCCCCCGATGATCCCGTCGGACCAACACGAGGTGGACACACAATAACAACATACATGCACGACAATAAGTATACAACAATACATAAAACAATTAAGGTACTTGCCTCGATATGAAGACAATAATAACACTTCCACGGAAATGAACACTCGACGATCGTCCTCCTCGATCAATCACGTAACTAGACCAAACCTTAACAAAAGAAATAATATAGGATTTATCTCACGTCGTACAAATGTTAAACAATTCGATTAACGGTCAAAAGTTCATAAACTGCAATCTGCCCGAATAGCTTAGCGCACGCTAAGTACTCTGTGTAGCGTGCGTTACGTGCATCGATAGCGCACGCAAACAACAAAGCCTAGCGCACGCTAACGATGCATGGTCGCACCTCACCGACCCGGCCAATTGACTCATCGATGGTCTAGCGTCGTTACGTACCAAACGTAGCGCACGCTAACAATCGCTGAGATAAGCGCGTTACATTGCATAGCATAGCGTGCGCTATCTATGCATGGCGATTCTTGGTGAGCAAGATGCTGTTCTTGCCATGTTTGAAACAACGAAATCTTGCGTGATAATTCATGTTACTTCCATGAATACTATGTCTACACCCTCATGAATGATTATACGGATAAAGACAACTTGATTCAAGGATATGCATGCCAATATAAAACCATATTCTTTTCCGACTTCAAATCTTCATACGATAATACGAAAACTAAATGGTTGATATCAACACCTCTATATCATCCATATTATCCTCAAGTTGATAAACGTCCTATATATACTAGATAAATCCTTCCATGATCAAACCTTTAGATTTATCTAACAATAAGGATGTTAACGTCTAATCCAAGATTACTATGAAATCATCTATTAGATTCGGTTAACCAATGATAGAAGCTTCTCTTCACCTATCCAAAGGTACTAAGATTCGAATCATGATGATTATAATCAAGGTATTCCAGCTTATACAACTCACTATTCCAAACATGATATACTTTGGATAATTCATCTATGAAAATCCATATCTTGTTAACATGATCATCCAAATCGTTAGAATCCAACTCTAAGTCTGGAGATAGATTGAACATACCTTAAAATGACGAAATCACTGAACCGTAAGGTAGAATCCAACTCCGGTTGGTTGTATGCCCTTCCAAGGTGTTATTCCACTTCCATGAACATTCCACGTGGTAACCAATGTATAAACATCAACAATATGTGTTCTAAGTGTATAAGAGTATTTCTACAACTCTCGAACTCTCAAGATTGAGGAAAGTGCGAAAGAAATGCAAGCCAACACGGTTGATGTCCCATTTATAATTTCGCATTATTGATAAGTTAGCGCACGCTACTAAGCATCCCTTAGCGTGCGCTAATAATGGTTGACTTCAGATTTTGTCCGGGTGCGTCGGGAATCTTATCCGACCCATGTCCGGGCGCACGAGCCACCGCCTGCTCAATAATTGAGTCCTTAGCGCACGTTACTCATACCTGCATAGCGTGCGCTAATAATGGCCCGATAGCGCGCGTTAAGATACATCCTTAGCGTGCGCTATCACAAGGTTGCTTGAGCAATTTTGCATGTTGCTATACTTATGTATAATGATATTAATGCACTAAATATCATACTCCAATAATCAAAATCACCAATCCGAAATAATACATGGTTTGAATACAGATGAAATACACTGTAATAAATCCGGATATTACATACTCTCCTACTAAAAAGAAGTTTCGTCCCGAAACTCAAGACGAGAATAACTCGGGATATCTAGACTTCATATCAGCTTCTGTTTCCCAAGTGGCTTCTTCCGTTCCATGACGTGACCACTGAACTTTGACCAAAACGATTGACTTGTTCCTCAGTTGCTTAACTCGATTCTCGAGTATCTTGACTGGTCTTTCTTCAAACGTCCCATCCTGTTCGACTTCGATCTCGCCGAAATCGATGATATGACTGGGATCTGGTATATATCTCCGCAACTGGGATACGTGGAACACGTTATGAACATGACACAATGACGGCGGTAATGCTAATCTGTATGCCAACTCCCCAACTCTCTCGAGGATCTCAAATGGTCCGATATATCTCGGACTCAGCTTTCCTTTCCTACCGAAACGAAAGATTCCCCGGGTAGGAGAAACCTTCAAAAGTACATGATCTCCAGTACTGAATTCCAATGGACGGCGGCGTACGTCCGCATAGGATTTCTGGCGACTCTGGGCAGTCAACATCCTTTCATGAATCAAGGCTATTTTCTCTCGAGTCTGTTCGATCAACTCTGGTTCTGTTCCGATCAAGTCTGATGAATCGTCCCAGCATAGGGGCGATCTGCATTTCCTTCCGTATAATGCCTCAAACGGTGCCATCTTAATGGAAGCATGCCAACTATTGTTATAAGTAAATTCAATCAACGGTAGATGAACTTCCCAATCGTTTGACCAATCTAAGGCACAGGCCCTTAGCATGTCTTCCACCGTTTGTATAGTTCTCTCAGATTGTCCGTCAGACTGCGGGTGATAAGTCATCAAGTTCAATTCGGTCCCCAAGGCCTTATGAACTGCCTTCCAAAAGTGAGACACAAAACGGCCGTCTCGATCAGAAACAATGGTTTTCGGCGTACCATGCAATCGAACTATCTCCGAAATAAAGACTCGTGCCAACCTCTCTGGTCCCCATGTATCCTTAATGCCTAGAAAATGAGCCGATTTGGTTAAACGATCAACTATCACCCAAATCATGTTCATTCCTGTCCTGGTTTTCGGCATATTAGTGATGAAGTCCATCGATATGTCCTCCCACTTCCATTCAGGAATCGGGAGCGGCTTCAACATTCCAGCAAGCCGTTGATGCTCGATCTTAACTCGCCGACAAGTTAAGCATTTCAAACATAGTCCGCTACGTCTTTCTTCATGTTGCCCCACCGTAAGTTACGCTTCAAGTCCTTATACATTTCTTGGTGCCGGGTGGATAGAATAGGGCGAACTATGAGCTTCCTTCATAATCGTCTGTTTGAACATCAACATCGAGAACGCAGAGTCGGTTACGAAATCTCAAAACTCCATCGTCATGAATTATGAATCCGGGGCCTTTCCTTGGATCACTTCATCATGTAACCGAATCATCGAGGATCATCTGCTGTCTAGATTTGATTTCTTCGGTTAATGACGGTTATCTCCATCACGCATACCGTCCTTGGACTCTTTGTAACCACACTTCAATCCCTTCACGAATCATCTCTCGTTGAAGGCTAAGTTGGGATGTCGGCGTTTCCGGATCTCGAATAGAGACAGGCTTGCGGCTAAGTGCATCGGCCACTACATTTGCTTTGCCTGGATGATATAAAATCTCCAAGTCATAGTCCTTAATCAGTTCTAACCATCTTCTTTGCCGCATGTTCAACTCTTTATGACTGAATATGTATTTGAGACTCTTATGATCCGTAAAGATCGACGGTGAGTCCGTCTGCATAATGCCTCCAAATCTTCAAGGCAAAAACCACTGCTGCTAGTTCCAAATCATGTGTCGGGTAATTCACTTCATAAGGTTTCAGTTGTCGCGACGCATAAGCGATCACCTTATCGTTCTGCATCAACACACACCCAAGTCCTTGGTTGAAGCATCACTGTAAACTATGAATCCCTCAGTTCCCTGCGGAAGTGATAGAATCGGTGCCGTCGTCAATCTCTTCTTCAATTCATCAAAGCTAATCTGACACAATTCATTCCACTCAAACTTTTGAGTTTTACAAGGAGTCGAGTAAGTGGGCGGGAGATTTTAGAAAACCCTTCCACGAATCGACGATAGTATCCAGCAAGTCCTAAGAAGCTTCGGACCTCCTTCACGTTCTTTGGAGGCTTCCAATCCAATATTGCTTCGATCTTCTGAGGATCCACTCAGACTCCTCTAGCTGACACCACATGGCCGAGGAACATTACTTCTTTTAGCCAAAATTCACACTTAGATAGTTTGGCGTACAGTTGCTCGTTTCTCAAAAGCTCCAATACAATCCGCAAATGCTGCGCATGTTCTTCCGGACTCTTAGAATACACCAGGATGTCATCAATAAATACGACCACAAATTTGTCCAAAAATTCAATGAACACACGGTTCATCAATTGCATAAATACCGCAGGTGCGTTAGTGAGACCAAACGGCATCACTACAAACTCATAATGTCCGTAGCGAGTTCTGAACGCTGATTTCGGAACATCGGACTCCTTAATCCTCAGCTGATGGTATCCTGATCTCAGATCAATTTTAGAAAATACTGTTGCCCCTTGCAACTGGTCAAATAGATCATCAATCCGTGGCAACGGATACTTGTTCTTAATCGTCATCTTGTTCAGCTCTCGATAGTCAATACACAGTCGGAGCGATCCATCCTTCTTTCGGACAAAAAGAACTGGCGCTCCCCAGGGTGAAACGCTTGGCTGAATATAGCCCTTGTCCAAGAATCCTCCACCGCTTCTTGATTCGTACATCTCGGTAGGTGCCATACGATACGGCGCCTTAGAAATTGGTGTCGCTCCATGTTCCAGTTCATTTGTAAATTCGACTTACCTTCGTGGAGGTAGTCCAGTAACTCGTCAGAAACACATCTGGGAATTCGTTCACAACAGAATGGATGAAAGTTCCACAATTTCTTCCTCTTTCTTCATTGCGTAGCACCAAGACGATCTGACCTTGTTTCAACAATTTGTGACTTTCATCGCCTTGATCAACTTTCCCGAGCTTCTGGTTTCCATCCCTAAAAGCAGAATCTCGGAACCATCGTCGCGATCAGCGAGATATTCCTCCTTCGGTAGTTCACAATTGCTCCATATCGATTAAGCCAATCGTCTCGAGTATTAGGTCATCTCCTTGTATTTCTATCACAATCGATTTGAGAGCCACTCTCTGCCTCCAAATGATACAGGAAATTTCTAGTTTCTAAATTTCCGACAATTCTCTCTCCACTCGGTAAACCAACAACATAAGGTTCACAAGCATGAAAACCGGAAATATTCAAACGATTTACACAAGACAAAGATATGAAAGAATGTGTAGCTCTGTATCGAATAAAACGCTAATCGGCCGGGAAAGGATCTGGGCGGATTACATGATGCGGCAAAGCATCACGATCGTCTGTCCTCCTCATCTCGCATGCACGTGGGGAGCAGATCCGCACTCGATGTCCCCTTTCGGTCCCATTGTCCTCTGCCTCGCCACGGCCAAAATTCGAGGCATCTGAACACTTTGCGTCGTGGAATCTTGGCCTCCTTCACGGGTAGGTGGTGTACGGGCTCTAAAAGACTTTGCGGCCTCTTCACAAAACACCGCCCGATGTCCCTCTCGTCCACAATCAAAACAAATCACACGGCAGAAGGGGCAATTCCGTCGATAGTGCCCCGTCAAGGCGATTAAAGCATTTCCTGGTAACATCGGTAAAAGTTGATGTCGCCCCGAAGTTCTTTCCGCTCCTAGTCGGGTGCGGAGGTTTCTTAAAAGAGTGAAAGGATGACTGGGCCTTACGGGCCCCACTGTTCTTGTGCTCTGTAAAAGTACCAGAGACTTTCTGTTTCTTGGATTCTAAAAATTTCTCCATGGCTGCTTCCTTGATCTCATATGCCAACGCCTTATCCTGGTATTGGCGGAGTGTGGTACATTCGAATCCGGACATGTACCTCTGGATTTCTGGTTTCATTCTCATATCGAAATGGATCATCATTTCTGCATCTGTTCTGACCAGATGTCGAACAAATGCCAGCTGTTGGTTAAACGTCTTGATCGCCTGGGATACTGGCACATCAGAAGGTTGAGCGGAGAAAAACTCCCGAACTTTGGCTTCCTCACGGGACGAGGCAATCGAGCTTCCATCATCATTCTAAACTCTGTCAATCGGCGTCATGGTCTACAGGCCGGATGGCTTCCCACCATTCGGACGCTTCCCTATCGAGAAAATATTGAGCGATAGAGGCTTTAGGTCGTCTGGGCGCTTGATTCCGCAAAGATTTTCTCCAGCTCCTTTAACCAATGATCCCGGTGGGAGTCTCGAAATACCGTCGAATTTGGGTGGTTGCATCTTTGCCACTTCTTGCGACACCGGTCACCTCGATTTCCCATATCTGGGATCCCTTGCTGTCTCTCTCCCCTGCCGTAGTCCCACCGCCACTTGCATTCGGTCCACGACACAGGCGGCCGAGTCATCTGGTTCACCACTTGACGAAGGATCTCTGTACAATGAGGATCGGTTCATTATTAATAGATTGCTGCGGCTCGCCGGAGCTATGACTGGCCTGGTTAGAAGGCGACGCCTCCCTTTCGGCGTTTCTTCGTCCGCGTCCACGACCGCGACCACGTCCACGTCCGCCTCTCAACATACTGTAAGCATAAATACTCAATATACAGAAAACAACATCGTTCTAATATCCGAGTATAAAGAGATACAATATGCAAAGAACGAGATAGAGTTTAGGAACTTACAACCACTGTTCGCATGAAGACGTAGGCAGTGCAGTGATGTCATTCACGGCCGGTTACCCCAAAAGACATAAATGACCCCTATTTTAACCCAACGGCCAAGATATCCATAATCTTAGCTCCGATACCATATTCTGTAACACCCCCAATATATTCGGGAATATTACAGCGCCGTAAATCCTTTACATAAGGATTTACAAGGCTGAAGAATTGAACAAGTATAAAAAGGTACTGACGAATGGAAATAACGGAATTACAGTACATCAGTTCTGACCAAAATACAGAAATAGTACAATTGTCCAACAGAACTCAATATTACATCACCAAATTCAAATCATCACAAACGACTGCGTACTCGAGTACTTATTGAAATAACGAATAAACAACAGATAAATAAACCCGGTCGGGACATCACTCTGCACCCTCGTCGTCATCTTGTTCGGTGGTTGTTTCCACTCTCACGGATCCCGAACACAAACAAAATGTTCACCCCGAAGGGGTTAGCACAACGATGCTAGTACAAGTACCATAGCATATTATTCATATCTCACGGTGAATAACAATGATAACGTAAACGACAAAATACCAACGTGTCTTCTCCTTCGAGAAACTCTAACATAACATACACAATCGATAATCACAACATGATATCAATACATACACATGGTAATTCCATCGATCCAGCGTTCCTTTGCCTAGAACCCACGATGATCCCGTCGGACCAACCCGTGGTGGAAAACCCGTCCGATGATCCGGTATGCGCTAGCATAGATCCCCGATGATCGTCGGACCAACACGAGTGGACACACAATAACGACATACATGCGACAATAAGTATACAACAATACATAAAACAATTAAGGTACTTGCCTCGATATGAAGACAATAATAACACTTCCACGGAAATGAACACTCGACGATCGTCCTCCTCGATCAATCACGTAACTAGACCAAACCTTAACAAAAGAAATAATATAGGATTTATCTCACGTCGTACAAATGTTAAACAATTCGATTAACGGTCAAAAGTTCATAAGCGCAATCGCCGAATAGCTTAGCACACGCTAAGTACTGCGTAGCGTCGTTACGTGCATCGATAGCGCACGCAAACAACAAAGCCTAGCGCACGCTAATGATGCATGGTCGATTACCTCACCGACCCGGCCCAATTGACTCGTCGATGGTCTAGCGTCGTTACGTACCAAACGTAGCGCACGCTAACAAGCTGCCGATAGCGCCGTTACATTGCATAGCATAGCGTGCGCTATCTATGCATGGCGATTTCGTGAGCGATGGCTGTTCTTGCCATGTTTGAAACAACGAAATCTTGCGTGATAATTCATGTTACTTCCATGAATACTATGTCTACACCCTCATGAATGATTATACGGATAAAGACAACTTCGGATTCAAGGATATGCATGCCAATATAAAACCATATTCTTTTCCGACTTCAAATCTTCATACGATAATACGAAAACTAAATGGTTGATATCAACACCTCTATATCAGTCCATATTATCCTACTGAAGTTGATAAACGTCCTATATATACTAGATAAATCCTTCCATGATCAAACCTTTAGATTTATCTAACAATAAGGATGTTAACGTCTAGTCCAAGATTACTATGAAATCATCTATTAGATTCGGTTAACCAATGATAGAAGCTTCTCTTCACCTATCCAGGGTACTAAGATTCGAATCATGATGATTATAATCAAGGTATTCCGTGCTTATACAACTCACTATTCCAAACATGATATACTTTGGATAATTCATCTATGAAAATCCATATCTTGTTAACATGATCATCCAAATCGTTAGAATCCAACTCTAAGTCTGGAGATAGATTGAACATACCTTAAAATGACGAAATCACTGAACCGTAAGGTAGAATCCAACTCCGGTTGGTTGTATGCCCTTCCAAGGTGTTATTCCACTTCCATGAACATTCCACGTGGTAACCAATGTATAAACATCAACAATATGTGTTCTAAGTGTATAAGAGTATTTCTACAACTCTCTGTACTCTCAAGATTGAGGAAAGTGCGAAAGAAATGCAAGCCAACACGGTTGATGTCCCATTTATAATTTCTGCATTATTGATAAGTTAGCGCACGCTACTAAGCATCCCTTAGCGTGCGCTAATAATGGTTGACTTCAGATTTTGTCCAAGGTGCGTCGGCGGAATCTTATCCGGACCCATGTCCACCGGCGCCTGAGCACCGCCTGCTCAATAATTGAGTCCTTAGCGCACGTTACTCATACCTGCATAGCGTGCGCTAATAATGGCTCGATAGCGCGCGTTAAGATACATCCTTAGCGTGCGCTATCACAAGGTTGCTTGAGCAATTTTGCATGTTGCTATACTTATGTATAATGATATTAATGCACTAAATATCATACTCCAATAATCAAAATCACCAATCCGAAATAATACATGGTTTGAATACAGATGAAATACACTGTAATAAATCCGGATATTACACTATCGACCATAGCGTGCGCTACCTGGGCACCTGATCGAGTCCAGTAGAAAACTGTCCAGTACTGGACAGTCACGCTAGCGCTCGCTACCGGGCATCTTAGCGTGCGCTAGCCCCCGAAATTAGCGTGCGCTAGACTACGTAGCGTACGCTAATCCGCCAGTCCAGAGGGCTGGAATCAGCACTACCACTCCCAGGGTTAGCTCACTAGCACGCGCTACGAAGCAGAGGTAGCGTGCGCTACTAAGGGACCTCTAGCGTGCGCTACTAAGGGACCTATAGCGTGCGCTATCTAGAAAAATTAACGCGCGCTAGATACGGAATATAAATGGCCTAAAACACCGGAATATGAACGAAACATCAAACCGAGCATCTCAAAATGCATAATAACATAGAATGGATCCACGGCAACCCCGAAACGGCGGTTCCGCATAACAATTACGAGAATCAGGTCAATAGATGACAGAAGAAATACACTGAAAGATATACGAGGGTCGCTACAAATGAGAAATACACTGAAAAATGAAAATACCGGGAAAAGAAAAATGCGGATATTACATTCTACCCCTCTAAAAATAAGTTTCGTCCCGAAACTTAAGAAATAAACAACTCAGGGTACCTAGCACGCATGCTATCCTCGGTTTCCCAAGTTGCCTCCTCGACACCATGTCTCGACCACTGCACCTTGACAAAAGGGATGGTCTTATGTCTCAGTCACTTCTCACGATGCTCCAAAATCTTCAAGGGATGCTCTTCAAAAGTAATATCCTCGGCGACATCAATCTCACCATAATCGATGACGTGACTAGGATCCGGGACATATTTTTGCAGTTGGAAAACATGAAAAACGTTATGAACGTGACTCAAGGCCGGGGGTAACGCCAAACGGTATGCCAACCCACCGACTCGCTCGAGAATCTCGAATAAATCTCGGACTCAACTTCCCCTTTTTCCCAAAACGGAAAACTCCTCTCGTCGGCGACACCTTTAGCAAAACATGGTCTCCCACCTCGAATTCCAAAGGTCGACGACGAACATCGGCATATGACTTCTGTCGACTCTGGGCAGTCAACATCTATTCCCGAATTAATTCTATCTTCCGCCTCGTCTATAAAGTGATATCCGGATCGGTCCCGACTAAATTGGATGCCTCATTCCAACAAATCGGTGATCGACAACGCCGCCCATAAAGTGCCGCATACGGTGCCATCCGAATCGATGCGTGCCAACTATTGTTGTACGTGAATTCTATTAATGGCAAATGCTCCTCCCAGTCACTGCTCCAATCGAGAGTACAAGCACGCAACATAGCCTTGAACATATGGATAGTGCGTTCCGACTTTCCATCTGACTGAGGATGAAAAGAGGTACTCAAACGCAAACGAGTACCCAACGCCTTATGCACCGCCTGCCAAAAGTGCGATACAAAACGGCTATCACGATCCGAAACAATAGACTTCGGAGTACCGTGAAGCCTCACAATCTGAGTAATAAACACATGAGCCAACTTCTCCGGGCCCCAAGTGTCCTTGACGCCCAGAAAATGTGCCGACTTGGTCAGACGATCAACAATCACCCAGACCATATTCATGCCCGACCTCGATCTCGGCAAACTCGTAATGAAATCCATCAATATATCTTCCCATTTCCATTCCGGAATGGGAAGTGACTGCAATAACCCGATCAGTCGCTGATGCTCGATTTTGACCTGCTGACAAGTCAAACATCTCGCTACAAACTGCGCGACCTCCTCCTTCATATCATTCCACCAGAAATTCCTTCTCAGGTCCTTGTACATCTTACTCGAACCAGGATGAACGGAGTAAGGTGTAGCATGAGCCTCGTGCAAAATACTCTGTCTCAACTCTGAGTCGTTCGGTACACAAATCCGACTCTGAAATTTCAAAACACCATCGCGTGAATCACAAACCCAGGAGACTTTCCCTTAAGAATGTTCTCTCGGATTTGAGTAATCATCGGATCCTCCAACTGCTTCAGCTTAATTTCATCGATCAAAGACGACGAAATCTCTAAAGCACAAAGTTGCCCAATAGCTCCAGGCAACAAAACCTCAACATCTAACTTGATCAAGACCCGCTGAAGCTCAGACTGAGACGTAAGGATCTCAAGCGTTCACAACGCAACCGGTTTCCGACTCAAGGCGTCGACCACGACGTTCGCCTTGCCCGGATGATAAAGGATTTCGAGGTCGTAATCCTTAATCAGCTCCAACCACCTCCTCTGCCTCATATTCAGCTCCCGCTGAGTAAATATGTATTTCAGACTTTTATGATCGGTAAAAATCTGACATGCAGAGCCGAAAAGATAGTGACACCAAATCTTGAGTGCAAAAACAACTGCCGCTAACTCCAAATCATGAATAGGGTAGTTAAGCTCATACGACCTCAACTGTCTCGATGCATAAGCGATGGTCTTGCCGTGCTGCATCAATACGCACCCAAGACCCAGACCCGAAGCATCACTATAAACAGCAAAACCCCCGTTGCCACACGGCAACGCTAAAATCGGGGCTGAAGTCAAACGCCTCTTCAGCTCCTCAAAACTCGACTATCTCTCGTCATTCTAGACGAACTTCTCGGATTTCTGGAGCAACTGTGTAAGTGGACGAGCTAGTTTCGAGAAACCCTCGACGAACCTACGGTAGTAGCCGGCCAAACCCAAGAAACTACGGATCTCCTTCACATTCTTAGGAGGCGCCCAATCCAACACTGCCTCGATCTTCTGCGGATCCACACGAACCCCCTCGGCTGAAATCACGTGACCTAAGAACATCACTTCCTTCAGCCAGAACTCACATTTCGAGAACTTCGCATAGAGTTGCTCGGTCCTCAAAATGTCTAACACTACTCGCAAATGATGGGCATGCTCTTCCTCGTTACTCGAATAAATAAGAATATCGTCAATGAAGACGACGACACACTTATCCAAATACTCGATAAAGACTTTGTTCATCAACTGCATGAACACCGCTGGCGCATTAGTTAACCCGAAAGGCATAACTATAAACTCATAATGTCCGTATCTCGTCCGAAAAGCTGTTTTCGGCACATCGGACTCCCTCATCCGGAGCTGGTAGTACCCCGATCTCAAATAAATCTTCGAGAATATCGCCGCTCCCTGTAACTGATCGAACAAGTCATCAATTCTCGGCAAAGGATACTTGTTCTTGATGGTCACCTTGTTTAGTTCACGATAGTCGATACACAAACGCAATGAACCATCCTTCTTTCGCACAAACAGGACCGGTGCGCCCCAAGGCGAGGCGCTCGGTCAAACATACCCCGACTCAAGAAGCTCACTCAACTGCTTCTTCAACTGTGACATCTCTGAAGGTGCCATGCGATACGGCGCCTTCGAAATCGGAGTCGCGCCCAGCTCTAACTCTATAGCAAACTCGACCTCACGGTCCGGTGGCAATCCTGGTAACTCGTCAGGAAATACATCAGGAAATTCACTAATGACTGGAATCGATGAAAACTCGACTCCACCATCCTCCGCCTTCAAGGCGTAGCACCAATTACCAGTACACCCCTTTCGCAGGAGCCTCATCGCCTTTAAGGCGTTAATAACGAACTTTTGGTTTCCTCTCTTTCGCCCCACGAAAGAGTGCTCGGTGCCGTCCTCGGCTAACATAGTGATGATTCTCGTGCGGTAGTTCATGATTGCGCCATGCTGCTCGAGCCAATCATCCCCGAGAATAAAATCCTCACCCTCAATATTAACGACAATAAGATTAGAGAGCCAATCTCTCTCATAAATAAACACAGAGCAGTCCCGGACCTCCCGATTGCCAACGATCTTATCACCGCTAGGACGTTTAACGATGAAAGACTCGCAAGGCGACAAACAGTCGAGACTCAAACGGCGCACACACTTCAGCGATATGAATGAATGTGTAGCACCAGAATTGAAAAGCACACTGACAGGACGAGAATGGATATGAACGGTACCTGTCGCCACCATGGCTGATGGATCATCAGCCCTCCTCATCTCATAGATACGCGGCTGGGCAGAGCCGACACTGGAAGCTCCTCCTCTAGCGGGCTGACCCCGACCTCTACCTTGACCGGCACTAGGCGGAGGCTACGGAGCAAACGAGCCCTGGTTCACACTCGGCTCTCTAAGTGCTGGAAAAGAATCACGGGACTCGCGAAACTGTCTGACCTGATCACAAAAGAGGGCCTTGTGGCCCGACTGACCACAAGTATGACAAGTCAACTTCGGACGAGAACATTGCCGGTTCCTATGGACCTGCTGGCCACATTTAAAGCATGTGGGATCACGAACCGAGGTTCCGGCGGCACCTCGAAAACTCCTAGAGAAACGAGCCGAACCGCCCGTAGAAATATTCGCAGCCTGAGATTTCTGCTGGCCTCTACCCTTGGGACAAGAAAAGTTTCCGACTGACTTCTGCTTCTTGTTCTCACGAGACACATCACTATCCGTCACCGACATATCGTTAGCAAGAGCCCTACTCTAATAATCTTTAAAAGTAGTGCAGACGAGCCCAGACATATAGTCCCGAATTGACAGCTTCATCCGCCTGGAAAAATGGAAAATTTTGTCGCTGTCCTCGACAACTTGGGTCTTCACATAGCCCAACTCCTTGTTAAAATCGGCAATAGCTTGGGATACGGGAATATCCCGTGGTTGAGCATCATAGAAGGCATGGACTCGAGCCTGTCTAACTGGCCATGGGCAATATTCAGTCTCCATCAATTCCTGAAATTCGACCCACGAAGCAACATGATATTTGGGCCCAACGGCCTCCCACCAATCCGTAGCGTCCCCAGTGAGAAATTTCTGGGTAATAGGGACCTTACGGTCCTCGGGACAATTGGTGGCGATGAAGACTTTAGATATCTCCTTGATCCACCCCTCCCAGCCGATCGGGTCTGATGCTCCCAAAAACTAAGGAGGATGCATCTTGATGACATCTTGGAGCCAACGGTCTGCTCCGCCCCGATTAGCATTGGCCTGATCCGGGTTCTGAACCACCTGAGCTATCACCGCCATTTGGTTTACCATTTGCTGCATAATGGCTGCAATACCAAGATCGGCGCGCTCTTGAGAAGAAGCATGACTGTGACGGTCACCGGTACTGCCGGCTCCCGAAGAATGCGATGTGGCCGCCCCACCGGCTGCCCCACGTCCCCGACCGCGTCCACGGCCACGACCACAACCACGGCCCCTTCCAGCATCCATGCTGGTGATAAGAGGTGGCAAAAGCAACCCGATGATAAGTAAAAGAGGGAGAATAACCACAGTTCAAGAAACAGAAATACGGTACGAGAAAGTAAAGAATCGAGTAAGGAAAACTTACGAATACTGGAAGTACTGAGATGCCGGCAGCGGTGTGACAATGTGCAAAACGAAACACAACTAGACCCAAATAACCGACAAGCCTAGGTATCCATAAACCTAGTTTGCTCCGATACCATTTTCTGTAACACCCCCGAGATATTCGGAGTATATTACAGCGCCGTGGACCCCTACATGGGACCCACCAGACTAAAACAAGGAAAACACCACTCGACTAACCATCTCGGTTAGCAAAGACACGCATTTAAATAATACAACATATAAAGATACGCCCGGAGCAACCAGCGTAATAAACATCAACCGACAATATAGCAATTTGAGTTAATACAAAACGAAGTTTGAAATGAAAAGCCTAAGTACTCGCGAGTACAATCTATAAGTTTATAAATGTGGGAAACAACCATATCGAATTAGACAAGAGAAATAAGAAGACTCGAATGCACATGTCAACGACCCTCGCTAACATCCTCGTACAGTCCCAATGCCCGCTCGTCCGGCAGAACAGAACCTGAAATCAATAACAAGAATTTCCCCAAGACGGGTCCCCAAAGGGGTTAGCAATTACGCTAGTACAAGTAATCAAGGCAAACCAATCGCTTACACGTTTCATAGTACAATGCACCAATTCATTTCAAAACCAAAACCAGACATGTCTTTTCTGGAAACAAACAGTCACAATCAAATTTGCCTAGGACCGGGACGAAGCCACAAATCCCACTCGAGTCTCTAAGGACCCTCCCGGGCTGGCCCAATCACGCACATGCATCGCCTAGGACCGGGATGAAACCACAAATCCCACCCGAGGCCTCTAAGGACCCTCCCGGGCTGGCCAGCTAAACAAACTCATGAATCCAGAGTGAAGTCATAGATTTCCCCGAGGCCCCGTCGGACCCTCCCGGGGTGAGCAAAGCACACACAATATACATTACCATTTCACGTTAAGCATAAAGATTTCCAAAAAAATACTTGCCTTGAATAATTGATGACGCAACGAACGGAAAGGAAAATCACCGACGAATGCAAGGAAGCGACGAAACCAAACCTAACGATTCGAAGAACATAATCACAGCCAACTCTAGATGAATACGGAATTGGAATACACCCGAAAACCCGCCTACGATTCATGTATATTCGTATAAAAATAACAACGAGGGCGGACCACAAACAAACCCTCTCGATTACGCAAAACCATGAAAATATACCATGAATCCGTAGGAAAACTAATGATATCAACAAGATTAATCATATACATCATGGATTAACCAACAAAACGGGACGAATCGGACGAAAATCCCAAAACCCCCAAATTATCCAAAAGTAGGGTTCTAAGAGGGTTACCTTGGATTAGGATGAAAGATTCACGTTGATGTTGTTATTATACACCAAGAACTCAAAGAAGATGATGGTTGAGATGATTAGAGGAAAAAATCGTCAAGAAAATCGCCTGGAATCGCCAACGCCGCGGAGGGGGAAAGAAAAGAGAAATAATACGTTCATTTGGGTCAACTCCCTAGTTTATATAGCCAGGGAGTGTTAGCGCGCGCTAATCCTCATAAGTTAGCGTGCGCTAACGGGACAAAACTCCAGTCCAGAACTAAATGTCCCAGTCCAGTAACCATATTCGGGGCCGTTAGCGTGCGCTACTCGAAACGTAGCGTGCGCTAATAGCCTCTCGATAGCGCCCGCTATCGGCCATAGCGTGCGCTACCTAGACAACAGCCGAGTCCAGAAGTGAACTACCAGTACACACCTGATTCAGTTAGAGCGCGCTATTGACCAAACGTAGCGTGCGCTAAAAGTGTATCGGTAGCGTGCGCTATCGACCATAGCGTGCGCTACCTGGGCACCTGATCGAGTCCAGTAGCAAACTGTCTACTACTGGACAGTCACGCTAGCGCACGCTACCGGGCATCTTAGCGTGCGCTAGCCCCCGACATTAGCGCTAGACTACGTAGCGTACGCTAATCCGCCAGTCCAGAGGACTGGAATCAGCACTGCCACTCCCAGCGTTATCTCGCTAGCGCGCGCTACGAAGCAGACGTAGCGTGCGCTACTAAGGGACCTCTAGCGTGCGCTATCTAGAAAAATTAACGTGCGCTAGATACGGAATATAAACGGCCCAAAACACCGGAATATGAACGAAACATCAAACGGAGCATCTCAAAATGCATAATAACATAGAATGGATCCACGGCAACCCCGAAACGGCGGTTCCGCATAACAATTACGAGAATCAGGTCAATATATGACGGAAGAAATATACTGAAAGATACACGAGGGCCGCTACAAATGAGAAATACACTGAAAAATGAAAATATCGGGAAAAGAAAAATGCGGATATTACATATTTCAGGCTCGTTGGAGTGATAATAATTAATAATAATAAACAACAAATCTTTTTATGTTTGAAAACTTCAAATAGAGAATCTGGTTTCGATTTACTTTGGTTTTTCTAGAAGATTATGATGTTTACTTTTGTAAGACGAATCCAAAGAGAGACAACCTGGACAATAACCGTATCGAAAATTCGGGCAGAAAAAGTTATTTATGTTGAAGGGAAAATAAATGAGACAGAAAGTAGGGCAAAAGGTGTAGTATTCTCATTGATGACATCCCTTTAAATAGGGAAAGATACATACAAGCAGGCCTAATCATACCCTAACTAGGAAAGCCCGTAAACTAACAGACTTAAGCACAAATTGGGTATTATTCCTTTAACACTCTCCTTTTGCCTAGTCTACAAGCGCATGTCATGTTGCCTCGTTAAAACCTCGTCAAGAAAAAACCCAGTGGGAAAAATGTCTTGATCGTAGGGAAAAGAGTACAGCATCTAGACACATCAAGTTCAGACTTTATCATTTGAATCTATCCTTTCATATGATCGTTACATTAATCATAGCGATACTAAGGTGACCATTTCATCGATCCCTAAAATCGTACATCTTGTTACCTCGTTAAAAACCTTTACAAGTGATAAAAACATTGTGGGGAAAATGATCCTTGGAAGGAAAAGAGTATAACGTACGATGTGGCTGTAAGACTCCCCCTCAAGTCTACATCTCCACCTGATTTGTACATCAATCAAGTAGCTATTTTCTCCATTAAAAATTTGCCAAGTAACAAAACTTAATAGGAGAAAATGAACCTTGGTCAAATAAAAAAGTACGACACATGTGATTAAGTTTCTTTATAAATCACCATTTTCTTATGATCTTTACATCAATCTCGGAAGTTGGAAAACTCTACAACTCTCCTAATGCTTACATTCATATACCGTTGCCTCGTTAAAAACCTTGTCAAGTAACAAAACTCAGTGGAAAAAATAAACCTTTATCTAAGGAAAAGAGTGCAACATGTGTGAGTATGTTCCGTTATATATCTCACATATTTTCCGTTATGATCATTCCATCAATCAAGGGGGTTTACAAGTTACAATATGTTCATAAATGTAAGTATGCTCATCAGTGGTAGTACTTAACAGCTAGTTCCTCACAAGTGTAGAATGATAGTTCTTAATCATGTACACTCACGAAATGATTCATGCCAACAATAATCTTTTCGTGATTCGAGGAGGTATCCAAAAGGGGTTTGCTTAGTCGATTTCCAAAACATAATCAAATCATACCAACACATTCTTTATGGTAGTTGCTCCGGCACTAGCATTTACTTTAGCATTTATCATTTCGTAAGCAGCTTCATTTGCCTGCCTGTAGGGAAAGAATAGTCTTAAGTCAATAGTTACTTTTAAGTATCAGAAGATATTCTCGATATCATTCTATTGATGGTGTGTCGATGTTGAACTAAATCTAGCCTGAGAATCGACTGGGGAATGATATATGGTCGTGTACGTTGAGCCAAGTACAATAATGCGCTATTGTACTCAAGTAGGGAATTTTGGCTTCCAAAGCTCTTCCTCACTTTCCTTTAGACGAAATGGATCTTTCCTTTGCATCCAAATGTTCGACCTATCATAGGAGTGCTAGTTGGGTGTACCTTGTCCATGTTAAAATGCCTGAAAATCTTCTCGAAATAGGCAGACCAGTAGAATGAATTCCACAAATCGATGTTCTATGTCAATACCTCGACAGAACCAAGATTTCCCAAGATCTTTCATCTCAAACTCGGATTTCCGGTATCTGGTGATTTCTCTTATTTCATCAAGACCGATTATGTTCATGTCATCGACATATATTGCAATGATCGTGAATCCGGAACTTATTTGTGAAGATGCGGGAACACAGTTCATCGTTCTTGTAGTACCCGCAATTTCGATAATTTTCTTTTTTCGGTGGAATTCCGTTTTGGTGACATGCTCATGACCATTTTGTCATTCCTAGAATATTTAATTCTGTATTTTTTGTCATCCGAGTTCGTTTCGGTATCGTTTTGTTGAGTTCTGTGTTCTTAAGCGGCTTTTCCGTACTTGAGTTCGATTCTTGCGAATCTCATCCGAAACTATTGTTTCGAGTTTCTCATAAGTTCATTTAATGTTATTATTCATGTTGCGGGCTTCGGCTTGGTGTTTCGATCGTGTATCGTGTATTTCGGACGTTTTGGGCCATTTTCGTAATTTCCCAAAGTTTGGGGTAATTACTTTCCGTTGTCGAATTTCGAGCCTTTGGATGGTCGGAATCGTGTGTTCTCTTAGTGATCTAATTCATCTTTGTGAGTACTTCGTAACCGTATCTTCGTTTCATATTCAGGTTCGGGTTTCGGGGTTGTCCGGGCCGTCGGAGTGGCCACGACCGAGTCACGGCCGGAGCAGGGCCTGGCCTGGACGAGTTACAACCATAAGGTGCCGGTTACGGCCGTACGTGCTCGGCAGGCGTGGGCCGGACGAAGGCAGGTTACGGCCGTACGTGACCGGTTACGGCCGTACGCGCTCGCCAGGCATTGTCCGGACGAATGCCGGTTACGGCCGTATGTGATGGGTCACGGCCGTATCGGTGCCAGGCATTGTTCGGACGAATGCCGGTTACGGCCGTAAGGTCTGCCGGTTACGGCCGTAAGGTCTGCCGGTTACGGCCGTAAGTGGTCGCCAGGATGCTGGGCAGTATATATATGATTGATCAGACGGGTTTACACCCATTTTTCTCATCCCTCTCATTTCCTTCCGCGGCTGGGGCTTGGAGTACGTGATTAGATGTTGTTTATATATCAATACACGAAGTACTTGAGTTTCTAACATCAATCAATCATCCCATAACCTCCTCCGATCTACCGAATCAAGGTTAGATTTCTTGATAATCCTAGTTTGGGAAAATTTGGGGTTTTGTTGTTTTCGTCCGATTTAACCGTAATAACTTATAATTGTGATGGATTGATGATTGTTTAGGTGTATTCTATCATTTCCATTGTTATTCCACGGTTTGATTGTATTGATTCGTCGTTTTGGTTGAGTTCTTAGTTGACGCCTTGAAGGTGTCCGACAAAAGGTCTTAGAGGGGGGATTGGGCATTGTGTGATTATTATCCATCGTACGATTGTTGATTTATCATTGGTATGACTTAAGGACGAAATTCTTGTGAAGAACTCGAGTCGGAACCCTTCCGTTCGTTGTCTTCTTCGGGGTCCGAGGTTCTCGGTCGAACCGTGTTCTTCGGAGTATTCGGTAGCGGTTATTAAGGCAAGTATTTTACTATACGAATTGTGTCTTGTGAATAGGGATGTGGTGTTATGGTTGTGATGCATTGGTTTACTTTCGTGAATATGCTTCGTATGAATTGATTATTATGAACAATTGATGGTAGCGATAATACCCTCACTTAGACAACATCGCGGAATTGTGTTGGTCGTGTTAATCATCTAAGTTTGTGTCGGGCGTGTTTGGTCATTGTTGAGTTGTCGTGATGGTTATATATTTCGGTGTAATGTGGAATGGCTCGATATTTGATGATTATGAGTTGTGTCGTGTCGATTTGTGTGTGTGTTCCAGGTAAGGCCTGACGAGGCCTCTGGAGTTCGGTACATGATGTGTACGAACAAAGGTGTGTGATTCAGGTAAGGTCTGACGAGACCTCTGGAGTTCGGTACATGATGTGTACAAACTACGTTTGTGGCCGGGTAGGGTCCGTCGAGGCTTCCAGAGTTCGGTACATGATGTGTACGAATAGTGCGTGTGGCCAGGATAAGGTCCGTCGAGGCCTCCGGAGTTCGGTACATGATGTGTACGAACAATGATTGAATAACAGTGATTGTTTGGATAACATTTTATATATGGGTCTCGGACTCATAATGACATCTTATCTAGTGTGTTTTGAAACGAGAATCGGGCTGAGGCCCTAATGTTTACGAAAAGGTTTTGTAAATTGGGACTCGAGGTCTAAAAGAATTTCTACTTCAAAAATCCCCGAGAGGATGAGTTCCTTTTCAAATATCTCTTGCTTGAGTTCGAAATTTTAAAACTTCTCGGGAACATTTGACAATTTATTTCCGTATTAAATTCGTAGTTGCTATTTACTTGTTGCATTTCGTATCGTATTATACTTGCACTAGTAAAACAGTGGAGTTTTACTAACCCCCGAGTAATCGGGGGGTGGATGTCTGTTTTGCGTCCAGGTACATGCAGGTTCGGGGGAGCAGTCACAGGATTGGCACAAGTGGATGACGAGCTGCGATACTAATCAAGAGTTGAGAGATGTTTTGATTCTTGTAGTGTTGTCAGAGTTGATTTCAGTCTTCTGCTGTATTGTGTTTCGACCCGTGTGTGGGTAATGTTGTTTTAGTCAGTTCTGTTGATGGAGTTGTGTGACCTCATCGGTCTGTGTATTCATGTGTAAGTGACCTTAACGGTCTGTATTATTATATTGTTTGACCCTGGCCGGGCAAGCATTTGGTTGTTTATGGATGTTTAGCCTGGTAGATCCTTGTGGAAAGGGTCTACGGCGTGTAATATTTCCATACGGTTTTAGGGGTGTTACATTTATGGTATCAGAGCTTAGGTTGCGAAAACCTAGGCTGTCGGGTCGAGTCGAGTCGTGATTTGTCGAGTAATGTGTTGTCTTGTCGTTCGAGTCGTTAGGTGACCATTTGAGTAGTGCGTAGTCACAACGTGTCGGATATGTTGTCGGATGAGATTAATATCGTGGGCAACCGTCACCTCTGTGCGACCTGTGGACGTAAGACTCCTCTTATATACGAGGTACCCGTGTATCATGATTTTATCTTAGTGAGTTAATTGCGGTGCATACTTTTATTTACACGGTGTTGTGTAATATAGTTGTATATAATACTTGTGACACATAGTATATGTATAAAAACTGGGTGTATTGTTGTTTTACCTTTGAACCACCGTATGAGGGGGTATGGTGTGAAAAATTGAGAACCTTGATGGGTTTCAAATAAGGTATCGACGATTGAGTTCGTGAGAAACTCCGAGGAATGGTTTTGTTGTATGTTTAAACCTGATGCTGGCAGATGTATTCAATTGGATTGCCGATCCTATTTGTCGTTTGGGCATGTGATTTTTAGTTTGATTGTTTTTAGATTGTTATGTTTATGCCGTTATGGGTAGGTTTTAGAATGTTCTTCCTGGAGGACTTTATGAGTTTGAACATTTTTGTGGGAATCGTTTGCTATTGTTTAAATATTCTGATGGGCGGTTAAAGCCACGGTTTATATAGATTTTAAAATCGGTTAAATTTTGACAAATTGGTCGTGTATTTTCAAATAACATCATCAGACGGTAACTGGAAAATATGTTTTGAATTATTTCAGACGTTGTAAAATATTACTATCATTTTTGTTATGAACGAAAGCATTTTGGAAATTTCTTTTTATTTTGCAAAATGATTTTTGGTTTTCAGAATTTTAAACTTCATATGTTCACGTGTTGGGGCTAAATGGTTGCGATAAGTTTGTAGTGTTGTTGTGCTCGCCGGAGAATGTTTCAGTGTTTTATAAATGTTGGGATACATTGTTAGGTATCGTTCCCTAACTCTCGGAGCCCTGTTGGGGGCTGCTGTGACAATTCTGCAGCCCTGCATCTAGTTGTTGCGTCCGTAAGATGTTTTCCATTACGGCCGTAAGATCAGAGGTGTTACGGCCGTAAACCGCATGTTATTACGGCCGTAAACTTTTGACTGACTCAGTAGTAATTTGTTGTTACAGTTGTATCTCTGCTTCTTTTACTAATTATTTAATCCCTGTTAATATATTCGTGATGGATGGCATGGTAACATGTTGTTACCCTGTATAACGCTAGTAAAGATAATGATATATTGATAAGGTCATTTTGACGATATCGTCTAGCGAAAAGATTGAAGTATCAACGTGTTGTTTTGCAAATAGCTTCAATCAAAACATTTGATAATGAGATACATGGTTTTGATTAAACGACCGAGGTATTAAAAGTGTTTTCAAAAATTTCATTTCACCAAATTTTTCAAACTTGAGAATTTTAAAATTTTATCATTTGAATAATACCCCGGAAATATTTTATTTTTGTTGCTAGTGTTTGGACCCTACGATACGTGTGTGGTTTTGACCGTGTTTGATTTGGTAAAATCCAAACATCTCTGTTGATGTGACTGTGTGAATTATTTTTAAATGAAGTTCTAAAATTACAGTGTTAGTTCGTGCAATTGTGTAATGACTTGGAGTTGATGTTTTAGCGTGCTGCTATTTATTGTCTTATCTCGACGTTGTGATGTTTGTTTGGATGTGTTATTCTGATTGGTCGTCCGTCCAGTATGCCGAGAGGTTGAGCCCGAGGACGTGGTCATAGTCGTGGTCGTGATCAGGAGCATGAGAGGGTGACTCGCTCGTTGTCGAATGCCAATCAGCTCACTAGGACGGTCATGATGACCCATCAGGTGATCATCAGCAATCATCCAGAGGTAATGTTGACATTGGCGCCGCCACGATCCTTTGTCAGGTGGCTGACCCATTGGCGCATATGAATCAGACCGTACACCGAGTCGGGATTCCGGATGAGGATAACGGAGCTATTAAGTGGTTATGAGTTGTGATGAGAATGCACCCGCCCCGTTTCGTAGGTTCTTCAGACTCGTTAGGCCGGGAGAACTGGCTCTTCCAGTTGGACAGAACATTTGATGCTGTAGCTTGCCCCGATGAGAGAAGAGTTCCTATTGCTCAATACATACTCGACAGGGAAGCTGCAGACTAGTGGGAGGCCGTAGCGCCTAGTGATCGTGCAGATACTTGGGCCGAATTCAAGATTTCTATGGAGGCCGAGTATTGTCCGCCGCCTGTTAAAGAGCGCAGTATTGTCGAGTTTTTCTCGGCTACGCCCCGAGACGTGTCGGTGTCTCAAGCAATAGTCGATTATAATCGACAGCTGTGTTATATTGGGGATCAGATGAAAAGTGAGGCAGATAAGGTTCGTTATTTCGATATGCGTATGAAACCTCAGATTTGGCAGTGTATGGCTCCTTTTATGTGTACAACCTTGAAGGACTATCAGGATCGAGCCTTGGCTTTTGAGATGGCTATAATGTCTACTGAGTCCGTATCGGTAGCGTAGAAGCAGAAGATCTCCGATGACGCATCGGGAAGTAAGGGAATTGGGAATCCCACATCTCAAGCCTCGTATCAGCCGAGTATGGGACCTTCTCGGCCAGCTAGAGAATCCAAAAGACCCAAGCCCGTGTCTTTGAGTTCTGGTAATGCTCCTAGGTGTTTCAACTGTAACGTTCTAGGCCATGAACGCGTGCACTGTAAGAAACCGCTAGTGACTTGTTATAATTGTGGACACGAGGGGCATCGAGTTCAGTACTGCGAGATTGTTGCCGAGATGATAAAGGGGCCGGAGTTCCATTCCTACTTCCGGAGGGCCCAGTGATGTCCAGTGATAGTGTTTTTGGTACTCGTTGCGCGGATTGTTTCTCGTGTTGGGATGTATTTTGTAATGTTTTTAAGTTTGGAACTTGATAAATGATATTTTGTTTTGAATAAGTTCCCGTATAGTTATTGAACCTACGGAGGCGTGACAGTGGACCGCGGAGTCATGAACATGGTATTTTACTATATGTCGTTATATTTTGTTTCGTATCACTGTGATAACCTTAGTTTAAGTTTCGGGATGAAACTTATTTTTAGTATGATAGAATGTAATGTCCGGTATTCTCGTTTTCTGTTATCTTGAATTGTTTGTGTTTTGACGACGGACATTTTCTTGTTGATGAGTATCGGAGTGATTTCTATCGTGATATTCTATTTGTTTATTTCGCATAGCCATTTTAGTCGGGTGCGGCTTGTTGTCGCGTGCGTTTCATTGATTAAATGTGTGCATGTGATGTGATGTTAATTGCTCGTTATTGTTTTGAATCATCGTCGGTGGCGTTGTGTTGGCCGCCGTGGGGCGTGTTTTCACGCCGTATATTCCCTTGCGTTGCTTGTAATGTTTCGCCGTTGGGCACGCGTTTTTCGGTTCTTGTGAATATCGTTGAGTTTTCCTGGCGGGATTTTGCTTCTCCCTACTTGTTTTAAGTTTCGGGACGAAACTTCTTTTAAGGAGGGTAGAATGTAATACCCGCAATTTTGGATTTCGGTAATTTACTTTTTTCGGCGGAAGTCCGTTTTGGTGACTCGCTCATGACCGTTTCGTCATTCCGAGAATATTTAATTTTGCATTTTTTATCATCCGAGTTCGTTTCGGTATCATTTTGTTGAGTTTTGTGTTCTTAAGCGACTTTTCCGTACTTGAGTTCGATTCTTTCGAATCTCGTCCGAAACTGTTGTTTCGAGTTTCTCGTAAGTTCATTTAATGTTATTATTCATGTTGCGAGCTTCGGCTTGGTGTTTCGATCGTGTATCGTGTATTTCGGACGTTTTGGGCCATTTCGTAATTTCCCAAAGTTTGGGGTAATTACTTTCTGTTGTCGAATTTCGAGCCTTCGTGTTACAGGGCGCTTTCCATATTATTCGGAGTACCTGGGATTGCCCCGGACTTACAAAGGATTATGTTGGATAGTTGCCCTGCGACACGAATAAGACTGGGGACGTGCGACAGTGGTCGGCGTCCGGAGTGTGTTCGTGCGCGAGCAGGACATTGAGTCGTTCAGCAGAGGACTTTAAAAGAATAGTTTCGTGGGATGCTTGGATTGGGGAGTTCCTTGGAGTGTTGGGAAGGTCTCCACCAAGTTGCACAACTAGACGGTTCCGTTTGAGTAGCGAACGATGCGAAGGATCGAGATGCTGCAGTGCAGTGGCATTGTCGTAGTTTCAGAATATTGTAGAGGCAATTACTCACTCCTCGAGTATCGGATGGGGCTGAAACTTTGTGAACTTATAGATAATGTTGTAAGCTACTCTACGGTTCAAGCGGATAAGGATTTGGAGTTCGTACGAGGGAGTTACGTCCGATGTGCTTCCTCGGCGAATCAATGTCTAGTGCACTTACAAGGCATTATTTTTCTAAGCCTATTATAGGGGGGACAGTCCTTAGATGGGCAATGGTGGGCAAGCGGCCAGTCTTCCTCGTGCTGTCGAGCACCAAGCGTGCAATATTCCTAGAGTTGGAAATCGTTAGGGCGGCGTAGGACTTATGTGGTCTGCGTTGGGCTTAAGGTTGGCATGGAGGCTCTAGTGTGACCGGAGGGATGCCGTCGGCCATATAACACTTCCTCTATGTCGATTGGGAAATCAAGGCACTCATCTAAATCATACACCTCGTGAGCTTACTCATAAGCATTAGCTATCGGTTCCGGCTATGCTGCGGGGGATTGTTGGCTTGTACATGTGGTTGCGAGACAACACCACATTGCGGATTGAAGGTAATATGTCGGTATACGAAGTAGTCCCAAACATCGTGAGGGGCAAATATCTATTGATGGCATGAATCTAAGCCAAGATCTAAAAGGTTGTCCGTCTTGGGTGAGGTACTCTCAAGGGCGCCAAGGTACTGCACCTAGGAAGTCCCGAGTGAGTGTCGAGCACGAGGAATTGCACTTCGGGCACGCGAGTGACCCTTAGTGCTGAGTGCCATTGCGGGTTGACCTTGAAGGGTATGAGATACCGGCCCTTAGTTGGTCGGAGGCAAAGGAAAGGCGGGTGCCTAGCATTTTACGCAGCACAATGGACCACTGCATGAAATTTCTAATGTTGGTATTCTATGAAATCTCGTCGATGGTAGCCGGACGGAGACTCGGAAGTCTCCTAGGCGCACGGGTGATTCGTGATCCGCTGCACGAATACGACGGCCTGAACCTCAGTGAGCCGCACCCCGTGACAAGTGGTATCGGGTGTTGGGATTCGATGCCTAAAACGAAGGCCCAGCGGAAGCGGTAAAACGAAAATTAATTCGATCTGAATCCCTACGAGGATCGATCGAGCTATGTATATACGAATATTAAAACTGAATTCACAAGAGATATAGAAACTCACCCTTGTAGTCCATTGATTAGATGGATAACCTTCTCTTGATCTATTCCCCAAGCTTTGCTTGATCTCTATGTATCCGTCCGCTCCAAGCCCTTGAACGATCCAACACCGAAAGCACCGCGTCTCTACTTATCACGCGCCGGAAAAATGACCGGAATAACAACACTTGATTAACCTCTAAGGTTACGGCTAGAATCAAGTGATGAAGCTTTTATTATTACACTCTAAGTGTATAATATATCTCTCAATAATTTTTCTCTAAGAAAATGTGAATGAACACAAAACAAAGTTTTCTCTTCCCTCTCTCTTGAATGAATCTACCGTGAGTGTGTACAAGGAAAAGAGAAAGAGAGTTTTTATTTTGGTCTTCAAAATCATTCACAAGATAATGTCTCCCACAAAATCTTTTTTTCCCTTATTATAAGAGATATGAAATCCCATATGTCACAAGTCTTCCAACAAGAAAAAAAGACTATGACCAAGGTAAGAAATCAAGGTGGGGGGCGGCCTCTAGAAGAAATCGGACGAGTTCGGTTCGTTTCGGACTCCCGAGAGTCCAAACAGATAAACTCCGATTCCATTCCGATGTATTTATATCGATTAATTAATCCAATCAATTAATCATATCAAATACATGATAACATAATTAATTTCTCCAAGAAATAATTATATTCACGAATTGAATTAATCACCCAGTAATTTATTTAATCCATTAGGCCGTAAATCAATTTATCCAATAAATCGATTTAGATATCCAATGTCCCAAATTAGATATCTAATATCTAATATTCATAATGAGAGATTAAGCTCGATTCATTCCATCATCAATCATAATGCGCGACTCGGTAGGTCCGTCTCAGTCAGCAATGGGAGGAACCAAAGAGTAGTAGCACCACCTAGCCAGCCTGGTGGCCTACACTGTACCCCGACTGAGAACGAATGATTGGGATCATTCAAGAACCATTCTGTCGTGAATACCAGTATACGTATAAACCCTTCTTTCAAATGTCCCGATCAAGTTATAGGGTCACGGTCAGTCAAACCCCATCTGTACTTGATGCTATGCATGCGTTAATGCAAATCGAGATCATCGAGCTCTCGTGTATCTAATACAGCTAGCTCCAATGCTTTGGCCAAAGACTTATGATCTCATCTGCCAATAACCGCATTGGACATATAACCCGTTCACTAACAGGAGAAAGAATTCTATCTTGGTATTGATGGGACTGCTACTTGCCCATCAAGATGCACGTCGAGGTTGACCCCGCCTTAGGTTTATAGGGTCGAACTACTCTAATGAAAATCTTGACGTCACAAGCACATCCCTACTAAATCCTCAAGTCGAAGGTTCACGAATACCTATCACAACCTTTCGATTCCATCATTGATTGTCCCGGAGTGAAATCCATGTGACGAATCGAGGGTGAGTCGGTTCGAGTATACTAATCCAATTATCATACCTATAACGTGTGCTCCCACTAACCATTAGTGTTCGACAGGCACTCTCCTTGTCAAAGAACACGTCATACAAGTCTTCACATAAACTTAACGCCCAGTCAAGTTTCATCGACTTGCGAACGATTAAGTATTTGAGCTATAAACCTTTCCAGTGCCAACCCCCTTATCCAATAAGGAGTGGAACGTTTTGCTCTCAAATATACGAACTAGTTTCTACATGTATATTTACGAGTTAGGAATCCCAGTAACTACCAGTAAATAAAGAAACATCCATTGCCTTATATTGATGATTTACATAATAACAAGTACAATGCCCTCACTCAATCATCCTCTGAGTGGCATTCGAGGGCATAATCCTAACAATCTCCCACTTGCACTCAATGCCACACACTATGGTATCGAATACCCATGTTCTCCAGATGACGCTCCAAGCTAGTCTGAGAAAGTGGCTTGGTCAGTGGATCGGTGACGTTGTCGGCCGAGTCTACTCTCTGCAGCACAATGTATCCCTTGCGAACAAATTCTCGTACGAGATGATACTTCCTCTCAATATGTTTGGTGCTATTGTGAAACCTCGGCTCCTTGGCCTGTGCTACAGCTCCGTCGTTTTCGCAGTACAGTGGAACAGGCAGCTCAGCACATGGTATCACTTGAAGTTCTCCCAAAAACTTCTTAATCCAGAACCCTTCCTTGGAAGCCTCCGAGGCTGCTTGATACTCAGCCTGACAGGTGGAATCAGCAGTCGCGCTTTTCTTGGCACTATGCTAAGATACTGCTCCTCCATTAAGAGTAAATATGTATCCAGAAGTAGACATCGAGTCGTCCTTCAGTCCTTGGAAGTCCGAATCAGTGAATCCCACCACATCCAATTCTCCACCGCCATACATCAGAACCATATCTCTAGTCATTCTCAAGTACTTGAGAACATTCTTTACGGCAGTCCAATGTTCCCTACCTGGGTTTGCCTGAAACCTACTCATCACGCTTACATCATGCGTAATGTCAGGTCTTGTACACAACATAGCATACATAAGGCTACCCACAGCCGAAGCATATGGTATATTACTCATTTCCTTTCATTGTTCCTCACTTTTAGGACACATCTTCAAGGAGAGTTTTATTCCATGTTGCATCGGTAGGAACCCTCTTTTAGAATCATCCATCTTAAATCGCTTTAAGATCTTATCTATATAGAGGGCTTGGGAAAGGCCTATTGTTCTCTTCGCTCTATCCCGGTAGAGTCGAATTCCAAGAATATCGGTTGCTTCTCCCAAGTCTTTCATGGTGAAATTACTCGAAAGCCAAGCTTTTACAGAACTGCGCATTCCCACATCATTTCCTATTAGTAGAATATCATCCACATATAGTACTAGGAATGCGATCTTGCTCCCACTAACCCTCTTGTATACACAAGGTTCCTCTTCATTTTGCACGAAGTCAAACTCTTTGACCGCCTCGTCAAAACGAAGGTTCCAACTACTCGATGCTTGCTTCAGTCCATAAATGGAACACTAAAGCTTGCACACTTTCTGAATATCGACTTCGGACACAAAGCCTTTAGGCTGCTCAATATAGATTTCCTCCTCGAGGAATCCATTAAGGAAAGCCGTCTTTACGTCCATTTTCCATATCTCATAATCGTGGTAGGCAGCTATAGCAAGCATCATGCGAATAGACTTGATCATGGCTACGGGCGAGAAGGTATCGTGGTTATCGATCCCTTCCTTCTGGGTATAACCCTTTGCCACAAGCCTGGCCTTATAGGCATCAACCTTGCCATCACTATCAGTATTTCTCTTGTAGATCCGCTTGTTCCCAATAGGCACTATGCCCTTGGGGTGGTCTACTAGAGTCCAGACCTGATTGACATGCATCGAGTCTATCTCAGCTTCCACAGCTTCACGCCATTTCGCGGAGTCTACATCCACCATCGCTTGGTCATAGGCCGTCGGGTCGGTCTCTTGGCTATCACTTGGAACCTCATGGAGATCCAGCTCCTCCAAGTGCACAAGCCCATACCTTTCAGGTAAATGAGACACCCTACTATACCTACTAGGTAGTTGTACTTGTGTTTCAGAAAGTTCTGTTCCAGTTTCTTGCACAGGTGTCTCCCGAGGAGTTTCCTTGTATTCTTCTAAAGAAATACTTCTACCTGCTCCGCCTTCGTGAATGAACTCATCTTCCAGGAAGTGTGCTTGTAAAGCAACAACGATCTTTCGATCTTCGGGCATGTAGAATAGATATCCCATCGTCCCAGACGGGAATCCAATGAAACGTCCCTTCGCAGACCTAGCTTCCAACTTTTCCACCTTAGTCTTCTTGACATAGGCGGGACATCCCCAAATCCTAATATGATTAAGACTTGGTTTCCTTCCCTCCCACATCTCATGTGGAGTTTTAGGAATGGATTTGGAAGGACATCTGTTTAAGATATAAGCGGCAGTCAGGAGTGCATACCCCCATAGGTAAATTGGTAAGTCAGTATAGCCCAGCATGGAACGGACCATGTTTAACAAGGTCCGGTTCCTTCTTTCGGACACACCATTTAACTGAGAAGTACCTGGAGGTGTTAGTTGTGAAACTATTCCATGTTCCTTAAGGAACTCGTCAAACTCCGTACTCATATACTCGCCACCTCGGTCCGACCGAAGTTCTTTGATATGATTACCAGTTTGTTTCTCGACTAGGGCCTTGAATTCCTGGAATTTCTCAAAGGCCTCGGATTTATGTTTCATTACGTATACAAAACCATACCTAGTATGATCATCTGTAAATGTAATGAAATATTGATATCCGTCACGTGCTGCTTCCAAACCACCACATACGTCAGTATGGATTAATCCCAGTTTATCATCGGCTCTTTCAAATGTCCCTGTGAAGGGGGACTTAGTCATTTTGCCTTTAAGGCAAGATTCACAAGTAGGAAAAGGATCTAATCCCAATGGACCCATAAGTCCATCTTTTTGCATCTTGTAAACCTTGGTCTGACCAACATGACCAAGTCTAAGATGCCATTTCAAAACTTGATTGGTTTCATCCCTACCACGTTTTCTAGTCATAGTATTCACAACTACTTTGTTGCTGAGATTTAGATGATACAATCCATTCAACAATGTAGCAGTACCCACTAGTTTATTTCTAAAATAAATTTTGCAGGAACCATCACCAATGAAAAATGAAAAGCCTTTTTGGTCCATGACCGGAATGGATACAATGTTTTTGTGCCCCTTGGGCAAAACAAGTACATCTTCTAAAGTCAAAACAAAGCTGGATTCTAAATCCAAAAGAAGTGATCCAATGTCGGTCGCCTCGACACTATGCCCGCTTCCGACTGTGATCATAACTTCTCCAGCTCCAATCTTCCTACTTTGTTCCAGATCCTGATTCACGGTACAAATATGAGAACTAGCACCAGAATCCAGTATCCAGGAAGTAGAAAATACAGTAGCAGAACAATTTGTTTCCAAAACTAAAAGTTCTGTACCTGAAGTGCCATGAAGAATCGGACAGTCTCTAGCCCAGTGGCCCAGCTCACCGCACTTGAGACAAGCATCCTTCTTCTTCTTGTTCTTCGGAACCATCAGGGCCTTGCCCTTACCCTTAAGGTCCTTAACTTGTGGTCCAGTTTGCTTCTTGGTCTTTTTCTTCTTGTTCTTAGACCTCCGAGATCCAGAAGAAATCACAAGAGCAGACTCTTTCATCCGCGGAGTCTTCATCGAGGCGGCGGTCACAAGTTTGTTCATTAGCCCAACTAAATTACATGCAATCTCATTGCAATTGAAGTTCATAACAAAGCGTGAGAAGGAATCGGGGAGAGAGGCGTAGGATAAGGTCGGTTTGGAGAGAAGTATCCATTTTAAAATCAAGAGCCTCCAATCTCTCGATCATGGATATCATTTTGAGGACGTGTTCCCCAACCTTCTCACCTTCCTTCATCCTTGCACCCAACAGTTGTTTGGATATCTCATATCTAGCAGTTCTGCTATCCTCACCATAAAGCTTGGTTAAGTGAGATAGAATCTGCCTAGCAGAAGTCATTTTCTCATGAGCTCTCTGAAGCTCATTAGACATGGAGGCCATCATATAACCACGGACTTTCACGTCATCCTTAACCCACTTTTCGTGGTTTTCATTCTCTTCCTGATTGGCTCGGGTCCGCACAGGAGGCGCCGGAATGTCCGTCTCCAAGACGTATCCCAGTGCCTCTATACTGAGGACAATCATCAGATTGCGGAGCCAATCCACAAATTTAGGTCCCATTAAGGTGTTCTTTTCGAGCAGAATTGCGAGTGGATTCATTGTCATATTGAGATTTGAGTCTGCATTAAGTACGATAGATTAATTAGTGACTCATTCAATTATGTTCTGAGTATAGAATTAAGGTCTTTTCTATTCTTGTTACCCAGCTCCCACTATTTTTATCGGAATAACACACTCCCATGTGAAATCCGGAAGTATCGTCGCTCTACTTCATAGTGGTGATCGAGTTCTTTATAAATCTTAATACAAGGCAATCGAACAGGTTTCTAGTCTATTAATTTTCATAAAGTGGTGTCCAACACCAACCTATCTAATGGATGATTCGATCTTTTTTTCCCCTTGTTCACTCCCCTCAACCTATACGGTTTCTATGGTTCATGAACAAGTTAAGTTTATACCATCGACGCAAATCAGTTTCACAATTGAATCTTATCTGGCAACCTATCAGGTTTCTAGGGTTGCTCCAACCGAAGGCATCCAATGCGCTCCCGGTAATTTATCCGTCCTCCCCGAACGACTACCCCGATAACTCGGAAGCATAGCACATCCAGTATGGATTTCAATTTCCCGAAAACTCGATGGAGGGAAGGAAAAACCTTGAAACCTTAGAAAATTAATAATTTATCGTGGGAGAATTTTCGCGATTAACGTTACACTTTGCACATTAATCGTTTAAGCGCGTTTGTGGCATTCATACAATATGAAACAACCATTCACAACCTAGTTGCTACCAACATGTGGTTCATGGACCGTTCCTAGAAAACAATAAACTCCGTAATCTAATTACAAGTCTTCATCTTGAATCTTCATCTTCTCGAAATGGATCTTCCTCCGGTCTTCGTCATTACATATAAATTTTACATTGAAAATTGCATCCTAGATACAAAAATTTTCTAGTAAAATAAATAGGCTCAAAACGTCCTTTACAACCCAATCGAATAAAACGAATGATTCAAAAACTAAGTCCATGAACCACATCCCCATTCAAAAGCATTCATCCAATAAATACTAAATAAATGGAAAGCGTAGAGATAAATTGATCCAATCAACAAAACGAACCGATCAAATCGATTCACACAATCGGTAATATGAAAACGTTCCAAATAATTCGGTCGATCACAAGTATTCCAATAAATCAATTTTCCCTTATAAAATGAAATACCATAAATCATTTTAATCATATTAAATCCAATTTAAAATAAGGGAAATCATTTTTAGGAATACACGAAGCAAACAAGCCCAAAACAGGTCCGAAATGGGCCGAACCGCGCCGAACGCCACGGGCGGCATGCGGGTGCCGCTCTGGGCCGCGGCCTAGAGTCATAGGCGTATTTTTATACGCTTATTTATCATTATTTTGTATTATTTTGGCGAGTAAAATTGCATAAATGAGATTTTAATGTCTTATTCTCGCATGTTTGATAGGAGATTGGAGTCCGGAAGCTAAAACGAGGCAAAGCGGGCGAAAACGGTGAATTTGGCCGTGGGCCGCGGCACAAGGCAAGTGGGCCGCGGCACACGAAGAGGACCAGCGGGCACCAGAGTAATCTATACTCTGTGCCGTGGCACAGACCAGGTGAGCCGCGGCCCAGAAGAAAGTCACAGCGCCCAGGTTTTAATCTGGATGCCATGTGTCGCGGCACAGATTAAGTGAGCCGCGGCACACAGGGCGGTTTTGGTGTGCTCCGCGCAGGTTTGGGCCGTTTTGAAGCCAGTTCTCGACCTACTCACACGGACGCGATTTGGAGGCTGTTGGGAGCTATAAATAAAAGTTTAAGACCCTAATTAACCAGGGGGAGAGGCTTGGGAAAGTTAGGATCACGGAAGACTAACGCGGAAGAGAGAAGATGAAGACATCAAGGGCAGAGGGCGGAAGCCAGAAGAATGGAGGAATCCGAGCTCTTCATCTGCGTTTGATTTTCATGCTTTTATTTATTAATTGTGTATTTTCATTATTTAGCATGTCAGGCTAAAATCCTTGTTCTAGGATTTTGATGAAACCTAAGTTTTGATGGATTTGCTTTAGATTATCTATATAATTCCCTTTTCTATTGAGTTTTCCCAATTGATTTTAATGCTTTCAATTGTCTGGCCAATAATTGGATTGTTTTAATTACCTTACTCGAATCGGGAGAGGAGAGTTGGTGAGGAACTATTGGTGAGGACCGTTTTATCTTGTGAGATAGGAACATACTCATAGGAACTACGTGGCCTTTTTGAGATTTTATGCTTTTTGCCTATTGACGAATTAATTCACCTAGGGATAGAGTGCGTTATTCGCCTTTAGAAAAATCTATTGACCTCGGGAGAGGCAGTAGAGTATTTTAGCAATCTTCGCCTTCAATAAATTGGGAAAATCCTTAATTTCAGATAATCGAGAGTAAATTCGGATAAACTGAGGTGGATTCATAATCCTAGAATTATTCATCATTTGATTTTCCTTCTTTGATCGATCGTTTATACTGTTTAGCCCTTTGTTAATTCTTTTAGTAATTAATTGCAACCCAAAGTTCGATTGTTCAAATAAAACTAGAATACATAAAAATCGGTAGTTAGTGACTCAGTCCTCGTGGGAACGATACTCACTCATCAGTTTATTACTTGTCAACGATAACATGCACTTGCGTTAACGAAAAATCGCAACAAGTTTTTGGCGCCGTTGTCGGGGATTGAATTTTTACTAATATCGATTTCAGTATTTCTAGTCTTAGTTTGAACATTTTATTTTATTTATTTTCTTGTATTTTATTTTATTTTATTTGTTTGTCCTTTCAGGATCTTTCGGGTAGTGAATGAGAAAATTCGGTAACAAAGGCCTACTACCTTTGAATACCGAACTCGAGCGCACTCTTCGGAGAAGTAAGAAGAAGAAGGAGAAACGAGAGTTACAGACAATAGTGACCATGGCCGAAAATATCGAAAATCACGGAGGTGATAATCCTGTTCAGCAAGTTCAACCGGCATTAGCACTTCGAGATTATGCTATGCCGCAGATTAACGCAAACTTTTCGGGGATTCGGCGTCCCACCATCCAGGCAAACAACTTCGAAATCAAGCCTGCTATTATTCAGATGGTACAAGCGAGCCAGTTCTGTGGATTGCCGAATGATGACCCCAACGCACACATTGCGTCATTTCTCGAGATTTGTGACACGTTCAAGAACAATGGTGTCACCGACGATGCTATCCGTTTATGGCTTTTCCCTTTCTCTTTGAGGGACAAAGCCAGATTCTGGTTGAATTCTTTACCGCCGGGCTTGATCACGACATGGGCAGAATTAGCGCAAGCCTTCCTTGCTAAATTCTTCCCACCTTCGAAGACGGCGAGGTTAGGGAACGAAATTACCACCTTTGGTCAATATGATATGGAGTCGCTCCACGAGGCGTGGGAGCGATACAAAGATTTGCTAAGGAGATGCCCGCATCACGGCTTACCGGATTGGCTTCAGATTCAGACGTTCTATAATGGTTTGAGTGCTTCTACACGCACTCTCGTGGATGCAGCAGCCGGAGGGGCCTTAATGGGAAAAACTATGGCTGAAGCACATTCTTTGTTGGAAGCTATGGCCGTAAATGCATATCAATGGCCATCCGAAAGAGTAAATCCGAAGCGAGTTATGGAAATTTCAAATAATGATCCAATTTCTACATTGTCAGCCCAAGTCGCCGCTTTGACGCAACAACTTCAAGCCTTTTCGCATGCTCTTTCCCCCGTTGCCATTGAATCATGCAATTGGTGTAATGGATCTCATCCTAGCAAAGAATGCCAAGTCGGAAACCCTTTCGAGCAACATCCGATGGAGCAAGCTCAATTCATGGGAAACGGAAATCGACAAAATAATCCTTACCCCAGAACTTATAATCAAGGTTGGCGAAATCACCAAAAATTTTCATGGAGGAACGGGCAAACTTTAAAACCTCCACAAGCTCAATTTGCGCAGCCCACACAGCAGCCCCCTCAATCATCAAAGGTATCCTTGGAAGATGCTCTTGCTCAATTGGCGGCTAACACGAGCCAATTCATGACCCGCACCGATACTACCCTCCAAAACCATTCTACCTCCATCCGAAACTTAGAAACATAAATGGGGCAGATTGCTAATCTATTGTCCTCTCGATCTCAAGTTGCATTGCCCAGTGCTACCGAAATGAACTCCAAAGAAGACGTGCAGGCAATCGAACTACGAAGTGGAAAGGAGTTGAAAGAGCAGCATATCAATAACAAGGACAAGATCGAGCAAAGTGAGACAGAAAAGGACGAGGCGCCCAAACCAAAGGAAGTACCGACTACTCACCCCACTCCTCAAATTCCATTCCCACAGCATTTCCAAAAGCAAAAACTAGACAAGCAATTTTCAAAGTTCCTCGACGTCTTCAAGAAATTGCCCATAAACATTCCATTTGCCGACGCGTTGGAACAAATGCCGAGTTATGTAAAATTCATGAAGGAAGTCTTGTCAAACAAAAGAAAGCTCGAGGAGTATGAGGCGGTTGCATTGACGGAGGAGTGCAGTGCTATTTTACAAAAGAAGCTCCCACCTAAATTGAGAGATCCGGGAAGTTTTACCATCCCTTGCATCATTGGAAATTCGTCTTTTGAAAGAGCCCTATGCGATCTCGGAGCCAGCATAAACCTTATGCCCCTTTCTATTTTTAAAAAGATGGATATTGGGGAAGCCAAGCCGACGACGGTCTCCTTACAATTGGCCGATAGATCCATCAAATATCCAAGGGGAGTAATAGAGGACGTGTTAGTAAAGGTTGACAAATTTATCTTTCCGGCCAATTTTATTGTGCTCGACATGGAGGAAGATCAAGATATCCCAATTATCTTGGGAAGACCATTTTTGGCAACCGGCCAAACTTTGATCGATGTGGAAAAGGGGAAGCTGACTCTACGTGTTCAAGAGGAGCAAGTAACGTTCAATATCTTTCGATCCGTAAAATATCCGAGTGATGCTGAAAATTGTTTCCAAGTTGACGTCATTGACTCATGCGTGAGTAGAGCCTTTCGAGAGAATTATCCAGCCGATCCATTGGAGTCCATTTTGATTGGGAAATTTAGAACTAAATGCAGAGCATGCAGCCTACGTACGCCACATGGATGCTTCCCCGCCACTTTTCATTCGTCAACCATTTGAGGAGCTCGGAAGTTCACCAACTCGACCAGTCCCATCAATCAAAAAACCTCCAAAGTTGGAACTCAAGAAGCTGCCGCCTCATTTAAAATATGCATTTTTGGGGCCCGACGACTCCCTTCCAGTTATTCTTTCGGCCACTTTAGCGGGGGATCATGAGGCGAAATTATTGAGAGTTTTGAGGGAGTACAAATCTGCTCTTGGATGGTCTATTGCGGATATTAAGGGGATCAGCCCATCAATTTGCATGCACAAGATTTTGATGGAGGAAGACTACAAACCATCCGTGGAGCATCAACGCCATTTGAATCCAAACATGAAGGAGGTGGTAAAAGTCGAGGTTTTAAAACTCCTCGACGCAGGTATGATCTTTCCGATTTCTGATAGCAAGTGGGTAAGTCCGGTCCAAGTTGTGTCGAAGAAGGGTGGGATAACGGTTGTTCAAAATGATAATAATGAATTAATTCCCACTAGGATTGTCACGGGGTGGCGTATGTGCATAGATTATAGAAAATTAAATAAGGCCACTAGAAAAGATCATTTCCCCTTACCTTTTATTGATCAGATGTTATATAGATTAGCCGGACACGATTTCTATTGCTTTCTCGATGGTTATTCGGGGTATAATCAGATTTATATAGCTCCCGAAGACCAAGAGAAACGACGTTTACATGTCCTTACGGCATTTTCACTTATAGACGCATGCCTTTTGGATTATGTAATGCGCCAGCTACTTTTCAACGGTGTATGATGGCTATTTTTTCTGATATGGTAGAGGAGTGTATTGAGATTTTTATGGATGATTTTTCTGTTTTTGGAGATTCATTTGACATTTGTTTGAAAATTTTGCAGAAAGTCTTGAAAAGATGCGAAGAGACAAATTTGGTCTTGAACTAGGAGAAGTGTCATTTTATGGTGCAGGAGGGCATAGTACTTGGCCATCGAATATCCTCACATGGAATTGAAATCGATCGGGCGAAAATCGAAACAATTGAGAAGATGCCTCCGCCTACTTCGGTCAAAGGGATTAGAAGTTTTTTGGGACATGCCGGTTTCTATCGCCGATTTATTAAGGATTTTTCGAAGATCACGAAGCCGTTGTGCAATCTACTCATGAAGGATGTTCCATTTACTTTTGACAAGTCGTGTAAAGAAAGTTTCGATTTATTGAAGAAAGCTCTAAGCACGGCACCGGTGATAGTCGCTCCAGACTGGGACCTTCCGTTCGAGTTAATATGTGATGCTAGCGACTTTGCCATTGGGGCTGTTTTGGGGCAGAGACGAGGGAAGGTGTTCCATGTCGTATACTATGCGAGCCGAACACTCGACGACGCCCAGAGAAATTATGCCACAACGGAGAAGGAATTGTTGGCGGTGATCTTTGCATTTGATAAATTCCGGGCGTATCTACTGGGAATGAAAGTGATAGTGTGGACCGACCATTCAGCAATAAAATACTTTTTGGAGAAGAAGGATGTTAAACCAAGGTTGATTAGGTGGGTGCTTCTCCTTCAAGAATTCAACTTGGAGATTCGGGACAAGAAAGGGACTGAAAATGTTATAGACGATCACCTTTCACGATTAGAGAGTCCCCTTGAGAAGGGAGAAAGTCAGCCACAAATCATGGAAACCTTCCTCGACGAGCAGCTCTACAAGTTGGGTTCAAAACACGCGCCTTGGTATGCTGATCTATTGAACTACTTGGCAAGTAAAACAATTCCAAACGACCTCTCACGCCATCAAAAGAAGAAGCTAATCTTAGACGCTAAGTATTATTTGTGGGACGATCCTTTTCTATTCAAGAGATGTCGCGATCAAATCATTCGTAGATGTATTCCGGATGAGGAAATCCACCGTGTGCTAAACTATTGCCATGCATCACCCTACGTTGGACATTTTAGTGGAAATAGAACAGCGGCAAAGGTCTTACAATCGGGGTTCTATTGGCCGTCATTATTCAAGGATGCTCACTCCTTTGTGTCCGCGTGTGATCGGTGTCAACGGACGGGAAACATCTCAAGATGACACGAAATGCCGCTGAACACCATACTTGAAATTGAATTGTTCGATGTATGGGGGATCGACTTCATGGGTCCATTTCCTCCATCAAATAAGAATCTCTATATTTTGGTAGCCGTAGACTATGTCTCAAAATGGGTTGAAGCGGTGGCACTACCTACGAATGGGTCCAATGTCGTAATCAAGTTTATAAAACAATATATCTTCACAAGTTTTGGGACTCCACATGCTATTATCAGTGATGGTGGGTCACACTTTGACAACAAATTTCTTGATGCAGTTTTGAGAAAATACGGAGTTACTCATCGTGTTGCTACAGCATACCATCCTCAGACGAGCGGTCAAGTCGAGATATCAAATCGAGAGCTGAAGTGGATCCTAGAAAAAACGGTCAGCTCGTCTCAAAAAGATTGGTCGTTTAAACTCGATGATGCACTTTGGGCGTACCGTACTGCGTATAAAACACCTATCCGGATGTCGCCCTACAGATTGGTTTATGGGATAGGTTGTCATTTACCCGTAGAGATGGAACATCGTGCTTACTGGGCGATAAAGAAACTAAACTTTGATCTGAAATCTGTTGGTGAAAAGCGTTGTTTGCATCTGAACGAGTTGGAAGAAATTCGCCACGACGCATACGAAAATGCGAAACTTTATAAGGAGCGGACAAAGATTTGGCATGATAAGCACATCACGCAGAGAGAGTATGTCCGGGGACAAGAGGTGTTGCTATTTAATTCTCGCTTAAAGTTATTTCCCAGTAAATTGCGTTCACGATGGTCGGGACCGTTCACCGTAGTTTAAGTGTTCCCACATGGTGCGGTAGAAGTACAAAAAGATGACCGAAAATTCAAAGTTAATGGACAACGGTTGAAGGCATACTTGAGAAATCTAATAGACACGCATAAAACGAGTGTCGTCTTATCCACCGCCAGATGAATGCGAGAAAAGTCCGGCTGAAGACTATAAACTTAGCGCTTCTCGGGAGGCAACCCGAGTATTAGTTGTAGAATTTTTATTTTTAGTGTTTTCTTGCATTTTTAGAGTCTTTATTTGTCGTCATTTTTCTTTGATCCGTCTATCCCTCTCGTCTTGATGTTTTCGTTTAAAAATTCTGTGCAGGAATCACCCCAGGGGAGGAAATCAGTGATGGGCCGCGATACAATAATAGTGAGCCGCGGCACGCACCAGTTGATGGAACAAGGCCAAACAAACTGTACTATGTGCCGCGGCACGATCTTACTGAGCCGAGGCACACTAGGTCACTAAGCCACGGCACATATTCCCTGAGCCGCGGCACACCAAAGGTTCAAGAAATGCCCAGGAGACTGTACTCTGTGCCGCGGCACGGACCAAATGAGCTGCGGCACACTAACACGATGAGCCGCAGCACACCTAAACTGAGACGCGGCACCTGGCGGTATTACAAAAAGTCCCAGGCCGACTGTACTATGGGCCGCGGCTCACTTATGTTGTGCCGTGGCCCCCGTCGCAATATGAGAATGCCCAGGTATACTTCATACATTCGATCGGCCAGCACAAGGTCCCTTCCTTCCTTCCTTCACACAATAAGGTCGGTCGATACCCCTCTCTTAGTATTCTTCTCAAATTCTTCAGGTAAATCTCGATCTCTCAAGCATAATTGATACATGATTTGAAAAGTGAATTGAAGTTATATGTTGCTAGTTGTTCTTCAATGTTTTTCTCAAAAATGGAGTTGGAATATGGTGATTATGGTATTTGACTGTGATGGGATTGGTGATTATGAACGAATTGATGATATTAGTTGTCGTCTTTCATGGCTATTATCTGTGTTATTATTTTTGGGATTTGGAGTTAACCATTAAAATTCTTGTTCTTCATTTTAACTTGTGCATACCAAGTGTTTGATAAATTGCAGCAATGAAAAAGTGGTAAGCCAAGCATTTTAAAATTATATGCAACGAATCATTTTATCAAATTACATTGTCCCCAACCCTTACATCATGTTAAACTTGAGAGCTCGTACTTAACTTCCTCTTTGATGATGCAGGCTCATTTATTCATGCTCCGCATGATGTAGTCGAGAAGCGTGCAAGCTCGCCGGATGACGCCGGCACCAGCTCGTGAGAGGACTGGAGGGGAGTACTTGACCTTTCACTTTTATTGCATATTATATTTTGTCCATTGAGGTCAATGTATGTCCTAAGTTTGGGGGGGTCTATTTCTGTTGCTACATTTACTGCTGTACTTATTTCGTTTGCACTTTTTGTTAATTTTAGTTATCTTTTTGTCGATAGCCTTGCTTGTCATGATTTTATTTTCATTCGTGAATTTTTCGTGCTTCTATTTGTGTAATACTGATGTTACGACACTGTTTTTCTCTCTGAAGAAACGGTCGAGTTTTAGTCGAGTTGTAGTCAGTGATTTCTGTTTCTGCTAAGTCTTCATTTAGGTCCGAAATTTTTTCATTTTTGTAGAATTCTTAGCAGATAAGAGAGGAGACATACGTGTTTTCAAATCGCTGTTGATACATTTGGTTTCATTTTTCGGTTAGCTAGTCGTCCAGTAATATAAGTCGTGTTGGCACTTGCTTTGAGTTTAGAGTCGGACAGTTTTTCCCCAAAAGTCGAGATAATATTTGTTCTATGATGGGAAGTCGGGTAACCGGGGGTATTCACGTGACCCGTTGTTTACTCTCGCGTAAAATGACTACCCTGATTTGACTAGTGATTTAGAGATTTCGCATGTACCGAAGACAGGGAGCCTAGTAACCGGGAGTATTCGTGTGACCCGTTGTTTACTCTCGCATAAAACAGCGACCTTGATTCGGACATGCGGGAATAGCTATTCGAGTTGTTTCTCCGCTGTGGAGGGGAACCTAGTAACTAGAAGCATCCATGTGCCCCATGAGTGTCTTTTACGTCAAACGGTTTCCCAATACGTGAGAATGGAAGTTCCACCCTAGGATTATCCCGATGAAACATCCCGAGATCCGAACCTAGTGGTCAACTCGAATCAATTTCTTGAGCATATATATAAGGGAATACTGTCCGAGGGTTATTTTTGATGAAACTCATGAAAATTTTGCCATTAGACTATGGAACGGGGCGAATTAGCTTGTTTATTTTAACCTTTCATATTGACGGTCGATTAGATTCACGTTTGTTAATCTTTGAGCTGGATTTTCTTCATGAACGAGTGATTAGGATTGAACTTGGTTACTTTGTGGAATCAGTGTTCTGAGTGTAGCTCGCTATTACGATACTCGTATTATTCAGAGAGAATTTCAGGATAGTATTGATTAGGTTGAGCACTTTGAGTTGCACGATTATTCACGATATATTTTTTTTTGTTGAAATTAATTCTTTTTGCTTGAGGACAAGCAAAGGCTCAAGTTTGGGGGTATTTGTTAGGCGTATTTTTATACGCTTATTTATCATTATTTTATATTATTTAGCGAGTAAAATTGCATAAATGAGCTTTTAATGTCTTATTCTCGCATGTTTGACAGGAGATTGGAGTCCGGAAGCTAAAACGAGGCAAACCGGGCGAAAACGGCGAATTTTGGCCATGGGCCGCGGCACAAGGCAAGTGGGCCGCGGCACACGAAGAGGACCAGCGGGCACCAGAGTAATCATGCTGCATGCCGCGGCCTGCACTGTGAGCCGCGGCCCAGAAGAAAGTCACAGCGCCCAGGTTTTAATCTGGATGCCATGTGCCGCGGCACAGATTAAGTGAGCCGTGGCACACAGGGCGGTTTTGGTGTGCTCCGCGCGGGTTTGGGCCGTTTTGAAGCCAGTTCTCGACCTACTCACACGGACGCGATTTGGAGGCTGTTGGGAGCTATAAATAAGGGTTTAAGACCCTAATTAACCAGGGGGAGAGGCTTGGGAAAGCGAGGATCACGGAAGACTATCGCGGAAGAGAGAAGCAGAAGACATCAAGGGCAGAGGGCGGAAGCCAGAAGAACGGAGGAATCCGAGCTCTTCATCTGCATTTGATTTTCATGCTTTTATTTATTAATTCTGTATTTTCATTATTTAGCATGTCAGGCTAAAACCCTTGTTCTAGGATTTTGATGAAACCTATGTTTTGACGGATTTGCTTAAGATTATCTATATAATTCCCTTTTCTATTGAGTTTTCCCAATTGATTTTAATGCTTTCAATTGTCTGGCCAATAATTGGATTGTTTTAATTACCTTACTCGAATCGGGAGAGGAGAGTTGGTGAGGAACTATTGGTGAGGACCGTTTTATCTTGTGAGATAGGAACATACTCATAGGAACTACGTGGCCTTTTGGAGATTTTATGCTTTTTGCCTATTGACGAATTAATTCACCTAGGGATAGAGTGCGTTATTCGTGTTTAGAAAAATCTATTGACCTCAGGAGAGGTAGTAGAGTATTTTAGCAATCTTCGCCTTCAATAAATTGGGAAAATCCTTAATTTCAGATAATCGAGAGTAAATTCGGATAAACTGAGGTGGATTCATAATCCTAGAATTATTCATCATTTGATTTTCCTTCTTTGATTGATCGTTTATACTGTTTAGCCCTTTGTTAATTCTTTTAGTAATTAATTGCAACCCAAAGTTCGATTGTTCAAATAAAACTAGAATACATAAAAATCGGTAGTTAGTGACTCAGTCCTCGTGGGAACGATACTCACTCATCACTTTATTACTTGTCAACGATAACGTGCACTTGCGTTAACGAAAAATCGCAACAAGAGCACGGGCGCGGCCTCGGATCTGGCCTTTGCCGACCATTGCGACCACAGGCCGCGGCACCCGAGCCCTAGGCCGCGGCCCCCTGCTTCCGGACCCCTCCCGGACCGTCCAACGGCATTTCGGGGCTAGTTTTTCGATCGGATATCTAATATCTATATTCTCCAACATTCATATCTTCAATATAAATCATATTTCCAAGAAATTAAGATTTATATTTGGACATAAACTTACGAAAAATATAACTACAATGAACGTAAAACATATACCACGATTATGACTAAAATGATTCCAAATCATACACCATCTAATCAAGCATTCCAAATGCTAATATCGTATATACGATCGCAAGACCTACGCTCTGATACCACTGTTGGGATGCGGTGCCTAAAACGAAGGCCAAGCGGAAGCGGTAAAATGAAAATTAATTCGATCTGAATCCCTACGAGGATCGATCGAGCTACGTATATACGAATATCAAAAATGAATTCACAAGAGATATAGAAACTCACCCTTGTAGTCCGTTGATTAGATGGATAACCTTCTCTTGAGCTATTCCCCAAGCGTTGCTTGATCTCTACGTATCCGATCCGCTCCAAGTCCTTGAATGATCCAACGCCGAAAGCACCGCGTCTCTACTTGCCACGTGCCCTAAAAACGACCGGAATAACAACACTTGATTAACCTCTAAGGTTACGGCTAGAATCAAGTGATGAAGCTTTTATTATTACACTCTAAGTGTATAATATATCTCTCAATAATTTTTCTCTAAGAAAATGTGAATGAACACAAAACAAAGTTTTCTCTTCCCTCTCTCTTGAATGAATCTGCCATGAGTGTGTACAAGGAGAAGAGAAAGAGAGTTTTTATTTTGGTCTTCAAAATCATTCACAAGATAATGTCTCCCACAAAATCTTCTTTTCCCTTATTATAAGAGATATGAAATCTCATATGTCACAAGTCTTCCAACAAGAAAACAAGACTATGATCAAGGTAAGAAATCAAGGTGGGGGCCGGCCTCTAGAAGAAATCGGATGAGTTCGGTTCGTTTCGGACTCCCGAGAGTCCAAACAGATAAACTCCGATTCCGTTCCGATGTATTTATATCGATTAATTGATCCAATCAATTAATCATATCAAATACATGATAACATAATTAATTTCTCTAAGAAATAATTATATTCACAAATTAAATTAATCACCCAGTAATTTATTTAATCCTTTAGGCTGTAAATCAATTTATCTAATAAATCGATTTAGACATCCAATGTCCCAAATTAGATATCCAATATCTAATATTCATAATGAGAGATTAAGCTCGATTCATTCCGTCGTCAACCCTAATGCGCGACTCGGTAGGTCCGTCTCAGTCAGCAATGGGAGGAACCAAAGAGTAGTAGCACCACCTAGACAGCCTGGTGGCCTACACTGTACCCCGACTGAGAACGAATGATTGGGATCATTCAAGAACCATTCTGTCGTGAATACCAGTATACGTATAAACCATTATTTCAAATGTCCCGATCAAGTTATAGGGTCACGGTCAGTCAAACCCCATCTGTACTTGACGCTATGCATGAGTTAATGCAAACCGAGATCTTCGAGCTCTCGTGTATCTAATACAGCTAGCTCCAATGCTTTGGCCAAAGACTTATGATCTCATCTGCCAATAACCGCATAGGACATATAACCCGTTCACTAACAGGAGAAAGAATTCTATCTTGGTATTCAGTAGGACCTGCTACTTGCCCATCAAGATGCACGTCGAGGTTGACCCCCGCCTTCCGGTTTATAGGGTCGAACTACTCTAATGAAAATCTTGACGTCACAAGCACATCCCTACTAAATCCTCAAGTCGAAGGTTCACGAATACCTATCACAACCTTTCGATTCCATCATTGACTGTCCCGGAGTAAAATCCGTGTGACGAATCGAGGATGAGTCAGTTCGAGTATACTAATCCAATTATCATACCTATAACGTGTGCTCCCACTAACCATTAGTGTTCGACAGGCACTCTCCTTGTCAAAGAACACGTCATACAAGTCTTCACATAAACTTAACGCTCAGTCAAGTTTCATCGACTTGCAAACGATTAAGTATTTGAGCTATAATCCTTTCCAGTGCCGACCCCCTTATCCAATAAGGAGTGGAACGTTTTGCTCTCAAATACACGGACTAGTTTCTACATGTATATTTACGAGTTAGGAATGCTAGTAACTACCAATAAATAAAGAAACATCCATTGCCTTATATTGATGATTTACATAATAACAAGTACAATGCCCTCACTCAATCATCCTATGAGTGGCATTCGAGGGCATAATCCTAACATCGGAGCCCTGGAATGTCGCATCCAGGTTTAGCTGAGCATTGAGCATTGTTGAATATCTTGCTTCCCCTTGAGAACCGGATACCAAAATTGTGCCGAATTTTTCTTATATGCTATTGTAGTGGCATTTCAGTGAAGGGCTTGCAGTGTGTTCTTACGTATTGTGGCAGAGTTGAGAATTAAGTTGGCAGTGGGACTTGAGCGAATGGTAGTACCTCGAGTTGGCTTTGCAATTGGGCGAATGGTAGTACCCTGGTTGTTTGGTTTCTGTCAGTGATGTTCGAAGGCTTTGTTCGGTGTGAGTTGTTGGCATTAGTGATTTCGGCGAATGGTAGTAACCGAGTTACGACGTGTTTAATGACTATATTTATTCTCTGCGAGTATGGTTGGCAGTTGGTTAATGTGAGGGGAACATTCTCATCGGTAAATTGCGGACGCGTGAGCAACGGTGTTGGTGTAATCTGATCAGAAACTTTATGTTAGCCTATTTTTGTGGGGTTATAAGACATCTTGATATCCTAGAAGGAGACATGCCGGTGAGCCGGGTGGTGTGCAGTAGCCACGTCTGCCAAGTTGCAGCCATGTTTGCGTAGCGCCGCAGATTGAGAGGTGATTTGGGTTTGAGACCTATTTGTGCGAGAACTTCAGTGCGGGAATCCGTCACAGCACGTTCAGGTGCAAAACTTGGGCTGAATTTTAGTGCGCGCAAGCGTCATAGCACTTAAGGTGCATTGGTTACGTTGGTTACATGAGATTTGAATTGTTATGCGCAAAGCGCTTTCGCACATGAGGTGCAATCGTAACACAGCCAGCACGGAAGTTGCAAGAGTGGAGTGTTCAGTCTTCCTGGTTCAAGTCGGGCAGATATGAGAATGGGCATGTTCCAAGTGTGGTGTTACATGTCCCACCAGTCTATGAGGGACAAGAGATTTGGGTCTGGCCTCCAACATGAGTGGGGGAGGGCCAGACTCTCGAGACGCAATGGGCTGATTCGAGAACGATGTTCCTTAAGGGGATTCCAAAGCCTAGAGTATGGGCTCTGTCGTTGAGGGATTTTCTGAAGGGGACTGAGTTATATAGAGCATTGGGCTTCTTGGTAGCCGAATGAGGTGTGCTCGTACAGAGTACACAATCGTGCGTTGAGAAATAAGGCCAGTTGGCCAGGTTCAGAGTTAGGCCAGAGGGCCTGGGTTCGTGTCTTCGTCTGAGTCAGAGGACCAGTGAGACCAACCCGCGAGTTTTCGTCACGCTAGGCTGAAGGCCGGTGACGCGGTGTGCCGAGAGTTAGGCATCACCTTCGAGCAGGGGAGGGTGCGTTGATCACGCGCACAACCTTCAAGCTCCTTGCCATAGAAGTGTGGTAGCCTGAGGGCCAAGAGTTGAGTGATCTATGAGCAGCCGTGTAGGACTCTTTCGACTTGTGCTAGAGGGCACTTGTCTTACAAAGTTTCAGATTGGGTTTGGCTCGTCCTTGATAGAATTCGGAATCCGTATTATGGGGTATGGTTAGTAAGTATTTTTGAGAGGGCAGCCGCGGTGGTATTTTGAGCGGAGCGCAAGGCTCCTTTGGATGGGTTCTTGGTGTTAGTGAGCACTCTTAGCAGTATCATGTACTCCAGACGTTCAGGAAAATCGACTCGGTTTAATTCGCTAATCTCGGACTTGACAATGAGGGAGTAGCATGATTTGAGCTAGAGTGGCAATCTAACACCATCGGTGGGTTTTTCGTTATATCGAGGCATGGAGAGAATGATTCCTGCCAAGATTAGAGTGGGTGTGCGCCGAGAGAGTGGCAACATCCGGGAGGAGGGAGAGTGTTTCGATCGCGTGCACTGCATCCCTACGAGATAAGTTTGAATGCGCGATGCGCAAGAGTTGCCGGGCGAGCGGTGGGAAATTGCGATAATCAAGTTGCCGTGCAGGCGTTCCTCGAGTTGGGCCTCCGACTTTGCAAGAGGGTGCCACTCGATGGAACTAAGGGAGATGTTCTGAGGCACACGAGTTGAGGAGATGGAGGTAGAGAGTCAGGTTGGTTGCCCAAGTATTTTCATGATGAGATGGGCAGCGCATGTACATAGAGCAGGTTGGATGTGCATGCGTTGACGAGGACGTCAACGGATCGAGAGGGGGAGGATGTCACAGGGCGCTTTCCATATTATTCGGAGTACCCGGGATTTCCCCGGACTTATAAAGGATTATGTTGGATAGTTTCCCTGTGACACGAATAAGGTTGGGGACGTGCGACAGTGGTTGGCGTCCTTAGTGTGTCCGTGCGCGAGTAGGACATTGAGTCGTTGAGCAGAGGGCTTTAAGTTAATAGTTTCGTGGAATGCTTGGAGTGGGGAGTTCCTTGGAGTGTTGGAAAAGTCTCAACCAAGTTTCACAACTAGACGGTTCCGTTTGAGTAGCGAACGATGCGAAGGATCGAGATGCTGCAGTGCAGTGGCATTGTCGTAGTTTCAGAATATTGCAGAGGCAATTCCTCACTCCTAGAGTATCGTATGGGGCTGAAACTTTGAGAACTTATAGATAATGTTGTAAGCTACTCTACGGTTCAAGAGTATAAGGATTTGGAGTTCGTACGAGGAAGTTACGTCCGATGTGCTTCCTCGGCCAATCAATGTCTAGTGCACTTACAAGGCATTATTTTTCTAAGCCTATTATAGGGGGGACAGTCCTTAGATGGGCAATGGTGGGCAAGCGGCCAGTCTTCCTCATGCTGTCGAGCACCAAGCGTGCAATCTTCCTAGATGTAAGATGGGGCCTCTAGGGAGCCAACTATAAGCATTCGAAGTGTGTGAGGAGTTCCCGAGTGAGTTGGAAATCGTTAGGGCGGCGTAGGACTTATGTGGTCTGCATTGGGCTTAAGGTTGGCATGGAGGCTCTAGTGTGATCGGAGGGATGCCGTCGGCCATATAACACTTCCTCTATGTCGATTGGGCAATCGAGGCACTCATCTAAATCATACGCCTCGTGAGCTTAGTCGTAAGCATTAGCTATCGGTTCGGGCTATGCTGCAGGGGTTCGTTGGCTTGTACATGTGGTTGCGAGACAACACCACATTGCGGATTGAAGGTAATATGTCGGTATACGAAGTAGTGCCAAACATCGTGAGGGGTAAATATCTATTGATGGCATGAATCTAAGCCAAGATCTAAAAGGTTGTCCGTCTCGGGTGAGGTACTCTCAAGGGCGCCAAGGTACTGCACCTAGGAAGTCCCGAGTGAGTGTCGAGCACGAGGAATTGCACTTCGGGCACGCGAGTGACCCTTAGTGCCGAGTGACATTACAGGTTGACCTTACCGGATTGGGGGTGTTACATAAATGGTATCGAAGCTTAGGTTGTGGAAACCTAGGCTGTCGGGTCAGTGGTGTCTGTTGAGTTTTGTCTCGTCGGATTTTGTCTGACTGAGTCGTGTCGCGACGTGTCGTCTGAGTTTGTTGGTCGTGATTAGTATCGTGGGGCAATCATCATCTTCGTGCGACCTGTGGATATAAGTCTCCCTTCTTTGTGTTTGTGCCTCGTCTGATGCGAGTTACAGGTATGATTATGAGTTAATTGACGGAATCCTCTTATGGATTTTGATTTCTTGATATGTGGTTATTTGACTCTCATATTTCGTTCATATGGGGAGTAGTGTTGCTGGATTATGCATGTTTGACTGTATTTCTTTTATCCACTGCGTGAGTTCTTTTGTAAATGGCTTTCGGTATTTTACCGACTGAGTTTTATTTCGAAAATCGATTCCCTTAACCGAGTTTTTGGCATTATGGCCTTGATCGTTTTGACGAAATTCTTATGACAGTATTTAGTATTTTGTAAATGGCTTTTGTGAGTTTTTGAAATATTACCGTCATCGGCCTTTTTGGCATTTTTGTAAATGGTTTTTAGCCTGGTGGGTTCCGGCGTGGGACCCACGGCGTTATAATGTTCCGTGTAATTACCTAAAATTTTTGGGCATTCTAGCCCATTGAATTATCTTTGAAACCCTTGAGTATCTTAAAAAATAAATTTCGAGACGTACTTTTAAAATGAATTATTTTCTCGTGGTGCATCCAAGGTGCCACAATATGTTTCAAAATTCTTCTACCTCGAGGACCAAAATATTTTGAGATATTTTCATTGTTTTAGAAACACTTTTACTTAGACCCGAGGTTCGAATATTTTGAAAGTTTTTCACTAAAAGAAAAGTGTCCTCATTTTTGTTCAAATGCAAGATGATTTTCGAAGTCTCGACAATGATGTTTGTTCAACTTTTTGTAAAATGATACTCAAGATCAACTGGTGTTTCCAAACTATTTTCAAAAGGCGGTTTTCGTTTTTAAAACCCATCATTTCCTGCTTGTGGTCGGAGAAGGTGTGTATGATGTTGGTATTGTTGTTAGGGTGTTAGCCCTCCGAATTGTGATTGAATTGGTGGTGTGAACGTTGAGTCGTTCGCCACGTATATGTTTTGTTAGCCATTTGTGGGAGGTGTGATGACGATCTTTAATGTTGTCATTTCGTGGTGGCTTGCGTGTTATCGCACCTGTGTGAGCTGTTAAAGCTTGGGTTTGTACATTTGTGTACATGTGTGATTGTTTCATGATGTTTGTAATTATGTGCTGGTTATTGTTCGGGCCGTTGAGGTCGCCGAACGATACCGTCGTTGCTGTAGTGTTTGTGTGTGTATTACTTTACGATGGTAATCGTTGTATATGATATTTGTTATGATTCTTTGTTGTGCTGAGTTGGCATCTCCGCTATGTTGTTTTGCGACGTTATGCCCCATTGTATCTAGCATTTGTATTTTCGGTATGCCGAGCCGAGGCGTTTCAACCGTGATGTGCCGGAGCATGCACGTGTAAATTGTCCTTCTCGTCAGTAACGCGTTTCAAGTGTGGACTCGATGGACACCGAATTCAGTTTTGCGAATTGGCTACCAAAACTTTCGGAGTTCGCGCTTCAGCACAATTATCAGAATCAGCTTTGATAGGCCTTTGAAGGATGTTTCTGTCGGTTGCTTGTTGTGTTGTCACCTTGATTTCATTGTTGTGAGTTTCGGGGACGACACTTCTTTTAAAAGAGGTCGAATATAATATCCGTTTTATTTTTGGCTGCTGCATTTTCTCTTTCTCAATTCTATCGACTCGCTCGTGTTCATTGATACTTTCTGAACTTGTTCTGTATTTCAGTTTCATCGTTCGGACGAGATGTGATCTTGTTTTGAGTCGTTCTGGTTATCGCTGTAACTTTTCCGAGTTTGGTTCGATTCTTGTGAACCTTGGAGTTGTTGTTTGAATTTTATTGTTCTTCGTGATTCGAACATGATTGTTCGATTTTTGTTGTCTCGATCGTTGTGGTTCGATCGTTTGATTGTTCGGTTTTTGTCGATCTCGTCTCGTGATTGTTTAATGTTCAGACTACTTCCTAATTCCCTTAAGTTCGGGAAATTAATCTCGTTTTCGATCTTCCAATCCTTGGGCGGTGGAATTCCGTATTTGTTCAGCGATTGGCTCGCGTTTTGATTGATGTACCGTTGGGTTGGTCAATCATATTGATTTTCGTTCGTTGTGTTTTGTGATTGTTCGGATAATCGACTCGATTGTATTGTCTGTTTGATGACGCTTGTCACTTGTTGATTTTATTATGTCTTTACCGGTGGCGTTGTGTTGGTCGTCGTGGAGCGTGTTTTCACACCGTATATTCCTTTGCGTTGTTTGTAACGTTTTGCCGTTGGGCGTTAGTTACGCATTCTTGTGTATCTCATTGAAATATTCATGGTGGTATATTTCTTCTCCCTACTTGTTTTAAGTTTCGGGACGAAACTTCTTTTAAGGAGGGTAGAGTGTAATACCCGTAATTTTGATTTCTGGTAATTTATTTTTTCGGCGAAAGTCCGTTTTGACGACTTGCTCATGACCGTTCCGTCATTCCGAGAATGATTAATTCTGCACTTTTTGTCATCCGAGTTCGTTTCGGTGTCGTTTTGTTGAGTTCCGTGCTTTTTAGCGGCTTTTCCGCACTTGAGTTCGATTCTTGCGAATCTCGTCCGAAACTGTTGTTTCGAGTTTCTCGTAAGTTCATTGAATGTTATTATTCATGTTGCGAGCTTTGGCCTGGTGTTTCAATCGTGTATCATAGGACGTTTTGGGCCGTTTTCATAATTTCCCAAAATTTGGGGTAATTACTTTCCGTTGTCGAATTTCGAGCCTTTGGGTGGTCGGAATCGTGTGTTCTCTTAGCGCTTGGTTTCGTCTTTGCGAGTAATTCGTAACCGTATCTTCGATTCATATTTAGGTTTGGGTTTTGGGGCCGTATCTGGATCGATATTGGCCTCCTATTGTATCACACGAGCAGGCCACACGAGCACGTGGTCGTGCGTGGCGCTCGTGCGCTATCCAGCGCTCGGCAGTGAGCTCCAAGGATGCACGAGCAGGACACACGAGAAACTACTCGTGTGCGTTGCTCGAGGATGGTGTCAGTGACTGGGCAGTGGCCTAGCGCACGACCAAACACACGAGCACTTGGTCGTGCGTTATGATCGTGCGTCGCTGGTGTATATAAGGGGACAGACGGGTTTCTCACCCCTTTTCCTCCCCTTCTTCTCTTCTCTTCGCGGTTGTCGGACAGGTGAGGCTAGGGTTCGAGTTCTTGGCCGATTCTAATCAATTCCAAGACGTTTTGGAAGATTCTTGTTGATTATATCCACATCTAATCCGTGTGTTTCGTCGAATCAAGGTATATTTCTTGATTTTCCTTCAAGTTGACTTTTTGGAGAATTTATTCTTGATTTCGATTCTAGTCCGATTTTGATACATCGGTTGGTGTAGTATGATGTTATTAATCGTGTTCTATGGGTGGTATATCCATATTTCGAGTTTGTTCAACTCGATTAGTGATTCGAGTGTTCTTGGGAGTTATCGAACATTGAGTGTTCGATTAAATGTCCCAATGAGTTTCCCTTCGATAGTTTGGTGGAATTTTCGTTGTTTTTTACCTTGATTCTCATTGTGATCGTATCTTTGTGTTCTTGGCCATTTTGGGGGAAACCCTTGAAATTGTGTCGTTCGTCCCTTCAATTCGACGACTTTAGGTCGTGCTATGGAATTCGTTTTCATTGTTGTTATTGTTGTTCGTAGTTTATTGTCGCGGATTAACGTTCGGTGGAGTCGGCGGGTTCGTGGTCGGTTCGTGCCAACCTACTTCGGTCGATTCTCCGCGTTGTGGTTATTCGAGGCAAGTACATTGTCCATACAATTCTTGTTTTGTGAATATGATAATTAGTGACCGTCTCTATGTGTTGGTTTTGTTGTTTGAAATGAACTTTCAAAAGATTCGGTTTAGCCTCGTTAAAGGCTCACTTTCAAAACGCGTGTGTGTTGTAAATCATGTGGGTTGTAAGTGACTATGTGAATCTTTTGGATATGTTTGGTGTTGATGTTGCGCTTGGTAATGCGTGTGTACGTATATGGTTTCATTTCGGAGCATTGTGGTTTGACGTGGTTTTTTGTTAAGTGTTTGATGCCTCTGGGTGAATTGTTTGGATATCCTTGGTGTGATATGTTATTTGTGCATGATTGATTCGCTAGCCAGCTCGGGAGGGTCCTTCGAGGCCTCTGGTGGGATTTGTGGCTTCGTCCCGGTCCTAGGCGATGCCTGTGCTTGATTGTTTCGCTAGCCACCTCGGGAGGGTCCTTCGAGGCCTCGGGTGGGATTTGTGGCTTTGTCCCGGTCCTAGGCGATGCCTGTGCGTGTATGTTTTGTGAATGTGTTTGCTCACCTCGGGAGGGTTCGACGCGGCCACGGAGGGAGTCTAATGGTTTCGCCCTGGATTCACGAGTGAAACTTCACTGGTGCGTGTGTATTTTATGTCCGTCGAGGATGCGTGACGTGGGTTTTAACCTTGTGTATTGTTGTTGGTTTCATTTGTGAAGAACAAAACCTTTGGGCTGTGACCCTGTTGATTTTTGGAAATAGAAGGATTCGGTAATCCTAAATTGTATTCCATTAAAACTCTCGATGGCATTTTAAACCGTTTTATAAATTGTTTCCCTTGATTTATGATTTTCGGTTTTGGAATGTTTTACCCAAACTCTTGACTCGGGAAGTACTTTTCGTTTCGTTTGGATCTTTGAGGATTCCTGGTTATTGTTATTTTTGGAATGTGAATTGTATGGCTCGTATTTGCACTTTGTTCTTGCACTAGCAAAACAGTGGAGTTTTGCTAACCCCCGAGTATTCGGGGGGTGGATGTCTGTTTTTGCATTCAGGTTTGGGAGCATAACACAGGGTCGGCATGAAGGATGATGAAAGATGAACGATACTAATCACACGAGGACCCGTTTGATGTCATACTGGTTTAGTTGTATTTTATTTCCACTGCAGTATTCTTTCCCCGTTGTACGGGAGTGTGTTGTATTCGACCCCTGTGTGGGCCTGTATTGTAATTGAGTTGTATGTATTTATTGAAAGACCAAATCGGTCTACTAAGTCATTTTAGCCTTAAAGGCGTTGTTGATTTGTTCGGTTTTGTTACCAGCCTGGTAGAACCTTGAGGAAAGGTTCTACGGCGTGTAATATCCCTGAGTGGATTAGGGGTGTTACAGTTTGGATAACATTTTATATATGGGTCTCGGACTCATAATGATATCTTATCTAGTGTGTTTTGAAACGAGAATCGGGCTGAGGCCCTAATGTTTACGAAAAGGTTTTGTAAATTGGGACTCGAGGTCCAAAAGAATTTCTACTTCAAAAATCTCCGAGATGATGAGTTACTTTTCAAATATCTCTTGATTGAGTTCGAAATTTTAAAACTTCTCGGGAACATTTGACAATTTATTTCCGTATTAAATTCGTAGTTGCTATTTACTTGTTGCATTTCGTATCGTATTATACTTGCACTAGTAAAATAGTGGAGTTTTACTTACCCCCGAGTAATCGGGGGGTGGATGTCTGTTTTGCGTCCAGGTAGATGCAGGTTCGGGGGAGCAGTCCCAGGATTGGCACAAGTGTATGACGAGCTGCGATACTAATCAAGAGTTGAGAGATGTTTTGATTCTTGTAGTGTTGTCAGAGTTGATTTCAGTCTTCCGATGTATTGTGTTTTGACCCCTGTGTGGGTAATGTTGTTTTAGTCAGTTCTGTTGATGGAGTTGTGTGACCTCATCGGTCTGTGTATTCATGTGTAAGTGACCTTAACGGTCTGTATTATTATATTGTTTGACCCTGGCCGGGCAAGCATTTAGTTGTTTATGGATGTTTATCCTGGTAGATCCTTGTGGAAAGGTTCTACGGCGTGTAATATTCCCATACGGTTTTGGGGGGTGTTACAGTTCTTATATCTCTTCCCAATCAAGTAGTCACCTAATGGTTATACCACATCCTTAGGGATTGCCTCCAAACCGTAAAGTCAAGCGTTTCAATCTAATTGCAAACTCATTCCGTGGTCTAGAGTCACTTGATTTGGGTAATGAAATGTCATCGAGTACTTTCATATATATCTCCGTATCTATATCCCCATAGAGATATGTAGTAACCACATCTATTAGCTGCTTTTCCAGTCCCTCAGAAATTACTACGCTAATCAAATAGCGGAACGTATACGTGGGAGTACATTTCCTCGTAATCAATTCTAGGGCATTGTGAGAAGCATTACTTCATGAACCTTTTACATTAGAACTCTATTATTCTCACTACGCTTTACGATAGAGGCTCAATTATGTCCTTCAGGCTTTACACTTGGTTAGGTTAGCACTACCTACACCAAATACCTGACTTTTTGTCAGAGAACCTAGTTCTACCTGGAATGTTTCTCTTAGGCCAATAAGATATATGTTGATTTCATCCAATTAAAGTGAGGTTCGACATCATCGTACTTTATGATTAATGACATCTCATCAAAGTGGGTGGTTGATCAAGCCACAACCTCATAATTTTCATCGAGATTCTTGATTTTCTGAATCATATCTTCGAGGCGTCCCCCTCGTCATGACTCATGAACATAATAAAATCAAGCATGATCTCATAAAATGCGTTTATTGATGGTTAACATGTGAATTTGTGCCATACTCTACCTCTTACTTGGGTGAGTATTTAGTCAAACCATGTGGCTTCCACCCCTTCCTTCGCAGGGAGACACGACCTCAACCACACCTCCACCAAGTGTGGTTGCATCACCCGGTTCATTGGTGATGTGCCCCTTATAGGGGCCTTCTAATCTTATAGGTACATTTGCAGCTGTAATTTGAGATCTTTTCACTTGAACGATATCAGTAAATGCATTAGGCATCGAATCTGCTACATCCTGAAGATAGAGTTTTTTTTGTGTTTCACGGTAATATTGTGAAGTTCGGGGATCATAATGAGACAAAGTGGGGAGACACCATGACAATTCCTATCATTCCCCGAGAAATTATGTTTTCTCTCCTCCACCTAACGACAGGAAGGTTATCTCATTAAAGTGACAATCCGCAAATCCTGCAGTAAAAAGATCACTTGTGAAGATTCCAAATAGCGGATAAACATTGGGGATTCTTATACAATGTGGATACCTAATCGTTTATAAATACCGATGCGCCGTGGGTGCAGGAGGCACATATAATGCGTAACCAAATATGCGCAATTGGCACTCAACTCCGTATGTGTCCAAAATACAAAAATCAGGCTATCCAGTTACCAACTGGTACGCATAAACTAATTGGTTAGCAAATGGTCTAAGAATGAATGATTTATAAAGTTGCATGCAATATTGCATAATTCCAGACAAAGATATGCAAATTGGTGCACATAACCAATGACATAATCACCATACATATTCTTTTGAAGGTGGTTTATGTGAGACCATTTGTATATGCACATGGAACGAGATGTTATTTATTGATCTCTATCATGCAATAAACATCAAATACATTTTGATATTATTGGAATATTTTATTCCACATAATTATAAAATGGTTTTGATGATGAGTCATTGATGTGTTGTTAATGAAAGAAAACAACAATAGAACGAAGCAAAACAACAACGAAGTCGAAGACGCAAGAGCCAGACTGAAATTCATTGAATTGAAAATAACATAATTAACGTGCGCTATGAAGTATACATAACGTACGTAATATAAACCTAGCTGAAGTCAGACGACTGCAGCTGATATGTTTAACGTGCGCAACTCAAGAAGAATAACGCACGTAAAGAGACGAACTCTACGTACGTAAGCCTACAAGCTTAACATACGTAATAGTCTCAATCTGAGTTCAAATATTGAACCGTTGGGGAGATTCGATAAGTCAATAGGGCATGCAACGGATATACGACCATAACTTAACGTACGCTACGAAGCAGTAATAACGTACGCTACAAGGTGCAGTTAACATACATAAGTGAGATAAGCTAATGCACGTAATAGAAGAGGCATAATGCTACTGGACTGCTCTGAATGAAGCTTACGTACTTAACACGAAGATGTTAACATACGTAACACTGATAACGTATGCTACGGATGGCAGATAACATACGTAATGAAGGATGTAGTTGCTAACGGCTAGTTGAGTCTTTAAGCCTATAAATACCAAGTCATTTGGTATCATTCAATACAACAACTACATGCAAATCACATATTGATCAGATATCATTATATACACTATCGTTGTTGTAATTGTGCTTAATCGATAAGTGTTTGAGTGTTCATACACGAAAACATACACGAGAGGAAAGATACGGATTGTAGATTGATTCGGTGTTATTAGCATCGTTAATCTGGCATTGTTAGAATCATATCTAAATCCAAGTGAGGTTTGTCTAGTACCCATTGAAAGCTAGATAGGGTGCTTCCTTGTCCAATAGAAAACGAAAACGGTTTATCTTCGACCGACATAAGGACAAGCGTCTAACGGTTTATCTCGGACCGATAGAAAATGAGATTGTAACAGTATCCCTCAGACCGATAGAAGACGAGGCGCAGAGATTGATCTTAATCCTAAGTAAAAAGATAAGTAGAGAGGACATAGGCATGTTTGGCCGAACCTCTATAAATCTTGTGTCATTTACTTTCCGCAAGTTAATTATGCTTTCGCAATGCAAAAGAGTTTGATAACTCTATTATACGAGCTTCAAATGTTTTAAAATCGGCTGATTAAAATTCACAAGCTCGAATTTAGCTCGGCTCGTGAGCTCGAAAAATTATTATACTTGAGTTTACAACTCAAAAATTACCAAGCTCGAATATATATATATATATATATATATATGTATATATATATATAAATAAATTAATAAATATATATTTATAAATATGTTGTTGGAAATTGATTTTAGAATAAATGAGTTTTAAATCAATTTAATAATGATAAAATATTTAATTCTTGGGAATTAAATAATAAATTGTGAATCTACGTTTCGAGAAGATCAACGTGGGATTTTATTTTTCTCAAAACCGATTGTGAGTGAGAAATAAATGATCAAAGTTGGCCATTTAGTTGAAAAGGTGAAGAGTTAACCAGGTTGAAAACCCATCTGATATTTGAGGGCTGAAAATTCATCTGATATTTGAGGTTGAAAACCCATCTAATATTTGGGGTTGAAAACCCATCTGATATTTGGGGCTGAAAACCTATCTGATTTAATATTTGGACTAAAAGCTGCCTGATCCGATATTTGGGCTGAAAGCAATCTGATCTGATATTTGGGCTGAAAGCTATCTGATATGATATTTGGGCTGAAAGCTATGTAATCTGATATTTGGGCTGAAAGCTATCTGATCTGATATTTGGGCTCAAAGCCATCTGATTTGATATTTGGGCTGAAAGCCATTTGATCTGATATTTGGGCCGAAACTATTTGATCTGATATTTGGGCTGAAACCTATCTGATCTGATATTTGGACTGAAAGCTATCTGATCTGATATTTGGGCTGAAAACTATATGATCTGATGTTTGGGCTGAAAGCTATCTGATCTGATATTTGGGATAAAAGCTATGTGATCTGATATTTGGGTTGAAACCTATCTGATCTGATATTTGGGCTGAAAACCTATCTGATCTATTATTTGGGACTGAAAACCCATCTGATCTGATATTTGGGCTGAAAACCCATCTGATTTAATATTTGGGTGCTGAAAACTCAGCTGATATTTGGTCTCGACTGAAATGAAGCAGGTTGAGAAGTTAGCTTCTGGAATATGACTCTTCACACTCCATAATGTAACGTCCGAACTAAATGAGACTATTTATGAAGGTAACTCTTGAACTGAAGGATTAAAGAGAATTAATAGCACTTTAATTTGTAGTAACTCCCCACCTGATGGAGTGGAATTGGACCATATAAAAGAGTGTCTTATGCATTTCATTTCAGAACATACAACATACAACAGACAACAGAACGAATACAGCATACCACATATTGCAGCATTTTTCTTTCTTGTTTTTCGTGCCCAGTTTCCCGCACTTAACATTCGCCGGAGTTCTGAGTTTTGGAGAGCACCTAACTCAGAATGTGTAGCAGTTGTATCTTGGGGACATATTGCCTGAGCCGTCTGCTCTTATACGGAGGCAAAATTGTCTTACGGAAAGAGTTCTACTCGCCTCTGCTAAAGTTGTAATTTTTAATTCAGCTTTTAATTTATTAAGATTATATTAGGTTGCCTTTATTTGTAATTTTTATTGTAATTACATTATTGGAAATTCACAGAACCAACAAAATATATATTAATAAATATCGAGCAACTCGTCGAGCTTTCAAGACGAGTATATATATATGAACTCAGCTCGATTAATATATCGATCTCTAATATATGCTCGGATTCGAGTTCGAGCTTGAATTATCAAGTATCGAGTCGAGCTTTTTTCGTGTCGAGTTCGAACTGCTCAAAAAAGTTCGAATCGTTTAAAGGCCTAGATTTACGTAGAATATCTGTGGTAGCGGTGAGGCCCAATTAAATAAATAAAAATTTACCGTTAATATTTTTTAAAGATTATTATCATTATTAAAATAAATACATCACCAACTCTCGCCATCATTTCGCTCGCACACACAAGGACTTGTCACTTATTTAATTCGATCATTGTTCCCGTTGCCACCAACATTTCTTTTCCGATTAGCCCCACGGGCCTAACCAACCATTGCGGTCTATTTCAGTCTAGCGGTCATATGTGTTTTTAGATATCTATGTTGGTCGTCATATTCACGTTGATAAATATAAGAAATATGAATAATAATCGAATATACAATAGCGTAGCCAACAACAGATGGAAAGGGGCTCGAAGTCTAAAAATTCTTACCGAAATATTGATTTTTATTTTTTATTTTTTTTAAAGGTATATTACAATTTTTTTCCCAAATGGCCCCCAGCCACGCTTGTGGGACGATATGTAAGCACAAAATTGTATATATAAGTACTGAAATGAGCTTGTTTTAAGATATAAGCATAAAATTGTATATCCAAGTAGTGAAATGAGATTGAAGTTGAGTTTGTTTATGTGTGTACGATCTGAAATTTTAGATTGATGTGTATGTAAGTATGAGAGAACATATAAATATAAAATTTCAAATTGAATTTTCTATGATTACAGCTGATGATATTTATAATGATCTTGTTTGGACATCTATCACAAGCAAGTCGGTGACAATTGTTAAACATTCAACTTGTTGTTCATGACAGTTGGCGCTGGTTGTATGGATTTGACCATTGTCTTCCTTTTATCCCAACATATGGCGTCCTGTATGTGCTATTTAGGCTAGTTCAGCTCGACTCTCTAATCAAAGTTGTTCCTGTTCCGATTGGTGCATAGGCGATCTAGATATCGGATCTGGTTGACGGCAAAGGTAGATTTCTAGAGACAAAAAAATTATTTTGACTCACTAACTATTTGCATCATTCAGTTTTTGCTTTATTAAATTTAACTTTTTACTTCTAGCCCCACTAATTATTCTATTGTCCAAATATTAATCGGATAAGTATAATAGTTGTTAAATATTGTACGAGTTTGGCCGGAGTACCGAAGTAGCACCGTTTCATGGCACATATGGAGCACGGGCTGGCCAAAATTCGGGTTCCCGGCAGCCAATGAATTTATAAAATCGAAAAGAAAAAAAATATGAAAAAAATTCGTAAAGAATAAGAAACTAGAAAAATAAATAGAAATCTGAAAACTTTGCAAAATATATAAGCAACCACAAAAAAAAAGAGAAACTCAATAAATAATAAGAAAAATCTGAAAAATTAAAAAAGAAAGAAAAAAAGGGAAAAAATTGATATGTAAAAAGTTTAGAATATATATACCAACCGAAATTATTTGAAAAGTTCAAAAACAATATAAGAAAAATCTGAAAATTTTAGAAAATATATAACCAACCACAAAAAGTTTAAGAAATTCAAGAAAATATAAGAAAGATTTAAAAAATTTAAAGCAAAAATATAAAAATTAGAAAACGCAGAAAAAAATAAAAATATCCAAAACTTTTAGATAATAAGATTTTGTGGTTGGTTTTTATTTTCTAAAATTTTTAGATTGTCTTTATTCTTCCTATTTTTTATATATTTCTCTTAAGTTTGTCAGATTTTTATTATAATTTTTAGAGTTTCTCAGATTTTTTGTGGTGGGTATACATTTCCAAAATTTTCAGATTTTCATATTTTTCCGTAATTTTATATATTTGTTATTTAAAAATTTCATACTTTTATTATATTTTTTATTTTTATATTATTTGTGGCTGGTTATATAATTTCAAAAATTTGTAGATTATTTGTGGTTGCCATGAAACGACGTTGTTCCATCTTCTCCAACAAAATTGATCCAAAACTAAAAAGAAATATTATACTTATAGGACTAAGTATGCACAATAGAATAATTAGTAAGATCAAAAATAAAAAAATTAAAATTAGTGGGACAAAAAATAGACAATACAATAATTATAAAACTAAATTGTTAAAGTAATACTTCCTCCATTACTTTATTATTGCAACGTGTTGACTATTACATTGTTCACATACTCTCTTTTGACCATCTTTTGTGATTTATACATATGAAAAAATATAGTCATGTGAGATCTTGTTAGATTCATTTCGAAATATACTTTCAAAATATCAACGTCTTATAATTTTTAAAAATAAAGAATTGAAGATATTAATAATCAAAGTTGTGCATTGGCAAGCGTGAAAGTCCAGATGTTGCAGTTATAAAAGAACGGAGGTAGTAATACTCAATGTGTGCCTAAATCTGTTAGTTTACGAGCTTTCTAGTTAGGGTATGATTATGCCTGCTTGTATGTATCTCTTCTTATTTAAAGGAAACCAAACCAAACCAAACATACCCAGTATATTCCGCTCAGAGCAGGGTCTGGGGAAGGTAAGATGTACGCAGACCATGCCCCTACCTATTACGATAGGGAGGCTGTTTCCGTGAAGACCATCAGCTTAGTGCACAACAACAAATTGAGTGAAAAATACAGAGGGAAGCATATGATACGAAAAAACTCAATACCATACCTGAGCCCATGGCTTAATCCACATGGGACTTACCTAAGAGGAATTTGGCTACTTCACTCTCGATGAACGCTGCTCAAACAGAAGAGAGGTTAACTCCGCGCACAGCTCCCTATCAAAAATACACCACACGCAAAAGGCAATAGGATAAAATATACAATAAATGTAAAAATACAATGCTCTAGGTCAAAGCTAACCGAGACAACCCAACCCTGAGACCCTCAACTACAGCACCACTCCCAACTAAAGAATCCACAACTCTGATCCAGCGCCTCCAAGCGCACCTATCAACAGTCATGGTCTCGGAAAGGCTTAAGGTCTTCAAATCTACTCTCAGCTGCTCCTCCCACGTCCTCCTCGGTCTACCTCTCCTCCTCTCCCCGACAACTACTAAACTCTCTACCCTCCTCACCGGAGCAGATGCCTGCCTCCTGCGGACGTGGCCAAACCATCTCAATCTCCCTTCCCTAACTTTCGCTGAAATGGGCGCCACTTCTAGCGCGTTCCTGAAGACCCCGTTCGAGATTCTATCTAACATTGTGCGACCACACGACCAGCGTAACATTCTCATTCCAGCCGCTTCCAACTTGCTCTCAAGCGACTTCTTCATCGCCCAACATTCAGAGCCATACAACATTGCAGGTCGGATTGCCGCTCTATAGAATTTACTCTTCAACTTTAGAGGGACTTTCTTGTCGCACAGGACCCCTGTCGCTGCTCTCCACCTAAGCCACTCCGCCTTGATGTGATGAGTGAAATCATCTTCACACTCACCTTTCTTCTGAATGATCGAACCTAAATACTTGAACTTATCTGTACGGGGAATGATCTGATCCGCAATCATTACCTCTCCATCTTCCTCGTTGGCCTCACCACTAAAGTTACAACAGAGATACTCTGTCTTAGACCGGCTCACACGCAAGCCCTGGGATTCTAACTTAGACCTCCATAGCTCCAACTTCGAGTTCACCTCCCTCCTCGACTCCTCCACTAACACAATGTCGTCAGCAAAAAGCATGCATCACGGGACGCCATCTTGTATCCCCCGCGAAATGACATCAAGGATCAGAGCGAAGAGAAGAGGGCTTAGCGCCGACCCATGGTGTAGCCCTATCTCAACCGGAAAATACTGGATGTCACCAGTTGGCGTCCTAACGCACGTCCTAGCTTGGGAATACATGTCTTGGATTGCCCTAACGAATGGCAACGACACCCTCCTCTCTACTAGGCTCCTCCAAATAACATCGCGCGGAATGCTATCATAAGCTTTCTCTATATCTATGAACACCATATGGAGGTCCTTACGCCGCTCTCTAAACTTCTCAATAAGGCGTCCGATGAGATGAATGGCCTCAGTCGTGGACCTCCCCGGCATGAAGCCAAATTGTTTCTCTGAGATCTCAACTTCTCTTGTAACCCTGCATTCCACCACTCTTTCCTAAAGTTTCATAGTATGACTGAGGAGTTTAATACCCCTATAGTTACTACAACTCTGAGCATCGACTTTGTTCTTGAAAAACGGCACGACAATACTATGCCTCCACTCCGTCGGCATCTTAGAACCTCTGAGGAGGATGTTGAACAGCTCTGCTAGCCACTACACTCCGACTTCCCCCAGACAAAGCCAAACTTCAATAGGGATCTGATCTGGGCCTACCGCCTTAGCTCTACCCATTTTCATTAGGGCAACCTTTACTTCCTCCTTGCTGATGCTCTCACAGGGACTAAACGAACGGGCAGAAGATAGACTAACTCCTTGCACCACCGAGTCACTACCCCTAGCCTCATTGAAAAGTTCAAAAAAATACCGATTCCACCTCTCCTTAATAGCCACATCGTTCACTAATACTTGGCCCAAATCATCCTTAATAAACTTAACGGGACCCAGGTCGTGCCGCCCTCTTTCCCTAGCTTTCGCTAGTTTAAAAATAGCATTCGCTCCTTCTTTGGTGTTTAGGCGCTTGTACATCTCCTTGTAAGCCTACCCTTTAGCCTTAGCCACTGCCTTCTTAGCCTCTCTTTTCGCCACCTTCTATGCTACAATCTTCAAGATTCTCTCCTCCCCAGCAATAACCGACAAAAGCTCCTTAAATAGCGCTTGTTTAGCATTAACCTTCTTTTGGACCTCCTCATTCCACCACCAAGCCTCCCTAGGTCCACTAGACCTGCCCGAAGAAACCCCTACCACCTGCTCGCCCATCCTCCTAATAGCATTGGCCATGCTGGTCCACATAAGGTTAGCATCGCCCCCTTGCAAAAAACCTCCTTCGCGGGTCAGAGACTCCTTGAATACTGCTGCCTTCTCACCCTTCAGATCCTTCCAGAGAATCCTAGGTCTAGCTTCTCTAGCCCTGCTAACAACACGACCTCCCATGGATAAATCCATATCCAGCAGCCGGTGTTGAGAAGCACAGGCCTCGCTCCGGAACACCTTGCAGTCCACGCATGCCCTAGCATCACGACTGCGCAAAAGAAGGTTGTCAATTTGGGTGTTGTGCCCCCCACTACTGAAGTTGATGAGGTGCTCAGCTCTCTTCTGAAAAAGAGAGTTTGCAATTACCAACTCATGCGCAGTGGCAAACTCCAACACTGCGGAACCTCATGCATTCCTAACTCCGAAGCCGAAACCCCCATGCGCACTATGGTAACCATCCACCCCCTCACCAATGTGCCCATTGAAATCGCCCCCCAAAACAATAAATTGATCGTCCGGAATACACCCGAACAACTCATCTAAACAGACCCAAAAAGCTTCCTTAACAAGCTCACCCAAACCAACATGAGGGGCATACGCACAAACCACGTTAACCACCTTCTCCCCAACCACCACTGCAACGGACATAATCCTATCATTACACCTCTTCACTTCCACGACGTTGTCCTTAAACACTTTAGACAAAAGAATACCCACTCCATTACTCGAGTTAGCAAGGCCTGAATACCACAATTTATAACCGTTCGCCTCCCTGGACTGCGCCCCATTCCACCTAGTCTCCTATATACAAGCCACATCAACCCTACTCTTACCCAAAACATCCACGATCTCCAAAACCTTACCCGTCAAGGGATGTCATCAATGAGAATACTACACCTTTTGCCCTACTTTCTATCTCAGTTATTTCCCTTCAACACGTTCTCAGCATGTAGTCCCCCAACTGAGCAAGAAAAAATCCCTTCCCGTTTTTTCTGAAAAATTCTGAAAAAATGAAAAATCGGATTTCCCTAAAACCCTAAATCCCCGCTGTTGCTACCCAAAATATTATCCGGAGATAGATATTGCTGGAATGGATGGATAGCAAACAAAGTGCGAGAGCACTTCCGTAGAGAAAGTAAATAACACAAGATTTGCCGGGGTTGTTAGTCCCGGGCTTGAATGCTCTCGCGAGATATTATTAATATGAATATTCGAGGATACAAGTATTAATGTTAGAATACAATTACAATGAGTGTAACGATTCTAGTTATCTTAGCTAGTGAGCGTGTAGATTGTCGGAAGAACCAAATATGATGCTCTGTGAGTTCTTGTAACAACATTGATGAGCTGTAACAACCGTGAGAAATCAACAGTCTCTCATGATGAGTAGCTGTTGAAGGTTTGAGCTCCTGGGCTTATGCATCTCTTCGAATCTGCACTGTGGAGACTCCTTGCCTCTGCCGACCGTCTTCTGGCTGAGAGGTGCTGAGAGAGAAATCATGAGACAGATTCGGGGAAGGAAGCCAAGAGCTTGAAGGTATGTAAGTATTTGAGTGTATTCTCTGAACTTAGTGGAGAATATGTGAACTGAATGAAGAATTCGTGAACTGAACGTGGAACAACCCCTTTTCCAGTAGATGTAGGTTCTCTATTTATAGCACTTGGACATGCTGGGCGATCGTCTTTTAGCACATGGGCTTGTTTCCTTAAAGTCTGCAGGAGTTGCTGGTAGCCGGCTGTGCAGTCCAATGAGAAGCCTGCACGCGTCCGAGTCGCTGTCACGGGCGGCCCCACCTTGTACCTTTCGGTGGGCTTGTTGGTAGGTGATAAGGTGGTGCCAGGCTGTGGTCAACGATCCGGGAATCACGGCGGTTGTCGCGGATCTGTATATGGGAGCTGCTTTGATACTCAGTCTTCGTGGACTTTTACGGACGATGGTCTCTGTTCGGGGCGTAGGACGGTCGTCCTTAACCAGGCACTAGAGTCGATCGCTAGGTACCAAAGGGCGATCGCCTTTGGAGTCGATCGCTAGATGCCCGAAGGTGGTCTGGTATCTTGGTTATGCGAGTCCTCCATAGTTTGATTTGATGTGGCCTCTGTCGCTCGGCCTTATAGTCGATCGCCTGTCGAGGTGAATAAATCTTGACACAACAATTGCCCCCCAGCTCACTCCTATGTTGGAAACGTGGGATCTGTCGAGGTGGTTCTACTGGCGATCGCTGAGTTATGACGAGTGACTCTGTATTTTACTGAACTGGTGATCGTCTTTGAGCTGATGGATTCTGAATCTGTACGACCTGGTAGGTCGCTGAAATGAGCGGGAAATGGCAGTGGATGTGGAAAAGTCTCCGGGACACGCATCGGGTTCCTATTGGGGGAGACCGACGGTCATTTATGACTCTTCGTCTGACGCGTCCTTGAAAAGACGCGTACGTGGGTCTCAAGGGGGTCAATAAATGCGACGGTTGTACTTCAGCCCCTGAGATCCTCCTTAATTGCATTGGAGTCCCTGCAATCTCCTATAAAAAGGGCGCAAGGTTGCTGTGTTCATTCTTACGCATTTATTACTGGAGAAAGAAGGATTTTTGCTGAAGATTTTTCTGGAGATCTTGCTGCCGATCGTCGATCGATCCAATTTTGGGTAAGAAGAACACTCCTTTTCTCCTTTTCTAAATTCGAGAATGTCTGGAACATCTTCTTCGTCGGGAAAGGGCACTTCCTCCGCCGCTGGGACTTCTGATGTCCGGGGAGGATCCTCCGCCGTTTTCCGTCTGGATACGGCCGCTGAGGCTACTCGGGCCGGTATCGACCCTGCGGAAGTTGAGGCGCTGTTTAACGAAGTCGACATGGCTAAGGAGGCGACCGTTGAGCACAGACGCTCGTATACGGAGAGAGATCTGGCGGTGAGAGCCTATTGGGAGCGGCATAGTGCCTTTGTCCAGGCCTATGTGGCTTTTGCTGAGATTATGGAGAGGCTGGCTGGTCCGTCTCCTAGATTCGATTTCTGGGAGTATTCGATCACTCACCCTTACCAGCTTGCTAAACGGTCGCAGTTTCGGGCTACGCAGCGATCTCTGTGGTCTCTTGGCCAAATCAGGAGTTCGGCGACCAGGAAAGACCTGGCCGTCTGGAGGACGAGGTACCACATTCCTTCATATGTGGATATATTTGCGCCAGTGGAGAATGAGCGAGCCGACCAACCCCCGATGGGTATGGTCGCCGTGAACGAGGCGATTATGGAGGCCGGGCTGCGCTTCCCTCTATCTTTTGCTGTTTCCCATCTGCTGGCTGCTTGGAACGTGGCGCCTCTCCAGTTGACGCCGAATGCTTGGCTCCAGATAATTTGTACTGTAACTTTGTTCGGCGGCCACCGCCTGTATCGCCTTCCCTCACTGTCGGAGATGAACTACCTGTTCAAATTGACATCTCATAAAAGGGTCGGTCGGAGGCTATCATATTCAAGTCCGATCCGGTCGGGTGATCCTTGGCGTCCCGAACAAGGTGCGGGGCGACCCGGCGAAGTGGTTCTGGGTCGCCGGCGCGTGGACGGCTTCTGCGAGCGACAATCCTACGGGCGAGCTGGAGATCCCCACTAGCTTTCGGGAGAGGAATCCCGGTAAGGGTTTAGACTCTCCCTTTGTTCGGATATGTTCTGAACTGATCTAATTTGATTTCGTTTTTGCAGGTTTCCATATTCCGGCGATCGAGGAGCTGCCTTTTGATTTCCTGGTTGTCTGGGAGTAGATAAGGAGCTTGTCGGACGACGACCTGGACACTAGTCGGATCAACAAGGAGAGTCGTTGGTTGTCGGCTCGGCTATTTTGTTTCCCGAGACATCTCTCGGTATCAGGTATGAGTTTCTGCGACCTTCAATTTCTTTGGCGATCGACTCGCTTGAGGGAAATGTCTAACTGTCGTCCGAATGTCTTTATTGTAGAGGTCCGCTTTCCTCGCTTTTTGGAGCCTCCACTGGAGATCGCCATGTCGAATCCTGGAGTTTTGGGCCGTCTCCGCCACAAGAAGTCATCTCGGGCTCCACCTGTTGCATTGCCTATCATTCCAGAGGAGGAGCCTCGCGTGGAGCCGATCGTGGCTGAGGAGGAAGTTCCTGAGGAGGGGCTTCGAACGAACCGCAAGCGGCCAAGGTCGGAAGAAACTCCGGTTTCTGCCCCTGCAAGCGAGGTGCCGATCGCCGCGCCTCCGATCACCGTTCTTCCTCCGGAGAATGAGCCTACTCCCTCCGCAACTTTCTGACGGGAGATGGCGATCGCCGATGCTGAGACCCCTCGAGGGAAACCGTATTTCGGTCGCGACCCCGAGAGGGCTGAGAGGTAGGCATTGTTTGTTGAGTTGAAACTTTGTCATTCACGTAGGAGATGTGCTAACTCCTGTTGTTTTGATGCAGGGTCCGTAGAACTGACCCGACTTGCCCGTCGATGGTGGTGGACTTCTTGGTGAGCGGATCTCCTCACCAAACCTGTGACATCCCGTTATACGTCAATCGGGCTGTCTCCGCTCTACCTAAGGCCTAGAAAACGGATTTGGATGCGATCGCTCGTCAGCGATCTGGGAGCTCGATGCAGGCTGCTTTTGCCCTTTCTCTCCAGGCGGCGACAATGGCTGCCCAGGCAGTGCAGGAGTTTGAGGGGCGTCCTTCCACTATTCGCCTGCAGGCCGATCTCGAGGCGGCTCGGAAATAGAACGCCGAGTTCGCTGACAAGATCGTGGCGATGGAGAATGAGTCCCTGGAGGCTGCTAAGCGGGCGACCACGAACTTGAGCTGGCGAGAAAGGATGCCGAGCTATCCCGGCTGACGGTCGATCATTTTCGGGATCGGATGACAGATGCCGTGCGGGCGCAGAAAGCCGCTGAAAAGGAGGCCGATCGTCTAAAAGTGACTATCGCTCGGCTGACTAGCGAGCTGGTGGAGTCGAAGGGGGATACGGCTACAAGGGAGGCCGAGCTCCAGGGCGTGCAACAGGCGATGGCGGAGCTGAAGGGAAAGCAAGAGGCGACCGAGGCCAATCCCTTTCGTAATGTGGAGTTTGTCAGTGAGTTCGCCTATTATATGGCGTTCGCTGACTCTCTCGGAGTTGCTAAGAAAGGAGGATTGGAGGTCGGCCCTCTAGCCGAAAATTTCAAAGCGTACGCGCTGGAGCACCCTCTTCACCCTGACTTCTCTGTGCCGATCTTGGATCTCGCGGACATCGGCGTGGATCTGAGATGGTATCCGATCCCGGCGAACCTCATTCATCCTGACGCTCCGGAGAATGGGGAGGCTGCCCGCAGGCTGGCGAAGGGTCGCGGACCGATCTCAGGGCTGAAGGCGAAAGCCAGGCTGGGGCCTGAGGCACTTTTCTTTTAATGTTTTAGCTCATTTCCTTGTAATTTGTAGCTTTCTTTTAGTACTTAGGCCTTCGGGCGACCTTGTATGTACCTTTGAGACTTCGAGTAATGAAATGAATATTCAGTTCATCGATTTATCATTTGAATGATTGCTATTTTTGAGTCTTTTGCTTGACTTTGTACAAATGTGTGAGGAGAGATTGTTTCAAGTGTAGGTCTACGTGAATTGATAAACTCATATAGATAACTTTTACAACAAATTCGATCGCTGCACAAACATCTGATTAATGTCGATCGCCGTATGTAATTGAATAGGGACGATCGTCGAGTATATATTTCCGCACTCTTTTCCCCCTTGTTTTTGTTTACTTAGTGAAAGTATGGGGACAAAAATAAATTGTTGAGTGAGCGGTCTTCAAGTTTGTCAAATCCTCGAAAGGAGTCGTCCATCTCGGTCTTGAGGAGCCGTGCATGATCGCGGAGTTCGATGGACCGACCTCCACGATCGTGTCTTATGCACGAGCGACATTCCGTCTGATGGCTAAGCTCTCGTGACTCATTTAATTGGTAGGGTCCTCCGAAGGCTGCGCCTCGCCTCGTATTTAAACAAAGGGCGTGCGGTCTCGGTCTGGAAGATTCCTTGCGCGGTGTGTCGTAGGATTAATCAACTCCACTTCCGCGGCTTGTTAGCTCTGCTTCCACCTCGGGCCGCCATGAAGGTGGCGACCCTCGACGGTGTACGTTGAGACGGGGGTAGGGACGCGTCGCATTGTCCGGGCCCACCATGTTAGATGATGAACCTTTGAGGGCGGGCGAGCGTGTCCACTGATTAGTTTTGGAGGGCCCTCAGACTACGCCGGCCTCGTATTCAAATGAAGGGTGGGCGATCGTGGCCCAAAGGGACCTTGCATGGCCGAAGCAGTCGGTTCCATCGACTACCAGGACCATGGCTGCACTCTTCTATCTCGGATCGTCATGTAGATGCCGACCTTCGACGATGTACGTTGTGCGGGGGAGGCGATCTCGTGCCTTAGTCCACCATGTTAGATGATGAACTGTCGATGGCGAACGAGTCCTCCGGTTTTTTCGTAGCATTTTCCCAGGCAGTAGCCCTTGGTTTGGCGCGGTGGGAAATCGGGGAGAGACGTCCAAAATTCCCTTCTCTTGATTGAAGCATACGGTCGCCGAGGTTGATTGAGGGGTCGGATCGTATGAGCTTTCCAGCCTGTTCGCGTTCGACTCGAGCGACCGTGTTGGGAGATTGGAGGGGCTCCGGCTAAGCCAATAAGCTGTCCAACTTGCCTTCCTCGAACAATTTCCAGAGTTGTTTGAGGAGGTCGCAGAATTGGTTGGTGCTATGGCCGGGACTCTTATGGTAGGCACAATATTGATTGTGGTCCAGACGGCCGTGGTCCCTTATCGCCTTTGGCTTGTTCAGCGGTTCGCGCCCTTTGACTGCGTAGTAAATGTGGGCCGGAGTTCGGTCGAACGTATGGAGGAGATGGGCTTTCATGTCCTCGAAAGTTTTGCGATCTGCGGGTGGCTTGGTGACCGCCTTCTTGGTTTTGGCTATCGCCGTCTTTTGGACAGGAGGTGGCGTTTCCTCGCCTAAACGGAGGGTGAGCAGCTTCTGCTTGGCCAGAAAGTCGGCAGCCTTAGCGCGGAAGATCGCATAAGTTGGGGGGATGTCCTTCGTCAGATGCCTAAACATGGGTGAGTGACCGTAGAATCCCCCAGGACTCAATAGAGAGCGAGCTCGTCACTGATGGGCTCGCCGGTGAGGACGATTTCATCCACTCGGTCGATGTAGTCTGCATCGGATTCGTCTTCCCCCTGCCTGATTTTCATCATGCGGTGGGGGCCTTCTGGTCTGGCGACCTTGGAGGCGAAGTATGACGTGAAGTCGTTCGCCAGTTTATCAAAGGAGATGATCGATCCTGGTGGTAGCGAGACGTACCACCTATGGGCCAGCTCGCCCAATGTTAACGGGAAGATTCGGCATTTAGTTGCATCTGATGCCCCACACCCGGTCATGTAGATCCGGAACTTACTTAGATGGGTTTCGAAGTCCGATCTCCCCTCATATAGAGGTGTTTTGGGAGGAGCGATCCTTGGTTGCACGGAGAGCTCGATTTGGGCCGCGAGTGGCTCGGTCGGCCCGATGATCTTTCTGCTGGTGCTTGCCCCAGTGTCCAAGAGTGCTTTCATCTCGTCGAGCTGGCGTTGCATATCGGCCATTACTGTGGCCTGGCTGCTCGCGGCTAGGCGATCAGAGCGGGAGCCGAGGCGATCTAGTACTGACCCCCTGGTGTTCGGAATGGGGGCCAAGAGGCTGATCTGCCTTCGGCTGGGAGTTGGGTAGGCCGAACTCCTGGTGACGGACTCGGAATCCGTCGTCTCGTGATTGGGGCCAGATTGCCCCGGTCGCCATGATGGATCGCTACCTAGGCGACTGAACACGGAAGCGTCCGACCTAGCGAGGGCCTTTGCTTGCGACTTTGGGCTTTCTGACGATCGCTCGCCCATTAGCCCCTTGAATTTCCGTTTGCCCATGCGGCGGATGGCCGAGGGAGTAATAGCTGGAGTTGCGCATGCTCTCCGTCGCTCCTTTAGGATGGCCATAGCCTCCTCGATCTGCTCCGCAGTTTGGATCTGATCGAGTGAGAGGCTGGGACCACCCCTCAGATGCGGGATCGAGAGTCTCGCATTCCTGCGACTTCCCTCCGCCGTCGGTTGGGTCTCGGATTGAGCCGGGACTCGGTGTCTGGCGGTTTGGAGAGTGGCTCTCTTCGGTGCAGGGGTGGATGCCATGATTCTGAAGGTTTTCTTTGAAGCGCAGTGAGTGTCGTTTCAAGTATATGCCCCGAGAACAGTGAGTGTTCTTCGGGACGGTAGGAAAAAATGAAGGTTTAGATGCCCTCCTTCTAGCACCAATTGTTGCTACCCAAAATATTATCCGGAGATAGATATTGCTGGAATGGATGGATAGCAAACAAAGTGCGAGAGCACTTTCGTAGAGAAAGTAAATAACACAAGATTTGCCGGGGTTGTTAGTCCCGGGCTTGAATGCTCTCGCGAGATATTATTAATACGAATATTCGAGGATACAAGTATTAATGTTAGAATACAATTACAATGAGTGTAACGATTCTAGTTATCTTAGCTAGTGAGCGTGTAGATTGCCGGAAGAACCAGATGTGATGCTCTGTGAGTTCTTGTAACAACGTTGATGAGCTGTAACAACCGTGAGAAATCAACAGTCTCTCATGATGAGTAGCTGTTGAAGGTTTGAGCTCCTGGGCTTATGAATCTCTTCGAATCTGCACTGTGGAGACTCCTTGCCTCTGCCGACACTCTTCTGGCTGAGAGGTGCTGAGAGAGAAATCCTAAGACAGATTCGGGGAAGGAAGCCAAGAGCTTGAAGGTATGTAAGTATTTGAGTGTATTCTCTGAACTTAGTGGAGAATAAGTGAACCGAATGAAGAATTCGTGAACTGAATGCGGAACAACCCCTTTTCCAGTAGATGTAGGTTCTCTATTTATAGCACTTGGACATGTTGGGAGATCGCCTTTGCTGTATTATAATAAGCGAGCGATCGTCTTTTAGCACATGGGCTTGTCTCCTTAAAGTCTGCAGGACTTGCTGGCAGCCGGCTATGCGGTCCAATGAGAAGCCTGCACGCGTCTGAGTCGCTGTCGCGGGCGGCCCCACCTTGTACCTTTCGGCGCGCTTGTCGGTAGGTGATAAGGTGGTGCCAGGCTGTGGTCATCGATCCGGGAATCGCGGCGGCTGTCGCGGATCTGTACATGGGAGATGCTTTGAGACTCAGTCTTCGTGGACTTTGACGGACGATGGTCTCTATTCAGGGCGTAGGACGGTCGTCCTTAACCGGGCACCAAAGTCGATCGCTAGGTACCAAAAGGCGATCGCCTTTGGAGTCGATCGCTAGATGCCCGAAGGTGGTCTGGTATCTTGGTTATGCGAGTCCGCCATAGTTTGATTTGATGTGGACTCGGTCACTCGGCCTTATAGTCGATCGCCTGTCTAGGTGAATAAATCTTGACACAACACCCGCCACAGTTTCCGGTCACCCTCTTCCCAACAGTTTTGACAATCGGCCGCAACCCGTCCTCCGTTTGCGAATGAAAAAAACACCCCCTAAAGGCGTCGCCGTCTGCAAACCCTAGGTCTCGACTCTCCTTCCTCGACCATCCCCATAGTCGGAAGTTCAGAACCCGACCGCGACCGCTGTTTTTTAGTCGGCCTCCGTATCCTACTCCGCACCAGAAGCGGAATTTCTTCCCTATGTATCCTGCTCTGCCTCCAGTCAGCTCCGACCTGTCGCGACTCCTCTCCGGCCTGCTCGTCGTCGAGCCCGTCCGCACGTCCAGACCTCGACCCGCTCGTCCATCCCGCCTTCCAACTCGACCCGTCGCTGAAGTCCAGAACTCGGCCCACTCGTCCAGCTTTCGGCCCGCTTGTCCAGCCCGCCTTCCAGACCCGACTCGGTTGCTGAGCACACCTGACCTGGTTACTGACCCGACCCGACTCGCCCAGCAGTCCCATTTTCAGACCGTTTTCTGCCCCTATTCACGAAGTAAGTTACACGATACGAACCCTACTATGTGCAATATGTGGTGTTTACAGGCTTTTAATCACCTTTGATTGCATATATATATTCCGAAATTTATTTATGCTTAATTAAACCAGTTAAAAGCATAATGCATTAATAATTTCAATTAAATCAAAGAGAATCACTTAAAGCAACTTCGACTAAAATTAATTCAGACGAACTAATGTATATTGCGTCCTAAGACAACTCTTTGACTGCATATATGTGTATAGATATATTCATAGGGTTATGTGATTATATCTATAATTATATATACATTGCATGCATCAGTAGATATGACATGTGTATCAGGTTCCTCATTGGTACAACCTAGAAGACATTTTATGTTAATTATCACATACTAAACCATGATAAAGACACTTCATGGATAAAACATCGAAAGTAATTTTTTAACCATATCTTGGATCTGAAAAATAATAACGCTCCTCATTATTGAAAATTTTATCATGGAAAGTACTCATGATATACTGTGAAAACTCATTTTCCTTTTTTTTTCTTGTCCCAAGATGGCTGATCCAACTCGTCCTGAATTTGACATCTTGGACTCAGAAGTACTTGAGTACCATAGATGGGTTTATGACGTAGAGACCACTTTTGTCGCTAAGGACTATAGTGCTACTATCTTTGAAAAAGAAGGCGCAGAACTGTCTGACAAAATCAAATCTAGTACATTAATGTTCCTTAAGCGACATATCTGTAATATCCGCAATTTTGATTTCCGGTAATTTTTTTTTTTTGGCGGAAGTCTGTTTTGATGACTCTCTCATGACCGTTTCGACATTTCGAGAATATTTAATTCTGCACTTTTTGTCATCCGAGTTCGTTTCGGTATTGTTTTGTTGAGTTCCGTGTCCTTAAGCGGCTTTTCCGCACTTGAGTTCGATTCGTGCGAATCTCGTTCGAACTGTTTTTTCGAGTTTCTCGTAAGTTCATTTAATGTTATTATTCATGTTTCGAGATTTGGTTTGGTGTTTCGATCGTGTATCGTGTATTTCGGACGTTTTGGGCCGTTTTCATAATTTCCCAAAGTTTAGGGTAATTACTTTCCGTTGTCGAATTTCGAGCCTTCGTGTGGTCGGAATCGTGTGTTTTCTTAGTGCTTGGATTCGTCTTTGTGAGTACTTTGTAACCGTATCTTCGGATTATATTCAGGTTCGGGTTTTCGAGATTTTCCGGACCGTCGAATCGACCGAGTCCTGGCTGGCAAGGCCTGACCGAGTAACGGCCGTAATGGCCCGGCAGTTACGGCCGTAAGGCCTGCTACGTACGTAAGCCTTGTTCGGTCACGTACGTAGCGCTGCCGGCAGTGTTGGGCAGAGGACTCGGCCATGGACGGTTACGGCCGTAAGCCATGGCTGATTACGTACGTAATGCGGCCGGCAGCGGCCTATATAAGACCCAGCAGACGGGGTTTTCATCATTTTTCTCACCCATTTCATCCTCTTCCGCGGCTAGATCTTGGTTAATCATGGAGGCATGTTGTTAGACAATGAATCCATGAAGTTTTGAGGTTCATATCGTCAATCGTCCGTCCTATAACATCCTTTGATCGAGCGAATCAGGTCAGATTTCCTGGAAATCCTAGTTTGGGTAAATTGGGGGTTTTGTTCGTTTTCATCCGATTTAACCGTAATAACTTAGAATTGTGATGGATTGATGATTATTTAGGTGTATTCTATCATTTCAATTGTTATTCCACGGTTTGATTGTATTGATTCGTCGTTTTGGTTGAGTTCCTAGTCGACGCCTTGAAGGTGTCCGACAAAAGGTCTTAGAGGGGGGATTGGGCGTTGTGTGATTATTATCCATTGTACGATTGTTGATTTATCATTGGTATGACTTAGGGACGAAATTCTTGTGAAGAACTTGAGTCGGAACCCTTCCGGTCGTTGTCTTCTTCGGGGTTCGAGCTTCCCGGTCGAACCGTGTTCTTCGGAGTATTCAGTAGTGGTTATTAAGGCAAGTATTTTACTATACGAATTGTGTCTTGTGAATAGGGACATCGTGTTATGGTTATGATGAATTGATTTATCTTAGCGAATGTGCTTCGTATGAATTGATTATTATGAACGATTGATGGTAACGATAATACCTTTACTTAGTTAACATCGTGGAATTATGTTGAATGTGCAAATCATCTAAGTTTGTGCCGGGCGTGGTGGGTCATTGTTGAGTTGTTGTGATGATTATGATAATTGTGTTGTTTTGGTTTACATACTTGATTATACATTTCGGTGTAATGTGGAATGGCTTGTCATTTGATGATTATGAGTTGTGTCGTGTCGATGTGTGTGTGTGTGTTCCAGGTAGGGTCTGACGAGGCCTCTGGATTTCGGTACATGATGTGTAAGAACATGGTGTGTGATCCAGGTAGGGTCTGACGAGGCCTCTGGAGTTTGGTACATGATGTGTACGAACAAGATGTGTGATCCAGGTAGGGTCTGACGAGGCCTCTGGAGTTTGGTACATGATGTGTACGAACGATGTTTGTGGCCGGGTAGGGTCCGTCGAGGCCTCCGGAGTTCGGTACATGATGTGTACGAACAGTGTGTGTGGTCCGGGTAAGGTCCGTCGAGGCCTCCGGAGTTCGGTACATGATGTGTACGAACAACGATCATATAACAGTGATTGTTTGGATAACATTTTAAATATGGGTCTCGGACTCATAATGATATCTTATCTAGTGTGTTTTGAAATGAGAATCGGGATAAGGCCCTAATGTTTACGAAATGGTTTTGTAAATTGGGACTCGAGGTCCAAAAGAATTTCTACTTCAAAAATCCCCGAGATGATGAGTTCCTTTTCAAATATCTCTTGCTTGAGTTCGAAATTTTAAAACCTCTCGGGAACATTTGATAATTGATTTCCGTATTAAATTCGTAGTTGCTATTTACTTGTTGCATTTCGTATCGTATTATACTTGCACTAGTAAAACAGTAGAGTTTTACTAACCCCCGAGTAATCAGGGGGTGGATGTCTGTTTTGCGTCCAGGTACATGCAGGTTCAGGGGAGCAGTCACAGGATTGGCACAAGAGGATGACGAGCTGCGATACTAATCAAGAGTCGAGAGTTGGTAGAGCTTGGTTGTATTGTTAGAGTTGATTTCAGTCTTCCGCTGTATTGAGTTTCGACCCTTGTGTGGGTAATGTTGTTTTAGCCAGTTCTGTTGATGGAGTTGTGTGACTAGAGGTGGCCAAAAAAACCGGAACCGGGAACCGAACCGTGGAACCGGACCGTATAGGATGGTTCTGAAACCAGAACCGTGTTAGACGGTTCCGAACCGGAACCGAAGCCGTGTCCAGACGGTTCGGTTCCGGTTCCAGAAAATGTAACCGGCGGTTCCCGGTTCGGAACCGTAACCGAACCGTGGAACCACGAACCGTTCGGAACCGCCGTTTTACACGGTTCCAAAATCGGGAACCGTTGAAAAAATGGGAACCGGCCGTGGATCAAGGGAACCGTTGAAAAAAGGGAACACATGGGGATCCGGCCGTGGATCAAGGGAACAATTTTATTTCAATTGATTTTGTCTATTTCCCAGAACAAGGCTCTTATTTTCTTTCATTAGGGGACGCAGTTGGTCGTTCTTGTCATCTCACAGAGGCAACAAACACATGCCAAATTAGCAAGCATGAACTGTAGACACTCCGACATGGCCATTCTCTTTACGTAGATGATATGTAGCAAAATTTTATAAAATTGTTTCTTTTATTTTATATTGATTATTTCATTATAAAAACAATTAAAGTGAAGTAAAAAAAAAAAGGGTTCGGACGGTTCGAACCGGGAACCGCCGGTTCGGAACCGGAACCGGAACCGCCGGTTCCCGGTTCGAACCGAAACCGTAGCACTAAGTTACCGGTTCGGTTCCGGTTCCCGTTTCCGGAACCGTGGAACCGGCGGTTCGGTTCCGGTTCGAACCGGAACCGGAACCGTGGCCACCTCTATGTGTGACCTCATCGGTCTGTGTATTCATGTGTAAGTGACCTTAACGGTCTGTATTATTATATTGTTTGACCTTGGCCGGGCAAGCATTTGGTTGTTTATGGATGTTTAGCCTGGTAGATCCTTGTGGAAAGGGTCTACGGCGTGTAATATTCCCATACGGTTTTGGTGGTGTTACATTTATGGTATCATAGCTTAGGTTGCGGAAACCTAGGTTGTCGGGTCGAGTCGAGTCGTGATTTGTCGAGTAATGTGTTGTCTTGTCGTTCGAGTCGTCAGGTGACCAGTTGAGTAGTGCGTAGTCACAACGTGTCAGATATGTTGTCGGATGAGATTAGTATCGTGGGCAACCGTCATCTCCGTGCAACCTGTGGACGTAAGACTCCTCTTTTATGCGAGGTACCCGTGTATCATGATTTTATCTTAGTAAGTTAATTGCGGTGCATAATTTTATTTACACGGTGTTGTGTAATATAGTTGTATATAATACTTGTGACACATAGTATATGTATAAAAACTGGGTGTATTGTTGTTTTACCTTTGAACCACCGTATGGGGTGGTATGGTGTGAAAAATTGAGAACCTTGATTGGTTTCGAATAAGGTATCGACGATTGAGTTCGTGAGATACTCCGAGGAATGGTTTTGTTGTATGTTTAAACTTGATGCTATGAGATGTATTCAATTGGATTGGTGATCCTGTTTGCCGTTTAGGCATGTGATTTTTAATTTGATTATTTTTAGATTGTTATGTTTATGCCGCTACAGGTAGGTTTTGGAATGTTTTCCTGGAGGACTTTACGAGTTTGAACATTTTTGTGGAAATCGTTTGCTATTGTTTAAATATTTTGGTGGTGCAGTTAAAACCACGGTTTATATGGATTTTAAAATCGGTTAAATTTTGACAAATTGGTCGTGTATTTGTTTAGTATATTTTGAGTAATATTTTTATTAGTATTTTTTTATATATAATTGTGTGTTGTGTGATAATTTATTCGTTTTACCATATATTTATATTATTTCATTTTGTTAGAATTTTTTTATAATTTTTTGTCATTTTTGGATAATTAATTGGAATTAAATTATATCTGCAGGTTAACCAACCGGTACAAGACAGATCAATTGGTTCAAAGGCGATATTTTTACAAAATTCAAATATAGTCACTACTGGTCTCATTTTATTCTTCTCGTCGAGACGATCGTTTTAAAAAAAATTCATCCGAATCCGAGTTCGTATGAAGAAGTTATGACCGTTCGAAGGGCAATTAAATAGACGGACCATATTGTGCCACGTGTAAACACCCTATTGGCCCAGAAATTCAACTATGTGCTGATGTCATCCATGACATCAGCACCCCTAGCCGCCGTGAAATAATTGGGAGGTGGAAATTTTTAATTGTAAAAATTATTATTTTATTGATTTTGAAGTAGTATAAATAGGGGATGAATGTGTAGTGTTTTGGGGAGGAGAAAAAAAGGAGAAAAAATAGAGAGATATTATTGTAAGGGAGAGAAATAAAAATATTGTGTAATAAAATTATATTTGAATAATAATATTATGGAATATTTATTTATTTGTGTTGTTATTATGAGTGAGTAATTTTCTTTTACTGGGGTTATGATAAAACCATGTCTATATTATTATTAATATTTATATAATAATTCCAAATAAATATTTTTAACGATTATGATTTTCGCTTCAATAGGGGAATGTTATTTCATCAACTATATCACGTATTTTTGATAGTTATAAATTCCCCCTTGCTTTGTGATTATTGATATTAGTTAATTTCTTTGATTATTTGTTTTCCATTAAATTGGATACATATAATGCTTAGAAATTATATTTTTTAAGCGAAGGAAAATCTATATTTGAATTATAATTTTGTACTTATTGTCAAATCTATAGGGAAATAATGAGATTGATTTCAGAATCTATTCCCTGAATTTCTTGAAATTAAAATATAAAATAAATAATAAATAGACATTGGTGGATTTTAAACCCTAGTAAATTATTTAAAATCAATTTACCTAAAATCTACTTAAAAATTACTGTTATTTGTTGCAATTATTATAACCAATAAAAAATCAAATTATTTGGGACTAGGTTAGAATTTAATATAATTTGGTTCAAAACGATAGGACTATATTTACTTCACTATCATAGTCCTCCCTCTGGAATCGACCTTGCACCGCATATCTACATCGAACAAATCGTGCGCTCGCGAGTATTAGACTAAAGAATCAACACAACAACAAGTTTTTGGCGTCATTGCCGGGGAGGCGCAAACGAAGTACAAGAAGGCCGTCGTCACCATGTTAGTTAAATTTTTCTACTAATTATCAATTGGGTTCTATGTTTTATAATACCAAACCATAAAAGTAATAAGTTATATATCCTCATTCATAAGAGTATAAGTTTTTGATACCAAAAGACATTAATACCCTTAAATCTATCACTAAAAGGTAAAAAAGGAAAGTCAACATCAACACCTTTTTAGAGGACATTTTAGTCTTTTTAAGCAAAATGGTATCAATAACTTACACTCTTATGAATGAGGATATATAACTTATCAATTTTATGGTTTGGTATTAAAAATTTGATTCTCACAATTTTTCTTTTATTCATAAAAAAATCTGAAAAATAATAAAAACTTATAATAATAAATATAAAATATAATTAATAATAATAATAAAAGCTACTGTTCATTTTCGTAAAAATAATAATAAAATAATAAAAAATAAAAAAGTCCAAAAATATATAAAAATATAAAATAATATCTGAAAAATTTTAAAAAATTCAGAACTTATTTATTTTTATTTAAAAAAAAAGATCTAAAAAATACAAAAAAAGTTTCAGATTTTAAGGTAATATTTTTGTAATTTTGGTATATTAATATTATAAAAATCAAAATTTTTAATTTAAATTCGAAAAAAATAAAAAAATAATAAAAATAAATTAAAAAATAATCTGGAATATTATTTTCTGTAATAAATAAAAATCTGAATTATTTTATTTTTAAAAGTAAAACCTGTTAAATTTTTTTTTTATTTTTTCATAAAAAATTCTAAAAAAAATCAGAATAAGAATTAATAATTTAAATAATCTGGAATATATATAATAAAAAAATTCTGAACTTTAATTTTTTTTTTTAATAAAAACAGATTTTTTTTAAAAAATAAATTACAATACTTTAATAAAAAAGGAAAATACTAAAAAAATTAAAAACCTGAAAATTTATATAAAAAAAAAACGAAACAAAAATTTGTAAAAAAACTATTTTTATTGTTTGCATAAATAAAATAAAGTTTGTAATTTTTATTTTTATTTCCTAAAAAAAATCTGAATTTTTTTTTGTGAAAAAAATAAATAATATATCTGGATATATATATATATATATTAGCTCAATATTATTAGTCTAAAATTATAATAAAATTATAATAAATATAAAAATATAAAAACTAAAAAAAATGTAAAATATAAAAAACAAAAAAAATCAGATTTTTTTTAATTTTTATATCTTGTCTTTAGTTTTAATAGAATCTTGTAGTGGTAAATTTAGATTGTGTTTTTAGTTGTTATTTTCTATTTACAGTATTCTTAGACATTTAGTTTAGTTGCAATATTTCTCGTCGTACAATTTAGTTTATCAATAGATATTGCTTCCGTAGATCAATTAGTAAATTTATTCCTTTGCAATCTATTACATCCTACAATTTTAGTAATAATTATAATAATTATCATTATTAGTAATAATAATAAAAATATAAAAACTCAAAAAAATAATATTAAAAACAATAAAATCCTTTAAAAGATTCAACAAGGGATTAATATTTTTCACTCACTACTTTGTTCGATTTGAATAGAAAAAAGCTAAATATCAATCTTGTACAAACTGATTTTGAAAATCGATTGAATTTTGGCAAAAAGGCCTCTGTTGTACATACCGAAGAAAGTTGGATTTTAAGTGCGACCGTTGTGACGCCTCCAACGATCTGGAAGTTGGATCGACTATCATAGTTTGGTTTGTATGCAAAGTTAAAAAAATTGAAATATCGGTGAATGCAAGTTTGGCAACGAAATAATAAAGGTCGATTAACGAGAAGAAGATTGTCATTAACTAAAATTGAAGTTCAACAAACAAAACCGATACCAAAAATGGACGAAATCGAAAATCAAAATAATCAAGTTGCACAAGAGAAAACTTTAATAGAATATTTTTCTCCAGTGAGTGCTAATTCTCCTTCTTGCATAGTGTTGCCTACGACTAATGCAACTCATTTCGAACTTAAACCATCAATAATTCAACTTCTTCCATCTTTTCATGGTTTGGAAAGTGAAGATCCTTATATGCATGTCAAGGAATTTCTCGACATTTTTTCTACTTTCCGATTCCAAAATTTCTCTGATGAATCTGTCAAACTTAGATTATTTCCATTTTCACTCAAAGATAAAGCAAAATTCTAGCTAAATTCTCTTCAAGCAAGAACAATTACTAGTTGGGACCAATTAGTGAATAAATTTCTCGCAAAAATTTTTCCAATGTCCAAAACTGATAGTCTTAGAAGAGAAGGGGTTCTATCTTTTATAATACCAAACCATAAAAGTAATAAGTTATATATCCTCATTCATAAGAGTATAAGTTTTTGATACCAAAAGACATTAATACCCTTAAATCTATCACTAAAAGGTAAAAAAGGAAAGTCAACATCAACACCTTTTTAGAGGACATTTTAGTCTTTTTAAGCAAAATGGTATCAATAACTTACACTCTTATGAATGAGGATATATAACTTATCAATTTTATGGTTTGGTATTAAAAAATTGATTCTCACAGAAGAGAAATATCAAAATTTTTCAAAAAAGAAAATGAAGAATTTTATGAGTGTTGGGAAAGATTTAATGATTTAATCCTTAAGTGTCCCCATCATGGTTTTGAAATATGGCGTTTGGTAAATATTTTTATGACGGTTTAACTCCAAACAATCGCCAAGTAATCCAATCAATGCAGGGTGGAAAATTTCTTCACCTTATTGGAGACGAAGCTTGGAATGCACTAGAAAATATGTCAATTAATTCACAACAATGGAATTCACTCGACTCTAGAGCCAAATCGATGCATACGACCCCAAAAAAAGGTGGAATTTACGAGGTCAAACAAGATGTTGAAATAAAATCTACTATAGATGATTTAGTGCGAAAAGTGGATGCGTTAGTTGTAACACCCCGAGATATTCGGAATAATTACAGCGCCGTAAACCCTTTAGGTAAGGATTTACAAGGCTAATTTTAAAAAGAGTGTAAATATAAACCAATCGTACAACTGAAGTTCAAATACAGATTTGATTCAACCGATCAAATGAGTTAACTTATACAACCATATTGAAAGGACATTATTAAAACAGACGTACTCGAGTACTAAATAGACCAAGGAGACAAATCACAATAACAATAAACATCAACCACATCACTGAGCCATTTCATCGTCCTGTCGGTACTGTGGTTGGTTCCCCGCTCCTCGGCTACCTGAGCATCAAAACAATGTCCACCCCCGAAGGGGTTAGCAAAACAATGCTAGTACAAGTATCGTAATACATAAATCATCAATGCATCATAAAACATGCAAAATGGACTTCCACCACCGGAATCCAACGATACGAATCCTCATGATTCCATCAACACAGTACAGGGTAATCCAGCGATCCAGCGCCCTTGGTATAGATCCCCATGATGATCCCGTCGGACCAACGCATGGTGGAAAACCCGTCCAGCGATCCAGCGCCCTCAGCATAGATTCCCATGATGATCCCGTCGGACCAACGCATTGTGGACATTCGATCCAGCACCCTCAGCATAGATCCTCATGATCCCCTCGGATCATTTATATCATAAATCAATCAACTATGCATACATATATGCATTTCAATATGTTCATCAATACGAACAAATAACAACGAATACCACGAGAAATTTCAGAATATATCTCATATTCAACAATAGGAACAAAACCACAAGCATGATCAAAGTTTCAATATAAATCGAACTCGACATATGATACTTGCCTCGAAAATGTAATATCCGCAATTTCGAATTTCGGTAATTTTCTTTTTTTCGGAGGAAGTTCGTTTTGACAACTCTATCATGACCGTTTCATCATTCCGAGAATGATTAATTCTGCACTTTTTGTCATCCGAGTTCGTTTCGGTGTCGTTTTGTTGAGTTCCGTGTCCTTAATCGACTTTTTCACGAGGGAGTTCGACTTTGTAAAGTCACCATTAATTCTTGGAAACTCTAAAAATTCTGAATCTTTGCAACATTATAGAGAATCAAGTTAGCTTTCCAATGGTTCAAACGGTGAGTCAATCGGAGTCCAGACGAAGGAGTTATGGTCGAAATAGCGAAGACTGCACGGTATGCCTTTTTGGTGTTGCAGGGGGCGTTTTTGGTGGCCCTGGGCCGCGGCACAGGACAAGTGTGCCGCGGCACACGGTCTTTTTCTGCGTTTTTTAGCAGATTTGCGAGGAGAAAAACTTCATTTTTTCTCCTCTCTTCTTCCTCCTTCATCTTAGGCGATTGTGGGCGATTCTTGGGCGATTTGAGTGCTCCAAAACTTGTAGAGATCATCTACCTCAAGTCTTGTTGTAGATTTTCGACCTCTACTTAAATCCTTCATCCACATCAAGTTATATTTCTTGATTATCCTTCAAGTTGACTTTTTGGAGAAATTGTTCTTGATTTCGTTTCTAATCCGATTTTGATACATCGATTGGTGTAGTATGATGTTATTAATCATGTTCTATGGGTTGTATATCCATATATCAAGTTTGTTTAACTCGATCGACGATTCGAGTGTTCTTGGGAATTATTGAACATTTAGTGTTCGATTAAATGTCCCAATGAGTTTCCCTTCGATAGTTTGTTGGGATTTCCGTTGTTTTGGCCTTGATTCTCGTCGTAACCATGTGTTATTGTTACTTCCGGAGGTTTATAGGTGTCCGAGGATTCCGATGTTGAATTCCGTTTGGTGATTGATGATTTGTGTGGTGTTATTCTCGTAATACTCGTGGTGCTATCGCGTTCTTGATATTGTTCGGGGGTTCGGGGCTATTCGACCGCGTCCTATCCGTCGTCTCGTTGCGATTGTGATTTCGAGGCAAGTACCTTGCCCATACTTTTCTTATTTTGTGGATATGATGATCGGTGATCGTATTAGTGTGTTTGTTTGGTTGTTTGAAACGAAGTTTCAAAAGATTTCGGTTTGGCCTCGTTAAAGGCTTTCTTTCAAATGCGTGTGTGTTTTGTGAACGGTGTGTTTTGGGAATTGATTATGATTTGATTATTTTGAACGTTGAAGGATTTGATGATGATACTCCTCTTGTTTAAAGTTATGGAATCGTGTATTCCGTATTTATTGTTATTGTGTTTGAAGAGTTTGATAATGGAGTCGAGTTAATGGCCATCTCTAGTGAGTATTCTTAATGAACTTACATTCTTAGCATGTTAGTATTGCATGAGTAACGTGTGTGTGTGTATGCTCACTGCGGGTTAGATCCGACGGGGTCTCGGTAGGGCTCCACGAAGCTGTGGAACCGCGAGCTTGCTTTTAACCACTGTGGGTTAGATCCGACGGGGTCTCGGCAGGGATCCACGAAGTTGTGGGTCCGCGGTTAATTGTGGTGCATTTTACAAATGTGGTTTGATCATTGGCATTTCCGGAAATGAGTGCTTTTGAACGGTTTTCTTGATTGCATGCATTGACTAAGTGTGTAAGAGGTAAGTTGTTCGTTTGGCCTACTTGGCTAGGATGGCTCTAGAGTATTTTGTTGTTTGTATTAAATCCTTTATTTGTGGATTTTGATGTTGGGAGACGAACCTTGTGGTCGTTCTTGTGTACTGTGAGTTAATGAGATTTGGGGCTAAAATCCCAATGGTTTTGTAAAAGTCATTTTATGGATTGGGGCTAAAATCCCAACATTTTTGTAAAAGTCATTTTACGGATTTGGGGCTAAAATCCCAACGGTTTGGTAAAGGTGATTTTACGGAAAGTAAACTTTTGGGGCGGTGACCCCTTTTGTCTTGTGGATTTTGAAAAGTAGGATTTGATAATCCTAAATGGTTTTCTATTAAAACTCTCGATGGCATTCTAAACCGTCTTATAAATTATTTCCATTGGTTTATGGTATTTCGATTTTGAAATGTTTTCTCAAACCCTTGCCTCGAGAAGTACTTTTCGTTTTGTTTGGATCTTTGAGGATTCCTGGTTATTGTTATTCGTGGAATGTGAATTGTATGGCTCGTATTTGCACTTTGTATTTGCACTAGCAAAACAAAGGAGTTTGCTAACCCCGAGTATTCGGGGTGGATGTCTATTTTTACATTCGGGTTTTGGAGCATAACACGGGTCGGCACGAAGGATGATGAAAGATGAACGATACTAATCACACGAGGATCCGTTGATGTCGTATTGGTCTAGTTGTATTTTCTTTTCCGCAAGATCTGTTCCCCGTTATGCACGGAGTTTATTGTACTTTGACCCCGAGTGGGTATATGTTGTAATTGAGTTGTATATTTTATTGAAAGACCAAATCGGTCTCGAGTCATTTAGCCTTGAAGGCATTGTCGAGATGTTAAATGTTGTTACCACTGTAGATCTTCGAGGAGAGGGTCTACGGCGTGTAATATCCTGAGTGGATTGGGGTGTTACATAAATGGTATCGAGCTTAGGTTGTGAAAACCTGAGGGCCGGGTCGATGGTGTCTATTGAGTTTTGTCTCGTCGGATTTAGTCGGTGAGTCGTGTCGCGACGCGTCGTTTGAGTTTGTTGGTCGTGATTAGTATCGTGGGCGATCATCATCTTCGTGCGACTGTGGAAGTAAGTCTCCCTTCTTTGTGTTGTGCCTCGTGTGACACGAGCTATTTTTATGATTATTTGTTAAGTGATGGAATCCTTATGTGGATTTTGATTTCACGATATGTATTTAATCGACTCTCGTATTTGATTTATACGAGGAGTGTAAATCGCTTGTGATGTTTTTTTATTGTTGTTTTTGTCCGTTCTTGATGATTTTCGAATCGATTTGCACGTTTTACAAGTTCTCTTGTGGAAGCTTTGTGCTTATACACGTTCGACTTGTTCACTAGCCGATCACGGTAGGGTCTTTAGAGGCCTCGAATGGGGCCGATGGTTTTGTTACGAATGTGGTTATTTGACTCTAATATTTTATTCTTATGAGGAGTAGTGTTGCTGGATTGTGCATGTTGAACTGTATTTCTTTTATCCGCTGCGTGAGTTCTTTTGTAATGACTTTCGGTATTTTACCGACCGAGTTTTATTTCGATAACCGCTTCCCTTAACCGACTTTTTGGCATTATGGCCTTGATCGCGTTGGCAAAATTCTTTTGACGGTATTTAGTATTTTGTAAATGGCTTTCGTGAGTTTTTGAAATATTACCGTCATCAGCCTTTTTGGCATTTTTGTAAATGGTTTTTAGCACAGGGTTCCGACGGGACCCACAGCGCTATGATGTTCCGTGTGATTACCTGAAATTTTTGGGCATTCTAGCCTTTTTAGCATCGTCCTTTTTGGCATTGAATTATTTTCGAAAACTTGAGTATCTTAGAAATAAATTTCGAGACGTACTTTCAAAATGAATCATTTTCTCGTGGTACATCCAAGATGCCACAATATGTTTCAAAATTCTTCTACCGCGAGGACCCAAAATGTTTTGAGATATTTTCAATGTTTTATAAACACTTTTACTTAGACCCGAGGGTCGAATATTCTGAAAGCTTTTCACTAAAAGAAAGTGTCCTCATTTTTACCAAATGTGAAATGGTTCTCCAAAGTCTCAATAACAATGTTTCACGTTTGTACTTTTTGAAGGGTGATACTCAAGATCAACCGGTGTTCTTCTAAATTATTTTCAAAATGAGGTTTTCGTTTTTTTTTTTAAAAACCTATCCATTCCCGTTTGAGGGCTGGGTATGTATGTATGATGTTCGCGTTGTCATTATGATGTTTACTCCCGAGTATGATCGAATTGGCGGTGTGAGCGTTGAGTCGCTTTCCACACATTTGTTGTGCTAGCCCCTGTGAGAGGTGGGATGTTGGTGTTGAATGTTGTCGTCTCGTGGTGATTTCTGTGTTGTCGCGCATGTGCGAGTTGTTAGAGCTTGGGTTGGTATGGCCGTGTGCATCGGTGATCGTTCCGTTATGTGTCGGTTGTTTAATGTCTTGTTACCTTGCTCCTGTTTTTGTGAATTTCGTGGATGAGGTCGGGGGTAATACCCGTATTGTTTTTGGCTTCTGTATTTTCTCTCTCTCAATTCTATAGACTCGCTCGTGTTCGTTGATACTTTCTGAACTTGTTCTGTATTCCGGTTTCATCGTTCGAACGAGCTGTGATCTTGTTGTGGGCCGATCTGGTTATCGTTGTGACTTTTTCGAGTTCGGTTCGATTCTTGTGAAACTTGTTCGGAAGTGACATCATTTGGTTCTATTAGTTCTTTTATTCGAAGTGGATCGGATTTGGAACTCCTGTGTTTTCGACTCTGTCGACTCTTTTATGCTCGTTAACATTTTCTGAACTTTCCCTGTCCCTTGCTTTTGTTGATCGAACGAGGGTGGTATTGTTCCGGAATAACTCGTTTGTCGTTGTAACTTTTCAAATCGCTATTCCCTTTCATGTGGATCTTATGTGAATGCATACGTTGTTGTTTTCACCGGATCATATATTGTCTCGAGTCGAGATGTGAACCTTGGAGTTGTTGTTTGAATTTTATTGTTCTTCGTGATTCGAACATGATTGTTCGCTTTTTGTTGTCTCGACCGTTGTGGTTCGGCGTCTGCTTGTTCGGTTTTTGTCCTCGTTTCGTGATCGTTGAGCATTCGTGCTCCTTCCTAATTCCCTTAAGTTTGGGAAATTAGTCTCGTTTCGATCTTCCAACCCTTGGGCGGTGGAATTCCGTATTTGTTCAGCGATTGGCTCGCGTTTTGATTGATGTACCGTTGGGTTGGTCAATCATACTGACTTTCGTTCGTTGTGTTTTGTGATTGTCGGATAATTGACTTGGCTATATTATCCGTTTGATGACGCTTGTCATTTGTTGGTTTTATTATATCCCTAACGGCGACGTTGTGTTGGTCGTCGTGGAGCGTGTTTTCACGCCGTATGTCTCTTTGCGTTTCTTGCAGCGTTTCGCCGTTGGGCGCGAGTTTTCTATTTTTGTGTATCTCGTCGAGTCTTCCTGGCGGGTATATTGCTCCCCCCTACTTGTTTTATGTTTGGGGACGAAACTTCTTTTAAGGAGGGTAGAATGTAATATCCGCAATTTCGAATTTCGGTAATTTTCTTTTTTTCGGAGGAAGTTTGTTTTGACAACTCTATCATGACCGTTTCGTCATTCCGAGAATGATTAATTCTGCACTTTTTGTCATCCGAGTTCGTTTCGGTGTCGTTTTGTTGAGTTCCGTGTCCTTAATCGACTTTTTCACGTGGGAGTTCGACTTTGTAAAGTCACCATTAATTCTTGGAAACTCCAAAAATTCTGAATCTTTGCAACATTATAGAGAATCAAGTTAGCTTTCCAATGGTTCAAACGGTGAGTCAATCGGAGTCCAGACGAAGGTGTTATGGTCGAAATAGCGAAGACTGCACGGTGTGCCTTTTTGGTGTTGAAGGGGGCTGTACCTTGTGCCGCGGCACACTCAGGCTGTGCCGCGGCACTAAGCTGATTCCTGGGCATTTTGGTGGCCTGGGCGCGGCACACTTGTCTGTGCCGCGGCACACGGGCTTTTTCTGCGTTTTTAGCGGTTGTGAGGAGAAAAACTTCATTTTTCTCCTCTCTTCTTCCTCCTTCATCTTAGGCGATTGTGGGCGATTCTTGGGCGATTTGAGTGCTCCAAAACTTGTAGAGATCATCTACCTCAAGTCTTGTTGTAGATTTTCGACCTCTACTTGAATCCTTCATCCAAATCAAGGTATATTTCTTGATTATCCTTCAAGTTGACTTTTTGGAGAAATTGTTCTTGATTTCGCTTCTAATCCGATTTTGATACATCGATTGGTGTAGTATGATGTTATTAATCATGTTCTATGGGTTGTATATCCATATATCAAGTTTGTTTAACTCGATCGACGATTCGAGTGTTCTTGGGAATTATTGAACATTTAGTGTTCGATTAAATGTCCCAATGAGTTTCCCTTCGATAGTTTGTTGGGATTTCCGTTGTTTTGGCCTTGATTCTCGTCGTAACCATGTGTTATTGTTACTTCCGGAGGTTTATAGGTGTCCGAGGATTCCGATGTTGAATTCCGTTTGGTGATTGATGATTCGTGTGGTGTTATTCTCGTAATACTCGTGGTGCTATCGCGTTCTTGATATTGTTCGGGGGTTCGGGGCTATTCGAGCGCGTCCTATCCGTCGTCTCGTTGCGATTGTGATTTCAGGGCAAGTACCTTGCCCATACTTTTCTTATTTTGTGGATATGATGATCGGTGATCGTATTAGTGTGTTTGTTTGGTTGTTTGAAACGAAGTTTCAAAAGATTTCGGTTTGGCCTCGTTAAAGGCTTTCTTTCAAATGCGTGTGTGTTTTGTGAACGGTGTGTTTTGGGAATTGATTATGATTTGATTATTTTGAACGTTGAAGGATTTGATGATGATACTCCTCTTGTTTAAAGTTATGGAATCGTGTATTCCGTATTTAATCTTGTTATTGTGTTTGAAGAGTTTGATAATGGAGTCGAGTTAATGGCCATCTCTAGTGAGTATTCTTAATGAACTTACATTCTTAGCATGTTAGTATTGCATGAGTAACGTGTGTGTGTGTATGCTCACTTCGGGTTAGATCCGACGGGGTCTCGGTAGGGCTCCACGAAGCTGTGGAACCGCGAGCTTGCTTTTAACCACTGTGGGTTAGATCCGACGGGGTCTCGGCAGGGATCCACGAAGCTGTGGGTCCGCGGTTAATTGTGGTGCATTTTACAAATGTGGTTTGATCATTGGCATTTCCGGAAATGAGTGCTTTTGAACGGTTTTCATGATTGCATGCATTGACTAAGTGTGTAAGAGGTAAGTTGTTCGTTTGGCCTACTTGGCTAGGATGGCTCTAGAGTATTTTGTTGTTTGTTTTAAATCCTTTATTTGTGGATTTTGATGTTGGGAGACGAACCTTGTGGTCGTTCTTGTGTACTGTGAGTTGATGAGATTTGGAGCTAAAATCCCAATGGTTTTGTAAAAGTCATTTTATGGATTGGGGCTAAAATCCCAACATTTTTGTAAAAGTCATTTTACGTATTTGGGGCTAAAATCCCAACGGTTTGGTAAAGGTGATTTTACGGAAAGTAAACTTTTGGGGCGGTGACCCCTTTTGTCTTGTGGATTTTGAAAAGTAGGATTTGATAATCCTAAATGGTTTTCTATTAAAACTCTCGATGGCTTTCTAAACCGTCTTATAAATTATTTCCATTGGTTTATGGTATTTCGATTTTGAAATGTTTTCTCAAACCCTTGCCTCGAGAAGTACTTTTCGTTTTGTTTGGATCTCTGAGGATTCCTGGTTATTGTTATTCGTGGAATGTGAATTGTATGGCTCGTATTTGCACTTTGTATTTGCACTATCAAAACAGTGGAGTTTTGCTAACCCCCGAGTATTCGGGGGGTGGATGTCTATTTTTGCATTCAGGATTTGGAGCATAACACAGGGTCGGCACGAAGGATGATGAAAGATGAACGATACTAATCACACGAGGATCCGTTGATGTCGTATTGGTCTAGTTGTATTTTCTTTTCCGCTGCAGTATCTTTTTCCCGTTGTACGGGAGTTTATTGTACTTTGACCCATGCGTGGGTATATGTTGTAATTGAGTTGTATATTTTATTGAAAGAGCAAATCGGTCTACTGAGTCATTTAGCCTTGAAGGCATTGTCGAGATGTTAAATGTTGTTACCAGCCTGGTAGATCTTCGAGGAGAGGGTCTACGGCATGTAATATCCCTGAGTGGATTGGGGGTGTTACAGAAAATGGCAAGAACGAAACACTTCAATGATCTCAACACACTCGAAGGCCGCCTCCTTCGATCAACGTAACAAGCTCGAACCTTAACAAAAGGAATGATATACAAATCATCTCAAATCGAACGATGGCCTAACAATTTGGTCTACGGCCGAAAAGCTCAACACAAACAATCTGCCTGGACTGCTTAGCGTGCGCTACGTACTCTACGTAACGTGCGCTAAGCCGACCTGTTAGCATACGCTATCGTATAAGACTATCTTGCGCTAGCCACGGACTGACAGTTTGAATCGGCTGATACATAACGTACGTTACGTACGTATTGTGCGTTAACTCAAGCCCGATAGCGCACGTTAACTAACGTATGTTAGCGTGCACTAATCTTGCATGGCAGAATACTGCTAACAGAAAACTGGGTTGAATGGTGATGAACTCATGAATTCTATGGTGATAATACAAGTCATCCTCGAGCATATCACGCTAATAAGGTTTGTGGAAGTTCTTTGATTATGAGATACAAATATACGGATAATCATCTCAACATCATAATTCATCTACGATCTTCAAGAAATATTCTAAGTTCCATTCGTCCTACGTTTCAAAACGCATGATTCCAAAGTATAAAACGTAACGACTGGGTAATATCCGTTTACTGATCATAAATCGATTTGAAAATTCTAAGGAGTCCAAATACTAAGATGGTTCAAAGGTTCAAACGATATATAGTGTCGATACGTCAAAAGTATCCTTCTAACATGTGATGACCGATTATAAACGAAATACTGGCTATCAAAACATGATCAACGTCAATACTAACATCGGTGGAGAATCACCTACCTCAAGGTAGTGAAGAACACGGAGGAAATCGAAGCAATCCAACACCGAAGGCTTGAACACCAATCTCCAACGATGTACGATCATCAATCACGAGCTAGGATGTTGATATGGAGTGTTTAGGATGAAGGAAGTTATGTTCTAAGTGTAAGAATTCGGGTAATGGGAGAAGAAAGAACTGAAATCACGAATAGGATGTCATCTCTATTTATAAGAAATGGCTATTAGCGCGCGCTAGACCCTGCTCGTAGCGTGCGCTAACGGCTCACTGACTTAACTGTATTCAGCACTTAGCGTGCGCTACGCATATACCTGTAGCGTGCGCTAAGGCGTTGACTTGGCTTTTTCCGAAAGCCGTCCAGGTTCATCCCGACACGATTCGACAGGGGTCCCCCGGCCAGATCTCACCTACCGCACGTCTCAATCAAATTGACCACGCATAGCGTGCGCTAATAATCCTTTGTAGCGTGCGCTATTGAGTCTATGTTAGCGTACGCTACACATAGCCGATAGCGTGCGCTACATGCGCAGAATTACAATTTGTAAATCACATACATGAAATCATACGCTCGACAACATCGGATTATGAAATACGGAGAATAATACTCAGATCAAGTACAACGATTACAATATCACAAGTTCCAAATACAAGTCAGAAATCTCGGGTATTACATCCTTCCTCCCTAAAAAGAAGTTTCGTCCCGAAACTGAAGATGAAAACAACTCTGGATATCTAGCCTTCATACTGTCCTCCGTTTCCCAAGTGGCCTCTTCGACTTCGTGTCGTGACCATTGTACTTTAACCAAGTGTATTGGTTTATTCCTCAATTGTTTGATCCGGCTCTCAAGTATCTTGATTGGTCTCTCTTCGAAGGTGCCATCATTAGCTATCTCGATCTCGTCGAAATCAACGATGTGACTGGGGTCCTGTTGTGGGAAATCCCTCACAATATGCCGCAAGTGCACGGTGTCAACAAGTAATAAAGTGATAAGTAAAGTATCATTCCCTCGAGGACTGATTTCACTAAGTACCAAAATATAGTCAACTCACAATTTTATTTGAAGAACAATTAAATAGAGTTTATATCTAAACTAATTGCAGAAAGTAAATAATAGTACTATTACTACTACTACTAATAATAATACTAATAAGGGGTAGGATTATGATTTTCACCTCAAATAATCGGGAATGATATTTATTCGATTCAATTCACTGTTATTCAATTGATTGTAAGCCAGGAATTCCTAAATTATTCTAAAGCCTTTCCCAAGGTCGATAGAAAATACTACGAATTACTAACTCGATATATCCCTATTCGAATCAGATAATTAATAGCTAAAACAGTTCAAGAATTCCCACAATAACAGGCTTTACAATTCGCATGAGTATATTCCTATCTCACGAAAATTATGATTCGTCTAACAAGAACTATGCCTAAATTTCATCTCCCGAATCCATAAAGACATTCAAAACAAATTAACTGTTGGCCAGACAATTAAAAAGCATTAAGAACAGTAAGAAGAATCCAATTCAATAGAATAACGAGTAAATCGAAATAATAATAACTAATCAAACCGTCATGAAATTGGCTACAATCAAAATCTTACTCAAATAAATCTAATAACTAAGATGCAGAAAAATCGTAGGAATCCGTGGTCTTGTCGTCGCCCCGAAATCTACACCTTCTGTTCTCCTTTAATTCTTTTCCGCCACAAACTCCCTGCTCCTTTTTTTCACGTCCAATCCCCCTTTCTCCTGTTCTCCTGGTGTACCTTTTATATTATTTCTTTTCTTTCCTCCCAGTAGGTTTTTCTTCTCCAGGAAAATAAAAATCCTTCACCTTTTTTGTGCTCCACTCGGCACCACAAAGAAAAAAAAACTTTGCGGCCCAAAAGCTGATCGCGACCCAATTATCAAATTCACCCACACACATTTGTTAGAAGCAGTGGCGTTTTTTGCGCTTTCTGTGCCGCGGCTCACTTAATGTGCCGCGCACATGCAGTGCACATCATTCGCTGGTTGTCTTCGTGTGCCGCGGTTCACTTGGTGTGTGCCGCGGCTCATGACCAAAAACTGCTATTTTCGCCCGTTTTTCATCGTTTTGGCTTCCGGACTCCGATTTCCTGCAAAACATATAAAAATAATGCATTAAAACCTCATTTATGCTGATTTAGGCTCATGATGGATATAAAATAATGATATAAAAGCACATAAAAATATGCCTAACAAATACCCCCAAACTTGAGCCTTTGCTTGTCCTCAAGCAAAAAATTATCAATTTTAAACAAAATGTATCGTGAATAATCATGCAAATCCATAGTGCTCAACTTAATCAATACTACCCTGAAAATCTCAAAGAATAATACAAGTATCGTAATAGTGAGTCACATCCAGGACACTGATTCCACTAAGTAACCAATTTCAGTCCTAATCAATCGTTCATGGAGAAAATCAAGCTCAAAGATTAACAAGCGTGAGTTTAACCGACCGTCAATATGAAGGGTTGAAATAAACAAGCTAATTCGCCCAGTCCCACAGTCTAGTGGCAAAATTCAAGAGTTTCATTATCAAAATTACGCCTAGGACAGCATTCCCTTATGTATGATCAATAATATGATTCGAGTTAACCACTAGGTTTCGGTTCTCGGGATATTTCATCGGGATGATCCTAGGGTGGATTTCCATTCTAATGTATCGGGGAACCGTTTGACGTAAAGGACACTCATGGGGCACATGGATGCTTCTAGTTACTAAGTCCCCCTCTACAGTGGAGAAAAACTCGAATAGCAATTCCCGCATGTCAAGGTTGCTGTTTTACGCGAGAGTAAACAACGGGTCACGTGAATACCCCCGGTTACTAGGCTTCCCATCATCGGTAATGCGATATTTCTAAATTATTAATCTATTCAGGGTCGTCGTTTTACGCGAGAGTAAACAACGGGTCACGTGAATACCCCCGGTTACTAAACTTCCATCATAGAACAAATAGTATCTCGACTTTTTCTTGGGAAAAACTGTCCGACTCTAAACTCAATTTAAGTGCCCACGAGACTTATGTTACTGGACGATTAGCTACGCGAAAAGTTTAACCAAACGTATAAACGGTGATTTGAAAACACGTATGTCTCCTTTCTTATCTGCTAAAATTTCTACAAAAATGATAAAATTTCGGACCTAATTGAATACTCAATAGAAGCAAATATCGCTGACTGCAACTCAACCAAAAGTCAACTGTTTCTTCAAAGAGAAATCAGTATCGTAACATCAGTTTTACATATGGAAGCACGAAAAATTCACGAAAAATTCAAGCTTGCAAAAACCATCAACAGCATGCAAAATAAAGTCCACTACACATAACATTATCAATAATAAAACTCATGTGAAAATAAAAGAGATAAGGAAAAGTGAAACTTATTCCAAATGTCTTCTTGAACACCCGCACATGTCTGAGTGGAAACGTCGGTCAATCCATACTTCAAATAACGCCCAACATCACGAGGGACCCCCAAACTTAGTCTCTAGTCATGAGATAACAATAGACATTAAATCAAGAAAGACTAGAATATGAAGAATAATAACTCATAGGGGTTATAAAGAAATATCAGAGAAATAAGGGCCAACAAGAATACACGAATCCAAATGAAATAACAAAACAAAGAAAAATAAATTACTAATGAAAAATCAAATAAAAACAACTAACTAGAAAGCAAGTAAAAATGATGGGTTGCCTCCCATCCAGCGCTCTATTTTACGTCTTGAGCACGACATGGCAAAAAAAATCTAACGTGATTTTTTTTCTAGGGAGATTGCCAAATGCCCCCTTATTGCAATCAATAAGCCTCTTATTCCACAAGGGAGGCTTTGGCTCATGCTCGGTTGCCAAAAATAATGAATAAGAATAATTATGCGGACAACCAAAAAATGATGGAAGAATATAATAATGATAAGGCATGAAAAAATAAGTAGAGTTCGAATGGGCAAATAATAAAGAATTATCATGCACAACCTCATTAGAACTCGAAAAATCAGCCTCAACAAAATCATGAGTAATGGGGTCAATTTCTCCCATTATGGATTTAGGAAAAATTATGCGCGGCACCGTTAATAAAATTTTTGGCACAAAAGTATTCACCTTATTAGTCGAAGTTTGATGACAATTTAATGGAATTTCTTTGGAAACATCATCAATGATAACTTCTTCTCTAGGCTCATCACACTTTATGAAATCATTGGGTGCTGGGGGATCGACCCTAAAACTCAACATGTCGTTCTTCTGAACCTCCCCCTCAACTTCACTACTAAATAAATGAGCTGGAAAATAACCGTAGTGAACCTCAAGACCACGATGTGCACATTCTAGCTCAAAAAGGGTACTATCAGGATTTTTAAGAACGTCTACACATTGTTCAAGCATGGTCTTTTGTTTTGGGGGAGGGGGCTGACTGACCCTATTTGGCAAATTATTAAGAACATCGAAATTTATGAAATGTCAAGGGCCACGATACTCATAGGAAAACATAATGAATAAAATAAAAATATAGAGACTAAACAAAGAAAGAAAAAAAAACTTCAAATTAAAATTAGAGTCGCTTGGTATTGATATTAGCGAAAAATCAGTCCCCGACAACGGCGCCAAAAACTTGTTGTGGGAAATCCCTCACAATATGCCGCAAGTGCACGGTGTCAACAAGTAATAAAGTGATAAGTAAAGTATCGTTCCCTCGAGGACTGATTTCACTAAGTACCAAAATATAGTCAACTCACAATTTTATTTGAAGAACAATTAAATAGAGTTTATATCTAAACTAATTGCAGAAAGTAAATAATAGTACTATTACTAATAATAATAATAATACAAATAAGGGGTAAGATTATGATTTTCACCTCAAACAATCGGGAATGATATTTATTCGATTCAATTCACTGTTATTCAATTGATTGTAAGCCAGGAATTCCTAAATTATTCTGAAGCCTTTCCCAAGGTCGATAGAAAATACTACGAATTACTAACTCGATATATCCCTATTCGAATCAGATAATTAATAGCTAAAACAGTTCAAGAATTTCCACAATAACAGGCTTCACAATTCGCATGAGTATATTCCTATCTCACGAAAATTATGATTCGTCTAACAAGAACTATGCCTAAATTTCATCTCCCGAATCCATAAAGACATTCAAAACAAATTAACTGTTGGCCAAATAATTAAAAAGCATTAAGAACAGTAAGAAGAATCCAATTCAATAGAATAACGAGTAAATCGAAATAATAATAAATAATCAAACCGTCATGAAATTGGCTACAATCAAAATCCTACTCAAATAAATCTAAAAACTAAGATGCAGAAAAACCGTAGGGATCCGTGGTCTTGTCGTCGCCCCGAAATCTACACCTTCTGTTCTCCTTTAATTCTTTTCCGCCACAAACTCCCTGCTCCTTTTTTTCACGTCCAATCCCCCTTTCTCCTGGTGTACCTTTTATATTATTTCTTTTCTTTCCTCCCAGTAGGTTTTTCTTCTCCAGGAAAATAAAAATCCTTCACCTTTTTTGTGCTCCACTCGGCACCACAAAGAAAAAAAACTTTGCGGCCCAAAAGCTGATCGCGGCCCAATTATCAAATTCACCCACACACATTTGTTAGAAGCAGTGGCGTTTTTTGCGCTTTCTGTGCCGCGGCTCACTTAATGTGTGCCGCGGCACACAGTACAGTGTGCACATCATTCGCTGGTTGTCTTCGTGTGCCGCGGTTCACTTGGTGTGTGCCGCGGCTCATGACCAAAAACTGCTATTTTCGCCCGTTTTTCATCGTTTTGGCTTCCGGACTCCGATTTCCTGCAAAACATATAAAAATAATGCATTAAAAGCTCATTTATGCTGATTTAGGCTCAAGATGGATATAAAATAATGATATAAATGTGCATAAAAATACGCCTTACAGGTCCGGTACATACTTCCGCAATTGGGATACGTGAAACACATTGTGAACGTGACTCAGCGATGGCGGTAAGGCCATCCTGTATGCTAAATCTCCAACTCTCTCGAGGATCTCAAATGGTCCAATATAGCTCGGACTAAGCTTGCCTCTCCTCCTAAAACGGAAAATCCCTCGTGTAGGAGACACCTTCAATAGTACATGGTCCCCAGCGTCGAACTCTAGAGGGCGACGACGTATATCTGCATAAGATTTCTGTCGACTCTGGGCAGTCAACAATCTTTCTCGAATCAAAGCTACCTTCTCTTGAGTCTGAATAATCAATTCCGGTTCCGTCCCGATCAAATCCGAAGAATCATCCCAACACAGGGGTGATCGACATCTTTTTCCGTACAAAGCTTCAAATGGTGCCATTTTATAGAAGCATGCCAACTATTATTATAAGTGAATTCAATCAAGGGCAAGTGAACTTCCCAATCAGTTGACCAATCTAATGCACAAGCTCTAAGCATGTCTTCTACTGTTTGTATAGTCCTTTCGGACTGACCGTCCGTTTGGGGATGATAAGCCGTGCTAAAGTTGAGCTCAGTCCCCAAAGCCTTGTGAACTGCTTTCCAGAAGTGTGACATGAAACGACCATCTCGATCCGAAATAATGGTCTTCGGCGTCCCATGCAATCTGACTATCTCCACAATAAATACTCGCGCCAATCTCTCGGGTCCCCATGTATCTTTAATCCCTAGGAAATGAGACGACTTGGTTAGTCGATCAACTACAACCCAAATCATGTTCATTCCCGTTCTAGTCCTTGGCATACTGGTGATGAAATCCATCGAGATGTCCTCCCACTTCCATTCAGGGATCGGAAGCGGCTTTAACATTCCGGCAGGTCGCTGATGTTCGATCTTAACTTGCTGACAAGTCAAACACCTCGAAACATACTGCCACGTCCTTCTTCATATTCCCCACCGGAAGTTTTGTTTTAAATCCTTATACATCTTATCACGCCCGGTGAATAGAATAGGGCGCTACTGTGAGCTTCCTTCGTAATAGTCCTTCTCAAATCATCATCATCGTAACGCAAAGTCGACTCAAATCTCGTAACTCCATCATCTTGTATCACGAATCCCGGGCTTTTCCTTTCTTTACTTCGTCACATAATCGAAGGATCAGAGAATCGTTCAATTGTTTAGACTTGATATCCTCGACTAGTGATGAAGTCAGTTCCATCACATAAAGTTGCCCTTGGATTCCTGGTGCCCATACTTCAATCCCCTCGCAGATCAGTTCCCGTTGATTACTGGTTTGGGACGTAAGTGCTTCCAACACTCGAAGAGAAACAGGTTTTCGGCTCAAGGCATCGGCTACTACGTTTGCTTTCCCCGGAGGATAGAGAATCTCCAAGTCGTAATCCTTGATCAATTCCAGCCACCTTCTCTGCCTCATGTTTAATTCTTTCTGGCTGAAAATGTACTTGAGGCTCTTATGGTCTGTAAAGATCTGACAATGAGTGCCGTACAAATAATGTCGCTAAATTTTCAAGGCAAAGACCACAGCTGCTAGCTCCAGATCATGAGTCGGGTAATTAACCTCATACGGTTTCAATTGCCGAGAAGCATAGGCAATCACCTTATCCTTTTGCATCAACACATATCCCAGACCCTGATTTGAAGCGTCGCTGTAAACCATGAATCCATCAGTTCCATCTGGTAACGCTAATATAGGTGCTGTCGTCAGTCTCTTCTTAAGCTCATCAAAACCAGCCTGGCATTTCTCATCCCACTTAAACTTTTGAGTTTTCTGTAACAGCTGAGTGAGCGGACGAGAGATCTTGGAAAATCCCTCTACAAAGCGGCGATAATATCCCGCAAGTCCTAAGAAACTCTGGACTTCTTTCACATTATTAGGAGCTTCCCATTCCAAGATTGCTTCGACTTTCTTCGGGTCCACCTGAACTCCGTCAGCTGATATCACATGCCCAAGGAAAGTTACTTCCTTAAGCCAGAATTCGCATTTTAAAAACTTTGCATACAGCTGTTCCTTCCTCAAAGTGCTCAAAACCACATGCAAATGTTCGGCATGCTCCTGTGCGTTCTTCGAATATATCAAGATGTCATCAATGAAGACGACCACAAATTTATCCAAGTATTCCAAGAATACCCGATTCATCAATTGCATGAATACTGCAGGAGCATTGGTAAGTCCAAATGGCATTACTACAAATTCATAATGCCCGTACCGGGATCTGAAAGCAGATTTCGGTAAATCCGATTCCTTAATTCTCAACTGGTGTATCCTGATCGCAAGTCAATCTTCGAGAATACCCTTGCCCCTTGCAGTTGATCAAACAAGTCGTCGATCCGAGGTATAGGGTACATATTCTTGATCGTCATCTTGTTTAGCTCCCTGTAATCAATACACAGTCGGAGGGATCCGTCTTTCTTCCGGACAAAGAGAACGGGCGCTCCCCAAGGAGAAACACTAGGTTGGATATAGCCCTTCTGTAACAATTCCTCCAGTTGCTTCTTGAGTTCATACATCTCGGTTGGCGCCATGCGGTATGGTGCCCTGGAAATAGGAGCTGCTCCAGGCTCTAATTCGATAGTGAATTCCACTTCTCTCTGCGGAGGTAACCCCGGTAGTTCGTCAGGAAATACATCTGAGAACTCATTCACAACTGAAATAGACGAGAGCTCTACTCCTTCCTCTTTCCTCATGGCATAACACCAAAGGCCGTGACATCCCTGCTTCAGTAATTTCACGGCTTTCATTGCTTTGATCAATTTTCCCGAGCTTCCTGGTCTCCATCCTCGGAATAAGTGTTCAGATCCGTCATCAGCAATGATATAAATGACTCTCTCTCGGTAATTCAGAATAGCTCCATAACGGTTGAGCCAATCATCTCCGAGAATTAAATCGTCACCGTAGATGTCAACCACAATAAGGTTCGATAGCCAATCTCTCCCTCCTATAGTTACTGGAAAATCCCTAGCTTCTAGGGTTCCCACAATTTTCTCTCCGCTCGGTAATCCCACAACATAAGGTTCACAATCATACAAGCACGAGATTTTCAAACGATTAACACAGTTCAAAGATATAAAAGAATGCGTAGCTCCCGAATCGAACAAGACACTAACTGGTTGCAAAAGGATCTGAATCGTACCTGATGCAACTGTTGTGTTCTGATCATCCTTCTTCATCTCGTAAATACGTGGAGGAACGGACCCAACACTGGATGTCTCTCTCTTCCCAACGTTCTGCTGCTGAAATCCACTCTGCTGCGTCTGGTTCACACTCGTCTCCTTCGGAACTGGAGCTGGAGTGCGAGTACCAAAAGATCGGGTCGCATTCCCACAAAATGTTGCGCGATGTCCTTCCAGTCCACACTCGAAACAGGTCACAGCAGGCACGAAACAATCACGTCGAACATGTCCCGCTTTGCCACAGTTATAACACTTCTTCCCTGCGTCTGAAACAGTTGGTGCTGCCCGGAACTTGTTTCCACCTCGAGAAGGATGCAGAGGTCTCCTGGATGAGTGAAAAGAGGACTGACCCCGGTGGGGCCCGCTACTCTTAATCTCTGTGAAGTTGCCAGACACCTTCTGTTTCTTTGCCTCCGTCGATTTCTCTAGTGCTGCCTCCTTCATATCATAGGCCAACGCCTTGTCCTGATACTGTCGCAAGGTGGTACAATCAAATCCGGACATATATTGTTGAATTTCCGGCTTCATTCGCATGTCAAAATGGAAAATCCTTTCCGCCTTGGTCCTGACCAAGTGGCGCACATAAGTCAGCTGGTGATTAAAGGTCTTAATCACGTCCGTCACAGATGCTTCCGAATTTTGTGGTGAGAAAAACTCCCGAACTCGGGCTTCTCTAACTGGGCGAGGACAATACTGCGCCTCCATCATCAATTTGAATTCCGTCCAGTCAACATTGTGCTCCTCCGGTCGAATGGCCTCCCACCAGTCGAAAGCCTCCCCTGTCAGAAGATACTGGGCGAACGGAACCTTCCTATCGTTGGGACACTTAATCCCTGCAAAAATCTTTTCTAATTCCTTCAGCCAGTGATCCCAAGAAAGCGTCTCGGCAGAACCGTCAAATTTCGGAGGGTGCAATTTAATCACTTCGGTAAGCCATCTATCTACTCGATTTTCCACGTTATGCTGTTGTCCCATCGCCGTCTGCATGCTGACACGCTTTTTGTGTAACTATCGCAAGTGCACGATATCGTATCAAGTAGTAAAGTGGACTTTTTGAGTACGGTTTATCGATCCCACAAGGAAGTTATGTTATAATTTGAATTATACACTATTAGTCTATTTTTATAGATACTTAAGATGAGTGAAACACACAATTAAAAAGTTTGGTTTAATAATTGCAAAGAAATTGCAATAATAGTTCTAATATTATAAGGAAATAAAAAGATAGCAATAATAATAGATTGATTATCGATAAAATGAAATAGTTGGGATTACAAACTTAGTTCGTCATTAGTTATAAAAGATGTATTGGAGATCATAAGATGAATTTACTTATTATGTTGTGTAGATTCGATTTTCCTTAAAAAGACGGTTTCTCTTCGAACTATAAACGCCCTTACATATTGAATCAATCCACTATATTTCTATGTTGATTGGCTTCAATACATAGCATTAGGATTTGTGAAAATAACTCAATGAATAATCTAAGGACTAGGGTATATTTCTATCCCCTAGAACAACTTAGAGTGAAGATCATTTGATCTAATCAAACATATTTTCTTTCAAACATATGAAGATCATAAATATCTTCATTAATTGGCCAAATAAATAAAGATTGTTAAAACAATGAAAATCACACACAATAATAAGTAATTCATAATATATCTTTATACAAACATAAATAACATGACTAACCTTGTTTATAATCCCAACTTAAGAAACTTAGCCCATAAAGGGTTTATTACACATATTACAAGCTTTGGTGGTCATTCTTAGTTGAATCAAGAGAAAGAATTGATCCTAACTCCCTTAGTAGATAAAGGAGATAGAAGCAATAAACTCTCTGAACAACATATACTATACCACACTTACAAAGATCACTCAAGAACACAAGTGTGTTCTTCACACAAAAAGAAAAGTTTACAAGAAAATGGAAAATTATATGATGAATGGTGAATGATGAAGGATCTAAGGGGCTATTTATACACCTAAAGTCATCTAATAGCTCCAAAACTACAGCATTATTACATTATATCGGATCAATGCCAGCCATCCCATCAATAATACACAAAAAGTATAAAAAATTAGACAAATCATAGCAATCTGTCAAGAGTTACGGCCGTAACATTCAGGAGTTACGGCCGTAATCGGAGTGACTTACGGCCGTAACTCCTGAATGTTACGGCCGTAACGTGGCTTCGTAAATTTGCTCATTTGAAGCTTTGATAGTTACGTTTTCAGCCCGAAATTCCTCGGACTTTGCGTTTTGCCCCAGATCTTCTTCTGATGATAACTTTTGATATATAACTCGATTTTGAATCCGAAAGACTGCCGAATTCGTATCGAAAAGCCCTACAACATGAATATATCAAAATTCAATAAAGAGAATATTTATTAAACATGTTGTTTCTTGAGTAATTCAGTTATTTAATCCGATCATCATCCAATAAAAATAAAATTATTAAAACTAATAAATTAAAAGCAAAAAACGAGTAGACTAGCTCAATTATGGGTGAATTTTATCGATACAAACCATGGATAAGTGTACAAAAATGACACTTATCACACCCCCAAACTTGAATTCTTGCTAGTCCCGAGCAAGACTCTTTATTATTCACACTCCAAAAATAAAAATAAAAATAAAAAAAATAAAAAAATTAATACACACATAAATTAAAATATAAAAAAGAGAAAAGGAGATCAAAATGCCATTAATAAACAACAACCAGCTTTATACAGTAGATAGAAATGAATCAAGATTCAAAATAAATCTACTAATATTTTTGAAGTTAAAACACGGTTTTTATTTTGTAATTCCAAAATGTAAGGTTTTCCCCCCAAAAGGTTGATTATTTCTTTCCCACTCGTGATACACACGACTCCCTTTAATGGTTGCTCTCGATCACTCGTTTATTTTTCGAGTCAATATGAAGAAGAATTTCATTGGCGTCATCAAATATTGTGATTTTTACAAAATTGAGTGTATTGAAATTCAGCTGCTAATTAATTCAAATCTGCTCATAAACTACATCCCTTTTAGTGATAGCTTTCACACCGTTATTTGCTAACGTGTAGCTCTTTTCACTAACACAATTTCTATCTCATTTTTTTTTTCGTAAAAAGGTGATAGCTTTCAAACAGTTATTTGATAAGGTGTAGCTCTTTTCACAAATTTTTACGAGACGGCGACTACGCACCAACAATGGTTAGTCCTTTATTTTCGCAAAATTTAAGACTTCCAAAATTAAAGCGTATTCTTGCTCAACACTTCTCCTTTTCGTCATTTATTTTTTTTTAGGTGATAGCTTTCACACCGTTATTTGCTAACGTGTAGCTCTTTTCACCAATGACTCCTTTTTTTTTTTTTTTTAGGGAATAGAATTTTTGCAGAAAATCATTTTTTTAGTTAAGCATGAAAAATCAAAAACTCCACAAATTAAGTAAATTTCAGTTTTATTTTTCATCAACCAATTGATTCTTCTTTTCTCAAGGTAACGAATGACTCGATTTTATATGATAATTACAAGGCTTGGAAAGAGAGATTAAGGCTCAAAAAAAAATTTTTTTGGAATATACAATTTTTTTACCGGTTAAAACGATTTTAGAAGTTTGTATATAGCTAATTTATTGGTGTTATGGCCAGATCTAAAAATCTCATAAATCAAAGTACTATAAATATATATATACAACAACAACAACAACATCTAAGCCTTATATATATATATATAAATATATATATATATATAATAATTAAAAAAAATTAAGGCAAATAACCAAATCAATCAAAACACACCAAAATTATTAAACAAACCACACCAAAATTACAACACACCAAAATACTAAAACAAACCACCCCCAAACTTGAAAATAAAACTGTCCTCAGTTTAAAAATAAAATAAAAATAAATGCAGAAAAGCAGAATACTCCCTGTTAAGAAAGTTGATGTCAGAGCCTAACGCCTTTTAGAATCTGCAAGAGAATAAATATACGAGGCACACACAAAAGAAAATAAAATATACTCGTAAGTATAACATAATTTTTTAGATGCGCATCAAGAAAGTCCGAAGAGTCGCCTTACGCTGCCATCAAAGTTTTTATAAAAGCAAAAGACGAAATAAACATTACGGTAATGAAATAAAAATACATAAATCGTGAATAGATGCGCGTCAAGAGATCAAGAAGAAACTCCTTAAGCCGCCATCATTTAGCACGATTATTACACACGACAAAAAGTAAAAATACAAGGGTCCGACATGGGTTATCAAAGGGAGAGGAATGAATCTACTTTTCGTTTTCTCACGGTAAAATCTTCTACCTGCACAATTTTAGCTAAAGTGGATCTGGTTGAGGAACAAATTCATTGAGTTTTTCGATTAGTTCTTCTCGGTGTTGTTGCAACGACTATGATTCGTTTTGCACGCTCGGAAATAAATCCCTTTTCAGCGAGTAGTCGATGAAAGACAGTAAACCATCAAAAACCATTGACATTAAGCACTCCTATTGGTTTTGATGAACATTTAAGTGAGCTCTGGTAACCACATGAAAAAGTTCCTCAAGTGTGCCAAAACCACGGAAGGGCGATAAAGGCGCAGAATTATTTATCATGTGAGTTATGCGATCTTGCATATTCACAGATCTAAACTCATCTCCAATAGTTGACCGGTGATTTTACTTTCGGCCCGGAGGTTTTGGGATTACTCCCAACACTCTTACTCCTTCCATATAGGCGACGGCACTCGCCCCATTAATCCTAGACTTCCTCCTCCGTAAACTACATGAATGCATTTTCTCCTAAGGTACGACCCAAGTTGTGGGTGCTTCAGTGAAGCATGCCTCTTTTCCGAACTAGATCCACCAAAAATGCAGTGTGTAAAATTTTTGTTGAAGATGATGACTCCATTTTTGAAAAGAAAAAAAAAATTTTAGAGAGAAACAGAGAAAAGTGCAAGTTTGAGGGATGAATGAAAGAAACCAGTAGAAAGTTTTTTTATAGAAGAAAAAGAAGGTAAAAATTGTTTAACAAGTTTGTGATTGCGTTTGATTGTGCTTCAACTACTCAATAGAATAATGAAAGCTTTTATCGCGTATCACATTTTTTTATTCAGAAAATCTCACCACACGACAAAAATAAAAGATACTTACGCGTATGTACAGTAGTTGTGATTGTGGCTCACATCTTCCTCTGATTTTACGTTCAGAAACGGCCTAAACGCCTTCTATGAGTCGGGGAGAAGCTTCCCATCCAATTTTCTTACAAATTGGCAAACAGGGTCTTTTAACGTCAGATTCCCAAGACGTTGTTCATATTCTGGTTTGAATTTATTCCACAAACATTGAATTCCGTAATACACAAGTCCACTAGGATGCGTGTCAAGAGAAATTTCGATATTATCTAAATTCTCCTTATTCAGACCATCATTAATGAACTGAATTTTATCTTCTCTGTTTGTAGATGGAATTCCTAAAGATCGACATTTTGCATTACAGTTCCATCTAGCACATTTATAGCAAACGGCTAGAATCTTTGCTCGTCGTTTCTTTGCATATGAACTTTTTCCAAGCCCTGGTAAAAATCTAGTTGGTGTTTCTGTGAATTCACCTTCTATTCTTACTTTGGCTTCGATAATGAATCTTATGTCAAAAGGTATGCTTTTATTCGTAAGCAACCTCATCCTTTCAAGCCTTGTCTTGTAAATTTTTAAAATTACATTTTTGCTTAGAAAGGGAAATCTTTTTTCAATTTTAAACAATGTTTCATCCATGATAAAAAAAAAACAAAAAATAAAAAGACAGTTGTTGTGGGAAACTGAAAAATCCGACTTTAATAGTCACGGAGTACCGTTATCCGCCACTTGACCGGACAAACACAATTTAGTACTAAGTTACAACGTCGAGAAATTTGTACCTACACAAATAGTTTATAATGTAAGAGTTCAAATATAACTTATACTTACCCGGCAACGGCGCCAAAAACTTGACACGCTTTTTGTGTAACTATCGCAAGTGCACGATATCGTATCAAGTAGTAAAGTGGACTTTTTGAGTCCGGTTTATCGATCCCACAAGGAAGTTATGTTATAATTTGAATTATACACTATTAGTCTATTTTTATAGATACTTAAGATGAGTGAAACACACAATTAAAAAGTTTGGTTTAATAATTGCAAAGAAATTGCAATAATAGTTCTAATATTATAAGGAAATAAAAAGATAGCAATAATAATAGATTGATTATCGATAAAATGAAATAGTTGGGATTACAAACTTAGTTCGTCATTAGTTATAAAAGATGTATTGGAGATCATAAGATGAATTTACTTATTATGTTGTGTAGATTCGATTTTCCTTAAAAAGACGGTTTCTCTTTCGAACTATAAACGCCCCTTACATATTGAATCAATCCACTATATTTCTATGTTGATTGGCTTCAATACATAGCATTAGGATTTGTGAAAATAACTCAATGAATCATCTAAGGACTAGGGGTATATTTCTATCCCCTAGAACAACTTAGAGTGAAGATCATTTGATCTAATCAAACATATTTTCTTTCAAACATATGAAGATCATAAATATCTTCATTAATTGGCCAAATAAATAAAGATTGTTAAAACAATGAAAATCACACACAATAATAAGTAATTCATAATATATCTTTATACAAACATAAATAACATGACTAACCTTGTTTATAATCCCAACTTAAGAAACTTAGCCCATAAAGGGTTTATTACACATATTACAAGCTTTGGTGGTCATTCTTAGTTGAATCAAGAGAAAGAATTGATCCTAACTCCCTTAGTAGATAAAGGAGATAGAAGCAATAAACTCTCTGAACAACATATACTATACCACACTTACAAAGATCACTCAAGAACACAAGTGTGTTCTTCACACAAAAAGAAAAGTTTACAAGAAAATGGAAAATTATATGATGAATGGTGAATGATGAAGGATCTAAGGGGTCTATTTATACACCTAAAGTCATCTAATAGCTCCAAAACTACAGCATTATTACATTATATCGGATCAATGCCACCATCCCCTCAATAATACACAAAAGTATAAAAATTAGACAAATCATAGCAATCTGTCAAGAGTTACGGCCGTAACATTCAGAGTTACGGCCGTAATCGGTGACTTACGGCCGTAACTCCCGAATGTTACGGCCGTAACGTGGCTTCGTAAATTTGCTCATTTGAAGCTTTGATAGTTACGTTTTCAGCCCGAATTCCTCGGACTTTGCGTTTTTGCCCCGGATCTTCTTCGGATGATAACTTTTGATATATAACTCGATTTTGAATCGGAAAATTGCGAATTCGTCTCGAAAATCCCTACAACATGAATATATCAAAATTCAATAAAGAGAATATTTATTAAACATGTTGTTTCTTGAGTAATTCAGTTATTTAATCCGATCATCATCCAATAAAAATAAAATTATTAAAACTAATAAATTAAAAGCAAAAAACGAGTAGACTAGCTCAATTATGGGTGAATTTTATCGATACAAACCATGGATAAGTGTACAAAAATGACACTTATCACATGCGATCCACAACTTGAGCAAACTGGTTTATCTGGGCAACCACCTGCTGAAGCACTCCCGGCACGTTAGGATCTGCATTATTATTTGCCGATCCCTGCTGTCCCCCGGAATGGGAATCCGTTCGACTAGCGGTTATCTCTGGGGTAGATACCGACTCTTCTTGTCTCGCATTTCCACGTCCGCGTCCACGACCGCGTCCGCGTCCACGACCTCCTCTCAACATGTAATATCCGCAATTTCGAATTTCGGTAATTTTCTTTTTTCGGAGGAAGTTCATTTTGACGACTCGCTCCTGACCGTTTCGTCATTTCCGAGAATGATTAATTCTGCACTTTTTGTCATCCGAGTTCGTTTCGGTGTCGTTTTATTGAGTTCCGTGTCCTTAATCGACTTTTCTAAGTATGAGTTCGACTTTGTAAAGTCACCATTAATTTTTGGTAACCCCAAAAATTCTAAATCCTTACAATATTATAGAGCATCGAATTAGATTTCCAATGGTTCAAACGGTGAGTCAATCGGAGTCCGGACGAGAGAGTTATGGTCGTTTTAGCTCACCCGCTCATTTGGCGATCATTGCCGACCGGACTCGGCCGTGTCGCTGCACGGCCGAGCCGTACTCGTCCGGATAAGCGGTAGCGTCGCCGGAGGCCCGACCGTGTTCGAGGACACGGTCGAGTCAATGCCGAGCGCCCCTTCGCGACACGGCGACCGTGTCATGTCGGACACGGTCGAGCCCTGCCGGCAATTGCGCACCACGTGTCATGTCGGACACGGTCGAGTCTGTCGACCTATTTAAGGCACAGCGGCGTATTTTCGCCCGATTTCTCATTCCTTTTATTCCGTTCGCATTGTGGGTGTATACATCATGGAGACATGATGTTGTTCTTTCAATCAATGAAGTATTGAGGCTCATATCAACAATCATCCGTCCTATAACATCCTCCGATCTACTGAATCGCCGATTTCCTAGAAATCTAATTTTGGGGATTTTGGGTATTTTGGTTGTTTTCGTCCGATTAATCCGATTTAACTTAGTATTTTGATGGATTGATGATTATTTAGATGTATTATATCATTTCCCTTGTTATTCCATGGTTGGATCGTATCGATTCGTTGTTTGAGTCGAGTTCTTGACCGACGCCTTGAAGGTGTCCGGTAAAATGTCTTAGAGGGGTTTTCGGGCGTTCTACGATTATTCTTCCTCGTATGGTTGATGATTTATTGATTGTATGATGTTAGGGTCGTGTTTCTTGTGAAGAAACCGTGTTGAACCCTTTCGTTAACCGTCGTCTTCCGTTTCGATAGCATTGGGCGTTTGAAGCTTTCGGTTGAGCCGTGTTCGTCGGAATACTTGCGTATCGATTTTGAGGCAAGTATCTTGCCCATACATTTCATGTTTCGTTGATATAATTCTTGATAAATGGTTTTATGCGAAATCCAATATTTAATGAACGTAAAAAAGGATTGGTATGTTCTCGATAAATGATGTCTTTCAACGATAATTCGTATACTTCGTGAATATGTATTCTCGGAATATGTGTATTGGTTTTGTATGTTGAAAGATAATATGATCAATTCGAGTGAGTTTGATAGACCGTAATCCTTTGTCGGGATTACGTATTGTTATTATGTACTTGTTCGGTAAGAACGTAATGTGTGTGATATTAGTTGTTACTCCTTGAAAGGAGTTTGTGATGCTTAATGTTGTTTGGATTGATAAGTGATTATTGTTGTGTGCTTGATGTATTGTGATGTGCCTCCGGTAGGATTTGTTAAATCTCAGGGATCCATACTTGCTAGTATGGGTCGGGCGAAACCGTAAGGTTATCCAATACGGGTATGTCTTGCGGGGACTCGAGGTTCGGGGCTTGCTAGCCCGATGCGGGATAACTTGTAGGGTTATCATCGGGTATGTCTTGCGGGGACTCCGAGGTTAATGGCTTGTTAGCGCGATGCGGGATAACTTATGGTTGTGGTTTGATTATGTACGTATATGTGCTTGTAGTCACGTGACTGCGGTTACGGTGACATGTGATTTGATATGTTTTTCCTATTGGGTTATTCACTCGGGTTTGTTCTTCGGGAGCATCTGAGGTTCGTGGCTTGTTAGCACGGGACACGAATAATCCTTAGGAACATGTGATTTGTGATTTGGGTCACGGACCCCGTGTTTTGTGAAATGGGTTATGGACCCTGCGTATTGTTACCGGAACTTGAATTTTGGAAAATGACTTTTGGGCTGTGTCCCTAAATGTTTTTGAAAGGTTTGAGAATTCTTAAAATCCCAAGTGTTTTCAAAACTCCCGAAATCGTAAAATGTTTTCATAAGATGTATATCGGGTTTACCCCTATCTTTCGATTTAACCGTTTTGATTAAGTGATTTACCTCGGGAAGTATGTTTATGATTAACATGTTCCGTGGAGTATGATATGTATGGCTCGTTTTCGTATTTTATACTTGCACTAGCAAAACAGTGGAGTTTTGCTAACCCCCGAGTATTCGGGGGGTGGATGTCTGTATTGCATTCAGGTTTTGGAGCAGAGCACAGGGTCGGCATGAAGGATGATGAAAGATGAACGATACTAATCACACGAGGACCCGTTGTTGTCGTATTGGTATAGTTGTACTTTTATTTCCGCTGCTATATCTTTCCCGTTATGCAGGTGTGGTTGTATTTTTGACCCCTGCGTGGGCATGAGTTGTATTCGAGTTGTATGTATTTATTGAAAGACCAAATCGGTCTACTGAGTCATTTTTGCCTTGAAGGCATTGTCGAGATGTTAAATGTTGTTACCAGCCTGGTAGATCCTCGAGGAGAGGGTCTACGGCGTGTAATATCCCTGAGTGGATTGGGGGTGTTACAGAATGGTATCAGAGATTTAGGTTGAGGAAACCTAGGCTGTCGGGTTAGTGGTGTCTATTGAGTTTTTGTCTCGTCGGACTTTGTCTGACTAAGTCGTGTCGCGACGCGTCGTCTGAGTTTGTTGGTCGTGATTAGTATCGTGGGCGATCATCATCTTCGTGCGACCTGTGAATGTAAGTCTCCCTTCTTTGTGTTGTGCCTCGTGTGACACGAGCTATTTTTATGATTATTTGTTAAGTGACGGAATCCTCTTATGGATTTTGATTTCGTGATATGTGATTATTTAACTCCCATTTTTCGTTCATATGAGGAGTAATGTTGCTGTCTTGTGCATGTTTGACTTTATTTCTTTTTATCCATTGCGTGAGTTCTTACGTAATGGCTTTCGGTATTTTACCGATCGAGTTTTATTTTGAAAACCAATTCCTTAACCGAGTTTTTGGCATTACGGCCTTGATCGTTTTGGCGAAATTCTTATGACGGTATTTATTATTTTCTAAATGGCTTCGTGAGTTTTGAAATATTACCGTCATCGGCCTTTTTGGCGTTTTTGTAAATGGTTTTTAGCTCAGTGGGTTCGTAGCGGGACCCACGGCGCTATATTGTTCCTTGTAATTACGTGAAATTTTTGGGCATTCTAGCCCATTGAATTATTTTGAAAACCTTGAGTATCTTAGAAAATTAAAATTCGAGACGTACTTTTAAAGCAATTATTTTCTTGCGTTGTTTTCAAGGTGTTTTCTAATGCCGCAATACATTTCAAAAATTTTCGGTTGAGGACCAAAAATATTTTGAGATATTTTCAAATGCGATTGCTTAGACCCAAGGGTCGAATATTTTTGAAAGTTTTTCACTAAAGGAAAGGTGTCCTCATTTTTGTTCAAACGCTAGATGATTTTCAAAGTCTCGATAATGGTGTTTGTACTACTTTTTGTAAAATGATACTCAAGATCAACGGTTGTTTCCAAACTGTTTTCAAAAGGTGGTTCTCGTTTTTAAAACCTATCATTCCTGTTTGCGGACCAGAAATGCCTGTATGGTTTTCGAACTTTCGTTACGGTATTAACCCCGAATTGTGATTGAATTGGTGGTGTGAACGTTGAGTCGTTCGCCACGCATATGTTTTGTTAGCCCTCTGTGAGAGGTGTGAACTGGTGTTTACTGTTTATCGCCTCGTGGTGATTTGCGTGTTGACACACGAGTGTGAGCTGTTGAAGCTTGGGTTGGTATGTTCGTGTATATGTGTGATTGTTCCATGATGTTTTGTGATTATGTGCTGGTTATCGTTCGGGCCATTGAGATTGCTGAACGATACCGTCGTTGCTATGATTTTAGTATGCATGTTGCTTTACGATGGAAATTGTTGTATGTGGTATATGTTATGATTTTTTCATTGTCTTTGAGTAATTACTTATTCGGTATGCCGAGGGGCGAGGTCGTAGTCGTGGCAATCGGACGCGTGGTCGAGATCATCTTTGCCGGTGATGATCTTTGGTATCGGTGTCGCTACTATTTTACAGTAGCTACACGGATGACTCGATTGACTCGAGCCGATTCAGCGCATTGAGATGTGACTCGAACCAGTGCAAACCGGTGGCTTCGGGAGGTAATTCGTATGAATCCCCCTCGATTCGCGGTGTTGCGGATGCGTTGAGGTGGGATGGTTGGCTTTTCCGGTTGGGAAAGATATTCGAGGTCATCGATTGTCCTGAAGAGCGAAAGGTACCTATTGCGCAGCACCTTCTTGACAAAGATGCCGCTAATTGGTGGGAGGCCGTTAAGCCTCATGATCGTGATGTCACGTGGGCGGAGTTCAGGGCATTTATGGAAGGCGAGTTACGTCAAACCGATTAGAGAGCGGAGGATTCACGAATTTTATTCGAGAACCGCAAGATGTTTGATGTCACAGGCTATCATCGACTATAGCAAACAACTCAGTTATGTGCGAGATCGGGTGAGAACCGAGGAAGAGAGGATCTTTCATTTTGACAAACGAATGAAGCCAGCGATTCGTGTGTATATGTCGGGACTCACTTGCACTTCGTTGAGGGACTACCAAGATCGAGCCTTGGCCCGTGAACTAGCTTCGTTATCGTCGGAGCGTGTGCCCGAGTCGAAGAAGCGGAGGAAGTCCAATGACCTTGTGGATAGTGCAGGAGTTGGTGTTTCTAGTTCGCAACGTCGTAGTCTTTCGGCTGTGAAGCTCTGTCGCTCGTTGCGTGGGACTGAGAGTTCTAAGTCTTCTGCTTTGACTCCTGGTAAAGCCAGGAGGTGTTTTAACTGCAATGTGGCGGGGCATGTCCGTGCACATTGCCCTTCTCCGCTAGTAACGTGTTACAAGTGCGGGCTTGAGGGACATCGAGTTCAGTTTTGCGAGTTGGTCACCGAGCCTTCCGAGGCACGGATTTGAGCACTGAAATCAAGACCAACTCCGAGGAGTCCCTGAGGGGCGTGGTCTATCAGTTGTATGTTATGTTATTTCCTTACCCGGTTGTTTCGAATCTCGGAGATAAAGTTCTTTTATTCGAAGTGGATCGTTTTGTGTTTATTTTTCGTTTTCTCAACTATGCACGGTGCTTAGTGTTTTGTGATTGTTCGGATAATTGACTTGATTGTATTATCTATTTGATGACGTTTGTCACTTGTTGATTTTATCATGTCCCTAACGGCGACGTTGTGTTGGTCGTCGTGGAGCGTGTTTTCACACCGTATATTCCGTTGCGTTGTATGTAACGTTTGCCGCTTGGCATAAGTTACGCGTTTCTTGCGTATCTCATTGAGTTTTCTGGCGGGATATTGCTTCTCCTACTTGTTTTAAGTTTCGGACGAAACTTCTTTTAGGAGGGTAGAATGTAATATCCGCAATTTCAATTCGGTAATTTTCTTTTTGGAGGAAGTTCGTTTTGACGACTCGCTCTGACCGTTTCGTCATTTCGAGAATGATTAATTCTGCACTTTTTGTCATCCGAGTTCGTTTGTGTCGTTTTATTGAGTTCCGTGTCCTTAATCGACTTTTCTAAGTATGAGTTCGACTTTGTAAAGTCACCACTAATTTTGGTAACCCCAAAAATTCTAAATCTTTACAATATTATAGAGCATCGAATTAGCTTTCCAATGGTTCAAACGGTGAGTCAATCCGAGTCCGGACGAGAGAGTTATGGTCGTTTTAGCTCACCCGCTCATTTGGCGATCCTTGCCGGCCGGACTCGGCCGTGTCGCTGGCACGGCGAGCCGTACTCGTCGGATAAGCGGTAGCGTCTGCCCAGAGGCCCGACCGTGTTCGAGGACACGGTCGAGTCAATGCCGAGCGCCCCTTCGCGACACGACCGTGTCATGTCGGACACGGTCGAGCCCTGCCGGCAATCGCGCACCACGACCGTGTCATGCCGGACACGGTCGAGTCTCGACTATTTAAGGCACAGCGGCGTATTTCCTTGATTTCTCATTCCTTTTCTTCCGTTCGCATTGTGGGTGTATACATCATGGAGACATGATGTTGTTCTTTCAATACATGAAGTTTTGAGTCTCATATCATCAATCATCCGTCCTATAACATCCTCCGATCTACCGAATCGAATTGATTTCCTAGAAATCTAATTTTGGGGATTTTGGGTATTTTGGTTGTTTTCGTCCGATTAATCCGATTTAACTTAGGATTTTGATGGATTGATGATTATTTAGATGTATTATATCATTTCCCTTGTTATTCCATGGTTGGATCGTATCGATTCGTTGTTTGAGTCGAGTTCTTGACCGACGCCTTGAAGGTGTCCAGTAAAATGTCTTAGAGGGTTTTCGGGCGTTCTACGATTATTCTTCCTCGTATGGTTGATGATTTATTGATTGTATGATGTTAGGGTCGTGTTTCTTGCGAAGAAACCGTGTTGAACCTTTCGTTCGCCGTCGTCTTCCGTTTCGATAGCATTGGGCGTTTGAAGCTTTCGGTTGAGCCGTGTTCGGAATACTTGCGTGCGATTTTGAGGCAAGTATCTTGCCCATACATTTCATGTTTCGTTGATATAATTCTTGATAAATGGTTTTATGCGAAATCCAATATTTAATGAACGTAAAAAAAGGGATTGGTATGTTCTCGATAAATGATGTCTTTCAACGATAATTCGTATACTTCGTGAATATGTATTCTCGGAATATGTGTATTGGTTTTGTATGTTGAAAGATAATATGATCAATTCGAGTGAGTTTGATAGACCGTAATCCTTTGTCGGGGATTACGTATTGTTATTATGTACTTGTTCGGTAAGAACGTAATGTGTGTGATATTAGTTGTTACTCCTTGAAAGGAGTTTGTGATGCTTAATGTTGTTTGGATTGATAAGTGATTATTGTTGTGTGCTTGATGTATTGTGATGTGCCTCGGGTAGGATTTGTTGAATCTCAGGATCCATACTTGCTAGTATGGGTCGGGCGAAACCGTAAGGTTATCCAATCGGGTATGTCTTCTTGCGGGGACTCAGGGTTCGGGGCTTTCTAGCCGATGCGGGATAACTTGTAGGGTTATCATCGGGTATGTCTTGCGGGGACTCCGAGGTTAATGGCTTGTTAGCGCGATCGGGATAACTTATGGTTGTGGTTTGATTATGTACGTATATGTGCTTGTAGTCACGTGATCAGTTACGGTGACATGTGATTTGATATGTTTTTCCTATTGGGTTATTCACTCGGGTTTGTTCTTGGGAGCATCGAGGTTCGTGGCTTGTTAGCACGGGACACGAATAATCCTTAGGAACATGTGATTTGTGATTTGGGTCACGGACCCGTGTTTTGTGAAATGGGTTATGGACCACTGCGTATTATTCTAGGAACTTGAATTTTGGAAAATGACTTTTGGGTTGTGTCCCTAAATGTTTTTGAAAGGTTTGAGAATTCTTAAAATCCCAAGTGTTTTCAAAACTCCCGAAATCGTAAAATGTTTTCATAAGATGTATATCGGGTTTACCCCTATCTTTCGATTTAACCGTTTTGATTAAGTGATTTACCTCGGGAAGTATGTTTATGATTAACATGTTCCGTGGAGTATGATATGTATGGCTCGTTTTCGTATTTTATACTTGCACTAGCAAAACAGTGGAGTTTGCTAACCCCAGTATTCGGGGGTGGATGTCTGTATTGCATTCGGGTTTTGGAGCGAGCACGGGAGTCGGCATGAAGGATGATGAAAGATGAACGATACTAATCACACGAGGACCCGTTGTTGTCGTATTGGTATAGTTGTACTTTTATTTCATTGCTATATCTTTCCGTTATGCGGGTGTGGTTGTATTTTTGACCCCTGCGTGGGCATGAGTTGTATTCGAGTTGTATGTATTTATTGAAAGACCAAATCGGTCTACTGAGTCATTTTTGCCTTGAAGGCATTGTCGAGATGTTAAATGTTGTTACCAGCCTGGTAGATCCTCGAGGAGAGGGTCTACGGCGTGTAATATCCCTGAGTGGATTGGGGGTGTTACACAACATACTGTAAACATAAATACTCAATATCCAGGGCAAACTTTCTAAAAGTACATCCATCAATGTTCACAAAACATGAATAAAACAAAACTGTAGTATTTGAGATTTAGGAACTTACAACCACGGTCCACACGACGATGCTGGCTCAGTAGTGATGTTACGAACGACCAATAATCAAATAACGTAAACTGACCCAACTAACCCGACTGCCAAGATATCCATGAATCTTAGCTCCGATACCATATTCTGTAACACCCCGAGATATTCGGAATAATTACAGTAGTAAACCCTTTAGGTAAGGATTTACAAGGCTAATTTTAAAAAGAGTGTAAATATAAACCAATCGTACAACTGAAGTTCAAATACAGGTTTGATTCAACCGATCAAATGAGTTAACTTATACAACCATATTGAAAGGACATTATTAAAACAGACGTACTCGAGTACTAAATAGACCAAGGAGACAAATCACAATAACAATAAACATCAACCACATCACTGAGCCATTTCATCGTCCTGTCGGTACTGTGGTTGCTTCCCTGCTCCTCGGCTACCTGAACATCAAAACAATGTCCACCCCCGAAGGGGTTAGCAAAACAATGCTAGTACAAGTATCGTAATACATAAATCATCAATGCATCATAAAACATGCAAAATGGACTTCCGCCACCGGAATCCAACGATGCGAATCCTCATGATTCCATCAACACAGTACAGGGTAATCCAGCGATCCAGCGCCCTTGGTATAGATCCTCATGATGATCCCGTCGGACCAACGCATGGTGGAAAACCTGTCCAGCGATCCAGCGCCCTCAGCATAGATCCCCATGATGATCCCGTCGGACCAACGCATGGTGGACATTCGATCCAGCGCCCTCAGCATAGATCCTCATGATCCCCTCGGATCATTTATATCATAAATCAATCAACTATGCATACATATATGCATTTCAATATGTTCATCAATACGAACAAATAACAACGAATACCACGAGAAATTTCAGAATATATCTCATATTCCACAACATGAACAAAACCACAAGCATGATCAAAGATTCAATATAAATCGAACTCGACATATGATACTTGCCTCGAAAATGGCAAGAACGAAACACTTCAATGATCTCAACACACTCGAAGGCCGCCTCCTTCGATCAACGTAACAAGCTCGAATCTTAACAAAAGGAATGATGTACAAATCATCTCAAGTCGAACGATGGCCTAACAATTTGGTCTACGGCCGAAAAGCTCAAAATAAACGATCTGCCTGGACTGCTTAGCGTGCGCTACGTACTCTACGTAACGTGCGCTAAGCCAGCCTGTTAGCGTACGCTATCGTATAAGACTAGCGTGCGCTAGCCACGGACTGACAGTTTGAATCGGCTGATACATAACATACGTTACGTACGTATTGTGCGTTAACTCAACCCCGATAGCGCACGTTAACTAACGTATGTTAGCGTGCGCTAATCTTGCATGGCAGAATACTGCTAACAGAAAACTGGGTTGAATGGTGATGAACTCATGAATTCTATGGTGATAATACAAGTCATCCTCGAGCATATCATGCTAATAAGGTTTGTGGAAGTTCTTTGATTATGAGATACAAATATACGGATAATCATCTCAACATCATAATTCATCTACGATCTTCAAGAAATATTCTAAGTTCCATTCGTCCTACGTTCCAAAATGCATGATTCCAAAGTATAAAATGTAACGACTGGGTAATATCCGTTTACTGATTATAAATCGATTTGAAAATGCTAAGGAGTCCAAATACTAAGATGGTTTAAAGGTTCAAACGATATATAGTGTCGATACGTCAAAAGTATCCTTCTAACATGAGATGACCGATTATAAATGAAATACTAGCTATCAAAACATGATCAACGTCAATACTAACATCGGTGAAGAATCACCTACCTCAAGGTAGTGAAGAACACGGAGGAAATCGAAGCAATCCAACACCGAAGGCTTGAACATCAATCTCCAACGATGTACGATCATCAATCACGAGCTAGGATGTTGATATGGAGTGTTTAGGATGAAGGAAGTTATGTTCTATGTGTAAGAATTCGGGTAATGGGAGAAGAAAGAACTGAAATCACGAATAGGATGTTGTCCTATTTATAAGAAATGGCTATTAGCGCGCGCTAGACCCTGCTCGTAGCGTGCGCTAACGGCTCACTGACTTAACTGTATTCAGAACTTAGCGTGCGCTATGCATATACCTGTAGCGTGCGCTAAGGCGTTGACTTGGCTTTTCCCGAAAGCCGTCCAGGTTCATCCCGACACGATCCGACAGGGGTCCCCCGGCCAGATCTCACCTACCGCACGTCTCAATCAAATTGACCACGCATAGCGTGCGCTAATAATCCTTTGTAGCGTGCGCTATTGAGTCTATGTTAGCGTACGCTACACATAGCCGATAGCGTGCGCTACATGCGCAGAATTACAATTTGTAAATCACATACATGAAATCATACACTCGACAACATCGGATTATGAAATACGGAGAATAATACTCAGATCAAGTACAACGATTACAATATCACAAGTTCCAAATACAAGTCAGAAATCTCGGGTATTACATTAGTCTTGAAGCAATCCATTCCCTCGTCAAACTTAAAAAATGAATTTTGCATTTCATGTGCGGAATCATTTCATTCATCTCAATCTTGTCCCTCTGGTCCACAAAATCATGAAATTTTTAATGAAGAAGTCAATGTGTTACATTCATGTGGAAAATCTTCGGACAGTCCATTTGCTCCAACTTATAATCCAAATTGGAGGAATCATCCAAATTTTTCCTGGAAGCAAAATATGCCTCCAATGAATCAAGGAGGACATCAAATGAATATGTCAAATCAACAAAATGTCCGTCCTAATCAATATCCTCCAAATACTTATCAGTATCCTTACATAGTGCCAAAGAAACCATCTTTGGAAGATACGTTGCAACAATTCATGCAATCTACTCAACAAATGTTCCAATCAACTCAGCAAGCTGTACAATCAAACTCACAGGATTTTTCTAAGCTTGAAACACAAATTGGTCAACTTGCAACAACTTTAGCTGAAAGAGAAAAGGGAAAATTTCTGAGTCAGTCCATCACTAATCCTAAAGGACAATATGAAGTAAACTCTTCTAACGCAGAAGTTCAGTCCATAACTACCCTTAGAATCGGAAAAGAAATACAAAAGCCTGACTATGAACCGGAACAAAAATCAAATGAACCACAAGTTTCAAAATCAAAAGATTCTAAGGAAAAAGAAAAGCCTTACGTTCCAAAAGCACCATTTCCTGAAAGACTTATTCGAAAAGATAAAAGTGCGCAATACAAAGATATAATGGAAATATTTAAATAAGTTCGAATAAATATTCCATTCCTTGATGCTATTAAACAAGTGCCTGCTTATTCTAAGTTCTTGAAAGATCTTTGCACTTTAAAAAGAAGAACAAATGTTCCAAGAAAGGCATTTTTAGCTGAACATGTTAGCTCAATAATCCAAAATAAAACTCCCGTTAAGTATAAAGATCCTGGTAGTCCTACAATATCTTGTGTCATTGGAGATCACATCATTAAACGAGCCTTGCTTGATTTAGGAGCCAGTGTGAATTTATTACCATATTCTGTTTATACATAACTTGGATTAGGGGAGCTAAAATCAACATCTGTGATACTTCAACTAGCTGATAGATCTATAAAAATACCTCGAGGAATCGTAGAGGATGTTCTGATTCAAGTAGATAAATTCTACTTTCCTGTTGATTTTATAGTCATAGACACTGAACCTGTTGAGAATACCAAAGATCAAATCCATGTCATTTTAGGAAGGCCATTTTTAGCTACTTCAAATGCATTAATTAACTGTAGAAATGGCATCATAAAATTTTCTTTTGGAAATATGACTGTTGAACTAAATATGTTTAACATTTCTCAACAACATGATGATCTTGATGATGTCTGTGAGGTAAATATGATAGAGAGTATGGGTCCTTATTTCTTTCCAAAAATAGATAATGATGATCTTTTTGAAAGCTGTCTTGCTCATTTTGGATCAGATTTTGACATCGACAGTTCAATTAATGAAGTAAATTCTTTACTAGAGTCTACACCATTATTGGATAATGATAAATGGAAAGCTAAAACTGAACCACTTGAAAGTCAAATGAATAAAGAAGTACCTATTGAGGATTTAAAGATAGAGCTCAATCCATTACCTGAGTCTCTAAAATATGCATTTTCAGGACCATCAGAAACCCTGCCTGTCATCATAGCATCTGATTTAGATGAAGAACGAGAAGATAAGTTAATCAATGTTCTTAAAGAACATAAAGAAGCAATAGGCTGGACCATCTCCGATATTAAAGGTATTAGTCCTTCTATATGCATGCATCGAATTCACCTTCAAGAAAATGCGAAAACTTCCCGAGAATTTCAAACAAGACTAAATCCTAATTTGAAAGAAGTTGTAAGAGCTAAAATAATCAAACTCTTAGATGTAGGGATCATCTACCCTATTTCTGACAGCTCTTGGGTTAGTCCTGTTCATATAGTTCCAAAGAAATCTGGCATAACTGTAATCACGAATGAAGAAAATGAACTTGTTCCAACCAGAATTCAAACTGGATGGAGAGTCTATATTGATTACAGAAAATTGAACTCTGTTACAAGAAAAGATCACTTTCCACTTCCTTTTATTGATCAAATGCTAGAAAGGTTAGCCGGTCATGCTTATTATTGTTTTCTTGATGGATATTCCGGCTATAACCAAATTCCCATTGCTCCTGAAGATCAAGAAAAAACCACTTTTACCTGTCCTTTCGGAACTTTTGCTTACCGATGAATGCCATTTGGATTGTGTAATGCACCTGCTACTTTTCAGCGGTGTATGATGAGCATTTTCTCTGACATGGTTGAGCGGTTTTTGAAAATTTTTATGGATGATTTTTCTGTATTCGGGTCTAGCTTTGATGAATGTTTACACCACTTAACCCAAGTGTTGGTTAGGTGTAAGGAGAAGAATCTTGTCGTAAATTGGGAAAAATGTCATTTTATGGTTAAAAAAGGAATTGTCTTAGGACATGTGATTTCTAAAAAAAGAATTGAGGTGGACAAATCTAAAGTTGATTTAATATCCAGTCTTCCACCCCCACGAACGATTAAAGAAATTCGGTCATTCTTAGGCCATGCTGGTTTTACCATCGATTCATCAAAGATTTTAGCAAAATCTCAAGGCCATTATGTAATTTACTTTCAAAAGACACACCTTTCGTATTTGATGATCATTGTCTAAAAGCTTTTAAGACACTAAAATCTATGTTGAGCTCTGCACCTATCATCAAATCTCCAAACTGGAATCTTCCTTTTGAAATAATGTGTGATGCATCCGACTATGCCGTCGGTGTAGTATTGGGTCAAAGAGAAAATAAATTGCCAACTGTAATATATTATGCAAGTAGAACTCTAAATGATGCCCAATTAAATTATTCTACAACTGAAAAAGAATTGCTTGCAGTCGTTTTTGCCTTAGACAAATTTCGACCTTACTTGATTGGTTCGAAAGTCATAATTTACTCTGATCATGCTGCATTAAAATATCTTCTTTCTAAGAAAGATGCTAAACCTCGCTTGATCCGTTGGATTCTATTGTTACAAAAGTTTGACTTAGAAATTCGAGATAAAAAGGTCTTTGAAAATGTTGTTGCTGATCATTTGTCTAGGCTAATCGTGAATTTTACTGATAAAGAACCTCCCATTAATGAAACTTTCCCTGATGAACAACTCATGTCTATTTCTCAAATACCTTAGTATGCCGACATTGTCAATTACCTTGTTACTGGTAACATGCCATCTCATTGGAATAACCAAGATAAAACAAAATTTTTAAACGAAGTAAAAAAATTCTTTTGGGATGATCCATATTTGTTCAAATATTGTCCTGATCAAATCATTAGGAGATGTGTGCCAGAACATGAACAACAAAATATCACTTTCTTTTGTCATGATCATGCATGTGGAGGTCATTTTAGCTCAAAGAAAACAACTGCTAAAATTCTGCAATGTGGTTTTTATTGGCCAACACTTTTCAAAGATACACATTCATATTGCAACACATGTGATAGATGTCAAAGATTAGGTCGAATTTCTAAAAGAAATATGATGCCTTTAAGCCCAATTTTAATTATTGAAATATTTGATGTTTGGGGCATAGATTTTATGGGACCTTTTCCAATTTCTTTTGGCAATCTTTACATTCTTGTGGCCGTCGATTATGTTTCAAAATGGGTAGAAGCAATTGCTTGCAAAACAAATGACCACAAAGTCGTGGTAAATTTTTTGAAAGAAAATATTTTTTCCAGATTTGGAACACCACGAGCAGTTATAAGTGATGGAGGAAAACATTTTTGTAACCAATTTTTGAATCATTTATTTAAAAAATATGGTGTTACACATAAAGTTGCTACTCCTTATCACCCTCAAACAAGTGGACAAGTTGAAATTTCAAACAAAGAAATCAAAAATATTCTTGAAAAAACTGTTAATCCTACAAGGAAAGATTGGTCTTTGCGATTGAATGATGCATTGTGGGCTTACCGTACTGCTTTTAAAACTCCCATCGGAATGTCTCCATTTAGGCTTGTCTTTGGAAAACCATGTTATTTGCCTGTTGAATTGGAACATAGAGCATACTGGGCCATAAAACGATTAAATTTTTCATTAGACATGGCTGGAATTCATAGGAAACTTCAACTAAATGAATCGGAAGAAATCAGAAATGATGCTTATGATTGTGCAAGGAAATATAAGAACAAAATGAAATTTTTTCATGATAAACACATTTTGAGAAAAACTTTTTCTCCTGGTCAAAAAGTCCTTCTTTTTAACTCTCGTTTGTTATTATTTCCAGGCAAGTTGCGTTCACGATGGTCTGGTCCATTTATTATTCATACGGTCTATCCTCACGGAGCTGTAGAAATTGAAAATCCAAAAAATGGTAATATTTTCAAAGTAAATGGTCAACGGTTAAAACCATATTTGGAATTAAAATCTTTTGAGGTAGAAGAGATTCTTCTTAAGGACCCCAATATTGTGGATTAATACTTCATTGTGTTTGTCCGGTCAAGTGGCGGATAACGGTACTCCGTGTCTAGTAAAGTCGGATTTTTCAGTTTTCCACAACAACTGATTTTGTAGATATTTTTTTATTCTTATTTTTAATTATGGAACAAACTTTGAAAACAATTGAAAAAAGATTTCCCTTTCTTAGTAAAAAAGTCATTTTGAAACTTTACCAAGCCAAACTTGAAAGGATGAGGTTGCTTATGAATAATGGCATACCTTTTGATATTCGATTCATTATTGAAGCCAAAGTGAGAATAGCGGGTGAATTCACGGAAACACCAACTAGATTTTTACCAGGACATGGAAAAAGTTCATATGCCAAGAAACGACGAGCAAAAAAAATCGCCATTTTCTACAAATGTGCTAGGTGGAACTGTGATTCAAGATGTCGGTCTTTAGGAATTCCTTCCACAAACAGAGAAGATAAAATTCAGTTCATCAAGGATGGTCTGAATAAGGAGAATTTAGATGATATCGAAATTTCTCTTGACACGCATGTTGTGCGACGATTAATTCGCCACGATAGGCGATCGGCGACCTCCCTGAAAAGTCAACCATAGAAGCCAAACTCCGGACGAACACCTAAAGTCCGGCATAATATAGCGATCGTCTTTTGGTAACCAGCGATCGTCTTTTGATACCTGGCGATCGTCTTTGTCTAACGGTTCAGAGGCGATCGTCTCATGCCACGTGGGGATCCAGCATCCGTCAAAGTCGTCGAAGACCGAATCTTGGACAATGGCCCACCCGCGGATCTTCATAGGATACCAACAAAAAGGATCATTGACCTCAGCCTGTCACCTACCGCACCTACCGATAAGGCCGCCGAAAGGTACGAAGTGGACCCTCCTGACAAATGACTGACGCTGCGGCCGGCTTCCCATCGTTCACCCACTGGCCTCCAAGCGCAACCTCGGACCTCAAGGGAACAGCCCACGTGACGGATGATCGGCCGTTTATTTTAATATAGAAAACGGCGATCGCCCGCGATCGCCCGAGGGATCCCAACTACTTAGTCCCCTATAAATAGAGAACTCACTGTTGCGGCCAAAAAAACGGATTCTACCACGGATTAAGTGCAAAAATACACACCAAAGAGCGAACAAAAGGCTCTTTTGGCAAGCACTAACATATTCATAGTGACATTCACACACATTCATCATAAATTCCAAGCAAGAACTCACAGATTCATCCATCTGGTTCTTCCGGCAATCTACGCGCTCTAAAGCCTAGATAACTAGAAGCTTTTACACTCATTGTATTAAATTCTAACATTAATATTTGTACTCGACAGTATATTTATTAATAACATCTCGCGAGAGCATTCGAGCCCGGGACTAACAACCCCGGCAAATCTTGTGTTACCCATTTTCCCACGGAAGTGTTCTCGCATTTTGTTTGTTACTCGATCGTTCCAGCAATACTATCTCCGGATAATATTTTGGGTAACAACAATTGGCGCTAGAAGAAGGGGCGATCTAAACCTTCATTTTTATTCCTACCGTCTCGAAGAACACTCACTGTTCTCCGGACATATACTTGAAGAAACACTCACTGTTCTTCAATAGAAAAACCATCAGAAAATGACATCAGCAACAACCTCCAAGAGGGCCACTCGAGATCTCACGGAAATCTTATTCCGGCGAGGACCGAATCCCACCACGGCGGAAGGCGACCGTGGCGACGCTAGGCTCACTCCCGCCCCGAGGGACGGTTCTAGCCTCTCACTCGATCGCCCAGACATCGAATGCATTGAGGAGGCTATAGCCATCCTCGAGGAACGGCAGAGGGCCCACGATGCGCCCACCATCACCCCGTCGCCAACCGCCGGCAAGCAAACTAAGCTCAAGGGATCTATGTTGAGAAATCGACAAAGCCCCGAGCCGGAGAAGGCTCTCGTAAGGCGGGACGATTCCGTCTTCACCGCCTAGGAGCGATCCCTCATGGCGACCGGGCACTCAGCCCCAAATGGGAGACATCGATATCCGAATCCTTTACCAGAGTTCGGCGTATCCGACTCCCAAGAGACAGACTGGCCAACGAGCCCTGCCGCCCAAGAAGGGAACCCTCTCGGGCAGGAGATCGTCGTTCACCACGGGGCTGGGATCGCACACGATCGCCTTGGTTCACGCTCGAGAGTCAATCGGCGAAAGGCCAGCGACGGCGATAGCCGCCATACAACGCCACTCGGCGAGATGAAGGCGCTCATGGAAAATGGGGCGGCGCCAGAGATCGATCATTGGTTCAAGCGAACCACTCACGACTCGCATCGAGCTCGCCTACCCAACCAACTATCAATCCCCACAAACACCTTTATACGAGGGAAATCGGATCCGAAACCCACTTAAGCAAATTCGGATCTACATGACCGGTGCGGAGCTTCAAATGCGACGAAATGTCGTATGTTCCCGTTAACTCTGGCGACCTCGCCACGGATGGTACACCTCACTACCATCTCGCTCAATCAATTGCTTTGAGAAGCTCGCGAACGACTTCAGTCATACTTCGCCAAAGTCGCTCGCCGGAAGGTCCTCACCGCATGATGAAAATCGGGGGAAGGACGAATCGGATGAGGATTACATCGACCGGGTAGACGAGATAGTCCTCACCGGTGAGCCGTCGGCGACGAGATCGCTCTCAACTCGATTATGAGTGGATTCCACGGACGCCGCCCATGTTCAGCATCTCACAAAAGATATCCCCCGACCTATTCGATCTTCCGCAACAAGGCCGGGTTCCCGGCCGACAGAGGATGCTCTCACTCCGCTTAGAAGAGGGACCATCCGAAGAAGGAAAAGCACCCTCCCATGTCCAAGAAGGCGGTCGCCAAGCCCGTAAAGGCGATCGCCAAGCCGCTGGCGAGTTCAAAGCCTTCGAGGATGTAGAGGTCCACCTTCTTCACAACCTCAACTTATCTCCGGCCCACATCTTCAACGCGATCAAGGGTCGCGAGTGGCTTTCAAGCCAAAGCCAATAAGGGACCACGGTCACCTAGACCGTAGCAAATTCTCGTGCCTATCATAAGAGTCCCGCCACAACACTAGCCTGCCGCGATCTCCTCGTGCAACTCGCGATTGTTTGAGGAAGGCAATGGACAACTTGGTCACCAAGCCGAACCAAGGACGGAAAGGACCGGAGGGCGCGAGCGTCGGCAACACGAGAGAACTCCTCCCAATCCGGCCGCATTGAGCATGAGCGGAATACTCGATGATTCGGTCCCACCGATCAACTCGCGGCCGGGTCAACATGCTTCAAGCGGGAGGTGGAAACCTCGGGGTCTTTCCCGGTTTCCACCATGTCGAACAGAAACGAAAAGCCGAGCTGAGGGCATTCGCCGGGGTCCACGTCGTTGTACCCCCGGAACCGACCATCTCTAGAGACGCGCTCATCACCTTTTCCAACAAGGACAGGGAAGGAGTGCAATGTCCCAAGGAGGATGCACTAGTGATCTCCGCTTGCATCCTTGGGAAGACGGTCGATCGCGTGTTGGTCGACAATGGGAGTTTTTGCAACATCATATTCAAATCCGCCCTAGACCAACTCGGCAACCTGATCAAATTCATCAAGCCTTTCGACACCGTACTTCAAGGGTTCGGCGACAACACAGTCCAAGCCTACGGGAGGATCAAGCTCTCCGTCGAGCTAGTATGCTTTTATGATCCCAAGGTTAGGATTACTAGGAACCTAAGATTTGTAATCATAGATAGGCCCAGCATCTATAATGGGTTCCTAGGTCGCCCCTTTTTAGAAACCTTTGAGGCGGTCGCCTCATCTTTCTTTTACTGTATCAAATTCCCCACTGCCGATGGGACGGTCGGTACTGTAAAAGGAGATCAACTAATGGCAAAGAGATGTTTGAGTTACTCCTATGTTGTTAATTCTTTCAATACTTCCCGTACTGTATGTAACATTGAAGCGACCGACGATCAACCCATGGAGATCGACGAGCCTGAGACTTCGTACCAACCCGACTCAGGGGACGCCATCTCTCATCGATCGACGGACGACATCGAGCCAAGGATCGGTTTCGAGCCAAGTCTCGACATCGATCCAAGGACCGAGTCCGAGATCGTACTAAACGAGAGGCGACTGCCTCGCCAAGAGTTAGAAAGCATTACGATGGATCCGGATCATCCGGAACGGGAGGTACAGATCGGCGCGAGCATCGACCGCGAATTAAAGGGAGATCTGATCAACTTGCTACGTAAGAACATCGGTGTCTTTGCCTGGTCGCATCAAGATATGGTTGGCATAAGTCCCGAACACGCCTGCCATTATCTGAAGATCGACCGGACAATGAAACCTGTTCACGAGCGTAGGAAGTTCGGTCCCGAGAAATACGCAGCTTCGACATAGAAGTCCGTGGTTACTCGGCAAATGCATCGATCGGAGTAGCAATCGACGAACCACAAGGTCGCCAACGCGTGCTCGCCAAAAGCCGATCGCTCTCGGAGATTATGCATAGACTTCACCGACCTCAACGCGGCATGTCCAAAAGATCACTTCCCAATGCCTCATATCGATCATCCGTCGATAGCACGGCAGTTGCGAAATGATGTCGTTTATGGATGCCTTCGCCGGATATCATCAAATCCCAATGGCAGAGGAAGACATAAAACACACATCTTTCCACACGTAAAAGACATATACTTTTGGGTCGAATGCCGTTCGCTTGAAAACGCAGGGCGACCTACCGGCGATTAGTCAACAGGATGTTCGCCGATCAGATCGGCAAGACCATGGAGGTCTACATTGACGATATCGTGGTCAAAAGCCTCAAGAAGGAAGATCACCTCAACGATCTTGCCGAGACGTTCGCCATCCTTGAGAAGAATAACATGAACCTGAAACCCAAAAAATTCAACATCGGGGTTGGCTCCCGGAAGAACTTGGGACACATATAGAGCCAAAGTGGGATAGAGTCGAACACCGCCAAGATACGAGAAATCCTTGACATACAGTAACCGCGTAACATCAAACAGCTGCAACGCCTCACAGTGTCTAGCCGCCCTCAACTGCTTTCATATCACGGCTCGCGATAAAAGCAAGCCTTTCTTCGCGACCATCAAGAACAAGAAGTTCGCATGGACGAAAGAAAGCCAGATAGCATTCGCCAAAATAAAGGAATATCTATCCAACCCCCAGATCCTGGCAAAGCCGATCCCCGGTGAAAAATTATTCCTTTACTTAGCGGCCTCGGAGGTCGACCTCATAGACCTTCATGTGCGAGAAGAGGGGCAACCACACTTGCCGATCTACTATGTTAGCCAGCGCTCCACGACGCCGAGACACGTTACACACCATTGGAGAAGATCGCCTATGCCCTTGTCATGAGTGTACGAAAACTGAGAGCTTACTTCTTCGATCACCAGGTGGAGGTCCTAACCACTCTACCTCTAAGACAAGTCCTGCACCGACCGGACACCAACGGGCGACTCCTCAAGTGGTCGCTGGAGATCGCACAATACGGTATCACTTACGCTCCTCGCACGGCGATCAAAGGCCAAGCTCTGGCGGACTTCGTGGTGGAATTAACGTTCCCTCACAGTCAGACCCAGTCGGCCGACTCCGCCTCGGAAATTATACGTGGATGGCTCAACACCAATGCGAGAGCAAAGGTGGATTGTCCTCATTAGCCCAGACGGTCGAGTTTCACAAATGCCGTGCGTTTCGGTTTCGTGCGACCAACAATGAAGCCGAATACGAAGCTCGTAGGCGGGCTTGATCTAGCCCTCGCCCCTAGATGTTCGACGCTCCATATCTACATGGACTCCCTTTTGGTCGTGAACCAAGTCAAGGGGGAATATGAGGCACGCGCGAATGAGATGGTCAAATACCAAGAGCTAGTCGCCGAAATGTGCACAAAATTTGAAGAAGTACTAATCGAGCAAGTCCCGAGAGAGCACAACTCCTGTGCCGATGCACTTTCCAAACTAGCATCATCGGATGGGGCACCACTTCTCCAACATCCAAATCACAAAGTCAGCAAGGCCGCGATCGACAGAATTTGGTTACCACGGTCGCCATCGCCAAGAGAATTGGATGACTCGTTCATCAAATACTTAAAGACGGAACGGTCCCCGACGGCCGTGTTAAAGCTCGCCAACTCCGGCGTGCGACCGTGTATACCCTATGGACGATCGGCTTTACAAGCGAGCCTTCAGCCTTCCTCCTCAAGTGTATTACACCGGAGGAAGGTCGGCTCGCTTTAGCCGAAATCCATGACGGGATTTGTGGGAACCACGCGCGGGCGAGCCCTCCTCCATAAGACGACAGACAAGGATTTTTCCGCCATCACTTCGAAAGATGCGATCGCTTATGCCGATCTTGTCATAAATGTCGAGATAATGGGCCCCAACATTAAACTATCACCCGAATGACTCACCTCCATGTATAGCCCTTGGCCATTTGCGCAATGGGGCATCGACCTTATAGGTCCCTTTACCGACGGCTCCAGTGGGGGTAAGTTCGCCATCGTTGGGGTCGATTATTTCACCAAATGGGCCGAGGCCGAACCGCTCAACAAGATCGCCAAGAGCAAGTGATCAAGTTTATATGGAAAAACATAATATGCCGATTCGGTTTGCCCTGTGCCATCATCTCCGACAACGGAAACAGCTTGACGGCTTAGAAGTCATGCAATTACGTGAAAAGTGGGGAGTCAAAAGGTTATTCTCGCGCCCTATCACCCTCAAACGAACGGGGTGTAGAGGCGGTGAATAAGATCCTCAAACACACGATCAAAGCACGACTCGAATCCAGGCAAGGAAGATGGGCGAGCGAGCTCCCAGACGCTTTATGGTCCTACCGAACGACGACCCGCAATTCAACCGGCGAAACCCCGTTCGCCCTTACCTTCGAATGTGCGGTGATTCCTTCGAGATCGCCGTCCTCGCCATCGAACCGAACAGAGATGACGACTGACAACGATGTAGCCCGCGAATCGACCTAGACATGCTTGAAGAAAGACGGTGACCTCGGAAATGAAGAACACAATCCACAAAAGGAGAGCCGAGAAGTTCTTCAATTCAAAGGTCGAGAAAGAAGATTTCAAGTGGGCGATCTCGTCCTCAAGAAAATCCAAACCCATACAGCGTCTTTGGTCCAAATCGGGAAGGACCTTTCGAGTATCCAGATGGTTAACTAAAGGAGCCTACGAATCGAACATCCCGACGGTACTCGACCAATACCCTCGAACGCCGTGCATCCGAAAAAATACTATCGTGATAAATTTGTATTCGATTTCAATGATGTACAAGGAATATAATGAGATTTTTGTTATCCCATCTGTTATGGCGATCGCCCCACCAGCATCGCATATCATCGATTTATCGCCGATCACGGCGATCCTAGGAAAAATTATTACGACCATGGTCACGGAGGTCGATGGAACCGACAGCTTCGCCCATGCAAGGTTCCTTTGGGCTGAGATCGTCCGCCCTTCGTTTAAATACGAGGTCGACGTAGCCGAAGGACCCTCCAAAATAGTCAGTAGGCACGATCGCACGTTCTCAAGGTACATCATCTAACATGGTGAACCCGAACAATGCGACGTGCCGTTACCCCCGTCTCAACGTACACCGTCGAGGATCGCCATCTTCATGGCGGGCCGAGGTGGAAGCAGAGCTGACAAGCCGCGGACGTGGTGTCGAATAAGCCGACAACACTCCGCGCAAGGACTCCTCCAGACCGAGATCGCCCGCCTTTCGTTTTAACACAAGGCAGGCGTAGCCTAACGGAGGACCCTCACAAAAAGTGAGTCGCATGATACTAAATATCCCGCGCACATGAAGACACGATTGGGGAGATCGGTCCATCGAACACCGCAACCACACATGACTCTTCAGAATCGGCGAAATGAAGATAGCTCGCCAGACAGACTAGTCTTTGTTCCCTTACTTACAATAAGTGAACAAAAACAAGGGGGCAGGGATAGGCCGAGCTACTCTCAAATACGATCGAACAAAGAGAAACCATATTCGATCGGCTTCGCTCAAAAACATGCAGGGCGATCGAGATCGTCCGACGAAAATTACAAGTAAGAATTCCAATTCGAAACATGTCAATACTTTCAACACTCAGACAATCGGCCGGACGAACAAAAAATCGAAAGCAAATATACGCGTACTCGAAAAATTGCACACAAATAGTCAAAGGCGATCGCATATAATGCATTACGCGGAATGAGAAAAGGAGTATTTTATTCATAAACACAAGCTTCATACATTTCAAGGCCTGAAGGCATTACAACAAAAAGTACAAGTTACAGAGGAAAAACAAAAAGCCTCTCAAAGCCCCGCCTGCTGGTCTTCGCCCTCGGGTCGCGGATCGGCTTGGGCATCGGCCTCGGGATGAATGAGTTTGCCGGTATACCAACTCAAGTCAATCCCGAGGTCGACCAAGTCAAGGATCGGCAGAGAGAATTCTGGATGCAGAGGATGCTTGGAGACATAGGATCTGAAGCTTTCCATCAGAGGACCGGTCTCGACCCCTGCCTTTTTAGCAACTCGGACAGCGTCAGCATAGGCCAAATAGTAAGCGAACTCGCCGACGTGCCCGACGTTAAGGTAGGGATCGACCTCGATCGCCTTCAGCTGCCCTTTCAGATCCGCCGCCGTCTTCTCGACCTCCGCCAGTTCGGCCGCCTTGGCAACATTCTCGCCCCTGGCCTTCTCCAGCTCTCTCTTCGCCGCCTCCAGCTCACCACTGAGCCGATCCACCGCAGCCTTCAGCCCGGTCGCCTCCTCCTGCGAAGCCTCGAGCTTCTGGCGAGTCTCCTTCTCCTTATTACAGGATCGATCGGCAGCTTCCTTGGAGCGACTCAGCTCCTGCTTCAATCGATCCACGTCCTGCTTAGCCCGCTTGGCGGTCTCCTCATACTCTTTCTCCATCGACCGAATCCGGTTCGCATCCTCGATATTTCTGTTCCGGGCGGTCTCGAGCTCGCGATGGAGATGAGCAGTGGAGGGTCGCCCCTCAAAATCCCGAGCAGCTTGGACGGCCATCGTCGCCGCCTGAAGAGCCAGGGCAACGGTCGCCTGCATGGCATCTCCAGATCGCCGACGAGCGATCGCGTCAAGGTCGGTCGTCCAAGCCTTGGGCAGGGAAGTGATTGCCTGGCGAACGTAAGCAGGGACTTCGACAGAACCTTGTGGAGCCTTGCTCGACAGGAAATCCAGCACCATGGGGGCGACGTCCGGGTCGGCGAGGCGAACCCTGCAGCGCAAACCAAGGAAATCAAGGAGTTAGCCCATACCATGCTCGGAATGCCTAACTCAGAAAAATTTTTGACCCACTCTTACCTATTGACCAGCTCGGGGTCGCGTCCGAAAAAAGGCTTGCCCCGGGGTGTCTCCGCATCGGCGATCGCCATCTTCTTCGCCGAGCTGCCAGATGACCGGGGTCCGGTGACCGTGGGCTTGGCGCGCATCGCTCCATCATCGGGATGGCGGAGATAGGAGCCGCAGCGGCCGGAGGCTCAAGAATCGATACGTCCGCCTCGGAGATCGACGGACTCCGACCTCCGCCTCTTGCGGCGTTTGAGCTGCCTCTCCTCGACCACCGGCTTGGCGACGGCGCCTCGGGCCGGGTCTCGTCACCGGGCAGTTGAGACGTCGTCGCAGAACGCGACTCACCGCTTGCCCAAATTAAGGCGACCAAGAACTCCCAAGTCCGACATAGCTATCTCTCAAGGAGGTTCGGCGATTCGGGGAAAGTAAGCCTCTGTCAAAGAAAAGGTGCAAACAAGTTAGATAAAATAAAACAACATCTTGGAGACGATCGTCAAAGAAAGGAAACACCACTTAACCTCATACCTTGAACTTTCAAGTGACGAGGGTAGCAAAACAAACGAGCCCCCAACCGATGAGCTTCAGTACCAAGCGATCGAACGTTAATAAAGGAGTTCGGCAACACACGAATACGCTCCCAAACGATCAAGAAATCAAACGGGAGGTCGCTGGTCGCTGGTACGAGAGGTCCTGCAAAAAGAAAACAAAATTAGATCAGTCCAAGACAAGCTCAATCAAAGGGAGAGTTTAAATCCTTACTCGGATTCCTCTCCCGGAAAATAGTGGGAATCTCCAACTCTTCATTCAGCCCTTCACTCAACGCCGATCGCCATGCCCCGCCGACCCAACACTTTTCATTGGACGCCCTTGGTCTTATTCGGCACGCCAAGAACCACTCTCCCGAGTCGGCCCTGGATATGATAACCGCCGATCGTCCCTTTCTGCGCAGCCAATTTAAACAAATAATTCATCTCCAGCGCGCTAAGGTGACGAAATAACCGGTGACCGCCGAACAAGGTCAACGTGCAGATGATCTGCAGCCAAGCATTCGGCGTCAGTTGAAGAGGCGCCAAATTCCAGGCGATCAGCAAATAGGAGACGGCGAGTGGCAACGGGAATCGCAGACCCGCCTCCATAATCATCTCGTTGACGGCGACCATATCCTGGGGCGGTTGGTCGGCGCGCTCATTCTCCAAAGGCACGTGAAGGGAAACGTCTGAGGGGATGTGATATTTGGCCCTCCAGCGGCTCAGGTGATTCTTGGTCGCCGTACTCCGGATCTGGCCGAGAGTCCACGGAGACGGGACGGCGGCCTGAAAGACCGTCCGATTCACATGTTTGTAAGGGTGAGCGGCGGAGTAGGCCTCGAAATCGACTCGGCAAGGTCCAGTGATCGTTTCCATCATCTCGAGCAAAAGCCACATAGGAGGGGCCGAATCTGCTCTCTCTTTCCCGTGCCTCCCGCACTGCATCGTCTTCATCCACCGGCGAACCCCCTGCTCCGCCGTCCTCGCCACCTCGGCCTCGTTGAAAAGTTTTTCGAGTTCTTCGGTGCAATCCCCGCCGAATAGCTTCAGCCGTCTCCATATCCACTCTAACGGAACCTCCTCCCGTTCGAGCAACGCGGCGACAGGAAGAACTTCCGGTCTCGAAGGTTTTCGATCCTCCCGACATATTGGAAAGTAAAGATAAGGAGAAGGTTAAATTTAATCTTACCTAGAAAAAGAAGAAGATCGGCACTCAAAGGCTCCGTAAATTTCTCGCAGAAATTCGGCTATGGATGCTAAGGGCGCGTAAAAGTGAAGGAGAAGAAGCCCCCTTTTTATAGATGGGAACGAGGGCCTAAGTGCAAAAAGGAGAAACCTCGGGACCGAATCGGAACCGTCACGTGGGGACGCATTAAATGCGGCCCTCGAATCCCGCATACGCGTCTTTTCGAGGGCATGCCGGTAGGCCAGTCCGACAAACCGTCGGATTCCCCCCAACGGCAGCACGACTCGTGTCCCAGCCACTTGTGAAAGGCCCGCCTTCTTTTCCCGCTGCTCCCGACGCGAAAGAAGGTCGTCCATATTTGAATTCAGATCGGCTGGTCGTCTAAACATCGGCGATCGCCAACAGTGCCACCTCACCCCGTGTTTTCAACATCAAGGCGAGCTGGGGGGCAATTGTTGTGCGACGATTAATTCGCCACGATAGGCGATCGGCGACCTCCCTGAAAAGTCAACCATAGAAGCCAAACTCCGGACGAACACCTAAAGTCCGGCATAATATAGCGATCGTCTTTTGGTAACCAGCGATCGTCTTTTGATACCTGGCGATCGTCTTTGTCTAACGGTTCAGAGGCGATCGTCTCATGCCACGTGGGGATCTAGCATCCGTCAAAGTCGTCGAAGACCGAATCTTGGACAATGGCCCACCCGCGGATCTTCATAGGATACCAACAAAAAGGATCATTGACCTCAGCCTGTCACCTACCGCACCTACCGACAAGGCCGCCGAAAGGTACGAAGTGGACCCTCCTCGGACAGCGACTCGCGACGCGTGCTGGCTTCCCATTGGTTCACCCAGCTGGCCTCCAACTGCAACCTCGGACCTCAAGGGAACAGGCCCACGTGACGGGATGATCGGCCGTTTATTTTAATATAGAAAACGGCGATCGCCCGCGATCGCCCGAGGGATCCCAACTACTTAGTCCCCTATAAATAGAGAACTCACTGCTATGCCAAAAATGGATTCTACCACGGATTAAGTGCAAAAATACACACCAAAGAGAGAACAAAAGGCTCTTTTGGCAAGCACTAACATATTCATAGTGACATTCACACACATTCATCATAAATTCCAAGCAAGAACTCACAGATTCATCCATCTGGTTCTTCCGGCAATCTACGCGCTCTAAAGCCTAGATAACTAGAAGCTTTTACACTCATTGTATTAAATTCTAACATTAATATTTGTACTCGACAGTATATTTATTAATAACATCTCGCGAGAGCATTCGAGCCCGGGACTAACAACCCCGGCAAATCTTGTGTTACCCATTTTCCCACGGAAGTGTTCTCGCATTTTGTTTGTTACTCGATCGTTCCAGCAATACTATCTCCGGATAATATTTTGGGTAACAACAACGCATCCTAGTGGACTCGTACATTACAGGATTCGATGTTTGTAGAATAAATTCAAACCAGAATATGAACAACGTCTTGGGAATCTGACGTTAAAAGACCCTGTTTGCCAATTTGTAAGAAAATTGGATGGGAAGCTTCTCCCCTACTCATAGAAGGCGTTTAAGCCGTTTCTGAACGTAAAATCAGAGGAAGATGTGAGCCACAATCACAACTACTGTACATACATGTGAGTATCTTTACTTTTTGTCGTTTTTTAGATTTTCTGAATAAAAAATGTGATACGCAATAAATGCATTCATTATTCTATTGAGTAGTTGAAGCGCAATTAACGCGGTCACAGATTTGACAAATCTTTTTATTTTATTTTGCATCTATAAATAAACATTGCAGTTGTTTCTTTTCTGCATACCTCAAACTTGTATTCTTTTCATTATTTCTCTAAGTAATTTCTTTTCAAATAATGGAATCATCATCTTCCACAAAAAGATTTAACTCCATCTGCATTTTTGGTGGAGCTAGTCATGGGAAAGAGGCTTGCTTTACTGAAGCAGCCCACAACTTGGGTCTTACCTTAGGACAAAAATGCATTCATGTAGTTTACGGAGGAGGAAGTCTAGGATTAATGGGACGTGCTGCTGCTTCTGCCTATATGGAAGGAGTAAAAGTGTTGGGAATCATTCCAAAACCTCTAGCTGAAAGTAAAATCACCGGAGCAACCATTGGAGATGAGTTCAGAGTTGTGAATATGCAATACCGCATAACTCACATGATAAATAATGCTGATGCCTTTATCACCCTTCCCGGTGGTTTTGGCACTCTTGAGGAACTTTTTCATGTGGTTACCAGAGCCCAGCTAAATGTTCATACGAAACCAATAGGTCTGCTAAATGTCAATGGTTTCTTCGATGGTTTACTATCTTTCATCAACTACTCTTCTGAAAAAGGTTTTATTTCTGAGCGAGCTAAACGAATCATAGTTGTTGCAACAACACCAGAAGAGCTGATCAAAAAACTTATTGCATTTGTTCCTGAACCAGACCCAACTCTAGCTAATATTGTTTGGATGGAAGATTTCACTATACGGAAATGCAAAATTTATACATTCCTTTCCCTCTGATATCCCACTTCATCCCTCTTGTTGTTTTTACTTTTTAGCGAGTGTAAAAATCGTGAAAATGATGGCGGCTTAAGGAGTTTTCTTTTCGATCTCTTGACGCGCATCTATCCACGATTTATGTATTGTTATTTCTATTACTGTACTTTTTCGTTTGTTTTTAATAAAAGCATTGATGGCAGCGTAAGGCGACTCTTCGGACTCTCTTGAAGCGCATCTAGGTTGTTTGTGTTATACTTCCGGGTATATATTTTCTTTTGTTGTTTTGCCACACTTATTTCTTGCAGGTCCAAAAAAAAAGGGGGCTTGAGCGAAGCATCGTCTTTCATAAACAGGGAAACCTTATTTAAACCCTTACTCCATTGTTCTTTTTACACAATAAGGATATTGTTTATCATTAAGTGTGGGGGAAGGTGTATATATATATATATATATATATATATATATGCAATAAAAAAAGGCTGAAAATCACGGCACCATTTTCTTGAGAAAACGTTAGTGAAAAAATCATTTTTGGGATGTTTCACTAGTTTTGATAATGGATTTGGATGAAGGTGTATGAAATTCAGTATACAACACCCTTTTTGTGAGTTTTGAGCCTTAGAGCAATCCTTATATATATGCTCTATATTTTTTGTTGTGTGGTCAAACATATTGTGTTCATTCTAGAACTTGCTCATTTATACATTTCGAGACTACATTCATAAACTCTTGCATTAAGATGATAAAGGCAATTAGGATTAACCCCTTGTTGGCTTATATTTTCCCACCCATTACATTTTATCCTTAGAAGCCCCATTGAGCCTGAGCCTATTTCTTTGATCAAGCACATTACTTTAGCCATTATCCATTCTTGTTGATGGCTCATCCATTTGCACCCTCTAGTCAAAGATTTAATTGTGAACTAGATGTGTGACAAATAGGGGCCTATGTTCATAAGAGTATTGTGGAGATTAAGAGCTTTTGTTGAAAGTGAAAGGGTGTGAAGTACATTGGAGTATTGAACCAAAAAAAATATAAATAATGGCAAAAAAAAAAACGGCCTCAAAAAAAAAAAGAAAAAAAGAAAAAAGCGGGAGGTCAAGTGCGAAAATCATCACTATATATACATAAAATAGCACTTGAACTATCCCTTGAGTGATACATAATTCCTTCCAGAAGATCCATTGCATACTTTTCCTTACACAAGAGTATGACCTTACCAGATGAATATTCAATTACCATGTACAGAATAACTTGGGGATGATGGTTTGAGAGTTTTCATTACAGAAGGGGGGGTGTTGATTGTTATTTGTAGGATTTGTTATGCATCTAAATTCACAATTGATCCTGGCTAGCAAACCTCATAATTTGTAACACCCCGAGATATTCAGAGTATATTACAGCGCCGTGGACCCCTACATGGGACCCACCAGGCTACAAACAAGAAAACTCCACTCGACTAACCATCTCGGTTAGCGAGGACACACATTTAAATGATATGACATAAAAAGATACGCCCGGAGCAACCGGCGAAATGAGCATCGACCGACAATGTAACAATTTTAAAGTAATACAATACGGAGTTTGAAATGAAAAGCCAAAGTACTCGCGAGTACAATCTATAAGTTTATAATTGTGAGAACAACCAAATCGAAATGGACGAAAGAAATAAAAAGACCCAAATGCACATGTCAACGACCCAGGCCAACATCCTCGTACTGTCCCGGTGCCCGCTCGTCCGGATAGTCATAACCTGAAATCCATAATAAGAATTTCCCCAAAACGGGTCCCCAAAGGGGTTAGCAATTACGCTAGTACAAGTAATCAAGGCAAACCAATCGCTTACACATTTCACAGTACATGCACCAATATCATTTCGAAAACCAAAACCAGACATGTCTTTTTCCGGAAATAAACAATCAAACAATTTGCCATGGGAACAGGGCTATACCATTGATCCCGCTCCGTGATCCCTTAGGACCCTCCCGAGCTGGCCATATTATAAAACAAATCACGCACACGCATCGCCTTGGGAACAGGGCTATACCATTGATCCCGCTCCGTGATCCCTAAGGACCCTCCCGAGCTGGCTAGCGAAACAAACTCGTGAACCCAGGGCTATACCATTGGATTCCCTCCGTGATCCCGTCGGACACTCCCGAGGTGAGCAATCACACACAATATACATTACTATTTCACGTTAAGCATAAAGGTTTCCAAAAATACTTGCCTTGAGTAATTGATGATGCAACGAACGGAAAGGATAATCACCGACAAACGTTAAGAACCAATGTAACTGAACCTAACGATTCGAAGAACATAATCACAACCAACTCTAGACGAATACGGAAATGGAATACACCCGAAACCCGCCTACGATTCATGTATATTCGTATAGAAATAACAACGAGGGCGGACCACAACCAAACCCTCTCGATTCCACAAAACTATAAAAATATACCATGAATCCGTAGGAAACTAATGATATAAACAAGATTAATCATATTCATCATGGATTAATCAACAAAATGGAACGAATCGGACGAAAATCCCAAAACCCCCAATTTATCGAAAAGTAGGGTTCTAAGAGATTTTACCTTGATTCGAAGATGAACGATGGATGATTAGTGATAGGTGGATGATATGATACTTGAATATGCCCTTACAATGGAGTTTGGATCAAAATCGGACGAAGCCTAGCCTCAGCCGTCGTTCCCGTCGCGAAGAGAAAAGAGAGATGTGAGAAATGAGGAAAACTGGGCCGCTGCCAGTTTATATACTGGCAAGCGTTACGGCCGTAACTCACAACACATACGGTCGTAACATAGGAACATTACGGCCGTAACCTGACTCTCTTACGGCCGTAACTGGCCTCTGGAGAGAATTTGGCAAATTTGACGAATGACACATACGGCCGTATCAAGAACACTATTACGGCCGTATCGTTACTTACGGCCGTAACTCGAACATGATACGCCCGTAACTAGGGAACTGGACCAGGAGGTAAGAAACGAAGCCTTGTTACGGCCATATGAAGGAAGCTTACGGCCGTAACTCTCAATTATTACGGCAGTAACATATACGGCTTACGGCCGTAACCTGGCTTGTGACAGCAGGCCAGTCTGAAACACTGCTCGACGAGGAGACGATCGAAAAGAGAAAAATAACAAGGTGTATCCATGACTAACGGATACACTCACCACGGATTTAAGTCAGAAACTAAAATGTTACGATGAAGCATGATTCCGAATGCCCGAAGGTTCAGGAACAACAAAGATAACAAGAATACCCCAGACTTAGGAAAATTACGAAACGGCCCAAACGTTCAAAATCCGCGATACGACGTCGGATTAACAAACCGAAACTCCCAACACGAACAACTCAACTATACGAACTCGTGAAACCAAAGAAATTACAAAAGCGAACGAGTTCCACGAGAATCGAACATCCATGCCATAATACATGACATAAAACGGAATAATATCAAAACATCACCAAGATCATCCCCGATGGAGAAACTCCAAGAATAACATAGATTCAAAATGTCGACATGGTTACAAGCGAGCTATAACAAAAAATGAAAATACACTAAAACAGGAATATTGGAAAAGAAGAAAAAAAATGCGGATATTACATAATTTTTCCTTTATCCTACCCATACCCAAAGCCACATTACAACCAAAAGAAAGACCTTTTGATTTATGCATGAGTTTATTTTTAAGTAGTGGAGATTTGATTTTTGACCAAGCATATGGTAATGACACATTATGCTCTGATATGAGTGAAATCTTCTCAAATATCCCGTATATACACTTGAGTGAAGAGTGATATCCACCGTGAGGGTATTGAATCTTTTGGCATTCGATTCTCAATGAAGTTGTTAGAATTTGGTGCGACATCCTATTTTTCTCTGATCTCACTTGGGTCATGATCACTTGTTCTCTCTTGATATTGGTTTTGTCATGATTTTTTCAGCATATGAGTATTATAACTCGGGTATAAGATTTGCCCGAGGACGTGCAAAAGATAAGTGTGGGAGAATTTGTTTAGTATATTTTGAGTAATATTTTATTAGTATTTTTTATATATAATTGTGTGTTGTGTGATAATTTATTCGTTTTACCATATATTTATATTATTTCATCTTGTTAGAATTTTCTATAATTTTTTGTCATTTTTGGATAATTAATTGGAATTAAATTATATCTCGCAGTTAACCAACCTAAGACAAGACAGATCAATTGGTTCAAGGGCGATATTTTTACAAAATTCAAATATAGTCACGACTGGTCTCATTTTATTTGTCTCGTCGAGACGATCGTTTTAAAAAAAATTCATCTGAATCCGAGTTCGTATGAAGAAGTTATGACCGTTCGAAGGGCAATTAAACAGACGGACCATATTGTGCCACGTGTCAACACCCTATTGGCCCAGAAATTCAACTATGTACTGATTGTAATATCCTGAATTTTAGGAATACATACCGACTAAATACGGGACTTGTAAATTTATTTGAATGTATTGGAGATACATTTCTGGTCTTGGAATATTTAAAATAAGAAAGGGATACCAGAAATGTTAGTAGAGACAAGATTGGAAATTTTCTCGGAGGTGTCGTGGACAAGTATCAACTTTGAAAAATCACCACGAATTTTTGGGATGTTGAAAAATTCTGAAAATTTAAAGTATTATGTATATTTGAGTTAGCTTTCCAACGGTTCAAACGACGAGCCAATCGGAGATCGGACGAATAAGTTATGATCGAATTAGTGGAAGACTATCAGCTGTCGGGCACCGTGCGTCACTGCGTGCGTCAGCGCCCGACAGGCGTCCGAGAATCCGGCGCGGCCGAGGCACGGGTCGTCACTCATAATGCCTAGTCATGATGCTGTCTTGACCAACTAGCAGACTTTGAACCCGAAAATAGTGGCCTTACCTTTAAGACTGTCCCATAACACTTATCCATACCTGTATAAAATTTACATGACTTAAAGGAAATACTTTTTATCCTATATTGGAGATGTTTATGTCCTCCAAAATGCTCAAAAACTCAGCGAATCAGAGCAGCCTTGTCCAGGAGACGCCAGGTAGTTGTTTGATGAAATTCCCCAGAGAATCTGTGAATTCCAGTCTGGGTTGCCTTCTTTGAACTCGATTACCTCTCAATACGTAAGGTATTTTACGAATACATCTCGAGCATATTATAAAGAAAATTCATATAAGTAAAAATCTTATTTGGAATATAGGTATTGAGTCAGAATACCTTGTTAATATGAACTGTTTTATAGTTAGTCAGCCCTGTTATTTTCAGTCACTTCCAGCAACATTTCTTTTGAAGTTGATCGAGTTGTCTAGTTTGAACACGTATATCTTTGAACCTGAAAGTCTATTTTTGATAAAGTTTCATGAAATTTGTACCAGAGATACATGTTATCACAAATCAGTTTTTATTTTGATTTTTATGAAATGTTTAGTCTCCTGTATTTATCAATACATTACCGAGTCAGCTCTATATTTGTCGTTTGTATCGAACGGGTTTAATACCTTATATTTGTGTTTAAGGATGGAAAATTTAATACTATGATTATTAATATTTTTCCATATGAAAATCATGAGTTTTCAAAATTGATGACTTTGGAATATTTTTCGTATTTAAATAGTACGAAGTTTTTATTCGATCAAATAATGGTTATATCATAAATACAACCGAAAAATATTGAATATTATTTTTTATATTTAAAATAATATTCTGGAGTTTTAGTAATGAACTTGTTAAAGTTCGGATCGTCACTTTTGAGAAAGAGAAAAACAAAATTATAAAATTGGGATAGCCGTTGATCGTGGAAATCGAATGTCGTAGTATACTGTTATTGATATCGGGATATAAATATTTTGTCAAGGTGTGGGAATCGAACCTCGGGACTGATTTGCTTTACCGACCCGGCTATTTGAGGCAAGTGTTTACTTGTTCGGTTGTAATGTTTTGATGAGTAATTCCATTTACATTTCATAAGTATTTTATGTTGTATTGCATATTGACGAATGTTCAGTGATGTTCTAAAAAGATTAGAATGCACAGTTGATGATTGTTGAGATACTTGGACAATCTTGGGAAGATTGTAGTATTCGGATATTGTTGATGTCATTTTTGATATTCTTGGTCTATGGTATGCATTTCGGAAAGACGTCCGGATAGAGGTATATTTTATTGTAATCGTACATAGAGGATTATGTACGAGAAAGTATTCGGTATTGAGGTATTATATGGTATTGTTGTGATACTGGGATTTTTATGGTATTATCGTGATATTGGGATTTTGACGAGAATCGTTGGATTACCGGAGGTGGTAAGGTTATCGTTGAGGTTATTATTCTCATGATGCATGGCATGTGAATATTTATGTTTATGTACTTGCGGTTATTTGTCGGACATTATTGCTGATCCCGTTGTGGGACTTGTTTTTCAGGTATTGAGGACTTTGATGGTTGCGGTCGTGAGGCGAGGATTCCGGACGATACGGCTATGGCATATTGTTGGGAATCGTGTATTTTGTTGTGTATATCATTATTGATGTATATGTATCTTGATCGTATTTCTATCCGCCGCGTGAGTTCTTTCAAATGGCTTTCGGCTTTATGCCAATCGAGTTTGATTTCAAAACCGATTCCCTTAACCGAGTTTTGGCCTTGATCGTCTTGACGGTAGTTGGGTGTTTTCAAATGATTTTGTGAGTTTTGGAAAATACTACCGTCATCGGCCTTTGGCGTTTTGTAAATGATTTTTAGCTGGTGGGTTCCGGTGCGGGCCCACGGCGTGTAATACTCCCGTAAGGTTTTGGGGTGTTACAAATATGGTATCGGAGCCCAAGGTTTTGTGATAACCGGGCATGTGTGTTATGTGGCTCTCTGGTGTGGTAGTAGCGTGATGTTTGTGATGTTTTGGAACCGTATGATTTTTGAGTACGTCGTGGTGATGTGTGGGTTTGGGGATTGTTGGTGTTCCCGAGACCGATGAGGCAGGAGTGAACGCCGGTGCCGTGGTCATGTGCAATGTGCGGCTCCATCGGGAAGTGAACGCCGGTGCGAGGCACGTGCAATGTGCGGCTTTCGATGTGGAGTGGAACGCCGGTGATACGTGCATGTGACAAGGAGCGGCTCATGCGCTTTAGGTGAGGAGACACGGCGTCACGAGATCCCACAAAACTCGGCAGTGGTCTAAACTTATTGTGGTCTTGGCGGAGACCAATTGTTTTCAAATTGTGATTGATTCATTTTGCACTCTTTTTGTGTCGAGATTTTGAAATGGTGTCATATGCTAGTATCACGGAGATCATCGACTTCACTGCACTGTAAGTATATTGTTCCAATTGTTCGATAATGATTGTTTACTTTTGGTGATATTGGATTTTCTGATTAAACGGTTGTTTTTAAGAGGATTGCAAGTTTCGAGGACGAAACTTATTTTTAAGGGGGGTAGTATGTAATATCCTGAATTTTAGGAATACATACCGACTAAATACGGGACTTGTAAATTTATTTGAATGTATTGGAGATACATTTCTGGTCTTGGAATATTTAAAATAAGAAAGGGATACCAGAAATGTTAGTAGAGACAAGATTGGAAATTTTCTCGGAGGTGTCGTGGACAAGTATCAACTTTGAAAAATCACCACGAATTTTTGGGATGTTGAAAAATTCTGAAAATTTAAAGTATTATGTATATTTGAGTTAGCTTTCCAACGGTTTAAACGACGAGCCAATCGGAGTTCGGACGAATAAGTTATGATCGAATTAGTGGAAGACTATCAGCTGTCGGGCACCGTGCGCCATCGTCGGCGCGCCCGACAGGCGTCCGAGAATCCGGCGCGGCCGAGGCACGGGTCGTCACTCATAATGCCTAGTCATGATGCTGTCTTGACCAACTAGCAGACTTTGAACCCGAAAATAGTGGCCTTACCTTTAAGACTGTCCCATAACACTTATCCATACCTGTATAAAATTTACATGACTTAAAGGAAATACTTTTTATCCTATATTAGAGATGTTTATGTCCTCCAAAATGCTCAAAAACTCAGCGAATCAGAGCAGCCTTGTCCAGGAGACGCCAGGTAGTTGTTTGATGAAATTCCCCAGAGAATCTGTGAATTCCAGTCTGGGTTGCCTTCTTTGAACTCGATTACCTCTCAATACGTAAGGTATTTTACGAATACATCTCGAGCATATTATAAAGAAAATTCATATAAGTAAAAATCTTATTTGGAATATAGGTATTGAGTCAGAATACCTTGTTAATATGAACTGTTTTATAGTTAGTCAGCCCTGTTATTTTCAGTCACTTCCAGCAACATTTCTTTTGAAGTTGATCGAGTTGTCTAGTTTGAACACGTATATCTTTGAACCTGAAAGTCTATTTTTGATAAAGTTTCATGAAATTTGTACCAGAGATACATGTTATCACAAATCAGTTTTTATTTTGATTTTTATGAAATGTTTAGTCTCCTGTATTTATCAATACATTACCGAGTCAGCTCTATATTTGTCGTTTGTATCGAACGGGTTGAATACCTTATATTTGTGTTTAAGGATGGAAAATTTAATACTATGATTATTAATATTTTTCCATATGAAAATCATGAGTTTTCAAAATTGATGACTTTGGAATATTTTTCGTATTTAAATAGTACGAAGTTTTTATTCGATCAAATAATGGTTATATCATAAATACAACTGAAAATATTGAATATTATTTTTATATTTAAAATAATATTCTGGAGTTTTAGTAATGAACTTGTTAAAGTTCGTATCGTCACTTTTGAGAAAGAGAAAACAAAATTATAAAATTGGGATAGCCGTTGATCGTGGAAATCGAATGTCGTAGTATCGTTATTGATATCGGGATATAAATATTTTGTCAAGGTGTGGGAATCGAACCTCGGGACTGATTTGCTTTACCGACCCGGCTATTTGAGGCAAGTGTTTACTTGTTCGGTTGTAATGTTTTGATGAGTAATTCCATTTACATTTCATAAGTATTTTATGTTGTATTGCATATTGACGAATGTTCAGTGATGTTCTAAAAAGATTAGAATGCACAGTTGATGATTGTTGAGATACTTGGACAATCTTGGGAAGATTGTAGTATTCGGATATTGTTGATGTCATTTTTGATATTCTTGGTCTATGGTATGCATTTCGGAAAGACGTCCGGATAGAGGTATATTTTATTGTAATCGTACATAGAGGATTATGTACGAGAAAGTATTCATATTGAGGTATTATATGGTATTGTTGTGATAATCGGGATTTTTATGGTATTATCGTGATATTGGGATTTTGACGAATCGTTGGATTACCGGAGGTGGTAAGGTTATCGTTGAGGTTATTATTCTCATGATGCATGGCATGTGAATATTTATGTTTATGTACTTGCGGTTATTTGTCGGACATTATTGCTGACCCCGTTGTGGGACTTGTTTTTCAGGTATTGAGGACTTTGATGGTTGCGGTCGTGAGGCGAGGATTCCGGACGATACTGGCTATGGCATATTGTTGGGGAATCGTGTATTTTGTTGTGTATATCATTATTGATGTATATGTATCTTGGACTGTATTTCTATCCGCTGCGTGAGTTCTTTCAAATGGCTTTCGGCTTTATGCCAACTGAGTTTGATTTCAAAAACCGATTCCCTTAACCGAGTTTTTGGCCTTGATCGTCTTGACGGTAGTTGGGTGTTTTCAAATGATTTTGTGAGTTTTGGAAAATACTACCGTCATCGGCCTTTTTGGCGTTTTTGTAAATGATTTTTAGCCTGGTGGGTTCCGGTGCGGGGCCCACGGCGTGTAATACTCCCGTAAGGTTTTTGGGGTGTTACACTGATGTCATCCATGACATCAGCACCCCTAGCCGCCGTGAAATAATTGGGAGGTGGAAATTTTTAATTGTAAAAATTATTATTTTATTGATTTTGAAGTAGTATAAATAGGGGATGAATGTGTAGTGTTTTGGGGAGAAGAACAAAAGGAGAAAAAAATAGAGAGATATTATTGTAAGGGAGAGAAATAAAAATATTGTGTAATAAAATTATATTTGAGTAATAATATTATGGAATATTTATTTATTTGTGTTGTTATTATGAATGAGTAATTTTCTTTTACTGGGGTTATGATGAAACCATGTCTATATTATTATTAATATTTATATAATAATTCCAAATAAATGTTTTTAATGATTATGATTTTCGCTTCAATAGGGGAATGTTATTTCATCAACTATATCACGTATTTTTGATAGTTATAAATTCCCACTTGCTTTGTGATTATTGATATTAGTTAATTTCTTTGATTATTTGTTTTCCATTAAATTGGATACATATAATGCTTAGAAATTACATTTTTTAAGCGAAGGAAAATCTATATTTGAATTATAATTTTGTACTTATTGTCAAATCTATAGGGAAATAGTGAGATTGATTTCAGAATCTATTCCCTAAATTTCTTGGAATTAAAATATAAAATAAATAATAAATAGACATTGGTGGATTTTAAACCCTAGTAAATTATTTAAAATCAATTTACCTAAAATCTACTTAAAAATTATTGTTATTTGTTGCAATTATTATAACCAATAAAAAATCAAATTATTTGGAACTAGGTTAGAATTTAATATAATTTGGTTCAAAACGATAGGACTATATTTACTTCACTATCATAGTCCTCCCTGTGGAATCGACCTTGCACCGCATATCTACATCGAACAAATCGTGCGCTTGCGAGTATTAGACTAAAGAATCAACACAACAACAGTATTTTCAAATGACACCATCAGACGGTATCTAGAAAATATGTTTTGAAGTACTTCGGACACTGTAAAATATTATCGTCATATTTTTTGTGAACGAAAGGATTTGGATTTTTCTTTTATTTTGCAAAACGATTTTTGATTCTCGGAATTTTAAACTTCATATGTTCACGTGTTGGGGGCTGCTGTGATAATTTTGCAATCCTGCAGCTAGTTGTTACGGCCGTAAGATGTTTTCCATTACGGCCGTAAGCCCAGAGTTGTTACGGCCATAAACTTTGGACTGATCCGGTAGTAATTTGTTGTTACAGTTGTATCTGTGCCCCTTTTACTGATTATTTAATCCCTGTTAATATATTTGTGATGGATGGCATGGTAACATGTTGTTACCCTGTATATCGCTAGTAATGGTAATGATATATATATATATATATATAAGATAACTTTGATGATATTGTCTATCGAGTAGGTTAGTGTTTCAAAGTGTTATTTTTCAAGTGATCTCGAATCAAAACATTCCTGATAATGAGATACATAGTTTTGATTAAACGATCGAGGTATTAAAAGTTTTCAAAAACTTCATTTCATCAAATCTTTCAAACTCGCAAATTTTAAAATTTTATCATCTGGACAATACCCCGGAAACATTTTATTTTATTGCTAGTGCTTGATCCCTACGATACGTTTGTGATTTTGACCGTGTTTGATTTGGTAAAATCCAAACATGTCTGTTGATGTGACTGTGTGAATTACCTTTGATTTAAGTCCTAACATTACGGTGTTAGTTCGTGCACTTGTGTGATGACTTGGGGTTGATGTTATATCATGCTACTATTTATTGACCTACATTGGCGTTGTGATGTTTGTTTGGTTGTGTTATTCTGATTAGTCGTCCGTTCAGTATGCCGAGAGGCCAAGGACGTGGTCGTAGCCGTGGTCGTGATTAGGAGCGTGAGAGGGTGACTCGCTCATTATCGAATGCCAATCAGCTTAGTACGGATGGTCATGATGACCCATCAGGTGATCAGCAGCAAACATCCAGAGGTAATGTTGACATTGGCGCCGCCACGATCCTTCGTCAGGTGGCTGACCAGTTGGTTCATATGAATCAGATCGTACACCGAGACGGGATTCCAGATGAGGATAACGGAGCTAGTAAATGGTTACGAGTTGTGATGAGAATGCACCCGCCCCGTTTCGTAGGTTCTTCAGACTCGTTAGGCTGGGAGAAGTGGCTCTTCCAGTTGGACAGAACATTTGATGCTGTAGCTTGCCCCGATGAGAGAAGAGTACCCATCACCCAATACCTGCTTGACAATGAAGCTGCACACTGGTGGGAGGCCGTAGCGCCTAGTGATCGTACAACTACTTGGGCCGAATTCAAGATTTCCATGGAGGCCGAGTATTTTCCGCCGCCTGTTAAAGAGCACAGGATTATCGAGTTTTTCTCGGCTACGCCCCGAGACGTGTCGGTGTCTCAAGCAATAGTCGATTATAATCGACAACTGTGTTATGTTCGGGATCAGGTGAAAAGTGAGGCAGATAAGGTTCGTTATTTCGATATGTGTATGAAACCTCAGATTCGGCAGTGTATGGCTCCTTTTATGTGTACAACCTTGAAGGACTATCAAGATCGAGCCTTGGATTTTGAGATGGCTATAATGTCTACCGAGTCCGTATCAGTAGCGAAGAAGCAGAAGATCTCCGATGACGCATCGGGAAGTAGGGGAATTGGGATCCCTACACCTCAACCCTCGTATCAGTCGAGTATGGGACCTTCTCGGTCAGCTAGAGAATCCAAAAGACCCAAGCCGGTGTCTTTGAGTTCTGGTAATGCTCCTAGGTGATTCAATTGTAACGTTCTAGGCCATGAACACACGCATTGTAAGAAACTGCCAGTGACTTGTTATAATTGTGGACACGAGGGGCATCGAATTCAGTACTGCGAGATTGTTGCCGAGATGATAAGGGACCGGAGTTCCATTCCTACTTCCGGAGGGCCCAGTGATGTCCAGTGATGGTGTTTTTGGTACTCGTTGTGCGGATTGTTTCTCGTGTAGAGATGTATTTTGTGACGCTTTTATGTTTGGAACTCATTGGATGATATTTTGTTTTGAATGAGTTCTCGTATAGTTGTTGAAACTACGGAGACGTGTCAGTGGACCGCGGGGTCATGATTATGGTATTTTATTATGTGTCATTATGTTTTGTTTCGTATCACTGTGATGACCTTAGTTTAAGTTTCGGGATGAAACTTCTTTTTAGAGGGGTAGAATGTAATACCCGAGATTTTTATCTTCCAGTTACCCTGAATTATTCGTCGTGTGGTTCCGATTATTTGTTTCGTTGCGATTATGTGGGATATGTTTTTTTTTATGATGCACTGTATGATTTGTACTGTTGTGTAGTTCGTCGAGCGAGACTTGTGTTGCCGGCGGATCTTTGATTAATGTATGCTTGGAATGTGGTATGTTACGTTTCGCAAATTGGCTCGTTACTAATTTGAATCATAATCGGTGCATTAGTGTATCCGAGTCGTCGTCGAGCATGTTTTCACGCCGTATATTCCTTCGCGTTGCTTGTAACGTTTCGCCGATGGGCGTAATTTACGTGTTTCTTGTGTATCTCGTTGATTTTTCCTGGCGGGATATTGCTTCTCCCTACTTGTTTTAAGTGTCGGGACGAAACTTCTTTTAAGGAGGGCAGTATGTAATATCCGCAATTTCGATTTCTGGTAATTTTGTTTTTTTGGCAGAAGTCCGTTTTGATGACTCTCTCATGACCGTTTAGATATTCCGAGAATATTTAATTATGCACTTTTTGTCATCCGAGTTCGTTTCGATATCGTTTTGTTGAGTTCCGTGTCCTTAAGCGGCTTTTCCGCACTTGAGTTCGATTCGTGCGAATCTCATTCGAAACTGTTGTTTCGAGTTTCTCGTAAGTTCATTTAATGTTATTATTCATGTTGCGAGATTTGGTTTGGTGTTTCGATCGTGTATCGTGTATTTCGGACGTTTTGGGCCGTTTTCATAATTTCCCAAAGTTTAGGGTAATTACTTTCCGTTGTCGAATTTTGAGCCTTCGGGTGGTCGGAATCGTGTGTTTTCTTAGTGATCGGATTCGTCTTTGCGAGTACTTCATAACCGTATCTTCGTATTATATTCAGGTCTGGGTTTCGGGATTTTCCGGACCGTCGGATCGACCGAGTCCTGGCTGGCAAGGCCTGGCCGAGTAACGGCCGTAATGGCCCAGCAGTTACGGCCGTAAGGCCTGCTACGTATGTAAGCCTTGTCCGGTCACGTACGTAGCGCTGCTGGCAGTGTTGGGCGGAGGACTCGGCTATGGCCGGTTACGGCCGTAAGCCATGGCCGATTACGTACGTAATGCGGCCGGCAACGGCCTATATAAGACCCAGCAGACGGGTTTTTCATCATTTTTCTCACCCATTTCATCCTCTTACGCGGCTGGAGATTGGTTAATCATGGAGGCATGTTGTTAGACAATGAATCCATGAAGCTTTTAGGTTCATATCATCAATCGTCCGTCCTATAACATCCTTTGATCGAGCGAATCAGGTCAGATTTCCTGGAAATCCTAGTTTGGGTAAATTGGGGGTTTTGTTCGTTTTCGTCCAATTTAACCGTAATAACTTAGAATTGTGATGGATTGATGATTATTTAGGTGTATTCTATCATTTCCATTGTTATTCCACAGTTTGATTGTATTGATTCGTCGTTTTGGTCGAGTTCCTAGTCGACGCCTTGAAGGTGTCCGACAAAAGGTCTTAGAGGGGGGATTGGGCGTTGTTTGATTATTATCCATCGTACGATTGTTGATTTATCATTGGTATGACTTAGGGACGAAATTCTTGTGAAGAACTCGAGTCGGAACCCTTCCGTTCGTTGTCTTCTTCGGGGTCCGAGCTTCCCGGTCGAACCGTGTTCTTCGGAGTATTCAGTAGCGGTTATTAAGGCAAGTATTTTACTATACGAATTGTCTTGTGAATAGGGACGTCGTGTTATGGTTATGATGAATTGATTTATCTTAGCGAATGTGCTTCGTATTAATTGATTATTATGAACGATTGATGGTAACGATAATACCTTTACTTAGTTAACATCGTGGAATTGTGTTGGATGTGCAAATCATCTAAGTTTGTGCCGGGCGTGGTTCGTCATTGTTTAGTTGTTGTGATGATTATGATAATTGTGTTGTTTTGGTTTACATACTTGATTATATATTTCGGTGTAATGTGGAATGGCTTGTCATTTGATGATTATGAGTTGTGTCGTGTCGATGTGTGTGTGTGTGTTCTATGTAGGGTCTGACGAGGCCTCTGGAGTTCGGTACATGATGTGTACGAACATGGTGTGTGATCCAGGTAGGGTCTGACGAGGCCCCTGGAGTTCGGTACATGATGTGTACGAACAAGGTGTGTGATCCAGGTAGGGTCTAACGAGGCCTCTGGAGTTCGGTAAATGATGTATACGAACAATGTTTGTGGCCGGGTAGGGTCCGTCGAGGCCTCCGGAGTTCGTTACATGATGTGTACGAACAGTGTGTGTGGTCCGGGTAAGGTCCGTCGAGGCCTCCGGAGTTCGGTACATGATGTGTACGAACAACGATCATATAACAATGATTGTTTGGATAACATTTTAAATATGGGTCTCGGACTCATAATTATATCTTATCTAGCGTGTTTTGAAATGAGAATCGGGCTGAGGCCCTAATGTTTACGAAATGGTTTTGTAAATTGGGACTCGAGGTCCAAAAGAATTTCTACTTCAAAAATCCCCGAGATGATGAGTTCCTTTCCAAATATCTCTTGCTTGAGTTTGAAATTTTAAAACTTCTCAGGAACATTTGATAATTGATTTTCGTATTAAATTCGTAGTTGCTATTTACTTATTGCATTTCGTATCGTATTATACTTGCACTAGTAAAACAGTGGAGTTTTACTAACCCCCGAGTAATCGGGGGGTGGGTGTCTGTTTTGCGTCCAGGTACATGCAGGTTCAGGGGAGCAGTCACAGGATTGGCACAAGAGGATGACGAGATGCGATACTAATCAAGAGTCGAGAGTTGGTAGAGTTTGGTTGTATTGTTAGAGTTGATTTCAGTCTTCCGCTGTATTGTGTTTCGACCCCTATGTGGGTAATGTTGTTTTAGTCAGTTCTGTTGATGGAGTTGTGTGACCTCATCGGTCTGTGAATTCATGTGTAAGTGACCTTAACGGTCTGTATTATTATATTGTTTGACCCTGGCCGGGCAAGCATTTGGTTGTTTATGGATGTTTAGCCTGGTAGATCCTTGTGGAAAGGGTCTACGGCGTGTAATATTCCCATACGGTTTTGGGGGTGTTACAATATCGACCCCAGCATAAGATGGGAATATCTGCAGTTGAAATCCCCCAAAGAACCGTGGGATGCCGTTAAGGGCCATTGTGGGAACATCCGCAATACTTTGCTCCCAGAGTTGACCGTGTAGTGAAATGAAATCCGCTTGCTTGATTATAAATGGATCAACGATTTCCACAAAGATATGCTCCATCTCAAGGCACGTTAGGACATCAGAGAAGATGATATGATTCAGAAAACCCTTTCCACCTTCCCTACTTCGGCCCTAATACTAGCGAACCATTATAGGCTGGAGTATGACAGCAAACGCATCACTACCTTCAACATGGAAAATGGCATAGTGGTCGAGGACGTGGGGGTTCTTCCAATGTAATGAGAGACTTGGTGCTTCTGGCTCTACTAGCCAAGAAAATCATAAAGCACCTACCCCTCTTGTCAATCCCAAAGTTCGAGTTGGCGATGAACCGTGCTATCGATGTGGAGATGCTGGACAATGGTACAAGAACCGCCATGCAAGCAAGCAAGTCACAGCACATTACAAGAAATATAGAGAGTCCAAAGAACGGAAAGCTCACTATATGGAGGAAGATGCTCTCAACGAGTCCCCCGACATCAATTCCATGGTCACTGATAATCGCACTGTAACACCCCGAGATATTCGGAGTATATTACAGCGCCGTGGACCCCTACATGGGACCCACCAGGCTACGACAGCGAACACCCCTCGACTAACCATCTCGGTTAGCGAGGAAACGCAATCAAATAATACATCACATGAAAATACACCCGGAGCAACCGACTAAATGAGTAACCATCGACAGTGTAGCAATTTAAAATAATACAACACGGAGTTTGAATTTGAAAAAGCCTAAGTACTCGCGAGTACAGTCTATCAGTTTATAAATATAGGAAACAACCATATCGAAGTGGACAAAAGAAATAAGTAGACCCAAGTGCACATGTCAACGACCCTGGCCAACATCCTCGTACTGTCCCAGCGCTCGCTCGTCCGGATGATCATAACCTGAAATCCATTACAAGAATTTCCCCATAACGGGTCCCCCAAAGGGGTTAGCAATTACGCTAGTACAAGTAATCAAGGCAAACCAATCCCTTACACATTTCATAGTACATGCACCAAGATCATTTCAAAAACCAAAACTAGACATGTCTTTTCCGGAAACAAACAGTCAAACAATTTGCCTTGGGAACAGAGTAATATCATAGATCCCGTTCGAGGCCTCTAAGGACCCTCCCGAGCTGGCCACATTATAAAAACAAAACACGCACATGCATCGCCTTGGGAACAGAGTAATATCATTGATCCCGCCCGAGGCCTCTAAGGACCCTCTCGAACTGGCTAGCTATACAAACTCATGAATCCAGGACTCAACCCTTTGGATTCCCTCCTTGATCCCGTCGGACCAACACGAGGTGAGCAAATCACACGCAAAATACATTACCATTCCACGTTAAGCATAAAGGTTTCCAAAAATACTTTCCTTAAATAATTGATGACGCAACGAACGGAAAGGATAATCACCGACGAACACTAGGAATCAACGGAACCGAACCTAACGATTCGAAGAACATAATTACAACCAACTCTAGCCGAATACGGAAATGGAATACACCCGAAAACCCGCCTACGATTCATGTATATTCGTACAAAAATAACAACGAGGGCGGACCACAACCAAACCCTCTCGATTTCGCAAAACCATGAAAATATACCATGAATCCGTAGGGAAACTAAGAATACCAACAAGATTAATCATATTCATCATGAATCCACCAACAAAACGGAACGGATCGGAAGAAAATCCCAAAACCCCCAAATCGCCCAAAAGTAGGGTTCTAAGAGATTTACCTTGGATTAGGATGAAAGATTCGTGTTGATGTTGATATCATACACCAAGAACTTAAGGAAGATGTTGGATGAGATGATTGGAGGAAGAAATCGCCAAGAATCGCCCGAAATCGCCACAGCCGCGGAAGGGAGGAGGAAATGGAAATAATACGCTCATCTCGGTCAACTCCCTGGTTTATATAGCCGAGGAGTGTTAGCGCGCTAATCCTCAAGGTTAGCGTGCGCTAACGGATAAAATTACAGCCAAGCGATTAGCGTCGATCCGGTAGCTGACTTACGGCGTTAGCGTCGCTACTCAAATGTAGCGTGCGCTAATAACTGCTCGGTAACGCGCTATCGACCAATAGCGTCGCTACAGGCATCGATCGAGTCGGTGACAAGCGTCGAACTCACGATCCGTTAGCGTGCGCTACCATACAAGCGTAGCGTGCGCTTCGGCACTGATCGGGTTGATGTAAAGCTGTCCAAGATCTTGGACACTCACGCTAGCGCACGCTATCGGGTATCATCGGCGTGCGCTAGCCTCCCGACATTAGCGTGCGCTAGTCTACGTAGCGTGCGCTAATACGCCATCCATAAGGTGGAAAATAGCCGCCACTCCTGTGGCTTGCTCTCTAGCGCGCGCTACGAATCAGTCGTAGCGTGCGCTATTAAGGGACCAGTAGCGCGCGCTATGCAGAAAAGATAGCGTGCGCTAGGTTACGAAATATAAACGGTTCATAACACCAGAATATGAACGAAACATCAAACGGAACACCTCAAAGCGCATCAAAACATAGAATGGATCCACGGCAACCCTGAAACAGCGGTTCCGCACAACAATAACGAGTCTCAGATCAATAGATGACGGGAAAGGTACACTGTAAGGTACATGAGGGTCACTACGACCGAGAAATAAACCGAAAAAGAAAATACAAGGGGAAAGAAAAATGCGGATATTACATTCTACCCCTCTAAAAACAAGTTTCGTCCCGAAACTTAAGAAACAAACAACTCAGGGTACCTAGCGCGCATGCTATCCTCGGTTTCCCAAGTTGCCTCCTCGACACCGTGTCTCGGCCACTGCACCTTGACCAAAGGGATGGTCTTATGCCTCAGTCGTTTCTCCCGATGCTCTAAAATATTCAAAGGACGCTCCTCAAAAGTAATATCCTCGGCGACGTCAATCTCACCATAATCGATGATGTGACTAGGATCTGGGACATATTTCCTCAGCTGGGAAACATGAAAAACGCTATGAACATGACTCAAGGTCGGGGGTAACGCCAAACGGTATGCTAACCCACCGACTCTCTCAAGAATCTCGAAGGGTCCAATAAATCTCGGACTCAGCTTCCCCTTCTTCCCGAAATGAAAAACTCCTCTCGTCGACGACACCTTTAGCAAAACGTGGTCTCCCACCTTGAATTCTAAGGGTCGACGACGGACATCGGCATATGACTTCTGTTGACTCTGGGCAGTCAACATCCATTCCCGAATCAATTCTATCTTCCGCCTCGTCTCCAAAACGACATCCGGTTCGGTCCCGACCAAATCGGACGCCTCATTCCAACAAATCGGCGATCGACAACGCCGCCTGTAGAGTGCCTCATACGGTGCCATCCGAATCGTCGCGTGCCAACTATTGTTGTACGTGAATTCGATTAATGGCAATTGCTCCTCCCAGTCACTACTCCAATCGAGAGCACAAGCACGCAACATGTCCTCGAATGTCTGGATAGTGCGTTTCGACTGTCCATCTGACTGGGGGTGAAAAGAGGTACTCAAATGCAAACGGGTACCCAACGCCTTATGCACCGCCTGCCAAAAGTGCGATACGAAACGGCCACCACGATCCGAAACAATAGACTTCGGAGTACCGTGGAGCCTCACAATTTGCGCGATAAACACACGAGCCAAATTTTCTGGACCCCAAGCGTCCTTGATGCCCAGAAAATGTGCCGACTTGGTCAGACGATCAACAATCACCCATACCATATTCATGCCCGACCTCGATCTCGGCAAACTCGTAAAAAAATCCATTGATATATCTTCCCATTTCCATTCTGGAATGGGAAGTGACTGCAATAACCCAGCCGGTCGCTGATGCTCGATTTTGACCTACTGACAAGTCAAACATCTCGCTACAAACTGTGCGACCTCCTCCTTCATATCATTCCACTAGAAATTCCTCCTCAGGTCCTTGTACATCTTACTCGAACCAGGATGAACGGAATAAGGTGTAGCATGGGCTTCACGCAAAATACTCTATCTCAACTCTGAGTCGTTCGGCACACAAAACTGACTCTGAAATCTCAAAACACCATCCTCGTGAATCACAAACCCAGGAGACTATCTCTTAAGAACGTTCTCTCGGATTTGAGTAATCATCGGATCCTCTAATTGCTTCAGCTTAATTTCATCGATCAAAGATGACGAAATCTCTAAAGTACAAAGTTGCCCGACAGCTCCAGGCAACAAAACCTCAACATCTAACTCGATCAAAGCCCGCCGAAGCTCAGACTGAGACGTAAGGACCTCAACGCAATCGGTTTCCGACTCAAGGCATCGGCCACGACGTTCGCCTTGCACGGATGATAAAGGATTTCGAGGTCGTAATCCTTAATCAGCTCTAACCACCTCCTCTGCCTCATATTCAACTCCCGCTGAGTAAATATGTATTTCAGACTTTTATGATCGGTAAAAATCTGACATGCAGAGCCGAAAAGATAGTGACGCCAAATCTTGAGCGCAAAAACGACTGCCGCTAACTCCAAATCATGAGTAGGGTAGTTAAGCTCATACAGCCTCAACTGTCTCGACGCAAAGGTAATGGTCTTGCCGTGCTGCATCAATACGCACCCAAGACCCTGACCCGAAGCATCGCTATAAACGGTGAATCCCTTGTTGCCACATGGCAACGCCAAAACCGGGGCTGAAGTCAAATGCTTCTTCAGTTCCTCAAAACTCGACTGTCTCTCGTCATTCCGCATTTAACTTCTGATTACGGAGCAACTGTGTAAGTGGCCGAGCTAGTTTTGAGAAACCCTCGACGAACCTACGGTAGTAGCCAGCCAAACCCAAGAAACTACGGACCTCCTTCACATTTGTGGGCAGTGCCCAATCCAACACTGCCTCAATTTTCTGCGGATCCACACGAACTCCCTCGGCTGAAATCACGTGACCCAAAAACATCACTTCCTTCAGCCAGAACTCACATTTTGAGAACTTCGCATAGAGTTTCTCGATCCTCAAAATGTCTAACACTATCCGCAAATGATCGACATGCTCTTTCTCATTCCTCTAATAGATAAGAATATCGTCAATGAAGACGACGACACACTTATCCAAATACTCGATAAAGACTTTGTTCATCAATTGCATGAACACTGCCGGCGCATTAGTTAACCCGAAAGGCATAACTACAAACTCGTAATGTCTGTATCTCGTCCGAAAAGCTATTTTTGGCACGTCGGACTCTCTCACCCGAAGCTGATAGTACCCCGATTTCAAATCAATCTTCGAGAATACCGCATCTCCCTGCAACTGGTCAAACAAGTCATCAATTCTCGGCAAGGGATACTTATTCTTGATGGTCACCTTGTTTAGTTCGCGATAGTCGATACACAAACGTAGTGAACCATCCTTCTTCCGCACAAACAGGACCGGTGCGCCCCAAGGCGAGGCGCTCGGTCGAACATACCCCGACTCAAGAAGCTCGCTCAACTGCTTCTTCAACTCTGACATCTATGAAGGTGCCATGCGATACGGCGCCTTCGAAATTGGAGCCGCACCCGGCTCTAACTCTATAGCAAACTCAACCTCACGATCCGGTGGCAATCCCGGTAACTCGTCAGGAAATACATCAGGAAACTCACTAACGACTGGAATCGACGAAAGCTCGACTCCACCATCCTCCGCCTTCAAGGCATAGCACCAATAACAAGTACACCCCTTTCGCAGGAGACTCATCGCCTTCAAGGCATTAATAACGAACTTTTGGTTTCCCCTCTTTCGCCCTGCGAAAGAGTGTTCGGTGCCGTCCTCGGCTAACATAGTGATGATTCTCGTGCGGTAGTTCATGATTGCGACATGCCGCTCGAGCCAATCATCCCCGAGAATCAAATCCTCACCCACAATATTAACGACAATAAGATTAGAGAGCCAAGCTCTCTTACAAATAAACACAGAGCAGTCTCGGACTTCTCGATCACCGACAATTCTATCACCGCTAGGAAGTTTAACAACGAAAGGCTCGCACGGTGACAAGCAGTTGAGACTCAAACGGCATACACACTCTAGAGAAATAAATGAATGCGTAGCACCCGAATAAAAAAGCACACCGAGAGGATGAGAATGGATATGAACGGTACATGTCGCCACAGTAGCTGCTGGGTCATCGGCCCTCCTCATCTCGTATATACGCGGCTGGGCAGAGCCGACACTGGAAGCTCCTCCTCTAGCGGGTTGACCCCGACCCAACCGCGGACGGCACTCGGTGGAGGCGGCGGAGCAAATGATCCCTGGTTCACACTCGGCTCCAAAGGTACTGGTTGAGAAGAACGGGCGCCGCGAAGCTGTTTGATCTGTTCACAAAAGGGGGCCTTGTGGCCCAACTGTCCACAAGTATGACAAGTAAACTTCGGACGAGAACACTGCCGGCTCCTATGGCCCTGCACACCACAGTTAAAGCATGTGGGTTCACGAGCGGATGTTCCGGCGACACCCTGAAAGCTCCCAGAGAAACGAGCCAAACCGCCCGTAGAAATATTCGTAGCTTGAGATTTCTGCTGGCCTCCACTCTTGGGACCAGAAAAAATTTCTGACCGACTTCTGCTTCTTGCTCTCACGAGCCAAATCACTAGCCGTCACTGACATATCATAAGCGAGGGCCCTACTCTAATAATCCTTCAAGGTAGTGCAGACGAGTCCAGACATGTAGTCCCGAATGGACAGTTTCATCCTCCTGGAAAAATGGAAAATTTTGTCGCTCTCAGCGACAACTTGGGTCTTCACATAACCCAACTCCTTGTTAAAATCGGCAATAGCTTGGGATACGGGAATATCCCGTGGTTGAGCATCATAGAAAGCATGCACTCGAGCCTGTCTGACCGGCCACAGACAATATTCGGTCTCCATCAATTCCTGAAATTCGGCCCACGAAGCAACATGGTCTTTGGGCCCAACGACCTCCCACCAATCCGTAGCATCCCCAGTGAGAAAGTACTGGGCAATAGGGACCTTACGGTCCTCGGGACAGTTGGTGGCAACGAAGACTTTAGATATCTCCTTGATCCATCCTTCCCAGCCGATCGGGTCCGAAGCTCCCGAGAACTGAGGAGGATGCATCTTGATGACATCCTGAAGCCAGCTATCCGCTCCGCCCCGATTAGCATGGGTCGGACCTGGATTCTGAACCGCCTGAGCTATCGCCGCCATCTGGTTAACCATTTGCTGCATAACAGTCGCAATACCAAGATCAGTGCGCTCCTGAGAAGAAGCATGACTGTGACGGTCGCCGGTACTGCCGACTCCTGAAGAATGCGACGTGGTCGCCCCACCGGCTGCCGCACGTCCTCGGCCGCGTCCACGATCACGATCACGACCACGACCACGGTTTCCTCCGGCATCCATACTGGTGTTAAGAGATAACAGAAGTATATCGAGGATGAGTAAGGAAGGAAAAAGCAACTACGATGATAAGCAAATGAGGGAGAATAACCACAGTTCAAGAAACGGAATACAGTACGAAAAAGTAAAGAATCGAGTAAGGAAACTTACGAACATTGGAAGTACTGAGATGCCGGCAGTGGTGTGACAATGTGCAAAACAAAACACGACTAGACCCAAATAACCGACAAGCCTAGGTATCCAGAAAACTAGAGCTCTGATACCATTTTCTGTAACACCCCGAGATATTCTCGGTTAGCGAGGAAACGCAATCAAATAATACATCACATGAAAATACACCCAGAGCAACCGACTAAATGAGTAACAATCGACAGTGTAGCAATTTAAAATAATACAACAAGGAGTTTGAATTTGAAAAAGCATAAGTACTCGCGAGTACAGTCTATCAGTTTATAAATATAGGAAACAACCATATCGAAGTGGACAAAAGAAATAAGTAGACCCAAGTGCACATGTCAACGACCCTGGCCAACATCCTCGTACTGTCCCAGCGCTCGCTCGTCCGGATGATCATAACCTGAAATCCATAACAAGAATTTCCCCATAACAGGTCCCCCAAAGGGGTTAGCAATTACGCTAGTACAAGTAATCAAGGCAAACCAATCGCTTACACATTTCATAGTACATGCACCAATATCATTTCAAAAACCAAAACTAGACATGTCTTTTCCGGAAAAAAACAGTCAAACAATTTGCCTTGGGAACAGAGTAATATCATAGATCCCGCCCGAGGCCTCTAAGGACCCTCCCGAGCTAGCCACATTATAAAAACAAAACACGCACATGCATCGCCTTGGGAACAGAGTAATATCATTGATCCCACCCGAGGCCTCTAAGGACCCTCCCGAACTGGCTAGCTATACAAACTCATGAATCCAGGACTCAACCCTTTGGATTCCCTCCTTGATCCCGTCGGACCAACACGAGGTGAGCAAATCACACACAAAATACATTACCATTCCACGTTAAGCATAAAGGTTTCCAAAAATACTTGCCTTGAATAATTGATGACGCAACGAACGGAAAGGATAATCACCGACGAACACTAGGAATCAATGGAACCAAACCTAACGATTCGAAGAACATAATTACAACCAACTCTAGCCGAATACGGAAATGAAATACACCCGAAAACCGCCTACGATTCATGTATATTCGTACAAAAATAACAACGAGGGCGGACCACAACCAAACCCTCTCGATTTCGCAAAACCATGAAAATATACCATGAATCCGTAGGGAAACTAAGAATACCAACAAGATTAATCATATTCATCATGAATCCACCAACAAAACGGAATGGATCGGAAGAAAATCCCAAAACCCCTAAATCGCCCAAAAGTAGGGTTCTAAGAGATTTACCTTGGATTAGGATGAAAGATTCGTGTTGATGTTGATATAATACACCAAGAACTTAAGGAAGATGTTGGATGAGATGATTGGAGGAAGAAATCGCCAAGAATCGCCCGAAATCGCCACAGCCGCGGAAGGGAGGAGGAAATGGAAATAATACGCTCATCTCGGTCAACTCCTTGGTTTATATAGCCAGGGAGTGTTAGCGCGCGCTAATCCTCAAGGTTAGCGTGCGCTAACGGGATAAAATTACAGGCCAAACAGTTAGCGTCCAGTCCAGTAGCCAGACTTCTAGCCGTTAGCGTGCGCTACTCCAAATGTAGCGTGCGCTAATAACCTATCGGTAGCGCGCGCTATCGACCAATAGCGTGCGCTACCTGGGCATCAGTCGAGTCCAGTGACAAACTGTCCAAAACTCACCTGATCCGTTAGCGTGCGCTACCATACAAGCGTAGCGTGCGCTAACTGGCACCTGATCGGGTTCAGTAGTAAACTGTCTAGTACTGGACACTCACGCTAGCGCACGCTACTGGGTATCATCAGCGTGCGCTAGCCTCCCGATATTAGCCTGCGCTAGTCTACGTAGCGTACGCTAATACGCCAGTCCAGAAGGCTGGAAAATAGCACTGCCACTCCCAGGGCTTGCTCTCTAGAACGCGCTACGAATCAGTTGTAGCGTGCGCTACTAAGGGACCAGTAGCGCGCGCTATGCAGAAAAGATAGCGTGCGCTAGGTTACGAAATATAAACGGTTCATAACACCGGAATATGAACGAAACATCAAACGGAACACCTCAAAGCGCATCAAAACATAGAATGGATCCACGGCAACCCCGAAACAGTGGTTACGCACAACAATAACGAGTCTCAGATCAATAGATGACGGGAAAGGTACACTGTAAGGTACATGAGGGTCACTACGACCGAGAAATACACCGAAAAAGAAAATACAAGGGGAAAGAAAAATGCGGATATTACACGCACTATGTGCCACAGTTATTAGAGGCACCCCTTTATGACTGAATGTCATCATGATGTTTACTTTCTTGTTTACATTTGGTATTGCTATCTCAGAATGATTTTACCGATGTTTTATTTTCAGTAATGGTGTGATGTAACTTTGTTTTTTCTAGGACAAGATATTAATATTGCTTACATTAGATTATTAGCTTTAATTCGAAGTACTGAAAATTGCTTGGATGCTTATGGTTCGAAATTTCTCTCTTCTAAAGAATTAATCGAGGAGAACTTGAATGTTCTTAGAATTAGGCTTATATTCATCAAATAAGTCGCCTGTGAAACCTCGGTAACCACGATGATTGGGTCCTCCCAACTCATCAAAGTGCGAGGTAATGCTCAATTCTTAATGCCCAAAATGGCAGTCTTTCAAATTATCGATGCTCTGTATGCACCTGGAGCCCTTCTAACCTTACTTAGATTCAATAATATACGTAGCAACAGTTTCCATGTTGAGACCAACTATGAGAATGGAATAGAATTTCTTTTATTGATTCTAATGAATGTGTACGTAAACATATTTTAGAATAACTCATGAGTCAATCTAGTGGACTGTATCTCACTACCATTAGGTTTTTAAAATCCTATGTTGTCACCAACAATGTACTTTAGGATATAGACTCATATAGGCTTTGGCACGATAGACTAGGTCATCTTGGTCGAAGTATAGAAATCCATATACTAAAGTACTTGTACGAACATCATTTCTTTTCAAGCGAAAAGGTGGCAAAAACTCGACATAAAGAACAATGTTGATGTTAATCGTGTTATGTCATCCAAAGAACCAAATGCATATCAAATGCGCACCACTTATTTTTGCAAAGCCTACTCTTCAATCAATGTAGGAGCGAGACCTTCCTATGATAAAGAAACAAAAGCAAGCATTCCATTCTTGTGGATACATCCACCAAATATGCGGACCATTTATGTATTTTATGGTTAGGTGGATGCTCCGACATGTTGGTCACATGTCGCTCTCATGTCCACTCAAATTGGTGCAAAACTTCCAAGATAACTTATAAGGGTTCACCTCCCTTGTCACATCTAAAGAACTTGATGATGTTGGGCAGTTCACATCTATTGGGAAATTGGTACCTTCGCCGTTTGAAATTTACGCGAAGTATAATAGAGTTGTCAAACTCTTTGCGTTGCGGAAGCGTAATTAACTTGCGGAAAGTAAATGACACAAGATTTATATAAGTTCGGCCAAACGTGCCTACGTCTTTTCTACTTATCTTTTTCCTTAGGCTTAAGATCAACATCTGCGCCTCGTCTTCTATCGGTCCGAGGGATACTATTACAATCTCGTCTTCTATCGGTCCGAGATAAACCGTTACACTCTTGTCTTTATGTCGGTCCAAGATAAACTGTTTTCCTTTTCTATTGGACAAGAAAGCAACCTATCTCGCTTTTGATGGATACTAAACAAACCTCACTTGGATTTATATATGATTCTAACAATGCCGGATCAACGATCCTAATAACACTGAATCAATATACAATGCCTGCTCTTGCGTCTTCGACTTCGTTGTTATTTTGCTTCGTTCTATTATTATTTTCTTTCATTAACACATCAATGACTCATCATCAAAACCATTTTATAATTATGTGAAATAAAATATTCCAACAATCTCCCCCTTTTTGATGATGACAAAACAACATCCTTCGATGGGATTTCATACTTGCAAAAATAATAATACAGATCAAAGTTTTCAGCTTTATCTGTTTCGTTAGTTTCTCCCCCATCTTTTCTTTTCTTCTTTTCAACTACTTCTCATTTTTCAACTTCTTATTTTATTTTTGGCTTCTCGACTTTCTTCGTCTTTTCTCCTCCCTTCATGATCGGGATATTATTTTTATTTTTCTCATTATTCTTCCATTACGCGTATTCTCCTTTTCTTCTTTTCTCGACTTTCCCTCCCTTTCTCATACTCTCTCCCCCTTTTTGTCATAATCAAAAAGTGCAATAATAATCAATAAAATTGATAATAAAAATTAAATATGACAATTAACGGGTAAACTCTCCCTGAAAAATATATCTCCCATTTTAAAAAATAGTAACTCCCCCTGAGTTAAATATCAATTGTTATAAATTATCAAAATACCAATTGATGAAATATATTAATTTTGATTTTTGGGGATCCAACCGAGAGTTGTTTTTGCTTTTGAACCATAGAAGATATTCGGTATAGTGGTTCCTTTAGGAATCCAAATTTTCTTAATTTTTATCGTCCATCATGGGCTTTTGTAATTCGAAATGTGATGCCGAAGTTTTAAACATTTTTCACATCGGGGCATTTTAAAATTTAAGAATTCGGTTTTATTGTTCGGTTTGAATCCTAACCCCTGTTTATTTAATGAAAATTCTTGAACGGAAAGCATTTGTTCAAATTTGTCATTTCCGCACGAAAATTTATTTGTTAAAACCATAAGTTCGTTTTGAACTATCAAAAAATCATCTTTCAGTTTATTCTCTTTCTCAATACACAGAGAATGATCAGTTTCAATGAAGTCCTCTTTTTCATTTAATTTGAAAATTTCGATTTCCAATATTTTAATTTTTAATTTGAGAGATTTATTATCAACTAAAGCATTTTGAAAATCGGTATGTAAAAGCTCGAATGCTTCAAATAATTCGTCGTAAGATGAGGTACTAACCTATCTTTCGACGTCGCTTTCTTGGAATGAACTTCTTGCCATGAGTGCGGGGTTATTTTGAATAAATTCATCGTCTTCCTCTTCGTCACTCCACGTGGCTATAAGAACTTTTTTTTTAGGATTTGAGCCTCGGCAATTTTTAGCAAAGTGGCCTGGTTTACCACAGTTTCGACAGTTGTTGTCGAATTTCTTAGATTTTCCCGATTTGATGTCCTTTCTTCTCCGGTTTAATAAGTTTTGAAACTTATTTATATTTTTGTCATAATATGCCAGTTCTTCGTCATCTTCATCCACCGGGATTTCTTATTTTCTTGATATCTTAGCTTTCAAAGCTATGGTTCTTTCTTTCGGCTTCAGCTTGACACTTCGGGATTTTAGAACAATCTCATAATTTATTAGCGAACCTACAAGGGCGCTAAAGCCGAGTGTGTTGAGATCTTTAGATTCCATGATCGCCGTTACGGTGCCGTACCTTTCGTTAGGTAGTGATCGTAAGCTTTCTTGACTTTTTCACTACTCGATAGCAGTTTCCCGAACGAAGCAAGTCCATTGGTGATGACCGAAAATCGGTCTAACATGTTGGTGATGGACTTGTCACCCTTCATCATGAATAACTCGTAGCCATGGAGAAGCATATTAATCTTCGTCTCCTTGACTTGAGTTGTTCCCTCGTGTGTAATTTCAAGAATTTCCATATTTCTTTAGCACTTTCACATGAAGAAATACGGTTGACCTCATCTGGATTTAAGGCACAATATAAAAGTTGAGTGGCCTTACAATTTAGGTGATCGTTCTTCCAATCCTCGTCATTGTATTCTTCGAAGCTCTTAAGTGACCTGTTGGATTTGGTTGAAACTTTCGGGCCAAGACAGATGATCTTCCAGATTTCTATATCATAGGCACGTATGAAGATCGACATCTTTTTATTCCAAGTCATGTAATTTGATCCGTCGAAAAATAGAGGTCGATTTAGAGCAAGGCCTTCGACTGGTGCAAATTGAAAACCCATAGGATCTTTTTCTCCTCGGATGTTAAACTATTATTATCAATATGTCAAACCATTCGACAATACACTGTAATACATCTTCAAGTATGTAATCAACCGACACAAATATCATAATCATCACGGTCACCCAACCATGGCCAATCACGCCCGACACGAACCATAGGATTAACACAACCAACACAATTCCAAGATGTTATCCAAGTGAGGATATCATCACTACCATCAATCGTTCACAATTATAAAATCACACGAAGTATATTCACGAAGATAAACCAAATCATCATAAATCTGACATGAAGTCTCTATTCACAAGACACTAATCGTATAGCAAGATACTTGCCTCGATAACCGATACCAAACACTCCGACGAATGCGGCTCAACCGGGAAACCTCGAACACCTACAATCCTCTAGCAAAAACAACAAAGATATGATTACAACAAGAATCAAGACCAATAACAACGGAAATACGACCAAACTATCGAGGCAAACTCATTGTGGACATTTAATCGAACATTAAATGTTCAAGAACTCCTAAGAACACTCGAATCGCCAATCGAGTTAAACAACCTCGAAATATGGATATACAACCCATAGAACACGATTAATAATGCTCAATAACATCAACCGATTCATCAAAATCGGACGAACAACGAAGATCAAGAAGGAATCTCGAAAGTCAACCCTAGGACATTTCAAGAATTTACCTCGATCCGACAAAGAACAAGGATTAGATGATGATATAATCGACAAGAGCCTTCCAAAATGCCTTGGAATCGAGTGGAATCGAGCAAGTACTCCACTTCACGAACCTCCCGTCCGACAGCCGCCACAAGGAGTGGAAGAATGGGTGAAATGAAGTCTGCCCCGTAGCCCAACTTATATATGGCCGAGAGCGTTACGACCGTAATCGAAAGCTCATTACGACCGTAACTCGGTCAACGTGACTTACGTATGTACTGGCCACAGCCTTACCTATGTACCGGGCACATCTTACGACCGTACTCAACGTAACCTTTCAGCCGTAACCGAGCTCTCAGGGCTACTGCCCAAAATCTGCCGATGCATTACGGCTGTAACCGGCCCATGCCTTGCGGACGTAACGAAGCATTACGGTCGTAACAGGGTAACCCTTACGGTCGTAACCGAGTCCTCCCAGTCCAGTATGTGCGGGTGTCTTACGTCTGTAATCGGCCATGCCTTACGGCCATAACTCGGCCCAGTCAACCCTCGGACTGCCCGGCTAGAGACTCGACGACATCTCGATCACGCAAAGACATCGACTAAAATTCAAAACAATAACGAGCAAATTACGAAACATAACATACCACACCACACGTACACATTTAATCAATGAAATACATGCAACAACAAGTCTCTCTCGATGAATACTACAATAGAATGTATCATACCATTCATGACAGAAAAACTAATTCCACATAATCACGACACGAAATAACCGACACCAAACGACAAATAGTTCAAGGCAACCAAAATAAAAATCTCGGGTATTACATAATTCATTTCATATGGCTTTAATTGTCGAGATGCATAAGCTACTACTCTCTCATTTTGCATCAATACACATCCCAAACCTTGTTTAGAAGCATCACTATAAATAACAAAACCCTCTTTTCCTTGTGGTAAGGCTAAAACAGGTGACGTAGTCAGCCTCTTCATCAACTCATCAAAACTCTTCTGACATTCGTCACTCCATTCAAACTTATGAGTTTTCTATAATAGCTGCGTGAGTGGTCGAGAAATTTTCGAGAATCCCTCGACAAATCGACGATAATAACCAGCTAATCCCAGGAAACTCCGAACTTCCTTAACATTCTGTGGAGGCTCCCAAGATAAGACTGCTTTAACCTTTGAGGGTCTACCCGAATACCTTTGGCCGATACAATATGTCCAAGAAAAGCAACTTCTTTCAGCCAGAACTTACATTTAGAAAACTTAGCATAAAGCTTATCAGCCCTCAAAATACTCAACACAATTCTCAAGTGTTCGGCATGCTCCGTTTCTATCTTGGAATAGATTGAAATATCATCAATAAACACCACCACAAATTTATCGAGATATTCGATATATGTTTTGTTCATAAGCTGCATAAATGCTATTGGAGCATTCGTCAAACCAAAAGGCATAACTACGAATTCGTAATGACAATATCTCATTTGAAATTCCGTTTTCGGAATATCCGAATCTCAAATATGCAATTGGTAATATCCCGATCTCAAGTCAATCTTTGAGAAAACTGAAGCTCCTTGCAATTGATCAAATAGATCATCAATTTTTGGCAACGGATACTTATTCTTGATAGTGAGTTTATTCAACTCACTTAGTCGAATATAACCCTTATCCAACAATTCACTTAGTTGCTTTTTCAGCTCTTGCATCTCCGATGGGGCCATTCGGTAGGGTGCCTTAGATACTGGTGCTGCACTAGGCTCTAGTTCGATAGTAAACTCCACCTCACGGTGCGGCAGCAATCCAGGCATATCATCTGGAAATACGTTTGGAAATTCATTCACCACTGGAATAGAAGATAACTGAACTCCGCTAGTTTCTGTCTTCATTGCATAACACTAATAACGGTACAACCTTGACTCAACAACTTCATCGCCCTCATGGCTCGAATAATCTTTCCATAAGTACCAAGTTTCTGCCCTTTGAAAACATGTTCGGTACCATCCGGCGCAACTATCGAAATTACTTTCCGACGGTAATCTACTATCGCTCCAAGAAGATCTAACCAATCGTAACCGAGGATCAAATCTTATCCTTTCATGTGAATCACAATCAAATTGGATGGCCAATCTATACTACCGATGGTTACAGGATAATTGACAATCTCTCGATCCCCAACTATCCTTTCCCCACTCGGTAGTCCAAGAATAAAAGGTTTACATGTAGAGAGACCATCAATACCCAAACGACTCACACAAGACAATGATATAAAGGAATGAGTAGCTCCAGAATCAAACAATACATCTACCGGGTGCATACAAATATAAACAATACCTGACGTAGTTACAGCTCCTACATCATCAGTCCGCTTCATTTCGTACAATCGAGGTAGAACCGATCCAGTACTTGGAGTATTCTTATGTTCGGTTTTGCCTCTGCTGCTGCCGCATACGACACTTGGAGTTGGCTGACCAGCAAAGGTAACCACTGGAGCAGGAGTCTGATTAGCCAAGACTCTACTCGCTGTCTCACAAAAAGACGCCCGGTGTCCCTGCTTCCCACACTTGAGACAGTCAACGGGACGTGATGGACAACGAAAACTAACATGCCCTGGATTTACATAATTAAACAAGCTCTCGGCGCTCCACCATTGGGATGAGGTGAACCAATGGAAGACTGCACAGCATATTGAGGCCTACGTGATCTGCTGCCTCGGAAACTACCAGAAAATTTCGGTTTCTTCGAGCTCCAAACCGTCGGAACCGGAGCTGTCACCATATCATAAGCGAGCGATCTATCTTGGTATTCTCTCAAAGTGGTACACCCAAAGCCCGCCATATATTTTCGGACCTCAGGTTTCATTCTCGCGTCAAAATGAAGTATCTTATCTACTTCATCCCTGACTCGATCTTAGACATACGCTAAATACTTGTTGTATGTCTTAATTGCTTCAGAAATAGGAACTTACTGACTCTAGCTTGTCGTACAGGTGCTGGAAAATACTGTGCCTCCATTAGTTCTTTAAATTCCTCCCAAGTGACATCACAGTCCCTGGGCTTAACAGCTCGCCACCAGTCCGAAGCGTCATCAACCGTCAGATATTGAGCAATTGGAACTCTCTTGGCTTCTGTAAGACCCGGTTGTAATTCAGTCATTCTCATTCAGTAATTATCATTCAGTAATTGTCACTCAGTAATTTACACTCATTAATAATCATTCATCATTCATATTCAATCATGGTATTCACCGTTCAGAGTATTTGTATCGTGTATCAATTATTATTCATCATTCTACCTGGTTGGAGGATCGAACCGTAGTTATCATCATTATCTTCGTCGTAATAGGCTGTGTGTGAGGATTAGCGCACATTACGTACTCTCTTTAGCGTGCGCTAATTGAGTATGGGTAGCGCACGCTACCTCTCATCATCAGCGCACGCTAGCATGGTTCAGGCAGACAGTCCAGAAGGTACTGGACTGCAGTTGAGTTGTAGTAGCGCACGCTACGATTGGTATGTAGCGTGCGCTAGTGAGTTCGGATAGCGCACGCTATGCTAGCAGTATAGCGCATGCTAAGGTCGATCAGGAAGAGTCCAGTAGGTACTGGACTGATTTGGAATAATTCATAGCGTACGCTATGAATGGATATTAGCGTACGCTAATGGTGTAGTAGCGCACGCTAAATTTTGGGTGTAGCGTGCGCTATCGCGAGCAGGTCAGAGGACAGAGGGTTCTGGACTTCAGTTACTGGGCATCAGATATTATGTTAGCGTACGCTAACATTTTGTGGTTAACGCACGCTAACGAGGCAGTCAGTAGGCACTGTACTATCCGGTTAACCCACTAGCGCACACTAAATATCAGGGCTTAGCGTGTGCTAAACTGGAATAGTATATATTGGACAGTGCAGTCTAGATTCGTCATTTGTCATTCCCTCTTCACTCCTTCGACGATTCCGGGCGATTTTGGGCGATTCGGAGAGATCTTTTCCAGCTGAATCCATATACCATCATCTTCAAGCTTATCATTCGGATTAATCATCATTTCATCATCTCCATCACATCAAATCAAGGTAATAACTTCTTGGATCTAGAATTTCGGATTTTTGGAGTTTTCCTTCCGATTTCTCCGTGTAAGCCTGGATTGTTGTTGGAATATGTTAGATATGGATTATATATCTTGGATAAATGTATTCCTATGGATTTATTGGCGTATATTTTGGATTTCATGAAGATTGGGGTTAATTCAAGAACACTTTTTGGTTGACTTTGATATTTTTTGGGGGTTTTCGATTAGATTATTGTCGTTAACTCGAGTTGTGGATTCCTATGGGATTATTGATATCATTGAAGGTGTTTTGTTGGTTTGAAATACTCATTTTGGAGTTTGGGTTCAATATATTCGGGATTGGATATTATCAAAGGATGTATGTTTGCTAAGTATTCGTTAGAATGCCTCAATGAGTTTGGATATTGTTGTATCGACGTCTGAGTTGGTTATAATCGTGTTTGATACGTATATTGAGTGTTTGTTGGTAATTGTCATTCAAGGTTGTTTGAGCGACCGACATCCCTTTTAGGACGTTGTTCGAGGAAGGACATTCTTCACCGGTGTTGTGTAAGTTAATTCTTACTCGGTTAAAAGGATATTCATTCCTTTTGTTGTTGTTCATTCATAATCATAATTCATTCATAATGTATTAACCGTATTGATACTTGTAATTGTCAATTAATCACTTCATTCACGAGGAACGACGGTTCCAATCATTTCATTGAGCTATCATTCATTTCACTATCATTTCATCTCGGTGAGTCATTCTTGACTTTCTCAGATTGTTATTCATTATTATTCTTCATGGTCATTTCTTTTCCATATGAGCTTCTGGGTTGATATTGCGTGGCCAGGTGGGGATGTGTGGAATTTTTAGTCAGGCACATGATAGTCATGTGATTGGGTTCACCGACACATTGGACTGTGCACACGGTAATCTACCTCCGTGAGACGAATTAGGTACAAGGGCGGGTGTGTGCGGACACTCGTCTTGTGCACTTGCACATACCATTACGGGCGTACTATGATGCCTCTCTTCAGCTTAATTTCATAATTGAGATATATCATGATTGTGTTTATTCAATTCTTGGGAATTGTTGTTCTGTGTAACTGGCCCCGTTGGGGGATGTTGTTTTCAGGTCATGGCAAGGCTAAAGCACGAGAAGAGAACTTTGACGGCGAGGAGTCCCAGTGATACTAGTAGGGGGCCCATTCCTTTCAGTCATTCATGTTTTCTTCATTTTATTTCCGCTGCAGATTTCCGTTTGGATGTTCATTTTCATTCGTTGTTGTATATTTTATCTTCATATAAAATATACTTGTATTCTGTATTTTCCTGGGTGTGTTGTACTTGAAACTCCTCATCAGAGTAATTAATGATATACTGTGGTTCGGTACTACAATTATATCACTTAATTCATTAATTTTCATTCGCCTAGTGGGTGCCAGTTGGGGGTCCACGGCACTGTAATATCCGCCTAGTTTGGGGTGTTACAGAGTTGGTATCGGAGCGTGGTTTTGAATACTACCTTCCGAGCCATATCTTATTTGAAATCATCGTTCATCATACTAGTATCATTGGACTTTCGCGTCACGTGTTACCCGTGCAAGAGCCGAGCCCCTCAGACCTTAGAACAGTAAGATTTCTGATGCCATGGTATAATTTCTGGCAATAAGATTCACTCATTCATCATTCAACAGTCAACAATCCCCCTTCATCATTTTCATTTTTGATCAAGTCGATCATGTTAACTCATTAACCTCTCAGTTCATTTCACTTTTCAGTTGTCGATCTTGAGGATCGTATCATTAATCTTGTTAACTTGTTAAAGATAATCATTTCAAGAATTTCATCAGATAATTACATCACTTTAGTTGATCACTCATGTAATCATTGTGTTTGAGCGCGTATGCTAATTTTCATCATTTCATAACGTAATCATAATGTGATATTCATGTGAGATATATAATTATCATATGACTTTCCCACTTCAGTATGGAAAGAGCTAGCAGAGGACGCGGGGGAAGAGGTCATGGTGTGGGCCGAAACCCGATAGCTCGTGTGAATACACGCGCGAACGCGAGGAATAATGCAAATTCATCGAGCAGCGACGCTGCCACTCATTCACCCATAAATGATCATTCACTGTCAGGGAGTCATACCCAGGACACACCTCATTCAGAGGGTGTTCGGGTCGAGCCACTCGCTTTTATGTAGGGCATGATGGCCCAAATGACTCAAATGGCATGCCTCATGGAGACGATGCAGAACTCAGCTACTCAGAATCAACAGGCTCCTCCACCGCCACCTCAGGGGCAAGAGAGGAGTGTAAGCAATATCATTGGCGACATCTCTCGCCAGAGGCCACCTACTTTTGAGGGCTCATCTGAGCCGGCAGATATTGTTCACTGGCTTGAGCATTTCGAGAAGTTGTTTGCTATGGTGGAGTGTCTCGAAGAGCACAAAGTTTCAGTCACGGCTTACTATCTGGGTAAGAGCGCTCATTCATGGTGGTTATCGTTGAAGCCCACCGACGGATCTTGTATTTGGGATCAATTCAAGACTCTCATGATGGAGAGGTATTATCCGTTTCCACTCAGAGAGGCCAAGTTATCAGAATTACTCACTCCCGACCTCTCAGCGGATGATGATGTTCTCTCCATCACCGAGAAATTTCAGGAGCTACTTCCTTTCGCCTCGTCCATTATTCACTCTGAGGCGGACAAGATCAAATATTTCAGCAAGAGGTTGAAGCCTCGTATGCGGATGCAGTTGCTTAATCACAATTGCACCACTGTGGCCAAATTCATCGAGAAATCTCTTACTTATGAGCTTACTGCTAAGGAGATTGCTAAGCAACAACCTTCATCTACTAGCAAGAAGTCAAAGAATCATAATCAGTTTGAAGGCAGTCAGGCCACTTTCAAGAAGCCTCGTGTGGGCTCTACTTTTTCTGAGCGACCTCCTATGGCACCTAGACCCGCGGAATCTCAGTCACGAGCTGCCAATTCGGCCATCACTTGTTTCAACTCTGAAGAACAGGGTCATTTCAGCACTAAGTGTCCGAGGCAGACTGTCACATGCCATAACTGTGGGATCGCGGGGCATAAGGCCCGTTTTTGCCGAAGGGACACCAAACCTACTCCGGCATCATCTCAGGCCCCTAGACAGTCAGTGGTTCAGAATTAGGCCACTCAGTCCGCGTCGATCAAGACGGCAGGAGCAAATAAAGGCGGAGCCAAAAGCTATCAGACGGGAGCATCCGGTTCGGGGGGCGACAAGCCCTGAATTTATGAGATGAAGAATACCGACGATCTAGAGGCCCGAATGATCTCAGGTACACTCGATATTCTATCTCAACCTGTGTGTACCCTTTTTGATACTCGTGCATCGCATTCATTCATTTCCGAGTCATGTTTGAGTAGACTACGTCTGGGTAGTGCTACTAGTTGTGAGCCTTATGTCATTGGTCTACCTGATGGTATAAGAATTATCGGGAATCGTGAGATTAAGGATTGTCCAATTCAGCTTCATGGTCGTGATTGGTTAGCAGACCTAATCATGGTAGATTTACCGAGAGACGATGTCATCTTGGGTATTGACTGGATGGATCGTCACGATGCCATCATTAGTGTCCGTAAGCGTATGGTCACTATCATTTCAGACGATTAGGTCGAATGTGTATTTCAGGGAGGTAATCCCAGTTGTTCCGGGAGAGTCATAAACTTGATGAAAGCAGTGAAATTACTCAATCAGGGGTGTGTCGGTTATTGGTGTTATATGACCAAGACCGAGAAATCATCAATCATGTTGGAGGATATTCCGGTAGTGAGAGAATATGCCAATGTATTTCCAGACGAGTTACATGGTTTGCCTCCACAGAGAGATGTGGAATTGACGATTGAGTTGGAGCCTGGTACGTCCCCAATATCAAAGGCACCGTACCGGATGGCCCCGACCGAAATGCAGGAGTTGAAGAATCAATTAGAGGATTTGACCGAGAAGGGTTATATTCGACCGAGTGCGTCCCCGTGGGGAGCACCAGTGTTATTTGTCAAGAAGAAGGATGGTTCGTTATGCTTGTGTGTTGATTACTAGGAATTAAACCGGGTGGCGATCAAGAATAAATATCCTCTACCCCGTATCAATGATCTTTTGGATCAACTTCAGGGTTTTCCAAGATCGACTTAAGATCTGGATATCATCAGTTATGAATTCGAAAGTCGGATATCGCAAGGACGGCGTTCCGAACATGCTATGGTCATTATGAGTTTGTGGTAATGCTGTTTGGGTTAACTAATGCACCTGTGGTATTCATGGAGTTAATGAATCGGGTTTTCATCGACTATTTAGATCAGTTCATGGTTGTCTTCATTGATGACATTTTAATTTATTCTCGTGACCGTGAGGAGCACGAATTTCACCTTCATCAGGTTCTCGACGTATTGAGACGAGAGCAACTTTATGGAAAGTTTTCCAAATGTGAGTTCTAGATGTCCGAGGTGATGTTTCTCGGACATGTAATCTCATCAGACGGAGTTCGTGTCGACCCTCAGAAGACGGAGGCGATCCGAGATTGGCAACCTCCGAAGAATGTTAAGGAAATCCGAAGTTTTCTCGAATTAGCAGGGTATTACCGGCGATTTGTGGAAGGATTTTATAAAATCGCTCAACCCATGACGAACCTTTTGTGGAAGGATAAGAAATACACGTGGTCCGACGCGTGTCAGCGGAGTTTTGAGGAACTCAAGAGTCGTTTGATTTCAGCACCTGTCCTATCCTTGCCGCAAGGGACGAAAGGATTTGTGGTTTATAGTGACGCGTCCGGACACGGTCTTGGATGTGTATTAATGCAGAACGGGAAAGTTATTGCTTATGCTTCACGGCAATTGAGACCTTACGAGGTTAATTATCTGACCCATGACCTGGAGCTAGCAGTCGTGGTGTTCGCATTGAAGATTTGGCGTCATTATCTTTATGGCATTACCTGTCAGATATTCACCGATCATAAGAGTTTGAAGTATATATTTACTCAGAAGGAGTTAAATATGCGACAGAGGCAGTGGTTGGAACTAATCAAAGATTATGATATTGAGATACTTTACCACCCGGGCAAGGCGAACGTTGTCGCTGATGCCTTGAGTCGTAAGTTCGTTCAGGAGCAGATGCTTGCTCGACACAGCCTGTAAGGAACTTCAATAGAATTTCTGAGACCCGAGATCGAGGTCTGGTTACAGCGAGTACAAGGGCAACTTTGTACGTTAGAGATTTCATCTCCACTTGAGGAGGCGATCCGGGAGAATCATGGTTCGGACCCATGTTTGTTGCGCATTCGAGGTGACGTGACTTAGGGGAAAGCCCCTGTATTTGTGGTCCACGAGGATGGACTTTTGCGATTTAAGAATCGGTTTTGCGTACCGGCGAATGACGAGTTGAAAAACTCGATTTTTAGAGAAGCTCATGCTACCCCTTAATCCATTCATCTTGGGTCTAGCAAGATGTACAAAGACTTGAAACAAAATTATTGGTGGAGTAATATGAAGCGAGAAGTCGCGAAATTGGTTTCAAGATGCTTAACCTGTCAGCAAGTCAAGATAAAATATCAGCGACCGACGGGTATGCTGAAACCGCTCCCTATTCCAGAGTGAAAGTGGGAAGATATTTCGATCGACTTCATCACGATTTTGCCGACGAGTTGTCGTGGCATGAATACAATTTCGGTAATTGTGGACCGCTTAACTAAATCAGCTCATTTCCTTGAGATTAAGGATATGTGGGGTCCCGAGAGACTTGCCCAGTTGTTCATCAAAGAGATAGTGAGATTGCATGGTACTCCTAAGAGTATCGTTTCTGATCGTGACGGGCGATTCGTGTCACACTTTTGGAAATCAGTTCATCGTTCCATGGGAACTCAGCTTAATCTTAGCACAGCTTTTCATCCTCAATCCGACGGACAATCAGAGAGGACTATTCAAACTTTGGAGGACATGTTGAGGGATGTTGAGGGCACGTGTTCTCGATTGGAAAGATGATTGGGAAGCCCAACTACCGTTGATCGAGTTCACGTACAACAATAGTTGGCATGCTTCGATTAAGATGGCACCTTACGAGGCCTTGTACGGTCGTCGTTGTCAATCTCCTTTGTGTTGGGATGACTTATCAGAATCAATCGGCACCGAGCCCGATATGCTTATAGCCGCCCGTGAGAAGGTAGCTTTGATCAGGAGTCGTTTGTTGACCGCTCAGAGTCGACAAAAATCTTATGCAGATAACCGTCGTCGGCCATTAGAGTTTGAGGTGGGTGACCATGTTTTGGTCAAGGTATCCCCGAGTCGAGGTATCTTCCGTTTTAGGAAGAGGAGAAAGTTGAGTCCGAGATTCATTGGACCGTTTGAGATTTTGGATCGAGTAGGCGAGCTAGCTTATCGATTGGCCTTACCTCCGGTGTTGAGCCGAATTCATAATGTGTTTCACATCTCTCAGTTGCGGAAGTATGTTGCCGACCCGAGTCACATACTTCAGTTCGAAGAAATCGAGAATGCTAATGATCATTCATATGAGGAGCGTCCTATACGAGTCTTAGAGCGGCGAATCAAACAGTTGAGGAACTAGACGATTCCTTTGGTTAAAATTCAGTGGTCTAGACACGGAGTCGAAGAGGCTACTTGGGAAACCAAGGATAGTATGCGGGAGAGTTATCCCGAGTTGTTTGACCCTTAGTTTCGGGGACGAAACTCTTTTAAGGGGGGTGTATGTAATACCCGGTTGTAATTCAGTCATTATCATTCAGTAATTATCATTCAGTAATTGTCACTCAGTAATTTACACTCATTAATAATCATTCATCATTCATATTCAATCATGGTATTCACCGTTCAGAGTATTTGTATCGTGTATCAATTATTATTCGTCTTTCTACCTAGTTGGAGGATCGAACCATAGTTATCATCATTATCTTCGTCATAATGGGCTGTGTGTGAGGAATAGCGCATGCTACGTACTCTCTTTAGCACGCGCTAATTGAGTATGGGTAGCGCACGCTACCTCTCATCATCAGCGCACGCTAGCGTGGTTCAGGCAAACAGTCCAGAAGGTACTCGACTGCAGTTGAGTTATAGTAGCGCACGCTACGATTGGTAAGTAGTGCGCGCTAGTGAGTTCAGATAGCGCACGCTATGCTACCAGTATAGCACGCATTAAGGTCGATCAGGCAGAGTCCAGTGGGTACTGGACTGATTTGGAATAATTCATAGCGTACGCTATGAATGGATATTAGCGTACGCTAACGGTGTAGTAGCGCACGCTGAATTTTGGGTGTAGCGCGCGCTATCGTGAGCAGGTCAGAGGACATAGGGTTCTGGACTTCAGTTACTGGGCATCAGATATTATGTTAGCGCACGCTAACATTTTGTGGTTAACGCACGCTAACGAGGCAGTCAATGTACTGTCCGGTTAACCCGCTAGCGCACGCTAAATATCAGGGCTTAGCGTGCGCTAAGCTGGAACAATATATATTGGACAGTGTAGTCCAGATTCGTCATTTGTCATTCCCTCTTCACTCCTTCGGCGATTACGAGCGATTTTGGGCGATTTGGAGAGATCTTTTCGAGCTGAATCCATCTACCATCATCTTCAAGCTTATCATTCGGATTAATCATCATTTCATCATCTCCATCACATCAAATCAAGGTAATAACTTCTTGGATCTAGAATTTCGGATTTTTGGGGTTTTCCTTCCGATTTCTTCGTGTAAGTCTGGATTGTTGTTGGAATATGTTAGATATAGATTATCTATATCAGATAAATGTATTCCTATGGATTTATTGGCGTATATTTGGGATATCATGAATATTGGGGTTAATTCAAGAACACTTTTTGGTTGACTTTGATATTTTTGGGGGTTTTCGATTAGATTGTTGTCGTTAACTCGAGTTGTGGATTCCTTATTGATATCATTGAAGGTGTTTTGTTGGTTTGAAATACTCATTTTGGAGTTTGGGTTCGATATATTCGGGATTGGATATTATCAAAGGATGTATGTTTGCTAAGTATTCGTTAGAATGCCTCAATGAGTTTGGATATTGTTGTATCGACGTTTGAGTTGGTTATAATCGTGTTTGATATGTATATTGAGCGTTTGTTGGTAATTATCATTCAAGTTTGTTCGAGCGACCGACATCCCTTTTAGGATGTTGTTCGAGGAAGGACATTCTTCACCGGTGTTGTGTAAGTTAATTCTTACTCGGTTAAAAGGATATTCACTCCTTTCGTTGTTGTTCATTCATAATCATAATTCATTCATAATGTATTAACCGTATTGAGACTTGTAATTTTCAATTAATCACTTCATTCATGAGGAACGACAGTTCCAATCATTTCATTTAGCTATCATTCATTTCACTATCATTTTACCTCGGTGAGTCATTCTTGACTTTGTTGGATTGTTATTCATTATTATTCTTCATGGTCATTTCTTGTCCATATGACCTTCTGGGTTTATATTGCATGGCCGGGTGGGGATGTGTGGAATTTTTAGTCGGGCACGTGATAGTCATGTGATTGGGTTCACTGACACATTGGACTGTGCACACGGTAATGTACCTCTGTGAGATTAATTAGGTACAAGGGCGGGTGTGTCCGGACACTCGTCTTGTGCACTTGCACATACCATTACGGGCGTACTTTGATGCCTCTCTTCAGCTTAATTTCATAATTGAGGTATATCATGATTGTGTTTATTCAATTCTTGAGGATTGTTGTTCTGTGTAACTGACCCCGTTGGGGGATGTTGTTTTCAGGTCATGGCAAGGCTAAAACACGGGAAGAGAACTTTGACGGAGAGGAGTCCCAGTGATACTAGTAGGGGGCCCCAGTCCTTTCAGTCATTCATATTTTCTTCATTTTATTTCCGCTGCAGATTTCCGTTTGGATGTTCATTTTCATTCGGTGCTGTATATTTTATCTTCATATAAAATATACTTGTATTCTGTATTTTCCTGGGTGTGTTGTACTTGAAACTCCTCATCGGAGTAATTAATGATATAGTGTGGTTCGGTACTACAATTATATCACTTAATTCATTAATTTTCATTCGCCTAGTGGGTCCCAGTTGGGGGTCCACGACACTGTAATATCCGCCTAGTTTGGGGTGTTACAGCTTCAGGGCAGCCAATACCGTCAAAGATCTTCTCCACCTCAACTAACCAATGATCCCAGTTGTTCGCATCACCGGAACCATTGAATCTGGGAGGATTTATCTTCATAACTTCTTGAATCCATCGATCCTCAACAGTCCTGCCAGTGTTAATGTTCTGCACCACTTGAGCCAATTGGTGCACTTGCATTACAACTTGTTGTAGAACGTTAGGCACTTCGACCTCTGCACTGCCACCTTCACCTCCCGAAGGAATCAGGTCTAATCTAGCCACAAAATGAGCTGCCAAATTTGAAGCGGACATCTCGGATTCAGATATCGCTTCTCTACCACGGCCTCGGCCGCATTGACAACTCTACCTCTCGGCATACTGAAGAATAAGAAATGGTTCAACAAGAAAACGATTACAACAATAGATTGCACGATGAAAAAAAAAATTACTCCCGAGGGAAAGAAACAACCAACATCTGAAGAGGCTCCCAGCACAGGCAACACGGGGTGGTAGCACGCCAATGATATCGTAGACAATAATCGACTCACATTAACAGACCCCAAAATACCGAAAGCCTAGGTATCCATAAACTTAAGCTCCAATACCATATTCTGCAACACCCCCATAAATTACGGAGATATTACAGCGCCATAGATCCTTTTTGGGGAACCTTAGACCAACATAGAACTCATTAAAATTAACAAACTGCAACATTCACTCTCTTAAAAACAACCCAACTTCAAACACGATGTACATTACAAAACCAAGCAACACACCGTCCCATAAGATCAAAACTGATATAACAGCTCACGGTTGATACAACAACATCATTAACAATCAACAACAACATGATGCACGTCACATGATAGTACCCGCGTGAGTACAAAACCAAAATACCACACTAACCATGACAAGACGACCACAGACTCAACATAATACTTGATATCAATGCTGCCCACCAAGCTCGTGTCCGCCCTATGCTGGCCCGCCCACTGGACCTGTACCTGAATACACAACAAGTAAATCTACCCCCGAAGGGGTCAGCAAGAAGCCGGTGCTGTAACACCCCCAATCCGCTCAGGGATATTACACGTCGTAGACCCTTTGCTCAAGGATCTACCAGGCTGGTAAACAATATCGAACATCTCAACAACGCCTTTAAGGCTAAAATGACTCAGTAGACCGATTTGGTCTTTCAATAAATACATACAACTCAAACACAATACATGCCCACGCAGGGGTCGAATACAACAACTCCCGTACAACAGGGAAAAATATTGCAGCAGGAAATAAAGTGCAACTGAACCAATACACAACGAATGGGTCCTCATGTGATTAGTATCGATCATCTTTCATCACCCTTCATGCCGACCCTGTGTTATGCTCCCCAAAACCTGAATGCAAAGACAGACATCCACCCCCCGAATACTCGGGGGTTAGCAAAACTCCACTGTTTTGCTAGTGAAGTATAAAATACGAAGACAAGCCATACATATCATACTCCAAGGACTTAGAAATCATAAACATACTTCCCGGGGTAAATCACTTGATCAAACTGCTCAAAATGAGAAAGGTGGGAATAAACCCAATATACATCTTACAAAACATTTTACGATCTCGGGAGTTTGTAAAAACATTTAGGATTAAAGAATTCTCAAGTCTTTCGAAAACGCTTGAGGATACGGCCCAAAAATCATCTTTCCCAAAATACAATTCCGATAATAAAACATGGGTTCACAATCCAATTCACAAAACACGGGGTCCAAGACCCAAATCACCAAACATAGGGTCCACGACGCAAATGATAAATCACAGGGTCCACGACCCAAATCATAAACCACAGGGTCCACGACCCAAATCATCAAACACATATTCCTAAGGATTATTCGCGTCCCGTGCTAACAAGCCACGAACCTCAGATGCTCCCGCAGAACATACCCGAGTGAATAACCCAATAGGAAGCCATACCAAATCACATGTCACCGTAACAACACTCACGTGACCACAAGCACAGAGACATTCATAACCAAATCACAACCATAAGTTATCCCGGCATCGCACTAACAAGCCACGAACCTCGGAGTCCCCGCAAGACATACCCGATGGATAACCGCACAAGTTATCCCCGGCATCGCGCTAACAAGCCACGAACCTCGGAGTCCCTGCAATACATACCCGATCGATAACCCTACGGTCACGCCCAACCCATACTAGCAAGTATGGATCCCGGAGATTCAACGATCCTACCCGGAGGCACATCACATACAACAAGCACACAACAATAATCAACTATCAAGCCAAGCAACATTAAGCATCACAACCTCCTTTCAAAGGAGTAACAACCAATATCATCCGTCACGTATTCGCCGAACAAGCACACATAACAACACGAAATCCTCAGTAAATGATTACGGTTTATTACATTCACTAAATGTGATCATAAGTCTTTCAACCAACGAAGTTAACACATATAGGCCAAAAACACACTTATTCATGAAGCATCCAAGTTATCGTTGAAAGACAACATTTATCGAGAACATACCGATACTTTTTAACATTCATTAAACCTCCGGATTTTACATAAAATAATTTACCAACAATTATATCTACGGAACATGAAACGTATGGGCAAGATACTTGCCTTGAAATCGGCACGCAAGTATTCCGACGAACACGGCTCAACCGGGAAGCTTTGAAACGCTCGATGCTATCAAAAAGGAAGATGACGATGAACGGAAGGGTTCAACACGGGTCACTCGCAAGAAACTCGACCCTAGCATCATAAAATTAATAAATCAATGATCATACGAGGAAGAATAATTGTAGAACGTCCGAAAACCCCTCTATGACATTCTACCGGACACCTTCAAGGCGTCGATTAAGAACTCAACCAAAACGACGAATCTATACGATTCTATCATGGAATAACCAGGGAAATGGTATAATACATCTTAATAATCATCAATCCATCACAATCCTAAGTTAAATCGGAATAAACGGACGAAAATGAACAAAATACCCAAATTCCCCAAAACTAGATTTCTAGAAAATCTGACCTGATTCACTCGATCAAAGGATGTTATAGGATGGATAAATGATGATATGAACTCCAAGACTCCATGGATTTAACACCTGACAACATCACTCCATGATCATCAAAGCTCCAGCCGCGGAAGAGGATGAAACGAGTGAGAAAAATGATGAAAAACCCGTCTGCTGGGTCTTAAATACACAGACTGTCGGACGTCTTACGTACGTAATCGGCCATGGCTTACGGCCATAACCGGCCATGGCCGAGTCTCCTACTCAAAAATGCCGGCAGTGTTACGTACGTAACCGGCCAAGGCTTGTGTACGTAACCGGTCTTACGGCCATAACTGCCGGGCCCTTACGGCCGTAACTCGGCCAGGGGTGGCCTGGCCCCAACATGCCCGGCCATGACTCGGCCGGGGCCAATTCCGACGGCCCGAACGACTACGAAACCCGAACCTGAATACGAATCGAAGATACGGTTACGAATTACTCGCAAAGACGAATTCGAGCACTAAGAGAACACATGATTCCGACCACCCGAAGGCTCGAAATTTGACAACGGAAAGTAATTACCCCAAACTTTAGGAAATTACGAAAATGGCCCAAAACATCCGAAATACACGATACACGATTGAAAAACCAAGCCGAATCTCGCAACATGAATAATAACATTAAATAAACTTACGAGAAACTCGAAACAACAGTTTCGGACGAGATTCGCAAGAATCAAACTCAAGTGCGGAAAAACCGCTTAAGAACACATAACTCAACAAAACGATACCGAAACGAACTCGGATGACAAAAAGTGCAGAATTAAATACTCTCGGAATGACGAAGCTATCATGAGCAAGTCGTCAAAATGGGCTCCCGCCAAAAAAATAAAATCACCGAAATCCGAAATTGCGGGTATTACAGGTGCAAGTACAACGATTCCAGAATATGTACAACAAGTGAATAAACAACAGAAATCACAGTGCCATCACATATATTTTTCGGAATAAAATACCACAATCATCATCACAAAACAACCTCCCGAGCTGTACTAGCCATGTACCTCGCGCGAGATACACACCCCAGGGAGTCCTCGTCTGGCTCTCTCTGGTTGTACAACCCCACCGAGTGATCCATAGGAAACGCAGACTAACGAATCCAGGGGTACCTCACTATTTTTTACTCAGTTCACACACACTCAGAAACCACATGGCACAAACCACTTTTCTGAAATTACCACTTTTCACAAAATCACGTTTTCACATATTCACACGAAGTACATTAAACACAATCAAAGTACTTGCCTCGATTGGAAACGACACAAGAATAACAAACGGAAAGACATACGGTCCGAACTCCTTCAACGATTCGATCCTAGTACAACAAAATACCAAATCAAATACGTAAACGAAATGATTTATTTCAAATTCTACTCTTAGGGACAAACTATCGAACAATACGAAGGCGGGGTTGTTCATACTCCATTTAATAGATGGAAACTCGAAACAAAATCCGTAGACTTCAAGCAAAATAAGGGATTATGACTTTATAATCATAATCTTACACAAACCAAGGCTTAAAACGGACTAGAATGACGAGATCTTAACACATTCACAAAACTAGGGATTGGACAATCTTACCTCGATCCCGGCGGTGAAAGATGATTAAATGATGTTAACTCCGCACTAGGAACTCAAAAACGTTGTTGGATAATGAAATCCGACCAAAACCCACACTCTTTTATGTTCAAGATCGCCCAACCGTCGGAGAAGAAGAAGGAAAGATGAAAAATGACGAATCTAGAACATGCAGCCCATATATATATATATATATATATATATATACTGGGCGCGATTAGCGCGCGCTACGGCTGGAGTTTAGCACGCGCTATCCGCTGAAAGGCGGTCCAGAACCTTCTGTTTGACTCTGATAGCGTGCGCTACCCATAAGTTAGCGTGCGTTATCCATCGTCACTAGCGCGCGCTATCTCTAGAAATAGCGTGCGCTACCTGCTAGCACCTGCAGTACAGAAATGTTTTGCCCTCACTGTCCTGCCGACATAGCGCGCGTTACCTCACTATTAACATGCGCTAGCACATCGCAATAGCGTACGCTAGTCCGCCATTAGCGTGCGCCGATGTCCCATTCCAGAGTCTAGAAAGCTCACTGCCCAGTCAGCCTAGCGTGCGCTATGAGCAAGAGTAGCGTGCGCTACTGATACACGATTAGCATGTACTAGCAACACAGTCTAATGTGCGCTAATTGCTACTTCCCAGTATTAAATTTCCAAAGTCCGGCCAGAACAAATATATTTTAAAAATCACAAATCTCAACAATTACCGACCATGAACATCCAAATTCCAATCATCAATACAATCATCTCCAAGTAACCACATTACAACAAGATACATCCAAAATAACACACATAAAAAAAACACGGATATTACAATATAGAGGGCAATGAATAATCAAGATGGAAATTTGTCCTTGTCTTTTGGGAGAGAGATATCTGATGGGCCTCTCGATAAGTAGGACTGAAGGAAATGCATGACCATGCTCAAATGAAGAGTCATTTAGTTCAATCAGTCTACTTAAGAGCGCAAAAATATTTGAACATAATAAGTCTGACAATTTTCATGACTTAGCTCAAATATGATATCGCGCGACAAAGGAACTTGGCACGTTAAATGGTTTAATGGACTATAAACTTATATTATTTGGGTAGTCATAATGTCTTGCTAGAGACCGCTTATGATTTATTATTTAGAAAGGAATTAAATAATTGCCAACATAACATAAGCCTTTTGGGTCACACATACGACAATTAAAAACAAGCAAGAATAATTAATAGATATAATATTGAATATTATATTTATTAAATAAATTAAATAATGAGTAATATATAGTATAGAATATTATATATTATATTATTTAATTATATCAACTGGGAAAGATAAATATAATATTGGATATTATATTTATTAGAAGATTAAATAATAAGTAATATATAATATATGATATTGTATATATTGTATTATTTAATAATTTGAGGGGCAACTAAGCAAATACTATAGTTTGACTCTAGGGTTTACTTAGTATAAATAAAGGGTCTTGGACAAGGAGTTGTTATAAGATAAAAATTACACAACCCTAATTGTGTGAAGATAAAATCGGCCTTCCCCTCTTCTGTTCGGCTGGACTGTTTCTGTCCGAGAAATCTATTTCGACCATCTACGTCTTCTTCCCTTAGTTGATTTTCATCAACAGTACAAATCCTTCTAGCAAGGAATTATTTGTTATACTCTTTATCCACATTATTATTAAGTATCTAGCAATCCGGCTTGTACCAGTTGTTCGTGTGTGGATCACCGAAAGAGAAAGACGATATTAATTAGCTTCTGGTTCGGGTTACAGATATGTTCTTCGAATTATGGTAATGGGACGAACTCCTTATAAATCAATTAATTATTGCATGAAGATTCTCATCTGGCTTTTTCATTAATTATTTCCGCTGCGTTTTGCTCAAATTTTATTATATTAGATATACGTAAAAGCCAACACATATTTAATTTGGATACCTTTTATATATGTTCGTATATTTACAACTAAAAATAGAAATTTATGAAATTAAAAATATAGCGAGAGTAACCAAATATTTTAAATAGTAAGAAAATACTGAAAAGACAGAAATAAGAAAACTAACTGAAAATACAATAACCATATATATGAGATGATAATAACAACTATAATATTAAAAATAAAGTAACAATTTATATAAGAATAATATGTAACTAAACAAATGATGACCGTAATTAAAAAGAGAATGACATTACAACCACATATAATTCAGTATTTATATATAACATTACAAAATTAGAAACTATTCCAGTGTTGGCGGATATGAATTAAATCATTCATTCGCAGGTGCTAATGAGGGACAACATCGGGCTCAGACTAACATCTCTGCGGCATGTCCATTGTGTAGCGTAGACTGGACTCTGATACTAAATGATGCAGCTAGAAGCATCATAAAAGCATAAACGTCCATTGGTTCTTAGAATATCCAGAAAATTATACGCAAAACGTGACCTACGTGATTATTTTGTTAATTCAAGATGAATACTGAAAGAACGCAAATAAAACACGAGAAAAGAGATAAACCCTATATTTTCTTATTTATTATTCAACTTCATTACAATATTCATGAAACTCCTATTTATAACAGATAAAAATAGAATTTAGGTGCCTAGGCCCTAAAGCCCGCCCCGATAACAACTAATTAAGCCCTAACTATATAAATATAAATAGTAATAAAAAATAAAATACAATCATACCTCCGTCATTAATGATGAAAAGTATACTATAATAGTTGATATAATTAGGAGATATAATTCTTTAATAGTAGTATAATTTGATATTATTTAGTTTTCTTGTTCTAGTTAATTTTCTAGCATAACTACCCGACTTACTCGCCCCCCTTAATCAGCAGCAGCGCCTCCTCCGGACCCCAGATTTTGGCCCTCCCTCGCGCCCTATGCAGTCGACTCCTCTTCATCATTGTTTTCATGGATATTTAGCCCCAAATCAGCCAACTTTGATATACAACCCCACAGCACCCCGACATGGAAGTCTTGGTTGGCTTACAACCCACAACACCCGAACGCGGAAGTCCTTCAAAATGCCTGGCTGAGGCAATTTGATCGCTTTTCTCACCAGCTGATATGAAAGTCAACATCCTTAATTGACGAGCCGATCCGGTTCGATCCAACAATACATACAAGACACTACCTCTCTAGACATTAAGATGATTGGGCGTTCCGTCCATGCAACCGAAGCCACCCATTGCGATAAGAAGAAAAATGTAATTAATCCACTGACATGATTGCCTGTAAAACGATAAACCGTAGGACGAACATGATGGTTGTAAATATTTTCAGTCGAGTCATAAAAGAAGCACTGTAAAAGCTCAAAAAATAAGCTTGATCTAAAAACTCAGATAGCCCATTATAAACATAGCCAATTTCATTTTTTACAATGTTCTACGTGTACTAATTCAATTTTTTTTCAATTTTCATGTGTTCTAATTCATACTTACGAATAGTAATATATTAACCATATTTTTTCATATTTGTTTACATGAATGACATCAACGTCAAGATGATCTTTATAAAATTTTGGGATAATTGGTTCGAATCTTTTTTGAATTCAGGAGACAAAGGGGATATGAAAAACTCAGTTCAAGCGTTTGACACATGTTTCTAAATAATTGTTAGTTTTTTTTTTGAGAACCGACTTTGATTGTTAATTTTGTTTTCTCCGGTACTAAAAAAATAAAAAATTATATATTCAAAAGTTCTTCTAAATACGAATCCGTTGATTTTTTCTATTATTTTGTTAATGTATTTTAAAAATGATCAAATGTCAATTTTTTGTCATTTTGTTACTGTTCATTGTTGCTAATCTTGTTAAAATCAATCAAATTGTTGATTCGAAGTATATGTTGATCATGAATAGGAATACAAAGCAGCTTGAGTATATATTTTATTAAATTGTGATGAGATCATGTTTTATATTGAGTATGTATATGTTATTTAATATCTGTTTCATTTCATCGTACTTCTAATAAACCGAACATGTAAAGCTTAATCGATTGATATTACAGATGCTCAATTCAATGAGAAATCAAAAAAATAAATTTCCTGATTGGTTCAACAAATATGTAAGTTTATTTAATACACAATCTAGCAAATCGTTATATCTTCCATCTAACACTTGATAATTATCTGAAATATTTTTTTTTTTGTTTTAATGGTAATATGCACATGATCTTTCGAACAATGTTATCAAGAATGATGCTAGAGCATGTTCAATCTCTATATGATAGGAGATTCACGGAGTGCTATAAAAAGGAGGCTCATGCATTCAGAAATATAAAGTCATAACTCAAACATACTACAAGTAACATTGAAATTCTAATTCTTTTTTGTTCATTTTCGAACCAAGGCTTTTGAACCAACCAATTCGCTGGAACCCTAAATTTTAGATAGCACATAACTCAAAAATAAAACGAAATTGTAGTTAGGGATTTTATTGAGTGATATGCTTTGCAAAAATTTCAGATTCATATTTAAACACAAATTGACAAGATTATATACTACGAACAATTAAAATAAATATAATGACTCTAAATCGTAATCCATATAAATCATGCATTCAAAACACACAATTCTTCTGTATACGAGAGTGTTAACCTCGCTCCGTTACTACTGTTTGATTCGGGCAAAAATAAACGCAACATAAATTGGATTCGCACAATAAACCATGTGCCCATACGAATTATTAGGGATCGATTAACGATCGTATACTCAAAAAAAATACGAGGATGGAGAAATTTTACCTTACTGAAAAAATGAGATATACCGGTGTGTCTAGATGATGATGGTGATCTTCTTCCTTCGATTCAAAAGCTTGAACTGATTCATCACCAAAAGCATGATGCCTTTACTTCACATGCGTTGGATTGAAACGCCCGAAAGTATCCTCCTCCTGCTCGGACCTCCTTGGTCGCGGCTAGCTTGAGTAAAGGGGAGCTAACTCTTTTTCTCTCTCTCTCTTGGTGGCTCGAAGATTATTATCAAAACTATAGTTCATGGAGGAGGAGGATGTAATACCCAGTTGTAATTCAGTCATTATCATTCAGTAATTGTCACTCAGTAATTATTCACTCATTAATGATCATTCATCGTTCATATTCATTCATTGTATTTACCGATCAGAGTAATTGTATCGTACATCAGTTATTATTCATCGTCCTACCTGGTTGGAGGATCGAACCGTGGTCATCATCATTGTCATCTTCATAGTGGGCTGTGTGTGAGGAGTAGCGCACGCTACATACTCTCTTTAGCGCGCGCTATTGAGTACGGGTAGCGCACGCTACCTCTCCGTATTAGCGCACGCTACCTCTCCGTATTAGCGCATGCTAATGTGGTTCAAGCCTACAGTCCAGAAGGCACTAGACTGCAGTCGAGTTGGAGTAGCGCACGCTAGTAAGTTTGGATAGCGCCCGCTATGCAGTCAGTGTAGCTCGCGCTAAGGCCGATCAGGCAGAGTCCAGTGGGTACTGGACTGATTCTGGAATAATTCCTAGCGCACGTTATGAGTGGATTTTTAGCGTATGCTAATGGGGCAGTAGCACACGCTGATTATTGGGCGTAGCACGCGCTATTGCGAGCAGGTCAGAGGACAGGAGGTTCTGGACTTCAGTTACTGAGCATCAAATATTCAGTTAGCGCGCGCTAACACAAGGTTAACGCACGCTAAGTATATGGCTGTAGCGTACGCTACAAATGGTATGTAGCGCACGCTACCATTTCAGACAGAGGGTACTGGACTACCCAGAATACCCGTTAACGCACGCTAAATATCAGGGCTTAGCGTGCGCTAAACTGGAATTACTATAAATAGGACAGTCCGGCTCAAATTCATCATTTTCACTTCTCACTTTGATTTCGGGCAATTTTGGGCGATTCGCAGAAATTTTTTCGATCTGCACTCATCCATCATCATCTTCAAGCTTATCATTTGTATTTATCATCATTTCATCCTCTCCAACACATCAAATCAAGGTAATGATCTCTTGGATCTAGAATTTCGGATTTTGAGTATTTTCCTTCCGATCTCTTCGTGTAAGCTTGGATTTATGTTGGAACATGTTAGATATGGATTATCTACCTTGGATAAATGTATCCTTATGAATTTATTGAAAAAATTTTCGGATTTGATTAACATTTGGAGAATTAATCAAGAACCCTTGATGTTGACTTTGCTTATTTTGGGGGTTTTCGATTATAGTTGTCGTAACTTCGAGTTGTGGTTTCTATTGGGATATTGATATCATCGAAGGTGTTTTGTTGGATTGAACTACTCATTTTTGGAGTTGTTTTCGATATATTTGGGTTTTGGTTATAATCAAGGGTTGATGTTTGCTAAGTGGTTGTTTGAATGCCTCAATGAGGTTGGATATTGTTGTATCGACCTTTGAGTTAGTCGTAATTCATGCTTGATACGTATATTGAGCGGATTATTGGTAATTGTGTTATTCAAGGTTGTTCGAGCGACCGACATCTCTTTTTAGGACGTTTTTCGAGGAAGGACATTTCAACACCGGTATTGTGTAAGTAAATTCTTACTCGGTTAAAAGGATATTCATTCCTTACGTTGTTGTTCATTCATACATGTAATTCACTCATAATATATCGTTCATGTCGAGAGTTGTATTTATCAACTCATCATGTAACTCACAAGTAACGACGTTTCCAAATCATTTCATTGAAGTTATCACAGGCTGTGTCATTATTTCATCTCGGTGAGTCGTTCTTGATCCTTATCGGATTCTATTCATTACTCCTCACCTTGGTCATTTTTGTTCTGGTGATCTTCCGGAATTATATTGCATGGCCAGTTGGCGCATGTGTGGAATTTTAGTAGGGCACACTATGGTCATGTGTATATGCGGGACTCCGGACACATTGGACTATGCGCATGGTAATGTGTATACGCGGGACTCCGGACACATTGGACTGTGAGACTAATTAGGCCAATAGCGGGTTTATATGCGGGACTCCGGACACTCGGCTACTTGTGCTCTTACGTATTTCATTCGGGCATTCATTGATGCTCATCATTCAACTTAATTCATTAATTCATTTATGTGATTGTTGTATATTGTTTAACTCTTGAGGATTGTTGTTCTGTGTAACTGACCCCGTTGGGGGATGTTAGTTTCAGGTCATGGCAAGGCTAAGGCACGAGAAGAGAACGTTGACGGCGAGGAGTCCCAGTGATGCTAGTAGGGGGGGCCCAGTCCTTTCAGTCATTCATGTTTTCTTCATTTTATTTCCGCTGCAGATTTCCGTTTAGATGTTCATTTTCATTCGGTGTTGTATATTTTATCTTCATATAAAATATACTTGTATTCTGTATTCTCCTGGGTGTGTTGTAATGAAACTCCTCATCGGAGTAATTAATGATATAATGTGGTTCGGTATTAAAATTATATTACTTCATTCATTAATTATCATTCGCCTAGTGGGTCCCAGTCGGGGTCCACAGCACTGTAATATTCACCTAGTTTGGGGTGTTACAGAGGAAAGATAGTATTTATACTAGTTTTCTTAGGGCTTCATGTCCTAGAATAGGACCCAAAAATCGTCCCCTCCTTAGCCAAATTGGCCGCCTGATTTTGGATCCCGTAGCCACCGTGAGCTTACCCACTAAACTCAATTGGTTTGGGTGGAATTATTGTAATATCCGCAATTTTCGATTTTCGGTAAATTTCTTTTTTTGGCCGGAGTCCGTTTTGACGACTCTCTCATGACCGTTTCATCATTCTGAGAATGATTAATTCTACACTTTTTGACATCCGAGTTCGTTTCGGTGTCGTTTTATTGAGTTCCGTGCTTTTTATCGACTTTTCCGCACTTGAGTTCGATTCTTGCGAATCTCGTTCGAAACTGCTGTTTCGAGTTTCCCGTAAGTCCGTTTAACTTTGTTAGATGTGTTACGAACTTCGGTTTGGTTATTCGATCACGTGTCGTGATTTCCGGGCGTTTTGGGCCATTTTGTAATTTACTGAAAGTTACGGGTATCCGTATCTGTATTTGTTGTCTCGACCCATTTCTTGGTCGCGTATAATTAATTATTGCATTATGTTTTCATTTTGGGTCGTTGATGTCATCCGTGAACTTTTCGTCGTGTTCGTTCCGTACGTTTTCGGAAATCGAGTCGTCGAGCCCTGGTGTTCGAAAGACCGCCGGACGCGGATCGGCCGGATGATTGCGGGCACAGTCGGACGGTGCGGCAGAACCGGCGAGCGCACGCCACGGCCGGAAGGCGCGCGCTTAATCGGGCAGTGTAGTGCACGCTATCGGCCGCCTAACGACGCTATCGGGTCAGACGGTGGAGTCGTGGGTTCGAATCGGTTAGGCTCGGCAGTAGCGCACGCCATCGCCGGGCATTGCGACGCCACGACCGGCGGTGTAGCGCGCACTACGGCGGAAGGCTGCATGCTACCTAGCCGAAGCCGCAGGGCGGTGTGCACCGGATCGCGGCACGGGCCGAGAAGCGCACGCTAGCTCGGCAGCCTAGCGCGCGCTAGTCCGGCTTAGTATAAATGTGACAGAGCAGTCACATTTCCTCTCGTTTTTCATTTCCTCTCTTTCTCTTCCGCGGCTGGAGCCTTGGGGATTCTGAATCCATGTTGTTGAACAACAAATCCACGAAGTTCTTGAGTTCATAATATCAATCAATCATCTGTTATCATCCTTTGATCCAGCGAATCAAGGTAATCTTCCTTAGAACCCTAATTTCGTGAATTTGGGGGTTTTTGCATTTTTGTCCGATTCGTTCCGTGTTGTTGATTAATTCATGATGGGTATGATTAATCTTGGTAGTATTTTTGTGTTTAACATCATTTAATCCATTGTTCTTCGTCGAATCGAAGTATATTTCTTGATTTCCTTCGAATCGACTTTTTGGGGGATTTTTCCTCGATCTCATTTTTCATCCGTTTTTGATGGATCTATTATTGTTAAATGATGTTGCTAAACATATTCTATGGATTGTATATCCATATTTCAACTTGGAATTTCGTTTTCGTGATTTGACGGGACGAATCGTGTTCTTGGCCGTTTTGGGGGAAATCCTTGAACCTTCGTCATTTGTTCTTTGAATTCAGCGGCTTTGGGTCGTACTTTAGAATTCATTTTCGTTGTTATTGTTTTCGTTCGTAGTTCATTGTTGTGGATTGTCGTTCGGTGGAGTCGGCGAGTTCGTAGTCGGTTCGTGCCAACCTACTTCGGCCGATTCTCCGCGTTGTGGTTATTCGAGGCAAGTACCTTGCCCATACTTTTCTTATTTTATGGATATGATGATCGGTGATCGTCTTGGTGTGTTTGTTTGGTTGTTTGAAATGAAGTTTCAAAAGATTTCGGTTTGGCCTCGTTAAAGGCTTTCTTTCAAAATGCGTGTGTGTTTTGTGAACGGTGTGTTTTGGGAATTGATTATGATTTGATTATTTTGAGCGTTGAAGGATTTGATGATGATACTCCTATTGTTTAAAGTTATGGAATCGTGTATTCCGTGTTTAATCTTGTTATTGTGTTTTGAAGAGTTTGATAATGTTGTCGGATAAGTGGCCATCTCTAGTAAGTATTCTTGATGAACTTACATTCTTAGCATATTAGTATTGTATGAGTAACGTGTGTGTGTATGCTCACTACGGGTTAGATCCGACTGGGTCTCGGTAGGTCTCCACGAAGCTGTGGGACTGCGAGCTTGCTTTTAACCACTACGGGTTAGATCCGACGGGGTCTCGGTAGGGATCTACGAAGCTGTGGGTCCACGGTTAATTGTGGTGCATTTTGCAAATGTGATTTGATATTGGCATTTCCGAAAATGAGTGCTTTTGAATGGTTTTCATGATTGCATGCATCGACTAAGTGTGTAAGAGGTAAGTTGTTCGTTTGGCTTACTTGGCTAAGATGGCACTAGAGTATTTTGTTGTTTGTTTTAAATCCTTTATTTATGGATTTTGATGTTGGGAGACGAACCTTGTGGTCGCTCTTGTGTACTGTGAGTTGATGAGATTTGGGGCTAAAATCCCAATAGTTTTGTAAAAGTCATTCTACGGATTTGGGGCTAAAATCCCAACGGTCTGGTAAATGTCATTTTTCGGAAAGTAAACCTTTGGGGCGGTGATCCCTTTTGTCTTTTGGATTTTCAAAAGTAGGATTTGATAATCCTAAATTGTTTTCTATTAAAACTCTCGATGGCATTCTAAACTGTTTTTATAAATTCTTCCATTGATTTGTGATCTTTCGATTTTGGAACGTTTTCTCAAATTCTTGCCTCGGGAAGTGCTTTTCGTTTCGTTTGGATCCTTGAGGATCCTTGGTTATTGTTATTCGTGGAATGTGAATTGTATGGCTCGTATTTGCACTTTGTTCTTGCACTAGCAAAACAGTGGAGTTTTGCTAACCCCCGAGTATTCGGGGGGTGGATGTCTGTTTTTGCATTCAGGTTTTGGAGCATAACATAGGGTCGGCACGAAGGATGATAAAAGATGATCGATACTAATCACACGAGGAACCGTACATCGTGTATTGGTTCAGTTGTACTTTATTTTCCGCTGCTATATTTTTCCCGTTGTACGGGTGTGGTTGTGTTTTGATCCCTGCGTGGGCATGAGTTGTATTTGAGTTGTATGTATTTATTGAAAGACCAAATCGGTCTACTGAGTCATTTTAGCCTTAAAGGCATGGTTGAGTTGTTATATGTTGTTACCATCCTGGTAGATCCTTGAGGAAAGGTTCTACGGCGTGTAATATCCTAGAGCGGATTGGGGGTGTTACATAAATGGTATCAGAGCTTAAGTTGTGGAAACCTAGGCTGTCGGGTCAAGTCGTGTTGTTTGAGTCTTGTTTCGTCGGATTTTATCTGACTGAGTCGTGTCGCGACGCGCCATTTGAGATTTTTGGTCGTGATTAGTATCGTGGGGCGATCATCATCTTCGTGCGACCTGTGGAAGTAAGTCTCCCTTCTTTGTGTTGTGCCTCATTTGACACGAGCTATTTTTATGATTATTTGTTAAGTGATGGAATCCTTATGTGGATTTTGATTTCACGATATGTATTTAGTCGACTCTCGTATTTGATTTATACGAGGAGTGTCGTCGCTTCTGATGTCTTTTTATTGTTGTTTTTGTCTGTTGCTGATGATTTTCGAATCGATTTGCACGTTTTACAAGTTCTCTTGTGGAGGCTTTGTGCTTATATGCGTTCGACTTGTTCACTAGCCAGTGCGGGAGAGTCCTTAGAGGCCTCGAATGGGGTCAGTGGTTTTGTTCTGAATGTGGTATTTTTTTGTTTATTTCCGTTTAAAGACATGTATTGTCTTGATTTTAAATCTTTTGATGCGTGTACTAGGAGTTGTTTTAGTGAACGTCGATATGTGTGAGTTTTGGGCATTCTGGCCTATTGGATTTTTGAAAACCTTGAGTATCTTAGAAAAATAAATTTCGAGACATACTTTTCAAATGAGTTATTTTCTTGTGGTACATCCTAGGTGCCACAATATATTTCAAAAAATTTCTACTTCGAGGACCAAAATGCTTTGAGATATTTTCAATGTTTTAGAAACACTTTTATTTAGACCCGAGGGTCGAATATTCTGAAAGTTTTCACTAAGAGAAAGTGTCCTCATTTTTATCAAATGCGAAATGGTTCTCCAAAGTCTCGATAACGATGTTTCACGTTTGTACTTTTTGAAAGGTGATACTCAAGATCAACCGGTATTCTTCTAAATTATTTTCAAATGAGGTTTTCGTTTTTAAAACCTATCCATTCTCGTATGAGGGCTGGGTATGTATGTATGATGTTCGCATTGTCATTTTGATGTTTGCTCCCGAGTATGATCGAATTGGTGGTGTGAGCGTTGAGTCGTTTTCCGCACATTTGTTGTGTTAGCCCTCTGTGAGAGGTGGGATGTTGGTATTGAATATTGTCGCCTCGTAGTGATTTCTGCATTGTCGCGCATGTGCGAGCTGTTAGAGCTTGGTTTGGTATGACCGTGTGCATAGGTGATGGTTCCTTTATGTGTCGGTTGTTTAATGTCTTGTTACCTTGCTCCCGTTTTTGTGAATTTCGTGGACGAGGTCGGAGGTAATGCCCGTACTATTTTGACTTCTGTATTTTCTGTCTCCAGTCTATCGATTCGCTCATGTTCGTTGATACTTTATGAACTTGTTCTGTATTTTGGTTTCATCATCCGAACGAGATGTGACCTTGTTGTGGGTCGATCTGGTTATCGCTGTGACTTTTTCGGGTTCGGTTCGATTCTTGTGAACCTTGTTCGGGAGTGACATCATCTAGTTCTATTAGTTCTTTTATTCGAAGTGGATCGGATTTGGAACTCTTGTGTTTTCGACTTTGTCGACTCATTATGTTCGTTGACATTTTTGAGCTTGTCCTGCCCCTTGCTTTTGTTGATCGAACGAGTGTGGTATTGTTTCGGAATAACTCGTTTGTCGTTGTGACTTTTCAATCGCTATTCCCTTTACTGTGGATCTTATGGGAATGCATGTCTTGTAGTTCTCACCAGATCATCATGGGAGTTGTTTTTTGAATTTTGTTATCCTTCGTGTTTCGGACATGATTGTTCGATTTTTGTTGTCTCGATCGTTTGTTTGTTCAGTTTTTGTTATCGTTTCGTGATCGTTGAACGTTCAGACTCCTTCGTAATTCCCTCAAGTTCGCAAAATTAGTCTCGTTTTCGATCTTCCAACCCTTGGGCGGTGGAATTCCGTATTTGTTCAGCGATTGGCTCGCGTTTTGATTGATGTACCGTTGGGTTGGTCAATCGTATTGATTTTCGTTCGTTGTGTTTTGTGATTGTTCGGATAATTGACTTGATTGTATTATCCATTTGATGACGCTTGTCACTTGTTGGTTCTATTATATCCCTAACGGTGATGTTGTGTTGGTCGTCGTGAAGCGTGTTTTCACACCGTATATTCCGTTGCGTTGTTTGTAACGTTTTGCCGTTGGGCGTTAGTTACGCGTTTCTTGCATATCTCGTTGAGTTTTCCGGGCGGGATATTGCTTCTCCCTACTTGTTTTAAGTTTCGGGACGAAACTTCTTTTAAGGAGGGTAGAATGTAATATCCGCAATTTTCGATTTTCGGTACATTTCTTTTTTCGGCCGGAGTCCATTTTTACGACTCGCTCATGACCGTTTCGTCATTATGAGAATGATTAATTCTACACTTTTTGACATCCGAGTTCGTTTCGGTGTCGTTTTGTTGAGTTCCGTGCTTTTTATCGACTTTTCCGCACTTGAGTTCGATTCTTGCGAATCTCGTTCGAAAATGCTGTTTCGAGTTTCCCGTAAGTCCGTTTAACTTTGTTAGACGTGTTACGAACTTCGGTTTGGTTATTCGATCACGTACCGTGATTTCCGGGTGTTTTGGGCCATTTTATAATTTACTGAAAGTTATGGGTATCCGTATCTTGTTTGTTGTCTCGACCCGTTTCTTGGTCGCGTATAATTAATTATTGCATTATGTTTTCATTTTGGGTCGTTGATGTCGTCCGTGAACTTTTCGTCGTGTTCGTTTCGTACGTTTTCGGAAATCGAGTCGTCGAGCCCTGGTGTTCGAGCACTGGCCGGACGGTTGCGGGACTGGCCGGACGATTGAGGGCCCAGGCCGGACGGGTGTGGCAAGAACCGGCGTAGCGCACTCTACGGCCGGAAGACTGTGCGCGCTAACTGGCAGGTGTAGCGCACGCTATCGGCTGGCCTAACGCGCTTATCGGATGCAGACAGTGGAGTCTGGGGTTCGAATCGGTTAGGCTCGGCGGGTAGCGCCACGCTTCTTGTCGGGCATTGCGCCTTCTGCCGGCGAGTAGAGCGCACTACCGGAAGGCTGCGCCTTCTGGCCGAGTCGGTAGGGCGATGTGGGCACCGGATCGCTGCGGCCGATAGCGCACGCTAGCTCGGCAGCCTAGCACGCGCTAGTCCGGCCCAGTATAAATGTGACAGAGCAGTCACATTTCCTCTCGTTTTTCATTTCCTCTCTTTCTCTTCTGCGGCTGGAGCCTTGGGGATTCTGAATCCATGTTGTTGAACAACAAATCCACGAAGTTCTTGAGTTCATAATATCAATCAATCATCCGTTATCATCCTTTGATCCAGCGAATCAAGGTAATCTTCCTTAGAACCCTAATTTCGTGAATTTGGGGTTTTTTGCATTTTTGTCCGATTCGTTCCGTGTTGTTGATTAATTCATGATGGGTATGATTAATCTTGGTAGTATTCTTGTGTTTAACATCATTTAATCCATTGTTCTTCGTCGAATCGAAGTATATTTCTTGATTTCCTTCGAATCGACTTTTTGGGGGATTTTTCCTCGATCTCATTTTTCATCCGTTTTTGATGGATCTATTATGGTTAAATGATGTTGCTAAACATATTCTATGGATTGTATATCCATATTTCAACTTGGAATTTCGTTTTCGTGATTTGACGGGACGAATCGTGTTCTTGGCCGTTTTGGGGGAAATCCTTGAACCTTCGTCATTTGTTCTTTGAATTCAGCGGCTTTGGGTCGTACTTTGGAATTCATTTTCGTTGTTATTGTTTTCGTTCGTAGTTCATTGCTGTGGATTGTCGTTCGGTGGAGTCGGCGAGTTCGTAGTCGGTTCGTGCCTACCTACTTCGGCCGATTCTCCGCGTTGTGGTTATTCGAGGCAAGTACCTTGCCCATACTTTTCTTATTTTATGGATATGAGGATCGGTGATCATATTGGTGTGTTTGTTTGGTTGTTTGAAATGAAGTTTCAAAAGATTTCGGTTTGGCCTCGTTAAAGGCTTTCTTTCAAAATGCGTGTGTGTTTTGTGAACGGTGTGTTTTGGGAATTGATTATGATTTGATTATTTTGAACGTTAAAGGATTTGATGATGATACTCCTATTGTTTAAAGTTATGGAATCGTGTATTCCATGTTTAATCTTGTTATTGTGTTTTGAAGAGTTTGATAATGTTGTCGGATAAGTGGCCATCTCTAGTAAGTATTCTTGATGAACTTACATTCTTAGCATATTAGTATTGCATGAGTAACGTGTGTGTGTGTATGCTCACTACGGGTTAGATCCGACGGGGTCTCGGTAGGGCTCCACGAAGCTGTGGGACCGCGAGCTTGCTTTTAACCACTACGGGTTAGATCCGATGGGGTCTCGGTAGGGATCCACGAAGTTGTGGGTCCGCGGTTAATTGTGGTGCATTTTGCAAATGTGATTTGATATTGGCATTTCCGGAAATGAGTGCTTTTGAATGGTTTTCATGATTGCATGCATCAACTAAGTGTGTAAGAGGTAAGTTGTTCGTTTGGCTTACTTGTCTAGGATGGCACTAGAGTATTTTGTTGTTTGTTTTAAATCCTTTATTTGTGGATTTTGATGTTGGGAGACGAACCTTGTGGTCGCTCTTGTGTACTGTGAGTTGATGAGATTTGGGGCTAAAATCCCAATAGTTTTGTAAAAGTCATTCTACGGATTTGGGGCTAAAATCCCAATGGTCTCGTAAATGTCATTTTTCGGAAAGTAAACCTTTGGGGCGGTGACCCCTTTTGTCTTTTGGATTTTGAAAAGTAGGATTTGATAATCCTAAATTGTTTTCTATTAAAACTCTCGATGGCATTCTAAACTGTTTTTATAAATTCTTCCATTGATTTGTGATCTTTCGATTTTGGAACGTTTTCTCAAATTCTTGCCTCGGGAAGTGCTTTTCGTTTCGTTTGGATCCTTGAGGATCCTTGGTTATTGTTATTCGTGGAATGTGAATTGTATGGCTCGTATTTGCACTTTGTTCTTGCACTAGCAAAACAGTGGAGTTTTGCTAACCCCCGAGTATTCGGGGGGTGGATGTCTGTTTTTGCATTAAGATTTTGGAGCATAACACAGGGTCAGCACGAAGGATGATGAAAGATGATCGATACTAATCACATGAGGAACCGTACATCGTGTATTGGTTCAGTTGTACTTTATTTTCCGCTGCTATATTTTTCCCGTTGTACGGGTGTGGTTGTGTTTTGACCCCTGCGTGGGTATGAGTTGTATTTGAGTTGTATGTATTTATTGAAAGACCAAATCGGTCTACTGATTCATTTTAGCCTTAAAGGCATGGTTGAGTTGTTATATATTGTTACCAGCCTGGTAGATCCTTGAGGAAAGGTTCTACGACGTGTAATATCCCTGAGCGGATTGGGGGTGTTACAAGTATTCCGCTTAAATTGATTAATCTAATTAATTGATCAGATAAATAATATATAACCAATAAATAACTCCAACAAAAAATTATAAATTAATTAAAATGACCGACTTAGTAAATTAAATCAATTCCCAGTAATCTAATTTAATATATCATACTGTGATAATTTATCCAATAAATTAATTGTCTAATAATCAGTTATAGAGAATAGGTTCATTTTAATTAGACATCTATCCTTTTGCGCGACTCCAGAGGTTCATCTCAGTTTGCAATGATAGGATTCAAATATTGTGAGTAACACCTACTTAGACCTGTAGGTCACACTATAACCCAACTGAGATCGAATAATTAGGATCATTCTAAACCTTTAATTTTATGAATACCATATATGTATAAACCCTTCATTCAGATGTTCCACGCAAGTTTTAGAGGCAAGGTAAAGTCAAGCTCTACTTCAACTCGACCCTAAGAAGTGTTAATGCAAATCAAGGTCACCGAGCTATCATATATCAAATATAACTAGCTCATTTGCTTTGGCCAAAGAGTTTTGATCTTATTTGCCATTAACCGCATAAGACGCACACCTGCTCACTTACAAGAGAAAGAATCATATCTTGGTATTCATTAAGGACTGTTACTTGCCCATTAAGCTGCACTTCGAGGTTAATCCCTACCAACATGTATAATGGGCCCAACTACTCTAATGATTAACTTAATGTCACAAGATCATATTCTACTTAATCGTCAAGTCAAAGATTCACGCATACCTATCATAACTTTACGATACAACCATTGACTATCTTAGAGTGAATACCATGTGACCAAATCGATGTGAGTTGTATCCGATTATACTAGTTTCATTAGCATACTTATAGCGAATGTTTCCAATATCGAACATGTTTAAGCATACGTTACACAAGTCTTTACCAAATTTAATATCCAGGTAGGTTTTATCGATTTACAGACAAATTAAGCAACTAAGTTCCAAATACATCCGATTCAAAAATCTAATACCCGATATCTTTGGTCTGGTTCATTGAGTTTTCTATGGGTTATCAGATTGTCGTTGTCCATGTCTTGGGAATTTTGTACCATGTTTGGGTGTGCCGTGTTGGGACACGTGTTTGGTTGCGATCTAGATCGTCGTGAGGGTTTGGTTCACTTGGGGTGTAGCACATGCTATCGCTTGTGCTGTCGCGCGCACTACTTTGCCGCAACTAGTGCATGCTACGTGCAGTATAGCGCACGCTAACCGGCAGCTCGGAGCAGTCCGGAAGCCACTGGACTGAGACAAGGGTCTCGATAGCACACGCTAGCGCTTATGGTTAGCGCACGCTATTAGCTGTCCTAGCGCACGCTATTGTCAGTCTTAGCGCACGCTACCTGGTAGGTGCAGAACTTTCCATAAGCTACTGGACAGGATGCGTGACTCGTTAGCGCACGCTACGGGTACCGACTAGCGCACCCTAGCAGTGTTGTGGGCAGAATGTTCTAGAGCCATTGACCCATTAGCGCGCGCTACTACGCAGTGTTAGCGCTCGCTAATAGCTGCCCAGTATAAATACTGGACAACAGGCCTTCTTTCCCATTTTTTTTTCATTTTCTCATTTCTTCATCTCTATCCATCGGGAGCGATTTCTTGGGGCTATTTTGGATGATTTTCAGTATCAAGCATCATCTTGGTGAGTCTTCTTCACGTTCGTCACATCATCTCACTTTTTATCATTCCGGATCGAAGTATTTCCTTCCTAAGAACCCTAGTTGAGAAATATCTGGGGGTTTTCCTTTGTTTCATGATTCTTACCTGATTTCATCTAACCGGGGATAATTTTTTTCCGTGTTACTGTTAAGTTGTATGTATTCATTTGGAAATTGTACAAGTGTTGTTGTTTCGGACTGATACAATGTATATTGTATTGGAATATTTCGGGATCGAAATATTTATACTTGTCGTCAGGTTGGTTTCGTCGTTTGAATGTTGGTTGGAGAGTTTGTATTTTTGGCTAAGTATACTAGCCATAACGTACGCTACGGATGTAGAATTACGTACGCTAGCGTGTTGCCATTACGTACGTTATGCCTATAAGGTTACGTACGTAATGCTTGGTAGGTGGTAGGAACCTTCCTCGTAGTCACTTTCGGCCGGTGGGTCCCGAGCGTCTTCCGATCGGATCTCACTATTGCAGTCAACGGACCCTTACGTACGTTAAGAGGTGAACTCTACGTACGTAAGTCCGATAGCTTGTTAACGTACGTAATAGCTTCTAGCTTACGTACGTTAAGGTCTTCGTGTTTTTGGATAGTTAGTTCTGGATTTACATTACGTATGTTAATGTCTTGACATAGCGTACGTAATGCCTACTACCTACGTTAACTGTTGTGTATAGCGTACGTAACGAACTTGTCAGTCTATTTTTGTTAGCATCGTATTTCATTTCCTCACGAACCAAAAATCATTTTCTCTCCCTAGAACCGTCCCTCTGGACTTGTTCTTCATATTTAGCCTCTTCCAACATGTTTTTGATATTCCTAACTTGATTTGGAGCTTGGAGTTGGAAGCTTGTTGGTGCTCCTTTGGTGTTTGGAGATTTCTTCTTGTTCCTCTTTGGTAAGTTCCCTCAATCTCTTGTTCTTCAAGTGATTTTCGAGTTTGATGATGTTGTTGTTGTTGTTTTCTTCAGGTATTGTTCGATTGATGGAGTATATCATGATTCTTGATGAGTTTTTATGAACTTTTGATGAAGAACATGATGGTATTGCTTGAGTTTGATTATGTTCTTGATGTTTTAGATTGTTTGGAGGTTTTAATCATGTCTAGGAAGGATTATGTTAAGATTGTTATATGATTAACATAGTCTTGAGATGATTATTGTTGTTGGTTGTGTTCTTGAAAGATTATAACCATTTTAGTAAGGATTTATGATGATTTAGGAGGTGATTATCATAATTTTGAAATGGTTAAATTAATCTTGTTGATTAATCTGAATTCTTGAAGAATTAGTGATTGATGTTAGTAGAGACATCATGTCTATTGAGATGATGATGTTCTTGAAGTTTTTGAGGATGGCATTGGTAATATTATCATCTTGGAGATGTTGTTTTGATGTTGTTCTTAAGTGATTCTTGTTGAATTGTTTCACAAGTGTTAAGAACATTTGATCATGTCGATTTTGAGATTTTGGACGATCTTAGGATTCATAGTTGAGAACTATGACATTCGTTGGTAGAGTTTAACCGATTCGGGGTTGAATCGGGTTTGTCCTTGGTGTTGTTTTCCATTGATTTTGTGATATTGAATGAATTGTTTTTCATTCAAGGTTGTTCAAGTGTTTGTGATCGTCGGTAGGCGTCGTTCGTCATTTCATGCCAGGACGTTGATCGTGGAAGGACTTTCTCGCCTTCGGTTTGAGGCAAGTTTTATACTTGTACTAGTCAATGAGATTAATGTTATCATATATGTGTATGAATGTATTGTATCATTTCGAGACTTAGTCTCTTCGTGATTTGTTGATATTCGGGAATTGTTTGATGCAATACCTTTTGGCAATTATGCTAAATGTTATTGTTATTCGTTAACGGCCGGTTTAAGGCATTGAGATTCTTGTTGATCCTGATGTTGTCGATAGCCGGTTCGCGGTATCGATGTATCGACTATTATTGTTGACGTTAATGTCGTTCTGAGGCATCGTTGAATCGTTATTATCGAATTGGAACCGTTGCTATAATGTTGTATTGGCCTATTGAAGGCGTTTGATATATTCATTTATCATCTCGGTTTCGGTGGTCGGTTTAAGACGTCGGGACATCTATTCTAACGTATCATTGGTATCGATTGACCGTTCTAAGGTAATCGAGGCATTGAATTGGGATTGTCTAAGATAATTCCCATCCGTTGTACTATCAGTGATCTATTAACCGTTCTAAGGTAATCGAGGTATTGAATTGTGATTATCTAAGATAATTCCCATCCGTTGTATTATTGGTTATCGATTAACCGTTCTAAGGTTATCGGTGTATTGAATTGGGACTGTCGAGGATAGTTCCCATCAGTTGAGTCGTCACGGTCGATTGGCCATTCCAAGGCAGTCGAGGTACTTTGATTTGGGACCACCGAGAACGGTGCCCATCCGTGAGTATTTTTATCGTGTTAGCCGATTCAAGGCAGCACACTATTATTCTTGTGAATTCGATAATCTTGTAATCATTGCCATTTGCGACTAATTGTGGAGGCTAGTTCGGCTAGTGCTCGATGGGTATGTCTGGGGCTTGAACCTTCGCGGTTGGTTTCCCAGCACCTGCAATTCAGCAGGTCACGATTATTGGATGACGTCATTGTGATACGGCTTCATGCTGTGGCTTCGGCCCTCATTGTGATACGGCTTCGTGTCGTGGCTTCGGCTCTCATTATGATACGGATTCGTGCCGTGGCTTCGGCCCTCATTGTGATACGGCTTCGTGCCGTGGCTTCGGTCCTCAGATGATACAGCTTCGGGCTGTTTGACTTCGGGCCATTGTGATGACTGGCAGTTTCTGCTGAGTGGATTTTAGGCCATCGTGACATATTGGTATTTTTGTTGGAACCTTCAGGCTTTGTGATTCGTATTTATTTCAGCTCTGGGTTGTTTTTATCTTCGTGTAGTTCATTGTTGTTATCTGTATTGATGATTCGCCGTTGGGCACTTGTGTTCTAACCTGTTGAGCAGGTACCGATCGTATTCCGCGGGCATAGTATTTCACGAATGCTCAATTCTTACTTTAGTTTGTGAGCATCTCGTATTACCATTGATGTACCATTTATTCTGCCTTTGGATTCATATCATGTTGCACATGTATTTGATATTCATTATCTGGATGACTGACCCCGTGGGGGCAGAATATGTTTTTCATGTTTTAGGTGCTTGCGAGGAGAGAGTTGAGACACAGGGGCATGACGATGGTGACAAGGCATTCGAGTGATACTAGTCTGGGATGTTTTGGTGTTCATGCCGGTCAGATAGTTTGGAGTACTCCAGTCTTATCTGTCATTGTCATTTTGTACTATCCGAGCAAGGCTCCTGGATGTTACTGTATTTTATTTTGGCCATGTAGGCCCATTGTTGTCGTTGAAATTCCATATCGGAATATTATTGTTGGATGTCAGTGTAGGGATTGTGATTCCCCTTTTGGTCAGTCTGTTGTATTTTAGTCATGTTCGCCTGGTGGATCTCATGGCGTAGGGTCCACGGCACTATAATAACCCAATGGGATTTGGGGGTGTTACATAATCGGTCATGTATTCTTGTTGATTTGGTTGTGATCTTCGGATTGGTAACTCGTTTGTTGATTTCATTTCACCCGGAGCATGATTTTGATTTCCTTGTAGTGAATCCTTGAACCCTCGTCGTTTTTGTTGTTCCGCAACGAATTAGAGTCGGATTTTGAGGAACATTGTTAGTCATTGTAGATTTATTCTCGTAGTGATATGGAGCTGCCGCTTGCTCGCTGAATTCAGAAGATCCGTGCTTGCTCGGTCGTGTCCGTTCGTTGTTCTGTTGCTCGTGGTTTCAAGGCAAGTATCTTGCCCATACAATTTAGGTTTCATAGATATAATAATTGGTGATTGTCTATGTGTGAAAATTGAATATTTTATTGAACTTCCAAAAGAATCGATACATATATTCTCGATAAAGGTTTCTTTCAAAATTAACTTGAGTTTTTGAGAACGAATGTCTTGCTCTGAGAATGTGTATTAGTGTTGTATATTGTGCCTTGTTTCCTTGTGGTACCGTTAGGTGACTGTGGTCACGATGATGTGTGATATTGTGTGGTTTCTCATTGGATTTTTCACTCGGGTATGTCTGAAGGAGGCTCCGAGGTTCGTCGCTTACTAGCATGGGACGCGAATAACCCTTGGGAGGATGTTGATGTGGATATTTGGGTCTTGGACCCCGTGGTTTGTGATCGGATTTATACTTTGGAAATAATATTTGGGTTGTGTCGCTAAATGGTTTTCGAAAGGTTGAGAATTCTTTAATCCCAAATGTTTTCAAAGCTCTTGAGGTCTTTAAAACATTTTACAAGTCGTTTACCTCGTTTCAATCTTTAGATTATATTGTTAGTCTTGGTTGTGTCTGATTGTGAGGCCATTCTAGCAAGTACTCTGAGTATATGGTTTATAGTCCTTTGCATTGGAAGTCGACTATTACTACTGAGTGTTAGAGTTATATTCATTCACTCCAGGAGGGTCTGACGAGGCCTCGGTGGGATCCTCACATTGTCGGGTCCGCGAACATTTGGGTTAGGCCTCCGAGAGGGTCTGACGAGGCCTCGGAGGGATTCGCGCATTGTCGGTGTTGTGCGGCGATTTACACGCCTCGATGGTGATTGGCATGATGGTCAGGAGCCAGCCAGAGAAGGCAGACGCTGGGCAAGCACCTAACGATCGTGTCCAAGGCGATCGTCTATAGGCATCTGGCGATCGCCAATGGTATCTGATTATAGACGATCGTCCCATACCGCTTGTGAATCTGACACCCGTCAGAGTCTTCGAAGACCGAATTTGGACGAAGACCCACGTGCAGATCCACAAAAGGCGCCGTCAGATAAGGCCATTGACCCCAGCCTGTCACCAACCTCACACCTACCGACAGGTCCACCGAAAGGTACAAAGTGGGTCCTCCCCTGACAGCGACTCAGGATGCGTGCAGGCTCCTCATTGGCCCGCACAGCTGGCTGCCAGCTGCAACCCCGGACTTTAAGGAAACAGCCCCTCGTGATAGGATGATCGCCCACATTATTCTAATATAGAATACGGCGGTCGCCCGCGATCGCCGAAGAGGACCCATCTACCTTTTCTCCTATAAATAGGAGCCCCCAACAGTGGCCAAAATATACGAAAAGTACAGTGAAAAACGTACAAAAAGAGAAATACACTCCAATAAACAGAACATCAAAAGTAAGAACTCACAGAGCTTCATATCTGGTTCTTCCGGCAATCTTCACGCTCTATAGCTAAGATAACTGGAATCATTACACTCATTGTAATAGCGTTCTAACATTACTATTTGTACTCCACAGTATTTATATTAATAACATCTCGCGAGAGCATTCAAGCCCGGGACTAACAACCCCGGAAATTCTTGTGTTATTTACTTTCCCACAGAAGTGTTCTCGCACTTTGTTTGCTATCCATCTATTCCAGCAATATCTATCTCCCGATAATATTTTGGGTAGCAACAATTGGCGCTAGAGGAAGGGGCTTTTCTAAACCTTCATTTTTATTCTGACCGTCTCGAAGAACACTCACTGTTCTCCGGGGCATATACTTGAAGAAACACTCACTGTTCTTCAAAGAAAAGCCTTCAGAAACATGACGTTTGCCACGACCTCCAAAAGAGCCACCCTTCGATCTGTCAGACATCTCATTCTGGCCTAGACTGAATCCCAGCCTACAGTGGAAGGCGATCATGGTGACGCTCGGCTCTCACTCCCGCCCCCGAGAGACGGTCCCAGCCTCTCACTCGATAAGTTCCAAACCGCGGAGCAGATCGAGGAGGATATGGTCATCCTCAGAGAGCGACGGAGGACATGCGACTCGCCCACCATTACTCCGTCAGCCATCCGCCGAGCAGGCAAGCGGAAGCTTAAGGGGCTATACATCGAGAAATCGTTGGAAAGCCCCGAGCCGCAGGAAAAGGCTCTCATAAGGCGGGATGATTCCGTCTTCATCCGCCTAGGGAGCGATCCCTCATGGCGACCCGGGCACTCAGGCCCCAGTCGGGAGATGTTGGAGTTCGAATCCGTTACCAGGAGTTCGGTGTAATACCCGTGTATTTTATGAGTGTTATTTTGGATGTATTTTGTGGTATTGTGGTTATTTGGACCGTATATATTGATGATTGACCTTGGCATATTCATGGCTGATAATTGTTGGGTTCTGTGATTCTTGGATTGAGCTCGTTTTAGCCGGACTTCTTGCGAATTTAAATTTGGAAAATAGCAGTTAGCGTACGCTAAGACTGTATGTCTAGCGCACGCTAACCAGGTTCGAGTAGTGCACGCTACTCTTGTGCAATAGCGTGCGTTAGGCCCGCTGGACAGTAAGCTTTCTGGACTCTGGAATGAGGCGTTAGCGTACGCTATGGACGGACTAACGTACACTATTTCGATGCACTAGCGCACGTTACTTGTATGATAGCGTGCGTTAGGATGTCAGGTCAGTGAGGACAGAAACGTTTACGACGCAGGTATTAGTGTAGCGACGCCATCAGTATGGAGTTAGCGCGCGCTAGTAGCAATCGATAGCGCACGCTAACAGATAGTTCACCGTACGCTACCGGAGTCTGGCAGAAAGTTCTGGACTGCCTTTTTCTTCAGCAGTGCACCGCCCTCAGCTCGTTAGAGCACGCTAAGCCTGTAGCCGTAGCGTGCGCTAATGCCTCCCAGTATATATATGGGGGGGGTTCCAGAAACGTCATTTTTCACCTCTTCCTCTTCCCTTCGGCGGCTGGGCGATTTGGAGTGTAGTTAGACGTGGTTTTCGACCAGTTTTCACCATCCAACAACATTTTCGTGTTCCTAAACTCAATCTAACAAGATTTCATCCAGTGTATCATCCAAATCAAGGTAAGATTGTTCAATCCCTAGTTTTTGGAATTTTGAGGGTTTTGTTTAGATCTCGTCATTCTAGTCCGTTTTAAACCTTGAATTGGGTCAGATTATGATTGTGAAACCATAATCCCTTGTTTTTCTTGAAGTCTACGGATTTTGTTTGAGTTCCCACCTATTGATTTGAGTATGAACAACTCCGCCTTAGTAGTGTTTGATAGTTTGTCCCTAAGAGTAGAGTTTGAAGGGAATCCCTTCCATTTCCGTGGTGTTGTGTTTTGATTCCATATTTCGATGTGTTAGGATCGAATCGTTGAAGGAAGTTCGGACCGTACATTCATCCGTTCGCCGTTTCTTGTGTCGTTCAAATTGAGGCAAGTACTTTGATTGTGTTTAATGTACATCGTGTGAATATGTAAAAATGGAATTTGTGCCAAATTGTTGATCGAGTGTGTGTGAGCCGAGTAAAACCAGTGAGGGTCCCCTGGGGTCCGGTAGGCTGCGTATCCCTACGGATCACTCGGTTGGGCTATACACCAGGGAGGGCCTGACGAGGTGTCTCTGGGGTGTGTATCTTGATTGAGAGGTACAGGGCCAGTATAGCTCGGGAGGCTGTTTTGTGATGATGATTGTGATGTGGTATTCCGGAATATCTGTGATGGCACTATGATTTCTGTGATTTTTGTTGATTATTCACTTGTTGTACATATTCTAGAATCATTGTACTTGCACCGGCTTCTTGCTGACCCCTTTTTGGGGTGGATATACTTTTGTGTATTCGTGCAGTGTCCAAAGTGGGAGGACTAGCACAGGACGGACACGAGCTTGGTGGGCAGCATTGATATCGTGCATTATTTTGAGTTGATGGTCATATGGTCATGGTCAAAGTCATGTTTTGGTTTTGTACTCGCGCGGGTACTGTCCGGTATTGTATGTCATGTCATTATTAATGGTTAATGATATGTTGTTTGGTATTGTGATGTATGTCATGTTGAAATTTGAAGTTGGTTTTAATTGTATGAACGTTTATGTTTATTGTATATAATGTGTTTTATTTGGGTCTAAGCCTGGTAGGTTCTCCAAAAAGGATCTACGGCGCTGTAATATCTCCATAAATCATGGGGGTGTTACAGAATATGGTATCGGAGCCTAGGTTTATGGATACCTAGGCTGTCGGTGTTTTGGGTCTATTAAATTGAGTCAGTTGTTATCTACGATATCATTGGCATGCTACCACCTCGTGTTGCCTGTGTTGGAAGACTCTTCGGATGTTGGTTCTTTCTTTCCTTCGGAAATAATTACCTTAATATTGTGCAATCTATTATTGTAATCATTTCCTTGTTGAATCATTCTTACTCTTCAGTATGCCGATAGGTATAGCTATCCGTCAACGTGGTCGTGGTAGGGGCCGTGGCAGAGTGGTAGTGTCTGAGTCCGAGAGGTCCGTTTCAGAATCGGCATCTCGCTCTGTGACTAGGTCGGACCCGATTCCTTCGGGAGGTTCGAATGGAGGCTCGGAGGCCGAGGTGCCTAACGTTCTTCAACAAGTTGTAACACAAGTGCACCAACTGGCACAAGTGGTGCGGAATATTAATACTGGCAGGACGGTTGAGGACCGATGGCTTCAAGAAGTTATGAAGATGAACCCTCCCAGATTCGATGGTTCCGGTGATGCGAACAACTAGGACCATTGGTTAGTTGAGCTGGAGAAGATCTTTGACGGTATTGGTTGTCCTGAAGCCAAGAGAGTTCCGATTGCTCAGTATCTGACAGTTGATGACGCTTCGGACTGGTGGCGAGCTGTTAAGCCCAAGGACCGTGATGTCACTTGGGAATAATTTAATGAATTGTTGGAAGCTCAGTATTGTCCAGCGCCGGTTCAGCTAGCAAGAGTCGGTGAGTTCTTCAGAGCTCAACCCGAAGATGTTCCTATTTCTGAGGCAATCAGGACATACAACAAGCAGTTAGTGTATGTCTAAGACCGGGTTAAGGATGAGATAGACAAGATACTTCATTTCGATGCAAGGATGAAACCGGAGGTCCGAAAGTATATGGTGGGCCTTGGGTGTACTACTTTGAGAGAATATCAGGATAGAGCACTTGCTTATGAGATGGTGTCGCCTCCGGTTCTCAGTTTCGAGCTCGAAGAAACCAAAATTTTCTGGTAGTTTCCGAGGCAGTGGGTCGCGTAGGCCTCAATCTTCTGTGCAATCTTCTGTTGGTTCCCCTCAACCTAGTGGAGGAGTGCCGAGAATTTGTTTTAATTGTGGAAATTCGGGACATGTCAGTTCTCGTTGCACTTCTCACCCCATTGATTGTTTTAAGTGTGGGAAGCAGGGTCATCGCGCATTATATTGTGAGTTTGTGGGCAAAATCTTCTCTAAACAGTCCCCTACTCCGGCTGGCACAGTTACGGGTCAGCCAACTCCGAGTGTTGGACGTGGCAGCGGCAGAAGTAAAACCGAGCATAAGGATGCATCTAGCATTGGATCGGCCCCACCCCGATTGTATGAGATGAAGCGGACTGATGACGTAGGGACTGCCACTACGTCAGGTATTGTTTATATTTCGATGCACCCGGTAGATGTATTGTTTGATTCTGGAGCTACTCATTCTTTTATATCATTGTCTTGTGTGAATCGTTTGGGCCTAGGCGGTCTCTCTACATGTGAACCTTTTATTGTTGGGTTGCCAAGTGGGGAAAGGATAGTTGGGGATCAAGAGATTGCCAATTGTCCTGTAACCATTGGCAGTAAAGATTGGTCATCCGATTTGATTGTGATCGATATGATAGGAGAGGATTTAATCCTCGGTGATGATTGGTTAAATCGGCATGGAGCGATAGTAGATTATCGTCGGAAAATAATTTCGATAGTCGCGCCGGATGGTACTGAACACGTTTTTGAAGGGCAGAAACTTGGTACTTCTGGGAAGATTATTCGAGCCATGAAGGCGATGAGATTATTGCGACAAGGTTGTACCAGTTATTGGTGTTACGCGTTGAAGTCGGAAGTTGGCGGAGTACAGTTATCCTCTGTTCCAGTTGTGAATGAATTTCCAGACGTATTTCCGGATGATTTGCCGGGATTGCCACCACATCGTGAAGTAGAGTTCGTCATCGAACTAGAGCCCAATGTGGCGCCAATATCCAAGGCACCGTACAGAATGGCCCCATCGGAAATGTTAGAATTGAAGAAATAATTGGGTGAATTGTTGGACAAAGGTTATATTCGGCCTAGTGTGTCTCCGTGGGGTGCACCGGTATTGTTTGTACGAAAGAAAGATGGGTCCTTACGGTTATGTATTGACTATCGTGAGTTGAATATACTCACTATTAAGAACAAGTATCCGTTGCCAAGAATCGATGATCTATTTGACCAATTACAAGGGGCTACGGTTTTCTCCAAGATTGATTTGAGGTCAGGATATTACCAACTCCGAATTCGAGATTCGGATATTCCCAGGTCAGCATTTCGGACGAGGTATGGGCATTACGAATTCGTAGTTATGCCATTCGGTTTAACAAATGCTCCGGCGGCCTTCATGCAACTTATGAACAAAACTTTTATCGAATATCTCGATAAATTTGTAGTGGTGTTTATCGACGATATATTAATCTATTCCAAAAGTGAGACGGAGCATGCCGAACACTTGAGAATCACGTTGAGTATTTTGAGGGCTGATAAGCTTTATGCTAAATTTTCTAAGTGCGAGTTCTGGCTTAAAGAAGTTTCTTTTCTGGGACACATCATCTCAGCCGATGGTATTCGAGTAGACCCTCAAAAGGTTGAAGCAGTCTTAGCTTGGGAGCCTCCACGGAATGTTAAGGAAGTTTGGAGTTTTCTAGGATTAGTGGGCTATTATCGTCGATTTGTTGAAGGATTCTCGAAAGTTGCTCGACCGCTCACCCTATTATTGCAGAAGACACAGAAGTTTGAATGGAGTGATGAGTGTCAGAAGAGTTTTGATGAGTTGAAAAAGCGGTTGACTACATCTCCGATCCTAGCCTTACCGCAAGGAACGGAAGGTTTCGTTATTTATAGTGATGCTTCTAAACAAGGATTGGGATGTGTATTGATGCAAAATGAGAGAGTAGTGGCTTATGCATCTCGATAATTAAAGCCATACGAGATGAATTATCCTACTCATGATCTTGAGTTAGCCGCTGTGGTGTTTGCGTTGAAAATTTGGAGGCATTACTTGTATGGTTCTTCTTGTAGAGTGTATACGGATCATAAGAGCTTGAAGTACATATTTACGCAGAAGGAGCTAAATATGCGTCAGCGGCGATGGTTGGAACTGCTTAAAGATTATGATCTTGACATTCGTTACCATCCAGGTAAAGCGAACGTCGTTGCCGATGCGTTAAGCCGCAATTCAGTCGTGTTGCAGAAGTTGGAACTACTTACCATTCAACCGAAGCTTAGACAAGAGTTGATTGATATGGAAATTGAAGTTTGGCCTCACAGAACTCAAGGACATTTGCGTTTCCTTGAGATTACATCCTCCGTAATGGAAGATATTAAGTCCAAGCAGTTAGATGATCTCTCAATTGTGCAGCTTCGGGAAGACAGTGTTAGAGGAAAAGCTCCTGGATTCTTAATCGATGAAGACGGAATTCTTCGATTTCGAGGCAGAACTTGTGTACCTAATCGGGATGATCTCAAACAGGTAATTTTGAATGAAGCACATTCTACTCCGTACTCGATTCATCCGGGTATGAGTAAAATGTATAAGGACTTGAAGAAAAACTTTTGGTGGCCGAACATGAAGAAATATGTAACAGAGTTCGTGTTGAAATGCTTGACTTGTCAGCAGGTTAAAGCGGAACATCAGAGACCCGCCGGTAAATTGCAACCGCTACCAATTCCGGAATGGAAGTGGGAAGATATAGCGATGGATTTTATTGTGGGAATGCCAAAGACGCGAACTGGAGTGAATATGATTTGGGTAATTGTTGATCGGATAACCAAATCCGCACACTTTCTGGGAATTAGAGATATTTGGGGACCGGAGAGGTTAGCTCGGTTATTCATTGCGGAGATTGTGAGACTCCATGGTACCCCAAAGAGTATAGTGTCTGATCGCGATGGGCGTTTTGTGTCACATTTTTGGCAAGCAGTACATCGAACACTCGGTACCAAATTGAATTTCAGCACTGCTTATCATCCCCAGACGGACGGACAGTCGGAGAGGACGATCCAAACGCTAGAAGACATGTTGAGGGCTTGCGCATTGGATTGGAAAGAAGATTGGGAGACTCATTTACCATTGATTGAATTTGCGTACAATAATAGTTGGCATAGTTCGATTGGGATGTCTCCGTTTGAAGCATTATATGGAAGACGGTGTAGATCGCCAATCTGTTGGGACGAACCGTACAAGTTACTTGGGGTAGAACCGGACTTGGTGGTTCATACTCGGGAAAAAGTCGCAATTATTCGGCAAAGGTTGTTGACTGCTCAGAGTCGACAAAAGTCATATGCCGACGTTAAGTAAATCGGCTGCTAGAGTTCAGCGGGAGACCATGTGTTGTTGAAAGTATCGCCGACTCGTGGAGTTCTTCGGTTTGGTAAGAAGGGGAAGCTTAGTCCTCGTTATATTGGCCCCTTCGAGATCCTGGACAAGGTAGGCGATGTAGCTTATCGACTAGCATTACCTCCGACGCTTAGTCATGTTCATAATGTGTTTCATGTTTCACAACTGCGTAAGTATGTTCCCGATCCCATCCATGTTATTGATTATCAAGAGATTGAGGTTAGTGATGATGTTACGTATGAAGAACAACCGGTAACCATACTAGAGCGACGAGTGAAACAATTGCGACGAAAAGTGATCCCGTTAGTAAAGGTCCAATGGTCTAAGCATGGAATTGAGGAGGCCACGTGGGAGACCGAGGATAGTATGCGTGCTCGATACCCCGAACTTTTTGTATCTTAAGTTTCGGGACGAAACTTCTTTCTAGGGGGTAAGGGTGTAATACCCGTGTATTTTATGAGTGTTATTTTGGATGTATTTTGTGGTATTGTGGTTATTTGGACCGTATATATTGATGATTGACCTTGGCATATTCATGGCTGATAATTGTTGGGTTCTGTGATTCTTGGATTGAGCTCGTTTTAGCCGGACTTCTTGCGAATTTAAATTTGGAAAATAGCAGTTAGCGCACGCTAAGACTGTATGTCTAGCGCACGCTAACCAGGTTCGAGTAGCGCACGCTACTCTTGTGCAATAGCGTGCGTTAGGCCCGCTGACGAAGCTTTCGACTCGAATGAGGCGTTAGCGTCGCTATGGACGGACTAACGTACGCTATTTCGATGCACTAGCGCACGTTACTTGTATGATAGCGTGCGTTAGGATGTCAGTCGGTGAGGACGAAGCGTTTACGGGCTGCAGTACTTGCGAGTAGCGCCGCGCTCAGTATGGAGTTAGCGCGCGCTAGTAGCAATCGATAGCGCACGCTAACAGATAGTTCAGCGTACGCTACCGGAGTCTGGCAGAAAGTTCTGGACTGCCTTTTTCTTCAGCAGTGCACCGCCCTCAGCTCGTTAGAGCACGCTAAGCCTGTAGCCGTAGCGTGCGCTAATGCCTCCCAGTATATATATGGGGGGGGGGTTCCAGAAACGTCATTTTTCACCTCTTCCTCTTCCCTTCGGCGGCTGGGCGATTTGGAGTATAGTTAGACGTGGTTTTCGACCAGTTTTCACCATCCAACAACATTTTCATGTTCCTAAACTCAATCTAACAAGATTTCATCCAGTGTATCATCCAAATCAAGGTAAGATTGTTCAATCCCTAGTTTTTGGAATTTTGAGGGTTTTGTTTAGATCTCGTCATTCTAGTCCGTTTTAAACCTTGAATTGGGTCAGATTATGATTGTGAAACCATAATCCCTTGTTTTTCTTGAAGTCTACAGATTTTGTTTGAGTTCCCACCTATTGATTTGAGTATGAACAACTCCGCCTTAGTAGTGTTTGATAGTTTGTCCCTAAGAGTAGAGTTTGAAGGGAATCCCTTCCATTTCCGTGGTGTTATGTTTTGATTCCATATTTTGATGTGTTAGGATCGAATCGTTGAAGGAAGTTCGGACCGTACATTCATCCGTTCGCCGTTTCTTGTGTCGTTCAAATTGAGGCAAGTACTTTGATTGTGTTTAATGTACATCGTGTGAATATGTAAAAATGGAATTTGTGCCAAATTGTTGATCGAGTGTGTGTGAGCCGAGTAAAACCAGTGAGGGTCCCCTGGGGTCCGGTAGGCCGCGTATCCCTACGGATCACTCGGTTGGGCTATACACCAGGGAGGGCCTGACGAGGTGTCTCTGGGGTGTGTATCTTGCTTGAGAGGTACAGGGCCAGTATAGCTCGGGAGGCTGTTTTGTGATGATGATTGTGATGTGGTATTCCGGAATATCTGTGATGGTACTATGATTTCTGTGATTTTTGTTGATTATTCACTTTTTGTACATATTCTAGAATCATTGTACTTGCACCGGCTTCTTGCTGACCCCTTTTTGGGGTGGATATACTTTTGTGTATTCAGGTACAGGTCCAGTGGGAGGACTAGCACAGGACGGACACGAGCTTGGTGGGCAGCATTGATATCGTGCATTATTTTGAGTTGATGGTCATATGGTCATGGTCAAAGTCGTGTTTTGGTTTTGTACTCGCGCGGGTACTGTCCGGTATTGTATGTCATGTCATTATTAATGGTTAATGATATGTTGTTTGGTATTGTGATGTATGTCATGTTGAAATTTGAAGTTGGTTTTAATTGTATGAACGTTTATGTTTATTGTATATAATGTATTTTGTTTGGGTCTAAGCCTGGTAGGTTCTCCAAAAATGATCTACGGCGCTGTAATATCTCCATAAATCATGGGGGTGTTACATTCGGCATATCCGACTCCCAGAAGACAAGCCGGACAACGGGCCCCCGCTCACCCAAGAATTGAGCCTGGTGGCGGAGAACTCGTCACCTATCATAGGGCCAGGAGATCAGTACTCGATCGCCTTGGTTCCCGCTCCGAGAGCCAGTCAGCAAGCAGTCAGGCTACGGCGATAACCGCCATGCAACGCTAGCTCGACGAAATGAAGGCACTCCTAGAGACCGGGGTAGGCGCCAAGAGATCAATCGTCGGACCAAGTGAGCCACTCGTGGCCTAGATCCAGCTGGACCCCATTCAACCGAAGATCGCTCCTCCTCAAACACCTCTATATGAGGGGAGATCAGATCCAGAAACCCATCTGAGCAAATTCCGGATTTATATGACCGGATGTGGAGCATCGGATGCAACGAAATGCCGAATGTTCCCATTGACATTGGGCGATCTCTCCCATAGGTGGTGCATCTCACTGCCACCTCGCTCGATCAATTGTTTTGAGAAGCTGGCGAATGACTTCACGTCGTACTTCGCCGCTAAAGTCGCTCAGCCCGAAGGCCCCCACCGCATGATGAAAATCAGGCAGGGGAAGAACGAGCCCGATGAAGATTATATCGACCGAGTAGATGAAATAGTCCTCACCGGCGAACCCATTAGCGACGAGCTCGCTCTCTACTCGGTCCTAGGGGGATTCTACGGCCATTCGCCCATGTTCAGGCACCTTACAAAGGACATCCCCCCGACCTACGCGATCTTCCGCATCAGGGCCACTGATTTCCTGACTAGGCAGAGAATTCTCGCCCTCCGCTTAGGTGAGGGATCTACCGAGGAAGGGAAGGCGCCATCTTCCATTCCGAAAAAGGCGGTCGCTAAGCCCAGAAAGGCGATCGCGAAGCTGCCCGGGGAATTCAAGGCCTTCGAGGATGTGGAGGTTCATCTCTTCCGCAACCTCAACTTATCTCCGGCCCACATTTTCAATGCCATCAAGGGGCGAGAATGGCTGAGCAAACCGAAGCCGGTGAGGGACCATGGTCATCTAGACCGCAACAAATTTTGTGCCTACCACAAGAGTCCCGGCCACAACACCAGCCAGTGCCGCGACCTCCTCAGACAACTCTGGCGAATGTTTGAGGAAGGCAAATTGAACAACTTGGTTACCAAACCGTAACCTCGAGCAGAAAGGACCGGAGGGCGCGAGCGCCGACAGAACGATGGAATCCCTCCCAATCCGGTCGCCAGGATCGAGCAGAATGAGCCGGAGTACTCTGATGAATCGATCCCTCTGATCAACCCTAGCGGCCGGATCAATATGCTTCAGGCGGGAGGAGGAAACCTCGGAGGCCTTTCCCCGGTTTCCACTCTGTCGAACAGAAAAAGGAAGGCCGAATTAAGGGCGTTCGCCGGGGTCCATGTCGTGGTACCTACAGAGCCGACCATCTCCAAAGACGCGCTCATCACCTTCTACAACAAGGATAGGGAGGGAGTGCAGTGCCCCAAAGACGATGCATTGGTGATCTCTGCATGTATCCTTGGGAAAATGGTCGATCGCGTGCTGGTTGACAATGGGAGCTTTTGCAACATCATATTCAAATCCGCTCTTGACCAGCTCGGCAACCTGACCAAGTTCATCAAGCCATTTGACACCGTGCTCTAAGGGTTCGGCGACAGTACAGTCCAAGCCTACGGAAGGATCAAGCTCTCTGTCGAGCTAATATGTTATTACGATCTCAAGGTTAGGATTACTAGGAACCTCGAATTTGTAATCATAGATAGGCCAAGCATCTATAATGGGTTCCTAGGTCGCCTATTTCTAGAAACCTTCGAGGCGGTCGCTTCTTTCTTCTTTTACTGTATCAAATTCCCCATTGCTGATGGGACGGTCGGTACTGTAAAAGGAGACCAGCTAATGGCTAAGGAATGTTTGAACTACTCCTGTGTCGCAATTTCTTTCAATAATTCCCATGCTCTTTGTAACATTGAGACAATCGACAATCAACCGATGGAGATCGATGAGCCAAGTGTCTCGAACCAATCCGACTCAGAGGACATCATCTCACAACGATTGATGGACGACATCGAGCCAAGGATCGATTTTGAGCCAAGCCTCGACATCGATCCAAGGATCGAGTTCGGAAATCATTCCAAACGAGAAGCTATCGTCCCCATTGAAGAGTTGGAAAGTATATCAATAGATCCGGCTCGTCCGGAGTGGGAAGTACAGATAGGCACAAGCGTCGACCTCGAATTAAAGGATGATCTGATCAGCCTACTACGTAAGAACATCGGAGTCTTTGCCTGGTCGCATCAAGATATGGTCGGCATAAATCCCGAACATGCTTGCCACTATCTAAAGATCGACCCAGCAAGGAAACCTGTTCATCAGAAACACAGAAAATTTGGTCTGGATAAATACGCGGCGCTCGATGTAGAAGTCAAAAAGCTACTCGATAACAAACTAATCGGAGTGGCTACAGACGAGCCACAGTGGGTAGCCAATGCGGTGCTCGTTAAAAAGCCGAGCAACTCCTGGAGGTTATGCATTGACTTCACCGACCTCAACGCGGCATGTCCAAAAGATCACTTTCTGATGCCCCATATTGACCACTTGGTCGATAGCACGACAGGCTGCGAAATGATGTCGTTCATGGATGCCTTCGCCGGGTACCATCAGATCCCCATGGCGGAGAAAGACATAAAACACACATCTTTCCACACAGAAAAAGACATATACTTTTGGGTCCGGATGCCGTTCGGTCTGAAGAATGCAGGGGCGACCTATCAACGACTAGTCAACGGAATGTTCGCCAACTAGATCGGCAAGACCATGGAGGTCGATATTGACGACATCGTAGTCAAAAGCTTCAAGAAGGAGGATCACCTCAATGACCTTGCCGAAACGTTCGCCATCCTCGAGAAGTTCAACATGAAGCTGAACCCCAAGAAATACAACTTCGGGGTGAGCTCCAGAAAATTCCTGGGGCACATCGTGAGCCAAAGGGGAATCGAGGCAAACCCCACCAAGATCCAGGCGATCCTCGATATGCAGGAGCCACGAATGTCAAGCAGGTGCAACGCCTCACGGGTTGTCTAGCTGTTCTCAACCGTTTCATATCTAGACTCGGGGATAAAAGCAAGCCATTCTTCGCGACCATAAAGAACAAGAAGTTCGCATGGACAAAGTGGAGTCAAATAGCGTTCACCAAGATCAAAGAGTATCTATCTAACCCCCAGATCTTGGCAAAGCCGATCCCCGGCGAAAAGCTATTCCTTTACCTGGTGGCCTCAGAGGTCGCGCTGAGTGCTGTGTTATTGCGAGCAGGGGGGCAAGTCCATTTGTCGATCTACTTAATTAGTTAAGCGCTCCATGACGCAGAAACACGATACACGCCTCCGGAGAAGATCGCATACGCTCTAGTCATGAGTGTTCGCAAGCTAAGGGCCTACTTCTTCGAACATCAAGTGGAGGTTCTGACGACTCTCCCTCTAAGGCAAGTTCTATATCGGCCAGACACCAATGGGCGACTCCTCAAGTGGTCACTGGAGATCGCTCAATACGGTATCACGTACTCTCCTCGCACGGCGATCAAAGGCCAGGCTTTGGCGGAGTTCGTGGTGGAATTAACATTCCCACCCAGTCCGACCCAGATCGTTCGCCCCGCTTGGAAGTTGTACATGGATGTCTCGGCAAACAACTCGCGAGCAGGGGCAGGGATTGTCCTCATCAGCCCCAACAGCCAAAGTTTCACAAATGTTGTGCGTTTCGGGTTTCGTGCGACTAATAATGAAGCCGAGTACGAGGCCTTGGTAGGCGGGCTCGATCTAGCCCTCGCCCTGGATGTTCGCCGCCTCCATATCTTCATGGACTCCCTCTTGGTCGTGAACCAAGTCAAGGGAGAATATGAGGCGCGCGGCGAACAGATGGTCAAATACCAAGAATTGGTCGCCGAAACGTGCACGAAATTTGAGGAAGTGCTAATCGAACAAGTCCCGAGAGAGCACAACTCCCAGGCCGATGCCCTATCCAAACTGGCATCATCAGAGGGGGCGAACGATTTCTCTAACATCCAAATCACAAAATCAGCGAAGCCGGCGATCGACAGAAGCCTAATTACCACAGTTGCCATCGCGTAAGAGAACTGGATGACTCCGTTCATTAGATACTTAAAGGACGGAACGGTCCCCGACGATCATATCAAAGCTCGCCAACTTCAGCTCCGAGCGACCAGATACACCCTATTGTATGACCGTCTTTACAAGCGAGCTTTCAGCCTTCCTCTCCTCAAGTGCATTATGTCGGAGGAAGGCCAACTCGTTCTAGCCGAGATCCATGACGGGATCTTCGGAAACCATGCCGGAGGGCGAGCTCTCATCCATAAAACAACCAGGCAAGGTTTCTTCTGGCCTACACTACAAAAGGATGCAATCGCCTACGCCAGATCGTGCCACAGGTGTCAAGTGATGGGCCCGAACATCAAGCTTTCCCCCGAGCAGCTAACCTCTATGTACAGCCCTTGGCCATTCGCCCAATGGGGCATCGACCTTATAGGTCCCTTGCCGGCGGCGCCAGGGGGCTGTAAGTTTGCCATCATAGGGGTCGATTATTTCACAAAATGGGTTGAGGCCGAGCCACTCAACAAGATTGGTCAAGAGCAAGTAATTAAGTTCATTTGGAAGAACATCATATGCCGGTTCGGTCTACCCAGGATATCATCTCCGACAACGGAAAGCAGTTCGACGGTTTGGAAGTCATGCAATTCTGCGAGAAATGGGAATCAAGAAGTTATTCTCGGCCCCTTACCACCCTCAGACGAACGGGCAGGTAGAGGCTGTGAACAAGATCCTCAAACACACGATCAAAACACGACTCGAATACAAACAAGGACGATGGGCAGCGAGCTCCCAGATGTTTTGTGGTCCTACCGAACAACGACCCGAAACTCAACTGGCGAAACCCTGTTCGCTCTCGCCTTCAGAACAGAAGCGGTGATCCCTTCGGAGATCGCCGTCCTCAGCCACCGAACAGAACAGGAAGTGACAACGGACAATGATATCGCCCGGCGGATCGACTTGGACATGCTCGAGGAACAGCGATTGACCTTGGAAATGCAGAAGACAGTCCACAAAAGGAGATCCGAGAAGTTCTTCAATTCGAAGGTCAAGGAAAGACGGTTCCAGGTGGGCGACCTGGTACTCAAAAAGGTCCAAACTCATATGGGAGTCTTTGGCCCGAATTGGGAAGGCCCCTTCAGAATATCTAAGTGGATAACTAGGGGAGCCTACGAACTTGAACACCCTGACGGCACTACGGACCAATATCCCCGGAACGCTGTACATTTTGAAGAAATACTACCAGTGAAAGCTTTGTATTCGGTTTCAATTACCCAATGTACAAAAAGTATAATGAGATTTTCCTATCCCATCTATATGGTTCGCCTCAACAAAAACGAACAACTAAAAATAGGACGGCTCGATCGCCATACAAGAGGTCATCGTCTAAACCTGACAGACCTGTACAAGTAATCGCCCCTCCAAGAGGTCGATGGAACCGACAACTTCGTCCATGCAAGGTTACTTTGGGCTGCGATCGCTCACCCTTCGTTTAAATACGAGGCGAGCATAGCCGAAGGATCCTCCAATTAAATTCGTGGACACGCTCGCGCGCCCTCAAAAGTACATCATCTAACATGATGTACCCAGACAAGGCGACGCGTCCCTAACCCAACACAATGTATACCATCGAGGGTCGCTATCTAACATGCCGAACCAAGGTAGAAAAGTGCTAACAAGCCACGGACGTGGAGTCTAGAAAACCGACGACGCCCCGTGCAAGGACTCCTCCAGACCAAGACCGCTCGTCTTTCGTTTAAATACAAGGCGGGCGCAGCCTAACGGAGGACCCTAACAATAAAGTGAGTCGCGAGACAGACCTATAGATGGGATGTCCCTCGCACACAAAGACACGGTTGTGGAGATAGGTCCATCGAACTCCGCAACCGTGCACGGTTCCTCAAAGACGAAACAGTCGACCTCCCTCAAAGAATCGGCAAAACCGAAGATAGCTCACCAATCAAACTATTTTTGTTCCCTTACTTACACTAAGTAAACAAAAACAAGGGGCAAAGAAGTGGAAGCTGGTCCTAAATGAGATCGGGAGGAAGGGACCTTACACGATCGGTTTCGTTCGAACACATACATGACGATCGTTTTCGTTCAAGAAAATTACAAGTAAGAATCTTCATGCGTACCAATACATTCGGATTAATTCAACATTCAAAAGAGACAAACATACATACAAAGAATCAGATACGAAAAAGGAGTATTTTATTCAAGTCGAGAAGTTCGTACAATACAAGCCCGAAGGCATTACAAGGAAAAACAGAAAATTACAAGCGATGGGAAAATAAACAACTCCATCACTCAGGCCGGCCCCGACTGGACTTCGCCCCCAGCAGGCGGATCGGCGCACGCTTCCTCATCGGCTTCAGGATGAATAAGTTTATCCGGAAACGGATACCAACTAAGGTCGATCCCTAAGTCGGTGAGGTCAAGGATCGGCAGGAAGAAGTCCGGCTGCAGGGGATACTCGAGTACGTAGGCCTTGAAGGTCTCCATCATAGGACCGACCTCGATCCCTACCTTCTTGGCGGCACGGATAGCATCGGCGTAGGCCATATAGTAGGCGAACTCGCCGACGTACCCAACATTAAGGTAAGGATCGGTCTCGATCACCTTTAATTGCTCCTTCAACCCCGCCGTCGTCTTGTCCGCTTCCGAGAGCTCGGCCACCTTGGCAGCCAGTTCTCCCTTCTCCTTATCCAGCTCGCCGTTGAGCCAATCCACGGTCGCCTTCAGCCCAGTCGCCTCCTCCTGCGAGGCCGCATGCATCCGGCGAGCCTCCGTCACCTGATCACGGAATCGATCCGCCACCCCCTGGACCGGTCAAGCTCCTGCTTCATCCGATCAAGATCCTGCTTGGCTTGTTTGGACTTCTCTAAGTACTCCTTCTCCATGGCCGCTATCCGATTGGCAAAGTCAGCGTTCTGGCTCCGAGCGGCCTCAAGATCCTGATGGAGGCGAGGATTAGAGGGTCGCCCCTCATAATCCTTAACGGCTTGGGCGGCCATCGCCGCCGCCTGGAGAGTCAGGGCGAACATCGCCTGCATGGCATCTCCAGACCGCCGACGAGCAATCGCTTCGAGATCGGTTGTCCAAGCCTTAGGCAAAGACGTGACGGCCCGGGAGATATAAGAGGGGACATCGAGAGATCGGCGCGGAGACTTGCTCGCCAGGAAATCCAGCACCATTGGCAAGACGTCCGGATCGGAAAGACGTACCCTGCAACACAAACAAATGGAAACAAAGGAGTTAGTATACATCCTACACAAACAGCCTGACTCAGAAAGATCAATCCAGTCTTACCTGTTTACCAGCTCGGGGTCGCGGCCGAAAAAGGGCTTGTCCCGAGGAGTTTCGGCTTCGGCGATCGCCGCAGCCTTCAGGAAGCCGACCTAGGGCCTAGAGCTAGACCCCTCCGCCATCGGAACAGCAGAGATAGGTGGCGCGGCAACCGGCGGTTGCATAATGGATACGTCCGCCTCAGTAGTCGGCTGGGGCTCCTCCGGCCTCCGCCTCTTGCGGTTGTGCTGGAGCTGCTCCTCCTCCCGAACCTCTGGCTTGACGACGGGCACCGTAGCAGGCCTCACCGTAGGGACAGGACGGGATAGGACGGGACGTCGTTGCAGGGGCACGACCCGTCTTCTTCCCCTGGTGAAGGCGACCCAACAGACCGGGGTTTGACATTGCGATCTCTCTCGGTGGCTCGGTATAACGGGGAAAATGAATCTCTGTCAAAGAAGAAATTCGCATGAGTTAGACATCTACTTCAATCAGACGATCGTCATACAGGAAGGAGGAAGTTAGAGTTTATACATGGAACCTTCAGGTGGCGAGGGAAGCGAAACGATCGAGCTCCCAACTGATGAAGTTCATGGCCGACTGTGCGAACGTCGATGTAGGAATCTGGCAGACCGCGAATTTACTCCCAGACAATCAGAAAGTCGAAGGGAAGGTCGCCGATCACTGGAACGAGGAAACCTGCAAAAAGGAAACCAAATTAGATCAGTCCAAGATATATCCGATCAAAGGGAGAGTTAAAACCCTTACTCGGATTCCTCTCCCAAAAACTAGTGGGGATCTCCAACTCTTCCTTCGGCCTATCGCTCGACACCGACCTCTATGCTCTACCGACCCAAAACCATTTCGCCAGGTCGCCCCGGGTCTTGTTCGGCACCCCGAGTACCACTCTGCCCATTCGACCTTGAATATGATAACCGCCGATCGATCCCTTCCGCGCTATCAATTTGAAGAGATAATTCATTTCCAACGCAGAAGGTAGGCGGAACAACCGGTGACTGCCAAAAATTGTCAAGGTGCTGATGATCTGTAGCCAGGTGTTCGGCGTTAGCTGGAGCGGCGCTAAATTCCAAGTGATCAACAAATATTACACGGCGAACGGCAAGGGGAACCGCAAGCCGGCCTCCATAATCATTTCATTGACAGCAACCAGACCCTCGGGAGGTTGGTCGGCACATTCGTTCTCCGAGGGCACGTGCAGCGAGACATCAGAGGGGATATGGAATTTCGCCCTCCAGCGACTCAAGTCTTTCTTGGTCGCTGAGCTCCGAATCTGACCAAGGGTCCACGGAGAGGGCTCAGCGGCCCGAAACGCCGTCCGCTTCACAGGTTCATAGGGTTGAGCGGCGTAATATGCCTCGAAGTCAAACTCGGGACACGGTCTGGCAATCCCCTCCATAAGACGGGCGAAGTCCAAGAAGGCCCGGCCGAAAACACTATTCCGCTCCCAATAAAGCCTCACCGCTTCATCCTCATACACTGGCACTGTTTCATCCTCATCCACCGGCGGGCCCCTCTACCCCGCCGCCGCCGACCTCGCCACTTCAGCTTCATTGAAAAGCTCTTCAATCTCCGCGGGCGCAATTCCCGCACGAATGGCCTCGACGGCCGTTTCCATATGAAGACCCACAGGGGTTTCCTCCCAGTCAGGCGAAGCCGCGGCGGCAGAGGAGCTACCAGCCTCAAATGTCTTAGATCCTCCTCCAGACATGTTCTTAAAAGTAAAGGGGGAGAGAAAATTTGTGTTCTTATCTAAAAGGAAAGTCGGTCGGCACAAGAGTCTTCGAAAATTTTTCAGCAAAGTCTTGTCTGGAAAGCAAGGACGCATAAAGAGTTGAACTGAAAAGGCTCTAGCCCTTTTTATAGGCAAATGCAGGGACCTCTGTGCAAATAGGCGGAATTCCAAGGGCTGAAGTGCAACCGTCGGGAGGGGGACACATTAAATACAGCCCTCGAAACCCGCGTACGCATCGTTTCGAGGGCACACCAGGCGACAGGTCTGACAAAACCGTCGGACTCCCCCAACGGTAGCGCGACGCATGTCCCTGCAACGTTTCGAGAGCCCGCCTTCATTTCCCGCTATTTCCAGCGCATAAGGAGATCGTCCGGTTTCAAATCCAGATCGTCCAGGCGACGATCATCCTTGTCATAAACAGACGAGCCAATCGTCTAAAAAGGCAATCATCAACGGTGCCACCTCACCCCATGTTTTCAACATCGGAGCGAGCTGGGGGAAAATTGTTGTGCGGCGATTTATACGCCTCGATGGTGATCGGCATGATGGTCAGGAGCCAGCCAGAGAAGGCAGACGCTGGGCAAGCACCTAACGATAACGTCCAAGGCGATCGTCTATAGGCATCTGGCGATCACCAATGGTATCTGATTGTAGACGATCGTCCCATACCGCTTGTGAATACGACACCCGTCAGAGTCTTCGAAGACCGAATCTTAGACGAAGACCCACGTGCAGATCCACAAAAGGCGCCGTCAGATAAGGCCATTGACCCCAGCCTGTCACCAACCTCACACCTACCGACAGGTCCACCGAAAGGTACAAAGTGGGTCCTCCACTGACAGCGACTCAGGACGCGTGCAGGCTCCTCATTGGCCCGCACAGCTGGCTGCCAGCTGCAACCCCGGACTTTAAGGAAACAGCCCCTCGTGATGGGATGATCGCCCACATTATTCTAATATAGAATACGGCGGTCGCCCGCGATCGCTAAAGAGGACCCAGCTACCTTTTCTCTTATAAATAGGAAGCCCCCAACAGTGGCCAAGATATACGAAAAGTATAGTGAAAAACGTACAGAAAGAGAAATACACTCCAATAAACAGAACATCAAAAGTAAGAACTCACAGAGCTTCATATCTCGTTCTTCCGGCAATCTTCACGCTCTATAGCTAAGATAACTGGAATTATTACACTCATTGTAAAAGCGTTCTAATATTAATATTTGTACTCCATAGTATTTATATTAATAACATCTCGCGAGAGCATTTAAGCCCGGGACTAATAACCCCGGAAATTCTTGTGTTATTTACTTTCTCACGGAAGTGTTCTCGCACTTTGTTTGCTATCCATCTATTCCAGCAATATCTATCTCCGGATAATATTTTGGGTAGCAACAGTCGGGTCCACGGTTAATCAGGGAGTATTTTTAGCCTTGTGGCTTGATGCATTTTTGTGATATGTCTGGAGTATCACAATGTTTTTACTTTCCATAATGCTTGGGATGTAATACATACTTATCCTAGGTACTTGGACTATAATGGCTTAAGAATGAAGTATTGTGTGAAATTTTTCCCCAGTCCTGAATTGATGTCTGACTACAGTTTTCGTAAATATTTTCCAATAAAAAACTCCCGTGATTCGGAATTGTTTTCAAAGTGCTTACATGTTCATTTCTACTTTCAAGACTTGAACTATTTTAACTAAATGAAAAATCTCGGGAAGTCTTTCTAAATTAATCAAGTTATGGTATTCTCGGAATATGTTATGTATGGCTCGTATTTGCACTTTATACTTGCACTAAACAGTGGAGTTTTGCTAATCCCTGAGTAATCGGGGGATAGATGTTTGTATTGCATCCAGGTACTTGCAGGTTCTTGGGGAGCTAACCACATGATTGGTATGAAGTATGATGGAAGACGACGATACTAATCACATGAAGACCAGTGTTGAGTATTTTGGTCAAGTCTTGTTGTTTTGTCTTTCCATTGGGGTGTTTTTCCCATCTAATGGGAGTGTTGATGTATTCGGACCCCTGTGCGGGTATAAGTTGTGAGAAAGAGTAGAGTATATGTAAGTTGTATGTTGTAGCAAAAGACCAAATTGGTCTAATGGTTCGTTATTTAGCCATGTCGGTACGTATTGTGTTGTTTTGTTTTGTATTTAGCCTGGTAGATCATCATGGAGAGGGTCTGCGGCGCTGTAATATTCCCAAGTGGTTTGAGGGTGTTACAAAAAATTCCTTATCTCATAAAGAGTGGAATGTTTCTCCTCAATTGAATGGATATAATTTTTATTTATTTTTCAAATCAGGAATGTCAATGACATACAGTAAATAGAAAAATAACAAATGCCTTTTGTTTTATAGAATGAAATTAATAATCTTTAATATATAATGCTACTAGGCTTAATGTCACAACTATTTTGGTGTAACACCATATTAATATTAAAATCTATTAAATATTAAATTATAATGGTTATATTAATTATTAATTATATATACTACTCATTTTTCTATTAAATTGAATTCTAATTGATTACATCACACATTCATTAAAATGTTAATGCATTAGACTTCTAATTAGTTATATAAAGTCATAAATATAAAATAAAAATCTAATTTATTAATTAATAATATTCTTGTTGAAACAATATTTTTCATAACATATTCCGATGATGTTTATTTGAACAAAATAACCCTAACATATTTTAGAAAGCTAACGTACGTAATATACCTTTCATAACATACGTAATATACATTGTTTTATCACAAGTTAAATGCAGGGTTACTTAAGAGAAGCTACGTTACATGAAGACCTTAACGTACGTAATGTATACTTGGTAATGTATGTAACGTGAAGGATTTATCCGTTGAAATGCTACCAGAAGGTCAACAAAGTGAACGGTCTTACTGAATATAACGTACGTAATAGTTGCCTCATAACGTACGTAAATCAGTTCAAATTCAATTCAAATTGATCCGTTAAAGACTTTTCGAAAAGTCATCACATCCAACGGGCATTTGAAAACAATATAACGTACGTAATACATCAGAGCATATCGTACGTAACAGATGAAGCCAGTAGCCACCGCCCGTTTTCATGTATCTCATTACAGCCATTAACATAAGGTGTAACATACGTTACAGTCATTACGTACGTAACATTGGATACATAACGTACGTAAAGTAGGACTTTTATTCTAATGGGAAAATGGCCTCCAAGAGCTATAAATAGAGCCCTTTCAAGATGTTCAGGTAACACAGAATTATTATCAAACATACATACTCTCATCTGAGCTTATCACGCAAATCATTCTGAGATATACATATTCTGTATTTGATACAAGAAGAATTGTTCTACATTCCTATATACACATTCTTGTATCTCTGTGAGAAACTGTACTGTAACACGAGTAGCTGTACTCGCAAACATCATTGTATTTGTGAGAGTTTATCTTGTACTTGTAAAGCAAGATAGTAAGGTTAGTCTTGAGCCAGGAAATCAAGCAATTGAATTTTAGCACTAAGCTCGAAATTGTTGTTGTATTAGAGTTGGCACTAAACTCTAAAGTGCATTCAGTATTGAAGAAAAGTCCTAGTCCATACACTAGGTAGGGGACGTAGGCTTGGTTAATAGCCGAACCTCTCGAACAAATTCTTGTGTCATTTCTTTTCCGTTTCTTTTTTTTATTACTCCGATTATTTGCTTCCGCGCAAAAAGAGTTCAAACTCTAATCTGCACTATTCAACCCCCCCTTTTAGTGGCGGTACCAATCCAATAATTGGTATCGGAAAGGTCTCTTTATCACCGATCTAACACCCGCTAGAGAAAAGATCCAGGTATGGCCTACATACATTCTTCGCTTGAACGTAACGCTCTTAATCGCCCTCCCTTCTTCGATGGTTCAAATTTTATGACGTAGAAGAAGAAAATATCTATCTTCATCCGAGCCCACGATATCGAAATTTGTAAGGTCATTTCTCTTGGACCTACTATTCCAAAGACGACTGATGGTTCGCTCAAAAGATGATGTGAAAACCCTCGCCCGTATTCGTCGCCCGTGTATGTTTATGATTGATAACCGGGGTTGTGAGCGTATTCCGTTCGATTATCGTTATCGTTTAGGACTGAGTTGTGTTAACCTTGCATTTAGGAATGGCCGTGGTCACTCTGGATCATTCCTAGCCGCTGTTTACTTTTTGTTTCGTCAAAAATGTCTCAAAGGCAAGTACTTTACATTTGGTTGCATATTCTAGTATTTGAATTATGGCTTCTCGTGTATGTTGTGGATGTGAATGCGTATGTTCACCCAGGGATGGTCCGACGGGGCCTCTGGAGATACATAGTGTTGTGTGTATGCGTATCATGAACTGGGGTTAACCACCCAGGGATGGTCCGACGGGGCCTCTGCGGGGTGCGGTGGCCGTGAGTCTCGTACCAATGGTTAACCTTTGAAATGTTTTGTTGGAGAACTGTGTTTTGTGCTTGTGCATCGTAATATTCCGGAATATAAAAATGTTTTTGGCACATATTTCATCTGAATAGAATGGTAGTTCAGATGGATTGTACTTGCACTAGCAGTTGTCGCTAACCCCTTAAATGGGGGAAATACTTTTGTATTTCAGGTACATGTCTTGGAGACGAACGAGCATACGGACAGTACGAGGATGATGGGCAAGGGTGATTCTGTTCAATGGTCATTCATTGATGTCATGTCATTTAAATTTTATTATTCATGTCGTTTGTTTCAGTACTCGAGTACTTCTTACTCTTGAACATTGTGATTGTTGTGTACCCGAGTTGGGGTTGGTTTGACGATAAATTGTATTGTTGAGTCCGGTCTACTTATTTTGTATGTCTTAGATTGAGAAGTTGTTCGTGTGTTGATGATGTCTATCGCTGTCGTAATGTCGAGTTTGTGTGTTAGCCTGGTTTATTCCAAAGGGTGGGGTCCACGATGCTGTAATATGCCCTGAACGTCTTGGGGGTGTTACAGAATAAAAAATAGACATGCGCCAAAAATAGAAGCTGCTAAAAATAGAAAGGTACGGATATTACATTACTGTGCTCTTAATCCTGAAGATCACAACAGAATCTCTTCATGCGAAACGACCAAAGAACTTTGGAAGATGCTCGAGATTACTCACGAAGGTACGAGTCGAGTCAAAGAAACGAAAATTAATATGCTTATTCTCGGCTATTACAAATGGGCTAGCCTCGTTTTGCAAACCTATCTCAAGTAGTGATAAAGCTAAAAAAATCCTACGATCACTACTGAGAGAATGGGATGCAACAGTTACGGTTATTATGGAGTCAAAAGATCTAAACACTGTAACACCCCGAGATATTCGGAATATGTTACAGTGCCGTAGACCCCTACATGGGACCTACCAGGCTACAATATAAAAACTCCACTCGACTAACCATCTTGGTTAGCGAGGATACACAATTAAATAATGTGACATATAAAGATACGCCCGGAGCAACCGGCAAAATAAGCATCAACCAACAACGTGACAATTTAAAGCAATACAATACGGAGTTTGAAACAAAAGCCTAAGTACTCGCGAGTACAATCTATAAGTTTAAAACTGTGGGAACAACCATATCGAAATGGACAGAGGAAATAAATAGACCCAAATGCACATGTCAACGACCCTGGCCTACATCCTCGTAGTGTCCTGGTGCTCGCTCGTCCGGATAATCATAACCTGAAATCCATAACAAGAATTTCCCCAAAACGGGTCCCCAAAGGGGTTAGCAATTACGCTAGTACAAGTAATCAAGGCAAACCAATCGCTTACACATTTCATAGTACATGCACCAATATCAATTTCAAAAGTCAAAACCAGACATGTCTTTTCCGGAAAATAAACAGTCGAACAATTAGCCTTGAGAACAGGCGGCGGATACATTCTCACTCGGGGCCTCACAGGACCCTAAAGAGTTAGCTACAATTACGGAAAAACAAAACCACGCACACGCTATGCCGTGAGAACAGGCGGCAGATACATTCTCACTCGAGGCCTTGCAAGGACCCTAACGAGTTGGCTAGCGGTACGAAACTCGTGAAATCCAGGGCGGCAGCATAGATTTCCCTCCTTGACCCCGTCGGGCCAACACGAGGTGAGTTACACACAAGTAATATACATTACCATTTCACGTTAAGCATAAAGGTTTCCAAAAATACTTGCCTTGAATAAGAGACGGCGCGAGCGGAAGGAAAACACCGACGACCGATAGGAGCCGATAATCACGAACCTAACGATACGAATAACACAATCACCACCAATTCTAACTAAATACGGAATTGGAAACACCGAAAACCCTCCTACGATTTATGTGTATTCGTATCAAACAACGGCAGGCGGATCGCAAACAAACCATCTTGATTTTGTAAATATCACGAAATTCTTCTTGAGTTCGTAGGAGTACAAGAACATTGACGAGATTAATCATATTCAATAAGGATTATTCAAGATTACGAAGCAAATCGAACATTACACCCGAAAATCCCCAAATCCTCCAAGGTAGGTTATAAGAGATTTTACCTTGATTTGAAGATGAGCGATGGATGATTAGTGATAGGTGGATGGTATGATACTTGAATATGCTCTTACAATGGAGTTTGGATCGAAATCGGTCGAACCCTAGCTCAAGTCGTCGCTCCGTCGTGAAAAGGAAAGAGAGAAGTGAGAAATGAGGAAAAGCGGGCCGCCGGTTTATATCTTGGCAGTGTTACGGCCGTAACACACCCCACATACGGCCGTAACACGGGAACATTACGGCCGTAACACAACTCTCTTATGGCCGTGGCGGCCTCTGGAAAGAAGCGGGTAAAATTTACTGACGACACTTACGGCGTATCAAGACACCATTACGGCCGTATCAATACTTACGGCCGTAACTCTAACATGTTACACCGTAACCCCACTGGAATCAAGTGCGAAAACGAACTCATATTACGGCCGTATAAGGGAAACTTACGGCCGTAACTCTCAAGCATTACGGCCGTAACAATGAGGCTTACGGCCGTAACATAGCTGAGACAAGAAGAAATCGAATCACTTCTCGGCGAAATGATCGGGAAGTAACGAGGCGTATCTGCTACCAAGTGATATACTACCAATGATTCACGCCACGACAAAAGATATAAAATGAAACGTGATTCGAATGTCCGAAGGTTCGGGAACAACAACGATAACAAGAATACCCTAAACTTGGGAAAATTACGAAATGGCCCAAACGTTCACAAAACCGCGATATGACGTCGGATTAACAAACCGAAACTCACGATACGAACAACTCAACTATACGAACTCGTGAAACCAAAGGAGTTAGAAAAGCGAGCGAGTTCTACGAGAATCGAACGTCCGTGCCATAATACATGACATAAAACGGAATAATATCAAAACATCACCAAGATCATCCCGATGGAGAAACTCCAAGAATAACATAGATTCAAAATGTCGACATGGTTACAAGCGAGCTACCAAAAATAAAAATACACCAAAAGCGGGAATATCGGACAAAGAAAAAAAAATGCGGATATTACATTCTACCCCTCTAAAAATAAGTTTCGTCCCGAAACTTAAGAAACAAACAACTCGGGGTATCTAGCACGCATGCTATCCTCGGTTTCCCAGGTCGCCTCCTCGACACCATGCCTCGACCACGCACCTTGACCAAGGGAATGGTCTTATGCCTCGATTGTTTCTCCGATGCTCTAAAATCTTCAAAGGACGCTCCTCAAAAGTAATATTCTCGGCAACGTCAATCTCCCCATAGTCGATGATGTGACTAGGATCAGGACATATTTCCTCGGTGGGAAACATGAAAAAGCGTTATGAACATGACTCGGGGCGGGGGTAACGCCAAGCGGTATGCTAACCCACCGACTCGCTCGAGGATCTCGAAGGGTCCAATAAATCTCGGACTCAACTTCCCTTCTTCCGAAACGGAAAACTCCTCTCATTGGCGACACCTTGAGAAGACGTGGTCTCCCACCTCGAATTCTAAAGGTCGACGACGGACATCGGCATATGACACATCGACTGGGCGATCAACATCCGTTCTCGAATTAATTCTATCTTCCGCCTCGTCTCTAAAAGCGACATCCGGTTCGGTCCCGACCAAATCGGACGCCTCATTCCAACAAATCGGCGATCGACATCGTCGCCATAAAGTGCCTCATACGGTGCCATCCGAATCGCGTGCCAACTATTGTTGTACGTGAATTCGATCAATGATAAGTGCTCCTCCCGGTCGCTACTCCAATCGAGGGCACAAGCACGCAACATGTCCTCGAATGTTTGGATAGTGCGTTCATTGTCCATCATTTGGGGATGAAAAGAGGTACTCAAATGCAAACGGTACCTAACGCCTTATGCACCGCTTTGCCAAAGTGCGATACAAAGCGGCCATCACGATCCGAAACAATAGACTTGAGTACCGTGAAGTCTCACAATCTGCGCGATAAACACACGAGCGATTTCTCCGGCCCCAAGTGTCCTTGATGCCCGAGAAAATGTGCCGACTTGGTCGACGATCAACAATCACCCATACCATATTCATGCCCGATCTCGATCTCGGCAAACTCGTAATGAAATCCATCGATATATCTTCCCATTTCCATTCGGAGCGAAGTGACTATGATAACCAGTAGTCGGCGATGCTCGATTTTGACTCACGACAAGTCAAACATTTTGCTACAAGCTGCGCGACTTCCTCCTTCATATCATTCCACGAAATTCCTCCTCGTGTCCTTATACATCTTACTCGAACCGGGATGAACGGAGTAAGGTGTAGCATGGGCCTCGCGCGAAATACTGTCTCAACTCTAAGTCGTTCGGTACACAAAGCCGACTGGAATCTCAAAACACCATCCTCATGGATTACAAAGGTAGGAGACTTTCCCTTAATAATGTTCTCTCGGATTTGAGTAATCATCGGATCCTCCAATCGCTTGACTTAATTTCATCGATCAAAGGCAGCGAAATCTCTAAAGCACAAAGTTGCCCAGCGGTCAGGTAACAAAACCTCAATATCTAACTCGATCAAAGTCATGAAGCTCGGGTGAGGCGTAAGGACCTCAAGCGTTCGCAACGCAATCGGTTTCCGACTCAAGGCGTCGGCCACGACGTTTGAATTGCCCGGATGATAAAGGATTTCGAGGTAGTAATCCTTAATCAGCTTTAACCATCTCCTCTGCCTCATATTCAACTCCCGCTGAGTAAATATGTATTTCAGACTTTTATGATCGGTAAAAATCTGACATGCCGAGCCGAAAAGATAGTGACGCCAAATCTTGAGCGCAAAAACGACTGCCGCTAACTCCAAATCATGAGTAGGGTAGTTAAGCTCGTACGGCCTCAACTGTCTCGACGCAAAGGCAATAGTCTTGCCGTGCTGCATCAATACGCACCCAAGACCACGACCGAAGCATCGCTATAGACGGAAAAAACCTCGTTTCCGCACGGCAAAGCCAAATCAGGGGCTGAAGTCAAACGCCTCTTGACTCCTCAAACCTCGACTGCCTCTCGTCATTCCAAACGAACTTCTCGGACTTATGGAGCAACTGTGTAAGTGGCCGAGCCAGTTTCGAGAAACCCTCGACGAACCTACGGTAGTAGCCAGCCAAACCCAAGAAACTACGAATCTCCTTCACATTCTTGGGCGGTGCCCAATCCAACACTGCCTCAATTTTCTGCGGATCCACACGGACTCCCTCGGCTGAAATCACGTGACCCAAAAACATCACTTCCTTCAGCCAGAACTCACATTTCGAGAACTTCGCATAGAGTTGCTCGGTCCTCAAAATGTCTAACACTATCCGCAGATGATGGGCATGCTCTTCCTCATTCCTCGAATAGATAAGAATATCGTCAATGAAGACGACGACACACTTATCCAAATACTCGATAAAGACTTTGTTCATCAATTGCATGAACACCGCCGGCGCATTAGTTAACCCGAAAGGCATTACCACAAACTCGTAATGTCCGTATCTCGTCCGAAAAGCTGTTTTCGGCACGTCGGACTCTCTCACCCGAAGCTGATAGTACCCCGATTTCAAATCAATCTTCGAGAATACCGCAGCTCCCTGCAACTGGTCAAACAAGTCATCGATTCTCGGCAATGGATACTTGTTCTTGATGGTCACCTTGTTTAGTTCGCGATAGTCGATGCACAAACGTAGTGAACCATCCTTCTTCCGCACAAACAGGACCGGTGCGCCCCAAGGCGAGGCGCTCGGTCGAACATACCCCGACTCAAGAAGCTCACTCAGCTGCTTCTTCAACTCTGACATCTCTGAAGGTGCCATGCGATACGGCGCCTTCGAAATAGGAGCCGCGCCTGGCTCTAACTCTATAGTAAACTCGACCTCACGATCCGGTGGCAATCCCGGTAACTCGTCAGGAAATACATCAGGAAACTCACTAACGACTGGAATCGACGAAAGCTCGACCCCACCATTATCAGCCTTCAAGGCGTAACACCAATAACCAGTACACCCCTTCCGCAGGAGTTTCATCGCCTTCAAGGCGTTAATACGAACTCGGTTTCTCTTCCGCCGCGAAAGAATGTTCGGTGCCGTCTTCGGCTAGCATGGTAATGATCCTCGTGCGGTAGTTCATGATCGCACCATGCCGCTCGAGCCAATCATCCCGAGAATCAAATCCTCACCCTCGATACCCACAACAATAAGATTAGAGAGCCAAGCCCTCTCACAAATAATCCGCGAGCAGTCCGGACTTCTCGATCACCGACAATTCTATCACCGCTAGGAAGTTTAACGATGAAAGGCTCACAAGGTGACAAGCGGTCGAGACTCAAACGGCGTACACACTCTAGAGAAATGAATGAATGCGTAGCACCCGAATCAAAAGCACACGACGGGATGAGAATGGATATGAACGGTGCACAGCCGCCACGATGAGCTAGGATCATCGGCCCTCCTCATCTCATAGATACGCGGGTGGCGAGCCGACACTGGAAGCTCCTCCTCTAACAGGCTGACCCGACCCTACCTCGGCCGGCACTCTGTGGAGGCGGCGGAGCAAATGAGCCACGGTTCACACTCGGCTCCAACGGTGCCGATTGGGAAGAACAGGCGCCACGGCTGTTGCTTTGCTCACAAAAAGGCCGGTGGCCCGGTGTCCACAAGTGTGACAAGTAAGCTTGGACGAGAACATGCCGTCTCCTATGGCCTGCACACCACAGTTAAAACATGTGGGTTCACGAGCGGAGGTTCGGCGGCACCGAAAGCTCCCGAGAAACGAGCCGAACCGCCGATGAAATATTTGCGGCTTGAGATTTCTGCTGGACTGCACTCTTGGGACCTGAAAAATTTCCGACCGACTTACTTCTTGCTCTCACGAGCCAAATCGCTAGCCGTCACCGACATATCATAAGCAAGAGCTCGACTCGATAATCCTTCAAGGTAGTACAGACGAGCCCGGACATATAGTCCCGAATGGGCGGCTTCATCCTCCTGGAAAAATGGAAAATTTTGTCGCTCTCGGCGACAACTTGGGTCTTCACATAACCCAACTCCTTGTTAAAGTCGGCAATGGCACGAGATACGGGGATATCCCGTGGTTGAGCATCGAAGAAAGCATGCACTCGAGCCTGTCTGACTGCCACGGACAATATTCGGTCTCCATCAATTCTTGAAATTCGGCCCATGAAGCCACATGATCTTTGGGACCAACGGCCTCCCACCAATCCGTAGCATCTCCCGTGAGAAAATATTGAGCAATAGGGACCTTACGGTCCTCGGGCGATTGGTAGCGGTGAAAACTTTGGATATCTCCTTGATCCACCCTTCCCGGCCCGATCGGGTCGAGGCTCCCGAAAGCGAGGAGGATGCATCTTGATGACATCCTGAAGCCGATCCGCTCGCCCCGATTAGCATGGGCCTGGTTGGGGTTACGGACCACTGAGCTATAGCCGCCATCTGGTTAACCATTTGCTTTGCATAACGGCCGCAATACCAAGATCGGCGTGCTCTGAAGAAGCATGACTATGACGGTCACCGTCTTGCCGGCTCCCGAAGAATGTGACGTGGCCGCCCCACCGCCCCACGTCCTCGGCGCGTCCACGACCACGACCACGACCACGGTTACCTCAGCGTCCATACGGTGTTAAGAGATAATGAAGTACATTGATGATGAGTAAGGGAGGAAAAGCAACTTCAACTCGAAAAGCGAAATACAATGTAAGAAAACAAAGGGTGAGTAGGAAAACTTACGAGCACTGGAAGTACGAGATCTTTGGCGGTGTGACAATGTGCAAACAAAACATGACTAGACCCAAATAACCAACAAGCCTAGGTATCCATAAACACAGCTCGATACCATTTTACCAACACCCCGAGATATTCGGAATATGTTACTGATGCCGTGAACCCCTACATGGGACCTACCAGCTACAATATAAAAACTCCACTCGACTAACCATCTTGGTTAGCGAGGATACACAATTAAATAATGTGACATATAAAGATACGCCCGGAGCAACCGGAAAAATAAGCATCAACCAACAACGTGACAATTTAAAGCAATACAATACGGAGTTTGAAACAAAAGCCTAAGTACTCGCGAGTACAATCTATAAGTTTAAAACTGTGGGAACAACCATATCGAAATGGACAGAGGAAATAAATAGACCCAAATGCACATGTCAACGACCACTGCCAACATCCTCGTAGTGTCACGGTGCTCGCTCGTCGGATAATCATAACACGAAATACATAACAAGAATTTCCCCAAAAAGTGTCCCCAAAGTGGTTAGAAATTACGCTAGTACAAGTAATAAAGGCAAACCAATCGATTACACATTTCATAGTACATGCACCAATATCAATTTCAAATGTCAAAACCAGACATGTCTTTTAGGAAAATAAACGATCGAACAATTAGCCTTGAGAACAGGCGCGGCATACATTCTCACTCGGGGCCTCACAGGACCCTAACGAGTTGGCTACAATTACGAGAAAAACAAAACCACGCACACGCTATGCCGTGAGAACAGGCGGCAGATACATTCTCACTCGAGGCCTTGCAAGGACCCTAACGAGTTGGCTAGCGGTACGAAACTCGTGAAATCGGGCGCGGCATAGATTTCCCTCCTTGACCCCGTCGGGCCAACACGAGGTGAGTTACACACAAGTAATATACATTACCATTTCACGTTAAGCATAAAGGTTTCCAAAAATACTTGCCTTGAATAAGAGACGGCGCAACGAACGAAAGGAAAACACCGACGACCGATAGGAGCCGATAATCACGAACCTAACGATACGAATAACACAATCACCACCAATTCTAACTAAATACGGAATTGGAAACACCCGAAAACCCTCCTACGATTTATGTGTATTCGTATCAAACAACGACGAGGGCGGATCGCAACCAAACCCTCTCGATTATGTAAATATCACGAAATACATAATGAGTTCGTAGGAGAACAAGAACAATGACGAGATTAATCATAATCAATAAGGATTAATCAACAATACGAAGCAAATCGAACAATACACCCGAAAATCCCCAAATCCTCCAAGGTAGGTTATAAGAGATTTTACCTTAATTTGAAGATGAACGATGGATGATTAGTGATAGGTGGATGGTATGATACTTGAATATGCTCTTACAATGGAGTTTGGATCGAAATCGGTCGAACCCTAGCTCAAGTCGTCGCTCCCGTCGTGAAAAGGAAAGAGAGAAGTGAGAAATGAGGAAAATCGGGCCGCTGCCGGTTTATATATGGCAGTGTTACGGCCGTAACACACCCCACATACGGCCGTAACACGGGAACATTACGGCCGTAACACAACTCTCTTACGGCCGTAATCGCCTCTGGAAAGAATGGGTAAAATTTACGACGACACTTACGCCGTATCAAGACACCATTACGGCCGTATCAATACTTACGGTAGTAACTCTAACATGTTACGCCCGTAACCCCACTGGAATCAAGTGCGAAAACGAACTCATATTACGGCCGTATAAGGAAACTTACGGCCGTAACTCTCAAGCATTACGGCCGTAACAATGAGGCTTACGGCCGTAACATAGCTGAAGACGGCAAGAAGAAATCAATCACTTCTCGGCGAGGAAATGATCGGGAAGTAACGAGGCGTATCTGCTACCAACCGATATACTACCAATGATTCACGCCAACGACAAAAGATATAAAATGAAACGTGATTCCGAATGTCCGAAGGTTCGGGAACAACAACGATAACAAGAATACCCTAAACTTGGGAAAATTACGAAATGGCCCAAACGTTCACAAAACCGCGATATGACGTCGGATTAACAAACCGAAACTCACGATACGAACAACTCAACTATACGAACTCGTGAAACCAAAGGAGTTAGAAAAGCGAACGAGTTCTACGAGAATCGAACGTCCGTGCCATAATACATGACATAAAACGGAATAATATCAAAACATCACCAAGATCATCCCCGATGGAGAAACTCCAAGAATAACATAGATTCAAAATGTCGACATGGTTACAAGCGAGCTACCAAAAATAAAAATACACCAAAACGGGAATATCGGACAAAGAAAAAAAAATGCGGATATTACAAACACGACGGAATTCAGTGCTTTTATTGGATCCCTTATAAATTATGATATTGTCATTAAATCTCGGAATTCGAAACCAAAGCCCAAATAAAGAGAAAGGCCGATCGATTTCAAGGCCAAAGAGGATAGTGATCCAGAAGATGAACCGATCGAAGACGAGGATGAAGAAACAGCTTTTTAAACCAAAAATATAAATAAATTCAAAAATATCTTACAAATACGCCGAGAGATATCAAACAGGAACCCAGGGATGAATCCAAAAAGATTCACTTCCCGCAAAATAAAAGGTTCGACAATACCTGCCGAAGGTGCGATGTTTTAAGGAACTTTGCTAAAGATTGTTGTGATGTTGTGCCTATGAGTTCATCAAAACCACCTCATGAGAAATTAAAAAAGAAAAAAGTCTATGTTACTACATGGAGCAATGATGATGAGGATGATGAACCACAAATTCAAACCAATCTAGCTTTAATGGCCCGCGCATCTGACGACAGCGATGCAGAAGACGAGGTAATTGACTCTTCTCATGAAAAACTTCTTGATGCTTTTGAATCTTTAAATAACGAGTATGAAAAGGTTTGCAATATTAATAAAGATTTGAAAAAGAAAATAAAGTTTCTTGAAAATGAAAATTCAAAATTATTGAATAAAGGCAAAGATGTGTCTATTGATCATACTAATTTCTTGGAAACCGAGAAAATTTTGAGAGATGATTTACACAAACATCAGAAAAAACTCAAGCTTTACGTTCGAAAATTCTCGTGTGGTAATGACAAATTTGAGCAACTCTTATTTGGTCAAAATTCTCTCTTTCAAAACAAGGACTTGGGTATAATGCATTTCCAATTAAAAAGGCCTTAGATATAACCACGAAGGATTTGAATAATTTAAAAACAGGAATTTCATCATGTCTAAAATGTTTAGAACCAGGACATACCGAAACTTTTTGTAGAAGTTCTAGACGAACTATAAAAGTCAAACAAATTTGGGTGCCTAAAGGGACCATTGTTCCAAATCAGGTTTTTACGTCTAACCCTACAGGACCCAAAATAGCTTGGGTACCTATAAAACGGAAGAAAATTTTCTTTGTAGGTACAAGCAAGGGCAACAACGTTATCAAATAAATGGTATGTTGACATTGGATGTTCAAACCACATGAGTGGGAACAAGCATCTTTTCACAGAGCTGAAATAGGAAGAACGAGGTTATATCACCTTTGGTGATAATAAAAAGGGCCAAATCAAAGGAACAAGTAAGGTAGGTAAGAAACATTTACCAACTATAGAAAATATTCTTTTTGTTGATGGTCTTTGCCATAATCTTCTAAGTGTTTCCCAATTATGTGATACTGGTCTCAAGTTAATTTTTGAAATTACATATTGCACCGCAATGAGAAAAGACCAAATTGTTTTTATTAGCTTACGTTATGAAAATATTTATATTGTTGATCTTCAAGACGAATCCTCTTTTAATGAAAAGTGCTTAATTTCTTATGATGAAAATGCTGTTATTTGGCACCGTAACCTGGGTCATGCATCTTTACCTCTTATTTTGAAATTAGCTAAAAATGATATTGTTCGTGGTCTACCAAAACTTAACTTCAGAAAAGACCACATATGTGAAGCCTGCATGAAAGGTAAACATTCTAGAGGCTCATTTAAACCCAAAATGGAAACCTCTACTAGCTGTATTCTTGAATAAATTCATATGGATTTAATTGGACCATCTCGGCATGCTAGCTTGAGTGGTAATCTTTATACAATGGTGCTTGTTGATGATTTTTCAAGATTTACTTGGGTAAAAATTTTAGCAAATAAAAGTGATGCTTTTAATGAGTTTATTAAGTGGTGTAAGGTTGCCCAGAAAGAAAAAGAATTACCAATTATCGCCATCATATCCGATCACGATGGAGAATTAGATTCTAATGATTTTGAAGATTGATGCGATAAATATGGTATTGGGCATGATTTTTCGGCACCTCGGACACCTCAACAAAATGGATTTGTCGAGAGGAAGAATCGCTCTTTAGAAGAAATGAGCCGAATAATGCTCAGTGAATACGGGCTACCAAAATATTTTTGGGCCAAAGCTGTTAACACTGCCTGCTATGTTATTAATCGAGTTAATCTTCAGAGAAACAAGATGATGACTCTATATAAGATATTCAAAGGTAAAAGGCCAAATTTATCTTACTTTCATCCGTTTGGTTGTAAAGTCTTTATTCATAATAATGGTAAAGATAATCTGGGAAAATTTGATTCTAAATCGGATATTGGTATATTTCTTGGATATTCCACTAATAGTAAAGCTTATCGTGTTTTTAATTGTAGAAGAGGCTCAGTAGAAGAGTCAATTCATATCAAATTCGATGATATAGTTTTACCCCCGAGAAAGGTTGTTTTTGATGATGATGCAGGTATGGTCCCAGCAAATAAAGTGTCAGAAGCAACGAAGGAGTTGGAGAAGCTTGACTTAAGATCGGACAAACAGAAGGATAATCCTTTCAACCTTCCTAATGAATGAGCAAATGTGAAAGATCATCCTTTAGAGCAAATTCTTGGGAAAATCTATGATGGTGTGCGAAAAGGAGAAATGTGAATGATTGCCTAAACAATATTGCATTCATTTCTCTTATGGAACCAAAGAACATCGACGAAGCTACCAATGACGAAAATTGGGTTGTTGCTATGCAAGAGGAGCTCAATCAATTAGAGAGAAACAAAGTATGGGAATTGGTTCCGGCACCGGTGTACAAAACAATCATCGGAACAAAATGGGTTCACAAAATAAAAATAGACGATAATGGTCTCCCAGTAAAGAATAAATCAAGATTGATTGCTCAAGTATACAATCAAGAGGAAGGGCTGGATTATGAAGAAACATTCGCTCCTGTTGCCCGTCTTGAGGCTATTCTCCTTTTGTGTGCCTTTGCTTCCTACAAGAAGATCAAACTCCATCAAATGGATGTAAAAAGCGCATTTTTAAACGGGGTCATCCAGAAGGAAGTGTATGTCAAGAAACTACCGGGATTTGAAGACTATGATCATCCAGATCATGTATACAAGCTCCATAAAGCTCTCTATGGATTAAAACAAGCTCTGAGAGCATGGTATGAACGTATAAGCTCTTTTCTTATTTCTAATGGGTATAAAAGAGGTAAAATTGATAATACCCTATTTATCAAAACTATGGTAATAATATACTTATATGTCAGATTTATGTCTATGATATTATTTTTGGTGCAACCAACGAATCTCTGTCCCTAGAATTTTCAAATCTTATGAAGGGAGAATTCCAAATGAGGATGATGGGAGAGTTAAAATCTCTCTCGGACTCCAAATTAAGCAACTCAAAGATGGAATATTCATTTACCAATCCAAGTACGTCAATGAGCTTCTAAAGAAATTTAAGATGGAAGGATGCAAAGAAATTTCTACTCCTATGTCTTCCACTCTTAAACTCGACAAAGACGAAAAAGGTAAGTCTGTTGACCAGAAACAGTATCGAGGTATGATTGGGTATTTACTTTATTTAACTACTTCTAGACCAGACATTGTGTTCGCTACTTGTCTTTGTGCTAGATTTCAAGCAAATTCGAAAGAGCCTTATCTTATTGCTTGCAAACGCATTTTTCGATATTTAAAAGGTACTGCTGGTTTAGGTCTGTGGTATCCATCAAGTATCAATTTTGAACTTTTTGCATACAATGATGCTGATTTCGGTGGATGCAAAATTGATAGAAAAAGCACCACTGTAGCTTGTCATTCCATGAGTTCGTGTCTAATTTCATGGGGTAGTAAGAAACAAACTAGTGTAGCTACTTTCACAGCTGAAGCAGATTATGTGACTGCAGGGAGTGCATGTGCACAAGTTTTGTGGATTAAAAATCAATTACAAGATTATGGCATTTCTCTTAAACAAACCCCTATTTTTTGTGATAATACGAGTGCCATAAATTTAAGCAAAAACCCCATCTTGCATAGTAGGACAAAACACATTGAAATTCGCCATCATTTTATTCGCCATCAATTGTGCGTCTCCAATTCGTAGGTACTAATGAACAATTGACGAACATTTTTACAAAACCATTACCCGAAGATGCTTTCAACTTTATTCGGATAAATTTAGGAATGGGACATGTTGATCATTTCTAAAATATTACATATTCATCATACACAGCAAAAATGGTCATGAAAAATGAACATATATCATCAGAAGAATATCACTATTCATTTGGTCAGAGAGCGGATTCTGCTAAGCAGTGCTAAATGGAATGTTAACATAAGAAGAGAGCAGAGCAAGGGTGGTGTTAAGTCTTTGCTTTTATCTCCGAGAATGACAAGTTACTGCCTCTATAGTCACAGAGCTTACGTACGTAAATATTATTACGTACGTTATGCAATTTTAGGTTACGTACGCTACGCAACACATGTTTGTGGGCAGAAGGTTTTGATATTCCATTACGGCCGCTATACTGTTTTATAACATACGTTATAAACCCCTTATTACGGACGTAATACAACATAACGTACGTTACGTGCTGTAATCTGGGTTTTTAATTCCCGATCTATCATAACCTTCCTCACTTCCCCCAAATTCAAAACCCTACTCCCGATCGCCTCTCTCAAAAGTTTTCCACATAAACCGATCGATTCACCATATTTCATCCATCAAACACCTTCTTACCTCAGATTCAATCACGAATACAAGAACATCCAAGAAAAGAAGAGGTGAAACACCCCAAACTTCATCCAATCCAACCAATCCGTCTGATGGTCCTCAATTCCGTAATCTTTAGGCGATGAAAATCTACAACGACATATTTATCAATGAAGAGGTAATTCCCAGTCACCACTTCGATTTTGAGTCATTGAAATCCGTTGGTATCAACACAGATGAATTCTTTGACTTGCTTGGAATCACAAGGTTTGTAAGTTTAGAAAGGCCTATATATGTCGATTGTGTACGTGAATTCTATGCGAATTTTTGGATTTCCCACAATGCTAAAGGATCACATGTAGTTCATTCTGTTGTTCGTGGAAAACAAATTGAACTTGATGCGGCTAAATTATCTGAGATTTTCGGGTTACCTAATGACAGTTTCATCTGTAGTGGAAACTTTGTTCCTAATGATGAAAATCTAATAATCAATATCTATGATGCTGAGTATGAACCCTTGAATGAGATAGTTGTGAGAAATTTCTTGATATCCAAAGTTGTGCTGGAAGTTAATACCTACAAATTCGAGAACAATGACTTTGGTTTGAATATCCGACTCCTTCATGATGTTATTACTAGAATCCTAATGCCGAAGGTGAATGCACAACAACGGCTTGTGAATTGAGATATGGAAATTATTTACCATGTTCTAAAGGACGAAGAGGTAAAATCGTGATGAAATGGCTAGTGGAAAAAGGACAGTTTTTTCACAAGAAATGATATGCTAAGGTTGATCATCAAAGGAAATCTGGGACGCCTTTTGGTTCAATTCTGACCGAAGTGTTTGATAAAGTAGGGGTCGACTTATCAGGGTTACATGGAGAGCCTATTCTGAAGGGTAGCTTGGTTCATGAAGGAACCATCCGTACCATGAAGTATCTACAGACCCGTAACCGAGGATGGATTTACTTTGCTTACATGAAGGATGATGATGTTTTGGTTGACGGTGGGGCGTTGCCTCATTTGGAGGACAGAGTCTCATCTAGAGGCACTCAGTCAGAGAGGCCTCATCTATGCTCTCAGTCTTCCGAGCCAGGTCCTTCACGAGTCAGTCGGGCAAGCTCCTCATCTCATATGGAAATGCAAATGGAAAGACTAGAAAAGGAGATGAAAGAAATCAAACTCATGGTTCAGGATATCTGCACTCACTTTGGCATTCCGCCTTCGCCTCCCGAAGCTGGCCTTGATTAGTTGATTCTTCTTCACATGATGATTATCTTCGTATTGTTGACCAAACATTTTTTCATGCATTTTATACATTGATGGTTTGTTTTGGTGGTTTCTCATAACTTTTTTTTTATGTTTTTTTTGGTAATATTTGATATTTTTGGACATTATCTTGGATATGATATTGCTTCGTATTGCTTATCACTTGTTTACACGATTCACTAACTGCGATTCTATTGAGATGGTGATTATATCCCTCTTATTATACTTTTTGTTAATGACAAAAGGGGGACTTATTTTTCATATAATTAAATCAGGGGGAGTTATTTTCAAGGGTGTTTGAGGAGAAAAGTAAAGACAGCAAATCAATTGTATTGATAACAATGAATAGAGGGGCCTTTATATAGGCTTTACAAAGAGAGTCCTTCCATACATAGGATTCCTAGTTAAGGTAAGACATCTAACAGGATCCTACTACTTATGGAAGAGTCTAGAACTTTCTATAACTCTTATCCCCCTACAACTAGTATTAGGTAAGACACCAATACGGGAAGGATTTCCCGGAACACTCCCCCTGTGTCGAACACTAATACTAACATGGTGTATAAGGTGTTGCCTCGGTAAAAAACCTTTCCAAGTCAAATAAAACCCCATGGGAAAAACAAAGACTTTGGTGAGGAAAAAGAGCGCAACGCACCAACTACAAATGTCAGAATCATGTGAAGTATACTCCCCCTGAGGTATACATGACAGCTCATTCCGTCGAGCTATAATTAGTTGAGCTCGGATAATCGACACATGCCGATGCTTCTCACATGTTTCTCAAATGTAGATTTTGGCAGAGACTTAGTGAACAAGTCTGCGATATTCTCATCGGAACTCACTTGTTTCACTTCGATATTCAGCAATTTCTGCTGCTGCTGATTATAAAAGAACTTCGGCACAATATGCTTGGTATTGTCACCCTTGATGAAACCTAACTTCATCTGCTCAATGCATGCCGCATTGTCCTCAAAGATACAACTAGGGGTTGCTGTAGTGGGATCTAATCCACACGTTCCTCGTATATGGTTTATGACTGACCGGAGCCAAATGCACTCTCTTACGGATTCGTGCAATGCAATTATCTCTGCATGGTTCGAGGAAGTATCAACCAGGGTCTGCTTGGTAGATCGCCAAGATATCGCCGTATTCCCAATGGTGAACACATAACCAGTTTGGGAACGTCCTTTATGCGGGTCAGAGAGATAACCGGCATCAGCAAATCCAACTAACGTGTCGTTAGGATTCTCTGCATAAGGGGTAAGCTTTCTCGCATTAGCACTTCTGGTAGTCAAGCTACCATGCTTACATGCAATATCAGAGGAAGATCGACGGTCGGTATGCATCGTCTTAACCTCAACAATTCCTTTCGGAATATCGCTCTCTCTTGCGTAGGGAAAGAACAATCCAAGGTCACTGGAGACTTTCAAGTATCGAAAGATGTGTTTTACTCCATTCCAATGCCTTATCGTGGGAGCGGAGCTAAATCTCGCTAACAGATTCACAGAGAATGCGATGTATGGACGAGTACATTGAGCCAGATACAACAACGCACCGATTGCGCTAAGGTACGGTGTTTCTGCTCCAAGGACCTCTTCATCCTCCTCTTTGGGACGAAACGGATCCTTGTTCATTTCCATACTTCGACCAATCATGGAGGTATCAAGAGGATGTGCCTTGTCCATGCTAAATCGCCTGAGCATTTTGTGAACATAGGCAGACTAATGAATGAGTATACCATCATCTCGATGTTCTAGCTCTAAGCCCAAGCAGAATCGAGTCCTCCCCAGATCTTTCATCTCGAATTCGAATTTAAGGTAGCGGGCCGTTTCATTGACCTCATCTATGGTACCGATAACATTCATGTCATCTACATAGACGACTACAATCACAAATCCTACATCTGTTCTTTTCACGAAAATGCATGGACGGATGTCACTGTTCTCGTATCCCTTCCCAACCAAGTATTCACTTAGGCGGTTGTACCACATCCTTTCGGATTGTTTCAACCCATATAGTGAACGACGCAATTTCACAGCGTAAGCGCTCCGTGGTTTAGAGCTACTTGACTTGGGCAATGAAATCCCTTCGGGGACTTTCATATAGATATCCGTATCTAGATCCCCATAAAGATACGCTGTAACCACATCCATAAGCTTCATGTTCAGTTTTTCGGACACTACCAAACTGACTAAGTAGTGGAAAGTGATGATGTCCATAACGGGAGAATACGTCTCCTCGTAGTCAATGCCAGGGCGCTGCGAGAAGCCTTGGGCAACTAGTCTCGCTTTGTAACACATGACCTCATCCTTATCATTGCGTTTACGAACAAAGACCCAATTATGTCCAACTGGTTTAATGCCCATGGGTATTGGCTCCATACGGCCAAATACCTCACGTTTAGCCATTGAGTCTAGTTCAGCCTGCATTGCATCTTTCCATTTCGGCCAATCGGCTCGTTTTTTACACTCAGCAACCGAGCGCGGCTCAGCGTCGTCGTCTTCAATAATTTCTTGAGCGACGGAGTAGGCAAAAGCATCATCGACTAGCATGGACGACCTGTCCAATAGTACGTATTCACTCGTACATTGCATCGAGATTTCTTTATTTTCTGACATCAAAAAAGTTTCCGACGCGTCCGTCGATTGTTCCATTGTTGATTCGAGGACATATCCGTAGTCAGAGATAATCTCGTGTGACGGAGTCACTGTGTCGATGACAATAGGATTTTGTGCCTCCGTTCCTCTTCTCTTTCGAGGTTCGGTATCCTTTCTACCCACTGGCCTCCGTCTCTTTCGAGCAGGGATAAGAGCAGCCGAAGCAGCCGTCCCACCACTAAGGTTGACACCGGGGGCATCATTCCTTTGGGCAGCTGAACCTTGCCCTATAATTGGGACTTCTAACCTTTCAGGAACATTCGCAGCGGGAATGGTAGATCTTGTCACTTTCGCAGTATCAGTAAAGTTGTCGGGCATCGAATCCGCAACTTTCTGAAGACTGAGAATACGTTGCACTTCTAGCTCGAATTGAGTCAAGGGGATCTTGATGAGGCAATGAGGAGCACACCGCACAATTTCCTGGCATTCAATCGAATCGGTCGATTCCTCTCTCCCCTAACGACGGAAGTTTGTCTCATCAAAGTGACAATCGCAAATCTTGCAAGAAATGTATCTCCTGTCAAAGGTTCCAAATACCGGATAATTTTAGGCGATTCATAGCCAACATATATACCTAATCGTCTTTGCGGACCCATTTTAGTATGCTGTGGAGGCGTAATCGGCACATAGACTGCACAACCAAAAATGCGTAAGTGTGAAATATCAGGCTCATATCCAGTTACCAACTGGTACGCACTAAACGGTTGATTGGCAGTGGGTCGAAAGCGAATAAGTATAGCTGCATGCAAAATTGCATAACCCCAGGCAGAAATCGGCAAGTTGGTGCGCAATACCAATGCTCGGGCGATAAGTTGTAACCGCTTAATCATAGCCTCGGCAAGGCCGTTCTGTGAATGAACATGGGGGATGGGATGTTCAACATCAATCCCAATCGACATGCAATATTCGTCAAAAGACTTCGACGTAAACTCTCCAGCATTGTCCAATCTTAATGACGAGATTGGGAAGTCGGGGTGGTTAGCCCATAACTTGATGATTTGTGCTAGGAGTTTAGCAAATGCAGCATTTCTCGTAGATAGCAGAGCGACGTGTGACCATCGCATCGATGCATCAACCAGAACCATAAAATATCTGAATGGTCTGCACTCTGGCTAAATAGGTACACATATGTCCCCTTGAATTCTTTGTAAGAAGCGAATGTTTTGTGTTGAGTCTTTAGCAAAGGACGGAGAGGGTATCAACTTTGCTAGTGAACAGGCTTTGCAAAACGATTTATGGGCATTAGAAATTGCCACGGAAGCCTCGGGATTTACGAGAGATGCACCGTCAACCTTAACAGGGTGTGCGATCTTTAATCCCGGCGATACGATATCAAGCTCACTCACATCAATGCCGATATCGAGTGGTGCTTCCAATCGTTTTCTGGACTTGAAAAACGGATGACCATGTGAGTTTTTCAAAATGCGAATCATCATGTCGCGTCCAGGGTGACCGAGTCGGTCATGCCATAGTTGGTATGCTTCGAAATCACACAGTTCGTGACTCACAGCATAGGATTCAATAACCATTATTGTAGTCTGGTATAAACCACTACTTAGACTCATAAGTTTCTCGAGAACGCGACGTCTTCCGCATTCTGCCAGAGTGACACACAAAAATTCTGTCCTATTCTCACAATGTGTATCAAGGTGATAACTGTTGGCACGGATGTCCCTAAAACTTAGCAAGGTTCGGTTTGCTCTTGGGGCATAGAGAGCATTTGTGACATTAATATGCGTACCATTAGGTAGCAAGAAATGAGCAGGTCCCCTTCCTTGAATTACTTGGGAGGAACCAATCATTGTTGTCACGGAGGATATATATGGCACAATATCCTTGAATAATTGCCTATTCCGAAGAATAGTGTGGGTTGTTCCACTATCAGCAAGGCACTCAATTTCGTCACGAGACATCTACAATAAGACATGAAACTTGATTAGTCTTGTGATTAAAGACATAGCGAAAACTCATTAACTTCGAGTTTGGGGAAATTCGACCAAGTCAGTTAGGATCAAAGTTAGCACAATCGCTGGAAATAATTTCCGCGTAGCTTGACCTTTGTTCACTAAAACAGCAATAACTTATTCTTTAAGAAGGCTATGGATGAACGGTCAGTTGTTCTGGAAACTAGACTTCCGTATCTTTCTGTCCATAGGTCATGCACTTTCTGGATCATTAAACTCAGATCTCAGTGCTCGTTTCAAGTTGTTATTTTGGTATTTCTCTATTGTTGACTGATAGAGCAAGGTTGAAGCCTTTTTCAAAGGCATTATTGTTGATACAATAGTATGGAGATATGGCCATAGGAGCGTTTAAATACTTCAAAATGCATCATGGTGTTCAATTTGTATCTTGGCTAATGATCCTTTCGGTAACTCCAACTTGGTAGACTTGCAGAGAAAGTATGAATGTCGGTACAGCTAAGGCTGTTTAAAAACCACTGATTCCGTTTGAATTCTCAAAGCATAAACAAATACCAAGGAGGATGCGCCTAGTCTTGATCAAAATTTTTGATGAAATCCACCAATGTATCAAATTTAACCAAGCAATTCATTTACTGAGCAATTGTTTTGTGATAAACCAAACATGCTTTCGAAGGGAAAAATAAAATTCATCTTTGCACAATCACAGCAATTAAAAGAATTTTATTCATCATGGCCAACTTTATTACATTCATAGAAAATCCAAAGTAGTTCTCGAAAACTAGAAACAAGACAAAACATAACCAAAGCGTAAAACTAGTCAAAGTCGGCAACATCCATATGTTGGTCTTTGTCCACAATGGTGAGAGGAGGGATCTCAGTCTGGATCTCAATATGGTTCACCTCCGTATTCTCATTATCTTCTTCCATGTAATTCGACTCTTGAGTCAAATATTGTTTATAGTGCTTGTAGTAAGCTTGGATGTTCTTTGGCGCTTTGCAATTGTGGTAAGTATGCTTCTTTGATCCGCAAGTATAGCAATTCCGGCCTTCCTTTGGAGTGGTTCCATTCCCGGCGGCAGGAGGCGGTCCACGTGGTTGGGTTCCACTGGGTCCCGTGGCCGAGCCACCTTGCCTCTTCCACACATTGGAACGACGACCTCATCTTTTCCCTCGCTTGCTCGAGTCATGCATCTGTGGTGCTTGCAAAAACTGAGTAGCGTTGCCTTTTCTATTTTGTCGTGGTGTTTTCCTGTGGGTAGCCTGATTCACTTCCGGAATTGGCTTCGTACCAGCTGGGCGCGCATTGCTATTGAGAATAATCTCATGTTGCCTTTCTTTTTTCGCGAGGTGGGAGATAAGGTCACTAAAGTTCTTAATTCTCCCTTTCTCATAGGCAACGCGCAGCTGATGAACAATCACACTTGCTCCCACGGGAAACGTGTTAAGAGTCTTCTCGATCAAATCTTGATCAGACTTATTGACACCACAAAAACCAAGATCAGCGCGAAGATCGAGGATAGCTTGATTATAGGCTTCCACATTCGCATAATCCAAAAATCGGATTTGCTCTCACTGAAGTTGCAATTCGGGGAAACGCTGATCATGCACATTATTAAATCGTTGTTCGAGTGTATCCCATAGTTCTTTGGGGGTTTGCAAATTCATATAACACTTTTTCAACAACGGATGTATATGTCTACGCAAGTACATCAGTGCATTAGCCTTGGTTTCCTCGCTCGGTTCTTGAGCGGTAGGCTCGTTAGAGGGAAAGATGGTGGTGGTAAATCTCTTACCGACGAACGCCAAGCGAACGTCTGAGACCCACCTATGGTACTTCTTACCAGCATGGTCAAGGATGTCGAACTCCGGATGAACATTGGAGCTTTGTGCCATCTACAAGATATAAACAAGAGGAAGTTAGTCTTGTTGGATTTTCAGTGACAATGTAAACGGTCACAATCGATGCTTTTAAAAGCGTGTAACATAACTGTTACTCGATTTACTTCCCTTTAATTGTTGTTTAGTAAAGTCGACAAAAAATGGCGATATCAGATCGCACCCAGATACGTGGTGTATGCAACAACCACAAGTATCGACTTTCAACAATTCCGTGACTCCCCCAGGACCGTCACACAGTTTTCTTCGACATGCAGAGATACCGACTTCTCTCGCTGTCTCATCCACCGCAAAGTAGCGTGGGAGATAAAGAACCCAAATACCCGTGTCCCCCAAAGAAAAATTCCCAAAAGGAGAGAATTGAAATAGGGACAAGTCAGATAATTACCTCGATTATAAAATTAGGCACGTGCTGAATTTGTGGTGTGCTTCGATCTATCGGTTGGTACTCGATGCGACGACGTGAAACCGGAGGCGCAATTTTGGCAGCTTCCGAAGATAAGTTGATGTTCGGGTTTTGGTCCGAGAGTCAGAACCGGGTCGGACTTGGTTGGACTGGAGCTGGCCGGCGGCGACAGTCGGCGGTGGTGGTCCGGCGGAGCGGCAGTCTTGGCGCCGTCAGGCCTGGGCGGCAGTAGATGGGCGCTGGGTGGCGGTGCCGTGGCGCTCTGGCGGTGGTGGCGGCGGCCTCGAAGCGGCGGGCGGCGCTCTGGGTGGTGGCAGCGATGGCTCGGGCGGCGGCATTATCAGTATGTGGCAGCGGCGGTTCAGCAGCGGATGCTCGCATGGGCGCGATGGCAAAGTAGCGGGCGCAATGCGCGTCGCGGTGGTGGTCCGGCCAGTCTTGTGGTGGGCTGATGGTCTTTGGCGGCCAGGCTGGCCGCGCGGTCCGGTGGTGGCCGGCAAGTGGCGTTAGGCGGTTCAGGCGCGGTGTCGGCGGCGACAGGCGGCGCGGTGCTCGGCGGTGGCTTGGCGATTTTTTTTTTTCGTTCGAGCTACGTGCTGATAACGTGTTTGAGGAGAAAAGTAAAGACAGCAAATCAATTGTATTGATAACAATGAATAGAGGGGCCTTTATATAGGCTTTACAAAGAGAGTCCTTCCATACATAGGATTCCTAGTTAAGGTAAGACATCTAACATGATCCTACTACTTATGGAAGAGTCTAGAACTTTCCATAACTCTTATCCCCCTACAACTAGTATTAGGTAAGACATCAATACGGGAAGGATTTCCCGGAACAAAGGGGACCTTTTCAAAAGAAATTTTATCGAACCCTCAAAATTTTTCAGTTCAAAATTCTCAAGTATTATTTTGTCATCATAAAAAAGGTGGGAGATTGTTGAAACAATATTTTTCATTGCATATTTTGATGATGTTTATTTGAACAAAATAACCCTAACATATTTTACAAAGCTAACGTACACAAAATACCTTTCATAACATACGTAATATATATTCTTTTATCATAAAATGCAGGGTTACTTAAGAGAAGCTACGTTACATGAAGACCTTAACGTACGTAACGTATACTTGGTAACGTACGTAACGTGAAGGATTTATGCGTTGAAATTTTTCCAGAAGGTCAACAAAGTGAATGGTCTTATTGAAGATAATGTACGTAATAGTTGCCTCATAACGTACGTAAATCAGTTCAAATTCAATTCAAATTGATCCGTTAAAGACTTTCCGAAAAGTCATCACATCCAACGAGCGTCTGAAAACAAGATAACGTACGTAATACATCAGAGCATAACGTACGTAGCAGATGAAGCCAGTAGCCACTGCCCGTTTTCATGTATCTCATTACGGCCGTTACACATAAGGTGTAACATACGTAACATTGGATACATAACGTACGTAAAGCAGGACTCATATTCTAACGGGAAAATGGCCTCCAAGAGCTATAAATAGAGCCCTTTCAAGATGTTGAAGTAACACACAATTATTATCAAACATACATACTCTCATCTGAGCTTATCACGCAAATCATTCTGAGATATACATATTCTGTATTTGATACAAGAAGAATTGTTCTACATTCCTATATACACATTCTTGTATCTCTGTGAGAAACTGTACTGTAACACGAGTAGCTGTACTCGCAAACATCATTGTATTTGTGAGAGTTTATCTTGTACTCGTAAAGCAAGATAGTAGTCTTGAGCCAGGAAATCAAGCAATTGAATTTTAGCACTAAGCTCGAAATTGTTGTTGTATTAGAGTTGGCACTAAACTGTAAAGTGCATTCAGTATTGAAGAAAAGTCTTAGTCCATACACTAGGTAGGGGACGTAGGCTTGGTTAATATCCGAACCTCTCGAACAAATTCTTGTGTCATTTCTTTTCCGTTTCTTTTGTTTATTACTCCGATTATTTGCTTCCGCGCAAAAAGAGTTCAAACTCTAATCTGCACTATTCAACCCCCCCTTCTAGTGGCGGTACCAATCCAACAATTCTTAATTACTTATCTCTAATATATCATTTTAGTGTATATATAATTATAGTGGTTTTGGTGTAATGTATATTTTGGTGTACCACCATATTAATTTTACAATATATTAAATATTAAATTATAATAGTTCACGTCTCTTCTGTAATATAGAATTAAAGTGGGCTTGGTGTCATACAACTTTGGTATAACATTAAACTTGTGATAATGATGCAGCTAGAAGCATGATAAAAGCGTAATGTCCGTTTATTATAAGAATACCTGGAGTATTATAAATAAAACGTAATTAACATGATTATTCTGTTAATTCAAGATGAATATCATAAGAAAATAAATAAAATACGATAAAAAGGATAAACCCAATATCTTTTATTCAATTATTCAACTCCTTTACAATGTTCACGATACTCCTATTTATAATAGACAAACTAGCGTGTTAGGTGCCTAAGCCCTAGAAGCCCAACCCAATAACAACTAATTAAGCCTAAAATTATATAAAATATACATCATAATAAATAATTAAATATAATCTTATCTCCACTATTCTCTCCATTGGGAAAACATAAGTAAACAATGCTGTTGTGTCAAGAATTAAACACCTCAACAGGCGATCGACACAGACTACAGGCGATCGAGTTTAGAGTCGAATAGACCACGGCAAAATTGCCGATCGTAGGTCCCAGGTCAAGTCCCAGTGCCGAGCGATCGACATCGAAGGCGATCGTCCCTTGGCACCTGGCGATCGACTCTGGTACCCAGCCAATGACGACCGCCTCATGCCACGCAAGTCCAGCATCCGCCTAGTCGGCAAAGGCCGAAGTTCGGATAGAGACCCACATGCAGATGCGGAAAAGGCGCCGCAGAACATGGATCGTTGACTACAGCCTGTCAGCATCTACTCACCTACCGACAGACCCGCCGAAAGGTGCAAAGTGGGACCGCCCGGGACAGCGACTCAGGATGCGTGCAGGCTCCTCATTGGACCGTCTGGTTTGCCGCCAAGGCCATGATTTTAAGCGATGGCCCATGTGCTTAAAGACGATCGCCCCTTATTATATAACAAGGAAGGCGATCGCCCGTCAGAACAGGGAATCTCAGCTCCTATAAATAGAAGGCTGCCTACACTTGGAGAGATCCCTGGCTTTTCATATAACTTGTCTTTCACTCTCTTGGCAAAAGCTATACACTTCGGACATCAGTTCATCTCTCACTCTCGGAACCTCTTAATCCTGAGACGGTCGGCAGAAACGAGAACAAGAACACACAAAGCTTCGCTCAAGAGCTAGATAACTAGGATCTTTTACACTCATTGTATTTGCATCCTTACATTAATATTTGTACTCAAACGCATTCTTATTAATAACATCTCAAGAGAGCATTCAAGCCCGGGCTTAACAAACCCGTCAAATCTTGTGTTATTCACACCCCCACGGACGTGCTCTTGCAATTTGCTATTGCTCGACCATTCCAACAATATTCATCTTCGGATAATATTTTCGGCAACAACAATTGGCGCTAGAAGGAAGGGCATCTTAACCTTCATTTTTATTCCTACCGTCTCAAAGAACACTCACTGTTCTACGGGGCATATACCTGAAGAAACACTCACTGTTCTTCAGAGAAAAGCTTTCAGAATCATGACTTCTGCCTCCACATCGAAGAAAGCCGCTGGCTGGTCCGCCAGACGTCTCATTCCATCTCAATCCGAGCCCCGGCCTATGGCGGAGGGGAGCCGTAGCGACCCGGGACTCTCGATCCCGCTCCCGAGGGACGGCCCAAGCATATCGCTCGATCAGTTCCAAACCGCGGATCAGATTGAAGAGGACATGGCCATCCTACGGGAGCGACGGAGAGCATTCGACGCGCCCGCTATAACCCCCTCGGCCATCCGCCGCGTGAGCAAATGGAAGTTCAAGGGGTTACTGGCCGAGCGATCGCCAGAAGGCCCCGATTCGCAAGAAAAGGCGTCCGCAAGGCAGGACACCTCCGTTTTTAGCCACCTAGGCAGCGACCCATCTTGGCGACCGGGGCAGTCTGGCCCCAGCCACGAGACGACGGAGCCCGAGTCCGTCACCAGGAGTTCGGCGTACCCAACTCCCAGAAGGCAGGCCAACCATATGGCCCCTCGCCGAAGAACCGAGATCGGCGACCGCGGAATCAGGAGATCGGTACACAATCGCCTTGGCTCCCGCTCCGAAAGCCAAACCACGAGTGACCATGCCACAACAATGGCCACGATGCAACGCCAACTCGACGACATGAAGGCGCTCCTAGATACTGGGGCAGGCGCCAATAGCAAGATCGCCGGGCCGAGAGAGCCACTCGCGGTCCACATCGAGCTCGCCCCCGTGCAGCGTAAGATCGCTCCTCCAAAAACACCTTTGTACGAGGGGAGGTCGGATCCCGAGACTCACCTGAGCAAGTTCCGGATCTACATGACCGGGTGTGGGGCATCAGACGCAACCAGGTTCCGAATGTTCCCACTAACACTGGGCGACCTGGCCCATAGATGGTACCTCTCATTGCCCCCATGATCCGTCAGTTCCTTTGATCAACTGGCGAACGACTTCACGTCGTACTTGGCCACCAAGGTCGCTCGACAAGAAGGTCCCCACTGCATGATGCAAATCAGGCAAGGGGAAGATGAGTCCGATGCAGACTATATCAACCGGGTGGACGAGATAATCCTCAACGGCGAGACCGTAAGCGACGAGATCGCCCTATACTCGGTCTTAGGGGGATTCGACGGTCTTTCGCCTGTAACACCCCCAAAATCCCATTGGGTTATTACAGTGTCGTGGACCCCAGATCAGGTGATCCACCAGGCGAACACGACTAAAATACAACAAACTGACCAAAATAGGAAACCACAGACCCTACTATGATGTCCAACATACTATTCCGATATGGAATTTCAACGACAAGGATGGGCCTACATGGCCAAAATAAAATACAACAACATCCACGAGCCTTGCTCGGATAATACAAAATGACAACGACTGAACAAAAATGGAGTACTCCAACTGTCTGACCAATATGAACACCAAAATATCTCGGACTAGTATCGCTCGAATGCCTCGTCGCCATCGTCATGCCCCTGTGTCTCAACTCTCTCCTCGCAAGCACCTAAAACATGAAAACATGTTCCGCCCCCACGGGGTCAGTCATCCAGTATAATGAATATCAAGTACATGCACAACATGATATGCATCCAAAGGCAGAATAAATAGTACAATAATGGTAGTACGAGATGCTCACAAACCAAAGTAAGAATCGAGCATTCGTGGAATACTATGCCCATGGCATACGATCAATACCTGCTCAATAGGTTAGAACATAAGTGCCCAACGGCGAATCATCAATATAGAACACAACAATACATTACCCGAAGGTAAATCAATCCAACGCTGAAATAAATAAGGATCACAATGCCCGAAGGCTCCAACGGAAATACCGATACATCACAATGGCCTGAAAGCCCTCAGCCGAAGCTGCCAAAATATCACGATGGCCTGAAAGCCGAATAGCCCGAAGCTGTAAATCATCACAATACAGATCTCAAAGAAACAAACCTGACTGTCGAACATACCCATCTGGCGTATGAACTCTTAATCACAAAACGTCGAACACATCCACACATTTAAATGGACTATGAACGAACAAAATTATATGGCTCAATGATGGACATCACAGTACGCCCGATCCGAATATGTGTCAGTGCACATGTCCACCCCGTATACGGAATCCAGGATATACGTGGGACAATGTACCTAATTAGCCTCAACGAACTACGTCTCGTGTGCACAGCCCTTCACGGAAAATATTCACGCATGACTATATATGTGCCCGGCTAAAAATCCTACACAATATCCAATCGGAACGTAGATATGATTCCGGATATGTCACGATACGACATGACAACGAAACTCAAAGGATAACACATCCAATACGGATCATACGACTCACCAAGTGAACGATGACACACGAATAATGAAAGATCGACACGACAAACGATATTCCAAACAACTATCCTGGGATCAAAATCCCTAAGGACCGATTAACACGAGCAAAGATCACAACACAACAGTTCGGGAAATCCTCAACCTTCAACGATCACAAAATTGCCGAGTTCACAAGAATAATATTGTGCTGCCTTGAATCGGTCAACACGACAATAATAATTCAACGGATGGGAACTATCCTCGACAGTCCCAATTGATACTTGATTCTGGTAGAACGCCAATCGATAACAATTATACAACGGATGGGAATTATCTTTTTGACAACGGATGGGAATTATCTTTGATAATTCCCAATTCAATATATCGATTACCTTTAGAGCGAACAATCGATAATAATTATACAACGGATGGGAATTATCTTTGATAATCCCAATTCAATATATCGATTACCTTCAGAACGGTTAACCGATAACAATTATACAACGGATCTCTCGGCACCTTTAATCGGTTACCGAGAACGAAGATGATAATCGAATACGCCAATGCCTTTAATCGCCAAAACGACATCAATAGAAAAACACCGATATCAATAACGATTCACAAAAAAATATCTTGATGGAACATCAATCAATAATAACAATCGATACGCCGATGCCGCGAACCGCTATCGACAACAATATCTCAAAGAAACATCAATCAACAATAACAATCGATATGTCGATACCGCACCGCTATCGACAACAATATTACCAACAAGTATCGCAATGCCTTAAATCGGCCATTTACGAACAACAATAATATTTGGCATAATTTGCCGAAGGGTATCATATCAAACAATCCCCTGATATCAACAAAATCATAAAGAGACCAAGTCTCGAAATGATACACACATTCATACACATACATGATAACATTAATCTCATTGACCAGTACAAGTATAAAACTTGCCTCAAACCGAAGGCGAGAAAGTCCTTCCACGATCAACGTCCTACCACGAATCGATCAACGCGTCCTCCAACAATCACAAGCACTCGAACAACCTTGAATGAAATATAATTCATTCGATAACACGATATCGATCGAAAACAACACAATAGATAATTCAGATACCAATACGAACACATACTATACTCGTATTTATCCGTATACACACATATATATAATATACATACATCACATATATATATATACAACTCACAATATCTATATATATATATAAATATATATATATATATATAAATATATATATATATATACTTACTGCACTCACACATTATATATATGTATATATATATATATATATATATACCACTGTACTATATATATATATACCCCACACACACAGCGCACGCTATATATATATATATATATTTACACCACCCACACACTACACAACACACACAATATATATATATAACACACAGCTATATATATATACATTATATATATATATACACAGAACACACACACATGCAAACTAACAAAACACACACACCAACTCACAAAACACACACATAAAAACTAACTGGAAGAGTCGATCGGCCGGAAACCCTCGTCGGAATCCGGTCAGAAAACAAAACTCGGCCGCCGGAAAAACTGACCCGCTGGACTTCGTCCAACTCCAGCCCGTTTCCGTCTATGGCCGGCTTTCACCATCTCCGCCTGCAACTCTTCGCCGGAAGAATGTCAAACCTCCATTCCGCCGTCCGTTCCGGACAAAAACCACCTCCGGTCGCCGGAAACAATGGAGAAACGTCCATGGCCGGAAACCATGAAGAACCGGTGGACGCCTGAGCTCCGTCTCGCCAGAAAAAAAAAAAAAATGCCGGAACAGCTCGACCGGATTTGCAGCCTTCCGATTCGGAAATTCCGACCAGGCCGCCGCCGAGCTCCGGTCGTCGCCGGAGATGTCAGTCCTCTACTCCGGTCATCAACTCTAGTCCGTCGCCGGGAATGAAGAAGCCGCTGCCCGTCCTCAAGCTCTACCTCGCCGGAAAAAATGGGAGAGATGAAGAGAAGAGAGAGGGGACGAGAGCCGAGATGACGGAGAGAGAGAGAGATGATGCACGAAGAAGAAGAAAGAAAAAAAAAGGTGAGAGAGGGAACGAGAGAGAGAGGACAAGAGAGAGAAGATGATGCATGTGTATATATTATATATATACATAAAGTGAGATAACATGACAATTAACGTGAGGGAGAGAGGTAGGTGTTATGAGAGATAATATATTTATATATATATAATATATATATATACATATATAAATGATACCCTAAAGATACCCTCGCCCCGAAAGTTGACCACGAGGAAGGTTCTCACCACCTACCACGCATTACGTACGAAAACCTCAGGACGTAACGTACGTAATCGCAATAAATTAGCGTACGTAATGCTATATAGATAGCGTACGCTATGGCTATAAACTTAGCCAAAATTCTAAACTCGCCAAGCAACAACCAAACGACGAAACCAAACCATCGACCAGTATAAATATTTCGATCCCGAAATATTCTAATACAATATACATTGTATCGGTCCAAACAACAACACTTGTACAATTCCAAATGAATAGGTACAACTCAACAGTAACACGAAAAAAAATTACCCCCGGATATTACATACTCCCCCCCTTAAAAATAGTTTCGTCCTCGAAACTCAGGGTGCACAAGTCGGGCACAGAATAATCATCAGGATAAGAAAACAACATCTCCAGGAATACTCCTCAATACGAGCAATTCCGCCTAAGCAACTGGGCCGACCCCACGGGTCCCCACGTCTCCTCTGCCTGAACAAGGCGAAAAAAATCAAGTGATAAAGACACTCAACCAAGTGCGAGATTAGCCGAATCATGACTCTCCTGCTAGAGACCAGCCAGGAAGTTGTACTAACCGCAAGACTCGTAACACCGGCGTACACACCCCGCGAGTGCCGCCCATTGTACATGTCTACGATCATCGGTGTACACTCCCTCGTTCTCATCAGCATTGGACGCCCATGCAAGCACGGACTCGCACCACAAAAGAAAATAACAATGCACGAATAGTCCTCGGGACCATATCGAACGCTTGCCCAAGTCCTCACGACTTGACGTCTCGAATCATAATGAACAATTACCCAGATCATCAAAAAAATCTCGGGTACAGGACCAAAAGGAAAGAAAATCACATCAAATGACTCAAGTGTCAAGGTTCTCAAATACAATGATTATAAGATAGATCAACCATAAATGGTTCGCAACCACAATACTAAAATACAGACCAAGTCAAACATCAATCCGAAAGACAAGGAAAATACAAATCAAGGTTACATCTCAAATGTACCCGAAATCAACATCCTCCAGATCATCGAGTTCCTCGATCCCATCGACTCGAGGAAAACACAAATCTGAACTCGCTACTCCCCCTCGGGTGTCCATACCTCTGGATCCCGAAGCCCGATATGACCCCTTGGATGAAGTACGGACTGAAGTGACAAAATCTCTCGAGGCCCATGAGCTCTCTCGAGACCTACTGGCACTAGAACTCCTGCAGTATTCTGAAGGTGTCCCTGCCTCCCACACAGAAAATAAATAATAGCTGGCACCGTACATCGAGTACTCACATGCCCCGCTGAATCACAATTAAAACAAACAACAGTCGAATTTGTCGCCTGAGAAGAAGATGCTTTCCCAGCACGAAGTCGACTAGAAAATGACCTCTTGGACGTCGGAGCTCGATGTCCCTCTGAACGAATCGGCATCCTAGTCCTCTCACCAGAAGAAACTGAAGGATCCTTCTGAGTAAGCTCCTCGATCGAAAGCTCTGCTCCAAGAGCCTTCTCGATGAATTCGCCAAGTGAACTACAATTGTGATTGAACAACTGCATTCTCAACGGCGGGTTCAACCTCTTGTTAAAATACTTGATCTTATCCGCCTTAGTACGGATAACAGATGAAGTAAACTGAAGAAGTCCTTGAAACTTTTCAGCAATAACAATAACACCCTCGTCCTCGACGGATTCGGGGTTCAAAACCTCCGACAACTTGGCTTCACGAAGTGGAGCCGGATAATACCTCTCTAACATGAGAGTCTTGAACTCGATCCAAACACAATCACAATCGGTGGGTTCTCGAGCACGACTCCAAAAATGATTCGCCAGCCACCAAAGTATTGGTACGAGGTTTCGGGTTTCGGCCCACTCTGCGGCCTCTACCCCCTCTGCCACGTCCTCTTTCCAAACTGAAAGAATAACGTTCGATCATGACCACAGCTCAAATACGCCTCAACGGCCAGAATGTTAGGTCAACGCAAAACACGAGTATACATACTCAACAGATAAACAATCACATCGATCGCGCTAATCATAGGGCTGGTTTTGAACAAGTTTTGCTTTGACAATCATTTTCGAGACATTGTTTTGAACAATTTAAGCAGCACTCGGCTATCGGTTCTGGTCAACGGTTCTAGCTGTGGGTATTTTCAACCGTCTCGTGGTGTTAAACAAGGGGATCCGTTGTCACCGCTGCTTTTTATTCTAGTCTCAGAATCTCTTTATCGTTTGCTTATTGCAAAGGTTGCTGATGGTTCTATCGGTGCATTCCATGTCGGCCGAAATTCTCCTTCGGTCTGTCATCTTGATTTTGCTGATGATTTGATAATTTTTGTAAATGGTCAGCGGCGTTCTTTGCAATCATTGAAATCTATTCTTAATCTTTATCAAGACGCCTCTGGTCAGAAATTGAACCTTGAGAAGAGTTTCTTTGTGGCTTCCTCTCGGGTCTATCCATGCAGATTGGGGAGCATATCCTCTGTGTTGAGCATGAATCAATCCTCTTTGTCTTTCCGCTACTTGGGAGTGCATATTTTCAAGGGTCGTAATCGTAACATCTATCACCATTACCTGCTTGAGAAAATTGAGGCCAAGCTTACTGCTTGGAAGCGAAAGCGGTTAACGCCAGGGGGGAGACTCATGTTGATTAAAAATGTTCTCTCTGCTATTCCATTATACTCGGTTGCATCTATTCAATTGCCTCGGGGAATTATGCACCAGATTAATATGAGACTTGCGGATTTCTTTTGGGGATCCCTTGCGAATGCCAAAAAATATCATTGGGTTTCTTGGCATAAGCTTTGTTATCCGGTTTCTGAGGCCCCCCTCAGATTTAGGTCCTTAGAGGACATTCAAGTGGCCTTTACTTGTAAACTTTGGTTTGCTTTTCGTGCCTCTGATTCCCTGTGGAGTTCTTTTATGCATTCCCGTTACTCCGTGAATTCTGTCAATCGGCCCTCCATTATTTGGCGACGTTTGTTGGCAGTGAGGGAGGTGGCTGATTCTTTAATCGCAGAGAGAGATGATGGCAGCCTTATCTGGACCCCTTCTGAAAAAGGTAATTTTACTATTTCATCTGCTTTGGGGAGATAAGACAGCGACAAGGTACCTTATTATCTTGCTCTTTTATTTGGGGAAAGGGTATTCCCTCTCGGGTCTCGATTTTTCTTTGGAAACTGTTTCGGGGTCTGCTACCTTTTCCAGAGGCTTTGCGGAGATTCCGTCTTCATCTTCCCTCAGTTTGCCCTTTCTGCTGGCGTTATAAGGCATCGGCAATTCATTGTCTTTTTTCTTGTCCTTGTGTTCGCCCGGTTTGGGATCACTTTGGGAGTATTTTTGAGGTTTCATTGCCTCAAATCCCTTCTATCCAATCTCTCTATTTTTCTTGGTGGCTAAATATAGGATCCTCGGCGGTTGATGTTCTTTGGTTAAGAGCTCCTTGTCTGATTTTATGGCAGATTTGGCATTGCTACAATCTGGCTGTTTATGAGGGGGAAAGATGGTCTTTGTCGACTGTTCTGCAAGGCGTTAAATCAGAATTCCGATTAAACTAACTGGTTTGGCCACTAACGTGTCATAATAATTCTGATTCTTTGCTTTTGATTTATGGTTTGGTAAGTAGGTTGTTGATCAAGCCGACTCCACATATTACACTGGTCAGATGGATTCCCCCAGCTGTTGGGACTCTAAAGCTTAATACATATGCTTCCTGGCAAATGAGCTTTAGTGCTGGGGGCTCTGTTCTTCTATCTGAATCTGGTAGTGTGCTTGCGGCCCTCGCTTTCCCGTTGAATGCTACCTCGGCTATTCACGCTGAAATCTTGGCGCTTCATCGTGCACTTCTATGGTGTCAAGCTATTTCTTTATTCCCTTCGGTTGTTGAGACAGATTCCAAGACGTTAGCGGGGTATGTTAATAGCAACTCTCATACTATTCCTTGGCGGTTGCGCGACGCTGTGGTTAATATCACCGCCTTGATTCGTTCTATGGGCTCTCGAGTCACTCATATCTTCCGAGAAGCAAATACGGTAGCGGATGGTCTTGCTAGATTGGGTCTTTCTTTACATGCTTGCTCTATTTTCCTCTCAATGTCTTCCTTGCCCCGGGTTGTGCGGTCAAATATTATTTCGGACTCTTGTAATCTTCCCAGACTCCGCATTTCTTGAATAAATTTTTCGTATAAATCAGAGACTTAAAAAAAAAACTAGTGTTTTAGGTGCCTAAGCCTAGAAGTTGACCCAATAACAACTAATTAAGTCCTAAAACTATATAAAATATAAATAGTAATAAGTAAATTAAAAAATCATAATATAATAATTGATATAATTAGGAGAATATAAGATTTCAGTAGTAGTATGTTTGATATAATTTAGTTTCTTTATTCTAGTTAGTTTTAAGTAGCTGACTTAGTCGCCTCCTTAATCGGCAGGACCGCCTCCTTCCGGCCCCAGATTTTGGCCCTCCATGGCGCCCTTTGCGGCCGACTCCTCTATCGTTTCTTGGATATTTAGCCCCACATCAGCCAACCTGGATATACAACCCCACAACAGCTGAACGCAGAAGTCTTGGTTGGCTTACAACACCACAGCACCCGAACGCGGAAGTCCTTCAAATTGCATGTCTAAGGCGATCTGGCCGCTCTATTCACCAGCGAATATGAAAGTTAACAGCCTTAATTGACTAGACGATCCTGTCCAATCCAACAATACATACAGGACACTACGTGTTCAGATAGCAAGACAACGAGAGTCATGCCCATATAACCGAAGCCACCTGTCTAGACAAGAAGACAAAGATGTAATTAATCCACCGACATGATTGTTGTAAATATTTCCAGCCGAGTCATAAAAAGAGGCAGCTGTTCAAAAAAAAAAGATTGATCTAAAACCTCATAGAGCCCATTTTAAATATAGCCAATTTTATTTTTTATAATGTTCTACATGTACTATTCAATTTTATCCTGTTTCAATTTCCTGTGTTCCAATTGGTACTTACGAATAGTTGTATCCATATTTTTTATATTAGGTCACGTGAATGATATCAACATGATCTTTATAAAATTTTGAGATAATTGGTTCCATGTTTTTTGTGAATTTGGGAGATCGAAGGGAGATGGAAAACTCAGTTTAAGCATTTGACACCTGCTTCTAAATAATTGTTAGTTTTGTTTTTTGAGAATCGACTTTGATTGTTAATTTTATTTTTTCCGGTACTAAAAATAAAAAATTATATATTCAAAAGTTCTTATAAGGGGGATATATTCAATCTTGATTTTAAAGGATTTTTCAGAATTCATGGATTCTTCCTGATTGTTTTAAATCCACCAATTCTTTTAAATCCACATGGATTAGAAAGGGATTGTTTTGTTAGGACTTACTAGGATTTATATGGATTCTTTCAAATATAATTATATATAAACCAAAATAAAAAATACATTGTCAAAATTCATTGATACTTCAAAAGATTTTAACACTCTTGATTTTCATTTTTATGATAATACCATATCTTCAATTCTCGTCCCCATTCTCTCAATTCTCATTGTCATGATTCTCATTAATATGTTCTTGATTTTCATCGTCTTCAGCATCTCCACCATCACCTTCCGGATGTGGTCTATTATGCCACATAGAATTGACAATGCTATGCGTCCACCCATTAGCTTCATTTCTTTGTTCATGTTGACTTTCGAAAAGTAGTTCAAAAATTTCATCTTCCATGTATTTTTTTTTGAACAATGACTTTCATTCAAAAAAACGGCAAAGTCCTCAAACCGAGGACCGCCAAAACAACCACCAATTACAACATGTATAACGGAAAAATACACAAATCCTTCCACCTAATGTGTTTAAACCTCGACCTATGTTTAACCCATAAAAACGCCAAAGATTTAACACACCCGACTACATCCATAACTTTAGGAGACTTCCCTCTAAAAATCTTATCGTTGAGCTCTTTCCACAAAGCCCAACACGTAACCAAAACAATGCCGTGAGCAATCTTCCTACCATCTTTCCCGGACCGAATTGTTTTGTAAAGCTCCAAAATATCTCGTAAGTCAAAAGCAAAAAATGGATCTATCTTGAGCCAATGACTAATCTGACTCCAGACGCCGAACGAAAAACCGCAACCCGTAAAAAGATGCATCATGGTCTCCACATCCGTGTATAGATCGACACTCTTTACGAAGACAGTTGTGTAATCCAGCACAAGCTAGTACTAACTCTGCCTGTATCTCAAAAGGAAATGGGGGTGCAACTTTAAAAATGGTGAACCGAGATTTGAAAACACCAAAGATTCTCTCAATCACGTTCCTCAACGATGAATGACAATGATTAAAAAACTCAATTGCATCCCGCGGACGACGACCTTGATCAGCATATTCTTTTAGATGATATCGAATACCCGGCCATGGAGCTAAGAATTGTCGTCGATTAGCAAATCCACAATCCACTAATTTTTTTTCCTATCAATATATATAAACAATTGTTAACATTACATAAATATGGAAACAAATGTATGTAGTGTTGGAATATTCTATTCCACATAATTATAAAATAGTTTTGATGATGATTTGATGATGAGTATGAGTTGATGATGAGTTGTCGATCAAAGAAAAAAATAACAGAATGAAGCAAAAACAACAATAAATCAAGAAGGAGTCGAAGTCGCACAAGCTAGGTAGAATAGCACATAACGCACGCTAGGAAACAAACTACCGCACGCTAAATGAAGGACCTAACGTACGCTATGAATATAGTATAACGTACGTAATATAAAGTCAGCTGAAGATGTCACTTGATGGATAACGTACGCAACAAAAGAAAGATAACGTACGTAATTGGACGAGCTTAACATACGTAAGTCTACATGCTTAATGTACGTAATGAGGTTTGAATATGAATTCAAACATTGGAACTGTTGAAAGGGAAGATGGCGTCATGAAGTAAAGTAAAAAAGGCATGCAACGGATACATGTGTTAACGTACGCTACGAAGCCAGTTTAGCGTACGCAACACAATGAACTTAACGTACGTAAAAGTAAAAGCTAACATACGTAAAGGATGGATAGAAAGCTACTGGACTGTTTTATATGGATCTTAACGTACGTAACAAAAGAAGATGTTAACGTACATAACATATCTAACATATGCTATGGAAGAAGAGTAACGTACGTAATGAAAGCAGCAGGAGATAACGGCTAGTTGAGGCTTTATACCTATAAATACCAAGGCATTTGGTATCTTTCACAACAACTCCAAGCAAAGCATATGCACTTTAGATATTGTTATATTCATCTTTGTTATTGTAATCGAACTATATTGTCAAGTGTTTGAGTGTTCATACACTAAACCATATACACAAGAGGAAAGAAAGGATTGTAGATTGATTCGGTGTTATTAGGATCATTGATCCAACATTATTATAATCATATCTAAATCCAAGTGAGGTTTGTCTAGTACCAATCGAAAGCTAGATAGGTTGATTCCTTGTACGAAATAAAAGAAAAACGGTTTAGCTTGGACCGACAAAAAGACAAGAGCATTATGGTTTATCTTGGACCGATCGAAGACAAGATTGTAACAGTATCCCTCGGACTGATAGAAGACGAGGTGTAGAGGTTGATCTTAAGCCTAATGAAAAAGATACGAAGAGAGGACGTAGGCATATTTGGCCGAACCTCTATAATCTTGTGTCGTTTATCTTCCGCAATTTGATTACGCTTCCGCAAACGCAAAAGAGCTTGAAAACTCTACTCCGCGATATTATCCACCATTCTAAGTGGGGTACCAAATTCCCAATAATTGGTATTGGAGCGGCTATCCATGAAAGTCGGATTAACATCCGAGGAGAAGAAGATCCTATGGCGTTTCAATTTGCCCCGGTCGAAGGTCTTGCCTTAAACCGATCTCATTTCTTTGATGGATCGAATTTCATGACGTGGAAGAAGAAAATGTTGATATTCATCCGAGCCAATGATATCGAGCTATGGAAAGTTATATGTCTTGGTCCGAGAATTCCCATGAATTCAAATGGTACTCTCAAAATCTTTGAAGAGTATGATGATACGGATTGGAAAAAACAACCATTATAATTGCAAAGCAACGTAATTATTATATTGTGCTCTAAATTCGGAAGAACACAACCGGATATTCTCATGTGGAAGTGCCAAAGAAATTTGAAAAATGTCAGAGATAACACATGAAGGAACAAACCAAGTCAAGGAGACGAAGATCAATATGCTTCTCCACGACTACGAGCTATTTATGATGAAGAATGACGAGTCCATAACGAACATGCTCGACCTATTTCGGTCATCACAAATGGACTATCTTGCTTCGGAAAATCATTGACAAGTAGTGAAAAAGTGAAGAAAATACTAAGATCACTACATGTTGAATGGGACAGGACGATTACGGAGACTATGGAATCGAAAGATTTAAATAATATTAATTTTAATACCCTCGTTGATTCACTAATAAACTACGAGATAGTTCTTAAAACTCGAAACGCCAAGCCAAAACCGAAAGAAAGGTTAATACCTTTGAAAGCTACGATGTCAAGAAAAGAAGAAATCCCAGTAGATGAAGATGATGAAGAATCAGTATATTATGCCAAAAACATAAATAAGTTTCAAAACTTATTAAACCGGAGAAGAAAAGACATCTCGAGAGAGTCAAAGAAATTCGACAATAATTGTGGAAACTGTGGAAAACCAGGCCCTTTTGCTAGAAATTGCCGAGGCTCGACTTCCAAGAAGGAAGTACTCATAGCAACATGGAGTGACGAAGAGGAAGAATATGAATATATTTAAAATGACCTCGCACTCATGGCAAGAAGTTCACTCGACGAAAGCGACGTCAATCATCTCAAGACGAACTATTTGAAGCTTTCGAACTTTTGCATATGGATTTTCAAAATGCTTTAATCGATAATAAATCCCTCAAATCAAAAAATAAAATGTTGGAAACCGATATCTCCAAAATAAAAGAAAAAGGGGAAGTTTCCGAAATCGACCATTCTATATGTCTTGAAAAAGAGAATAATTTGAAAAACGATTTATTAAAAGTTCAAAACGAACTTAAAAATTTAACGAACAAATTTTCATGTGGAAATAACAAGTTTGAACAATTACTTTCGGTTCAAAAATTTTCTTTAAAGAAACAAGGATTAGGATTCAAACCGAGTTTTAAAAACGAATCCTTAAATTTTAAAATACCCCGATGCAATAAATATTAAAAAATCGGGCATCATATTTCAAATTGCATTAGCCTAAGACGGACGATCAAAATTAAGAAAGTATGGTTTCCTAAAGGAACCATAATACCGAATATCGTTTATTTGCCAAATACAAAATGACCGAGAATCGGTTGGATCCCAAAAAATCAAAATTAATATTTCATCAATTGATATTTTTTATAATTAATATTTTCAATATTTGGTATTTAACTCAGGGGGAGTTATATTTTTAAATGGGGAGATATATTTCTCAGGAGGAGTTTTACCCGTTGTCATATTTAATTTTTTTCGATTTTATGATTTTTTATGCACTTTTTGATTATGACAAAAAGGGGGAGAAAAATGAGAGAATAGGAGAATATGAGTCATGGAAGAATGACGAGAAAAATAAAAATAATATGCCGATCAAGAAAGGGGGAGAAAAGGCGAAGGAGAAGAAAGTCGAGAAAATAAAAGAAGAAGTTGAAAAAGAAAAAAAGTAGAAGTTGAAAAAGAAAAAATGAGAAGAAGTTGAAGAGAAGAAAAGTAAACATGGGGAGAAGAAAACTAACGAAACGGACAAAGCCGAAAACTTTGATCTGTACTGTTTATATTTTGCAGGTATAAAATCCCATCAAAGGTTGTTGTTTTGTCATCATCAAAAAAGGGGGAGATTGTTGGAATATTCTATTCCACATAATTATAAAATGGTTTTGATGATGAGTTGTTGATCAAAGAAAATAACAACAAAACGAAGCAAAAACAACAATAAATCAAGAGGAATCGAAGTCGTACAAGCTGGGCAGAATAGAAGATAACGCACGCTAGGAAACAAACTAGCACATGCTAAATGAAGGACCTAACATACGCTAAGAATATAGTATAACGTACGTAATATAAAGTTAGCTGAAGATGTCACCTGATGGATAACGTACGCAACAAAAGAAAGATAACGTATGTAATTGGACGATCTTAACGTACGTAAGCCTACATGCTTAACGTACGTAATGAGGTTTGAATCTGAATTCAAATATTGGAACTGTTGAACGGGAAGATGAAGTCATGAAGTAAAGTCAAAAAGGCATGCAATGGATACATGTGTTAACGTAAGCTACGAAGCTAGTTTAATGTACGCAACATAATGAACTTAACGTATGTAAAGGAGAATGCTAACGTACGTAAAAGATGGATAGAGAAGCTACTGGACTACTTTGTATTGAGCTTAACGTACGTAACCAGAAGATGTTAACGTATCTAACATATCTAACATATGCTATGGAAGAAGGCTAACGTACGTAATGAAGACAGCAGGAGCTAAGAGCTTGTTGAGGCTTTACACCTATAAATACCAAGGCATTTGGTATCTTTCACAACAACAACTCCAAGCAAAGCATATACACTTCATATATTGTTATATTCATCTTTGTTGTTGTAATCGAGCTATATTGTCAAGTGTTTGAGTGTTCATACACTAAACCATATATACGAGAGGAAAAATATGATTGTAGATTGATTCGGTATTAGGATCGTTGATCCGGCATTATTAGAATCATATATAAATCCAAGTGAGGTTTGTGTAGTACCAATCGAAAGCTAGATAGGTTGATTCCATGTCCGATAGAAAAGGAAAACGGTTTATCTTGGACCGACAAAAACACAAGAGCATTACGGTTTATCTTGGACCGATTGAAGACGAGATTGTAATGGTATCCCTCAAACCGATAGAAGACGAGGTGTAGAGGTTGATCTAAATCCTAAGGAAAAAGATACGAAGAGATGACGTAGGCATATTTGGCCGAACCTCTATAAATCTTGTGTCGTTTATCTTCCACAATTTAATTACGCTTCTGCAAACACAAAAGAGTTTGAAAACTCTACTCCGCGATATTATCCACCATTCTAAGCGGGGTATTAAATTCCCAACATGTAGTATAAATAAAACTAACAAGATAAATAAAAAGAAAATATATATACCTTGAGGAACTTGTAGTCCATTTATTCTTGATATATGTTAATTTTCAATCTTTTTCATATCTTCTATAATACACCGCCATTGTGTTATTATTTTAATCAACATTTCACTAGTATTGTTCGCCTATCATCATCTCGGCCACCTCCACCGCCCATCCATCTCAGCCATCAAATCCTCCTCCATATCAGATTCCTTGAATATCCTCTCTTAATCCCTCTTATCTTTTCTCTATCTATTTTGAAATAATTATAATGTTCAGCATATATTTTGTTGACCTAGATGAGTAATTGGTGTTAATGTTCGTGTTGAAGATATTAGCTGGTTGAAATATTGAATGGGAAGTTGGAAGGGGTCGACCATGACTGACTTATGCTGTTTAGTGACTGTGTGGAATCTGTTCTGTATCTGAATTTAAGTTAAACTCAGTTTGGAAATATATGTCGTTATGCAGTCGGATGCTGAAGAATATATGGTTGGTTACTCGATTATAAGATATTGAATAACCCATTTTTATTCTCGATTATAATATTTTTATTTAAATATTGAATTGTTTAATTTTGCAATGCCAACTATAATTTTGTGAGTATTTGCAATCAGTAGTTTGATTTCCTAAATATTGAACATATATACCTACACTACTAAAATTACCACTTTAGCCGACGACTCGCCGGAGGACGGCCGCCGGTCGGTCGTGGTCGTCAACTGAAAGTCGAAAGTTTAGCTAACGGCGCTCATGTTGTTGGCTAAACTACTCTAGCTGATGACTTTATTTTTGATCGTCAGTTAAAGTCCTACAATCCGTCGGCTAAAGTGGAGTAGTTTAGCCGACGACTACAAGACTTTAGCAGACGACTTGGAGTTGTTTAGTCGATGACTACCATACTTTAGCCGACGTCTTGTCGTCGACTAAAGTCTTATGTGTTTTTTTGTGCAGAATATCAATATCTCACACTTCAAAACACACCATTTAGAACACACTCAGAAATTATAAAACGAGAATACGAAAAATAACAATTTTATCTGGTTTGATCACTCAAGAAATCATATTGAAGGTATGTTTATTGAACTTTGATATTATTTATTTATATTATACATATATATATATATAATTAATGTTATTTTGATGATTATTGTAACACCCCAATACTCATAAGGGTTATTACACACCGCAGAACTTTCATCAAGGTCTACCAGGCTAAAATATTCACACAACTCCACAATAATCCCAAAAGATACAATATTTAATAACATAAATTAGGTCCTGGCCTCAGACAAAATATTTTAATTTTAACACAGTATGACATAATCTAAAATAAATCCATTTCCCACACAAGGGACTTCAACAATTAACTTTAAAGCAGGAAACATTTACTCAAACTGTAACACCCCCAATCCGCTCAGGGATATTACACGTCGTAGAACCTTTCCTCAAGGATCTACCAGGCTGATAACAACATAGAACATCTCAAAAATGCCTTTAAGGCTAAAATGACTCAGTAGACCGATTTGGTCTTTCAATAAATACATACAACTCAAACTCATTACATACCCACGCAGGGGTCGAATACAAACACTCTCGTACAACGGGAAAGAACACTGCAACAGAAAATAAACTATAACTAAACCAATGACCTCATACGAATCCTCGTGTGATTAGTATCGTTCATCTTTCATCATCCATCGTGCCGACCCTGTGTTATGTTCCCAAACCTGAATGCAAAAATAGACATCCACCCCCCGAATACTCGGGGGTTAGCAAAACTCCACTGTTTTGCTAGTGCAAGAACAAAGTGCAAATACGAGCCATACAATTCACATTCCACGAATAACAATAACCAAGAATCCGCAAAAATCCAAAAAGTAATGAAAAGTACTTCCCGAGGCAAGAGTTTGGGTAAAACATTCCAAAACAAAAAGACCACAATTAAAGGGAAACAATTTATGAAACAGTTTAAAATGCCATCGAGAGTTTTAATAGAAAACAATTTAGGATTATCAAATCCTTATCCTTCCAAAATCAACAGGGATCACAACCCAAAGGTTTTGTTTTCGCAAATAGAAAACCGACAACAATTCGCAGGGCCAAAACCCAAGTCAAGTGTCCTCGACGGACATAAAATCAATACCAACTCGTGAAGTTTTTACTCGTGATTCCCGGACTCAACCCATTGGAAATCCCGTCGTGACCCCATCGAACCAACCCACGGTGAGTAAAATACATTCACTAAATATACACCAACCTGTGAAGTTTTTACTCGTGAATCCCGGACTCAACCCATTGGAATTCCCTCCGTGATCCCGTCGGACCCCCCGAGGTGAGTAAAATACATTCACTAAACATACACCAACCTGTGAAGTTTGTACTCGTGAATCCCGGACTCAACCCATTGGAATTCCCTCCGTGATCCCATCGGACCCCCCTAGGTGAGTAAAATACATTCACCACTCGTGAATCCAGGGCGCAACCCATTGGAATTCCCGTCGTGGCCCCGTCGAACCAACCCACGGTGAGCGAAGAAATCATGCACAAATAACATATCACACCAAGGATATCCAAACAATTCACCCAGAGCATCAAACACTTAGCAAAACACCACGTCAAACCACAATGCACCGAAATGAAACAATATACGTCCATACGCAAATACCAAGTGCATCATCAACACCAAACATATCCATAGGATTCACATAGTCACTTACAACCCACACAATTTACAAAACACACGCGTTTGAAAGTGAGCCTTTAACGAGGCTAGCCGAATCTTTTGAAAACTCATTTCAAACAAACAAACAAACATACCAAGACGATCACCAATAATCATATCCACAAAACAAGAAATGTATGGACAAGGTACTTGCCTCGAAATCGGCACGCAAGTATCCCGACGAACACGGCTCAATCGGAAAGCTTCGAAACGCCCGATGCTATCGAAACGGAAGACGACGACGAACGGAAGGGTTCCGACTTGAGTTCTTCACAAGAATTCGACCTTAACAACATATAATCAATAAATCATCGATCATACGAGGAAGAATAATCGTAGAACGCCCGAAAATCCCTCTATGACATTTTACCGGACACCTTCAAGGCGTCGATCAAGAACTCGACCAAAATAACGAATCGATACGATCCAACCATGGAATAACAAGGGAAATGATACAATACATCTAAATAATCATTAGTCCATCACAATCCTAAGTTAAATCGGATAAAACGGATGAAATCAACCAAAATACCCAAATTCCCCAAAACTAGATTTCTAGAAAATCTGACCTGATTCGGTAGATCGGAGGATGTTATAGGATGGATGATTGATGATATGAACTCCAAGACATCATGGATTGATTGTCCAACAATATCTCTCCATGATTAACCAAGCTCCAGCCGCGGAAGGGAAGAAAACGAGTGAGAAATGGTCAAGAAAACGCCGCGGCCTTAATAAAGCCGATCGCACAGTGTGCCGCGGCCCAGCCGAAGTGTGCCGCGGCACAGGGCGAAATCTGCCGGCAGTGACTCGGCAGTGTGCCGCGGCCCTGCTGGCATGTGCCGCGGCACAAGGTACAGAGTGCTCGGCCAAAAATTGGAAATGAGAGTGACATAGCTATTTCGACCATAACTCCCTCGTCCGGACTCCGATTGACTCACGGTTTGAACCATTGGAAAGCTAACTCGATGCTTTATAATATTGCAAAGATTCAGAATTTTTGGAGTTTCCAAAAATTAATGGTGATTTAACAGAGTCGAACTCATACGTGGAAAAGTCGTTTAATAACACTGAACTCAAGAAAACGACACCGAAACGAACTCGGATGACAAAAAGTTAGAATTAATCATTCTCAGAGTGACGAAACGGTCATGAGAGAGTCGTCAAAATAGACTTCCGCCAAAAAATGAAATTACCGAAAATCAAAATTACGGGTATTACATTCTACCCTCCTTAAAAGAAGTTTCGTCCCCAAACTTAAAACAGTTAGGGAGAAGCAATATCCACTGTGAGGAGGACTCGACGAGATACACAAGAAACGCGTAACTTGCGCCCATCGGTGAAACGTTACAAGCAATGCAAAGGAATATACGGCGTGAAAACACGCTCCACGACGACTAACACAACGCCACCGGTAGAGACATAATAAAATCAACAAGTGACAAGCGTCATCAAACAGATAGTACAATCAAGTCGATTATCCGAACAATCGCAAAACACAACGAACGAAAATCAATACGATTGACCAACCCAACGGTTCATTAATCAAAATGCGGGCCAAACACTGAACAAATACGGAATTCCACCACCCAAGGGTTGGAAGATCGAAACGAGACTAATTTCCCGAACTTAAGGGAATTACGAAGGAGTCTGAACGTTCAACAATCACGAAACGAGATCAATAAAAACCGAACAATCAAACGATCGAACCACAAAGATCGAGACAACAAAAATCGAACGATCATGTTCGAATCACGAAGAACAATAAAATTCAAACAACAACTCCAAGGTTCACATCTCGACTCGAAACAATATATGATCCGGTGAAAACAACAACATATGCATTCACATAAGATCCACAGGAAAGGTAATAAAAATTGAAAAGTCACAACAACAAACGAGTTATTCCGAAACAATACCACCCTCGTTCGATTAACAAAAGTAAGGGACGGGGCAAGCTCAGAAAATGTTAACGAACCTAAACGAGTCGACAGAGTCGAAAATACAGAAGTTCAAAATCCGATCCACTTCGAATAAAAGAACTAGTAGAACCGAAAAAAATGTTACTTCCGAACAAGGTTCACAAGAATTGAACCGAACTCGGAAAGTCACAGCGATAACCAGATCGACCTAAAACAAGATCACAGCTTGTTCGAACGATAAAACCGGAATACAGAACAAGTTCAGAAAGTATCAACGAACACGAGCGAGTCGATAGACCTGAGAAAGAGGAAATGCAGAAGTCCAAAAACAATACGGGTATTATATTCGACCTCTTCTAAAAGAAATGTCGTCCCCGCAACTCACAACAATGGAAACAAGGTAACAACACAAAAAGCAACCGACAGAAAAATCTCCCATGGGCCTCTCAGAGCCGATCCTGATATTTGTGCTGAAGCGCGAAGTCCGAAAGTCTCGGTAGCCCATTTGAAAAACTGGATTCGGTGTCCCTCGGGTCCGCACTTGAAATGGGTTACTGAATGCCCCCGGCACACCACGGTTGAAACACCTCGGCTCGGCATACCGAAAATACAAATGCTAGATACAATGGGGCATAACGTCGAAAAACAACATACCGGAGATGCCAACTCAGCACAACAAAGAATCGGAACACATATCATATACAACGATTACCATCGTAAAGTAATACACACACAAACACTATAGCAATGACGGTATCGTTCGGCGACCTCAACGGCCCGAACAATAACCAGCACATAATTACAAACATCATGGAACAATCACACATGTACACAAACGTACAAATCCAAACTTTAACAGTTCACACAGGTGCGATAACATGCAAGTCACCACGAAATGACAACATTAAAGATCGTCATCACACCTCCCACAAAAGGGATAACAAAACATATGCGTGGCGAACGACTCAACGTTCACACTACCAATTCAATCACAATTCGGAGGGCTAACACCCTAACAACAATACCAACATCATACACACATTCCCAAATGCAAACGGGAATTGATAGGTTTAAAAAAAAAATGAAAACCACCTTTTGAAAATAATTTAGAAAAACACCGGCTGGTCTTGAGTATCACCTTTCAAAAAAAAGTACAAACGTGAAACATCATTATCGAGACTTTGAAAAACCATTTCGCATTTGTTAAAAATGAGGACACTTTCTGATAGTGAAAAACTTTCCGAATATTCGACCCTCGGGTCTAAGTAAAAGTGTTTATAAAACATTGAAAATATCTCAAAACATTTTGGGTCCTCGAGGTAGAAAATTTTTGAAACATATTGTGGCACCTTGGACGTACCACGAGAAAATAATTCATTTTAAAAGTACGTCTCGAAATTTATTTTCTAAGATACTCAAGGTTTTCAAAGATAATTCAATGGGCTAGAATGCCCAAAAATTTTAGGTAATTACACGGAACATTATAGCGCCGTGGGTCCCACGCCGGAACCCACCAGGCTAAAAACCATTTACAAAAATGCCAAAAAGGCCGATGACGGTAATATTTCAAAAACTCACAAAAGCCATTTACAAATTACTAAATACCGTCATAAGAATTTCGCCAAAACGATCAAGACCATAATGCCAAAAACTCGGTTAAGGGAATCGGTTTTCGAAATAAAACTCAGTCGGTAAAATACCGAAAGTCATTACAAAAGAACTCACGCAGCGGATAAAAGAAATACAGTTCAACATGCACAATCCAGCAACACTACTCCTCATATGAACGAAATATTAGAGTCAAATAACCACATATCACGAAATCAAAATCCATAAGAGGATTCCGTCACTTAACAAATAATCATAAAAATAGCTCGTGTCATACGAGGCACAACACAAAGAAGGGAGACTTACATCCACAGGTCGCACGAAGATGATGATTGCCCACGATACTAATCACGGCCAACAAACTCAGACGACGCGTCGCGACACGACTCAGTCAGACAAAATCCGACGAGACAAAAACTCAACAGACACCACTGACCCGACAGCCTAGGTTTTCACAACCTAAGCTCCGATACCATTTATGTAACACCCCCAATCCGCTCAGGGATATTACACGTCGTAGAACCTTTCCTCAAGGATCTACCAGGCTGATAACAACATAGAACATCTCAAAAATGCCTTTAAGGCTAAAATGACTCAGTAGACCGATTTGGTCTTTCAATAAATACATACAACTCAAACTCATTACATACCCACACAGGGGTCGAATACAAACACTCCCGTACAACGGGAAAGAACACTGCAGCGGAAAATAAACTATAACTAAACCAATGACCTCATACGGATCCTCGTGTGATTAGTATCGTTCATCTTTCATCATCCTTCGTGCCGACCCTGTGTTATGCTCCCAAACCTGAATGCAAAAACAGACATCCACCCTCCGAATACTCGGGGGTTAGCAAAACTCCACTGTTTTGCTAGTGCAAGAACAAAGTGCAAATACGAGCCATACAATTCACATTCCACGAATAACAATAACCAGGAATCCTCAAAAATCCAAAAGTAACAAAAAGTACTTCCCGAGGCAAGAGTTTGGGTAAAATATTCCAAAACAAAAAGACCACAATTAAAGGGAAACAATTTATGAAACAGTTTAAAATGCCATCGAGAGTTTTAATAGAAAACAATTTAGGATTATCAAATCCTTATCCTTCCAAAATCAACAGGGATCACAGCCCAAAGGTGTTGTTTTCGCAAATAGAAAACCGACAACAATTCGCAGGGCCAAAACCCAAGTCACGTGTCCTCGACGGACATAAAATCAATACCAACTCGTGAAGTTATTACTCGTGATTCTCGGACTCAACCCATTGGAAATCCCGTCGTGGCCCCGTAGAACCAACCCACGGTGAGTAAAATACATTCACTAAATATACACCAACTTGTGAAGTTTTTACTCGTGAATCCCGGACTCAAAACATTGGAATTCCCTCCGTGATCCCATCGGACCCCCCGAGATGAGTAAAATACATTCACTGAACATACACCAACCTGTGAAGTTTTTACTCGTGAATACCGGACTCAACCCATTGGAATTCCCTCCGTGATCCCGTCGGACCCCCCGAGGTGAGTAAAATACATTCACCATTCGTGAATCCAGGGCACAACCCATTGGAATTCCCTTCGTGGCCCCGTCGAACCAACCCACGGTGAGCGAAGAAATCATGCACAAATAACATATCACACCAAGGATATCCAAACAATTCACCCAGAGCATCAAACACTTAGCAAAACACCACGTCAAACCACAATACACCGAAATGAAACAATATACGTCCATACGCAAATACCAAGTGCATCATCAACACCAAACATACCCATAGGATTCACATAGTCACTTACAACCCACACAATTTACAAAACACAGGCGTTTGAAAGTGAGCCTTTAACGAGGCTAGCCGAATCTTTTGAAAACTCATCTCAAACAAACAAACAAACATACCAAGACGATCACCAATTATCATATCCACAAAACAAGAAATGTATGGACAAGGTACTTGCCTCGAAATCGGCACGCAAGTATCCCGACGAACACGGCTCAACTGGAAAGCTTCGAAACGCCCGATGCTATCGAAACGGAAGACGACGACGAACGGAAGGGTTCCGAATCGAGTTCTTCATAAGAATTCGACCCTAACAACATATAATCAATAAATCATCGATCATACGAGGAAGAATAATCGTAGAACGCCCGAAAACCCCTCTATGACATTTTACCGGATACCTTCAAGGCGTCGATCAAGAACTCGACCAAAATAACGAATCGATACGATCCAACCATGGAATAACAAGGGAAATGATACAATACATCTAAATAATCATCAATCCATCACAATCCTAAGTTAAATCGGATAAAACGGATGAAATCAACCAAAATACCCAAATTCCCCAAAACTAGATTTCTAGGAAATCTGACCTGATTCGGTAGATCGGAGGATGTTATAGGATGGATGATTGATGATATGAACTCCAAGACTTCATGAATTGATTGTCCAACAACATCTCTCCATGATTAACCAAGCTCCAGCCGCGGAAGGGAAGAAAACGAGTGAGAAATGGTCAAGAAAACGCCCGGCCTTAAATAGCCGATCGACAGCAGCCGCGGCCCACCAAAGTGTGCCGCGGCACAGGCCAAATCACGGCGGTGACTCGGCAAAGGTGCCGCGGCCCTGTCGGTATGTGCCGCGGCACAAGGTACAGGGTGCTCGGCCAAAAACTGGAAATGAGAGTGACTTAGCTATTTCGACCATAACTCCCTCGTCCGGACTCCGATTGACTCACCGTTTGAACCATTGGAAAGCTAACTCGATGCTTTATAATATTGCAAAGATTCAGAATTTTTGGAGTTTCCAAAAATTAATGGTGATTTAACAAAGTCGAACTCATACGTGGAAAAGTCGTTTAATAACACTGAACTCAAGAAAACGACACTGAAACGAACTCGGATGACAAAAAGTTTAGAATTAGTCATTCTCAGAGTGACGAAACGGTCATGAGAGAGTCTTCAAAACGGACTTCCGCCGAAAAATGAAATTACCAGAAATCGAAATTACGGGTATTACACAAACGACTCTGACAGATATCATGAACATACTAAATGAACACCCCAAACTTGAGCCTCATAACATCATGCTTGACCATCCTTTGCATGCATATGCCGTGCTGGTTTCTCAGATCGTCCGATACCTGAAATGCATGAAATGCATTTTCCCCAATTAAGGGGTTAGCATTCGAATGGCTAGTACAAGTACACAATTACACAATATTATAGACAAACACAATTCAACACTATTATCACATTTGGAAAACATTTAAGAAAATAATATTCCGGAATAATAAGTTTCATCGAAACATCATCATCATAATGATCACAAAATCACATATCATCGCAAAATCAACCACACTTGGTAACCCACGGCCGTGCCCCTTAGCATCGACCCCATAGATTCTGTCGAACCGTCCCCTTGTGGGAAACTACTTCTGTGACTGTGACCCTTAACATTGGCCCCCAGAGGTTCCGTCGAACCGTCCCTAGGTGGAAGAACCACAACACGCACATACACGTTTTTCATAAATCATCATTCATGTCAAATTTGCATCATACATAACATAATGTAATACATGTACTTGCCTCGGTTATTCAACTCGAAGAAACAGTGAACGGAAGGGACTTCAGTCCGATTCTCTTCAATAATTCGTTCATATCACATAACGATATTCAATCAACCACAACACCTCAGAAACATAAGAAATTGTCTTATGTTCTACCCTTTGGAATAATTCATCGAGCATTACGAAGTCATAATCGATCTTAATCAATTAACAATGGAAATATTGAAATCTAATCCACAAAACTTCAAAGAAACAAAGGATTACGATTATATAATCATAATCTAACATCAATCTAATCTAATTCGAACTAGGAAAACGAAATTGCAACAAAACTCCCAAAATCCCAAAAACTAGGCTTCTAGGAATTTACCTCGATTAAGACGGTAAAAGATGACTAGGTGTTGATAACTTCGTATTAGGAATTTGAAAATATTGATGGGTGATGATATCTGGCCGAAATTTACCCTTACACTCGCCCAAGATCACTAAAGTCGCCGGAAGGAAGAAATGAAAGTGAAAAATGACGAAAATTGGCCACTAATGTCATATATATACTAATGGCACTTAGCGTGTGTTGTGCGGCGATTTGTACGCCTCGACGGCGATCGGTATAAGTGCCGTGCGACCTAGTCCACAACCAATCAAGCTACGGCGAACTCGCCTAAGCAGATATAACAGTCCACCTTCGAGTATCTAGCGATCGACTCTCAAGGCGATCACCTTTGGCACCTAGCGACTAAGGACGACCGTCCTATGCCACGAACAAGACCTTCGTCCATCAAAGTCTACGAAGACTGGATCTCAAAACAGCGCTCATGTGTAGATCCACGAAATACGCCGCATAACATGGATCGTTGACCACAGCCTATCACCACCTACTCACCTACCGACAAACCCGCCGAAAGGTACAAGGTGGGACCGCCCGTGACAGCGACTCACACGCGTGCAGACTTCACATTGGACCGCACAGCTGGCTGCCAGCAACTCCTGCAGACTTTAAGGGGACCAGCCCATGTGCTAAATACGATCGCCCTCTTATTATAATACAGCAAAGGCGATCACCCAACATCTCCCAGTCCAATAAATAGAGAGCCTCCAGCAACTGGAAAAAGGTTCCTCTTCTGATTCCCTCATAGTGGAAATATACACGTATACGTATACATTCCTTCAGGCTCTCGGTTTCCTCTCTTGGATCTACCTCTGGATTTCTCTCTCAGCACCTCTCATCCAGAAGACGGTCGGCAGAGGCAAGAACTCCCTGCATAATAGATTCAACGAGACTCACAAGCCTAGGAACTCAAACATACAACTAATACACACCGTGAGAGACTGTCGATCTCGCACCATCGTCAGATCCCATCAACGTTGTTACAAGAACTCACAGAGCAACATATTTGGTTCTTCCGGCGATCTTCATGCTCTATAGCTAAGATAACTAGAATCTTTACACTCATTGTAATAGCATTCTAACATTAATATTTGTACCCCAGAGTATTTGTATTAATAACATCTCACGAGAGCATTCAAGCCCGGGACTAACAACCCCGGCAAATATTGTGTTATTTACCTTCTCTATGGAAGTGCTCTTGCACTTTGTTTGCTACTCGATCATTCCAGCAATATCTATCTCCGGATAATATTTTGGGTAGCAACAATTGGCACTAGAAGGAGGGGAATCTTAGCCTTCATTTTTATTCCTACCATCCTGAAGAACACTCACTGTTCTCGGGGCATATACTTGAAGTGACACTCACTGCGCTTCAAAGCAAGCCTTTAGAATCATGACGTCCGCCACTACTTCGAAGAGAGCTGCTCTCCGAACTACCGGACACCATATCCCGGCTCAATCCGAGCCCCAGCCGACGGCAGAGGGAAGCCGCGGCAACGCGAGACACTCGATCCCACACCTGAGGGATAGCCCCAGCCTCTCACTCGACCAGCTCCAAACCGTGGAACAGATCGAGGAGGCTATGGCCATCCTAAAGGAGTGACGGAGAGCATGCGCGGCGCCCACAATAACTCCTTCGGCCATCCGTCGCGTGGGCAAACGGAAGTTCAAGGGGCTACTGGGCGAACGATCGTCAGAAAGCCCCAAGTCGCGAGAAAAGGTTCTCACGAGGTTGGACGGTTCCGTATTCAATCACTTGCGAAGCGATCCATCATGACGACCGGGGCAGTCTGGCCCCAACCACGAGACGGCGGAATCTGAGTCTGTCACTAGGAGTTCGGCCTATCTAACTCCCAGCCGAATACAGATCAGCCGCCTGACTCCCGTTCCGAACGCCAGGGGGTCAGTTCTTAATCGCCTCGGCTCCCACTCCGAGCGCCTAGCCGCGAGCAGCCAGGCCGCGGCGATGGCCGATATGCAACGCCAGCTCGACCAGATGAGAGCACTCATGTACACTGGGGCAAGCACCAGTAAAAAGATCATCGGACCAACCGAGCCACTTGCGGTCCACATCGAGCTTGCTCCCGTTCAGCCAAGGATCGCTCCTCCCAAGACACCTTTGTACGAAGGGAGATCGGATCCCGAAACCCACCTGAGCAAGTTCCGGATCTACATGACCGGGTGTGGGGCATCAGATGCGACCAAGTGCTGAATCTTCCCATTAACATTGGGCGAGCTGGCCCACAGGTGGTACGTATCACTCCCACCACGATCGATCATCTCCTTTGAGAAGATGGCGAGTGACTTCACGTCATACTTCGCCGCCAAGGTCGCTAGACCAGAAGGCCCCCACCGCATGATGAAAATCAGGCAGGGGGAAGACGAGTCCGATGCAGGATACATCGACCGAGTAGACAGAATTATCCTCACCGGCGAGCCCATCAGCGACGAGCTTGCTCTCTACTCAGTCCTGGGGGGATTCTACGGTCATTCTCCCATGTTTAGACATCTCACGAAGGACATACCCCCAACCTATGCGATCTTCCGTGCTAAAGCCGCCTCCTGTCCGAAAGACGGCGATCGCCAAAACCAATAAGACGGTCGCCAATCCATCCGACGACCACAAGGCCTACGAGGATATGAAAACCCATCTCCTCCATAAGTTCAACCGAACTCCGGCCCACATTTTTTACGCCATCAAGGGGCGCGAACCGCTGAACAAGACAAAGGCAATAAGGGACCATGGTCATCTGGACCACAATCAATATTGTGCCTACCATAAGAGTCCCGGACACAGCACCAACCAATGCCGCGACCTCCTCAGACAACTCTGGAAATTGTTCGAGGAGGGCAAGTTGGACAGCTTATTGGTTTAAGCCAGAGCCCCTACAAATCTCCCAACACGATCGCCCGAGTCGAACGCGGTCAGGCCGGGAAGCTCATACGATCCAACCCCTCGATCAACCTCGGCGACCGTATCTGCATGCTTCAATCAAGATAAGGGAACTTCGGAAGTCTCTCCCCAATTTCCCACCTCGTTGAACAAAAGGCTACTCGCCCTCTAAAGTTCGTCATCAACATGATGGACCTAGGCAGTGATCGCCTCCCCCTGCTCAACGTATACCGTCAAGGGTCGTCGTCTGACATGATGGTCCGAGGTAGAAGAGTGCCGCCATGGTCGCGAAAATCGATTAAACCGACGATCCGTCCATGCAAGGTTCCTTTGGGCTTCGATCGCCCGCCCTTCGTTTAAATACGAGACGGGCGTAGCCGAAGGTCTCTCCAAATCAAATCAGAGGATTACTCACTCGCTCTCTAAAGTTCGCCATCTACATAAAGAACCTAGGCAGGCGATCTACTCCCCTTACACAACGTATACCGTCGAGGATCGTCATATGACTTGATGGTCCGAGGTAGAAGAGTTTCGCCATGGTCATGGAGGATGATGGAACCGTTCTTTGCGCCCATGCAAGGTCCCTTTGGGCCACGATCGCCCGCCCTTCGTTTAAATACGAGGACGGCGTAGTCTGAGGGCCCTCCAAAACTAATCTGTGGACACGGTCGCCCGCCCTCGGAGGTCCATCACTTAACGCGATGTGTCCTTTCCGGGCAATGCGACGCGTCCATCCCCCCGTCTCAACGTATACCGTCGAGGGTCGCCATCTTCATGGTGGGCCGAGGTAGAAGCAGAGCCAACAAGCCGCGGCCGTGGAGTTGATTAATCCGATGACGCCCCGTGCAAGGAATCTTCCAGACCAAGACCGCATGCCCTTCGTTTAAATACGAGGCGAGGCACAGCCTTCGGAGGACCCTACCAATTAAGTGAGTCGCGAGAACTTATCCATCAGACGGAATGTCGCTCGCGCAAAAGACATGGTCGTGGAGTTCGGTCCATCGAACTCCGCGACCATGCACAGTTCCTCAAGACCGAGATGGACGGCCTTTCGAGGATTCGACAAAATTGAAGACCGCTCACTCAACGATTTATTTTCGTCCCCTTACTTTCACTAAGTGAACAAAAACAAGGGGGAAGAGTGCGGAGCTATTCATACAACGATCGTCCCTATTCAATTACATATGGAGATCGACATTATTCAGATGTTTGTGCAGCGATCGAATTTGTTGTAAAAGTTATCTATATGAGTTTATCAATTCACTTAGACCTACGCACGCAACAATATCTCCTCACACATATGTACAAAGTCATGCAAGGACTCAGAAAAACAATCATTCAAGTGATTAATCAAAGAAGCAAACATTCATTTTATTTCTTGAAATATCAGAAGTACATACACGGTCGCCCGAAGGCCTAAGTATTACAATAGAAAGCTACAATACTACAAGGCAAAAGCTAAAACCATAAGAACGAAGAGCCTCAGGCCCCTGCCTGGCCTTCACCTTCAACCTCCGGATCGGCCCGCGACCCTTCGCCAGCCTCTGGTGCTGCCTCTCCATCCTCCGGAGCGTCAGGATGAACAAGGTTCGCCGGAGTCGGGTACCAGCTCAAGTCTACACCGAATTCTGAGAGATCCAAGATCGGCACGGAGAAGTCAGGATGAAGAGGGTGCTCCAGCGCATACGCCTTGAAGTTTTCGTCTAGAGGGATGACCTCCAGTCCTCCCTTCTTAGCATCTCGGAGCGAGTCAGCGAATGCCATATAATAGGCAAACTCACTGACGAACTGCACATTACGAAAGGGATCGTCCTCGATCGCCTCTAGCTTCCCTTTCAGCTCCACCATCGTCTGTTGCGTACCCTAGAGCTCGGCCTCCCTTGCAGCCGTCTCTCCCCTCCAAGCTGCCAACTCACTAGTCAGCCGAGCGACAGTCACCTTCAGTTGATCGGCCTCCTTATCAGCGGCCGCCTGCGACCGTAGGGCATCTGTCATCCGGTCCCGAAATTGGTCAATCGTCACCCGGGATCACTTGGCATCCTATCTCGCCAGCTCAAGTTCATGGTTCGCTCGCTTAGCTGCATCCAGGGAGTCCTTCTCCATTGCCACAATCCTGTCAGAGAACTCGGCGTTCTCTTTCCGAGCCGCCTCGAGATCCGCCTGCAGACGAGTAGTGGAAGGACGCCCCTCGAACTCCTGCACAGCCTGGGCAGCCATCGTCTCCGCCTGGAGAGAGAGAGAGAGCAAAGGCAGCCTGCATTGTATCCCCGGATCGCTGACGAGCGATCGCATCTAAGTCGGTCGTCCAGGCCTTCGGCAAAGCAGAAACGGCCCGGTTGACGTATAGCGGGATATCGCAGGCCTGGCGAGGAGATCGGCTCGCCAGAAAATCCAGCACCATCGGCGGGCAGGATGGATTAGTGCTACGGATCCTGCATCAAACAACAAAAGTCAGCACATCTCCCACGCAAATGACAACTCATCAAGCAAAGTTTACCTCTCGGCTCTCTCAGGATCGCGGCCGATATATGGCTTCCCGCGGGGGGTCTCAGCCTCGGCGATCGCCATCTCCCACAGGAAAGTCGCAGAGGGCGTAGGCTCATTCACCGGAGGAACAACGGTGATCGGAGGAGTGGCGATCGACACCTCACTGGAAGGGGCAGAAACTGGAGTTTCTCCCAACCTCTGCCGTTTACGATTCGCCCGAAGCCCCTCCTCACGAATTTCCTCCTCCGCTATGATTGGCTCCACATTGGGCCTCTCCTCCAGAATGATAAGTAACGCCACCGGAGGAACCCGAGACGACTTCTTCTGGCGAAGGCGGCCCAAAACTCGAGGGTTCGACATAGCTATCTTCGGTAGGGGCTCCAAAAAGCGGGGAAAGCGGACTTCTGCAATAAAGAACAATAAAACCACGGTCAGACACACTCTCCAAGCAGGACGATCGCCAAGCAATTGGAGATCGCATAATCTCATACCTGATACCGAGAGATGACGTGGAAAATTAAATAGCCGAGCTGACAGCCAACGGCTTTCCTTGTTGATCTGGCAAGCGTCTAAATCGTCGTCCGGAAAACTTCGTATCTGCTCCCAGACGACCAAAAAGTCGAAAGAAAGCTCGTCGATCGTCGGAATATGGAACCCTACAAAAGAAAAACCAAATTAGATCAGTTCAGAACATATCCGAACAAAGGGAGAGTCAGAACCCTTACCCGGATTCCTCTCCCGAAAGCCAGTGGGAATATTCAACTCGTCTATGGGATTGTTGCTCGCTAATGCTTTCCATGAACCGCCGACCCAGAACCACTTCGCCGGGTCGCCCCGCACCTTGTTCGGGACTCCGAGGATCACCCGACCGGATCGTCCTTGAATATGATAGCCTCCGACCGACCCTTTCTGAGCCGTCAGCTTGAACAGGTGGTTCATCTCCAACGGCGAAGGATGGCGGTACAGTCGGTGACCGCCGAACAAGGTGAGAGTGCAAATGATCTGGAGCCAGGCGTTCGGCGTCAATTGAAGCGGCGCCAAGTTCCATGCAGCCAACAATTGGGAGACGGAGGACGACAAAGGAAACCGCAGCCCAGCATCCATGATTGCTTCGTTCACGGCGACCATGCCCTCCGGAGGCTGATCGGCTCGCTCATTTTCGGCCGGCACAAAAAGATCCACATCTGAAGGGACATGAAACCTCGTCCTCCAGACGGCCAGATTCTTCCTAGTCGCCGAGCTCCTTACCTGGCCAAGGGACCATAGAGATCGCTGCGCAGCCCGGAATAGCGATCGCTTAGCAGTTTGGCAAGGATGAGCGATCGAGTACTCCCGGTAATTGAATTTAGGATACGGACCTGCCAACCTCTCCATGATTTCAGCGAAGGCTAAATAGGCCTGGCGAAAAGCACTATGATTCTCCCAGTAGGCCCTCACTGCCGAATCCCTCTCCGTCTGCGACCGTCTTGGCTCAACCGCCGCCTCCCTGGCAACGTCAGCTTCATTGAACAGCGCCTCGACTTCCGCGGGGTCAATTCCGGCATGGATAGCCTCGGCGGCCATCTCCAGATGGAATTCTGCGGAGGATCCTCCCCGGGCAGTCGAAGCCCCGGCGGCGGAGGAGGTACCAACTCCGTGCAAATAAGATGTCCCAGACATTCTCGGAATAAGAAGAGGAGAAAAGGAGTGTCTTTTCTTACCAAGGATCGAGTCGATCGACGATCAGCAGTCGAAATCTCCATAAAAATCTTCTGCAAAAGTCTTCTTCTCCGATAAAGCGCATAAGGGTCTTAAAACTGCAACCCAGCGCCTTTTTATAGGAGATGGCAGGGACTTCTATGCAATTATGGAGAATCTCAGGGGTTGGAGTGCAACCGTCGCAATTAAATGACTCCCTTGAGACCCGCGATGCGTCGTTTCGAGGGCACGTCAGACGAGAAGTCGCAGCTAACCGTCGGTATCTCCCAACAGGAATCCAACACGTGCCCCATAGACTTTTCCACATCCATTATTATTTCCCGCTCATTTCAGCGACCGACCAGGTCTTCCAAGTCCAAAATCAATCCACTCAAAGACGATCGCCAGTTCCGTAAAATGCAGAGTCACTCGTCATAAATCAATGATCGCCAACAGAACCACCTCACCCCACGTTTCCAACATCGGAGCGAGCTGGGGGGCAATTGTTGTGCGGCTATTTGTACGCCTCGACGGCGATCGGTATAAGTGCCATGCGACCTAGTCCACAACCAATCAAGCTACGGCAAACTCGCCTAAGCAGAGATAATAGTCCACCTTCGAGTATCTAGCGATCGACTCTCAAGGCGATCGCCTTTGGCACCTAGCGACTAAGGACGACCGTCGTATGCCATGAACAAGACCTTCGTCCATCAAAGTCTACGAAGACTGGATCTCAAAACAGAGCCCACGTGCAGATCCACGAAAGACGCCGCATAACATGGATCATTGACCACAGCCTGTCACCACCTACTCACCTACCGACAAGCCCGCCGAAAGGTACAAGTAGGGATCGCCCGTGACAGCGACTTAGATGCGTGCAGACTTCTCATTGGACCGCACAGCTGGCCGCCAGCAACTCCTGCGGACTTTAAGGGGACCACCCCATGTGCTAAAGACGATCGCCCTCTTATTATAATACAGCAAAGGCGATCGCCCAACATCTCCCAGTCCTATAAATAGAGAGCCTCCAGCAATTGGAAAAAGTTTCCTCTTCTAATTCCCTCACAGTGGAAAAATACACGTACACGTATACATTCCTTAAGGCTCTCGGTTTCCTCTCTTGGATCTACCTCTGGATTTCTCTCTCAGCGCCTCTCATCCAGAAGACGGTCGGCAGAGGCAAGAACTCACTGCAGAACAGATTCAACGAGACTCACAAGCCTATGAACTCAAACATACAGCTAATACACACCGTGAGAGACTGTCGATCTCTCACCGTCGTCACAGCCCATCAACGTTGTTACAAGAACTCACAGAGCATCATATCTGGTTCTTCCGGCAATCTTCACGCTCTATATCTAAGATAACAAGAATCTTTACACTCATTGTAATAGCATTCTAACATTAATATTTGTACCCCAGAGTATTTGTATTAATAACATCTCGCGAGAGCATTCAAGCCCAGGACTAACAACCCCGGCAAATCTTGTGTTATTTACCTTTTCTACGGAAGTGCTCTCGCACTTTGTTTGATACTAGATCATTCCAGCAATATCTATCTCCGGATAATATTTTGGGTAGCAACAGCGTGCACTATGCGAAGGTTTAGCGTGCGCTAACTGGCAAAAATGAAGTCCAGTAGTTTCTGCCCAGTCCCCTTAGCATGCGTAAGGTGTGTGTTAGCGTGCGCTACCTGGTTCGCTCCAGAATTCCTGAACTTTCTGTCCAACTCTAGAATGTTCTGTCCAACCTCCTTAACATGCGCTAATAGGACATTAGCATGCGCTAGTTGACTCATTCCAGAACCCATAAACCTTCTCTCCAACCTCATTAGCGCGCGCTACGGGCAAGGCTAGCGTGCACTACAATATTACATTAACGCACGCTATCTTCAAGTTTAGCATGCGCTAACTGCTATGCTACAGAATACAATTGTGAAGTCAGGTCTGAACGACCACGACTCGAAAGGTACAAAACTCGATAGTTACCGACAAACAACGAAGCGTCAGCGAGGAACAACAACATACAAGCTCAAGCTCTAATCAAACACATAATTCAAACTAGGGTTGAGCACCGGGCCTAACCCAGCCCGGATTGACCCGGTCCGGAATGAGCCGGAATATAAATGGTCGACTTTATCGACCCAAAGCTTGGACCTATTCGGAACCGGGCCAACCGGGTCGGTCCGGGCTGACCCGATTTTAGACCGATTTAGTAAATAACATCTTGTTGCATATTAAGTGTCTTGTTATTACATCCAAAATGCTTTCTTCTTTACATACTCCCATAAAATATAGGTATCAATCTTAATATCTTCATTTAGTCACCAATCTCCCAAGTTCAACAATATTTTAGGATAAATAAACTTAATTAGAATAATATACAATCATAGTCGAGCCATTAATCATCATTATTTCATTACCACCGAGGGTAAGTTACAATAAAGAAATATTTTTATGTATTTTTATTTTTACCGGGTTGTTCCGGGCTGGACCCGAATTTTCCAGGTTTTGACCCGGTCCGGCCCGAAACCCGAATTTTTTAAAAATGCAAAGCTGGGTCAGGTGCGGTCTAGGTCGGGATAAAATCCGGGTCCAGTCCATTTGTGCTCTGCCCTAATTCCAACCATCTGATAGAGCGGAAAAAACAATTTCGATAACAATGCTCAAAATTATGGAAAAATTACAAAAGGGCCCAAATTCCCGAAAAATCATGATTTGAGGTCAGATACCAATCTACGCAAACCGTAACAGGTCTAAAAATATTAAATGAATTTGTAAAAACAACGAAGCGTCATTTTCGAATAAGATTTAATAGAATCGAGCCTCAACGCGGAAAAGTTATACTAATACGCATATTCTCATAAAACAACTCCAAAACTCGTCCGAATGGTCAAGAATGCAGAACAAAGTAGTTTCAGAATACCAAAACAATTACAAGCGAGTCGTCCAAAAAATGGAAATACACCAAAATAGAAATTACTAAAAATAGAAAGTGCGGATATTACATTCTCTCCCTCTAAAAAGAAGTTTCGTCCCGAAACTTATAAATTGAATAACTCGGGATATCACGCTTTCATATTATCTTCCATATTCCATGTAGCTTCTTCTGGCGTTCCAAAATATGGATCAGTTTCTCCTCAAATGTGCTGCCAGGGCCCAGCTCAATTTCTCCATAGTCGATAATGTGACTAGGATCCGGTACATATTTTCTTAGTTGGGAGACATGAAATATGTTATGCACGTGACTCAAGGACAGCGGCAAATCAAAACGATATATAAGATCCCCGACTCGCTTTAAAATCTCGAAAGGTCCAATATACCTCGGACTAAGTTTACCCTTTCGACTGAAGGGGTAAACCCCCCGAGTCGGCGATACCTTCAGAAACACATGGTCCCCAACCTCAAACTCTAACGACCGACGACGCTTGTCCGCATAAGACTTCTGTCGACTCTGAGCAGTCAACAGTCTATCACGAATCAAGGCAATCTTCTCCATTGTCTCAACTAACAAATCCGATTCGGTACCAATCATTTCAGGTGCATCATCCCAACAATGGCAGGTGCGACTCCCAATCATCTTTCCATTCTAGAGCGCAGGCTCCCAACATATCTTCAAGTGTCTGAATCGTATGATTTGACTACCCATCTGTCTGGGGATGATATGATGTACTGAGTCTCAACTCAGTCCCCAAAGCTCGATGGATGGCCTGCCAAAAATGTGATACGAAATGACTATCCTGGTCAGAAATAATACTCTTAGAATCCCATGCAACCTTACAATTTCTGCAATGAACACCCGGGCTAGTTTCTCTGGCCCCCAAGTATCCTTAATACCCATAAAATGAGCAGATTTGGTTAGTCGATCGACAATGGACCAAATCATGTTCATTCCGGTCTGAGTCCTAGGCATGCTGGTAATAAAATCCATAAAAATATCCTCATACTTCCACTCTAAAATATGAAGTGGTTGCAATACGGGCCACTGATGTTCGATCTTAACCTACTAAAAGGTCAAGTATTTCGATACAGACTCACTAACATCCTTCTTCAAGTTACCCCACCAAAAGTTACTCCTTAGATCCTTGTACATTTTACTTGTACCAGGATGTATGGAATATGGCGTAGTATGAGCATCTCTCAAAATTTTCTATCCCAACTCATCATCGCATGGTACACACAATCTTCTAAGAAATCTCAGAACTCCGTGATCTTGAATTAAAAATCCAGGATCTTTCCCCCTCACATCCTCCCCCAACTGAACTAAAAACAGGTCATCATCCTACCTCGCCTTGATGTCATCAATCAAGGACGAAGTGATTTCCAACGCATATAACTGACCCTGAACTCTATGAAACCAAAGCTCGATGTTCTGACCAATTAAGTCTCATCGGATCCTGCTTTGAGGCGTAAATACCTCTAAAATTTTAAGTGATGTCGGATTACGACTCAATGCATCCGCTACTACGTTCGCCTTGCCTGGATGGTAAAGAATCTCAAGATCATATTCCTTGATTAATTCTAACCATCTACGTTGTCTCATGTTCAATTCCTTCTGGCTGAAAATGTACTTCAGACTTTTATGGTCCGTGTAAATCTCACACGATGATCCGTAAAGATAATGCCTCTAAATCTTCAAAGCGAAAACGACCGCAGCTAATTCTAAATCATGAGTAGGATAATTTGCTTCATATGGTTTTAACTGTTGAGACGCATAACCAATCACCCTATCCCTCTGCATCATGACACAACCAAGCCCGAGACCTGAAGCATCACTATAAACCACAAAATCATTGGTTCCCTGTGGCAAGGATAGAACTGGTGCGGTAGTTGAACGCCTCTTCAACTCATCGAAGCTATTCTGCCTATCCACGTTCACTCAAATTTTTTAGTGTTCTGAAGTAACTGCATAAGTGGTCGAGCGATCCTGGAAAACCCCTCGACGAATATACGGTACTACCCCACAAGTCCTAGAAAACTTCTCACTTCTTTCACATTCTTAGGTGGTTCCCACGCTAGTACCGCCTCTATCTTCTACGGATCAACCCGAACTCCTTCTACTGAAATCACATACCCGAGGAATGTTACTTCATTGAGCCAAAACTCACATTTGGAAAACTTCGCATATAACTGCTCAGCTCCCAAAGTATCTAATACAATACTAAGGCATTCAGCGACTACGAATTTGTCCATATATTCGATAAACGCCTTGTTGATCAACTATATGAACACTGATGGGGCGTTGGTTAGCTCGAAAGACATAACCAAAAATTTATAATGGTCGTATCTCATCCGAAAGTAGCTTTCGGTATATTGCTATCCCGAATCTTCAACTGATAATAGTCCGTCTATAAATCAATCTTCGAGAATACTGTCTCTCCCTGAAGCTGATCAAACAAGTCATCAATATGGGGCAAAAGAGTATTTATTTTTGATGGTCAGCTTGTTTAATTCTCAATAGTCGATACATAAACAACAAGATCCACCTTTCTTTTTAACAAAAAGCACCAGTGCGCCCCAAGGTGATGCGCTCGGTCGGATGTACCCTTTATCCAACAACTCCCCCAACTGTTTCTTCAACTCTAACATCTATGATGGTGCCATATGATACGGTGCCTGAGAAACAGGAGCTGCATTCGGCTCTAGATCAATAGGAAACTCGAATTCTCCCTGCAGTGATAATCCCGATAAGTCATCCGGAAATACATCGATATTCATTAACGATTGGAATCAACGATATCTCAACTCCACCATCTTCTGCCTTCAAAGAGTAGCACCAGTAGCCTACGTAACCCTAGTTCAGGAGTTTCATCACCTTCGAGGCTTTGATCACACTTCCTGATATGCCCAGTTTACAATCCACAAGAGTATGTTCAGTGTCCGATAGTCCATGATAGCACCATGACGATTCAGCCAATCATCCCCGAGGATCAAATCCTTGCCCTTTAAGTCTACAACGATAAGGTTCAAGGGCCAATGTAGGTTCTCGATCCTCACTGGATAGTCTTTGACTTCCCGGTTTCCAACCATACGATCCCCACTAGGCATATTTACTACGAACGGATCACACTTGAATAAATAGTCAATACCAATACGATGTATACAATCCATGCAATAAAAGAATGAGTAGCACCCGAATCAAATAACACCGAAACTAGATGAGAAAGGATCTGAGTGGTACCTTATGTCACTGAAGCATCTGCCTCCTCTATGCGTCTCATATGGTATAGACAGGAATATACTAATCCTACACTCGACACTGCCTGACGGTCCGGCTGACGCCGACCTCTACCACGACTAGAAATCTGAGGACTATGCGAAACCGGAGCCTTCTGACTGACATTAGGTTCTTCTTGCGCTGTAGTTACCATCGGAGTTCTGCCTGTTCTGGCAACTGCCTCGCAATGAGCCGCATGATGACCACTCGGTCCGCACGAGTAACAAGTAACCAATGAAAACGGATAATTCTTCACCAAGTGCTCGCTCCGACTGTAGTTAAAACACAACCTGTTACTAGGAATAAAGGACTGAACCTAACGGTTACCATGGGAGCCTTCATCTTGATGAAACGATCTTCTCCCTGATGCGGGAGCAAATTGCGGCTTAGAAAACCTACCACCCTTACCGATTGAGAAGTTGCCAGTAATCTTCTATTTCTTAGACTCAGAACCAAGCTCTGATTCTGGAACATCCATCTCAATCGCCAAAGCACGGTCCTGATATTATTTCAACATAGTGCACATAAGTGGTTCCATCCTTGTCTGGTATACGGCTTCATACGCATGTTAAACTAGCGGATTTTATCTACTTCAGTTCTCACGTGATCTCTCACATAGACCTACTGATGATTATAGGTAATAATGGCCTGGGTTATCTGTACGTCTTGTGGCGTAGCTGTAAAGAACTCAACAATTCTGTGCTCTCGAACTAGCGACGGACAATACTCCCCCTCCATGGTGGTCTAGGTGCCACTGCCTCCCACCATTCAGCGGCTTCTTTGTCCAGGAGGTATTGGGCAATAGGCACCCTACTGGCATCTGGACAAGCCACGACATCTCCCAACCCAAGGAATCAGTAGAACCAGCAAAACGATGGGGGGTGCATCTCCGTCACCTTCTAAATCTATTTGCTGGCTTCGTGTTTTGCAGTCGGGGCGGTGGGGGGTTCTGGTACCCACCTTGAGATATCTGAGCCAATTGAGCTACCAAATGCTGAAGAATAGCGGTAGCTCCTATTTTGTTGTTATTATCCCGATGGTTGGTCCTGGCTAATTGATAAGTCCTGTGTCCGTCAGAACTCAAGGGATAGTATTCGGCACTGAAAGTGAAGCCGAATCTGCGGATGACTGGGAAGGCGTAAATCCCTCATAAGCAGTACCGCGGCCACGGCCTTGGCCGCGTCCCCGAGATGGTCTACCATGACCTCTCAACATACTGAAGAATAAAAAACAAAACTAGACAAGATCAGCAGAGTTTACAATTTACATCGTCGGAACCCCAACTCACGATTCTAATTCACATAGGAAAAATAATACAGAAGCGAAACAGTTTGAGGAGACTTACAGCCATGGGTCGCACGAAGATATCGTAGCACGATGATGTTAGGCGCAACAACTGACTCTTACGACTCAACTGATAGACCCAAATTGACCGACATCCTAAGTATTCACAACCTAAGCTCTGATACCATAAATGTAACACCCCAATACTCATAAGGGTCATTACACGCTGTAAAATCTTTATCAAGGTATACTAGGCTAAAATATTCACACAACTCCACAATAATCCCAAAAATATACAATATTTAATAATGTAAATTAGACCATGGCCTCTGCCAAAATATTTTAATTTTAACACAGTATGACAGAATCTAAAATAAATCCATTTCCCACACAAGGGACTTCAACAATTAACTTTAAAACATGAAACATTTACTCAAACGACTCTGTCAGACATCATGAACATACTAAAATGAACACCCTAAATTCGAGCCTCATAACATCACGCTTGACCATTATTTGCATGCGTGTCTCGTGCTGGCTCCTCAGATCGCCCGATACCTGAAATGCATGAAATGCATTTACCCCAATGAAAGGGTTAGTATTCGAATGGTTAGTGTAAGTACATAACTACATAACATTATATACAAACACAATTCAACACTGTTATCACATTTGGAAAACATATGAGAAAACAATGTTCCGGAATAACAAGTTTCATCGAAACATCATAATCATAATGATCACAACATCACATATCATCCCAAATCAACCACACTTCGTAAACCACGGCCGTTCCCTCTAGCATCGACCCCCAGAGGTCCGTCGAACCGTCCCCAGGTGGGAAACCACTTATGCAACCGTGCCCCTTAGCATCGGCCACCAGAGGTTCCGTCGAACCATCCCCAGGCAGAAGAACCACAGCACACACACACGTTTTTCATAAATCATCATTCATGTCAAATTCGCATCATATATAACATAATGTAATACATGTACTTGTCTCAGTTATTTCGACATGAAGAATTCTCTTCAATAATTCGTTCCTATCACATAACGATATTCAATCAACCACAACACCTCAGAAACGTAAGAAATTATCCTAAGTTCTACCTTTGGAATAATTCATCCAACACTATGAAATCATAATCGATCTTAATCAATTAACGATGGAAATCTCGAAATCTAATCCACAAACTTTCAAGGAAACAAAGGATTACGATTATACAATCATAATCTAAATATCAATCTAATCTAATTCGGACTAGGAAAATGAAATCGCAACAAAACCCCCATAATCCCAAAAACTAGGGTTCTAGGAATTTACCTCGATTAGGACAGTGAAAGATGATTAGATGTTGATAACTTCATACTAGGAACTTGAAAATGTTTATGGGTGATGATATCTGGTCGAAGTCTACCCTTACACTCGCCCAAGATCGCTAAAGTCGTCTAAAGGAAGAAATGAAAGTAAAAAAGGACAAAAATTGGCCGCCGTTGTCATATATATACTAATTGGACTTAGCGTGCGCTATGGGAAGGTTTAACGCATGTTAACGGGCAAAAATACAGTCTAGTAGTTTCTGCCCGATCCCATTAGCATGCGCGAAGGTGTGTTAGCATGCGCTACCTGGTTCGGGCCAGAATTCCTGAACTTTCTCTCCAACTCCAAAACGTTCTGTCCAACCTCCTTAACGTGCGCTAATAAGACATTAGCATGCACTAATTGCCTCATTCCAGAACCCAGAAATGTTCTGTCCTGCCTTATTAGCGCGCTCTACAGGAAAGACTAGCATGCGCTACAGTATTACATTAGCGTGCGCTATCTTTAAGTTTAGCGTGAGCTAATTGCTCTGATACAGCAACACAATTGTGAAGTCATGACAGCACGACCACGACTCGGAATGTACAAAACTTAATAGTTACCGAAAAATAATGAAGCGTCAGCGAGGAACAGCAACATACAATCTCGAGCTGTAATCAGAAACATAATTCCAACCATCCGATAGAGCGGAAAAAATAATTCGGATAAATGCTCAAAACTATGAAAAAATTACAAAACGGACCTAACTCCAAAAAATTATGATTTGAGGTCAGATAACAGTCTCTGAAAACTGTAACATGTCTAAAACATTAAATGAACTTGTAAAAACAACAAAACGTCAGTTTTGAACAAGATTTAATAGAATCGAGCCTCAACGCGGAAAAATTACACTAATACGCATATTCTCATAAAACAACTACGAAACTCGTTCGGATGGTCAAGAATGCAGAACGAAGTAGTTTCAGAATACCAAAATAATTACAAGCGAGTCGCCAAAAATAGAAATATACCAAAAATAAAAATTACTAAAAATGATAAGTACGGATATTATAATTATGAACATGTTTAAGAATTAATTTGTTCTCTTAAATATTTCTTGGTATATGTATAGCATATATCGATGATTATATGATCAAGTATTGGTTTTTTGTATAATATATATGAATTTGAAATCTTGAAGTCGAGCTATGATGATTGAAGTCGTAATTTTTGTATGTTCTTGATAATACGAATTATGATTGTGTAATATTATTGTTATAGGATGGATAAAAGTTGGATTGATCTGCAAAAATGGGATCCAAGAGTCATAGATGGAATGAGATGATTTATTCGATTTGTGAAGGAGCATGGTAGTGATAGTATAATTCATTACTGTCCATGCATAAATGTAAATATCACAGCGATATGTACAGTTTTACACTTGATAATGTATGGGAGTACTTGAAAAAGAATAGGTCTTGGGATAAATACACATGTTGGATTTACCATGGTGAAAGATCAAATTCACTTATTCCCCATGATGACAGACAATATAATGGTAGCATGTCCAATGATCCCACGAGAAGGTTGATTGATGACGTGTTTGGTTATTATGAGAGGTACGTACCGATTGAAGGTCAAGAATACTATATAGCTGATCAACCAGTCATTCGAACCCCTACATCGATACCCGTTAGCAATGTTGATTGATACAACAAGCTAATCCATCTCTAACGGACTCTTATTTACACTGGGTGTCATATGACGGTTCTGGATAATGTCATAGAGACTATGAGAGTCAAAGTGGAGAACAAAACCTCAATTAAAGTTGTGGATGATTATCTGGAACTTACAGGGAAAATTCTCCCAGAAGGTCAGCATCTTCCTAGTAATCACAGTAAAATAAGACGTATCCTGAAAGGTCTTGGGCTATCGTACGTAAAGATCTACATAAGCATATATGATTGTGATTTATTTTAGAGAAAGGCTAATGAAGGCCTAAAGAGATGTCTGGTATGTGACATAGAGAGGTATAAGTTCTCTCCTTCTAGTAAAGATAAAGCTATGAAGGTTCTTTGGTACTTCCATTTGAATGATAGACCGGAGAGGCTTTTCATGTGTCCTCACACATCTAAGGCAATGATATGGCAGGCCAAGTCTCGCGTCAATGACAATGATACTATGATACACCATTATGATGGAGAGGAAACATATAGATAGGGTGTTTCCATAGTTTACATCAGATGTCCGAAATGTAAGACTTAGGATCGCATGTGACGGATTCAACCCTTTTGGCCACGAGTCTTACATATAGTATATGGCCGGTGGTGATTTTTCCTTACAACCTTTCTCCATGGATGTACATGAAGAAGGAGTATAATATGTTGACTCTCTTAGTACCTGGCCCTGGGTATCTAGGAAAGTGTATTGATGTTTATTTGAGACCTTTGATAGGGGAACTGAAGTTGTTGTGGGAGCAAGGTCATCCAACATACGACAATTACTCACATGAGATGTTCTACTTGCGTGTTGTGTACCGTTACCATTAGTGATTTTCCTGCGTATGGAATGCTATTTGGATCTGTTATTAGTGGACATAGAGGATGCCCATTGTGCGTGAATGCCGACTGCGCAGGGTATCACTATCGGAAGGTTATCAGAATGCGTCACCATCTATGCCTTCAGAGGATACATGTATCGCATACAGATGTTGTAGCATTTGATGGGACTGAAGAGATGGGTGATCCACAACGAGAGTGGACTGGTGAGGATTTTTGCCCGTGCTGAATGAGTATGATTGGGCAGTTGAGTAACCATCCTGATATAGTAGCGGCAACTCCAGAAAGACTGGACATAAGTACTGGTCCCACAAGAGTATATTATGGGATCTACATTATTGGAGTAAGTTGTTGATTATGAAATATCTAGATGTGATGCACATAGAAAAAAATGTCTGTGATGTTGTTGGTACAGTGTTATGTTGGTAAGGAAAGAATAAAGATGGCCCTAGGCATGCACTGGTTTAAAAGAAATGGAGATTAGAAAATATTTATGGTTGAAGGTGTAATATCAGTACCTTCCAATTCTTAGCAGTTTCCATTTTTAGTGTATGTCTATTTTTATTGGCTCGCTTGTAACCGTTTTGACATTTTGAATCTACTTTATTCTTGGAGTTTTTCCATTTGGACGAGTTTTGGTGATGTTTTTGCATGATTCCATTTTATGACATGTTTAGACGTTTGTGCGTTCGATTCTCGTAAAACTCATTCATTTTTGTTGTTTCTTGGTTTGCACAAGTTCGCATGGTTGAGTTGGTCGTGTTGAGACTTTCGGTTTGTTAATCCGACGTCGTATTGGGATTTTCGGGCACTTGGGCCATTATTATAATTTCCTATAAGTTTAGGGAAATCCATATTCATTGTCGTATTTCGGAATCCCGGGTATTTGGAATGATGTTTTCTTGTAACGGTTAGACTCGTCATCGAATATCCTTCGTAGCCATATTTTCGGTTCGATAGCAGGTCCGAGTTTTGGAGTCGTCCAGAACGGTTTGGACAGCAGCTGCCAGACTGCTGTCCAGCAGGGTGTTACGGCCGTTAGGGGTGTTCAAAAATACCCGACCCGAACTACCCGGCCCAACTACCCGATGACCCGAACTAAATATTTCGGGTATTTTTAAAAATTTTAAAAAAATTTCGGGCCGGGTACCCGACCCAGAAAAAAATCATATAAACGGTCTGGGTCATGGGCCGACTTGTTGTGTAGATTCGGGTACCCGAAAACCCGATTATTTTTTAATGGTTATTTTTTTATAAATTTAATTATTAAATTTGTAATTATATAAAACTTTATCTTTCAAATAATATGAATTATATTTAATATGAGAATTCATGTATTTTCAGTAATGGTATTTATTCTCACTAGTTTGGAAATTTACAAGAAGATAAAATCTTTAAATAAAAAATAATATATTCTTTCATATATATAATTGAATATTGAATTAAGCATAATTATATAATAAAAAAATGATATATATAAAAAAATTTAGTTAGTTTTGAAATTTACTTATTGTACGGAAAATATTTATAATGTATTTAGTATTCGGGGAATTAATTTATATAATAAATTCTAAAATAAATTTATATTAAAATTACAAATTATTTCTAAAAATTTAAAATAAGTTGTATTAAATTTTGGGTCGGGTACCCTATGACCCGACCCGAAAAAATAGGGTACCCGCTTTTTCGAGTACCCGACTTTTCGGGTCGGGTCACGGGCCGAATTTTTCATTACCCGCATAACCGGGTACCCGTAAATTCGGGTACCCAAAAAACCGGGTACCCAGTTATGAACACCCCTAACGGCCGTAACACCCCATTCGTTACGGCCATAATATTGGCCATGTTATGGCCGTAATGTAACACTTGTTACGGTCGTAACAGCCCACTGTTTTAAGAATAGCGGGCAGGCCAGAAACCCCATTTTCATCCCTTTCTATTCGTTTTCTTCATCCGGGTGACACCTAAGGCGATTCCACCAGTTTTGATCGGAGTTTTCTTCAAATTCCATCACCGTAGGCTCGTGCTAACATATCATCATCAGCGTAATCATCCTCCATCGTCCGAATCCGAGGTATTTTCTTCAGGAACCCTGGCTTGTCAAATTTGGGGTTTTTTCGGGTTTTTCTTGATTAATTCCGAATTGTCCATATGTGTTGTATTATTCCTCATCGATTGTTGTTTTTGGGTGATTCCCATCTATTTTCATCAAGTTATATCCGTGAATTATCGATTCGGGGAGATTTTGCGTAAACCCTCGCCCGTATCGATTGAACGTTTATTGTCATAGCTTGTAATCGGGGTTGTGGTTGTATTCCATTCAATTATTGTTGTCTGTTAGGACTGAGTTATGTTGATCCTTCATTTAGGAATCTTCGTTTTCCATTTGGATTGTTCGTAGCCGTTATTCATTCCCAATTCTTCGAAGATATCTCAAAGGCAAGTACTTTACATTTGTTTACGCGTTCTAGTATTTGAATTATGGCCTTTCGTGGTTGTGTGGATGTATATATGTATGTTCACCTAGGGATTGGTCCGACGGGGCCTCTAGGGATACATTGCCGTGAGTTTCGTATCGCGAACTATGGTTAACCACCCAGGGATGTCCGACGGGGCTCTGCGGGGTACGGTGGCCGTGAGTCTCGTACCGAGGTTAACTTTGAAATGTTTTGTTGGAGAAATATGTTTTGTGCTTGTGCACCGTAAAATATTCCGAAATATAAATGATTTCTAAACTGATTTTTGGCACATATTTTCATCTGATTAGAATGGTAGTTCAAATGGATTGTACTTGTTAGGATTATGCCCTCGAATGCCACTCAGAGGTTGTTGAGTGAGGGCATTGTACTTGTAATTATGTAAACCATTTATATAAGGCAAATGAATGTTTCTTTATTTACTGGTAGTTACTGGCATTCCTAACTCGTAAATAAACATATAGAAACTAGTCCGTGTATTTGAGAGCAAAACGTTCCACTCCTTATTGGATAAGGGGGTCGGCACTGGAAAGGTTATAGCTCAAATACTTAATCGTTCGCAAGTCGATGAAACTTGACTCGACATTAAGTTTATGTGAAGACTTGTATGACGTGTTCTTTGACATGGAGAGTGCCTGTCGAACACTAATGGTTAGTGGGAGCACACGTTATAGGTATGCTAATTGGATTAGTATACTCGAACCGACTCACCCTCGATTCGTCACATGGATTTCACTCCGGGACAGTCAATGACGGAATCGAAAGGTTGTGATAGGTATTCGTGAACCTTCGACTTGAGGATTTAGTAGGGATGTGCTTGTGACGTCAAGATTTTCATTAGAGTAGTTCGACCCTGTAAACCGGAAGGCGGGGGTCAACCTCGACGTGCATCTTGACGGGCAAGTAGCGAGGTCTCGAATACCAAGATAGAATTCTTTCTCCCATTAGTGAGCGGGTTATATGTCCTATGCGGTTATTGGCGATGAGATCATAAGTCTTTGGCTAAAGCATTGGAGCTAGTTGTATTAGATACACGGCGGCTCGATGATCTCGATTTGCATTAACGCATGCATAGCGTCAAGTACGGATGGGGTTTGGTGACCGTGACCCTATAACTTGATCGGGACATTTGAAAGAAGGGTTTATACGTATATCGGTATTCACGACGAATGGTTCTTGAATGATCCCAATCATTCGTTCTCGATTAAGTACAGTGTAGGCCGCCAGGCTGGCTAGGTGGTGCTACTACTCTTTGGTTCCTCCCATTGCTGACTGAGACGGACCTACCGAGTCGCGCAATAGGATTGACGACGGAATGAATCAAGCTTATTCTCTCTTTATAAATATTGGATATTGGATATCTAATTTATTGGGACATTGGATGTCTAAATTGATTTATTGGATAAATTAATTTACGGCCTAATGAATTAAATAAATTACTGGGTGATTAATTTAATTCATGGATATAATTATTTCTTGGAGAAATTAATTATGTTATAATGTATTTGATATGTTTAATTAATTGGATTAATTAATCGATATAAATACATCGATATGGAATCGGAGTTTATCTTTTTGGACTCGCGGGAGTCCGAAACGAACCGAACTTGTCCGATTTCTACATGGGCCAAACCCCACACTTCCACCCACTTTCATATGGACCCATGTTCCATTCTTTATGGTTGATCATTGAGGTGGTGGGGCTTTGATTCTCATAATTATGAGATGTGCATGTGGAGAGTTGAATAAATGAAGATGAAGACATCTCTCACTTATCATTATTCCAAGCAACTTTCATTTTCCAACGTGAGGTTGAAGAGGAGAGAGATATAGAAGTCTTCTTCATCATCTTCTTTATTCATCTTCTTCATTCATCTTCTTCACAACTTCTTAGAGAAATTTTGTGAGGAAATATTGAGAGAGATAGATATTCATGCACTTAGAGTGATATTAATATCTATAACAAGCTTCATCACCTAGCTCTAGCCGTATCCTCGGAGCATAGCAAGGTGTTGTCATTCCATTCGTTTTTCCGGCGCGTGGCAAGTAGAGACGCGGTGCTTTCGGCGTTGGATCATTCAAGGGCTTGAAGCGGAATAGATTCGTAGAGATCAAGCAAAGCTTGGGGATTAGCTCAAGAGAAGGTTATCCATTTAATCAACGGACTACGAGGGTATGTTTCTTGTATCTCTTGTATTTCGTTTTTGATATTCTTATATACGTAGCTCGATCGATCCTCGTAGGGATTCGGATCGAATTAATTTTCGTTTTACCGCTTCCGCTGGGCCTTCGTTTTAGGCACCGAATCCCAATAGTGGTATCGGAGCGTAGGTCTTGCGATCGTATATACGATATTGGCATTTGGAATGCTTGATTAGATGGTGAATGATTTGGAATCATTTTAGTCATAATCGTGGTATATGTTTTTCGTTCGTAATAATTATATTTTTCGTAAGTTTATGTCTAAATATAAATCTTAAATTTCTGGGAAATATGATTTATATTGAAGATACGAAAGTCGGAAAATATTGATATTGGATATCCGGTCGAAAATCTAGCCCCGAATCGTCGTCGGACGATTTTTTGGGCAAAAAGGGTAATTTGGCCGAGACTGACTCGACCGTGTCCTGGGTGACACGGTCGTGTCCGGCAGTGTGGCCAGGCCACTGCCTGGAGACCCGACCGTGTCAGGCGACACGGGCGTGTCTGGCCGGAAGGATTCAGGAAGTGACTCGACCGTGTCAGGCGACACGGCCGTGTCCGGCAGGAATGTCTGGGACACTGCCGGCATGACCCGACCGTGTCTGGTGACACGGGCCGTATCTGGCCGGCAGGATGCCGGCAGTGACTCGGCCAGGCAGGCCATTTTTCATCCGGCTCGATTTTTTCGTGTATTCTTAAAAATTAATCTCTCGCATGTTAAATTGGATTTAATATGATTAAAATGATTTATAGTATTTCATTTTATAAGGGAAATTTGATTAATTGGAATATTTATGGTCGACCGAATTATTTTGAACGTTATTAAATTACCGATTGTGTGAATCGATTGGATCGGTTCGTATTGTTGATTGGATCAATGCATCTCTACGCTTTCTATTTATATAGTATTTATTGGATGAATGCTTTTTGAATGGGGATGTGGTTCGTGGACTTAGATTTGAATCGTTCGTTTTATTCGATTGGGTTGTAAAGGCCGTTTTGAGCCTATTTATTTTACTAGAAATGTTTGTATCTAGGATGCAATTTTCGATGTAAAATTTATATGTAATGACGAAGACCGGAGGAAGATCCATTTCGAGAAGACGAAGATTCAAGACGAAGACTTGTAATTAGATTACGAAGTTTTTATTTTCTAGGAACGGTCCATGAACCACATGTTGGTAGCAACTAGGTTGTGAATGGTTGTTTCATATTGTATGAATGCCACAAACGCGCTAATATGATTAATGTGCAAAGTGTAACGTTAATCGCGAAAATTCTCCCACTATAAACAATTAAGTTTATAAGGTTTCAAGGTTTTCCTTCCCTCCATCGAGTTTTCGGGAAATTGAAATTCAAACCGGATGTGCTATGCTTCCGAGTTATCGGGGTAGTCGTTCGGGGAGGACGGATAAATTACCGGGAGCGCATTGGATGCCTTCGGTTGGAGCAAATTTTATCCCTAGAAACCTGATAGGTTGCCGGATAAGATTCAATTGTGAAACTGATTTGCGTCGATGGTATAAACTTAACTTGTTCACGAACCATAGAAATCGTATAGGATGAGGGGAGTGAACAAGGGGAAAAAGAAGATCGAATCATCCATTAGATGGGTTGGTGTTGGACACCACTTTATGAAAATTAATAGACTAGAAACTTGTTCGATTGCCCTCTATTAAGATTTATAAAGAACTCGATCACCATTATGAAGTAGAGCGACGATACTTCCGGATATCACATGGGAGTGTGTTATTCCGATAAAAATAGTGGGAGCAAGATCGCATTCTTAGTACTATATGTAGATGACATTCTAATAATAGGAAATGATGTGGGAATGCTTAGTTCTGTGAAAGCTTGGCTTTCGAGTAATTTCTCCATGAAAGACTTGGGAGAAGCAACCTATATTCTTGGTATTCGGCTCTACCGGGATAGAGCGAAGAGAACAATAGGCCTTTCCCAAGCCCTCTATATAGATAAGATCTTAAAGCGATTTAAGATGGATGATTCTAAAAGAGGGTTCCTACCGATGCAACATGGAATAAAACTCACCTTGAAGATGTGTCCTCAAAGTGAGGAACAACGCAAGGAAATGAGTAATATACCATATGCTTCGGCCGTGGGTAGCCTTATGTATGCTATGTTGTGTACAAGACGACATCGCGCATGCCGTAAGCGTGGTGAGTAGGTTTCGAGGCAAACCCGGGTAGGGAACATTGGGTCAGTAAAGAACGTTCTCAAGTACTTGAGAAGAACTAGAGATATGGTTCTTATGTATGGCGGTGGAGAATTGGATGTGGTGGGATTCACCGATTCGGACTTCCAAGGGTGAAGGGCGACTCGATGTCCACTTACGGCTACATATTTACTCTTAATGGAGGAGCGATATCTTGGCGTAGTACCAAGCAAAGTGCGACCGCTGATTCCACTGTCGGTGAGTATCAAGCGACCTCGGAGGCTTCAAGGAAGGGTTACGGATTAAGAAGTTTAGGAGAACTTCAAATGATACCATGTCTTTGTTTGCTGTTCATTTGTCTTGCGACAACGACGGAGTATGCGCAGCCAAGGAGCCGAGTTTTCAACAAAGACCAAACATATTGAGAGGAAGTATCATCTCGTAAGAGAATTTGTTCGCAAGGGATACATTATGCTGCACAGAGTAGACTCGGCCGACAACGTCGCCGATCCACTGACCAAGCCACTTTCTCAGACTAGCTTGGAGCGTCATCTCGAGAACATGGGTATTAGATACCATAGTGTGTGGCATTGAGTGCAAGTGGGAGATTGTTAGGATTATGCCCTCGAATGCCACCCAGAGGTTGTTGAGTGAGGGCATTGTACTTGTAATTATGTAAACCATTTATATAAGGCAAATGAATGTTTCTTTATTTACTGGTAGTTACTGGCATTCCTAACTCGTAAATAAACATATAGAAACTAGTCCGTGTATTTGAGAGCAAAACGTTCCACTCCTTATTGGATAAGGGGGTCGGCACTGGAAAGGTTATAGCTCAAATACTTAATCGTTCGCAAGTCAATGAAACTTGACTGGGCGTTAAGTTTATGTGAAGACTTGTATGACGTGTTCTTTGACATGGAGAGTGCCTGTCGAACACTAATGGTTAGTGGGAGCACACGTTATAGGTATGCTAATTGGATTAGTATACTCGAAACTCACCCTCGATTCGTCACATGGATTTCACTCGGGACGATCAATGACGGAATCGAAAGGTTGTGATAGGTATTCGTGAACCTTCGACTTGAGAATTTAGTAGGGATGTGCTTGTGACGTCAAGATTTTCATTAGAGTAGTTCGACCACATGCTTAGGAAGGCGGGGTCAACCTCGACGTGCATCTTGACGGGCAAGTAGCAGTCCTACTAAATACCAAGATAGAATTCTTTCTCCCATTAGTGAGCGGGTTATATGTCCTATGCGGTTATTGGCACCGAGATCATAAGTCTTTGGCCAAAGCATTGGAGCTAGTTGTATTAGATACACGGCACTCGATGATCTCGATTTGCATTAACGCATGCATAGCGTCAATACGAGATGGGGTTTGGTAGCCGTGACCCTATAACTTGATCGGGACATTTGAAAGAAGGGTTTATACGTATATCGGTATTCACGGAGAATGGTTCTTGAATGATCCCAATCATTCGTTCTCGGTTAAGTGCAGTGTAGGCCGCCAGGTGGCTAGGTGGTGCTACTACTCTTTGGTTCCTCCCATTCTTGATCGAGACGGACCTCACGAGTCGCGCAATAGGATTGACGACGGAATGAATCAAGCTTATTCTCTCTTTATAAATATTGGATATTGGATATCTAATTTATTGGGACATTGGATGTCTAAATTGGTTTATTGGATAAATTAATTTACGGCCTAATGAATTAAATAAATTACTGGGTGATTAATTTAATTCATGGATATAATTATTTCTTGGAGAAATTAATTATATTATAATGTATTTGATATGTTTAATTAATTGGATTAATTAATCGATATAAATACATCGATATGGAATCGGAGTTTATCTGTTTGGACTCGCGGGAGTCCGAAACGAACCGAACTTGTCCGATTTCTACATGGGCCAAACCCCACACTTCCACCCACTTTCATATGGACCCATGTTCCATTCTTTATGGTTGATCATTGAGGTGGTGGGGCTTTGATTCTCATAATTATGAGATGTGCATGTGGAGAGTTGAATAAATGAAGATGAAGACATCTCTCACTTATCATTATTCCAAGCAACTTTCATTTTCCAACGTGAGGTTGAAGAGGAGAGAGATATAGAAGTCTTCTTCATCATCTTCTTTATTCATCTTCTTCATTCATCTTCTTCACAACTTCTTAGAGAAATTTTGTGAGGAAATATTGAGAGAGATAGATATTCATGCACTTAGAGTGATATTAATATCTATAACAAGCTTCATCACCTAGCTCTAGCCGTATCCTCGGAGGATAGCAAGGTGTTGTCATTCCGTTCGTTTTTCCGGCGCGTGGCAAGTAGAGACGCGGTGCTTTCGGCGTTGGATCGTTCAAGGGCTTGAAGCGGAATAGATTCGTAGAGATCAAGCAAAGCTTGGGGAATAGCTCAAGAGAAGGTTATCCATTTAATCAACGGACTACGAGGGTATGTTTCTTGTATATCTTGAATTTCGTTTTTGATATTCGTATATACGTAGCTCGATCGATCCTCGTAGGGATTCGGATCGAATTAATTTTTGTTTTACCGCTTCCGCTGGGCCTTCGTTTTAGGCACCAAATCCCAACAGTACTTGCACTAGTAGTTGTCGCTAACCCCTTAAATGGGGGAAATACTTTTTGTATTTCAGGTACAGGTCTTGGAGATAAGCGAGCATATGAGCCGTATGGGGATGATGGGCAAGCATGATACTGTTCAGTAGTCATTTGTTGGTGTTCTGTCCTGTCGTTTGTTTATTGATGTCTTGTTTTGGGATTTCTGTATTATGAAATTGGTTTAAGTACTCGAGTACCTTTTTGAATTTGTTAATGTTGTGTTCCGTTTGGGGAAATGGATTTGATGTCAGATTGTATTTGTCGGATTTTAGTCTTTTATTTGAATGTCGTGGTTTGAGAAATTGTTCGATTATTAGTGATGTATGCCCTTGTTGTTTGTCGGGTCGGTTTGTTAGCCTGGTCGATTCCAAAGTGTGGGGTCCACGACGCTGTAATACGCCATGAACGTCTTGGGGGTGTTACAGAATATGGTATCGGAGCTTAGGTTTATGGATACCTAGGCTATCGGTTATTTGGGTCTAGTCGAGTGTCGTTTTTTAACAGTATCGCTGCCATGCCATCATCTTAATACGTCGTTGCTCGTAAGTTTTCCTAACTTGACTCGTTACGTTGTCCTGTTCTGTTTTCTTTCCTGATATCTTGTTACGTTTTGCGTTTGAATTGTACTCACCCGCTACTTCTTCAGAATTCCTGCTAGTAGAGGATGCAGATGCGGTAGGGGGCGTGGCGCAGCCGGTGGGGCGGCCATGTCCGATAATTCGGGAACTGATTCAGTGATGCCTTCCTTGTCGAACAGTATTCCACCTAGTTCTTGAGGTCAGCAGGATCAGTCTGCTGTCTCCGGCAACGCGCATGAGAATGTTGGAGTGGCGAATATTTTATAGCAAGTAGCAAACCAGATGACGCTACTGACTTAGGCCGTTTTGGTCGGCCAGGCTAATGCAAACTCGGTTCCGCCTACTGGATCCGGTAATCATAAGTTACTTCAGGACGTGATTCGTATGCGTCCTCCGCAATTTGATGGTGCTTCTGATCCTTCCGGTAGGGAGAGTTGGTTATTTGAGATGGAGAAGGTATTTGAGGCTGCTAACTGCTCTGAGGAGAGGAAGGTACCCATCGCTCAGTACTTCCTCGCCAAAGAGGCAGCAACGTGGTGGCAAGCGGTGAAACCACGTGACCGGGCAGCCACATGGGAGAGTTCCGGGAGCTGATAGAAGACGAGTTTTGTCCGTGGCCAGTTAAAGAAGGGAGGATACGAGCCTTCTTTGAGGCTAAGCCCCAAGATGTCCCGATTTCGCAGGCAATCAAGGACTACAACCAACAACTTCATTATGTGAGAAACCAAATCCGAGTTGAACTTGATAAGATCCACCACTTCAATATGCGGATGAAACCGAGGGTGCGTCACTATATGTCTGGTCTGGGGTGCACGACTTTAAAGGAGTATCAGAATAAGGCGATGGCTTATGAGATGTCGTTTTCTGCGACAGAGACAGCAGCCGAGGGAAAGAAGCAGAAGACCTCCGGCCAGTTTTCGGGAGGCAAGTCTGGAGGGTATCATAAGACTCAGTCTGGTTCGCGAGTCTTCGGGAGTCAGACCCCGTCACTTGGACGAGGAAACGGTTCTAAGTCTGCTCCTACTGGTTCAGTGTGTGGTCCTAATTGCTTTAACTGTGGTCGCCCTGGACACATTATGAGCGAGTGTGACAGGCCTCCGATTCAGTGTCATTCCTATGGTTGGATGGGGCATCGTGCCAAGTTTTGTACAGATGCTGCTCGGGCACTAGTTACTCAGATATCAGCCCCAGCTGCAGGGGAACCGAGTGTAAATTAGGCACCGATAGCTTCTCAGCCACAGCAGGGTTTTGGTAGAGGTCGATGATGTGGACAACCTTCTAGAGGGGGAGCTTCTAGTGCGGGGTCTGTTCCGCCCCGAGTATATGAGATTAGACGAGCGGGAGACCCAGACGCGACGGTGGCTACAGGTACCGTTCACATCCTTGACCATCCTGTTTCCGTATTATTCGATTCTGGTGCTACGCATTCTTTCATATCTCTGGATTATGTGCATCGTCTGCATGTTGATTGCCTAGTTGCGTGTGAACCATTTGTTGTTAAACTGCCTAGTGGGGATAGCATCGTGGGGGATCGTGAGATTAGAGATTTTCCAGTGAGTATCGCGGGGAGGGTTTGGCCTTCTAATCTGATTGCAGTAGATATTAAAGATGAGGATTTGATTCTGGGCGAGGATTGGCTAGACCGTCATGGGGCAATCATGAATTATAGAACGAGAACCATTTCGATGTTAGCCTCTGACGGTACCGAGCATTCTTTTGTGGGGCGTAAGCGGAGTAGTCAGAGATTCTTGATCAGCGCTTTGAAAGCGGTGAGACTTCTTTGAGGAGGTTGCACGGGGTATTGGTATTATGCTTTGAGATTGGGAGAAGGGGGAGTCGAGCTCTCGTCTATTCCAATAGTGTGTGATTATCCTGACGTCCTTCAAGATGAGTTGCCGGGTTTGCCGTCGGATCGAGTGGTCGAGTTTACTGTTGATTTGGAGCTGGGTGCGGCACCAATTTCTAAGACGCCATATCGTATGGCGCCTGCTGAGATGCTTGAGTTGAAGAAACAGTTGGGAGAGTTGCTAGACATATGGTATATTCGACCGAGCGCTTCGCCTTGGGGCGCACCGGTCCTGTTTGTGAAGAAGAAGTATGAGTCACTTCGTCTGTGTATCGACTATCGTGAGTTGAACAAAGTGACTATAAAAAACAAGTATCCGCTTCCGAGGATAGATGATTTGTTCGACCAATTGCAAGGGGCAACCGTTTTTTCGAAGATTGATTTGAGATCGGGGTATTATCATCTCCGAGTGAAGGATACCGATATTCCAAAGACGGCCTTTCGGACGAGATACGGTCACTACGAGTTTGTGGTTATGCCTTTTGGGCTAACCAACGCCCCAGCCGTGTTCATTTAGCTTATGAACAAAGTCTTTATCGAGTACCTCGATAAGTGTGTAGTCGTTTTTATCGATGATATCCTGATTTACTCGAGGAGCGATGAGGAGCATGCTCGTCATTTGCATATCGTGTTAGATATTTTGAGAACTCAGCATCTTTTTGCGAAGTTCTCAAAGTGTGAGTTTTGGTTGCGAGAGGTGATGTTTCTCGGTCATGTGATCTCGACCGAGGGTGTTCGTGTGGACCTACATAAAGTAGAGACAGTGTTGGATTGGGCGCCGCCCAAGAACGTGAAGGAGGTCTGTAGTTTTCTAGGTTTGGTCGGATATTACCGTAGATTTGTCGAGGGGTTCTCTAAGCTCGCTCGACCGCTGACTCAGTTGTTAAAAAAGTCAGAGAAGTTTGTGTGGACCGATGAGAGACATAATAGTTTTGAGGAGTTGAAGAAGCGGTTGACGACCGCTCTTGTTTTGCTTTACCGAGTGGTAATGAGGGTTTCTCAGTTTTTAGTGATTCTTCGGGCCAAGGGCTCGGATGTGTACTCATGCAGCACGGGAGGACGATTGCCTATGCTTCCCGCCAGTTGAAACCGTACGAGTTGAATTACCCTACCCACGATCTTGAGTTGGCCGCAGTTGTATTTGCATTGAAGATCTGGCGTCATTACTTGTATGGCTCGTCGTGTCAGATTTTCACCGATCACAAGATCCTGAAGTACATTTTCATGCAGAAAGAGCTAAATATGAGGCATAAGAGATGGTTGGAGTTGATTAAGGATTACGACCTCGAGATTCTCTATCATCCGGGCAAGGCAAATGTGGTGGCAGATGCCTTGAGCCGGAAATCGGTATCGCTTCGGGCGCTTGAGTTGCTTACGGCCCAGTCGGGACTTCAGCGAGAGTTAATAAGGTTGAGCGTTATGATCGTTCTACCAGAGAGTTCTGAGCAGTTGCGTACCCTTGAGATTTCGTCGTCTCTAGTCAACGACATTAAATCGGGACAGTTAGAGGACCCGATGCTTATTCAGCATCGAGAGAATGTAGGGAAGGGGAAAGCCCCGGGATTCGTGATACATGAGTATGGTGTGTTGAGATTCCATGGTCGGCTTTGTGTTCCGAATGACTTGGAATTAAGGCAGAGTATTATGCGAGAGGCTCACGCGTTACCTTAATCAGTGCATCCGGCCTCGAGTAAAATGTATAAAGATTTGAGGAAGAATTTATGGTGGAATGACATGAAGAATGAGGTAGTCGAGTTTGTGGCTAAGTGTTTGACTTGTCAACAAGTCAAAATCGAGCATCAGTGGCCAGCCGGACTGTTGAAACCACTTCCCGTCCCGAAATGGAAGTGGGAAGATATCTCCATGTATTTTGTCACAAACTTGCCGAGGACGAAGACCAGAATGAATATGGTGTGGGTGATCGTAGACTGACTGACTAAGTCGGCACATTTTCTGGGCATCAAGGATAGTTGGGGTCCAGAAAAATTAGCTCGTATTTTTATCGCGCAGATAGTGAGACTTCATCGTACGCCGAGGACTATTATTTCGGACAGAGACGGCCGGTTTGTATCGCATTTCTGGCAGGCGGTACATAAGGCATTGGGGACACGTTTGCGTTTGAGTACATCTTTCCAACCTCAGACCGACAGACAGTCCGAACGTACCATTCAGACGTTCGAGGATATGTTGCGCGCGTGTGGGTTAGACTGGAGTAGTGACTGGGAGGAGCATCTGGCCTTGATTGAGTTTACGTATAATAATAGTTGGCACGCGTCGATTAAGATGGCATCGTATGAGGCACTTTATGGCCGACGTTGCCGATCACCGATATGTTGGGATGAGCCGTCCGATCTAGTTGGCACTGAGCCGGACCTTGTGTTGGAGACGAGGGAGAAAGTTGAATTGATTAGAAAGAGAATGTTAGCAGCTCAGAGTCGACAAAAGTCATATGCGGATGTTAGACGTCGACCTTTGGAGTTTGAGGTGGGAGATCATGTGCTGTTGAGAGTGTCTCCATCGAAAGGAGTTTTCCGTTTTGGGAAAATGGGGAAGCTCAGCCCGAGGTACATTGGACCTTTCGAGATATTGGAGAGAGTCGGCGAGTTAGCGTACCGTTTGGCATTACCTCCTGTTGTTACCCAAAATATTATTCGGAGATGAATATTGCTGGAATGGTCGAGTAACAAACAAATGCGAGAGCACTTCTGTGGAAAAAGTAAATAACACAAGATTTGCCGGGCTTGTTAGTCCCGGGCTTGAATGCTCTCGCGAGATATTATTAGTACAAATACTTTGGAGTACAAATATTAATGTTAGAGTACAATTACAATGAGTGTAAAGACCCTAGTTATCTTAGCTATTGAGCGTGAAAATTGCCGGAAGAACCAGATATGGTGTTCTGTGAGTTCTTGTAATAGCGATGGGGTGCTGTGACGACTGTGAGAAATCGACGGTCTCTCGCAGTGTGTATAAGCTGAGTATCTGAGCTCCTGGACTCATGAATCTCTTCGAATATGTACTGCAGGGAGTTCTTGCCTCTACCGACCGTCTTCTATTTGAGGGGTGCTGAGAGAGAAATCCTCAGATAGATTCAGGAGAGGAAGCCGAGAGTCTTAAAGTGTGTACGTATCTGGATGTATTTGCCAACATTTTTCTGTTGTGAATGGAACTGAGAGGAACCTTGAGTGGAACTCAGAGGAGTGGAACTGAGAGGAACCTTGAGTGGAACTGAGAGGAACTGAGAGGAACTTTTTTCCAGTTGCTGGAGGTTCTCTATTTATAGGACTGAGAGTTTCTGGGCGATTGCCTCTGCTGTATTATAATAAGTGGGCGATCATCTTTAGCATATGGGTTGGTCTACTTAAAGTCCGCAGGAGTTGCTGGTTGCCAAAAGTGTGAACCAATGAGAGGCCAACACGCGTCTGAGTCGCTGTCATGGGAGGCCCTACTTAGGACCTTTCGGCGGGTCTGTCGGTAGGTGAGGCCGTCCTTGTCACTGACAGCTACTGATGGGCTGGAGTCAATGATCCATGTTCTGCGGCGCCTTTTGCGGATCTGCACATGGGTCCTTGCTTCGTGATCCAGTCTTCGTAGACTTTGACGGACGATGGCCTTGCTCGCAGCACAGGTCGGTCGTCCTAGGTCGGGCACCAGAGTCGATCGCTAGGTGCCAAAAGGTGATCGCCTTGAGAGTCGATCGCTAGATACTCGACGGTGGACTATTACCTTCGTTTCGACAAGTCCGCCGTAGCTCCTTTGATCGTGGACTCAGTTGCTCGGCCCTTATATCGATCGTCGTCGAGGCGTATAAATCGCCGCACAACAATTGCCCCCCAGCTCGCTCCGATGTTGGAAATGTGGGGTGAGGTGGTTCTACTGGCGATCGCTTAACTTTAACGAGTGACTCAGCATTTTATGGAACCGACGATCGTCTTTGAGCGTATTGGTTTTGAATACAGACGACCTGGTCGTTCGCTGAAATAAGCGGGGTATGACAGCGGTCGTGGAAAAGTCTCCGGGGCACGTGTCGGGTTCCTGTTGTGGGAGACCGACGGTTAGATATGACTCCTCGTCTGGCGTGTCCTTGAAACGACGCGTACGTGGGTTTCAAGGGAGCATTAATTGCGACGGTTCACTTTGGCCCCTGAGATTCTCCTTAATTGCATGGAAGCCCCTGCCATCTCCTATAAAAAGGGGCTGGACTGCAGTGTTAAGAACCTTATGCGATTTCATCGGAGAAGAAGAATATTACCGAAGGATTTTCTGAAGCTTTGACTGCCGATCGTCGATCGACCCAACCCTCGGTAAGAAACACTCATTTTCTCCTCTTCTTGTTTCGAGAATGTCTGGAGTACCTTCATCGTCTGGAAAGGGCACCACCTCTGCCGCCGGGACTTCGACTATCCGGGGAGGATCCTCCGTAGAATTCCATTTGGAGACGGCCGCCGAGGCTATCCGCGCCAGTATTGATTTCGCGGAATTCGAGGCACTATTCAATGAATCCGACGCCACCAGGGAGGCGGCAGTTGAGCAAAAACGCTCGCAGATGGAGAAGGATTTGGCGGTGAGGGCGTACTGGGAGCAACATAGTGCTTTTGGCCAGGCCTATTTGGCCTTTGCTGAAATCATGGAGAGGTTGGCCGGTCCGTCTCCTAAATTCGATTACCGAGAGTACTCAATCGCTCATTCCTATCAATCTGCGAAGCGGTTGCTGTTTCGGACCGCGCAGCACTCTCCGTGGTCCCTCGGCCAGATCAGGAGCTCGGCGACCAGGAAGGACCTGGCCGTCTGGAGGGCGAGGTATCATATCCCCTCAGATGTGGATCTTTTTGCGACGGCCGAGAACGAACGAGCCGACCAACCTCCGGAGGGTATGGTCGTCGTGAATGAGGCAATCATGGAGGCTGGGCTACGGTTCCCTCTGTCTTTTGTTGTCTCCCATTTGCTGGTCGCTTGGAACGTGGCGCTGCTTCAGCTAACGCCGAATGCCTGGCTCCAGATCGTCTGTGCCCTCACCTTGTTCGGCGGTCACGGACTGTATCGCCTTCTCTCGCCATTGGAGATGAACCACCTGTTCAAGTTGACGGTCCATAAGGGGTCCGTCGGTGGCTATCATATCCAGGGCCGTTCTGCTCGGGTGATCCTTGGGGTCCCGAACAAGGTGCGTGGCGATCTGGCCAAGTGGTTCTGGGTCGGCGGTGCATGGAAGGCCTCAGCGAGCGACAATCCCACGGGCGAGCTGGACGTTCCCACAGGCTTTCGGGAGAGGAATCCGAGTAATGGTTTTGACTCTCCCTTTGTTCGGATATGTTCTAAACTGATCTAATTTGGTTTTCCTTTTGCAGGTTTCCATATTCCGGCGGTCGACGAGCTACCTTTCGATTTTCTGGTCATCTGGCAACGAATACGAAGCCTTCCGAATGAAGACTTAGACACTCACCAGATTAACAAAGAGATCCGTTGGTTGTCTGCTCGGTTATTCCGTTTTCCGCGACATCTTTCGGTCCCAGGTATGAATTTCTATGATCTCCATTTGCTTGGTGATCGTCCTGCTTGGAGAATGTGTCTAAACGTTGTTTGGTCGTTTCTTATTGCATAGGTCCGCTTCCCTCACTTCTTGGAGCCTCCACCGGAGATAGCCATGTCGAACCCCGGAGTTTTGAGTCGTCTGTGCCAGAAGAAGTCATCTCGAGTTCCTCCGGTGGCGCTACCTCTTGTTCCGGAGGTGAGGCCTCATGTAGAGCTGATTGCAGCGGAGGAGGAGGGACTCCAGCCAAACCGCAAGCGACAAAGGTCGGGGGACCCTCCAGTCTCTGCCCCTGCTGGTGAGGTGCCGATCGCCGCGCCTCCGCTCTCCGCGGTCCACTTAGACGATGAGCCTACGCCTTCGTCGGATTTTCTGCAGGCCATGGCAATTGCCGAGGCCGAGACCCCTCGCGGGAAACCGTACTTCGGCCGCGACCCTGAGAGAGCCGAGAGGTAGACTTTGTTTGTCTTGTTGAGTTTCATCACTTGCTTAGGAGATGTGCTAACTCTTCTATTGATGCAGGATCCGTAGCACTAACCCAGCTTGCCTGCCGCTGGTACTGGATTTCCTCGCGAGCCGATCTCCTCGCGCGGCCTGTGATGTCCCTCTATATGTCAACCGGGCTGTTTCTGCTTTGCCGAAGGCCTAGATGACCGACTTGGATGCGATCGACCGCCAGCGATCCGGGAACACGATGCAGGCTGCTTTCGCTCTCTCCCTCCAGGCGGCGACGATGGCTGCCCAGGCTGTGAAGGAATTCGAGGGGCGTCCTTCTACTGCTCGTCTTCAGGCGGACCTGGAGGCCACTCGGAAACAGAACTCCGAGTTTGCCGATAGGATTGTGGCTATGGAGAAGGACTCCTTGAATGCAGCTAAACGGGCAAGTCAGGATCTTGAGCTGGCGAGACAGGATTCTGAGCGATCCCGGGCGACGGTCGACCAACTTCAGGACCAGATGACAGATGCCCGTCGGTCGTACGCAGCCGATCAGAAGGAGGCCGATCAGCTGAAGGTGACTGTTGCTCAGCTACTAGCGAGCTGGCGTCGTCGAGGGGAGAGATGGCCGCTAAAGAGTCTGAGCTCCAGGATGCGCAACAGGCAGTTGCGGAGTTGAGAGGGAATCTGGAGGCGACTGAGGCCGATCCCTTTCTCAACGTGGAGTTCGTCAGCGAGTTTGTCTACTACATGGCATTCGCTGACTCGCTCCGTGCTGCTAAGAAGGGAGGGCTGGAGGTCGGCCCTCTTGCTGATAACTTTATGGCATACGCGCTGGAGCACCCTCTTCATCCTGCCTTCTCCGTGCCGATCTTGGACCTCTCGGAAATCGGCGTAGACTTGAGCTGGTACCCGACTCCAGCAAACCTTGTTCATCCAAATGCTCCGGAGGACGGGGAGGAAGCTCCGGAAGCCGGTGAGGGATCGCGCTCCGATCCAGTGGTTGAAGGTGAAGGCCAGGCTGGGGCAGTCTGAGGCTCTACGACCTTCTTTTGTTTTTGTTTTTGCCATGTAATTTTGTAGCTTTGTTGTACTTAGGCCTTCGGGCGACCGTGTATGTACTTTGATATTCCAAGTAATGAAATAAAAGTTTGCTTCTTTGATTTATTGCTTGAATGATTGCTTTTCTGAGTCTTTGCATGACTTTGTACAAATGTATGAGGAGAGATTTGTGCGTGTATAGCTCCAAGTGAATTGATAAACTCATATAGATAACTTCTACAACAAATTCGATCGCTGCACATACATCTGAAAAAAATGCCAATCTCCATATGTAATTGAATAGGGACGATCGGCGTATATATAGCTCCGCCCTTCCCCCTTGTTTTTGTTCACTTAGTGAAAGTAAGGGGACGAAGATAAATCATTGAGTGAGTGGTCTTCAATTTTGCAGATTCCTCAAGGAAGGCCGTCCATCTCGGTCTTGAGAAACCATGCACGATCGCAGAGTTCGATGGACCGACCTCCACGAACGTGTCTTGTGCGCGAGTGACATTCCGTCTGATGGCTAAGTTCTCGCGACTCACTTAATTGTTAGGGTCCTCCATAGGCTGAGCCTCGCCTCGTATTTAAACGAAGGGCGTGCGGTCTTGGTCTGGAGGATTCCTTGCGCAGGGCGTCGTCGGATTAATCGACTCCACAACCGCGGCTTGTTATCACTTTTCTACCTCGGACCGCCATTAAGGTGGCGACCCTCGACGGTATACGTTGTGACGGCGGGAGGGACGCGGCGCATTGTCCGGGAAGGATCCACCATGTTAAGTGATGGACCTTTGAGCGCGGGCGAACGTGTCCACAGATCTGTTTTGGAGGGCCTTCAGGCTACACCCACCTCATATTTAAATGAAGGGCGAGCGATCATGGCCCAAAGGGACCTTGCACGGGAACATAGAATGGTTCCATCGTCCTTCACAGCCATGTCGACACTCTTCTACCTCGGACCATCGCGTCCGACGACGATCCTCGACGGTATACGTTGTGTAAGGGAAGGCGATCGCTGGCCTAGGTTCTTCATGTTGATGACTAACTTTAGAGGGCGAGCGAGTCGTCTTCTGACTTGATTTTGGAGGGTCCTTCCGCTACGCCCGCCTCGTATTTAAACGAAGGGTGAGCAATCGAAGCCCAAAGGAACCTTGCATGGACAGATCGTCGGTTTCATCGAATTTCGCGACCATGGCGGCACTTTTCTACCTCGGACCATCATGTCATATAACGATTCTCGACGGTATACGTTGTGCTAGGGGAGGCGATCGCTGCCTAGGTCCATCATGTTGATGACGAACTTTAGAGGGCGAGCGAGTCATCCTCTTTTTTGAGGTGTTTGCTCAGGCAGTAGCCTTTGGTTTGATGAGGCGGGAATCGGGGAGAGACTTCAGAAGTTTCCTCCTCTTGATTGAAGCATATAGATTCGGTCGCCGAGGTTGATCGAGGGGTCGGCTCGTATGAGCTTTTTGGCCTATTCGCGTTCGACTCTGGTGACCGTATCGGGAGATTGACGGGGCTCCGGCTAAGCCAATAAGCTATCCAACTTGCCCTCCTCGAACAATCTCCAGAGTTGTTTGAGGAGGTCGCGGCATTGGTTGGTGCTGTGGCCGGGACTCTTGTGGTAAGCACAATATTGATTGTGGTCCAGATGACCGTGGTCCCTTATTGCCTTTGGCTTGTTTAGCGGTTCGTGCCCCTTGATGGCGTAAAAAATGTGGGCCGGAGTTCGGTTGAACTTGTGGAGGAGATGAGCTTCCACATCCTCGAAAGCCTTGAGATCGTCGGGTGGCTTGCTGACCGCCTTTTTGGTTTTGTCGATCATCGTCTTTCAGACGGGAGGTGGCGTTCCCTCGCCTAGGCGGAGGGTGAGCAGCCTCCGCCTGGCCAGAAAGTCGGCAGCCTTAGCGCGGAAGATCACATAGGTTGGGGGGATGTTCTTTGTGAGATGCCTAAACATGGTCGAATGACCGTAGAATTCCCCCAGGACTGAGTAGAGAGCGAGCTCATCGCTGATGGGTTCGCCAGTGAGGACGGTTTCATCCACCCAGTCGATATAATCTGCGTCGGATTCGTCTTCCCCCTGCCTGATTTTCATCATGCGGTGGGGGCCTTCTGGTCTGGTGACCTTGGCGGCGAAGTATGACGTGAAGTCACTCGCCAGTTTCTCAAAGGAGATGATCGATCGCAGTGGAAGTGAGACGTACCACCTATGGGCCAGCTCGCCCAATGTTAACGGGAAAATTCGGCACTTGGTCGCATTTGATGCCCCACACTCAGTCCATCCGATGATCTTTCTACTGGTGCTTGCCCCAGTATCCAAGAGCGCTTTCATCTCGTCGAGCTAGCATTGCATAGCGGCCATCGCCGTGGCCTGGATGCTCATGGCTAGGTGCTCGGAGCGAGAGCTGAGGCGATCAAGTAATGACCCCCTGGCGTTCAGAGCGGGAGCCAGACGGATGACCTGTATTCGGCTGGGAGTTGGGTAGTCCGAACTCCTGGTGACGGACTCGAATTCCGTCGTCTAGTGGTTGGGGCCAGAATGCCCCGGTCGCCATGATGGATCACTTCCCAAGCAACTGAATACGGAACCATCCGGCCTTGCGAGAGCCTTTTCTCGCGAATCGGGGCTTTCTGACGATCGCTCGCCCAATAGCCCCTTGAACTTCTGTTTGCCCACGCGGCGGATGGCCGAGGGAGTTATAGCGGGCGTCGCGCATGCTCTTCGTCGCTCCTTTAGGATGGCCATAGCCTCCTCGATCTGTTTCGCGGTTTGGAACTGGTCGAGCGAAAGGCTGGGGCCGTCCCTCAGGTGCGGGATCGAGAGTCTCGCGTTGCCGCGACTATCCTCTGCCGTCGGCTGGGGCTCGGATCGAGCCGGGATATGATGTCCGGCGGTTCGTAGAGTGGCTCTCTTTGATGTAGTGGCGGGCTTCATGATTCTGACGGTTTTTCTTTGAAGAGCAGTGAGTGTCACTTCAAGTATATGCCCCGAGAACAGTGAGTGTTCTTCGGGACGGTAGGAATGAAAATGAAGGTTAAGACCCTCCCCTTCCTCTAGAGCCAATTGTTGTTACCCAAAATATTATCCGGAGATGAATATTGCTGGAATGGTCGAGTAACAAACAAATGCGAGAGCACTTCCGTGGAAAAAGTAAATAACACAAGATTTGCCGGGGTTGTTAGTCCCGGGCTTGAATGCTCTCGCGAGATATTATTAATACAAATACTTTGGAGTACAAATATTAATGTTAGAGTACAATTACAATGAGTGTAAAGACCCTAGTTATCTTAGCTATTGAGCGTGAATATTGCCGGAAGAACCAGATATGGGGTGCTGTGACGACTGGGAGAAATCGACGGTCTCTCACAGTGTGTATAAGCTGAGTATCTGAGCTCCTGGACTCGTGAATCTCTTCGAATCTGTACTGCAGGGAGTTCTTGCCTCTGCCGACCGTCTTCTGGTTGAGAGGTGCTGAGAGAGAAATCCTGAGATAGATTCGGGAGAGGAAGCCGAGAGTCTGAAAGTGTGTACGTATCTGGATGTATTTGCCAACATTTTTCTGTTGTGAATGGAACTGAGAGGAACCTTGAGTGGAACTGAGAGGAACCTTGAGTGGAACTGAGAGGAACTTTTTTCCAGTTGCTGGAGGTTCTCCATTTATAGGACTGGGAGTTGCTGGGCGATCGCCTCTGCTGTATTATAATAAGTGGGCGATCGTCTTTAGCACATGGGTTGGTCTCCTTAAAGTCCGAAGGAGTTGCTGGCTGCCAGAAATGCGAACCAATAAGAGGCCAACACGCGTCTGAGTCGCTTTCATGGGAGGCCCTACTTAGGACCTTTCGGCGGGTCTGTCGGTAGGTGAGGCCGTCCTTGTCACTGACAACTGTTGATGGGCTGGATTCAACAATCCATGTTCTGCGGCGCCTTTTGCAGATCTGCACATGGGTCCTTGTTTCGTGATCCAGTCTTCGTAGACTTTGACGGACGATGGTCTTGCTCGCGGCACAGGTCGGTCGTCCTAGGTCGGGCACCAGAGTCGATCGCTAGGTTCCAAAAGGCGATCGCCTTAAGAGTCGATCGCTAGATACTCGATGGTGGACTGTTACCTTCGTTTTGACAAGTTCGCCGTAGCTCCGTTGATCTTGGACTCGGTTGCTCGGCCCTTATATCGATCGCCGTCGAGGCGTATAAATCGCCGCAAAACACCTCCGTCGTTGAGTCATGTGCATAGTGTATTCCACGTCTCCTAGCTGAGGAAGTATGTTCCGGACCCGTCCCATGTTATTGATTTCGGGGACGTGGAGATCGAGAAGCATGTTACGTTTGAGGAGAGGCCCGTCAGAATTTTAGAGCGTCGAGTCAAACAGTTAAGGCACAAAACCATTCCTTTGGTTAAAGTGAAATGGTCGAGGCACGGAGTAGAATAGGCAACGTGGGAGTTGGAGGAGAATATGCGCTCGAGGTACCCCGAGCTTTTTGATTCTTAAGTTTCGGGACGAAACTTCTTTTTAGAGGGGGAGAATGTAATATCCGTACCTTTCTATTCTTAGCAGTTTTCATTTTTGGTGTATGTCTATTTTTATCGACTCGCTTGTAACCATTTCGACATTTTGAATCTACTTTATTCTTGGAGTTTTTCCATTTGGACGAGTTTTGGTGATGTTTTTAGGTGATTCTATTTTATGACATGTTTTGTCATTTGCGCGTTCGATTCTCATTAAACTCGTTCATTTATGTTGTTTCTTGTTTTGCTCATGTTCGCATGGTTGATTTGGTCGTGTTGAGACTTTCGGTTTGTTAATACGACGTCGTATCGGGATTTTTGGGCACTTGGGCCCTTTTTGTAATTTCATATAAGTTTAGGGAAATCCATATTCGTTGTCGTATTTCGGATTCCTGGGTAGTCAGAATGATGTTTTCTTGTAATGGTTAGACTCGTCATCGAATATCCTTCGTAGCCATATTTTCGGTTCGATAGTAGGTCCGAGTTTGAGTCATCGAGCAGTTTGGGCCGGTACCCAGGCTGCATCGGCCAGTGTTACGGCCGTAACACCCCATTCGTTACGGCCGCAATATTATCCTTGTTACGGCCGTAATGTAACACTTGTTACGGACGTAACAGCCCACTGTTTTAAGAACAGCGGGCAGGCCAGAAACCCCATTTTCATCCCTTTCTCTTTGTTTTCTTCATCCGGGCGACACCTGAGGCGATTCCACCAGTTTTGATCGGAGTTTTCTTCAAATTCCATCACCGTAGGCTCGTGCTAACATATCATCATCATCAGCGTAATTATCCTCCATCATCCGAATCCGAGGTATTTTCTTTAGGAACCCTAGCTTGTCAAATTTGGGGGGTTTCGGGTTTTTCTTGATTAATTCCGAATTGTCCATATATGTTGTATTATTCCTCACCGATTGTTGTTGTTGGGTGATTCCCATCTGTTTTCATCAAGTTAAATCCGTGAATTGTCGATTCGGGGAGATTTTACGTAAACCCTCGCCCGTATCGATTGAACGTTTATTGTCATATCTTGTAATCGGGGTTATGGTTGTATTCCATTCGATTATTGTTGTCTGTTAGGACTGAGTTATGTTGATCATTCATTTAGGAATCATCGTTTTCCATTCGGATCATTCGTAGCCGTTATTCATTCCCAATTCTTCGAAGATGTCTCAAAGGCAAGTACTTTATATTTGTTTACGCGTTCTAGTATTTAAATTATGGCCTTTCTTGGTGGTGTGGATGTATATATGTATGTTCACCTAGGGATTGATCCGACGGGGCCTCTAGGGATATGTTGCCGTGAGTTTCGTATCGCGAACTATGGTTAACGACCCAGGGATGTCCGACGGGGCTCTGCGGGGTATGGTGCCGTGAGTCTCGTACCGAGGTTAACTTTGAAATGTTTTGTTGGAGAAATGTGTTTTGTGCTTGTGCACCGTAAAATATTCCGGAATATAAATGATTTCTAAAATGATTTTTGGTGCATATTTTTATCTGATTAGAATGATAGTACAAATGGATTGTACTTGCACTAGTAGTTGTTGCTAACCCCTTAAATGGGGGAAATACTTTTTGTATTTCAGGTACAGGTCTTGGAGACAAGCGAGCATATGAGCCGTATAAGGATGATGGGCAAGCATGATACTGTTCAGTAGTCATTTGTTGGTGTTTTGTCCTGTCGTTTGTTTGTTGATGTCTTGTTTTGGGATTTCTGTATTATGAAATTGGTTTAAGTACTCGAGTACTTCCTTTTTGAATTTGTTAATGTTGTGTTCCCGTTTTGGGAAATGGATTTGATGTCAGATTGTATTTCTCGGATTTTAGTCTTTTATTTGAATGTCGTGGTTTGAGAAATTGTTCGATTATCAGTGATGTATGTCCTTGTTGTTTGTCGGTTCAGTTTGTTAGCCTGGTGGATTCCAAAGTGTGGGGTCCACGGCGCTGTAATACACCCTGAACGTCTTGGGGGTGTTACAGAAGGAAGGGAAGGGAAAACACAAAATACCGAAAGCAGCTTACACCATCACCCCTGAGCAAAAGGCTGAGATTTTTCGTGGATGAAGGCTACTTGGTGTCCCATAGGATATGCTGAAAATGTAGGGAGGTGTGTTAACTTCAAGGAGAACAAGATAACTGGATTGAAGAGCCATGATTACCATATCCACAAGATCTTTCCACCAAATTTTTTCGAACTCATACCTTACCTCATGATCCATCTTCCTCGCCAACTTTTATTAACAGGCCCGTCCAGTAAACATGGATGTTTCTAATAGAAAGGCAACTTGGTGACTACAAGGACTCTGTGACTAATAAGTCTGCACCTGAAGGATGTCTAGCCGAAGCATATCTTACATGGGAGTGTGCAACATATACCAAGTTCTATTTGGGCGTGGTGGATCCCACACCCGAGCCAATACCAACCATTCCAGTGCAATTTAATCTCTCCATCATCACCAACAAAGTTAAAACAGTACCGCCCCACCACTCGCAGCCCCTGTGAGAAGTAAGAAGCCTTATATAGATTATGCAGAAGTGTTGCTTTTAACCTCAAACCAGAAAGCTTTTCTTAACACTACTATTGATTTCTATTAGGTGATTATCGCAATATTTTTTTGTAATTTAGGGTTATTTGTTGTTCGTTGGATATTAGTGTTGATTGTTGAATTTATTGGGATATTAGTATTGATTGTTGGACTTATTAGGATATTGGTATTGATTGTTAAATTTATTGGGATATTATTGATTGTGTTGGAATGATATTGAATTTGTTAGGATATTAGTACTGATAGTTAAATTTGTTGGGAAATTAGTGTTGATTGTTGAGTTTATTGGGATATTAGTGTTGATTGTTGAATTTGTTGCGATATTGTTGTGTTAATTGTGTTGGAATAATTATTGAATTTGTTGGGATAGTGTTGATTGTTGAATTTATTTATTTTGTTGAATTTATTTATTGTTGAATTTGTTGGTATCTAGTGTATATTGGTGTGTGTGAGTTTAGCTAATGTGATATTTTGTGAATGTGTACAACTTAAGTGGATAAAATTAAGAGAATAATGGGTGGTAAGAAAAAGTCGAAGACTTTGGAGTCGGGGGAGAGTTCAGAAACTTCTAATCGTGCAGATCCTGTGGGTAAGTATGTGGATATCAAAGTAACTCTCGCGTACGTGATCTAGTACAAAATAGTGGGCTGAAGTTTAAGGATGGAAACTTGTACCCGGTAGATGATATATCACGGCTAGGTGCTTATCTTATTAGAATCCCATACCGAGGACGACCCCTACTACTTTCGAGACGACTCAACCTCGTATGCCTCTTATACACCGCATTCCCTTCCCTCCTCCTGCATCTGAGAGACACGGAGATACACCGAGCACGTCATCTGATGTGCCTTCCGATCACCGTCGACTCTATTTATGCCTCCTATGGTACCAGCGATTTCAAAGATCGATGAGAAAGGAGTCCACCTACCATATAGCTTGGTTAATCCAATGGAGGCGTATGTGTTCCAGCCGTGGCCTGAGAAAATAATTTGGCGGACATGTCGGATATCTAATACGAAGTAGTACGCGGAGCTTGCAGAAGACCTCCTGTCCTTGCTGACGACCTCCCGTCCTTGCCAACGGATAAACTTTAGCTAACCCACCTCAGACGACCAAATTTTAGCCGACGGCCAGCCAGTTTAGCTGACGGTTATCTGTTTTAGCTGACGACTTTTTGCTGTCGGCTAAAGTCTGAATATTGATAGTGATATTATTCATTCTCCTTTATTTTTTTATAACATTAACAATAAAAAGTTGATGAAGCACGTTTAGAGACTTTCATGTACTTTGTTTGGTACTTAAACATAAACATTTTGTTAACATTTAATGTTGAATATCAAGTTATTTATATTTACAATCCAAATTCAACCACACATTTGTGGATACTGCCATATTAGATTTTGATTTCTTTATTGTTACACATATAAGCACTTTATATGCTCGTTGATATATTTGTATTAACAAAATAATATTGGTTACTACCTACATTCTAAAATAAAAAATAACATTATCTACTCATTTGAGAAGAGTAATCATACATTTATTTACGTTCTAATTATTTTATATACATGTAAATAACTTCCCAACTAAAAGTTATTCACGTAACCAAAACTTCAGGTAACTGAAGAAACCCAAGAATCATTGATAACAACCACATAAATAATGAAAGGTAATTAGAGAAATAATGATATTGTTATGAAGTACATTAACATGTTACATTTGGATACATTTTATATATGTTCGTATATTTACAACTAAAAATAGAAATATATGGAATTAAAAGTATAGCGACAGTAACCAAATATTCCAGATCGTAAGAAAATATTGAAATGAAAGAAATAAGAAAAATAATTGAAAATACAATAACCATATATATATATATATGAGATGATAATAACAACTACAATATTAAAAATAAAGTTACAATTTATATAAGAATAAGATGTATTTAAACAAATGATGAGCGTAATTAAAAAAAGAATGACATTCTAGTAACGGAATTACAATAAACTTACACAATCACATATAGTTCAGTATTTATACATAACATCACAAAATTAGAAACTACTCTAGTGTTGGCGGCTCTGAATTAAATCATTCCTTCGCAAGTGCTAATTAGGGACAACATCGGGCTCAGACTAACATCTCTGCGGCATGTCCATTGCGGAGCGTAGACTGGCTCTGATATCAACTTATGCAGCTAGAAGCGTGATAAAATCGTAAACGTCCGTCGATTCTTAGAATATCAGGAAAATTATACGCAAAATGTGATTTACGTGATTATTTTGTTAATTCAAGATGAATACCGGAAGAACACAAATAAAGTACGAGAAAAGGGATAAACCCTATATTTTCCTATTCAATATTCAACTCCATTACAATATTCCTCAAACTCCTATTTATAACAGATAAAAATAGAATTTAGGTGCCTAGGCCCTAAAGTCTGACCCAATAACAACTACTTAAGCCCTAAAACTATATAAAATATAAATAGTAATAAACAATGAAATACAATCATATCTCTGTCATTAATGATGAAAAGTATAATATAATAGTTAATATAATTAGGAGATATAATTTTTCAATACTAGTATAATTTGATATTATTTAGTTTTCTTATTCTAGTTATTTTTCTAGCGTAGCTACCCGGATTACTCGCCCTCTTAATCAGTAGCAGCGCCTCCTCCCGGCCCCAAATTTTGGCCCTGCCTCGCGCCCTATGCGGCCGACTACTCTTCATCATTGTTTTCCTTGATATTTGGCCTCAAATCAGCGAACTTTGATATACAACACCCACAGCACCCCGAGGTGGAAGTCTTGGTTGGCTTACAACCCACATCACCCGAACGCGGAAGTCCTTCAAATCGGCTGGCTAAGGCAATCTGACTGCTTTTCTCACTAGCTGATATGAAATTCAACAGCCTTGATTGACGATCCGATCCAGTTCGATCCAACAATGCATAAAGGACACTACGTGTCTAGACAATAAGACGACAGGAGTTTCGTCCATGCAACCGAAGCCACCCGTTGCGATAAGAAGTAAAAGATGTAATTAATCCACCGACATGCCTGCCTATAAAACGATAAACAGTAGGACGAACATGATGGTTGTAAATATTTTCAGCCGAGTCATAAAAAGAGGCACCTTAAAAGCTCAAAAAATAAGACTGATCTAAAAACTCATATAGCCCATTCTAAGCATAGCCAATTTCACTTTTTTTACAGAGGGGTGCTAACCCGGCCACCCAACCCAGCAGGTCAGGGGCGGGCCGGCCATAGTGTGCTAATTCATTTTTTTTTTTCAATTTTCATTTGTGTTCTAATTCATACTTAAGAATAGTAATATATTATCCATATTTTTTCATATTTATTTACGTGTACGGCATCAAGTCAACATGATCCTTATAACATCTTGGGACAATTGGTTCGAATATCTTGTGAATTTGGGAGACAAAGTGGATATGAAAAACTCACTTCAAGCATTTGACACCTGCTTCTAAATAATTTTTAGTTTTTTTTCGAGAACCGACCACTACCAAAATTCGCACTTTAGCTGATAATCGACCGGAGAACGACTGACGACGGACGTCGATCGTCGACCAAAGTCAAAGTTTAGCCGACGAGTGAAATAGTCATCGCCTAAAATAGTTTAGCCGACGACTTCATGTCATGTCCTCGGCTAAACCTTCGGCTGAGTCGTCGAGTACCTATATACCGTCGGATAAAGTGTCTATACTTTAACCGACGACTACTTCATATTTTAGCCGACGACACAGATCTAGTTGTCGGCTAAAGTATATTTATTTATTTTTTGAATTTTTATCAATAATTTATTTCCTAAAATTTTTTATTACCGTAAAATAAAATTATTTTTTTAAATAAAACACATAATTTAATAAATATAAAATTTAGCATAAAAAACGAATAAATAAATTATTTTTGCACAATATAATAAATAAAATATTTGAAACGTTGTATACATGTAATCCATCTAGCTCAGCGTCAATGTACTATTTCATAGAGGCGAAGGACGCGGGTTCGAGTCTCACCATGCGCATATACTGAGATTTATTTCTTGCTGGCGAGTTCTAATCTTCGCGGTTCATTTTCGGGTCGGAATGGGTACAAGTTGAATTGTATGTAGTTTTTTTAATTTGGAGTTTAGCCGACGACAATCCCTAGCTATCGGCTAAACCCTTAAGACTTTAGCCAATGGCTCAGATGTTGTCAGCTAAAACAGATAGAGTTTAGACGACGACCTTTTGTCATTGTCGTCGGTTAAACTTTAGCCGACCCACCTCGGCTGGCCAACTTTTAGCCAACGGCACCGACCACTTTAGCCGACAATTATCGGCTTCAGCCCATAATTTTCTGTTGTCGGCTAAAGTCTAAACATTGGTAGTGGACTTTGATTGTTAAATTTTTTAAGTAATTAGAAAAAATAAAAAGAAATTATATATTCAAAAATTCTTCTAAATAAGAATCTGTTGATTTATTTTTATTTTTTTGTTAAATGTATTTTAAAAATAATCAAATGTCAAATTTTTTCTGTAAAAATCAATGCGACAAGTATTCGCGAGACTATCTAAATCAATGAAACCACTAACCAAACCAAACCAAACCAAACATACCTAGTAAATCCCGCTCAAAGTTTGAACAATTACTTTTGGTTCAAAAATTTTCTTTAAAAAAACAAGGATTAGGATTCAAACCGAGTTTTAAAAATGAATCCTTAAATTTTAAAATATCCCGATGCGATAAATGTTAAAAAACCGGGCATCATATTTCAAATTGCATAAGCCCAAGACGGACGATCAAAATTCAGAAAGTATGGTTTCCTAAAGGAACCATAATACCGAATATCGTTTATTTGCCAAATACAAAATGACCAAGAATCGGTTGGATCCCAAAAAATCAAAATTAATATTTCATCAATTGATATTTTTTATAATTATATTTTCAGTATTTGGTATTTAACTCAAGGGGAGTTATATTTTTAAACGGGGAGATATATTTCTCAGCGGGAGGTTTACCCGTTGTCATATTTAATTTTTTTCGATTTTATGATTTTTATGCACTTTTTGCTTATGACAAAAAGGGGGAGAAAAATGAGAGAATAGGAGAATACGAGTCATGGACGAATGACGAGAAAAATAAAAATAATATGCCGATCAAGAAAGGGGGAGAAAAGGCGAAGGAGAAGAAAGTCGAGAAAATAAAAGAAGAAGTTGAAAAAGAAAAAACGAGAAGAAGTTGAAGAGAAGAAAAGTAAAGATGGGGAGAAGAAAACTAACGAAACGGACAAAGCCGAAAACTTTGATCTGTACTATTTATATTTTTGCAGGTATAAAATCCCATCAAAGGTTGTTGTTTTGTCATCATCAAAAAGGGGGAGATTGTTGGAATATTCTATTCCACATAATTATAAAATGGTTTTGACGATGAGTTGTTGATCAAAGAAAATAACAATAAAACGAAGCAAAAACAACAATAAATCAAGAGGAATCGAAGTCGTACAAGCTGGGCAGAATAGCAGATAACGCACGCTAGGAAACAAACTAGCGCATGCTAAATGAAGGACCTAACATACGCTATGAATATAGTATAATGTACGTAATATAAAGTTAGCAGAAGATGTCACCTGATGGATAATGTACGCAACAAAAGAAAGATAACGTACGTAATTGGACGATCTTAACGTACGTAAGCCTACATGCTTAACGTACGTAATGAGGTTTGAATCTGAATTCAAACATTGGAACTGTCGAACGGGAAGATGAAGTCATGAAGTAAAGTAAAAAAAGGCATGCAATGGATACATGTGTTAACGTAAGCTACGAAGCCAGTTTAGTGTACGCAACATAATGAACTTAACGTATGTAAAGGAGAAAGCTAACGTATGTAAAAGATGGATAGAGAAGCTACTGGACTACTTTGTATTGAGCTTAACGTACGTAACAAGAAGATGTTAACATACCTAACATATCTAACATACGCTATGGAAGAAGGGTAACGTACGTAATGAAGGCAGCACGAGCTAAGGGCTAGTTGAGGCTTTAAACCTATAAATACCAAGGCATTTGGTATCTTTCACAACAACAACTCCAAGCTAAGCATATACACTTCATATATTGTTATATTCATCTTTGTTGTTGTAATCGAGCTATATTGTCAATTGTTTGAGTGTTCATACACTAAACCATATACACGAGAGGAAAAATATGATTGTAGATTGATTCAGTATTAGGATCGTTGATCCGGCATTATTAGAATCATATCTAAATCTAAGTGAGGTTTGTCTAGTACCAATCGAAAGCTAGATAGGTTGATTCCTTGTCCGATAGAAAAGGAAAACGGTTTAGCTTGGACCGACAAAAAGACAAGAACATTACGGTTTATCTTGGACCGATTGAAGACGAGATTGTAATGGTATCCCTCAAACCGATAGAAGACGAGGTGTAGAGGTTGATCTTAAGCCTAAGGAAAAAAATACGAAGAGAGGACGTAGGCATATTGGCCGAACCTCTATAAATATTGTGTCGTTTATCTTCCGCAATTTAATTACGCTTCTGCAAACGCAAAAGAGTTTGAAAACTCTACTCTGCGATATTATCCACCATTCTAGGCGGGGTATCAAATTCCCAACATGTAGTATAAATAAAACTAACAAGATAAATAAAAAGAAAATATATATACCTTGAGGAACTTGTAGTCCATTTATTCTTGATATATGTTAATTTTCAATCTTTTTCATATCTTCTCTAATACACCGCCATTGAGTTTTTATTTTAATCAACATTTCACTAGTATTGTTCGCCCATCATCATCTTGGCCACCTCCACCGCCCATCCATCTCAGCCATCAAATCCTCCTCCATATCAGATTCCTTGAATATCCTCTCTTAATCCCTCTTATCTTTTCTCTATCTATTTTGAAATAATTATAATGTTCAGCATATATTTTGTTGACCTAGATGATTAATTGGGGTTAATGTACGTGTTGAAGATATTAGCTGGTTGAAATATTGAATGGGAAGTTGGAAGGGGTCGACCATGACTGACTCATGCTGTTTAGTGACTGTGTGGAATCTGTTCTGTATCTGAATTTAAGTTAAACTCAGTTTGGAAATATATGTCGTTATGCAGTCGGATGCTGAAGAATATATGGTTGGTTACTCGATTATAAAATTTGAATAACCCGTTTTTATTCTCGATTATAATATTTTTATTTATATATTGAATTGTTTAATTTTGCAATGCCAACTATAATTTTGTGAGTACTTGCAATCAGTAGTTTGATTTCCTAAATATTGAACTTATATACCTACACTACTAAAATTACCATTTTAGCCGACGACTCGCCGGAGGACGGCCGCCGGTCGGTCGTGGTCGTCAACTGAAAGTCGAAAGTTTAGCTAACGGCGCTCATGTTGTCGGCTAAACTACTCTAGCTGATGACTTTACTTTTGATCGTCATCTAAAGTTCTACAATTCGTCGGCTAAAGTGGAGTAGTTTAGCCGACGACTACAAGACTTTAGCCGACGACTTGGAGTTGTTTAGTCGACGACTGCCATACTTTAGCCGAAGGCTTGTCGTCGACTAAAGTCTTATGTGTTTTTTTGTGCAGAATATCAACATTTCACACTTCAAAACACACCATTTACACCACACTCAAAAATTATAAAACGAGAATACAAAAAATAACAATTTTATCTGGTTTGATCACTCAAGAAATCATATTGAAGGTATGTTTATTGAACTTTGATATTATTTATTTATATTATGCATATATATATATAATGTTATTTTGATGATTATTGTAACACCGCCAATACTCATAAGGGTTATTACACACCGCAGAACCTTCATCAAGGTCTACCAGGCTAAAATATTCACACAACTCCACAATAATCCCATAAAGATACAATATTTAATAACGTAAATTAGGCTGTGGCTTCGGACAAAATATTTTAATTTTAACACAGTATGACATAATCTAAAATAAATCCATTTCCCACACAGGGGACTTCAACAATTAACTTTAAAGCAGGAAACATTTACTCAAACGACTCTGACAGATATCATGAACATACTAAATGAACACCCCAAACTTGAGCCTCATAACATCATGCTTGACCATTCTTTGCATGCGTCTGCCGTGCTGGTTTCTCAGATCGTCCGATACCTGAAATGCATGAAATGCATTTTCCCCAATTAAGGGGTTAGCATTCGAATGGCTAGTACAAGTACACAATTACACAATATTATATACAAACACAATTCAACACTATTATCACATTTGGAAAACATTTAAGAAAATAATATTCTGGAATAATAAGTTTCATCGAAACATCATCATAATGATCACAAAATCACATATCATCGCAAAATCAACCACACTTGGTAACCCACGGCCGTGCCCCTTAGCATCGACCCTAGAGGTTCTGTCGAACCATCCCCTTGTGGGAAACCACTTCTGTGACCGTGCCCCTTAGCATTAGTCCCCAGAGGTTCCGTCGAACCGTCCCCAGGTGGAAGAACCACAACACACACATACAAGTTTTTCATAAATCATCATTCATGTCAAATTCGCATCATACATAACATAATGTAATACATGTACTTGCCTCGGTTATTCGACACGAAGAAACAGTGAACGAAAGGGACTTCAGTCCGATTCTCTTCAATAATTCGTTCATATCACATAACGATATTCAATCAACCACAACACCTCATAAACATAAGAAATTGTTTTATGTTCTACCCTTTGGAATAATTCATCGAACATTACGAAGTCATAATCGATCTTAATCAATTAACAATGGAAATATTGAAATCTAATCCACAAAAATTCAAAGAAACAAAGGATTACAATTATATAATTATAATCTAACATCAATGTAATCTAATTCGAAATAGGAAAACAAAATTGCAACAAAACTCCCAAAATCCCAAAAACTAGTGTTGTAGGAGTTTACCTCGATTAAGATGGTAAAAGATGACTAGGTGTTGATAACTTCGTATTAGGAATTTGAAAATATTGATGGGTGATGATATCTGGCCGAAATTTACCCTTACACTTGCCCAAGATCACTAAAGTCGTCGGAAGGAGGAAATGAAAGTGAAAAATAACGAAAATTGGCCACTGATGTCATATATATACTAATGGCACTTAGTGTGCACTATGGGAAGGTTTAGCGTGCGCTAATGGGCAAAAATGAAGTCCAGTAGTTTCTGCCCAGTCCCCTTAGCATGCGTAAGGTGTGTGTTAGCGTGCGCTACCTGGTTCGGTCCAGAATTCCTGAACTTTCTGTCCAACTCCAGAATGTTCTGTCCAACCTCCTTAACATGCGCTAATAGGACATTAGCATGCGCTAGTTGACTCATTCCAGAACCCAAAAACCTTCTGTCCAAGCTCATTAGCGCGCGCTACGGGCAAGGCTAGCGTGCACTACAATATTACATTAACGCACGCTATCTTCAAGTTTAGCGTGCGCTAACTGCTCTGCTACAGAATACAATTGTGAAGTCAGGTCTGAACAACCATGACTCGAAAGGTACAAAACTCGATAGTTACCGACAAACAACGAAGCGTCAGCGAGGAACAGCAACATACAAGCTCAAGCTCTAATCAAACACATAATTCAATCTAGGGCTGAGCACCGGGCCTAACCCAGCCCGGATCGACCCGGTCCGAATTGAGCCGGAATATAAAGGGTCGACTTTATCGACCCAAAGCTTGGACCTATTCGGAACCGGGCCAACCGGGTCGGTCCGGGCTGACCCGGTTTTAGACCGATTTAGTAAACAAAATCTTGTTGCATATTAAGTGTCTTGTTATTACATCCAAAATGCTTTCTTCTTTAGATACTCCCATAAAATATAGGTATCAATCTTAATATCTTCATTTAGTCACGAATCTCCCAAGTTCAACAATATTTTAGGATAAATAAACTTAATTAGAATAATATGCAATCATAGTCGAGCCATTAATCATCATTATTTCATCACCACCGAGGGTAAGTTACAATAAAAAAATATTTTTATGTATTTTTATTTGTACCGGGCTGTTCCAGGCTGGACCCGAATTTTCCGGGTTTTGACCCGGTCCGGCCCGAAACCCGAATTTTTTTAAAAATGCAAACCCGGGTCAGGTCCGGTCCGGGTTCGGGTAAAATCCGGGTCCAGTCCATTTGTGCTCAGCCCTAATTCCAACCATCCGATAGAGCGGAAAAAACAATTTCGATAACAATGCTCAAAATTATGGAAAAATTACAAAAGGGCCCAAACTCCCGAAAAATCACGATTTGAGGTCAGATACCAATCTACGAAAACCGTAACAGGTCTAAAAATATTAAATGAATTTGTAAAAACAACGAAGCGTCAGTTTCGAACAAGATTTAATAGAATCGAGCCTCGACGTGGAAAAGTTATACTAATACACATATTCTCATAAAACAACTTCAAAACTCGTCTGAATGGTCAAGAATGCAGAACAAAGTAGTTTCAGAATACCAAAACAATTACAAGTGAGTCGTCCAAAAAAGGGAAATACACCAAAAATAGAAATTACTAAAAATAGAAAGTGCGGATATTACATTCTCTCCCTCTAAAAAGAAGTTTCGTCCCGAAACTTATAAATTGAATAACTCGGGATATACACTTTCATATTATCTTCCATCTTCCATGTAGCTTCTTGTGGCGTTCCAAAATCTGGATCGGTTACTCCTCAAATGTGATGCCAGGGCCCAGCTCAATTTCTCCATAGTCGATAATGTGACTAGGATCCGGTACATATTTTCTTAGTTGGGAGACATGAAATATGTTATGCACGTGACTTAAGGACGGCGGCAAACCCAAACGATATATAAGATCCCCGACTCGCTTTAAAATCTCGAAAGGTCCAATGTACCTCGGACTAAGTTTACCCTTTCGACTGAAGGGGTAAACTCCCCGAGTCTGCGATACCTTCAGAAACACATGGTCTGCAACCTCAAACTCTAACGACCGACGACGGATGTCCGCATAAGACTTCTGTCAACTCTGAGCAGTCAACAGTCTATCACGAATCAAGGCAATCTTCTCCCTCGTCTCAACTAACAAATCCGATTCGGTACCAATCATTTCAGGTGCATCATCCCAACACAGTGGCGATCTGCATTGCCTCCTGTACAAAGCCTCAAACGGTGCCATCTTGATCTAGGCGTACCAAATATTTTTGTACGTAAACTCGATCAATGGCAGGTGCGACTCCCAATCATTTTTCCATTCTACAGCGCAGGCTCCCCACATATCTTCAAGTGTCTGAATCGTACGCTTTGACTACCTATCTGTCTGGGATGATATGATGTACTGAGTCTCAACTCAGCCCAAATCAAGTTCATTCTGGTCTGAGTCCTAGGCATGTTGGTAATAAAATCCATAAAATTATCCTCCTACTTCCACTCTAGAATATGAAGTGGTTGCAATACGGGCCACTGATGTTTGATCTTAACCTACTGAAAGGTTAAGTATTTCGATACAGACTCACTAACATCCTTCTTCAAGTTACCCCACCAAAAGTTACTCCTTAGATCCTTGTACATTTTACTTGTACCAGGATATATGGAATATGGCGTAGTATGAGCATCTCTCAAAATTTTCTGTCCCAACTCATTATCGCATGGTACACACAATCTTCTACAAAATCTCAGAACTCCGTGATCTTGAATTAAAAATCCAGGATCTTTACCCCTCACATCCTCCCCCAACTGAACTAAAAACAGGTCATCATCTTGGCTCGCCTTGATGTCATCAATCAAGGACGAAGTGATTTCCAATGCATATAAATGACCCTGAACTCTCTGAAACCAAAGATCGATGTTCTGACCAATTAAGTCTCGCCGGATCCTGCTTTGAGGCGTAAGTACCTCTAAAATTTTAAGTGACGTCGGATTACGACTCAATGCATCTACTACTACGTTCACCTTGCCTGGATGGTAAAGAATCTCAAGATCATATTCCTTGATTAATTCTAACCTTCTACGTTGTCTCATGTTCAATTCCTTCTGGCTGAAAATGTACTTCAGACTTTTATGGTCCGTGTAAAGCTCACACGACGATCCGTAAAGATAATGCCTCCAAATCTTCAAAGCGAGAACGACCGCAGCTAATTCTAAATCATGAGTAGGATAATTTGCTTCATATGGTTTCAACTATTGAGACACATAAGCAATCACACTATCGCTCTGCATCATGACACAACCAAGCCCGAGACCTGAAGCATCACTATAAATCACAAAATCATCGGTTCCTTGTGGCAAGGCTAGAACTGGTGCGGTAGTTGAATGCCTCTTCAACTCATCGAAGCTATTCTGCTTATCCACATTCACTCAAATTTTTGAGTTTTCTGAAGTAACTGCATAAGTGGTCGAGCGATCCTGGAAAACCCCTCGACGAATATATGGTACTACCCCGCAAGTCCTAGAAAACTTCTCACTTCTTTCACATTCTTAGGTGGTTCCCATGCCAGTACCGCCTCTATCTTCAACGGATCAACCCGAACTCCTTACACTGAAATCACATGCCCGAGGAACGTTACTTCATTGAGCCAAAACTCACATTTGGAAAACTTCGCATATAACTGCTCAGCTCCCAAAGTATCTAATACAATACTAAGGCATTCAGCGACTACAAATTTGTCCATATATTCGATAAACGCCTTGTTGATCAACTACATGAACACTGCTGGGGCGTTGGTTATCCCAAAAGACATAACCACAAATTTGTAATGGCCGTATCTCATCCGAAAGTAGCTTTCGGTATATTGCTATCCCGAATCTTCAACTGATAATAGTCCGTCCATAAATCAATCTTCGAGAATACTGTCGCTCCCTGAAGCTGACCAAACAAGTCATCAATATGGGGCAAAAGAGTATTTATTTTTGATGGTCAGCTTGTTTAATTCTCGATAGTCGATACATAAACAAAGCGATCCATCTTTCTTTTTAACAAAAAGCACCAGTGCGCCCCAAGGTGATGCGCTCGTTCGGATGTACCCTTTATCCAACAACTCCCCCAACTGTTTCTTCAACTCTATCATCTATGATGGTGCCATATGATACGGTGCCTGAGAAACAGGAGCTGCATTTGGCTCTAGATCAATAGGAAACTGGACTTCTCCCTGCGGTGATAATCCCGATAAGTCATCCGAAAATACATCGGTATTCGTTAACGATTGGAATCAACGATATCTCAACTCCACCATCTTCTACCTTCAAAGCGTATCACCAGTATCGTACGTAACTCTGGTTCAGGAGTTTCATCGCCTTCAAGGCTTTGACCACACTTCCCGATATGCCCATTTTACAATCCACAAGAGTATGTTCAGTGTCCGATAGTCCATGATAGCACCATGACGATTCAGCCAATCATCCCCGAGGATCAAATCCTTGCCCTTTAAGTCTACAACGATGAGGTTCAACGGCCAATGTAGGTTCTCGATCCTCACTGGATAGTCTTTGACTTCCCAGTTTCCAACCATACGATCCCCACTAGGCATACCCACTACGAACGGATCACACTTGAATAAACAGTCATAACCAATATGATGTATACAATCCATGCAATAAAAGAATGAGTAGCACCAGAATCAAATAGCACCGAAAATGGATGAGAAAGTATCTAAGTGGCACCTTATGTCATTGAAGCATCTGCCTCCTCTGTGCGTCTCATATGGTATAGACAGGAATATATTAATCCTACACTCGACACTGCCCGACGGTCCGGCTAACGCCGACCTCTACCACGACTAGAACTCTGAGGACTATGCAAAACCGGAGCCTTCTGACTGACACTAGGTTCTTCTTGTGTTGTAGTTACCATCGGAGTTCTCCCTGTTCTGGCAACTGCCTCGCAATGAGCCGCACGATGACCACTTGGTCCGCACGAGTAACAAGTAACCAATGAAAACGGACAATTCTTCACCAAGTGCTCACTCCGACTGTAGTTAAAACACAACCTGTTACTAGGAATGAAGGACTGAACCGAACGGTTACCATGGGAGCCTTCAGCTTGATGAAACAATCTTCTCCCTGATGCGGGAGCAAATTGCGGCTTAGAAAACCTACCACCCTTACCCGTTGAGAAGTTGGCAGTAGTCTTCTATTTCTTAGACTCAGAACCAAGCTCTGATTCTGGAACAACCATCTCAATCGCCAAAGCACGGTCCTGATATTCTTTCAACATAGCGCACATAAGTGGTGCCATGCTCTGTCTGGTATACGGCTTCATACACATGTTAAACTAGCGGATCTTATCTACTTCAGTTCTCACGTGATCTCTCACATAGCCCAACTGATGATTATAGGTAATGATGGCCTGGGTTATCTGTACGTCCTGTGGCGTAGCTGTAAAGAACTCGATGATTCTATGCTCTCGAACCGGCGACGGACAATACTCCGCCTCCATGGTGGTCTAGGTGCCACTACCTCCCACCATTCAGCGGCTTCTTTGTCCAGGAGGTATTGGGCAATAGGCACCCTCCTAGCATCTGGACAAGCCACGGCATCTCCCAACCCAAGGAATCAGTAGAACCAGCAAAACGAGGGGGGGTGCATATCCGTCACCTTCTAAATCTATTTGCTGGCTTCGTGTTCCGCAGTCGGGGGGTGGGGGGTTCTGGTACCCATCTTGAGATATCTGAGCCAATTGAGCTACCAACTGCCGAAGAATAGCGGTAGCTCCTATTTTGCTGTTATTATCCCGATGGTTGGTCCTGGCTAACTGATAAGTCCTGTGTCCGTCAGAACTCAAGGGCATAGTAATCGGCACTGAAAGTGAAGCCGAATCTGCGGATGACTGGGAAGGCGTAACTCCCTCATCAGCAGCACCGCGGCCACGGCCTTGGCCGCATCCCCGAGTTGGTCTACCACGACCTCTCAACATACTGAAGAATAAAAAACAAAACTAGACAAGATCAGCATAGTTCACAATTTACATCGTCGGAACCCCAACTCACGATTCTAATTCACATAGGAAAAATAGTACAGAAGCGTAATAGTTTGAGGAGACTTACAGTCGCGGGTCGCACGAAGATATCGTAGCACGATGATGTTAGGCACAACAACTGACTCTTACGACTCAACTGATAGACCGAAATTGACCGACATCCTAAGTATTCACAGCCTAAGCTCTGATACCATAAATGTAACACCCCAATACTCATAAGGGTCATTACACGCTGTAGAATCTTCATCAAGGTCTACTAGGCTAAAATATTAACACAACTCCACAATAATCCCATAAAGATACAATATTTAATAATGTAAATTAGACTATGGCCTCTGCCAAAATATTTTAATTTTAACACAGTATGACAGAATCTAAAATAAATCCATTTCCCACATAAGGGACTTCAACAATTAACTTTAAAATAGGAAACGTTTACTCAAACGACTCTGTCAGATATCATGAACATACTAAAATGAACACCCTAAATTCGAGCCTCATAACATCATGCTTGACCATTCTTTGCATCCGTCTCTCGTGCTGGCTCCTCAAATCGCCCGATACCTGAAATGCATTTACCCCAATGAAAGGGTTAGCATTCGAATGGCTAGTGTAAGTACATAATTACACAACATTATATACAAACACAATTCAAAACTGTTATCACATTTGGAAAACATATGAGAAAACAATGTTCCGGAATAACAAGTTTCATCGAAACATCATAATCATAATGATCACAACATCACATATCATCCCAAATCAACCACACTTGGTAACCCACGGCCATTCCCTCTAGCATCGACCCCCAGAGGTCCGTCGAACCGTCCCCAGGTGGGAAACCACTTATGCGACCGTGCCCCTTAGCATCGGCCACCAGAGGTTCCGTCGAACCATCCCCATGCAGAAGGACCACATCACACACACACGTTTTTCATAAATCATCATTCATGTCAAATTCGCATCATATATAACATAATGTAATACATGTACTTGTCTCAGTTATTTCGACATGAAGAAATAGTGAACTAAAGGGACTTCGGTCCGAATTCTCTTCAATAATTCGTTCCCATCACATAACGATATTCAATCAACCACAACACCTCAGAAACGTAAGAAATTATCCTAAGTTCTACCTTTAGAATAATTCATCCAACACTACGAAATCATAATTGATCTTAATCAATTAACGATGGAAATCTCGAAATCTAATCCACAAACCTTCAAGGAAACAAAGGATTACGATTATACAATCATAATCTAAATATCAATCTAATCTAATTCGGACTAGGAAAATGAAATCGCAACAAAACCCCCATAACCCCAAAAACTAGGGTTCTAGGAATTTACCTTGATTAGGACGATCAAAGATGATTAGATGTTGATAACTTCATACTAGGATCTTGAAAATGTTTATGGGTGATGATATCTGGCCGAAATATACCCTTACAGTCGCCCAAGATCGCTAAAGTCGTTTAAAGGAAGAAATATAAGTGAAAAAGGACAAAAATTGGTCGCCGTTGTCATATATATACTAATCGGACTTAGTGTGCGCTATGGGAAGGTTTAGCGCCTGCTAACGGGCAAAAATACAGTCCAGTAGTTTTTACCTAATCCTGTTAGCATGCACTAAGGTGTGTTAGCATGCGCTACCTGGTTCGGTCCAGAATTCCTGAACTTTCTGTCCAACTCCAAAACGTTCTGTCCAACCTCCTTCACGTGCGCTAATAAGACATTAGCATGCACTAATTGCCTCATTCCATAACCCAGAAACGTTCTGTCCTGCCTTATTAGCGCGCTCTATAGGCAAGACTAGCGTGCACTACAGTATTACATTAGCGCGCGCTATCTTTAAGTTTAGCGTGAGCTAATTGCTCTGATACAGCAATACAATTGCGAAGTCATGACAGCACGACCACGACTCGGAATGTACAAAACTCAATAGTTACCGAAAAATAACGAAGCGTCAGCGAGGAACAGAAACATACAATCTCAAGCTCTAATCAGAAACATAATTCCAACCATCCGATAGAGCGGAAAAATAATTCCGATAAATGCTCAAAACTATGAAAAAATTACAAAACGGACCTAACTCCAAAAAATTATGATTTGAGGTCAGATAACAATCTCTGAAAACTGTAACATGTCTAAAACATTAAATGAACTTGTAAAAACAACAAAACTTCAGTTTTGAACAAGATTTAATAGAATCGAGCCTCAACGCGGAAAAATTACACTAATACGCATATTCTCATAAAACAACTACGAAACTCATTCGGATGGTCAAGAATGCAGAACAAAGTAGTTTCAGAATACCAAAATAATTATAAGCGAGTCGTCCAAAAATGGAAATATACCAAAAATAAAAATTACTAAAAATGATAAGTACGGATATTATAATTATGAACATGTTTAAGAATTAATTTGTTCTCTTGAAGATTTCTTGGTGTATGTATAGCATATATCGATGACTATATGATCAAGTATTGGTTTTTTGCATAATATATATGAGTTTGAAATCTTGAAGTCGAGCTATGATGATTGAAGTCGTAATTTTTGTATGTTCTTGATAATACGAATTATGACTGTGTAATATTGTTGTTATAGGATGGATAAAAGTTAGATTGATCTGCAAAAATGGGATCCAAGAGTCATAGATGGAATGATATGATTTATTCGATTTGTGAAGGAGCATGATAGTGATAGTATAATTCATTACTGTCCATGCATAAATGTAAATATCACAGCGATATGTACAGTTTTACAATTGATATGGGAGTACTTGAAAAAGAATAGGTCTTGGGATAAATACACATGTTGGATTTACCATGGTGAAAGATCAAATTCACTTATTCCCCATGATGACAGACAATATAATGGTAGCACGTCCAATGATCCCACGAGAAGGTTGATTGATGACGTGTTTGGTTATTATGAGAGGGACGTACCGATTGAAGGTCAAGAATACCATATAGCTAATCAACCAGTCATCCGAACCCCTACATTGATACCCGTTAACAATGTTGATTGGTACAACAAGCTAATCCAGCTCCAACGGACTCTTATTTACACTGGGTGTCATATGACGGTTTTGGATAATGTCATAGCGACTATGAGAGTCAAAGTGGAGAACAAAACCTCAATTAAAGTTGTGGATGATTATCTGGAACTTACAGGGAAAATTCTCCCAGAAGGTCAGCATCTCCCTAATAATCACAGTAAAATGAAACATATCCTGAAAGGTCTTGGGCTATCGTACGTAAAGATCCATGTAAGCATATATGATTGTGCTTTATTTTAGAGAAAGGCTAATGAAGACCTAAAGAGATGTCTGGTATGTGACACAGAGAGGTATAAGTTCTCTCCTTCTAGTAAAGAGAAAGCTATGAAGGTTCTTTGGTACTTCCCTTTGAATGATAGACTACAGAGGCTTTTCATGTGTCCTCACACATCTAAGGCGATGATATGGCAGGCCGAGTCTCGCATCAATGACAAGGATACTATGATACACCCTTATGATGGAGAGGAAACATATAGATAGGGTGTTTCCACAGTTTGCATCACATGTCTGAATTGTATGACTTAGGATCGCATGTGATGGAATCAACCCTTTTGGCCACGAGTCTTACATATAGTATATGACTGGTGGTGATTTTTCCTTACAACCTTCCTCCATGGATGTACATGAAGAAGGAGTATAATATGTTGACTCTCTTAGTACCTGGACCTGGGTATCCAGGAAAGTGTATTGATGTTTATTTGAGACTTTTGATAGGGGAAATGAAGTTGTTGTGGGAGCAAGGTCATCCAACATATGACAATTACTCACATGAGATGTTCTACTTGCGTGTTGTGTACCGTTACCATTAGTGATTTTCCTGCGTATGGAATGCTATCTGGATCTGTTATTAGTGGACATAGAGGATGTCCAGTGTGCTTGAATTCAGACTGCGCACGGTATCACTATCGGAATGTTATCAGAATGCGTCACCATCTATGCGTTCAGAGGATACATGTATCGCATACATATGTTATATCATTTGATGGGACTGAAGAGATGGGTGATCCACCACGAGAGTGGACTGGTGAGGATTTTTGCCCGTGCTGAATGAGTATGATTATGGGCAGTTGAGTAACCATCCTGATATAGTAGCGGCAACTCCAGAAAGACTGGACGTGAGTACTGGTCCCACAAGAGTATATTATGGGATCTACATTATTGGAGTGAGTTGTTGATTATGAACTATCTAGATGTGATGCACATAGAAAAAATATCTATGATGTTGTTGGTACAGTGTTGTGTTGGAAAGGAAAGAATAAAGATGACCCTAGGCATGCACTGGTTTAAAGAAATGAACATTAGAAAATATTTATGGTTGAAGGTGTAATATCCGTACCTTTCTATTCTTAGCAGTTTACATTTTTGGTGTATGTCTATTTTTATCGACTCGCTTGTAACCATTTCGACATTTTGAATCTATTTTATTCTTGGAGTTTTTCCATTTGGACGAGTTTTGGTGATGTTTTTGCGTGATTCCATTTTATGACTTGTTTTGTCGTTTGTGCATTCGATTCTCGTAAAACTCGTTCGTTTTCGTTGTTTCTTAGTTTGCACAAGTTCTCATGGTTGAGTTGGTCGTGTTGAGACTTTCGGTTTGTTAATTCGACATCGTATCGGGATTTTCGGGCACTTGGGCCATTTTTGTAATTTCCTTTAAGTTTAGGAAAATCCATATTCGTTGTCGTATTTTGGATTCCCAGGTAGTCGGAATGATGTTTTCTTGTAACGGTAAAACTCGTCATCGAATATCCTTCGTAGCCATATTTTTGGTTCGATAGCAGGTCCGAGTTTCGGAGTCGTCTAGAACGGTTTGGACAGCAGCTGCCAGACTGCTGTCCAGCAGGGTGTTACGGCCGTAACACCCCATTCATTATGGCCGTAATATTGTCCTTGTTACAGCCACAATGTAACACTTGTTACGGTCGTAACAGCCCACTGTTTTAAGAACAGTGGGCAGGCCAGAAACCCCATTTTCATCCCTTTCTCTTCGTTTTCTTCATCCGGGCGACACCTGAGGCGATTCCACCAGTTTTGATTGGAGTTTTCTTCAAATTCCATCACCATAGGCTTGTGCTAACATATCATCATCAGCGTAATCATCCTCCATCATCCCAATCCGAGGTATTTTCTTTAGGAACCCTAGCTTGTCAAATTTGGGGTTTTAGGGTTTTTCTTGATTAATTCCGAATTGTCCATATATGTTGTATTATTCCTCACCGATTGTTGTTGGTGGTTGATTCCCATCTGTTTTCATCAAGTTAAATCTGTGAATTATCGATTCGGGAAGATTTTGCGTAAACCCTCACCCGTATCGATTGAACGTTTATTGGCATAGCTTGTAATCGGGGTTATGGGTGTATTCCATTCGATCATTGTTGTCCGTTAGGACTAAGTTATGTTGATCCTTCATTTAGGAATCGTCATTTTCCATTCGGATCATTCATAGACGCTATTCATTCCCAATTCTTCGAAGATGTCTCAAAGGCAAGTACTTTACATTTGTTTACGCGTTCTAGTATTTGAATTATGGCCTTTCGTGGTTGTGTAGATGTATATATGTATGTTCACCTAGGGATTGGTCCGATGGGGACTCTAGGGATACGTTGTCGTGAGTTTCGTATCGCGAACTATGGTTAACCACCCAGGGATGTCCGACGAGGCTCTGCGGGGTACGCTGGCCGTGAGTCTCGTACCGAGGTTAACTTTGAAATGTTTTGTTGGAGAAATGTATTTTGTGCTTGTGCACCGTAAAATATTCCGGAATATAAATAATTTCTAAAATGATTTTTGGCGCATATTTTCATCTGATTAGAATGGTAGTTCAAATGGATTGTACTTGCACTAGTAGTTGTCACTAACTCCTTAAATGGGGGAAATACTTTTTGTATTTCAGGTACAGGTCTTGGAGACAAGCGAGCATATGAGCCGTATGAGGATGATGGGCAAGCATGATACTGTTCAGTAGTCATTTGTTGGTGTTCTGTCCTGTCGTTTGTTTATTGATGTCTTGTTTTGGGATTTCTGTATTATGAAATTGGTTTAAGTACTCGAGTACATCTTTTTTTAATTTGTTAATGTTGTGTTCCCGTTTTGGGAAATGGATTTGATGTCAGATTGTATTTGTCAGATTTTACTCTTTTATTTTAATGTCGTGGTTTGAGAAATTGTTCGATTATTAGTGATGTATGTCCTTGTTGTTTGTCGGGTCAGTTTGTTAGTCTGGTGGATTTCAAAGTGTGGGGTCCATGGCGCTGTAATACGCCCTGAACATCTTAGGGGTGTTACAGAATATGGTATCGGAGCTTAGGTTTATGGATACCTAGGCTGTCAGTTATTTGGGTCTCGTCGAGTGTCGTTTCTGAACAGTATCGCTGCCATGCCATCATCTTAATATGCCGGTGCTCGTAAGTTTTCCTAACTTGACTCGTTACGTTGTCCTGTTCTGTTTTCTTTCCTAATAGCTTGTTGCGTTTTGCGTTTGAATTGTACTCACCCGCTACTTCTTCAGAATTCCTGCTGGTAGAGGACGCGGTCGCGGACGCGGTCGCAGACGCGGTAGGGGATGTGGCGCAGCTGGTGGGGTGGCCATGTCCGATAACTCGGGAACTGATTCGGCGATGCCTTTCTTGTTGATTAGTGTTCCACCTAGTTCCGGAGGTCAGCAGGATCAGTTTGCTAGCTCGAAAATGCCCATGAGAATGTTGGAGTGGCAAATATTTTACAGCAAGTAGCGAACCAGATGACGCTACTGACTCAAGCTGTTTTGGTCAGCCAGGCTAATGCTAACTCGGTTCCGCCTACTGGATCCGATAATGATAAGTTACTTCAGGACGTGATTCGTATGCGTCCTCTATAGTTTGATGGAGTTTCTGACCCTTCCGGTAGGGAGAGTTGGTTATTTGAGATGGAGAAGGTATTTGAGGCTGCTAACTGCTCTTAGGAGAGGAAGGTACCCGTCGCTCAGTACTTCCTCGCCAAAGAGGTGGCAACGTGGTGGCAAGCGGTGAAACCGCATAACCGGGAAGCCACATGGGTAGAGTTCCAGGAGCTGATGGAAGACGAGTTTTGTCCGTGGCCAGTTAAAGAAGGGAGGATCGGAGCCTTCTTTGAGGCTAAGCCTCAAGATGTCCCGATTTTGCAGGCAATCAATGACTACAACCAACAACTTCATTATGTGAGAAACCAAATCCGAGATGAACTTGATAAGATCCGCCACTTCGATATGCGAATGAAACCGAGGGTGCGTCACTACATGTCTGGTCTGGGATGCATGACTTTTAAGGAGTATCAGAATAAGGCGATGGCTTATGAGATGTCGTTTTCTGCGACAGAGATGGCAGCCGAGGGAAAGAAGCAGAAGACCTCCGGCCAATTTTCGGGAGGCAAGTCTGGAGGGTATCAGAGGACTCAGTCTAGTTCCAAGTCTTCGGGAGTCAGACCCCGTCACTTGGACGAGAAAATGGTTCTAAGTCTGCTCCTACTCGTTCAGTGCGTGGTCCTAATTGCTTTAACTGTGGTCGCCCTGGACACATTATGAGCGAGTGTGATAGGCCTCCAATTCAGTGTCATTCCTGCAGTCGGATGGGGCATCATGCCAAGTTTTGAACAAATGTTTCTCGGGCACCAGTTACTCAGATATCAGCCCCAGCCGTGGGGGAACCGAGTGTAAATCGGGCACCGATAGCTTCTCAGCCACAACAGAGTTTTGGTAGAGGTCGAGGACGTGGACAACCTTCTATAGGGGGAGATTCTAGTGCGGGGTCTATTCCGCCCCGAGTATATGAGATGAGACGAGCGGGAGACCCAAACGCGATGGTGGCTATAGGTACCGTTCACATCCTTGACCATCCTATTTCCGTATTATTCGATTCTGGTGCTACGCATTCTTTCATATCTCTTGATTGTGTGCATCTTCTGCATGTTGATTTCCTAGTTGCGTGTGAACCATTTGTTGTTAAACTGCCTAGTGGGGATAGCATCGTGGGGGATCGTGAGATTAGAGATTTTCCAGTGAGTATTGCGGAGAGGGTTTGGCCTTCTAAGCTGATTGCGGTAGATATTAGAGATGAGGATTTGATTCTGGGCGAGGATTGGCTGGACCGTCATGGGGCAATCATGAATTATAGAACGAGAACCATTTCGATGTTAGCCTCTGACGGTACCGAGCATTCTTTTGTGGGGCGTAAACGGAGTAGTCAGAGATTCTTGATCAGCGCTTTGAAAGCAGTGAGACTTCTTCGAGGAGGTTGTACGGGGTATTGGTGTTATGCTTTGAGATCGGGAGAAGGGGGAGTCGAGCTCTCATCTATTCCAGTAGTGTGTGATTAACCTGACAACTTTCCAAATGAGTTTCCGGGTTTGCCGCCAGATCGATAGGTCGAGTTTACTGTTGATTTGGAGCCGGGTGCGGCACCAATTTCTAAGACGCCATATCCAAACTTCGCCTTGGGGCGCACCGGTCCTGTTTGTGAAGAATAAGGATGGGTCACTTCGTCTGTGTATCGACTATCGTGAGTTGAACAAAGTGACTATCAAAAACAATTATCCGCTTCCGAGGATCGATGATTTGTTTGACCAATTGCAAGGAGCAACCGTGTTTTCGAAGATTGATTTGAGATCGGGGTATTATCATCTCCGAGTGAAGGATACCGATATTCCGAAGACGGCCTTTTGGATGAGATACGGTCACTACGAGTTTGTGGTTATGCCTTTTGGGCTAACCAACGCCCCAGCCATGTTCATGCATCTTATGAACAAAGTCTTTATCGAGTACCTCGATAAGTGTGTAGTCATTTTTATCGATGATATCCTGATTTACTCGAGGAGCGAGGAGGAGCATGCCCGTCATTTGCATATCGTGTTAGATATTTTGAGAACTCAGCATCTTTTTGCGAAGTTCTCAAAGTGTGAGTTTTGGTTGCGAGAGGTGATGTTTCTCGGTCACGTGATCTCGGCCGAGGGTGTTCGTGTGGACCCACATAAAGTAGAGACAGTGTTGGATTGGGCACCGCCCAAGAACGTGAAGGAGGTCCGTAGTTTTCTGGGTTTGGCCGGATATTACCGTAGATTTGTCGAGGGGTTCTCTAAGCTCGCTCGACCGCTGACTCAGTTGTTACAGAAGTCATAGAAGTTTATGTGGACCGATGAGAGACAGAAGAGTTTTGAGGAGTTGAATAAGCGGTTGACGACCGCTCCTGTTTTACTTTACCGAGTGGTAATGAGGGTTTCTCAGTTTTTAGTGATGATTCGGGCCAAGGGCTCGGATGTGTACTCATGTATCACGGGAGGACGATTGCCTATGCTTCCCGCCAGTTGAAACCGTACGAGTTGAATTACCCTACCCACGATCTTGAGTTGGCCGCAGTTGTATTTGCATTGAAGATCTGGCGTCATTACTTGTATGGCTCGTCGTGTCAGATTTAACCGATCACAAGAGCCTGAAGTACATTTTCACGCAGAAAGAGCTAAATATGAGGCATAGGAGATGGTTAGAGTTGATTAAGGATTACAACCTCGAGATTCTCTATCATCCGGGCAAGGCAAATGTGGTGGCAGATGCCTTGAGCCGGAAATCGGTATCGCTTCAGGTTCTTGAGTTACTTACGGCCCAGTCGGGACTTCAGCGAGAGTTAATGAGGTTGAGCGTTGAGATCGTGCTACCAGAGAGTTCTGGGCAGTTGCGTACCCTTGAGATTTCGTCGTCTCTAGTCGACGACATTAAATCGGGACAGTTAGAGGACCCGATGCTTATTCAGCTTCGAGAAAATGTAGGGAAGGGGAAAGCCCCGAGATTCGTGATACATGAGTATGGTGTGTTGAGATTCCAAGGTTGGCTTTGTGTTCCAAACGACTTGGAATTAAGGCAGAGTATTATGCGAGAGGCTCACGCGTCACCTTACTAAGTCCATCCGGGCTAGAGTAAAATGTATAAAGATTTGAGGAAGAATTTCTGGTGGAATGACATGAAGAATGCGGTAGTCGAGTTTGTGGCTAAGTGTTTGACTTGTCAACAAGTCAAAATCGAGCATCAGCGGCCAGCCGGACTGTTGAAACCACTTCCCCTCCCGGAATGGAAGTGGGAAGATATCTCCATGTATTTTGTCACAAACTTGCCGAGGACGAAAACCGGAATGAATATGGTGTGGGTGATCGTAGACCGACTGACTAAGTCGGCACATTTTCTGGGCATCAAGGATACTTGGGCTCCAGAAAAATTGGCTCGTATTTTTATCGCGCAGATAGTGAGACTTCATGGTACGCCGAGGACTATTATTTCGGACAGAGATGGCTGGTTTGTATCGCATTTCTGGCAGGCGGTACATAAGGCATTGGGGACACGTTTGCGTTTGAGTACATCTTTCCATCCTCAGACCGACGGATAGTCCGAACGTACCATCCAGACGTTCGAGGATATGTTGCACGCGTGTGTGTTAGACTGGAGTAGTGACTGGGAGGAGCATCTGGGCTTGATTGAGTTTACGTATAATAATAGTTGGCATGCGTCGATCAAGATGGCACCGTATGAGGCACTTTATAGCCGACGTTGCCGATCACCGATATGTTGGGATGAGCCATCCGATCTAGTTGGCACCGAGACGGACCTTGTGTTGGAGACGAGGGAGAAAGTTGAATTGATTAGAAAGAGAATGTTAGCAGCTCAGAGTCGACAAAAGTCTTATGCGGATGTTAGACGTCAACCTTTGGAGTTTGAGGTGGGAGATCATGTGCTGTTGAGAGTGTCTCCGTCGAAAGGAGTTTTCCGTTTTGGGATAAAGGGGAAACTCAGCCTGAGGTACATTGGACCTTTCGAGATATTGGAGAGAGTCGGCGAGTTAGCGTACCGTTTGGCATTATCTCCATCTTTGAGTCATGTGCATAGTGTATTTCATGTCTCCTAGCTGAGGAAGTATGTTCCGGACCCATCCCATGTTATTGATTTCGGGGACGTGTAGATCGAGAAGGATGTTACGTTTGAGGAGAGGCCCATCAGAATTTTAGAGCGTCGAGTCAAACAGTTAAGGCACAAAACCATTCCTTTGGTTAAAGTTCAATGGTCGAGGCACGGATTAGAAGAGGCAACGTGGGAGTTGGAGGAGGATATGCGCTCGAGGTACCCCGAGCTTTTTGATTCTTAAGTTTCGGGACGAAACTTCTTTTTAGAAGGGGATAATGTAATATCCGTACCTTTCTATTCTTAGCAATTTCTATTTTTGGTGTATGTCTATTTTTATCGACTCGCTTGTAACCGTTTCGACATTTTGAATCTACTTTATTCTTGGAGTTTTTCCATTTAGACGAGTTTTGGTGATGTTTTTGCGTGATTCCATTTTATGACATGTTTTGTCGTTTGTGCATTCGATTCTCGTAAAACTCGTTTGTTTTCTTTGTTTCTTGGTTTGCACAAGTTCGCATGGTTGAGTTGGTCGTGTTGAGACTTTTGGTTTGTTAATCCGACGTCGTATCGGGATTTTCGGGCACTTGGGCCATTTTTGTAATTTCCTATAAGTTTAGGGAAATCCATATTCATTGTCGTATTTCGGATTCCCGGGTCGTCGGAATGATGCTTTCTTGTAACGGTTAGACTCGTCATCTAATATCCTTCGTAGCCATATTTTCGGTTCGATAGCAGGTCCGAGTTTTGAGTCGCCCGTAATGGTTTGGACAAAGAAGCTGCCGATCGGCCAAACAGGTGTTACGGCCGTAACACCCCATTCGTTATGGCCGTAATATTGGCCTTGTTATGGCCGTAATGTAACACTTGTTACGGCCGTAACAGCCCACTGTTTTCAGAACAGCGGGCAGGCCAGAAACCCCATTTTCATCCCTTTCTCTTTGTTTTCTTCATCTGGGCGACACCTGAGGCGATTCCACCAGTTTTGATCGGAGTTTTCTTCAAATTCCGTCACCATAGGCTCGTGCTAACATATCATTATCTGCGTAATCATCCTCTATCGTCTGAATCTGAGGTATTTTCTTCAGGAACCCTATCTTGTCAAATTTGGGGGGTTTTCGGGTTTTTCTTGATTAATTCCGAATTGTCCATATATGTTGTACTATTCCTCACCGATTGCTGTTGTTGGGTGATTCCCATCTGTTTTCATCAAGTTAAATCCGTGAATTATCGATTCGGGGAGATTTTGCATAAACCCTCGCTCGTATCGATTGAACGTTTATTGTCATAGCTTGTAATAGGGGTTATGGGTGTATTCCATTCGATTATTGTTGTCCGTTAGGACTGAGTTATGTTGATCCTTCGTTTAGGAATCGTCGCTTTCCATTTGGATCGTTCATAACCGTTATTCATTCCCAATTCTTCGATGATGTCTCAAAGGCAAGTACTTTACATTTGTTTACGTGTTCTAGTATTTTAATTATGGCCTTCGTGGTTGTGTGGATGTATATATGTATATTCACCTAAGGATTGGTCCCACGGGGCCTCTAAGGATACGTTGCCGTGAGTTTCGTATCGCGGACTATGGTTAACCACCCAGGGATGTCCGACGGGGCTCTGCAGGGTACGGTGGCTGTGAGTCTCTTACCGAGGTTAACTTTGAAATGTTTTGTTGGAGAAATGTGTTTTGTGCTTGTGCACCGTAAAATATTCCGGAATATAAATGATTTCTAAAATGATTTTCGGCGCATATTTTCATCTGATTAGAATGGTAGTTCAAATGGATTGTACTTGCACTAGTAGTTGTCGCTAACCCCTAAATGGGGGAAATACTTTTTGTATTTCATGTATAGGTCTTGGAGACAAACGAGCATATGAGCCGTATGAGGATGATGGGCAAGCATGATACTGTTCAGTAGTCATTTGTTGGTGTTCTGTCTTGTCGTTTGTTTATTGATGTCTTGTTTTGGGATTTCTGTATTATGAAATTGGTTTAAGTACGCGAGTACTTCCATTTTGAATTTGTTAATGTTGTGTTCCCATTTTGGGAAATGGATTTGATGTCAGATTGTATTTGTCGGATTTTAGTCTTTTATTTGAATGTCGTGGTTTGAGAAATTGTTCGATTATTAGTGATGTATGTCCTTGTTGTTGGTCGGGTCGGTTTGTTAGCCTGGTGGATTCCAAAGTGTGGGGTCCACGATGCTGTAATACGCCCTGAACGTCTTGGGGGTGTTACAGAAGGAAGGGAAGGTAAAACACAAAATACCGAAAGTAGCTTACACCATCATCCCTGAGCAAAAGGCTGAGATTTTTCGTAGATGAAGGTTACTAGGTATCCCATAAGATATGCTGAAAATGTAGGGAGGTGTGTTAACTTCAAGGAGAACAAGATAACTGGATTGAAGAGCCATGATTACCATATCCACAAGATCTTTCCACCGAATTTTTTCGAACTCATGCCTCACCTCATGATCCATCTTCCTCGCCAACTTTTACTAACAGGCCCGTCCAATACACGTGGATGTTTCCAATAGAAAGGCAACTTGGCGACTACAAGGACTCTGTGACTAATAAGTCTGCACCTGAAGGATGTCTAACCGAAGTATATCTTACATGGGAGTGTGCAACATATACCAAGTTCTATTTGGGCGTGGTGGATCCCACACCTGAGCCTATACCAACCATTCCAGTGCAATTTAATCTCTCCATCATCACCAACAAAGTTAAAACAGTATCGCCCCACCACTCGCTGCCCCTATGAGAAGTAAGAAGCCTTATATAGATTATGCAGAAGTGTGGCTTTTAACCTCAAACCAGAAAGCTTTTCTTAACACTACTATTGATTTCTATTAGGTGATTATCACAATATTTTTTTGTAATTTAGGGTTATTTGTTGTTTGTTGGGATATTAGTGTTGATTGTTGAATTTATTGGGATATTAGTATTGATTGTTGGACTTATTAGGATATTGGTATTGATTATTAAATTTATTGGTATATTATTGATTGTGTTGGAATGATATTGAATTTGTTAGGATATTAGTACTGGTAGTTAAATTTGTTAGGATATTAGTGTTGATTGTTGAGTTTATTAGGATATTAGTGTTGATTGTTGAATTTGTTGGGATATTGTTGTGTTAATTGTGTTGGAATAATTATTGAATTTGTTGGGATAGTGTTGATTGTTGAATTTTTTTTTTTTGTTGAATTTATTTATTGTTGAATTTGTTGGTATCTAGTGTGTATATTGGTGTGTGTGAGTTTAGTTAATGTGATATTTTGTGAATGTGTACAAGTTAAGTGGATAAAATTAAGAGACTAACGGGTGGTAAGAAAAAGTCGAAGACTTTGGAGTCGGGGGAGAGTTCAGCAACTTCTAATCGTGCAGATCCTGTGTGTAAGTATGTGGATCAAAGTAACTCTCGCGTACGTGATCTAGTACAAAATAGTGGGCTGAAGTTTAAGGATGGAAACTTGTACCCGGTAGATGATATATCACTGCTAGGTGCTTATCTTATTAGAATCCCATACCAAGGACGACCCCTACTACTGTCGAGACGACCCAACCTCGTATGCCTCCTATACACCGCATTCCCTTCTATCCTACCGCATCTGAGAGATGGAGATACACCGAGCACGTCATCTGATGTGCCTTCCGGTCACCGTCGCCTCTATTTATGCCTCCTATGGTACCAGCGATTTCAAAGATCGATGAGAAATGAGTCCACGTACCATATAGCTTGGTTAATCCAATGGAGGCGTATGTGTTCCAGCTGTGGCCTGAGAAAATAATTTGGCGGGCATGTCGGATATCTAATACGAAGTTGTACGCGGAGCTTGCAGAAGACCTCCTGTCCTTGCTGACGACCTCCCGTCCTTTCCAATGGATAAACTTTAGCTGACCCACCTCGGACGACCAAATTTTAGCCGACGGCCGGCCAGTTTAGCTGATGGTTATCTGTTTTAGCTGACGACTTTTTGCTGTCGGCTAAAGTCTGAATATTGATAGTGATATTATTCATACTCCTTTATTTTTTTTATAACATTAACAATAAAAAGTTGATGAAGGACGTTTAGAGACTTTCATGTACTTTGTTTGGTATTTAAACATAAACATTTGTTAACATTTAATGTTGAATATCAAGTTATTTATATTTACAATCCAAATTCAACCACACATTTGTGGATACTGTCATATTAGATTTTAATTTCTTTATTGTTACACATATAAGCACTTTATATGCTCGTTGATATATTTGTATTAACAAAATAATATTGGTTACTACCTACATTCTAAAATAAAAATAACATTATCTACTCATTTGAGATGAGTAATCATACATTTATTTACGATCTAATTATTTTATATAGATGTAAATAACTTCCCAACTAAAAGTTATTCACGTAACGAAAACTTCAGGTAACTGAAGAAACCCAAGAATCATTGATAACAACCACACAAATAATGAAAGGTAATTAGAGAAATCATGATATTGTTATGAAGTACATTAACATATTACATTTGGATACCTTTTATATATGTTCGTATATTTACAACTAAAAATAGAAATTTATGTAATTAAAAGTATAGCGACAGTAACCAAATATTCCAAATCGTAAGAAAATATTGAAATGAAAGAAATAAGAAAAATACTTGAAAATACAATAACCACATATATATATATATATACATATATATATATATATATGAGATGATAATAACAACTGCAATATAGTAAAAATAAAGTTACAATTTATATAAGAATAAGATGTACCTAAACAAATGATGAGCGTAATTAAAAAAAGAATGACATTCTAGTAAGTAATGGAATTACAATAAACTTACACAATCACATATAGTTCAGTATTTATACATAACATCACAAAATTAGAAACTACTCCAGTGTTGGCGGCTCTGAATTAAATCATTCATTCGCAAGTGCTAATTAGGGACAACATCGGGCTCAGACTAACATCTCTGCGGCGTGTCCATTGCGGAGCGTAGACTGGCTCTGATATCAACTTATGCAGCTAGAAGCGTGATAAAATCGTAAACGTCCGTCGATTCTTAGAATATCAGGAAAATTATACGCAAAATGTGATTTACGTGATTATTTTGTTAATTCAAGATGAATACCGAAAGAACACAAATAAAGCACGAGAAAAGGAATAAACCCTATATTTTCCTATTCAATATTCAACTCCATTACAATATTCCTCAAACTCCTATTTATAAGAGATAAAAATAGAATTTAGGTGCCTAGGCCCTAAAGTCTGACCCAATAACAACTACTTAAGCCCTAACACTATATAAAATATAAATAGTAATAAACAATGAAATACAATCATATCTCCGTCATTAATGATGAAAAGTATAATATAATAGTTAATATAATTAGGAGATATAATATTTTAATACTAGTATAATTTGATATTATTTACTTTTCTTATTCTAGTTATTTTTCTAGCGTAGCTACCCGGATTACTCGCCCCCTTAATCAGTAGCAGCGCCTCCTCCCGGCCCCAAATTTTGGCCCTGCCTCGCGCCCTATGCGGCCGACTACTCTTCATCATTGTTTTCCTCGATATTTGGCCTCAAATCAGCGAACTTTGATATACAACACCCACAGCACCCCGAGGTGGAAGTCTTGGTTGGCTTACAACCCACATCACCCGAACACGGAAGTCCTTCAAATCGACTGGCTAAGGCAATCTGACTGCTTTTGTCACTAGCTGATATGAAATTCAACAGCCTTGATTGACGATCCGATCCAGTTCGATCCAACAATACATAAAGGACACTACGTGTCTAGACAATAAGACGACAGGAGTTTCGTCCATGCAACCGAAGCCACCCGTTGCGATAAGAAGTAAAAGATGTAATTAATCCACCAACATGCCTGCCTGTAAAACGATAAACAGTAGGACGAACATGATGGTTGTAAATATTTTCAGCCGAGTCATAAAAAGAGGCACCTTAAAATCTCAAAAAATAAGATTGATCTAAAAACTCAAATAGCCCATTCTAAGCATAGCCAATTTCATTTTTTTTACAGTGTTCTACGTGTACTAATTCATTTTTTTTTTTCAATTTTCATTTGTGTTCTAATTCATACTTACGAATAGTAATATATTATCCATATTTTTTCATATTTATTTACGTGAATGGCATCAAGTCAACATGATCCTTATAACATATTGGGACAATTGGTTCGAATATTTTGTGAATTCGGGAGACCAAGGGGATATGAAAAACTCACTTCAAGCATTTGACACCTGCTTCTAAATAATTTTTAGTTTTTTTCGAGAACCGACCACTACCAAAATTCGCACTTTAGCTGACGATCGATCGGAGAACGACCGACGACGAACGTCGATCGTCGACCAAAGTCAAAGTTTAGCCGACGAGTGAAGTAGTCATCGCCTAAAATAGTTTAGCCGACGACTTCATGTCATGTCCTCGGCTAAACCTTCGGCTGAGTCGTCGAGTACTTATATACCGTCGGATAAAGTGTCTATACTTTAACCGACGACTACTTCATATTTTAGTCGACGACACAGATCTAGTTGTCGGTTAAAGTATATTTATTTATTTTTTGAATTTTCATCAATAATTTATTTTCTAAAAATTTTTATTACCGTAAAATAAAATTCTTTTTTTAAATAAAAGACATAATTTAATAAATATAAAATTTAGCATAAAAAACGAATAAATAACTTATTTTTGCACAATATAATAAATAAAACATTTGAAACATTTTATACATGTAATCCATCTAGCTCAGCGTCAATGTACTATTTTATAGAGGGGAAGGACGCGGGTTCGAGTCTCACCATGCGAATATACTGAGATTTATTTTTTGTTCGCGAGTTCTAATCTTCGCGGTTCATTTTCGGGTCGGAATGGGTACAAGTTGAATTGTATGTAGTTTTTTTAATTTGGAGTTTAGCCGACGACAATTCCTAGCTATCGGCTAAACCCTTAAGACTGTAACAACCCCAATCCACTCAGGGATATTACACGCCGTAGACCCTCTCCTCGAGGATCTACCAGGCTGATAACTAAAACCAAACATCTACACATCGCCTTTAAGGCTAAAATGACTCAGTAGACCGATTTGGTCTTTCAACAAAAACATACAACTCAATTCCAAACAAATACCCACGCAGGGGTCAAAATACAATAAACTCCCGTACAACGGGGAAAAATACTGCAGCGGAAAAGAAAATACAACTAGACCAATACGACATCAACGGATCCTCATGTGATTAGTATCGTTCATCTTTCATCATCCTTCGTGACGACCCTGTGTTATGCTCCAAAACCTAAATGCAAAAATAGACATCCACCCCCTCGAATACTCGGGGGTTAGCAAAACTCCACTGTTTTGCTAGTGCAAGAACAAAGTGCAAATACGAGCCATACAATTCACATTCCACGAATAACAACAACCAGGAATCCTCAAAAATCCAAAAGTAATGAAAAGTACTTCCCGAGGCAAGAGTTTGGGTAAAACATTCCGAAACCGAAAGACCACAATTACGGGGAAACAATTTATGAAACAGTTTAAAATGCCATCGAGAGTTTTAAAAGCAAACAATTTAGGATTACCGAATCCTTCGCTTTCCAAAATCAACAGGGTCACAGCCCAAAGGTTTTGTTTTCGCAAATAAAACCAACCATAATACACAAGGTTTAAAAAACCCACGCCATGCGTGCCCACACTGCCCTACTTACTCGACCAGGTAGCGTGCGCAGCCTTCCGGACGTAGCGCGCGCTACCTTCCGGTCGTAGCGTGCGCAATGCCCGACAGTAGCGTGCGCTACCTGCCGAGCCTGACCGATTCCAGAACCCCTGGACTCCACTGTCCAGACCCGATAGCGTGCGTTAGGCCAGCCGATAGCGTGCGCTACACCTGCCGGTTAGCGCGCGCAGCCTTCCGGCCGTAGCGTGCGCTACGCCGGTTCCTGCCGCACCCGTCCGGCCAGTCCCGCAACCGTCCGGCCAGTGCTCGAACACCAGGGCTCGACGACTCGATTTCCGTAAACGCACGGAACGAACACGACGAAAAGTTCGCGGACGACATCAACGACCCGAAATGAAAACATAATGCAATAATTAATCATACGCGACCAAGAAACGGGTCGAGACAACAATTACAGATACGGATACCCGTAACTTTCAAGAAATTACAAAATGGCCCAAAACGCCCGGAAATCACGATACGTGATCGAATAACCAAACCGAAGTTCACAACACGTCTAACAAAGTTAAACGGACTTACGGGAAACTCGAAACAGCAGTTTCGAACGAGATTCGCAAGAATCGAACTCAAGTGCGGAAAAGTCGCAAAAAAGCACGGAACTCAACAAAACGACACCGAAACGAACTCGGATGTCAAAAAGTGTAGAATTAATCATTCTCAGAATGACGAAACGGTCACGAGCGAGTCGTCAAAACAGACTCCGACCGAAAATAGAAATTTACCAAAAATCGAAAATTGCGGATATTACAAAGACTTTAGCCAATGGCTCAGATGTTGTCAGCTAAAACAGATAGAGTTTAGCCGACGACCTTTTGTCATTGTCGTCGGCTAAACTTTAGCCGAGCCACCTCGGCTGGCCAACTTTTAGCCGACGGCGCCGACCACTTTAGCCGACAATTATCGGCTTCAGCCCATAATTTTCTACTGTCGGCTAAAGTCTAAACATTGGTATTGGACTTTGATTGTTAAATTTTTTAAGTAATTAGAAAAAATAAAAAGAAATTATATATTCAAAAATTCTTCTAAATACGAGTCTGTTGATTTATTTTTATTTTTTTGTTAAATGTATTTTAAAAATAATCAAATGTCAAATTTTTTCTGTAAAAATCAATGCGACAAGTATTCGCGAGACTAGCTAAATCAACCAAACCAAACCAAACCAAACCAAACATACCTAGTAAATCCCGCTCAGAGCAGGGTATGGGGAGGGTAAGATGTACACAGACCATGCCCCTACTTTTACGGTAGGGAGGCTGTTTCCTTGAAGACTCCCAGCTTAGTGCACAACAAAGTAATGAGTGATATAAACAAATAAGCATATGATACGAAAAAGCTCAAAACCATACCTGAGCCCATGGATTAATTCACATGAGACTTACCTAAGGGGACTTTGGCAACTTCACTCTCGATGAATGCTGCTCTAACAGAAGAGAGGTTGACTCTGCGCACAGCTCCCTGTCATATATACACCACAAGCAAAAGGCAATAGGATAAAATATACAATTAAAATAAAAAATACAATGCTCTAGGTCAAAGCTAACCGAGACAACCCAACCCTGAGGCTCTCAACTACAGCACCGCTCCCTACAAAAGAATCCACAACTCTGATCTGGTGCCTCCAAGAACACCTATCAACAGTCATGGTCTCGGAAAGGTTTAAGGCCTTCAAATCTAATCTCAGCTGCTCCTCCCACGTCCTTCTCGGCCTGCCTCTCCTCATCTCCCCTAAAACTAATAAACTCTCGACCCTTTTCACCGGAGAAGATGCGTGCCTCATGCAGATGTGGCCAAACCATCGCAATCTCCCTTCCCTAACTTTCGCTGAAATGGACACCATTTCAAGCGCGTTCCTGAAAACCCCGTTCGAGATTCTATCCAACATAGTGATACCACACGACCAACGTAACATTCTCATTTTGGCCGCTTCTAACTTGCTCTCAAGAGACTTCTTCATCACCTAACATTCGGAGCCATACAACATTGCAGGTCAGATTGCCGCTCTGTAGAATTTAGCCTTCAACTTTAGAGGGACTTTCTTGTCGCACAGGACCCCTGTCGCTGCTCTTCACCTTAGCCACCCTGCCTTCATACGATGAGTAACATCATCTTCACACTCACCTTCCTTCTGAATGATCGAACCCAAATACTTGAACTTATCCGTACGGGGTACAATATGATCCGCAATCATTACCTCTACATCTTCCTCGTTGGCCTCCCCACTAAAGTTACACCAGAGATACTCGGTCTTAGACCGGCTCACATGCAAGCCCTGGGATTCTAAATTAGACCTCCATAGCTCCAACTTCGAGTTCACCTCCCTCCTCGAGTCCGCCACTAACACAATGTCGTCTGCAAAAATCATGCACCACGGGACGCCATCCTGAATCCCCCGCGAAATGACGTCAAGGATTAGAGCGAAGAAAAGAGGACTTAGCGCCGACCCCTGGTGTAGCCCTATCTCAACCGGAAAATACTGGGTGTCACCAACTGGGGTCCTAACGCAAGTCCTAGCTTGGGAGTACATATCTTGGATCGTCCTAACGAACGGCAACGAGACCCTCCTCTCTTCTAGGCTCCTCCAAATAATCTCGCGCGGAATGCTATCATAAGCCTTATCTAGATCAATGAACACCATATGGAGGTCCTTATGCCGCTCTCTAAACTTCTCCATGAGGAGCCTGACGAGATGAATGGCCTCAGTCGTGGACCTCCCCGGCATGAAGCCAAATTGGTTCTCTGAGATCTCAACTTCTCTTCTAACCCTGCATTCCACCACTCTTTCCCAAAGTTTCATAGTATGACTGAGGAGTTTAATACCCTTATAGTTACTACAACTCTGAGTATCGCCTTTACTCTTGAAAAATGGCACAAAAATATTACGCCTCCACTCCATTAACGTGAAAAGCTAATGAAAATCAGAACCGCAAGAGTAACTAATAATTTCATATATATATATACATCCACCAACTATTTCCTAAATTAGGAGAATTTAGTATTTTAATAGTACTATAATTTAGAATTTTTTTCTTTATTCACAGTTATGTAGTTAGTTTTCTATAATTTAGTTTTCTTTCATTCGCCGTGGCTCAGGCAAACGCTGTCCTAGAGGATCAAGCCAGGTGAGACTACTTTCGTTGGGTATAGGGTTGTAAACGAGTTGAATCGAAGCGAATACTACTATATTCTATTTCGTGATATTGTTCGAACTATTCGATTCCATTCGATTTTTTTTAATACTAAAAGTTGATTCGAGTTTGATTCGATATTGATATTTGAATTGTTCGATTCGATTTGAGTATTCAATCTTATATTTTTTCTTTAGAGTAGAATGAAAAATTCAAAATTTTATCATTAGCAAAGAGAATTTTTAATGGACAATTCAAAACAATAAAATTTTCATTTTTATTAGATAATAATATATATAAATATATAATTTATTGGTTATATTAAATATATTATCTAATCGAATAATCGTTAACAAAATGAATCAAGTATCATTAGTATGCTGATTCGATATTTCAATGAATATGAAATAGAATTCGAATTCTAATTAAGGAAGAATGAATACGAATAGAACTAAACGAATTCGAATCACGAATCCTATTTATAATAGATAAAGGATAATTTACAAATCCTAGTACAATTTACTAAGATAATACAATAATAACACAAGGATAAAATAATTACACTAGTAAATTTTTATTAGTATTATATTTAGATAAGTATAGATCTCATCAATCCATTAAATTGTGGAGGAGCAGTTATTTAATGAAAAAAAATCTTATCATTATCATGTTTCTCTCTCTATTTCCATTGTTTATTTTTCTCCTTCACATAGTGCAGTCTATTTTCATTCTCTAATACATATCTTCTCTTTATCACAAAAAATGCAAGGATATCTTCTCTAGTTAATATGTTAGTTTTCGATCTTTTTCATATCTTCTCTAATAAACAGCCATTGAGTTATTATTTTAATCAACACTTCACTAGTATTGTTCGCCCATCATCATCTCGGTAACCTCCACCGCCCATCCATCTCCGCCATCAAATCCACCTCCATATCAGATCCTCGAATATCCTCTCTTAATCCCTTTTATATCTTCTCTATCTATTCTGAAATAACTATAATGTGCAGCATATTATTTTTGAGTAATTCTTGATCTATATTTTGTGACCTAGATGATTACTTGGGGTTAATATACGTGTTGAAGATATTAGCTGGTTGAAATATTGAATGGGAAGTTGGAAGTGTTGGAGCAAAATCGGTATCTGCGCCGTTGTGCAGAAGCGTAAATATAAAGTGCGGAAATAAAGCAACACATGGATTTATAGAGGTTCGGCTATAATCGAGCCTACGTCCTCTCTCGGTATCTTTTTCTATAGGTTGAAGATATAAACCTCTGCACCTCTCTTCTATCGGTCGAGAGATTACAGTTACAATCACGTCTTCAATTGGTCTGTGATAACCCACTCGTACTTGTCTTTGTGCCGGTTCAAGTTAAACCATTTTATTTTTCTATTGGACAAGGAATCAACCACTCTAGCTTTCTATCAATACTAGATAAACCTCACGGAGATATCGATTGCGATTCTAACAATGCCAGATCCTTGATCTTAATAACACCGAATCCAATCGTATCTTTTCTTTTACCTCTCGTGTATGTGTTCAATGTATAAACACTCAAACTAACAATATAAGCTCAATATTACAACAACAATAGAATGTATATGAATATCAGATCAATGATTTGAATGCTTGAAGTTGTTGTAGTGAAACAATACCATAGGAATGGTATTTATAGGCATTGGAGCATTACTAGCCGTTGCCTCTTCAGACTGCATTACGTATGCTATATCAATCCTGTTACGTAGGTAAGCTCTTTTACGTACGTTAACATATACATGTTACGTATGTGAACATCACCCAGTTTCAGTCCAGTAGCATCTGATTCGATCATTACGTACGTTAATCAATCACCCATTACGTATGTTAAGGATACGTCATTGCTGACGTCATATATCCGTTGCCGCCTTTCTGACTTTGACTCGTCCAACGTTTTTCTTGTTTGAATTCACAAACATCACATTATGTATGTTAGCCATACTCTATTACGTACGTTAATCTCCATGCATTACGTACGCTATATAACACATTTTACGTACGTTAAGCTTGCATAAATCCAGCTTTTTGCACTTCGTTTCCTTCGATGCTTTACTTCGCTTTTTTGTTGTTTTGTTTTGTGTAACAACTTTAATCATCAAAACACTATTAAGCATGTATGGAATAAAATATTCCAACAATCTCCCCCTTTTTGATGATTACAAAACAACACTTCGTCAATGTGATTTACCTGCAAAAATACAAATACATGTATATGTGTACAGACCAAAGTTTTCGACTTTATCCGTTTCGTTAGTTTCTTCTCCCATTTCTTTTTCGACTCCTTCTTTCCTTTTCTATTTTTTCATCATCTTCACTACCAAAAAAAGTACTTTAGCCGACGACCCGAAAAAAAACGGCCGACGACTATAAACTGTCGTCGGCTAAACTTCGCACTTTAGCCGACGACTCGAAATACCGTCGGCTAAAGGGTTTTAGTCGACGACTTGGTGGAGGTCGTCGGCTAAAGTTCGAAATAGTCGTCGGCTATATTAAAGAGGTTTAGCCGACGACCGTGATAACGTTTAGCCGACCGAAAAGAAAAAAAAATAATATACTTTAGCCGACGACCTAGATCTAGGTCGTCGGCTAAACTCCTTCCGAAAAAAAAATAATAATGTAATGGTTTAGCCGACGACCTAGATCTAGGTCGTCGGCTAAACCCTATTTTAAAAAAAAAAAATAATATACTTTAGCCAACGACCTAGATCTAGGTCGTCGGCTAAAATTCTTCCGAAAAAAATAATATTGTAAGGGTTTAGCCGACGATCTAGATCTAGGTCGTCGACTAAACACTTTTTTTAAAAAAAAAATTTACTTTAGCCGACGACCTATATCTAGGTCGTCGGCTAAACTCCTTCCGAAAAAAAAATAATAATGTAATGGTTTAGCCGACGACCTAGATCTAGGTCGCTGCTAAACCCTTTTTAAAAAAATAATAATATACTTTAGCCGACGACCTAGATCTAGGCGTCGCTAAACTTCTTCCAAAAAAAAAATAATATTGTAATAGTTTAGCCGACGACCTTGGTCTAGGTCGTCGGCTAAACACTTTTTAAAAAAAAAATAATATACTTTAGCCGACGTCCTAGATCTAGGTCGTCGGCTAAACCTCCAAGTGAAAATTATTTATAGTTGAGGGAACACCAACCCAATTTTGCCCCTCTCCCCGCTAAAGAGCACATTTTTATTCCCGATTCTGTCAGTTATTCCCGAAAAAAGCTTGTGAGTTGCTACTTTGAGTTGTGCTAGCTGGAGTGACGAAGGTTTCTACCGGTTGTTATAATCACCATTTCGATTAAGGTATGTATTTTATTGTATTTTTTATTGTGATTTCGAAACTTTGTATTATTCATGTTACATTCAATAGCTTTTATGTAAAACGATTAAGTTTTATGATGATAATCATTATGATTAATTGTTTGTTGTGATTTCATTTATAATTTGAACAATATTAGTTAGTTGGATTAATATTGGAAAATGTATACATTTTCAGGATGGACAAGAGTTGGATTGGGTTACGAAAATGGGATCCAAGTGTAATGGATGAGATGAAGCGCTTTATGAGATTTGTAAAAGAGCACGACAGGTGGTAATACGTTGCACTACCGTCCATGTAATAAATGTAGATGTCGCAGTTGATATGTTTCGCTTTACATTTGATGAGGTCCGGGAACACCTAAAGAAGAATGGTTTTGGAGTAAATATACATGTTGGATATACCACGGTGAAGCACCGACTCGTTATTCCGTATGATCACGGACAATTTAGTGGTAACGAAGGGTTCACCGATCCGAAGAGGAGGTTGATTGATGATGTGTTTGGTTTTTCCGAGACGTTTGTACCAACTGAGCAAATCCCACGACCCCGTAGACCGTTGCCTTGCAATACTGCTGGGCTTGACAGGTACAATAAGCTAATTCAACTCCAACAGACCCCTCTATACCTAGGGTGTAACATGACTGTTCTTGATTGTGTCATGGAAACGATGAGATTAAAGGTGGAAAACAAATCATCCATCTAGTCTGTAGATGATTACTTGGAGCTTACGAGTAATATGCTTCCACGGGGTCATCATCTTCCTAATACATATTCAAAAATGAGACGAATTTTAAAAGATCTTGGTCTTTCCTACATTAAGATCCATGTCTGCATGTATGATTGTGTTCTATTCTGGGGGTATCCTAATGAAGACCTCACGAGATGTCCTGTACAGAGAGATATAGGATCACTCCTTCTGGAAAAGAGAAACCGGTGAAGGTACTTTGGTATTTTCCACTGAAGGACAGGTTGGAACGGCTTTTTATGTCTCCTCACACGGCAAAAGCAATGAGATGGCATGCCGAGCCGTGCACTAATGACAGGGATACTATGATACACCCTTCAGATGGAGAAGCGTGGAAGCATATAGATAGGGAGTATCCGAATTTTTCTTCAGATATCCGAAATGTGAGGCTCGGGATTGCATCTGATGGTTTCAACCCTTTTGGTAACATGAGTCTTTCATATACCATATGGCCTGTTGTAGTGATTCCTTACAATCTTCCTCCGTGGATGTGTATGCGGAAGGAGTATAATATGTTGACCTTGTTAGTCCCGGGGTCGGGATATCCGGGAAAGTGTATCGATGTGTATATGAGACCTCTGATAGAGGAGCTGAAATTGTTGTGGGAGCAAGGTCATCCCACATACGACAGTTATTCGTCCGAGACGTTCTACTTGCACGCCATGTGTATTGGCACTATTAGTGATTTTCCTGCATATAGAATGATGTCTGGATCTGTTATTAGCGGATATAGAGGTTGTCCAGTGTGTTTGAATGAAGATTGTGCTAGGTACCACTGTAGGAAAGTTATCCGAATGCGTCATCGGATATGGCTTGAGAGGGAACATGAGTGGCGTATGGATGCTGCAGCATTTGATGGCACTGTAGAAATGGGCGAGCCACCACGGCCAGGGACAGTGATGAAATACTATCAATTCTTAATGAGTACGATTTTGGTCACCTTAGCAACCATCCTCGATGTGCTTGCAAAGAACCCCTGAAAGGCCCGACAGTATAAGTATTGGTCGCACAAAAGTATATTCTCGGGAATTGCCTTACCGTCCAAGTTGCGATAAGGAACTTCTTGGATGTCATGCACATTGAAAAGAATGTTTGCGAAAGTGTGGTTGGGACAACCTTAGGTTGGGATGGAAAGACCAAAGACGGGCCAAAAGCACGCAAAGGTTTGGAAGAAATGAGCATAAGAAAACATTTGTGGTTGAAAACTGTCAAGGGAAAACAAAAAATGCCTAAGGCAGCTTACACCATCACTGCCGAGCAGAGAACTGAGATATTTTGCAGGATAAATACTGCTAGGTATCCTACCGGGTATTCTGGAAATATAGGAAGATGTGTTAATTTCAGGGAGAACAAGTTAACTGGTTTGAAGAGTCATGATTGTCATATCTTACTCCAACGCCTATTTCCGGTATTTATTCGACCGTACTTACCAAAATAGGTGGTCGAGCCGTGTGTTGCATTGTCAAGATTTTTCCAGAAACTATGTACGAGAGAAGTCAAGAGATATTTTTTTAAACTCGATTCTAAATAATATTTTTTTGAAGGCGACTAGCTTGACCAACACGACCAATCGTGCTGGTCTGACTGACCATCACAGTCTGGGTTCCCGGTCGTTAGCCAGAGTTGCGCACGAGGCCATTTCTTCTGATTCGTTGGATGCATTTGCCTACGTGACTCAGAAAGCATTTCCGAACCGTCCCGAGGAGCATGTAAGTCTTTTTTTATTTTATTTTAGTAATAAAATAAATGCCTTTGTATCATACTTTTATTGATATTCAAATATTTATTTTCATATTGACTTAGGAGCGTGTGCGGGAGGAGTCTCGAGAGGATGCTTGCTGAGATTGCTCGAGCAAGATCCGGACTTAGCGAGACTCGACTCGACTCGCCATCGGGATGATCGATCAGGCCGATCCTTATGTTCGCGCTAGGGTGTGGGCTACCGTCTACCCTCCTAGAAGTAGTCGGTACCACACTAAGATGATGGGAGCCGAGGGTCCCCATGTCTTGAAAGATACCCTCGGCTTCCAAATACCGCGGACGGATGCACTGATCGCCTATCTCGAGGAGCAGTTGAGGGCGGAGAGGGAGCTCCGGGCTGAGAATGAAAGGAGGACTCAGACGCGGTTACATGAGAGCGAGCAGAGGACTGAGTCGCGGTTAGAGAGTTTCCAGAGACAGCAGGAGGCCATGATGGACTATATGATGACGCTGACTTAGACCATTACTCAGGCTGGACTGCAGGCACCTGTTCCACCGCCTTCTCTCTTCGGACAGACCCCATCTTCATAGCCTCGTGACGAGGATCTAGGGGATGGTGGTAATCCTTCTACTACTACATTTCGACATTTAGATGATTTTGGTAGTGGATTCTAGTTGTGTTGTTGTAGTACTCTTGTATATTTATATTTGTGTTACAATTGTGTAAGTGATTTTATTGACGCTACTAGTATGTTGATGAAATTAATGTTCTTGAATATGTTGTGCGTTGATTGTTGTTGATAATGAGAGCTAGTGTATAAAAATTGCAGGTGCAAAAAATACAGGTTTTTGGATCCCAAAATCTGAATTATTTTTTTTTTTAAAAAAAGGGTTTTAGCCGACGACATATAAGACGATCGTCGGCTAAAGTAATTTATTTTTATTTTTTAAAAAGGGTTTTAGCCGACGACATATAAAACGGTCGTCGGCTAAAGTAATTTTTTTTTAAATAATAGGATTTTAGCCGACGACCTGTAAGACGGTCGTCGGCTAAAATAATTTAATTTTTTTTTAAAAACGGTTTTAGTCGACCACATATAAGACGGTCGTCGGCTAAACTATATTTTTTTTTAAAAAAAATGGTTTTAGCCGACCGTCTCGTTAAGGTCGTCGGCTAAATTTTTTTTTTTCCCAACAGGTTTAGCCGACGACCGTGTAGTAGTGGTCGGCTAATGGTTGAACTTTAGCCGACGACTGCACAAAGGTCGTCGGCTAAACCTTGGCCGACGAATATCGGCCGACGGTTTTTTAGCCGACGGCTGGCATGATTAGCCGACGACTTTGGGGTTTAGCCGACCACTTTAAGTCGTCGGCTAAAGTCTGATTTTTGCTAGTGCTTTTCAACGTCTCCTCATTTTTCTTTTCAACTTCATTTTTTCGACTTTTTTTTATTTTCTCCCCCTTTCAGGGTTAGTCCATTCTTTTTCTTTTCTCCTTTCTCCCCCTTTTTGTTTTCATCAAAAAGTGTAATAAATGACAATAAAATGTTAAATACCAAATTGATGTTAAAAAAATATGCGATACCAAATGATGAATATAACTATATGCATGAATAGGGTATAAACTCCCCCTGAAAATATTATCTCCCCTTTGGAAAATTATTATTCCTCCTGAGTAAAATACAAATTAAATTTTGGGGATCCAACCTATAGTTGGTTTTTATTTCGAGACGTGAACGATGTTTGGGATGGTGGTTCCTTTAGGAATCCAAATTTTCTTAACTTTAATCGTCCGTCTTGGGCTTTTACAGTTTGAAATATGGTGCCCGATTTTCAAATATTTTTCGCAATGAGGTATCATAAGATTTAAGTACTCATTTTTAGAACGAGGTTTGAATCCCAACCCCTGTTTATTTAAAATAAACTTTTGAATCGAGAGCATATTTTCGAATTTCTCATTTCCGAGAGAAAATTTCTTCGTTAAATTTTTGAGCTCGGTTTGCATTTTAGCAAGATCATCCTTTAAAATATTTTCATTTTCAATGCATTTTGAATGATCGGTCTCGACAAATTTGCCCTTTTCAAGAATTTTGGAATATTCAATTTCCAATGATTTATTTTTAGATTTAAGTGATTTAATTTCGGATAAAGCATTTTGAAAGTCGGTATGCAATAATTCAAAAGCTTCAAATAACTCGTCAAGAGAGGATGTACTTACTTGACTTTCGATGTTGCTATCGTCGAATGAACTTTGGGCCATGAGAGCGAGATTATTTTGATTGATAAAATCATCATCTTTGTCTTCATCGCTCCATGTTGCAACGAGAACCTCCTTCTTGGGTTTAGCTCGGCAATTCTTTGCAAAGTGGCCTGGTTTACCACATAATCGACAATTGTTGTCGAATTTCTTAGATTCGCCCGAGATGTCTTTCTTTCTCCGGTTTAATAAGGTTTGAAACTTATTAATATACTTGGCATAATATGCCAATTCTTCGTCGCTTTCAACAACCGGGATTTCTTCTCTTTTTGACATCTTAGCCTTCAAGGCTATCGATCTTTCCTTCGGTTTCGGCTTTACATTTCGAGATTTAAGGACAATCTCGTAGTTTATTAGTGAACCAACGAGGGCACTAAAATCAAGATTATTGAGATCTTTCGATTCCATAATTGCCGTTACCGTTCCGTCCCATTCAACAGGTAGTGATCTTAAGGTTTTCTTAACTTTCTCACTACTTGATAATAGTTTATCGAACGAAGCAAGTCCATTTGTGATGACCGAAAATCGGTCGAGCATGTTGGTGATGGACTCATCACCCTTCATCATGAATAAATCGTAGTCATGGAGAAGAATATTGATCTTCGTCTTCTTGACTTGAGTTGTCCCTTCGTGTATGATTTCAAGAATTTTTCATATCTCTTTAGCACTTTTACACGATGAGATACAATTGACCTCTTCCGGATTTAAGGCACAAAATAGAAATTGAGTAGCCTTACAATTTAGATGGTCGTTCTTGTAACACCCCAAACTAGGCGGATATTACAGTGCCGTAGATCCCCAACTGGGACCCACCAGGCAAATGAAAATGAATGAATTACACAAGATAAATGTAGTATCGAACTACATTACAGCAATAATTACTCCGACGAGGAGTTTAGTTACAACACACCAGGACAATACCGAATACTAGTGTATTTTATATGAAGATAAAATACACAACACTGAATGAAACGGAGTATTCAAATGAAAGTCTGCAGCGGAAAATAAAGGACAATAACATGAATAACTGAAAGATCGGGGCCCCCTACTAGTATCACTAGGACTCCTCGACATCAACATGCTATTCCCGTGCATTTGCCTTGCCATGACCTGAAAAACAAAATCCCCAGCCGGGGTCAGTTAAACAGAACAACAATCCTCAAAGGTTGAAAATACACAAACATGATTTAACTGAAGTTATGAATTATCCTTAGTTATGAATTACGCTGAAGAGGGGTATCATAGTACGCCCGTAGTGTTCTGTGCAAGTGTACAAGACGAATGACCGGACACACCCGTCCTTGTACCTAATTAGTCTCACGGAGGTAATGCTACCGTGTGCACACCCAATGTATCACTCCCAATACATGGCCATAACGTGCCCGACTAAAAATTCCACACATCCGCACCCGCCACGCAATATGAACACGTAAGGTCATATGAACGAATGACCGTAATGAATATCAATGAATAAATAATAATCGACAAAATCAAGAATGACTCACCGAGATGAGAGTAATAATGAAATGAATGATAGCTCAACGAAAAGATTGGGACCGCTGCTCCTTATGATCAAGTGATTAATTGACAATAACAAGTTTTAATATGATTAATACAATGATGAATGAGTTATGATTATGAATGATCAACAACAAAAGGTATGAATATCCTTTTAACCGAGTAAGAATTAACTTACTAAATACCGATGAAGAAAGTCCTTCCACGAACAAATGTCCTAAATGAAGTGTCGGTCGCACGAACAACCTTAATTCAATACAATTACAGCATAATCCGATCAATATACGAATCAAACATGAATATAACGAACTCAAAACGTCGATACGATAAAACTAAGTCCATTGAGGCATTAAAACAAACACGTTGCGTCAAACTCCGATTGTTTACAATCAAACTTCAATATACCAATATCAAATCCCCAAGAAGTGTTTCAAACCAACAAAACATCTCCAATACGATCAATAATCCGCTATGAATATCCAAAATGTGATTATAACAACAATTAGTCGAAAATACCCAATTCCAACTCGATATTCAAGGTGTTCTTGAATAATCCCTCAATAATCCAATGAATCCTTATACAAACTCATAATCATATACATATCCCTTCATATAGCATGATTATAACGTCCAAAACATCATATCTCAACACAAAATCGAAGTCCAAAGTGTTGAAAGAATTACCTCTTGAAGATACAAGTACTTTAATCCGAAGAACACGCGTTAGATTGATTATCCGGGCTTCACGATCGAAAGGAGATGAAGAAAATCAAACACCCAAATGATTTGTGAAGGAAAAACCCTCCCTCAAGCCTTCTCTCTCGGTTTAAGGTGAAGAAAAGGAAGAAAAATGGGCTGAAATGCTGAAAAAATGAATTTATAGGGGTTGACTACCCTGCCGGACACGGCCCGTGCCGATCGGCACGGTCGTGTCGCACAGCTGGCCGACAGCTGGCCGACAGGGACTCGACCGTGTCCTGCTTGACACGGTCGCGGCGCGGAGGGCCTTCCGACAGTGACCCGTCCGACGACTTCGGCATGACTCGACCGCGCTGCATCGACACGGCCGGGCGTCCGGGCGACGATTCCGGTTTATCCGGCGGTTCGACTCGGCCGTGCTGCACGACACGCGGGTCCTGAGGCAGACACCTCGGCATTTTCCGGACGAGTACGGCACGGGCCGTGTCGGACGACACGGCCGAGTTCGTTCGGCAGTGATCGGCCAACACTGAAAAAATGAGCGGTTGAGCTAAAACGACCATAACTCTCTCGTCCGGACTCCGATTGACTCACCATTTGAACCATTGGAAAGCTAACTCGATGCTCTATAATATTGCAAAGATTTCGAATTTTTGGAGTTACCAAAAATTAAAAGTGATCTAACAAAGTCGAACTCATATGAGGAAAATTGAAACAATGAACAATAACGATACACAACTCGAAGTTTTTCCGAATGGTGAACACGGTGAATGAACATGATTGATGAATGATTATAATTGAGTAAAAATCCACTGAGTGACAATCACCGAATGAAATTACTGAATGATGATGACTGAATTACAACCGGGTATTACATACACCCCCCTTAAAAGAGTTTCGTCCCCGAAACTAAGGGTCAAACAACTCGGGATAACTCTCCCGCATACTATCCTCGGTTTCCCAAGTAGCCTCTTCGACTCCGAGTCTGGACCACTGAATCTTGACCAAAGGAATCGACTTATTTCTCAACTGTTTGATTCGCCGCTCCAACACTCGTACAGGACGCTCCTCGTACGAATGCTCATCCGCGATCTCGATTTCGTCGAACTGAAGTATGTGACTCGGGTCGGCAACAAACTTCCGCAATCGAGAGACATGAAACACATTATGAATTCGGCTCAAAGCCGGAGGTAAAGCCTATCGATATGCTAAGACTGCTACTCGATCCATATTTTCAAACGTTCAATGAATTTTGGGCTCAACTTCCCGTTTTCCGAAACGGACAATACCTCGACTGAATACCTTGACCAAAACATGGTCACCCGTCTCGAACTCTAGTGGTCGGCGACGATTATCTCGCATATGATTTCGCCGACTCGAGCCATCAACATACGACTCTTGATCAAAGCTACCTTCTCCCGAGCGGCTATAAGCATATCGGGCTCGGTGCCGATTGATTCTGACAAGTCATCCCAACACAAAGGAGATCGACAACGACGACCGTACCAGGCCTCGTAAGGTGCTATCTACATGGAAGCATGCCAACTATTATTATACGTGAACTCGATCAATGGTAGTTGGGCTTCCCAATCGTCCTTCCAATCGAGGACGCATGCCCTCAACATGTCCTCTAATGTCTGAATAGTTCTCTCTGATTGTCCGTCGGACTGAGGATGAAAGGCAGTACTGAGATTGAGCTGAGTTCCCATAGCACGATGAACTGATTTCCAAAAATGGGACACAAATCGACCGTCACGATCGGAAACGATACTCTTAGGAGTATCATTCAATCTCACTATCTCCTTGATGAATAACTGGGCAAGTCTCTCGGGACCCCAAGTATCCTTAATCTCAAGAAAATGAGCTGATTTAGTTAAGCGGTCCACAATCACCTAGATCGTATTCATGCCACGACAACTCGTCGGAAATTCGTGATGAAATCCATAGAAATGTCTTCCCACTTCCACTCCGGAATAGGGAGAGGTTTCAGCATACCCGCCGGTCGCTGATGTTCAATCTTAACTTGTTGACAGGTTAAGCATCTCGAAACAATTTCTGCGACTTCTCGCTTTATATTACTCCACCAGTAATTTTGTTTCAAGTCCTTGTACATCTTGCTGGACCCCGGATGAACAGAATAAGGGGTAGCATGAGCTTCTCTCAAAATCGAGTTTTTCAACTCGTCATTCGCGATACGCACAACCGGTTCTTAAATCTCAAAAGTCCATCCTCGTGGATCACGAATCCGTGGTTTTCCCCGAGCCACATCCTCAAGAATGCGCAACAATGCCGGGTCCGAACCCCGATTCTCCCCGATTGCATCCTCAAGAGATGATGAAATCTCTAACATACAAAGTCAGTCCACTGAATTCGAAGCTGGACCTCGATCTCGGGTCTAAGGAATTCCTGTTGGAGCTCCTTCTGAATTGTTAAACGAGCAAGCATCTGCTCCTGAACGGACTTACGACTCAAGGCGTCGGCGACAATGCTCGCCTTGCCCGGGTGGTAAAGGATATCGATATCAAAATCTTTGATTAATTCCAACCACCGTCTCTGTCGCATATTTAACTCCTTCTGAGTAAATATATACATCAACTCTTGTGATTGGTGAAGATCTGACAGGTGATGCCATAAAGGTAACGACGCCAAATTTTCAACACGAAAACCACGGTTGCTAGCTCCGTCCGTGGGTTGGATAATTAACCAGCTAATCCGAGGAAACATCGGATTTCCTTAACATCTTTCGGAGGTTGCAAATCTCGGATAGCCTCCGTCTTCTGAGGGTCGACACGAACTCTGGCAGATGAAATTACATGCCCGAGAAAGTCACTTCGGACCTCCAGAACTCATATTTGGTAAACCTTCCATAAAGTTGCTCTCGTCTCAACACGTCGAGAACCTGATGAAGATGAACCTCGTATTCCTCTCGGCTACGAGAATAAATCAAAATGTCTTCGATGAAGACAACAACAAACTGATCCCAAAAAAAAATCGATGAAAACCCGATTCATTACCCCCATGAATACCACAGGTGTAATAGTTAGCCCAAACGGCATAACTACGAACTCATAATGACCATAGCGTGTATGAAACGCTGTCCTCACGATATCCGACTCTCGAATCCGCAACTGGTGATATCCAGATCTTAAGTCGATCCTAGAAAATACTGAGGCTCCCTGAAGTTGATCTAAAAGATCATCAATACGGGGTAAAGGATACTACTCTTGATCATCACCCTGTTCAACTCCTGGTAATTAATACACACACGAGACGAGCCATCCTTCTCCTTGACAGATCACACTAGTGCTCCTCACGGGGACGCAATCGGTCGGAGATGACCTTTCTCGGACTATTCCTCAAGTTGAATCTTCAACTCCTGCATTCTGGTCGGGGCCATCCGATACGGTGCCTTCGATAAAGGGGACGTACCGGCTCCAACTCACTCCTGAATTCCCTTACTCTATGTGAAGGCAACCAGATAACTCGTCTGGAAATACATCGTCAATCGATGACAATGATACCACGAATGATTGAACATTTCGATCGCCCTAGAATGGTCAATCGATAAAAAGAGATACCAATAATGATTGAACAACTCGATTGCCTTAGAAAGGCCAATCGATGAAGATGATACAAGGAATGTTTGAATAACTCGATTGCCTTTGAAAGGACAATCGATGAAAATGATACAATGAATGATTGAATGACTCGATTGTCTTAGAAAAGTCAATCGATGGAAATGATACAAGGAATGATTGAATAACTCGATTGCCTTATAAAGGTCAATCGATGAAAATGATATAATGAATGATTGAATGACTCGATTGTCTTAGAAAAGCCAATCGATGGAAATGATACAAGAAATGATTGAATAACTCGATTGCCTTAGAAAGGTCAATCGATGAAAATGATACAATGAATGATTGGATAGTTCGATTGGAATTTCTTCGCCTCGCCATAAGAAAATTTCTACCGGAACAACGGGATTACTTCCTGAAGCACACATTCGACAACCAACGACGGAAAGATAGCGACCAAACGCTAACAAGCACTGAGGATAGTATCAAGACGGTTAAGCCAACTAATACCGAAAATTAAGTCGTCCTAAGATAAATTCACCACGATTAGATCCATCAACCAATCGCGGTCATTAAGGTTAATTCGGTATGATTTGAAAATTCTTCCATCGTCAGTAGACCGATGGTATGATGTCCACAAGCAATAGGACTATCCCGAAATAAGTCTATTCAAGCATGATTCGAAAATGAATGAATGCGGTGTACCAAAGATCAAAAGGTACACACAAGTTGAAATAAAATTACGAGTATACCCGAAATCATTCGGACCACCGGATCGTAGATCCTTCTCATCATATGAATGCAGGACTTGGTCCCCGAACCTGACGCTCCCGTCGATAAATACGAGTTCCAACTCTATTTGCTTCCATTGTCTTAAACGATGACAAAGCGGCCGATCTAAACGCTGGTTGCTTCGGGGCCTGAGATGCCGCCGGAGCCGACTTGGAGTCCCTTCGGCAAAAACGGGCCCTATGCCCAGCAATTCCACAGTTATGGCACGTGACAGTTCGCTTCGGACATTTGGTGCTGAAATGACCCTGTTCTTCACAGTTGAAACAGGTGATGGCTGAACTGACCGCTCGGGACTGAGATCCCGCACAACTATGCACCGTAGGAGGTCGCTCAGAAACGATAGGACTCACACGAGGCTTCTTGAAGGTTGACTGACCGCCTTCGGATTGATTACGCTTCGTTGATTTCTTGCTGACAAATGAAGGTTGTTGTTCAGCACTTTCCTTAGCAGCTGGCTCATACGGGAGAGTTCTCTCGATTAATCCGGTCAGAGTGGCGCAATGATGATTGAGCAACTGCACATGGGTCATCATGGCCTGTATAAAAGTAAGTGGATCAGCCCGAACATCTTCTGATCGAGCCGAGTCCTGGGCACGATTTCCTGGCAGCGAGTGATTATTTCTCGGGTTTCGGTCCGCACCGCGGCCTCTCCCCGTGCATCCCCTGACAGCTCTCCCCATACTGAAGTAGTAAGGTCGCATAATGATTATATTCCCTGCATGATTATCACGTTATGATTATCTCATGAGATGATGAAAATGAGTATACATATTCTAACTTAGTGATTATATGAATGATTTACTGAAGTGACATGATTACCTGATGAAATTCTTGAAATTATTATCTTGAATAACTTAACAGGATTGATAATATGATCATCCAGATTGACAACTGAGTAATGAAATGAATTGAGTAATTAATGAGTTAACATGATCGTCCTGATCATTAACTGAGTAATGAAATGAATTAAGTAATTAATGAGTTAATATGATCGTCCTGATCATTAACTGAGTATTGAAATGAATTAAGTGATTAATGAGTTTATATGATCGTCCTGATCATAATGAATGATGATGTTTGAGGATTGTTGAATGATAAATGATGAATGAATGACTATTGCCAGAAATTATACCATGGCGTTAGAAATCTTACAGTTCTTTCGGTCTGATTGGCTCGGCATTTGCACAGGTCACACGTGACGCGAAAGTCCAATGATACTAGTCTGATGACGATGATTTCAAATGAGACATGACTCGGAAGGTAGCATTCAAAACCACGCTCCGATACCAACTCTGTAACACCCCAAACTAGGCGGATATTACAGTGCCGTAGATCCCCAACTGGGACACACCAGGCAAATGAAAATGAATGAATTACACAAGATAAATGTAGTACCTAACTAAATTACAAAAATAATTACTCCGATGAGGAGTTTAGTTACAACACACCAGGACAATACCGAATACTAGTGTATTTTATATGAAGATAAAATACACAACACCGAATGAAACGAGTATTCAAATGAAAGTCTGCGCGGAAAATAAAGGACAATAACAAGAATAATCAAAGATCGGGGCCCCTACTAGTATCACTAGGACTCCTCGACATCAACATGCTATTCCCGCATTTTCCTTGCCATGACCTGAAAAACAAAATCCCAAATGGGTCGGCTAAATGTAACAACAATCCTCAAGGGTTGAAAATACACAAACATGATTTAATCAAGTTATGAATTATCCTTAGTTATGAATTACGCCAAGAGGGGTATCATAGTACGCCCGTAGTGTTACGTGCAAGTGTACAAGACGAATGACCGACACACCCGCCTTGTACCTAATTAGTCTCACGGAGGTAACTGCTACCGTGTGCACACCCAATGTATCACTCCCAATACATGGCCATAACGTGCCCGACTAAAAATTCCACACATCCGCACCCGCCACGCAATATGAACCCGAAGGTCATATGAACGAGAATGACCGTAATGAATATCAATGAATAAATAATAATCGACAAAATCAAGAATGACTCACCGAGATGAGAGTAATAATGAAATGAATGATAGCTCAACGAAAAGATTGGAACCGCTGCTCCTTATGATCAAGTGATTAATTGACAATAACAAGTTTTAATATGATTAATACAATGATGAATGAGTTATGATTATGAATGATCAACAACAAAAGGTATGAATATCCTTTTAACCGAGTAAGAATTAACTTACTAAATACCGATGAAGAAAGTCCTTCCACGAACAAATGTCCTAAATGAAGTGTCGGTCGCAGGAACAACCTTAATTCAATACAATTACCGACAATCCGATCAATATACGAATCAAACACGAATATAACGAACTCAAAACGTCGATACGATAAAACTAAGTCCATTGAGGCATTAAAACAAACACGTTGCGTCCAAACTCCGATTGTTTACAATCAAACTTCAATATACCAATATCAAATCCCCCAAGAAGTGTTTCAAACCAACAAAACATCTCCAATACGATCAATAATCCGCTATGAATATCCAAAAATGTGATTATAACAACAATTAGTCGAAAATACCCAATTCCAACTCGATATTCAAGGTGTTCTTGAATAATCCCTCAATAATCCAATGAATCCTTATACAAACTCATAATCATATACATATCCCTTCATATAGCATGATTATAACGTCCAAAACATCATATCTCAACACAAAATCGAAGTCCAAAGTGTTGAAAGAATTACCTCTTGAAGATACAAGTACTTTAATCCGAAGAACACGCGTTAGATTGATTATCCGGGCTTCACGATCGAAAGGAGATGAAGAAAATCAAACACCCAAATGATTTGTGAAGGAAAAACCCTCCCTCAAGCCTTCTCTCTCGGTTTAAGGTGAAGAAAAGGAAGAAAATGGTCTGAAATGCTGAAAAAATGAATTTATAGGGGTTGACTACCCTGCCGGACACGGCCCGTGCCGATCGGCACGGTCGTGTCGCACAGCTGGCCGACAGGGACTCGACCGTGTCCTGCTTTACACGGTCGCGGCGCGGAGGGCCTTCCGACAGTGACCCGTCCGACAGCGACTCGGCATGACTCGACCGTGCCAGACGACACGGTCGGGCGTGCTGGGAAGACGATTCTGGCTTATCCGGAAGGGTTCGACTCGGCCGTGCCAGATGACACGGTCGGGTCCTGAGGCAGACACCTCGGCATTTTCCGGACGAGTACGGCACGGGCCGTGTTAGACTACACGGCCGAGTTCGTTCGGCAGTGATCGGCCAACACTGAAAAAATGAGCGGTTGAGCTAAAACGACCATAACTCTCTCGTCCGGACTCCGATTGACTCACCGTTTGAACCATTGAAAAGCTAACTCGATGCTCTATAATATTGCAAAGATTTAGAATTTTTGGAGTTACCAAAAATTAAAAGTGATCTAACAAAGTCGAACTCATATGAGGAAAATTGAAACAATGAACAATAACGATACACAACTCGAAGTTTTTCCGAACGGTGAACACGGTGAATGAACATGATTGATGAATGATTATAATTGAGTAAAAATCCACTGAGTGACAATCACCGAATGAAATTATTGAATGATGATGACTGAATTACAACCGGGTATTACAGTTCTTTCAATCCTAGTCATTACATTCTTAGAAACTCTTAAGAGATCCGTCAGGTTTGATTGGAACTTTCGGGACAAGATAAATAATCTTCCAAATCTCGATGCCATACGCTCGGATGAATATTGACATCTTTTTCTTCCATGTCATGAAATTTGCGCCATCAAAATATGGTGGTCGGTTAAGAGCAAGGCATTCGACTGGAGCAAATTGGAACGCCATTTGGATCTTCTCCTCGGATGTTAAGCCGCTTATTGGAGGTACCGCTACGATACCAATTGTTGGAGCAAAATCGGTATTTGCGCCGTTGTGCGGAAGCGTAAATATAAAGTACGGAAATAAAGCAACACACGGATTTATAGAGGTTCGGCTATAATTGAGCCTATGTCCTCTCTCGATATCTTTTTCTATAGGTTGAAGATATAAACCTCTGCACCTCTCTTCTATCGGTCGAGGGATTACCGTTACAATCACGTCTTCAATTGGTCCGTGATAAACCACTCGTAGTTGTCTTTATGTCTGTCTATGTTAAACCGTTTTCCTTTTCTATTGGACAAGGAATCAACCACTCTAGCTTTCTATCGGTACTAGATAAACCTCATGAAGATATCGATTGCGATTCTAACAATACCGGATCCTTGATCCTAATAACACCGAATCCAATCGTATCTTTTATTTTTACCTCTCGTGTATGTGTTGAATGTATAAACACTCAAACTAACAATATAAGCTCAATATTACAACAACAATATAATGTATATGAATATCAGATCAATGACTTGAATGCTTGAATTTTTTTTAGTGAAACAATACCATAGGAATGGTATTTATAGGCATTGGAGCCTTACTAGTCGTTGCCTCTTCAGACTGCATTACGTACGCTATATCAATCCTGTTACGTACGTAAGCTCTTTTACGTACGTTAACATATACATGTTACGTACGTTAACATCACCCAGTTTCATTCCAGTAGCATCTGATTCGATCATTATGTACGTTAATCAATCACCCATTACGTACGTTAAGGATACGTCAGTGCTGACGTCATATATTCGTTGTCGCCTTTCTGACTTTGACTCATACAATGTTCTTCTTGTTTGAAATCACAAACATCACATTATGTACGTTAGCCATCCTCTATTACGTACGTTAATCTCCATGCATTACGTACGCTATATAGCACATTTTACGTACGTTAAGCTTGCATAAATCCAGCTTTTTGCACTTCGTTTCCATCGATGCTTTGCTTCGCCTTTTTGTTGTTTTGTTTTGTGTAACAACTTTAATTATCAAAACACTACTAAGCATGTATGGAACAAAATGTTCCAACAGGAAGGGGTCGACAATGACTGACTTATGCTGTTTAATGACTGTGAAATCTGTTCTCCATCTGAATTTACTCAGTTTGGAAATGTATGTTATTAAGCAGTCGGATATTAAAGAGTATATGGTCGCTTAATTGATTACAAGATTCTGAATAACCTTTTTATTATCGATTATAATAATAATTTTTTAAGTATTGAATTGTTTAATTTTGCAATGCCAACTATAATTTTGTGAGTACTTGCAATTAGTAGTTTGATTTCCTGAATATTGAACTTATATACCTACACTACTAAAATTACCACTTTAGCGACGACTCGCCGGAGAACGGCCGCTGGCCGGCCGTGGTCGTCAGCTAAAAGTCGAAAGTTTAGCCAATGGCGCTCATGTTAGTCGACGACATCCATATTTTAGTCGTTGGCTTGTTGTCGGCTAAAGTATTACGTGTTTTTTTGTGCAGAATATCACCATTTCATAGTTCAAAACACACCATTTACAACAGGCTCGGAAATTATACAACAAGAACACGAAAAATAACACTTTTATCTGGTTTTATCACACAAAAAATCATACTGAAGGTATGCTTATTGAACTTTTGATATCAATAAATTATTTATATTATGCATATATATTTATATATATATAAAAAGTAAAGTTATTTTGATGATTATGAACATGTTAAGAACTAATTCATTTTCTTGAAGATTTCTAAGTGTATGTATAACATATATCGATGATTATATGATCAAATATTGGTTTTTTGAATAATATGCATATAGATTTGACATCTTGAGTTCGAGCTATAATAATTGAAGTCGTAATTTTCGTATGTTCTTGATAAAGACGAACTATGACTGTGTATTATTGTTGTTATAGGATGGACAAAAGTTGTATTGGTCTACAAATATGGGATACAAGAGTCATAGATGGAATGAGAGGGTTTATTCGATTTGTGAAGGAGCATGATAGTGATAGTATAATTCATCACTGTCAATAAATGTAAATGTCGCAATGATATGTACCACTTTACACTTGATGTTGAATTGGAGTACTTGAAAAAGAATGGGTCTTGGGATAAATACACATGTTGGATTTACCATGGTGAAAGATCAAATTCACTTATTCCTCATTATCACGGACAGTACAGTGGTAGCATATCCAATGATCCCACAAGAAGGTTGATTGATGACGTGTTTGGTTATTATGAGAGGGACGTACATGTTGAAGGTCAAGAATACCATATAGCTGATCAACCAGTCATCCGAACCCCTATATTGATACCCGTTAAAACTGTTTATGTTGATAAATACAACAAGCTAATCCAGCTCCAACAGACTCTCCTTTATCCTGGGTGTCACATGACGGTTCTTGATAGTGTCATAGAGACTATGAGAGTCAATGTGTGAACAAAACCTCGATTAAAGCTGTGGATGATTATTTGGAACTTACAGGGAAAATGCTTCCAGAAGTTCATCATCTTCCTAGTAATCACAGTAAAATGAGATGTATCCTGAAAGGTCTTGGGCTATCGTACATTAGGATCCACGTATGCATATATGATTGTGCTTTATTTTGGTGAAATCCTAATAAAGACCCAAAGAGATGTCTGGTATGTGACACAGAGAGGTATACGTACACTTCTACTGGTATAGAGAAAGTTATGAAGGTTCTTTGGTATTTCCCTTTGAAGGATAGAGTGGAGAGGCCGAGCCTCGCATCAAAGACGAGGATACTATGATATACCCTTCTGATAGAGACGAAGCATATAGATAGGGAGTTTCCAGAGTTTGAATCAGATGTCCAAAATGTAAGACTCGGGCTTGCATCTGACGGATTCAACCCTTTTGGCCACATGATGTGCATGAAGAAGGAGTATAATATGTTGACTCTCCGAGTACATGGCCCTGGGTATCCAAGAAAGTGTATTGATGTTTATTTGAGACATTTGATAGATGAGCTGAAGTTGTTGTGGGAATAAGGTCATCCCACGATGACAGTTACTCACATGAGATGTTCTACTTATTGTGGGAAATAATACGCAGCGGAAGCGGCGGGTTTGAATTTACTAAAATCGGCCCTCAATAATCGTATCAATTTAGGCTCATCAAATAATTAATTAAACATATTAATAAGCAATTTAAATTAGCAATATTTATCTACGTGTCTAAACGTGATAATTCGTAGTATTCTTATTTAGATCTAAGTGATCTAAGAATACATTACCTTTGAAGCACAGTCTTCGAACTTGTCCTTGATCTTCTTATATTTCTACCTTTAAATATTCTAGAGTATATCTCGCCTTAATCTGGACGTTGTGTGGGAAATGAGCTACCGAATCTTGCTTGGACAATAAAGTGGATCGTCCGAACCAAGTTCCTTACAACTCTCGATTTACTTTTCTTCAAGTAATTCTGATTTGCAACAAGAATTAAAGTGTTATCTCAATTGTGGAATCAAAGACACAAGTCAAGATCCACAATTAAACACCAAGAAGAAAAATCGAAACCCTTGTGTAGGATATATTGATGCTATTGCCAACCCTCCCCATGTCCCTATTTATAGATTTTGGACTAGTCTAGGGATCTTAAGGAGGATTAGGGTTAAGATTCCTAGTGCAACCCAACTTTCCATATTAATCCCTTTCCTAATATGGTTGAGTTCACTAATATCAATTCAGTCCACTAAAGAATTAATATTGCACTTCTAACCCAAATCCCAATTTACGAATTCGGACTCCTTATTTAAATATATTATTTCTCGTGTTTAAGATATCGAATGTCCATTATGTAATTTAATCTACTGACAGCTTTAATTAATTACTATCTTACCCAAGAGTAGTACCACTAAAAACTTATTATTATATCAGAATTAAATCCACCTGCATGGTTTAATATATATTATCGAGCTACTCAAGGGGACATCATCAACCCGCATGAGTCGGGACACGATTTCTAGTAATAATAATTTTCATATAAATAATATTATTGCCCAAGATACAAAGCGTATTGAGTCAATCATTTTGACCCTCAACCATGGTAAATCAAAGCAATAAATATTATTAATACACAATTAAATATTATTTACTTAGAATTAAGAAATAATAATTATCTAAGATTTATGTTTTTATTAGAGTCAGTACAGTAGACACTATCTCACCTCGATCCAGTTCAACATACGCAAATATGCTAATGCATGCTAATAGTCAAGATCAACTAATCTCAAGCATACAACCTTTCATATAATTTGTCTAATAATTATATAGGTTATGAACTATTGTATTGTTTTATAAGGCACCGATAATGTGATCTTTCGTGTGACACCAACAGACCATATTAATCTACAATAAAAAATAATTAGACATTTTATTTGCATAACCATAACGTGGATAAATATGCAAAACATGTGATTAAATATAATTAATATTCGCATGGGTAGTTACAACGAAATAAGGTAATACAAGCATAAAGTATGCTTTGCAGTATACAACCCTAACAATCTCCCACTTATACTCAAAGCATGCTTTTAAGTATAATACTCTATTATATAGTCTCTCATATCTGTCACTTATACTCAAAGCAATGCTGCCATACACCGTAATCCCATTCCTTCCACATGACTTTCAAGAACTTTTGAGGATAGGCCTTTCATGAAAGGATCGACAAGATTATCTTCCGATGCAACCCTGGATACAACTACGTCTCATTTCTTTACGAAGTGTCGTATGATGTGGTACTTCTGGTTGATTTGTTTACTTGCCTTGTGGGCTCGTGTTTCCCTTGAATTTTCGACTACACCGGTATTATCACAATAAAGTATAATATCCTTTTTACAAATCGGGAATCACATCTAAGTCTTGTATGAAGTACTTGAGCCATACCACCTCTTTGGCTGCCTTAGAGGCTGCCACGTACTCGACTTCCATGGTAGAGTCCGAGATGCATTTTTGCTTCACACTCCTCCAACTAATGGCTCCACCTCATAGGGTAAACATATAACCTGAAGTAGACTTGGACTTTTCTGTCTGATGAAAAATTTGAGTCAGTATAACCCACTTGACACAGGTCGTCTGATTCATATACTAGCATATACTCCCTAGTCCTTGTCAGATACGTGAGTATGTGCTTGACAGCAATCCAGTGTCCTGGTCATGGGTTGGACTAATATCTAGCAGCCATGCCTACGGCATGACAGATATCTGGTCTAGTGCAAACCATAACATACATAAGGCTTCCCACAACCGACGCAAAAAAGGATCAGCTTCATGTCATATATCTCCTTTTATGTCTTGGGACACATATCCTTAGATAGTTGAATTTCATGTCTGTAAGGTAGAAAATCTTTCTTGGAATTCTACATACTAAACCGCTTTAGCATTGTATCGATATAGGATGCCTAAGATAAGCACAATATTCTTTTCTTCCGATCACGAAAGATCCTAATTCCAAGGATATGTCCTGCTTCTCCCAAATCCTTCATATCGAACTGCTCAGATAGCCATACCCGTACATCCGGCAACTTCTTCACGTTGTTTCTAGTCAGAAGGATATCATCTACATACAGTACAAGAAACACCAACACGTTTCCATCGCATTTCTTATACACACAACTCTCACTCGGACATTGGACAAATCCATATGACTGGACTACCTCATAAAATCGAGTGTTTCGAGATCTAGATGCTTGTTTAAGTCCATAAATTGATCTCTTAAGGTTGCACACTAAGTGCTATTCTCCTTCAGCAATGAATCCCTCTGGTTGGCGCATGTAGATTTCTTTGTCTAGACTTAAGTACAAGAATGTAGTATTGACATCCATTAGCCAAATCTCCAGATCCAAATGCGCAGCTATAGCTAAAAGAATACGGATTGACTTAAGCATGGCTATCGGTGGAAAGGTTCCATTATAATCGATACCCTCTTTCTGAATGTAACCTTCCGCTACAAGCCTCGATTTGAAGGTTTCAACCTTCCTGTCACCTCATTTGTCGCTTGTAAACCCACTTACTACCAATGGCTTGCACCCCATCAGGTAGTTCTACTAGCTCCCACACTTGATTGGAATCCATAGATCTCATTTCTAATTTTATTGCTACTTAACAGGAGTCAGCATCTTTAGCTTGGATTGCCTCCTTGTAAGTCCAGGCATCTGATCATCTTTGCCTGGGATTGAGTCCGAAGACTGTCCCACGCCTATGATTCATTCTAGTTGACAAACAACCCTCCCACTACGATGAGGCAAATCCTAAGTTGGTGTAAAAGTTTCAAAATCGATACATGGTGCAGTATTAGTTGGCGCTTGTACGATTGGTATAGACGGAGTCTCGCCCCTCAACTATTCCAGAATTATTTGGCTCATGGACTTGTAACTAATCATATAATCCTCTTCTAATAATCAGGGATTGGTGCTAACAATGACCTTCTGATCATGAGGACTATAGAACAAGCCACCCTTCATTCCCTTAGGATATCCTACAGACACTCGTACTTCTGTACGAGATGCCAACTTACCAACTTTCTTATTCAGCACATGTGCTGGAGTACCCCAAATCCGAACATGTCCTGGACTGGGTTTTCACCCACTCCATAGTTCTATGGGTGTTTTTGGAACTGATTTCGAAGGCACCAGGTTTAGAATGTACGCCACTGTTTCCAATGCATACCCCCATAAAGAAATATGTAAATCTGAATAAATCATCATTGACCTAACCATTTCTAAAAGAGTTATGTTCCTTGTCTCAGCAACACCATTTAGTTGTGGAGTTCCTGCACAGTGAGCTGGGATGAAATCCCCTCATTCTCCAAGAATCTGAAAACTCTCCTCTAAGGTATTCGCCACCACGATCAGATCGTAATGACTTGACGCTCTTCTCATGACGCTTCCCCGTTTCAGCCTTGAAGTCTCTGAATTTGTCAAAGGCTTCATAGTTACGTCGCATCAAATAGATGTATCCATATCTCAAATAACCATCTATAAACGTGATGAAATATTCGAAACCACCCGTGGCCTGGATATTCATTGGACCACACACATTCCTATCAATCAATTCTAACACATTCTGAGCACGGTTTCCTTTGGTCTTAAAAACTCTTTGGTCATTTTACCTTCCAGACAGGATTCACAAATTGGAAATGACTCAACTTGGAGGTCATCCAATGGGCCATTATCTACCAATATTTGAATCCTCCTAAGATTTACATGACCTAACCATAAATGTCACATATATGTCTGGTTTATGCTCGAAGGTTCTTTTCTATTTTTAGGTTTAGACAAAAAATTAAGCGATCTATGTTTATACATGGGAGTTTGTGCAGTATTAATGACACACAGTCCATCAATATAAATACCATTGCAAATATATTTACCGTTTCTTCTAATAATAGTATCACCATAAAAACAAACTGAATAACCATCACAACTTAATTTTGAAATCGAAATCAAATTCATTCTAAAATCTGGTACTAATAATACATTATTAAGGACTAATATTTTATCATTAATCTTCAACTGCATGACTCTCACTGCAACAACTATAATCCAAGATTAGTCACCCCAGTTGATGGTTATCTTGCCCGCACTAAGCTGCTTGGTTACCTGAAAACCATGTGAGTCAAAGCAAACATGGTCAGTGGAGTCTGAATCAACTATCCACGAAGTGGAAGAACAAAGCTGCCAAACATGTTTTGACTACTAGTGCACGAGACATAACTTTCTTACGAGCAGGGCAATCCACTTTAAAATGTCCTTTGTGACCGCACTTGTAGCAATTTCCCTTTGGCTTTTTGTTCGCCTCAGGCTGAGGAGCCTTGCTTTGTACCTTGAGTGTTGCCACTTGCATTTGGCCTACTTGTTTCTTCTTCTTCCCACACTTGGGTTTAGAAGTCGAAACACCAGTAGCCGCAAGAACTTGATAAACTTGCTTGAAACACCTTCTGTATCTTGAAGCTCTGTCAGCAATTCCGCCAAGGTATACTCCCTACGATTCATATTGTAGTTTAGGCGGAACTGCTCAAAGCTCCTAGGTAAGCTGCCCAGGATGATATCGACCTGCGTTTCTGCATCGATAGTTGCCCTTAAGATATCAAGTTCGTTTAGATGAGAAATCATCTTTAGAGCATGATCCCTTACCGGGGTTCCTTCATGCATTTGGGTCGGCATCAAGACCCTCATAGCATTTTGCCTACCCTTCCGATTCTGATGAGCAAACATCTCGCCGAGATTTTTCATCATTTCCCCGGCCGCGCCCATACTCTGATGCTGCAATACATTTGCTAAAGAAGCCAAGATGTAATAGCAATCCATCTCATCAGATTTATTCCATCTTTGGTATTCTTTCGCCTCATCAGGTGTCGAATCCACATCTGGTTCCAATGGGCATTCCTTAGTTAGAATAAACTTGTGTTCCTTAGCAGTCAGGACAATATTAAGATTACGTTTCCAATCAGCAAAGTTAGTGCCATCTAGTTTGTTTTCCTTGAGAATTACAGCAAGTGGATTGAAAGACATCTGAGATAAAATTAAAACATTCATCACATAATGCATAGCAAGATATATTGAAAAACCTTAAAAACACAATATATATGCTACCAATCAATACCTCGAAAAACCCGCATATACAAGCCACGATCGTGTGGACATTTACACACACGTTTTAAAAGGTAGAGTTTTACGTCTTTAATTTTACTATCTAATCAATTTACGTTATGACAAGTAAAATTAATAGTTGGTTCCTCTTGGCCATGTATTAATTAACATAAGTTCCGATGGGGAGCTTATTAATTAATACATCTAAGTGGACACCATAATTTAACAACCTTAAAATATTATCTTTTAAATAATAGTTCTACAGATGGAGAGGTCCTATCGTAAAAAATAATATTTACCTTTTGTTATCATTTAAAATTTACAATTGGTGACCTATAATTAGCACATCTGACATGGAGGAAGACCTTTAATGCCAACGCGCATGCTAATTACTTCACAATTTAAATTAATTGTGGAGGCCAATTTAATTTTATTTTAAAAAATAAATAACTTTAATTACTTAGTTATTTTAGCCTTAAGGTTTTAAATTTTCTCGTCCTAAGATGCAAGAAACATATCACGCAGGTAGGGCTGGCAATTTCCGACACGACACGATAATCCGACACGAACACGCACGAAATTAATGGGTTAGTGTTTGGCCTTATCGTGTTCGTGTTCTTATCGTGTCGACACGATAAGGACACGCTAATTTCGTGTCGTGTTCGTGTCGGATTCGTATCGTGTTCGTGTAACACGATAACTTTCGTGTTCGTGTCGTGTCGTGTCGTGTTCGTGTAATCCGATAATATTTATATATTTTTAACATTAATTTTATTATCATTTTAAATATTTTAAGTTTATTTTCTAATTTTTTTTATTTGAGTTTATCGATTCGTGTCATATCGTGTCGTTATCGTGTCGTGTCAACACGAAAAATATCGTGTCATATCGTGTTCGTGTCGTGTTCATGTCGTGTTCGTGTTTCAACGTTTCGTGTCGTGTTCGTGTTCGTGTCGGGCATATACTTAACGGGTCGTGTTCGTGTTTGGCCTTATCGTGTCGTGTCGTTATCGTGTCGACCCGATAACGACCCGACACGCACGAATTGCCAGCCCTACACGCAGGTATTCATATATGCATACATCCAAAAAAAAACCAACAATAAAAAATTGGATAATTAAATCCAATTATCATGGCTTTTATTCCTCGTTTTGAATAACGAGAAAAACTTCGGCTCTAAATCTCCCGCTGCTTCAAGTATCTCGTCACCTCTTTCCGGTTTGCCCCACAAAATTTTCAAATTTAGAAATTTTATTTTCCATGCAAAAATGACCAGGACCCCATACCGGACGACCCGACCAGTAGCCTGGACCGCGGTCTGGACCGCGATCCCACGGCCGGACCGCACGGCAGATTCTTGGTCCCGCAGTCGAACCGCACGGCAGACTCCTTTCGCACGGGACTCCCTTTACTTCGTACTTTGTGTACTCCAACTCGATTATAATTTTACACAAAATAAAATACATCAAATTTACAACAAAAATACAAGAAAAAATAAAATCCTATTCTACCCGTGGATTTTCTCACGGGAAAAACTTATACATGCCTCAAAGTCGGGCAAATTACCAAAACGCGTACAAAATAAAATCATATAGCCATGATAATTAGACCATATTCACCTGCAAGACAATTCTAGTAAACTATTCTAAAGATCATAATACATGAATATTTCTAAATTGCTAGCAATTAATCACAAAATAATTAAATTGAACAAAACCTAAAGACCGTCACTGATACCAATTGTTGGAAATAGAACGCAGCGGAAGCGGCAGGTTTGGATTTACTAAAATCGTCCCTTAAGAATCGAGCAATATTTATCTACGCGTCTAAACATGATAATTCGTAGTATTCTTATCAAGATCTAAGTGAGAATATATTACCTTTGAAGCAAAGTCTTCGAACTTCTCATTGATCTTCTTGTATTTCTACCTTTCGTCTTCTAGAGTATATCCCGCCTTAATCCTGACGTTGTGTGGGCAACGAGCTACCGAATCTTACTTGGACAACAAAGTGGATCGGCCGAACCAAGTTCCTCACAACTCACGATTTTCTTTTCTTCAATTAATTTCGATTTGCAACAAGAATTAAAGTGTTATAGCAATTGTGGAATTAAAGACACAAGTCAAGATCCACAATTAAACACTAAGAAGAAAAATTGAAACCCTTGTGTAAGGTATGTTGATGCGGCGGCCAAATCCTCCCATGTCTCTATTTACAGGCTTTGGGCTACTCTAGGGATCTTAAGGAGGATTACGGTTAAGACTCCTAGCAACCCAACTTTCCAAATTAATCCCTTTCCTAATATGGTTGAGTTCACTAATATCAATTCAGTCCATTAATGAATTAATATTGCACTTCTAACCCAAATTTTAATTTACAAAATCGGCCTCCTTATTTAAATATATTATTTTCCATGTTTAAGATAACAAATGTTCATTAATTAATTTAAGCTACTGACAGCTTTAATTAATTAATATCTTATCCAAGAGTCGTACCACTCAAACCTTATTATTTTATCGGAATTAAATCCACATGCAGAGTTTAATATAATAATCATCATCGAGATACTCAAGGGAACATCATCAACCTGCACGAGTCGGGACACAATATCTAGTAATAATAATTGTCATATTAATGATATTATTTCCCAAGATACAAAGCTTATTGAGTCAATCATTTCGATTCTCACCCATGGTAAATCAAAGCAATAAATATTATAAATACACAATTGAATATTATATACTTAGAATTAAGAAATAATAATTATCCGAGATTTACGTTCTTCTTACAGTCAATATAGAAGACACTATCTCACCTCGATCCAGTTCAGCGTACGCAAATACGCTAATGCATGCTAATAGTCAAGACCAAGTAATCTCCAGCATACACTACAACCTTTCATATAATTTGTCTAATAATTATATAGGTTGTGAACTATTATATTAGTTTATAAGGCACCGATATTGTGATCTTCCGTGTGACACCAAGACACCATATTATCTACAATATAAAATAATTAGATATTTTATTTGTATAACCATAATGTGAATAAATATGCAAAACATGTGATTAAATGTAATTAATATTCTCATAGGTAGTTACACGGAAATAAGGTAATACAAGCATAAAGTATGCTTTGCAGTATATAACGCTAACACTTACGTGCTATGTACCGTTACCATTAGTGATTTTCCTGCGTACCGAACGCTGTCTGGATCTATTATTAGTGGACATAGAGGATATCCAGTGTGCTTGAATGCAGACTGCGCAAGGTACCACTGTCAGAAGGTTGTCAGAATGCATCACCGTCTATGGCTTGAGAGGATGCATGTATGGCATACGGATGCTGCAGCATTTGATGGGACTGAAGAGGTGGGTGATCCACCACGGGAGTGGACAATGGTGAGGAAATTTTGGCCGTGCTGAATGAGTATGATTATGGGCAGTTGAGTAACCATCGTGATACAGTAGCAGCAACTCCAGAAAGACCGGACATATATAAGTACTGGTCCACAAGAGTATATTTTGGGATCTACCTTATGGGAGTAAGTTGTTGATTAGGAACTACTTAGATGTGATGTGTAATATCCGCAATTTTGATTTGCGGTAAATTTCTTTTTTTGGGCAGTAGTCCGTTTTAACGGCTCACTTGTAAACGTTTCAACATTATGAGAATATTTAACTCTGCACTTTTTAACGTCCGAGTTCGTTTCGGTGTCGTTTTGTTGAGTTCCGTGTTCTTAGGCGACCTTTCCGTGCTTGAGTTTGATTCTTGCGAATCTCATTTGAAACTATCGTTTCGGGTTTCTCGTAAGTTCATTTAATGTTGTCATACATGTTGTGAGCTTCGGTTTGATTATCCGTTGTCGTATCGTGATTTTTCGGACTTTTGGGACCGTTTTGTAATTTCCTAAAGTTGTGGGTATCCATTGTCGTACCCATTTTCGAGAATACTTTTGCTGTCCTTCTGAGTCGTTAGTGCACGCTGCACTTATTGGTTAGCGCGCGCTATGGTAATGTAATACTCGAGATCTTCATTCCGGTTTCGTTGAATTTTCTTCGGTCGAACGGACTTTTGTCGTCCGCGTCTTTGGAATCGCATGCTTGTACTGTGGTACGTTGAGTTTCGTAGCCTATTTGTTATTGTTTTGGATCTTATCCGGTGCGTTCGCGTGATCGAGACATCGTCGAGTATCGAGTCGGGCAGTCGGAGGGCTGGCTGGGCCGATTACGGCGATAAGGCCTGGACAATTACGGCTTTAAGGCGTCCGCACACCCTGGACTGGGAGGACTCAGTTACGGCCGTAAGGTCCATTAGGTTACGGTCGTAAGACTTGTTACGGCCGCTAAGCGCTGGGCGGTTACGGCTGTAGTGACTCGGCAGATTTCAGTCAACGAACCCTGGGAGTTCGGTTACGACTGTAATCGGCATAGCCTTACGGCCGTAAGGTATGATCATTGCGTACGCAAGGCTTCAACCATTCCGTGCGCTACCGGCAGTTGACCTAGTTACGGCCGTAAGGCACTGTCGGTTACGGCCATAATACTGCCGGCCATATATAAGCCTGGGCTTCGGCCAGACCTTATTTTTACCCACCTTCCTCATTTTTGTGGCGACGGGAGACTCGGGAACTCGAGTTCTTGGCCGGTCCTAATCAATTCTAAGGCGTTTTGGAAGATTATTGTCAATTATATCATCATCCAATCCGTGTTCTTCGTCGAATCGAGGTATTTTCTTACTTAGAACCCTAGTTGTATGATTTTTATGGGTTTCTTCGTGATTCTTCGATTTAATCCATGGTTGATGAATTGATTATGGTATTCTTGCTGTCTTGGCCATGATCTTTGGATTTTATAACTCGTTTATCAATTTTTATCACCCGGAACTTGATTTCCAATTTCCTTGAAGAACCCTCGGATTCTTGTTGTTTTTCGGGTTGATTCGGATGCCGTTTAGCGTTATTGATTCGTTGTGATATTATTTTCATAGTTTTCGTGGAATTATCGGGGTTTTGGTCGATCTTGGAAGTTCGAGGGCTACCCGACCATATCCGTTCATTGTTCCATTGCTCGTGGTATCGAGGCAAGTAACTTGTTCATACATTTCTTGTTTTATGGATATGATGATTGGTGATCATCTTGGTATGTTTGTTTGTTTGAAATGAAATTTCAAAAGATTCGGTTTAGCCTCGTTAAGGGCTCATTTTCAAAACACGTGTGTTTCATGAAGGATGTGTTTCGTGAATGGTAAAGTGAACCCTATGAATACTCTTGGTGTTGTTGTTGTGTTTTGATAATATATAGACATATATTTATCTCATTTCTGTGTGTTGTGATTTGACACTTGTGTTGTGCTATGTGTTTATTGCCTTTGGGTGAGTTGTTCGGATATCTTTAGCGTGCTATGTTATTTGTGTGAATGTGTGGATATGGTTGAAGGTCTACGGTGGCACATGGCATGTGATCATGTGGTCAGGATGCAACAAGTGATTGATCCAACCGTGAGAGCCTAAGACAATCTACGATGACACATGGCTTGTGATCATGTGGTCAGGATGCAACAAGTGATTGGTCCAACCGTGAGATGATAAGACCTGCGGTGACAAATGGCATGCGATCATATGGTCAGGAGACAACAAGTGATTGATCCAACCATGAGATGACGTGGCATGTGTTCACGGTGTTATGTATATGATTATGAATGTGTTTTGCTCACCTTGGGAGGGTCCGGCGTGGGCTCGAGGGAATCTAATGGTATAGCCCTAGATTCACGAGTTGGTGTGTATATGATTTGTGAATTTATTTTGCTCACCTCGGGAGGGTCCGGTGAGGCCTCGAGGGAATCCAATGGTATAGCCCTGGATTCATGAGTTGGTGTCGTATTCATTGGCCAAGATTTGTGCATCTTGGGTGATTATGTTGTGTTGATTTTATGTCCGTCGAGGACACGTGACGTGGGTTTTAACCCTGTGAATTGTTGTTGGTTTTATTTGCGAAAACAAAACCTTTGGGTTGTGACCCCTGTTGATTTAGAAAAGAGAGGATTTGAAAATCCTAAATTGTTTTTCGTTAAAACTTCCGAGGGCATTTTAAACCATTTACAAATTGTTCTCATGATTTGTGGTCTTTCGAATTTGGAAAGCTTTACCCAAACTATTGCCTCGGGAAGTATTTTCATTATGTTTGAATCTTTGAGGATTCCTGGTTATTGTTATTCTTGATACATGAATTGTATGACTCGTATTTGCACTTTGTACTTGCACTAGCAAAATAGTGGAATTTTGCTAACCCCCGAGGAATCAGAGGGTGAATGTCTGTATTGCATTCAGGTTTTGGGGAGCATAGCACATGTTCGGCATGAAGGATGATGAAAGATGATCGATACTAATCACATTAAGACCCGTTCATTGTTGTATTGGTTCAGTTGTACCTTATTTCCGCTGCAGTATTTTGTACGGGAGTTTTTTGTGACCCCTCGTGGGTATGTATTGGTATTGAGTTGTACGTATTTATTTAAAGACCAAATCGGTCTACTGAGTCATTTTTTAGCTCTTAAGGCATTGTTGAGATGTTCGATGTTGCTACCAGCCTGGTAGATCCTTGAGGGAAGGTTCTACGACGTGTAATATCCCTGAGCGGATTGGGGGTGTTACATAAATGGTATCGGAGCTTAGGTTGTGGAAACCTAGGGTGTCGGGTTTAGTGGTGTGTGTTGAGTTTTGTCTCGTTGGATTTTATCTGACTGAGTCGTGTCGCGACGCATCGTCTGGGTTTGTTGGTTGTGATTAGTATCGTGGGACGATCATCATCTTCGTGCGAACTGTGGATGTAAGTCTCCCTTCTTTGTGTTGTGCCTCGTGTGACACGAGTTACTGGTATGATTATGTGTTAAGTGATTGGATCTTTATGTAGATTCTTGGTTGCGTGATATGTGTTTATGTGACTCTCATATTTCGGTTATATGAGGAGGGTTGTTGCTATTTATGTCCTTATGACTATGATATTTTGACTGTTTGTTTTCCGGCAGAAGACGTGTATTGTCTTGATTTTGAACGAATTGATGCGTGTACTATGATGTGTATAAGTAAATGTCGATACGTGTGAGTTTTGGGCATTCTGGCCTACTGGATTTTTGAAAACCTTGAGTATCTTAGAAAATAAATTTCGAGATGTACTTTTAAAACGAATTATTTTCTCGCGGTACCTTCAAGGAGCCACAGTATGATTCAAAATTATTTCAGTTGAGGACCAAAATATTTTGAGATATTTTTAATTATTTAGAAATGCTTTGCTTAGACCCGAGGGTCGAATATTTCTGAAAGTTTTTCAATAAAAGAAAAGTGTTCTCATTTTTTTTCAAACGCAAGATGGTTTTTCAAAGTCTCGATAACGATGTTTCATGTTTGTATTACTTTTTGAAATATGATATCCAAGATCGACTGATGTTTCCAAATTGTTTTCAAAAAGGTGGTTTTCGTTTTTAAAACATACCGTTCCTGTTTGCGGTCTGGTAATGTATGTATGATGTTCGCACTTTCGTTAGGGTGTTAACCCCCAAGTTGTGATTGAATTAGTGGTGTGAGCGTTGAGTCGTTCGCCACGCAGTTGTTGTGTTAGCCCTTTGTGAGAGGTGTAATGTTGGTATTGAATGATGTCGCTTCGTGGTGATTTGCGTGTTATTGCACCTGTGCGAGCTGTTAGAGCTTGGGTTCGTACGATTGTGTACATGTGTGATTGTTTCATGATGGTGGTAATTATGTGTTGGTTATCGCCCGGGCCGTTGAGGTCGCCGAACGATACCGTCGTTGCTGTGATGTTTGTATGTGTGTTGTTTGACGATGGTAATCGTTGTAAGTGTTGCGTGCTATGATTTTTTGTTGTGCCGAGTGGTTGCTTATTCAGTATGCCGAGGGGCAGAGGTCGTGGTCATGGTGACCAGATGCGTGATAGAGATCATGCTGCTGGTGATGATATCGATATCGATGTTGCTACTATTTTACAGCAGGTAGATACACAGATGACTCAGTTGACTCAGGCAGTTCAGCGTATTACAGATGTGACCCAGAACACTGGTGCAAATCAGTGGCTTCGAGAAGTGGTTCGTATGAATCCCCCGCGTTTCGCTGGTGCTGCAGATGCATTAGGATGGGATGGTTAGCTTTTATAGTTGGAAAAGATATTCAAGGTGGTTGATTGTCCACAAGAACGTAGAGTACCGGTAGCTCAGTATCTTCTCGGCGAGGATGCCCTAACTGGTGGAAGGCTGTTAAGCCTCCAGATCGTGTTGTCACGTGGGAAGAGTTCCAGAGATTCATGAGAGATGAGTTTTTTCCGGAGCCGATCAGAAATCAGAGGATTAATGAATTCTTTTCGGCGAAACTGCAAGATGTACCGCTGTCTAAAGCTATTATTAATTTTAGCAAATAGCTCAGCTATATGTAGGATCAAGTAAGGACAGATGAGGACAAGATCTGTCATTTTAGTAGGCGGATGAAGCTGGAGATTAGTCAGTACATGGCAGGTCTCACTTGTACTTCCTTGAGAGTTTATCAAAATAGGGCGTTAGCCTATGAGCTATCCAGATTACCGACCGAGAGTATGTCTGAGTTGAAGTAACAGAAAACCGTTGTAGACTTTTTAGAAAATCAGGAGAGTGGGCCCCTGAGGTTGGGACTTCGTTTCGTTGTCCTAAGATGGTTCCTCGATCGCGTGATCAGAGGACTAGTACCCATGCAGTGAGTAATGTGAGCAGCATGAAGACATGTTATAACTGTAGTCGAGCGGGCCATATTGCGAAGAATTGTTGTTCACCGTTAGTCAGCTGTTTCGAGTGTGTCCAGGTGGGTCACCGAGCCGTGCATTGCGAGACGATAGATGAGAGATGTGGGGATCGAGGTTACGTCTCCGCTCCGAAAGGACACGGAGATGCTTAGTGTGGTTTTTGAGGATTTCGGTGTAGTCCGAATTATTTGCGATTGTCCTTGTGAATCGTTTTGTGTTTAATTTCCGTTTTCTCGACTGTGCGTGTTTTCTTGCAATAGGTGTTTTGTGTTTTGTGATTGTTCGAATAATTTACTTGATTGTATTATCCATTTGATGACGCTTGTCACTTGTTGGTTTTATTATGTCTCTACCTGTGGCGTTGTGATGGTCGTCGTGGAGCGTGTTTTCACGCCGTATGTTTCCTTGCGTGGCTTGTAACATTTCGCCATTGGGCGCGAGTTTTTAGTTCTTGTGTATCTCGTTGAGTGCTTCCTGGTGGGATGTTGCTCCTCCCTACTTATTTTAAGTTTCAGGACGAAACTTGTTTTAAGGAGGGTAGTATGTAATATCTGCAATTTTGATTTTCGGTAAATTTCTTTTTTTTTGGCAGGAGTCCGTTTTAACGGCTCTCTTGTGAACGTTTCATCATTCTGAGAATATTTAACTCTGCACTTTTTAACTTCCAAGTTCGTTTCGGTGTCGTTTTGTTGAATTCCGTGTTCTTAGGCGACTTTTCCGCGCTTGAGTTTGATTCTTGCGAATCTCGTTCGAAACTGTCGTTTCGGGTTTCTCGTAAGTTCATTTAACATTGTCATACGTGTTGTGAGCTTCGGTTTGATTATCCGTTGCCGCATCGTGATTTTTCGGACTTTTGGGACCGTTTTGTAATTTCCCAAAGTTGTGGGTATCCGTCTCGTACCCATTTTCGAGAATACTGTTGCTGTTCTTCTGAGTCGTTATTGCACGCTACACTTATTGGTTAGCGTGCGCTATGGTAATGTAATACCCGAGATCTTCATTCCGGTTTCGTTGAATTTTCTTTGGTCGAACGGACTGTTGTCGTCCGCGTCTTTGGAATTGCATTCTTGTACTGTCGTACGTTGAGTTTCGTAGCCTGTTCGTTATTGTTTTGGATCTCAGCCAGTGCGTTCGCGTGATCGAGACGTCGCCGAGTATCGTGCCGGGCAGTCGGAGGGCTGGCTGGGCCGATTACGGTCGTAAGGCGTCCGCACACCCTGGCCTGGGAGGACTCGGTTACGGCCGTAAGGTCCATTAGGTTACTGCCGTAAGGCTTGTTACGGCCGCTAAGCGCTAGCCGGTTAAGGCCGTAGTGGCTCGGCAGATTTCAGTCAGTGACCCCTGGGAGTTCGGTTACGGCCGTAAGGCTATGCCGATTATGGCCGTAAGGTACGATCGTTGCGTACGCAAGGCTTCGGCCATTACGTGCGCTACCGGCAGTTGACCTAGTTACGGCCGTAAGGCACTGCCGGTTACGGACGTAACACTGCCGGCCATATATAGGCCTGGGCTTCGGCTAGACCTTATTTTTGACCCTCTTTCCTCGTTTTTGTGGCGGCTGGTGACGGGAGACTCGGGAACTCGAGTTCTTGGCCGGTCCTAATCAATTCCAAGGCATTTGGGAAGATTCTTGTCAATTATATCATCATCCAATCCGTCTTCTTCATCGAATCGAGGTATTTTCTTACTTAGAACCCTTGTTGTATGATTTTTGGGGGTTTCTTTGTGATTTTTTGATTTAATCCGTGGTTGAGGAATTGATTATGGTATTCTTGTTGTCTTGGCCATGATCTTCGGATGTTGGGACTCGTTTATCAATTTTTACCACCCGGAACTTGATTTCCGATTTCCTTGAAGAACCCTCGGATTCTTGTCGTTTTTCAGGTTGATTCGGATGCCGTTTAGCATTATTGATTCATGGTGATATTATTTTTGTATTTTTCGTGGAATTGTCGGGGTTCTAGTCGATCTTGGAAATTCGAGGGCTACCCGACCGTATCCGTTCATTGTTCCATTGCTCGTGGTATCGAGGCAAGTACCTTGTTCATACATTTCTTGTTTTATGATGATTGGTGATCGTCTTGGTATGTTTGTTTGTTTGTTTGAAATGAACTTTCAAAAGATTCGTTTTAGCCTCGTTAAGGGCTCACTTTCAAAATGCGTGTGTTTCGTGAATGATGTGTTTCGTGAACGGTAAAGTGAACCCTATGAATACATTTGGTGTTGTTGTTGTGCTTTGATAATATATATACATATATGATCTCATTTCGATGTGTTGTGATTTGACACTTGTATTGTGCTATTTGTTTATTGCCTTTGGGTGAGTTGTTCGGATATCCTTGGCATGCTATGTTATTTGTGTGAATGTGTGGATATGGTCGAAGGTCTACGGTGACACATGGCATGTGATCATGTGGTCAGGATGCAACAAGTGATTGATCCAACCGTGAGAGCCTAAGACAATCTACGGTGACACACGGCTTGTGATCATGTGGTCAGGATGCAACAAGTGATTGGTCCAACCGTTAGATGATAAGACATGCGGTAACATATGGCATGCGATCATATGGTCAGGAGACAACAAGTGATTGATCCAACCGTGAGATGACGTGGCATGTGTTCACGGTGTTATGTATATGATTGTGAATGTGTTTTGCTAACCTCAGGAGAGTCCGGCGAGGCCTCGAGGGAATCCAATGTTATAGCCCTGGATTCACGATTTGGTGTGTATATGATTTGTGAATGTATTTTGCTCACCTCGGGAGGGTCCGGCGAGACCTCAAGGGAATCCAATGGTATAGCCCTGTATTCAAGAGTTGGTGTCGTATTCGTTGACCAAGATTTGCGTATCTTGGGTGATTATGTTGTGTTGATTTTATGTCCGTCGAGGACACGTGATGTGGGTTTTGACCCTATGAATTGTTGTTGGTTTTGTTTGCTAAAATAAAACCTTTGGGTTGTGACCCCTGTTGATTTAGAAAAGAGAGGGATTTGAAAATCCTAAATTATTTTCCGTTAAAACTTCCGAGGGCATTTTAAACCGTTTACAAATTGTTCTCATGATTTGTGGTCTTTCGAATTTAGAAAGCTTTACCCAAACTCTTGCCTCGGGAAGTATTTTCGTTATGTTTGAATCTTTGAGGATTCCTGATTAATGTTATTCTTGATACATGAATTGTATAACTCGTATTTACATTTTGTACTTGCACTAGAAAAATAGTGGAATTTTGCTAACCCCCGAGGAATCGGGGTGTGGATGTCTGTATTGCATTCAGGTTTTGGGGAGCATAGCACAGGGTCGGCATGAAGGATGATGAAAGATGATCGATACTAATCACATGAGGACCCGTTCATTGTTGTATTGGTTCAGTTGTACCTTATTTCCGCTGCAGTATTTTCCCCGTTGTATGGGAGTATTTTGTATTTGACCCCTGCGTGGATATATATTGGTATTGAGTTGTACGTATTTATTGAAAGACAAAATCGGTCTACTGAGTAATTTTAGCCCTAAAGGCATTGTTGAGATCTTCGATGTTGCTACCATCCTGGTAGATCCTTGAGGGAAGGTTCTACGGCATGTAATATCCTTGAGCGGATTGGCGGTGTTACATGATGCACATAGAAAAAAATATTTGTGAAAGTATTGTTGGTACAATATTATGTTGGGAAAGGAATACTAAAGATGGCCCTAAGGCACGCATTGATTTGAAAGGAATGAACATTATAAAGCATTTGTGGTTGAAGGAAGGGAAGGAAAAACACAAAATACCGAAAGCAGCTTACACAGTCACCCCTGAGCAAAAGGCTGAGATTTTTTCATGGATGAAGACTGCTAGGTGTCCCACAGGATATGCTGGAAATGTAGGGAGGTATGTTAACTTCAAGGAGAACAAGTTAACTGGATTAAAGAGCCATGATTGCCATATCCACAGGATCTTCCCACCGATTTTTTTTGAACTCATGCCTCACCTCATAATCCATCTTCCTCGCCAACTTTTACTAACAGTCTCGGTCCACTACACATGGATGTTTCCAATAGAAATGCAACTTGGTGACTTCAAGAACTCTGTGACTAATAAGTCTGCACTTGAAGGATGTATAGACGAAGCATATCTTGCATTGGAGTGTGTAACATATACCAAGTTCTGTTTAGACACGGTGGATCTCACACCCGAGCCTATGTTAACTATTCCAGTGCAATTTAATCTCTCTATCATCACCAACGAAGTAGAAGCAGTACCGGCCCCTCGCTCGCAGCCCCTGCGGACCTCAGCCCAGCACCGCCCCACCGTACCCTGTTGGTCCTTTTTTTTTCTTATTGCATTTTACGTTACCTATGAACATAGAATAAGAAGTAAGAAGCCTTATATAGATTATGCAGAAGTGTTGATTTTAACCTCAAACCAGAAAGCCTTTCTTAACACTACTATTTATTTCGGTTAGGTAATTATCACAATTTTTTTTGTAATTTATGGTTATTCATTGATTGTTGGGATATTAGTGTTGATATTTGAATTTATTGGGATATTAGTATTGATTGTTAAAATTGTTGGGATATTGGTATTGATTGTTAAATTTGTTGGGATATTGTTGATTGTATTGGAATGATATTGAATTTGTTGGGATATTAGTGTTGATTATTAAATTTATTAGATATTAGTGTTGATTGTTGAGTTTATTGGGATATTAGTGTTGATTGTTGAATTTGTTGGGATATTGTTGTGTTGATTTTGTTGGAATAATTATTGAATTTTTGGGATAATAGTGTTGATTTTTGAATTTATTGATTGTTGAATTTGTTGGTATCTAGTGTGTATATTGGTGTGTGAGTTTAGTTAAGGTGATAGTTTGTGAATGTGTACAGGTTAAGTGGATAAAATTAAGAGACTAACGGGTGGTAAGAAAAAGTCGAAGACTCGGAGTCGTGGGAGAGTTCCGTAATTTCTAATCGTGCAGATCATGTGGGTAAGTATGTGGATCAAAGTAACTCTCGTGTACGTGAGCTAGTACAGAATAGTGGGCTGAAGTTTAAGGATGGAAACTTGTATCCGACAGATGACACACATACTACTGCGAGGCACATATCTTATCAGACTCCTAGGCTGATGACGACCCCCACTACTGCCGAGACGACTCAACCTCGTATGCCTCCTATACACCGCATTCCCTTCCCTCCTCCTTCATCTAGGAGCCACAGAGCTACACCGAGCACGTCATCTGATGTGCCTTCCGGTCACCGTCGACTCTATTAATGCCCCCTATGGTACCGGCGATTCCAAGGACCGATGAGAAAGGAATCCACCGACCATATAGCTTGGTTAACCCAATGGAGGCTTGTGTGTTCCAGTCATGGCCTGAGAAAATGATTTGGCGGATATGTCGGATATCTAAGATGAAGTTGTACGCCGAGCTTTCAGAAGACCTCTCGTCCTTGCCAACGGCTAAACTTTAGCCGACCCACCTCGACCGACCAACTTTTAGCCGACGGCCGACCACTTTAACCGACGGTTATCTGACTTTAGCTGATGACTTTTTGTTGTCGGTTAAATTCTGAATATTGGTAGTGATATTCGTCATGCTCCTTTATTTTTTATAACATTAACAATAAAAAGTTGATGAAGTACGTTTAGAGACTTTCATGTACTTTGTTTGGTACTCAAGCATAAACATTTTGTTAACGTTTAATGTTGAATATCGAGTTATTTATATTTACAATCCATATTCAACCAGACATTTGTGGATAATGTCATATTAGATTTTGGTTACTTTATTATTCCATATATAAGCACCTTATATGCTCGTTGATATATTTGTATTAACAAAATAATATTGGTTACCGCCCACATTTTAAAATAAAAATAACGGTATCTACTCATTTGAGATGAGGAACCATACATTTATTTACGTTCTAATTATTTTAAATACATGTAAATAACTGTTTCCCCTACTAAAAGTTATTCACGTAACCAAAACTTCAAGTAACTGAAGAAACTCAAGAATCATTGACAACAATCACATAAATAGTGAAAGGTAATTAGAGAAATAATGATATTGTTATGAAGTACATTAACATATTACATTTGGATACCTTTTTTATATGTTCGTATATTTACAGCTAAAAATAGTAATTTATGGAATTAAAAATATAGCTAGAGTAACCAAATATTTCAAATAGTAAGAAAATATTGAAAAGAAAGAAATAAGAAAAATAATTGAAATACAATAACCATATATATGAGATGATAATAACAACTACAATATTAAAAATAAAGTAACAATTTATGTAAGAATAATATGTAACTAAACAAATGATGAGCGTAAGTAAAAAAAGAATGACATTCTAGAAAAAAGGAATTGCAATAAACTTAAACAACCATATATAGTTAAGTATTTATACATAACATTACAAAAGTAGAAACCATTTCAGTGTTGGCGAATTTTAATTAAATCATTCACTCGCACGTGGTAATCAGGGACAACATCGGGCTCAGACTGACATCTCTGCGGCATGTCCCTTGCGGAGCGTAGATTGGGCTTTAATACCAACTGATGCAGATAGAAGCGTGATAAAAGCACAAACGCCTGTTGATTCTTAGAATATCCAGAAAATTATACGCAAAACGTGATTTACGTGATTATTTTGTTAATTCAAGGTGAATACCAGATGAATACAAATAAAATACGAGAAAAGGATAAACCCTATATTTTCCTAATCAGTATTTAACTCCATTAAAATATTTCTGAAACTCCAGTAGTGGGGGGCACAACACCCAAATTGACTACCTTCTATTGCGCAGTCGTGATGCTAGGGCATGCGTGGACTATAAGGTGTTCCGGAGTGAGGCCTATGCTTCTCAACACCGGCTGCTGGCTATGGATTTATCCATGAGAGGTCGTGTTGTTAGCAGGGCTAGAGAAGCTAGACCTAGGATTCTCTGGAAGGATCTGAAGGGTGAGAAGGCGGCAGTTTTCAAGGAGTCTCTGACCCGCGAAGGAGGTTTTTTGCAAGGGGGCGATGCTAACCTTATGTGGACCAGCATGGCCAATGCTATTAGGAGGGTGGGCGAGAAGGTGGTGGGGGTTTCTTCGGGCAGGTCTAGTGGACCTAGGGAGGCTTGGTGGTGGAATGAGGAGGTCCAAAAGAAGGTTAAAGCTAAACAAGCGCTATTTAAGGAGCTTTTGTCGGTTAGTGCTGGGGATGAGAGAATCTTGAAGATTGTAGCGTACAAGGTGGCGAAAAGAGAGGCTAAGAAGGCAGTGGCTAAGGCTAAAGGGGAGGCTTACAAGGAGATGTACAAGCGCCTAGACACCAAAGCAGGAGCGAATGCTATTTTTAAACTAGTGAAAGCTAGGGAAAGAGGGCGGCGCGACCTGGGTCCCATTAAGTTTATTAAGGATGATTTGGGCCAAGTTTTAGTGAACGTTGTGGCTATTAAGGAGAGGTGGAATAGGTATTTTTTGAACTATTCAATGAGGCTAGGGGTAGTGACTCGGTGGTGCAAGGAGTTAGTCTATCTTCTGCCTGTTCGTTTAGTTCCTATGAAAGCATCAGCAAGGAGGAAGTTAAGGGTGCTCTTATGAAGATGGGTAGAGCAAAGGCGGTAGGCCCAGATCAGATCCCTATTGATGTTTGGCTTTGTCTGGGGGAAGTCGGAGTTCAGTGGCTAGCAGAGCTCTTCAACATCCTCCTCAGAGGTTCTAAGATGCCGACGGAGCAGAGGCATAGTATTGTCGTGCCGTTTTTCAAGAACAAAGGCGATGCTCAGAGTTGTAGTAACTATAGGAGTATTAAACTCATAAGTCATACTATGAAACTTTGGGAAAGAGTGGTGGAATGCAGGGTTAGAAGAGAAGTTGAGATCTCAGAGAATCAATTTGGCTTCATGCCGGGGAGGTCCACGACTGAGACCATTCATCTCGTCAGACGCCTAATGGAGAAGTTTAGAGAGCGGCGTAACGACCTTCATATGGTGTTCATAGATTTAGAGAAAGCTTATGATAGCATTCCGCGCGATGTTATTTGGAGGAGCCTAGTAGAGAGAAGGGTGTCCTTGTCGTTCGTTAGGGCGATCCACGACATGTATTCTCAAGCTAGGACGTGCGTTAGGACCCCAGCTGGTGACACCCAGTATTTTTCGGTTGAGATAGGGCTACAACAGGGGTCGGCGCTAAGCCCTCTTCTCTTCGCTCTGATCCTTGATGTCATTTCACGGGGGATACAAGATGGCGTTCCGTGGTGCTTTTACTGACGACATTGTGTTAGTGGCGGAGTCGATGAGGGAGGTGAACTCGAAGTTGGAGCTATGGAGGTCTAAGTTAGAATCCCAGGACTTGCGTGTGAGCCGGTCTAAGACAGAGTATCTCCGGTGTAACTTTAGTGGTGAGGCCAATGAGGAAGATTTAGAGGTAATGATTGCGGATCAGATCGCTCCCCGTATGGATAAGTTCAAGTATTTGGGTTCGATCATTCAGAAGGAAGGTGAGTGTGAAGATGATGTCACTCATCGCATCAAGGCGGGGTGGCTAAGGTGGAGAGCAGTGACAGGGGTCCTGTGCGACAAGAAAGTCCCTCTAAAGTTGAAGGGTAAATTTTATAGAGCGGCAATCCGACCTGCAATGTTGTATGGCTCTGAATGTTGGGCGATGAAGAAGTCGCTTGAGAGCAAGTTGGAAGCGGCTGAAATGAGAATGTTAGGCTGGTCGTGTGGTCGCACAATATTAGATAGAATCTCGAACGGGGTCTTCAGAAATGCGCTAGAAGTGGCGCCCATTTCAGCGAAAGTTAGGGAAGGGAGATTGAGATGGTTTGGCCACGTCCGCAGGAGGCAGGCATCTGCTCCGGTGAGGAGGGTCGAGAGTTTAGTAGTTGTTGGGGAGAGGAGGAGAGGCAGACCGAGGAGGACGTGGGAGGAGCAGCTGAGATTAGATTTAAAGGCCTTAAACCTTTCCGAGACCATGGCTGTTGATAGGCGCGCTTGGAGGCGCCAGATCAGAGTTGTGGATTCTTTAGTTGGGAGTGGTGTTGTAGTTGAGAGCCTCAGGGTTGGGTTGTCTCGGTTAGCTTTGACTTACAGCATTGCATTTTTACATTTATTGTATATTTTATCCTTTTGCCTTTTGCGTGTGGTGTATTTTTGACAGGGAGCTGTGCGCGGAGTCAACCTCTCTTCTGTTTGAACAGCGTTCATCGGGAGTGATGTAGCCAAATTCCTCTTAGGTAAGTCCTATGTGGATTAAGCCATGGGCTCAGGTATGGTATTGAGTTTTTTCGTATCATATGCTTCCCTTTGTATTTTTCACTCAATATGTTGTTGTGCACTAAGCTGAGGGTCTTCACGGAAACAGCCTCCCTACCGTAATAGGTAGGGGCATGGTCTGCGTACATCTTACCCTCTCCAGACCCTGCTCTGAGCGGGATATACTGGGTATGTTTGGTTTGGTTTGGATTGGTTAAACTCTAAAACTATACAAAATATAAATAGTAATAAACAATGAAATACGATCATATCTCTGTCACTAATGATGGAAATATAATATAATAGTTGATATAATTAGGAGATATAATTTTCTAATAGTAGTATAATTTGATATTATTCCGTTTTCTTATTCTAAGCTAATTTTCTAGCTTAACTACTTGGCTTACTCGCCCTCTTAATCAGCAGTAGCGCCTCCTCCCGGCCCCGGATTTTGGCCCTCCCTCGCGCTCTATGCCGCCGACTCCTCTTCATCATTGTTTTCTAGGATATTTAGCCCCAAATCAGCCAACTTTGACATACAACCCCACAACACCCTGACGTGGAAGTCTTGGTTTGCTTACAACCCACAAAACCCGATCGCAGAAGTCCTTCAAATTGGCTAGCTGAGGTAATCTGACCGTTTTTCTCACCAGCTGATATGAAAGTCAACAACCTTAATTGACGAGCCGATCTAGTTCGATCCAATAATACATACAGGACACTACGTGTCTAGACAGTAAGACGACGAGCGTTCCGTCCATGCAACCGAAGCCACCCATTGCGATAAGTAGAAAAAGATGTAATTAATCCACCGACATGTGGGGATGACAATGGGTCGGGTCGGAGCGGGTACTTGAAGACCCAGACCCACCCCATGAGGTGAACGGGGCGGGACGGGTCGACCCACTGTGGGTCGCGGAGCGAGGCAGATCGACCCGCATAGGAAAAATATTACTTATAAAGAGAATAAAATAAATATTTTTATGATAAATATTTTTATGAGTTTTTATCTTGTAATTTATTTTCATAATACATATTATTTATAAAATTTGTCAATATTAACATAAATATGTAAGATATATTAATAAATGTATAAAAAAGTATATAAATATAAATATTATATATATATATATAAACTATATATTAAATATATTAAAAAGCAGTGCGGGGCAGGGCGAGGCAGGTACCCACGGGGCAAAAGTGATACCCAGACCCGCCCCACCCCGCTGCGGGTCACAGGGACGGGCGACCCATAAACGGGTCAGGGCGGGGCAGTGCTGGTCAGGCCAAAATTGTCATCCCTACCGACATGCCTGCCTGTAAAACGATAAACCGTAGGACGAACATGATGATTGTAAATATTTTCAGCCGAGTCATAAAAAGAGGCACCTTAAAAGCTCCAAAAATAAGATTGATCTAAAAACTCAGATAGCCCATTCTAAACATAGTCAATTTCATTTTTTTTTTACAATGTTCTACGTGTACTAATTCATTGTTTTTTTCAATTTTCATTTGTGTTCTAATTCATACTTACGAATAGTAATATATTATCCATATTTTTTCATATTTGTTTACGTGAATGGCATCAAGTCAACATGATCCTTATAACATCTTGGGAGAATTGGTTCGAATCTTTTGTGAATTCGGAGACAAATGGGATATGAAAAACTCAGTTCAAGCATTTGACACCTGCTTCTAAATAATTTTTAGTTTTGTTTTTCGAGAACCGACTTTGATTGTTAATTTTGTTTTTTCCGGTATTAGAAAAAATAAACAATTATATAGTCAAAAGCTCTTCTAAATACGAACCCATTGATTCTTTTCATTATTTTATTAATGTATTTTAAAAATAATCAAATGTCAAAATTTTGTTCTATAAAAATCAATGCGACAACTATTCGCAAGACTAGATAAATCAATTAAACCACTAACGTGAAAAGCTAATGAAAATTTGAACTGCAAGAGAAACTAATAATTTCATATACACCCACCAACTATTTCCTTAATTAGGAGAATTTTAGTATTTCAATAGTAGTATAGTTTAATATTATTTAGTTTCCTTATACTAGTTAGTTTTCTAATTTAACAAGGACTCCTAGCCTATAAATAAAGGCTTTTAGAGTTGCCTTTTAATCAAGTTTCGGTTATTATTGACAATATAACACTGATATTGATTTTTCTCTATTGATTATTTTTCTTGTTATTCGAGTCTCCTTTCAAATTGTTCGAGTTCTCCATCAGCTTGAAAAAAACTTCCTAACTGCAGAATCAATGGTTCGTGGATCAGTATCGAGAATCCCTTTCTAAGTTAAAATTTGATGGCCCCACGGCATCCACCAATCCTCGTACCGAGAGATCAGGCCCAGCCCAGCCGTAGCAGCAGCAGCAGCAGGAGGAGGACTATGATCCATGAAGACATTGACAACTGTAATATTATCGTGAAACCTCTCTTCCTGATTAGTTAAGAATTCCCATCAATACCATCGGATGTGAATACGACAAATCTCTCGTTCGGTCGTAAGTTACTAGTGATCACGGCCGGGTCAGCTCTTAAAACGCCTCAACTAGAGAGGCACCGAAAGGTGGAATCTCGAAAAAGACGGCCCCAGAGCGAATTCCTGACTCTTCAGATACGCATCGCCAATAGATCTTGATATCTGTATGATGCCCTTGACACGCCAAACACCTTGTCTCTTGACAACGATCTGCGGATCTACAGGATGCAACTCTTGTAGTTCTGCTCTGACTTCCTTCACAGTCGCATAGTGATCTTGAGTAAGCTGCTTGGGGACAATCTTATTCAATCTGTTCGAATAGCCCTATACCGTTCTGGAATCACCGAGATTAGCAACATACAGTGTGCGGTTCCAAATAACTCCTACAAGGCAACAAGATCCAATCGATGCAATTAAAGATCTAGCCGCATAATCCCTTCTAACAAGTGCAAGAAACTGTTTTCTGTTTCGGAAAAAGCCCTCCTAATTATGTCTTCAGATTTTCGTCTACTTTCTCGAGCAAGTCCAAGTAAATGAGCAGAGAGGTGATCAGAAATATATCTAGAGGTCTCATCTCCACCGTGGCCATCATACACCCCAACGAAAGTAGCATGTGTACCGGTCTCAACCTGGCTCTGATCCTCTAGGACAACGTTTGCCTAGGCCGCGGCGAATGAGAATTCACCATGGGAATGATGTGTCTAGACCATAGATGCGCAACATCTGACGACTCGCTCAAATCCCTGTAGTCATCCTTTTTCAAGCGGTTCAAGTATGAATTAGCGGTTTTTCTAAACCAAGAAATCATCTTCCAATTTTTTTGAATATTCAACCGCGCTCCTTTTTACAAGGAAATGAAAGATGATTTCTTGGTTTCGAAAAACCGCTAATTCATACCTGAACCGTTTGAAAAAGGCTGATTACCGGGATTTGAGCGAGTCGTCAGACGATGCGCTTCTATGGTCTAGACACATCAAGAGGCATTTCCATGGTGAATTCTCATTCGCCATGGCCCAGGCAAACGCTGTCCTAGAGGATCAAAGCCAGGTTGAGACCGGTACACATGCTACTTTCGTTGGGGATAGGGTTGTAAACGAGTTGAACCTAAGCGAATACTACTATATTCTCATCATCATCATCAACAGCACCTTAATCCCAACTATGTTGGGGTCGGTGGCATGAAGATTGTAGTGTCGTTTAATTGTCTAAAATTAGTTAACACCATAACTCATGCAAATAACAAAGTAGAATACTACTATATTCTATTTCGTAATATTGTTCGAGCTATTCGATTCCATTCCATTTTTTTTTTCAAATACTAAAGTTGATTCGAGTTTGATTCGATATCGATATTCGAATTATTCCATTCGATTCGAGTATTCAATCTTATGTTTTTTCTTTAGAGTAGAATGAAATATTCAAAATTTCATCATTAACAAAAAGAATTTTTAATGTACAATTCAAAACAATAAAATTTTCTTTTCATTAGATTAATAATATATATATATATAAATAATGGGTTATATTAATTATATCATCTAATCGAATAATCAGTAACAAAATGAATCGAATATCATCAGTATTCTGATTCTATATTGCAACGAATATAAATTAGAATCCGAATTCTAATTCAAAACAAAAATGAATACGAATCGAACTAAATGAATTCGAATCACGAATCCTATTTATAATAGATAAAGGATAATTTACAAATCCTAGTACAATTTACTAAGATAATGCAACAATAACACAAGGATAAAATAATTACACTAGTAAAAAATTTTTGTAATATGTTTACATAAATATAAATCTCATCAATCCATTAAATTGTGGAGGAGCAGTTATTTAATGAAAAAAAATCTTATCATTATCATGTTTCTCTCTCTATTTCCATTGTTTCTTTTTCTCCTTCACATATTGCAGTCTATTTTCATTCTCTAATACATATCTTTTCTTTATCACAAAAAAATGCAAGGATATCTTCTCTAATTAATATGTTAGTTTTTGATCTTTTTCATATCTTCTCTAATAAACCGCCATTGAGTTATTATTTTAATCAACACTTCACTAGTATTGTTCGCCCATCATCATATCTATTACCTCCACCGCCCATCCAACTCCGCCATCAAATCCTCCTCCATATCAGATTCCTCGAATATCCTCTCTTAATCGCTCTTATCTTTTCTCTATCCACTTTGAAATAATTATAATGTTCAGCATATATTTTGTTGACCTAGATGGGTTAATGTACGTGTTGAAGATATTAGCTGGTTGAAATATTGAATGGGAAGTTGGAAGGGGTCGACAATGACTAACTTATGTTGTTTAGTGACTATGTGGAATCTGTTCTCTATCTGAATTTAAGTTAAACTCGGTTTGGAAATATATGTCATTATGTAGTCGGATACTGATAAATAGATGGTTGGTTACTCGATTACAAGATTTTGAATAACCCTTTTTATTCTCGATTATAATATTTTTATTTAAATATTGAATTGCAATGCCATTTATAATTTTGTGAGTACTTGCAATCAGTAGTTTGATTTCCTGAATATTGAAGTTATATACCTACACTACTAAAATTACCACTTTAGTCGAGAACGGCCGCCGGCCGGTCGTGGTCGTCATCTAAAAGTCAAAAGTTTAGCCGACGGCGCTCATGTTGTCGGCTAAACGATTTTAGCCGATGACTTTACTTTTGGTCGTCAGCTAAAGTCCTACAATCCGTCGGCTAAAGTGGAGTAGTTTAGCCGACGACTTGGAGTTGTTTAGTCGACGACTACCATACTTTAGCCGACGGCTTGTTGTCGACTAAAGTCTTACGTGTTTTTTTTTACAGAATATCACCATCTCACACTTCAAAACACACCATTTACAACGCACTCAGAAATTATACAACAAGAACATGAAAAATAACAATTTTATCTGCTTTGATCACTCAAGAAATCATATTGAAGGTATGTTTATTGAACTTTGATATTAATTATTGATATTGTGCATATATCTATATATATATATATATACAAACACACAAAATTAAAGTTATTTTGATGATTATTGTAACACCTCAGTACTCATAAGGGTCATTACACGCCGTAGAACCTTCATCAAGGCTACAGGCTAAAATATTCACACAACTCCACAATAATCCCATAAAGATACAATATTTAATAACGTAAATTAGGTTGTGGCCCCGGCCAAAATATTTTAATTTTAACACAGTATGACATAATCTAAAATAAATCCATGTCTCACACAAGGGACTTCAACAATTAACTTTAAAACAGGAAATGTTTACTCAAACGACTCTGACAGACATCATGAACCTACTAAAATGAACACCCCAAACTTGAGATTCATAACATCATGCTTTACTATCCTTTGCATGCGTCTCCCGTGCTGGCTGCTCAGATCGTCCGATACCTGAAATGCATGAAACGCATTTCCCCTAATTAAGGGGTTAGCATTCGAATGGCTAGTGTAAGTACACAATTACACAACATTATATACAAACACAATTCAACACTATTATCACATTTGGAAAACATTTGAGAAAACAATATTCTGGAATAATAAGTTTCATTGAAACATCATCATAATGATCACAAAATCACATATCATCGCAAAATCAACCACACTTCGTAATCCACGGCCGTGCCCCTTAGCATCGACCCCCGAGGTTCTGTCGAACCGTCTCTAGGTAAAAAACTACTTCCGCGACCGTGTCCCCTAGCATCGGCCCCGAGAGGTTACGTCGAACCGTCCCCAGATGGAAGAACCACAACACACGCACGTTTTTCATAAATCATCATTCATGTCAAATTCGCATCATACATAACATAATGTAATACATGTACTTGTCTCGGTTATTTCGACATGAAGAAACAGTGAACGGAAGGGACTTCGGTCCGAATTCTCCTCAATAATTCGTTCTTATCACATAACGATATTCAATCAACCACAACACCTCTAAAACATAAGAAATGGTCCTATGTTCTACCCTTTGGAACAATTCATCGAACACTACGAAGTCATAATCGATCTTAATCAATTAACGATGGAAATCTCGAAATGTAATCCACAAAACTTTAAGCAAACAAAGAACTACGATTATACAATCATAATCTAACATCAATCCAATATAATTCGAACTAGGAAAATGAAATTGCAACAAAACCCCCCAAATCCCAAAAACTAGGGTTCTAGGAATTTACCTCGATTAGGATGGTAAAAGATGATTAGATGTTGATATCTTCGTATTAGGAAGTTGAAAATGTTGTTGGGTGATGATATCTGGCCGAAATCTACCCTTACACTCGCCCAAGATCACTAAAGTCACTGGAATGAAGAAATGCAAGTGAGAAATGACGAAAATTGGCCAGTTCTGTCATATATATACTAATGGTACTTAGCATGCGCTATGGGAAGGTTTAGCGTGCGCTAATGGGCAAAAATACAATCCATTAGTTTCAGCACAGTCCCGTTAACATGCGCTGAGGTGTGTGTTAGCATGCGCTACCTGGTTCAATTTAGAATTCTTGAACTTTCTGTCCAACTCCAGAATGTTCTGTCCAACTTCCTTAACGTGCGCTAATAGGACATTAGAGTGCGCTAATTGCACTACGGGCAAGGCTAGCGTGCGCTACAATATTACATTAACGCACGCTATCTTTAAATGTAGCGTGTGCTAACTGCTCTACTACATAATACAATTGTGAAGTCAGGTCAGAACGAACACGACTCAGAAGGTACAAAACTCGATAGTTACCAACAAACAACGAAGCGCCAACGATGAACAACATACAAGCTCAAGCTTTAATCAAACACATAATTCCAACTAGGGCTGAGCACCGCGCCTGACCCAGCCCAGATCGACCCGGACCGGAATGGACCGGAATATAAATGGTCGGACTTTATCGACCTAAAGTCCGGACCTATTCGTAACCGGGCCAACCCGGTCCGGACCCAGTAAAACTGGTTCGGTCCGGGCTGACCCGGTTCTAGCCTGATTTAGTAGAAAAAAATATTGCTGCATAGTATGTGTCCTGTTATTACATCCAAAATGCTTTCTTCTTTACAAACTCCCATAAAATACAATTATCAATCTTAATATCTTCATTTAGTCACCAAAGTTCAAAGTTCAACAATATTTTAGGAAAAATAAACTTAATTAGAATAATCTGCAATCATAATCGAGCCATTAATCGTCATTGTTTCATCAACATCGAGGGTAAATTACAATAAAATATATTTTTTTATGTATTTTTATTTTTATCGGGTTGTTCTGGGCTGGATCCGAATTTTTCGGGTTTTGACCGGGTCCGGCCCGAAACCCGGATTTTTTAAAAGTGCACACCCGGGACCCGAATCTGATTAACAGATTCGGTCCGGGTCCGGGTAAAAATCGGGTTCGGTCCATTTGTGCTCAGCCCTAATTCTAACCATCCGATAGAGCGAAAAAAACAATTCCGATAACAATGCTCAAAACTATGGAAAGATTACAAAACGGCTCAAACTCCCGAAAATCACGATTTGAGGTCAGATATCAATCTCCGAAAACCGTAGCAGGTCTTAAAACATTAAATGAACTTGTAAAAACAAAAGATTTAATAGAATTGAGCCTCAACGCGGAAAAGTTACACTAATACGCATATTCTCATAAAACAACTCTGAAACTCGGATGGTCAAGAATGCAGAACAGAGTAATTTTAGAATAACAAAACAATTACAAGCGAGTCGTCCAAAAATAGAAATACATCAAAAATAGAAATTACTAAAAATAAAAAGTGCGGATATTACATTCTCTCACTCTAAAAGAAATTTTGTCCCGAAACTTACAAACTGAATAACTCGGGATATCTCGCTTTCATATTATCTTTCGTCTTCCATATAGCCTCGTCTGACATCCCAAAATCTGGATCGATTTCTCCTCAAATGTGATGTCGGGGCCCAGCTCAATTTTTCCATAGTCGATAATGTGACTAGGATCCAATACATATTTTCTTATTTGGGATACATGAATATGTTATGCAACTCAAGGATGGCGGCAAACCCAAAAGTTATGCAAGATCCCCGACTCACTCTAAAATCTCGAAAGGTCCAATGTACCTCGAACTAAGTTTACCCTTTCGACCGAAGCGGTAAACTCCCTGAGTCGGTGATACCTTCAGCAACACATGGTCCCCAACCTCAAACTCTAACGATCGGAGATGGGTGTCTACATAAGACTTATGTCGACTCTGAGTAGTCAACAGTCTATCACGAATCAAGGCAATCTTCTCCCTCGTCTCAACTAACAAATCCGGTTCGGTACCAATCATTTCAGGTGCATCATCCCAACACAATGGCGATCTGCACGCCTCCTGTACAAAGCCTCAAATGGTGCCATCTTGATTGAGGCGTGCCAACTATTTTTGTATGTAAACTCGAACAATGGCATGTGCGACTCCTAATCATCTTTCCAGTTTAGAGCACCGACTCTCATCATATCTTCAAGTGTCTGAATAGTCCGCTCTGACTGCCCATTTGTCTTGGGATGATATGATGAACTGAATCTCAACTCAGTCCCCAAAGCTCGATGGACGGTCTGCCAGAAATATGATACGAATCGACCATCCTGACAGAAATAATACTCTTAGTAGTCCCCATGCAACCTCATAATTTCTGCAATGAACACCCGGCCTAGTTTCTCCGAACCCCAAGTATCCTTAATACCCAGAAAATGAGCATATTTGGTTAGTCGAGCGACAATGACCCAAATTGTGTTCATTCCAGTACGAGTCCTAGGCATGATCGTAATATAATCCATGGAAATATCCTCCTACTTCCACTCTGGAATAGGAAGTGGTCTCAATAACCCCATGGGTCGCTGATGTTCGATCTTAACCGGCTGACAGGTCAAGCATTTCAATACAAACTCACTAACATCCTTCTTGAAGTTACCCCACCAAAAGTTACTCCTTAGATCCTTGTACATTTTACTTGTACCAAGATGTATGGAATATGGCGTAGTATGATCTTCTCTAAAAAATTTCGGTCTCAACTCATCATCGCATAGTACACAAAATCTTCCACGAAATCTCAGAACTTCATCATCTTGAATTACAAATCCAGGAGCTTTCCCCCTCACACCCTCCCTAGATGAACTAAAAACGGGTCATCATACTGCCTCGCCTTGATGTCATCATCAATCAAAGACGAAGTGCTTTCCAACGCATATAACTGACCCGCAACTCTCTGAAGCCAAAACTCGATGTTCTGACCAATTAAGTCTCATCAGATCCTACTTTGAGGCTTAAGTACCTCTAACATTTTAAGTGACATCGGCTTACGACTCAATGCATCCGCTACTATGTTCGCCTTGCCCGGATGGTAAAGAATCTCAAGATCATAATCCTTGATTAATTCAAACCATCTACGTTGCCTCATGTTCAATTATTTCTGGCTGAAAATATACTTCAGACTTTTATAGTCCGTGTAAATCTTACACGATGATCCATAAAGATAATGCCTCTAAATCTATAAAGCGAAGACGACCACAACTAATTCTAAATCATGAGTATGATAACTTGCTTCATATGGTTTCAATTGTCGAGATGCATAAGCAATCACCCTATCCCTATGCATCATGACACAACCAAGCCCGAGACCTGAAGCATCACTATAAACCATAAAATCATCGGTTCCCTGAGGCAAGGCTAGAACTGGTGCTGTAGTTGAACGCCTCTTCAAATCATCGAAGTTGTTGTCCACTAAGTATACAGAATATAGCTTGGAAAGTGTTTAATCAACAAGCGGTACGATTTTCAAGTTAGAGTGGGTAGCGGAAGTTTTGTAACAGTAAGTTGCTTTAAATACAGCAACTAGGTATGAAGTGTATACTTAAAATAATCACAGTTATTAAAACAGTAAATACAGAAGGTAATTGACACAGTAATTAAAGTGGTTCGAGGTAAACCCCTCTACGTCCACTAATCCTCCACACAGGAGTAAAAGTTTATTATAAACACTACATACACAACTACATATCTATAATCAAATCTATCCTTATATAGTTCACACAGATTGATACAAAGAGTGTCGCTTTCAACCATTCACATAGATTGGTTAAAGCTTTCTGTTGACTAGCTTCTTCACACAGAGTTCCAAAGATTCGTCTTTATTCGTCCCACATAGGTCGGAATAACTTCTTTAGTTCACACAGAACTAGGTTTTTACTCATGTAACACCCCCAATCCACTCAGGAATATTACACGCCGTAGAACCTTTTCTCAGGGATCTACCAGGCTGGTAACAACATAGAACATCCCAACAATGCCTTCAAGGCTAAAATGACTCAGTAGACCGATTTGGTCTTTCAATAAATACATACAACTTAAACTCATTACATGCCCACGTAGGGGTCGAATACAACACACTCCCGTACAATGGGAAAGTATACTGCAGCGGAAAATAAACTATAACTAAACCAATGACATCATACGGATCCTCGTGTGATTAGTATCATTCATCTTTCATCATCCTTCGTGCCGACCCTGTGTTATGCCCCCAAACCTGAATGCAAAAACAGACATCCACCCCCCGAATACTCGGGGGTTAGCAAAACTCCATTGTTTTGCTAGTGCAAGAATAAAGTGCAGATACGAGCCATACAATACAAGTTCCAAGGACAATAATAACCAGGAATCCTCAAAGATCCAAACGTAACGAAAATTACTTCCCGAGGCAAGAGTTCGGGTAAAACATTTCTACAACCGAAAGGTCACAAATCAAGGGAAAACAGTTAATAAAACGGTTTAAAATGCCATCGAGAGTTTTAATAGAAAACAATTTAGGATTACCGAATCCTTATCTTTCCAAAAAAATACAGGGTCACAGCCCAAAGGTTTTGTTTTCACAAATGAAACCAACAACAATACACAAGGTTAAAACTCACGTCACGCGTCCTCGACGGACATAAAATACACACGCACCCGTGAAGTTTCACTCGTGAATCCAGGGCGAAACCATTAGACTCCCTCCGTGTTCCCGTCGAACCCTCCCGAGGTGAGCAAACACATTCACAAAACATACACACGCACTCGTGAAGTTTTTACTCGTGAATCCAGAGTGAAGTCATAGATTTCCCCAAGGCCCCGTCGGACCCTCCCAGGGTGAGTAAAATACATTCACTAAACATACACACCAACCTGTGAAGTTTTTACTCGTGAATCCAGAGTGAAGTCATAGATTCCCCCGAGGCCCCATCGGACCCTCCCAGGGTGAGTAAAATACATTCACAAAACATACACACCAACCTGTGAAGTTTTTACTCGTGAATCCACAGTGAAGTCATAGATTCCCTCGAGGCCCCGTCAGACCCTCCCAGGGTGAGTAAAATACATTCACTAAACATACACGCACAGGCATCGCCTAGGACCGGGACGAAGCCACAAATCCCACATGAGGCCTCGAAGGACCCTCCCGAGCTGGCTAGCGAAACAATCATGCACAAATAACATATCACGCCAAGAATATCCAAACAATTCACCCAGAGGCATCAAACACTTATCAAAACACCACGTCAAACCATAATGCACCGAAAAGAGATAATATACGTACACACGCATTATCAAGCGCAACATCAACACCAAACATATCCAAAGGATTTACGTAGTCACTTACAACCCACACAATTTACAAAACACGCGTTTTGAAAGTGAGCCTTTAACGAGGCTAGCCGAATCTTTTGAAAACTCAATTCAAACAATCAAACAAACACATAAAGACGATCACCAATTATCATATTCACAAAACAAGAATTGTATGGACAAGGTACTTGCCTCGAACAACCACAACGCGGAGAATCGACCGAAGTAGGTTGGCACGAACCGACCACGAACCCGCCGACTCCACCGAATTTTAACCCGCGACAATAAACTACGAACAACAATAACAACAATGAAAACGAATTCCATAGCATGACCTAAAGTCGTTGAATTGAAGGGACGAACGACACAATTTCAAGGGTTTCCCCCAGAATGGCCAAGAACACAAAGATATGATCACAATGAGAATCAAGGTAAAAAACAACGGAAATCCCACCAAACTATCGAAGGGAAACTCATTGGGACATTTAATCGAACACTCACTGTTCGATAACTCCCAAGAACACTCGAATCACTAATCGAGTCGAATAATCTCGAAATATGGATATACAACCCATAGAACACGGTTAATAAGGTTCAATAAGATCAACCAAATCATCGAAACCGGACGAACAACAAAGATTAAAAAAAAAATCTCAAAAGACAACCCTAGGAGATTTCAAGAGATTACCTCGATTCGACGAAAAACACGGATTGAATGACGATATAATCAACAAGGATCTTCCAAAGTGCCTTGAAAAAGAGTAGAATCGGCCACGAACACCTCCTACCGGTCACTCACGTCCGCAACTGCACAAAAACGAGGAAAAAGGGTGAAATATGAAGGTCTGGCCGAGCCCAGGCTATATATAGCTGGCAGGGTTACGGCCGTAACCGGCAGTGCCTTACGGCCGTAACTCGCCCTTATGGCCGTACTCGGCAGGCCTTACGGCCGTAACCGACATTTGTCAAAAAATCTGCCCAGCATCTGTCGGACACTTACGGCCGTAACTGGCACACATTACGGCCGTAACCGGCCTTCGTCAGGAAGATGCCCAGCGCCCGTACGGCCGTACCCGATCACGCCTTACGGCCGTAACTGGCATTCGTCCCGCCAAGTCTGCCGAGCACGTACGGCCGTAACCGGCACCTTACGACCGTAACTCGGCCAGGCTAGGCCCTGCTCCGGCCGTGACTCGGCCGTGGCCACTCCGACAGCCCGGACGACCCCGAAACCCGAACCTGAGTATGAATCGAAGATATGGTTACAAAGTACTCGCAAAGACGAATCTAAGCGCTAAGAGAACACACGATTCCGACCACCCAAAGTGTCAAAATTCGACAACGGAAGTAATTACCCCAAACTTTGAGAAATTACGAAAATAGCCCAAAATGCCCGAAAAACACGATACGTGATCGAATAACCAAACCGAAGTAAACAACACGTCTAACAAAGTTAAACAGACTTACGGGAAACTCGAAATAGCAATTTTGAACGAGATTCGCAAGAATCGAACTCAAGTGCGGAAAAGTCGCCTAAAAGCACAGAGCTCAACAAAACGACACCGAAACGAACTCGGATGACAAAAAGTGCAGAATTAATCATTCTCGAAATGACGAAACGATCATGAGCGAGTCGTCAAAACGGACTTTCGCCGTAAAAAAATAAATTACCGGAAATCAAAATTACGGGTATTACACACTACCCTCCTTAAAAGAAGTTTCGTCCCGAAACTTAAAACAAGTAAGGTGAAGAAATATCCCGCCAGGAAAACTCAACGAGATACACAAGAAATGCGTAACTTACGCCCAACGGCGAAACGTTACAAGCAACACAAAGGAATATACGGCGTGAAAACACGCTCCACGACGACCAACACAACGTCGTCATTAGGGATATAATAAAACCAACAAGTGACAAGCGTCAACAAATGGATAATACAATCAAGTTGATCATCCGAACAATCACAAAACACAATGAACGAAAATCAATATGATTGACCAACCCAACGGTACATCAATCAAAACGCGAGCCAGTCGCTGAACAAATACGGAATTCCACCGTCCAAGGGTTGGAAGATCAAAAACGAGACAAATTTCCCTAACTTAAGGGAATTACGAAGGAGTCTAAATGTTCAACAATCACGAAATGAGATCAACAAAAACTAAACAATCAAACGATCGAACCACAATGATCGAGACAACAAAAATCGAACAATCATGTTCGGATCACGAAGAACAATAAAATTCACGCAACAACTCCCAGGTTTACGTCTCGACTCGAGACAATATATGATCCGGTGAAAACAACAAGATGTGCATTCACATAAGATCCACAGGAAAGGGAATAGAAATCGAAAAGTCACAACGACAAACGAGTTATTCTGAAACAATACCACACTCGTTCAATCAACAAAAACAAGGGACAGGACAAGCTCAGAAAATGTCAACGAACACGAGCGAGTCGATAGACTTGAGAAAGAGGAAATGCAGAAGTCCAAAAACAATACGGGTATTACATTCGACCTCTTATAAAAGAAGTTCGTCCCCGCAACTCACAATAACGGAAACAAGGCAACAACACAAAAGCAGTCGACGGAAACATTTCCCATGGGCCTCTTAGAGCCGATCCTGATATCTGTACTCAAGTTCGTGCGCCGAAAGACTCGGAAACCAACTCGCAAAACTGGATCCTGTGTCTCTCGGGTCCACACTTGAAATGCATTACTGACGAGAAGGACAATTGGTACGTGCATGCCCCCGGCACACCACGGTTGAAACACCTCGGCTCGGCATACCGAATATACAACTCCTAGGTACAATGGAATATAACGTCGCAAAACAACAAACCGGAGATGCCAACTTGGCATAACATATCAACACATACTAAAATCACAACAACCACGACATCGTTCGACGATTACAACGGCCCGAACGATAACCAACATATAATTACTAAACATCACGAAACAAGCACATATGTACACAATCATACACAACTTCTCCGACCACAAGCAGGAAATGATGGGTTTTAAAAGAAAAACAAAAACCACCTTTTGAAAACAATTTGGAAACACCGGTAGATCTGGCGTATCACCTTACAAAAAGTAGTACAAACACCATTATCGAGACTTTTGAAAACCATCTTGCGTTTGAACAAAATGAGGACACTTCCCTTTTTGTGAAAGACTTTCAGAAATGTTCGACCCTCGGGTCTAAGGAAGGCATTTCAAAATAATTGAAAATATCTCAAAATATTTTTGGTCCTCAATTAGAATTTTTTTTTTTGAAATATATTGCGGCACTAGAAAGCACCTTGAAAACGCCGCAAGAAAATAATTCGTTTTAAAAATACATCTCGAAATTTAATTTTCTAAAATACTCAAGGTTTTCAAAAATTCAATAGGTCATAATGCCCAAAACTCATAAAATCCTTTATCAAACCATCATAAAACATTCAAGGCCAAAGTGCAAAAACTCGATTTAGGGAATCGGTTTTACGAATTAGAACTCAGTTTACAAAATACTGAAAGCCATTACAAAAGAAATCACGCAGCGGATAAAAGAAATACAGTCCAACATGCACAATCCAGCAACACTACTCCTCATATGAATGAAATATGAGAGTCAAATAACCACATATCACGAAATCTAAATCCATAAGAGGATTCCGTCAATTAACTCATAATCATACCTGTAACTCGCATCAGACAAGGCACAAACACAAAAAAGGGAGACTTACATCCACAGGTCGCACGAAGATGATGATCGCCCCACGATACTAATCACGACCAACAAACTCAGACGACGCGTCGCGACACGACTCAGTCAGACAAAATCCGACGAGACAAAACTCAACAAACATCACTAAACCTGACAGCCTAGGTTTCCACAACATAAAGCTCCGATACCACTTATGTAACACCCCCAATCTGCTCAGGGATATTACACGCCGTAGAACCTTTCCTCAAGGATCTACCAGGCTGGTAACAACATAGAACATCCCAACAATGCCTTCAAGGCTAAAATGACTCAGTAGACCGATTTGGTCTTTCAATAAATACATACAACTCAAACTCATTACATGCCCACGCAGGGGTCGAATACAACACACTCCCGTACAACGAGAAAATATACTGCAGCGGAAAATAAACTATAACTAAACCAATGACATCATACGGATCCTCGTGTGATTAGTATCGTTCATCTTTAATCATTCTTTGTGCCGACCCTGTGTTATGCTCCCAAACCTGAATGCAAAAACAGACATCCACCCCCCGAATACTCGGGGGTTAGCAAAACTCCATTGTTTTGCTAGTGCAAGAACAAAGTGCAAATACGAGCCATACAATACAAGTTCCAAGGACAATAATAACCAGGAATCCTCAAAGATCCAAACGTAACGAAAATTACTTCCCGAGGCAAGAGTTTGGGTAAAACATTTCTACAACCGAAAGGTCACAAATCAAGGGAAAACAGTTTATAAAACGGTTTAAAATGCCATCGAGAGTTTTAATAGAAAACAATTTAGGATTACCGAATCCTTATCTTTCCAAAAAACACAGGGTCACAGCCCAAAGGTTTTGTTTTCACAAATGAAACCAACAACAATACACAAGGTTAAAACTCACGTCACGCGTCCTCGACGGACATAAAATACACACGCACTCGTGAAGTTTCGCTCGTGAATCCAGGGAGAAACCATTGGACTCCCTCCGTGGCCCCGTCGAACCCGCCCGAGGTGAGCAAACACATTCACAAAACATACACACGCACTCGTGAAGTTTTTACTCGTGAATCCAGAGTGAAGTCATAGATTCCCCTGAGGCCCCGTCGGACCCTCCCAGGGTGAGTAGAATACATTCACTAAACATACACACCAACCTGTGAAGTTTTTACTCGTGAATCCATAGTGAAGTCATAGATTCCCCCGAGGCCCCGTCGGACCCTCCCAGGGTGAGTAAAATACATTCACAAAACATACACACCAACCTGTGAAGTTTTTACTCGTGAATCCAGAGTGAAGTCATAGATTCCCCCGAGGCCCCGTCGGACCCTCCCAGGGTGAGTAAAATACATTCACTAAACATACACGCACATGCATCGCCTAGGACCGGGACGAAGCCACAAATCCCACCCGAGGCCACGAAGGACCCTCCCGAGCTGGCTAGCGAAACAATCATGCACAAATAACATATCACGCCAAGGATATCCAAACAATTCACCCAGAGGCATCAAACACTTATCAAAACACCACGTCAAACCATAATGCACTGAAAAGAGATAATATATGTACACACGCATTATCAAGCGCAACATCAACACCAAACATATCCAAATGATTCACGTAGTCACTTACAACCCACACAATTTACAAAACACACGCGTTTTGAAAGTGAGCCTTTAACGAGGCTAGCCGAATCTTTTGAAAACTCAATTCAAATAATCAAACAAACACATAAAGACGATCACCAATTATCATATTCACAAAACAAGAATTATATGGACAAGGTACTTGCCTCGAACAACCACAACGCGGAGAATCGACCGAAGTAGGTTGGCACGAACCGACCACGAACCCGCCGACTCCACCGAACGTTAACCCGCGACAATAAACTATGAACAACAATAACAACAATGAAAACGGATTCCATAGCACGACCTAAAGTCGTTGAATTGAGGGGACGAACGACACAATTTCAAAGGTTTCCCCTAAAATGGCCAAGAACACAAAGATACGATCACAATGAGAATCAAGGTTAAAAACAATGGAAATCCCACCAAACTATCGAAGGGAAACTCATTGGGACATTTAATCGAACAATCAATGTTCGATAACTCCCAAGAATACTCAAATCACTAATCGAGTTGAACAATCTCGAAATATGGATATACAACCTATAGAACATGATTAATAAGGTTCAATAACATCAACCAAATCATCGAAATCGGACGAACAACAAAGATTAAAAAGAAATCTCGAAAGTCAACCCTAGGAGATTTCAAGAGATTACCTCGATTCGACGAAGAACACGGATTGAATGACGATATAATCAACAAGGATCTTCCAAAGTGCCTTGGAAAAGAGTAGAATCGGCCAAGAACACCTCCTACCGGTCACTCCCGTCCGCAGCTGCACAAAAACGAGGAAAAAGGGTGAAATATGAAGGTCTGGCCGAGCCCAGGCTATATATAGTCGGCAGGGTTACGGCCGTAACCGGCAGTGCCTTACGGCCGTAACTCGGCCCTTACGGCCGTACTCGGCAGGCCTTATGGCCGTAACCGGCATTCATCAAAAAATCTGCCCAGTATCTGTCGGACACTTACGGCCCTAACTGGCACACATTACGGCCGTAACCGGCCTTCGTCAGGAAGATGCCCAGCGCCCGTACGGTTATACCCGATCACGCCTTACGGCCGTAACTGGCATTCGTCCCGCCAAGTCTGCCGAGCACGTATGGCCGTAACCGGCACCTTACGGCCGTAACTCGGCCAGGCCAGGCCCTGCTCCGGCCGTGACTCGGCCGTGGCCACTCCGACGGCCCGGACGACCCCGAAACCCGAACCTGAGTATGAATCGAAGATATGGTTACGAAGTACTCGCAAAGAAGAATCTAAGAGCTAATAGAACACACGATTCCGACCACCCAAAGTGTCAGAATTCGACAACCGAAGTAATTACCCCAAACTTTGGGAAATTACGAAAATGGCCCAAAACGCCCGAAAATCACGATATGTGATCGAATAACCAAACCAAAGTAAACAACACGTCTAACAAAGTTAAACGGACTTATGGGAAACTCGAAATAGCAGTTTCGAATGAGATTCGCAAGAATCGAACTCAAGTGCGGAAAAGTCGCCTAAAAGCACAGAGCTCAATAAAACGATACCGAAACGAACTCGGATGACAAAAAGTGCAGAATTAATTATTCTCGAAATGACGAAACGGTCATGAGCAAGTCGTCAAAATGGACTTTCTCCGAAAAAAAGAAATTACCGGAAATCAAAATTACGGGTATTACAACTCAAAGGTAAAAGTAAAGTAACCAGGTAAGAACAGCAGCTTGACTATGAAGATCTTGAGCTGATGATTGTTGTTCTTTAATGACTGAGTATATTTCTTCTTCTCAGATATGAATGATACTTGGAAGAAATATACTTAGCTCTTGGAAGCTTGATCTGATGATAGAGAATATTCAGTCAATAGATAGTTTGTTTATTGCTTGTAAGCTTGATCTTAGATTTCTTGTGTATATCTTGTTTTTTTCTGATCTTCAAACTCTGGGGTATATATAGCCTCTAAATAGATCCATTTGAGAATATATCCTTTGAGCAAAAGTCCATTCCAACGGGATGATTTATTTGAATAAAGCACGATCCAGTTTTTGCTCCTTGTTTGAAGATCTCTATCGGCTTAGTATTTAAATACTTTATCCTTTCAGTATTTCAATACTTCTTTTCAAATGGGACTTTGACTTTAGCAAATAAGGCAGATTCCGTTCCAACGGTTTTAAGTCCTGTTTGGATAAGTATTGAAGATCTCAATACTTACAGTTGTGTTGTAGGCTATCTTAGATTGATACTGTATGGAAGGATGTTGTATGATCATTTCGGGACAGCTTCCATACTTAGCGTCATATAGACATATGAGTCTCTTTGCTGTATGATGGATCTTTATACTTTCGCTGTATGTTGGCATTATGAGAAGACTTCGATACAGGATTGATTATTCTAACAACTTCGATCGTCTATGGAGACAGCTGCTTTGCTGTATGTCGGCACTTTATCAATACTTCGATACAGGATTGTTTTATCCTAACAATTTCCTCTTTTTGATAATTTGCCAAGTCTCCTTAAATCCTTTTGATGTTTTCAAAAAAATCTTTATGATGCCAAAACCTTGAAACCTTTTGAAACATCTTCACGAGGGTAGTCTTCTTGGTCTTCTGTCGAATGTTCTGGCTTTCAGCAAATAGTCTAATACTATGAACTGCTCACAGGCGAGTTCAACTTTGAAAGGAAAGAGTATTATATCTTAAACTTATGATTGGCGCGCAGGCATAATCTTACAGTGTAATCTAGATACATATAACTTAATATATGAACTGTTCGCAGACAAGTTCTTAGAGCTTTATATATTTAACAAGTTTTCATACTTGTTTGATTTCAGCAAATGAATTGAATTTCGTAATCATACAGGAACACAGTAGATTAGGAGTTGTAATCTTTCAAGACAGAAAAATATTTTATTGATATTTGAGCAAGGATTACAAGATTCTGTTGTTTCAAAAATAAAATTACAGGAAGAAATATTTAAGCTAACTCCTGTAGTCAGAATGCCTCCAAGGCCTTTTTGGGTCATTCTTGGTTCCCCTCCACCAGTTTTGTAAGGCATCCCTATTTCGATTTAAGTAGATGGCTTGTTCTTTATAAGATTTATCGAACACAAGGATCCAATCTTCCGGGTGGGTAACCAGATCTCCTTGCGTGTGTTTGGATTTTATCTTTTGATGTAGGGGGAGAGATCCTTCGTCCAACCTCTTTTTCAATTCCTCGGCAGCTTCCTGCAGTGTCTTACAACTGTTGAATATGGAGGATTCTCTGATGAGAACTACAAAGTATCTTAACAGTTCATTCTTCCTCCAATCCTTTATCTCGTCGGCTGTTGGCTATCGGTTGGCCGAGAGATTTAATTTTTGAGGCTTCTGCACGAGGTTTTTCCAAGGAAATTTAGGATCCTAAAAATTCTGGAGGAGCTCCCTGTATCCTAACAGTGTGATGTTGGAATATTTATTCCACACATTATTTAATTTGTGTTTTGATGATTAAAGTGTTGGGATTCGGTTCCTAAATCGAAGGCCCAGCGGAAGCGGTAAAACGAAAATTAATTCGATCCGAATCCCTACGAGGATCGATCGAGCTACGTATATACGAATATATAAACGAAAAGCAAGAGTCGTAAGAAACTAACCCTCGAAGTCCATTGATTAAATGGAAACCTTCTCTTGAGCTATTCCCCAAGCTTTAGTTTGATCTCTACGAGTTCAATCCGCTCCAAGCCCTTGAACGATCCAACGCCGACAACACCGCGTCTCTACTTGCCACGCGCCGGAAAAACGACCGGAACAACAACACTTGATTAACCTCTAAGGTTACGGCTAGAATCAAGTGATGAAGCTTTTATTATTACACTCTAAGTGTATAATATATCTCTCTCAATATATCTTGAATTTTCTCCAAGAAAACTCAAGAACTAAAATGAAAAAGAAGATGAAGACTTGAAAAAAAAAATTCCTCTCTCACTCTTCAAAACTCACGGCTGGAAGCTGATTGTTGTTGTGAGTGAAGTGAGTCTTCTTTATCTTCTTATTCAACTCCCCAAGATATCTTCCTTTAGACAATATCACCTAATATCATATTTAATATGATATTGTCCCCTTGGTGGCCATATGTCTTCCACCTAACAAGGAGAAGACCAAGACCAAGGGAGGGGTTAGGTATGGGGTGGCCTTCTAGAAGGAGCCGGGATGAGTTCGGTTCGTTTCGGACTCCCATGAGTCCAAACAGATAAACTCTGATTCCGTTCCGATGTATTTATATCAATTAATTAATCCAATTAATTAATCATATCAAATACATTATAACATAATTAATTTCTCCAAGAAATAATTATATTCATGAATTAAATTTAATCACCCAGTAATATATTTAATTCATTAGGCCGTAAATTAATTTATCCAATAAATCAATTTAGACATCCAATGTCCCATAATCAATTAGACATCCAATGTCCAATAAATTAGATATCCAATATCTAATATTTATAATGAGACAATAAGCTTGATTCATTCCATCGTCAATCCTAATGCGCGACTCGGTAGGTCCGTCTCAAAGAATGGGAGGAACCAAAGAGTAGTAGCACCACCTAGCCGTCCTGGTGGCCTACACTGCACTTCGACCGAGAACGAATGATTGGGATCATTCAAGAACCATTCTGTCGTGAATACCAAGAACGATAAACCCTTCTTTCAAATGTCCCGATCAAGTTATAGGTCACGGTCACCAAACCCTATCTCGTACTTGATGCTATGCATGCGTTAATGCAAATCGAGATCATCGAGCCGTAGTGTATCTAATACAACTAGCTCCAATGCTTCGCCAAAGACTTATGATCTCATCGCCAATAACCGCATAGGACATATAACCCGCTCACTAACGGGAGAAAGAATTCTATCTTGGTATTCGTAGGACTGCTACTTGCCCGTCAAGATGCACGTCGAGGTTGACCCCGCCTTCCGGTTTAAGGTGGTCGAACTACTCTATTGAAAATCTTGACGTCACAAGCACATCCCTACTAAATCCTCAAGTCGAAGGTTCACGAATACCTATCACAACCTTTCGATTCCGTCATTGATCGTCCTGAGTGAAATCCATGTGACGAATCGAGGGTGAGTCGGTTCGAGTATACTAATCCAATTAGCATACCTATAACGTGTGCTCCCACTAACCATTAGTGTTCGACAGCACTCTCCATGTCAAAGAACACGTCATACAAGTCTTCACATAAACTTAACGCCTACCAAGTTTCATCGACTTGCGAACGATTAAGTATTTGAGCTATAACCTTTCCGGCCGACCCCCTTATCCAATAAGGAGTGGAACGTTTTGCTCTCAAATACACGGACTAGTTTCTATATGTTTATTTACGAGTTAGGAATGCCAAGAACTACCAAGTAAATAAAGAAACATTCATTTGCCTTATATAAATGGTTTACATAATTACAAGTACAATGCCCTCACTCAACAACCACTGAGTGGCATTCGAGGGCATACTCCTAACAATCTCCCACTTGCACTCAATGCCACACACAATGGTATATAATACCCATTTTCTCCAGATGACGCTCCAAGCTAGTCCGAGAAAGTGGCTTGTCGATGGATCGGCGACGTTGTCGGCCGAGTCTACTCTGTGCAAGACAATGTATCCCTTGCGAACATATTCTCTTTCGCGATGTTACTTCCTCTCAATTTGTTTTGTGCTGTTGTGAAACCTCGGCTCCTTGGCTCGCCATACCTCCGTTGTCGCAAAGACATGAACAGCATTTCAAGACATGGTATCACTTGAAGTTCTCCTGAAACTTCTTAATCCGTAACCCTTCCTTGAAGCCTCCGAGGCCGCTTGATACTCACTGACAGTGGAATCAGCATCGTGCTTTGCTTGGCACTACGCCAAGATATCGCTCCTCCATTAAGAGTAAATATGTAGCCGTAAGTGGAGATCGAGTCGCCCTTCGCCCTTGGAAGTCCGAATCGGTGAATCCCACCACATCCAAATCTCCACCGCCATACATAAGAACCATATCTCTAGTTCTTCTCAAGTACTTGAGAACGTTCTTACTGAGCACTCCAATGTTCCCTACTGGTTTGCTCGAAACCTACTCACCACGCTTACAAAGATGCGCGATGTCGTCTTGTACACAACATAGCATACATAAGGCTACTCCACGGCCGAAGCATATGGTATATTACTCATTTCCTTGCATTGTTCCTCACTTTGAGGACACATCTTCAAGGTGAGTTTTATTCCATGTTGCATCGGTAGGAACCCTCTTTTAGAATCATCCATCTTAAATCGCTTTAAGATCTTATCTATATAGAGGGCTTGGGAAAGGCCTATTGTTCTCTTCGCTCTATCCCAGAGAGTCGAATACCAAGAATATAGGTAGCTTCTCCCAAGTCTTTCATGGAGAAATTACTCAAAGCCAAGCTTTCACGTAATCGAGCATTCCCACATCATTTCCTATTAGTAGAATGTCATCTTCATATAGTACTAAGAATGCGATCTTGCTCCCACTAACCTTCTTGTATACACAAGGTTCCTCTTCATTTTGCACGAAGTCAAACTCTTTGACCGCCTCGTCAAAACGAAGGTTCCAACTACGTGACGCTTGCTTCAGTCCATAAATGGAACGCTGAAGCTTGCACACTTTCTCGAATATCGACTTGCACACAAAGCCTTTAAGTCGCTCCATATAGATTTCCTCCGAGGAATCCATTAAGGAAAGCCGTCTTTACGTCCATTTGCCATATCTCATAATCGTGGTAGGCAGCTATAGCAAGCATCATGCGAATAGACTTGATCATGGCTACGGGCGAGAAGGTATCGTGGTAATCGATCCCTTCCTTTTGGGTATAACCCTTTGCCACAAGCCTGGCCTTATAGGCGTCAACCTTTCCATCACCATCAGTCTTTCTCTTGTAGATCCACTTATTCCCAATGGGCACTATGCCCTTGGGGCGGTCTACTAGAGTCCAGACCTGATTTACATGCATCGAGTCTATCTCAGCTTCCATAGCTTCACGCCATTTCGCGGAGTCTACATCCACCATCGCTTGGTCATAGGTTGTTGGGTCGGTCTCTTGGCTATCACTTGGAACCTCATGGAGACCCAGCTCCTCCAAGTGCACAAGCCCATACCTCTCAGGTAAATGAGACGCCCTACTAGACCTACGAGGTGGTTGTACCAGTGTTTCAGAAGGTTCAGTTCCAGTTTCTTGCACAGGTGTCTCCTCGGTCCGACCGAAGTGCTTTGATATGATTACCAGTTTGTTTCTCGACTAGGGCCTTGAATTCCTGGAATTTCTCAAAGGCCTCGGATTTATGTTTCATTAAGTATACATAACCATACCTAGTATGATCATCTGTAAACGTAATGAAATATTGATATCCGTCACGTGCTGCTTCCAAAGCACCACATACGTCGGTATGGATTAATCCCAGTTTATCAGCGGCTCTTTCAAATGTCCCTATGAAGGGGGACTTAGTCATTTTACCTTTAAGGCAAGATTCACAAGTAGGAAAGGGATCCGATCCCAATGGACCCATAAGTCCATCTTTTTCCATCTTGTAAACCTTGGTCTGACCAACATGACCAAGTCTAAGATGCCATTTCAAAACTTGATTGGTTTCATCCCTACCACGTTTTCTAGTCATAGTATTCACAACTACTTTGTTGCTGAGATTTAGATGATACAATCCATTCAACAATGTAGCAAGACTCCACTAGTTTATTTCTAAAATAAATTTTGCAGAACCATCACCAATGAAAAATGAAAAGCCTTTTCGGTCCATGACCGAATAGATAATGTTTTTGTGCCCCTTGGGCAAAACAAGTACATCTTCTAAAGTCAAAACAAAGCCGGATTCTAAACCCAAAAGAAGTGATCCTATGTCGATCGCCTCGACACTATGCCCGCTTCCGACCGTGATCATAACTTCTCCACTCCAAGCTTCCTACTTTGTTCCAGATCCCGATTCACGGTACAAATATGAGAACTAGCACCGTAATCCAAAGATCCATGAAGTAGAAAATACAGAGCGAACAATTTATTTCCAAAACTAAAAGTTCTCAGACCAAGTGCCATGAAGAATCGGACAGCTCTAGCCCAAAGGGCCCACCACCGCACTTGAGACAAGCATCCTTTTCTTCTTGTTCTTCGAACCATCGGGGCCTTGCCCTTACCCTTAAGGTCCTTAACTTGTGGTCCAGTTTGCTTCTTGGTCTTTTTCTTCTTGTTCTTAGACCTCCGAGGTCCAGAAGAAATCACAAGAGCAGACTCCTTCATCCGCGGAGTCTTCATCTGAGACTGAGCGGTCACAAGTTTGTTCATTAGCCCAGCTAAATTACATGCAATCTCATTGTAGTTGAAGTTCATAACAAACTGTGAGAAGGAATCAGGGAGAGACTGTAGGATAAGGTCGGTTTGGAGAGAAGTATCCATTTTGAAATCAAGAGCCTCCAATCTCTCGATCATGGAAATCATTTTGAGGACGTGTTCCCCAACTTTCTCACCTTCCTTCATCCTTGCACCGAACAGTTGCTTGGATATCTCATATCTAGCAGCTTACATTGCTCACCATAAAGTTCGGTTAAGTGAGATAGAATCTGCCTAGCAGAAGTCATTTTCTCATGAGCTCTCTGAAGCTCATTAGACATAGAAGCCATCATGTATGCACGGACTTTTACGTCATCCTTAACCCACTTTTCGTGGTTCTCAATCTCTTCCTGATTGGCTCGGGTCCGCGCAGGAGGCGCTGGAATGTCCGTCTCCAAGACGTATCCCAGTGCCTCTATACTGAGGACAATCATCAGATTTCGGAGCCAATCCACAAAGTTAGGTCCCATTAAGGTGTTCTTTTCGAGCAGAATTGCGAGTGGATTCATTGTCATATTGAGTTATGTCTGCATTAAGTATAACAGATTAATTAGTGACTTGTTATATTATGTTCTGAGTATAGAATTAAGGTCTTTTCTATTCTTGTTACCAGCTCCCACTATTTTTATCGGAATAACACACTCCCATGTGAAATTCGGAAGTATCTTCGCTCTACTTCATAGTGGTGATCGAGTTCTTTATAAATCTTAATAGAGGGCAACCGAACAGGTTTCTAGTCTATTAATTTTCATAAAGTGGTGTCCAACACCAACCCATCTAATAGATGATTCGATCTTCTTTTTCCCTTTGTTCACTCCCCTCAACCTATACGGTTTCTATGGTTCATGAACAAGTTAAGTTTATACCATCGACGCAAATCAGTTTCACAATTGAATTTTATCCGGCAACCTATCAGGTTTCTAGGGATAAAATTTGCTCCAACCGAAGGCATCAAATGCGCTCCCGGTAATTTATCCGTCCTCCCCGAACGACTACCCCGATAACTCGGAAGCATAGCACATCCGGTTTGGATTTCAATTTCCCGAAAACTCGATGGAGGGAAGGAAAACCTTGAAACCTTATAAACTTAATAATTTGTCGTGGGAGAATTTTCGCAATTAACGTTACTCTTTGCACATTAATCATATTAGCGCGTTTGTGGTATTCATACAATATGAAAAAACCATTCACAACCTAGTTGCTACCAACATGTGGTTCATGGACCGTTCCTAGAAAACAAAAACTCCGTAATCTAATTACAAGTCTTCGTCTTGAATCTTCGTCTTCTCGAAATGGATCTTCCTCCGGTCTTCGTCATTACATATAAATTTTACATTGAAAATTGCATCCTAGATACAAATATTTCTAGTAAAATAAATAGGCTCAAAACGGCCTTTACAACCCAATCGAATAAAACCGAATGATTCAAAACTAGGTCCATGAACCACATCACCATTCAAAAATAATGCATCCAACACATTAAATAAATGGCATTCATAATAAATCTGAATATTGATCCAATCAATATAAAACAATCCATCCAAAACGAATTAATCCAATTAATTCAAACAACCGTCAATTTTAACTTGTTCCGGACGAGAAAATATTTCATTAAATTAATTCCCCTAAGAATAAAATTACCATAATTAAATCTTAGTCAAATTAAATCCAATTTAATTTGTGGGAAATTAATTATTGAACGAAATATAAAAAATGGAGTCGGAAAACACGACGGCCAAGCCCGGACATCGCCAATGAGCCGCCGAAAGGTGGCCTCGCACAGGTGCCGAGAACGGCCGGATGCTCGCGACCAGACTCGCTCCCGCCGCTGCATCACAGGCGAGGCCCTCGGCAGCTCCAAGCCGCGGTCCGTTACGCTTTCGGCCTGCTTTTTCCGCCCGATTCCAAAATAATATTTTTCTAATCTTTATATTACTCATTTAAATCTTTCTCAAAAGAAAATAGATTTATATTGTAACATAAAATCATGAAAAATTAATTTTTAGATGAACAATAGAAAATCAACGATTAATACGATTATGATTCCAAATCATACACCATCTAATCAAGCATTCCAAATGCTAATATCGTATATACGATCGCAAGACCTACGCTCCGATACCACTGTTGGGATTCGGTGCCTAAATCGAAGGCCCAGCCGGAAGCAGAAACGAAAATTAATTCGATCCGAATCCCTACGAGGATCGATCGAGCTACGTATATACGAATATATAAAAGAAAAGCAAGAGTCGTAAGAAACTAACCCTCGAAGTCCGTTGATTAAATGGAAACCTTCTCTTGATCTATTCCTCAAGCTTTAGTTTGATCTCTACGAGTTCAATCCGCTCCAAGCCCTTGAATGATCCAACGCCAAAAACACCGCGTCTCTACTTGCCACGCGCCGGAAAAACGACCGGAACAACAACACTTGATTAACCTCTAAGGTTACGGCTAGAATCAAGTGATGAAGCTTTTATTATTACACTCTAAGTGTATAATATATCTCTCTCAATATATCTTGAATTTTCTCCAAGAAAACTCAAGAACAAAAATGAAAAAGAAGATGAAGACTTGAAAAAAAAATTTCCTCTCTCACTCTTCAAAACTCACGGCTGGAAGCTGATTGTTGTTGTGAGTGAAGTGAGTCTTCTTTATCTTCTTATTCAACTCCCCAAGATATCTTCCTTTAGACAATATCACCTAATATCATATTTAATATGATATTGTCCCCTTGGTGGCCATATGTCTTCCACCTAACAAGGAGAAGACCAAGACCAAGGGAGGGGTTAGGTATGGGGTGGCCTTCTAGAAGGAGCCGGGATGAGTTCGGTTCGTTTCGGACTCCCATGAGTCCAAACAGATAAACTCTGATTCCGTTCCGATGTATTTATATCAATTAATTAATCCAATTAATTAATCATATCAAATACATTATAACATAATTAATTTCTCCAAGAAATAATTATATTCATGAATTAAATTTAATCACCCAGTAATATATTTAATTCATTAGGCCGTAAATTAATTTATCCAATAAATCAATTTAGACATCCAATGTCCCATAATCAATTAGACATCCAATGTCCAATAAATTAGATATCCAATATCTAATATTTATAATGAGACAATAAGCTTGATTCATTCCATCGTCAATCTTAATGCGCGACTCGGTAGGTCCGTCTCGATCAAGAATGGGAGGAACCAAAGAGTAGTAGCACCACCTAGCTGGGCCTGGTGGCCTACACTGCACTCGATCGAGAACGAATGATTGGGATCATTCAAGAACCATTCTCACGTGAATACCAAGAACGTATAAACCCTTCTTTCAAATGTCCCGATCAAGTTATAGGGTCACGGTCGACCAAACCCTATCTCAGACTTGATGTTATGCATGCGTTAATGCAAATCGAGATCATCGAGTCAGAGTGTATCTAATACAACCTGGCTCCAATGCTTTGGCCAAAGACTTATGATCTCATCTCGCCAATAACCGCATAGGACATATAACCCGCTCACTAACGGGAGAAAGAATTCTATCTTGGTATTCGGTAGGACTACCTACTTACCCGCCAAGATGCACGTCGAGGTTGACCCCGCCTTCCGGTTTACGTGGTCGAACTACTCTAATGAAAATCTTGACGTCACAAGCACATCCCTACTAAATCCTCAAGTCGAAGGTTCACGAATACCTATCACAACCTTTCGATTCCGTCATTGATCGTCCTGAGTGAAATCCATGTGACGAATCGAGGGTGAGTCGGTTCGAGTATACTAATCCAATTAGCATACCTATAACGTGTGCTCCCACTAACCATTAGTGTTCGACAGGCACTCTCCATGTCAAAGAACACGTCATACAAGTCTTCACATAAACTTAACGCCCAGTCAAGTTTCATCAACTTGCGAACGATTAAGTATTTGAGCTATAACATTTCCAGTGCCGACCCCCTTAACCAATAAGGAGTGGAACGTTTTGCTCTCAAATACACGGACTAGTTTCTATATATTTATTTACGAGTTAGGAATGCCAGTAACTACCAGTAAATAAAGAAACATTCATTTGCCTTATATAAATGGTTTACATAATTACAAGTACAATGCCCTCACTCAACAACCTCTGAGTGGCATTCGAGGGCATACTCCTAACATAAAGTTGCTAAACAACAAAACAACATTAAGGCGAAGCAAAACGACGATGCAGACGAAGACGCAAAAAGTTGCAATCTGGACTGCATTAGCGCACGCTAAAGCATATATGTTAGCGCACGCTAACGGGAAGAAACCTGCATTTCAGCCAAGTTTCGAAGTAAGCTGAAGTGAAGTCAGCTGATGGGATAGCGCTACACGGTATCATTAACGCACGCTATCGAGCCTTGTTACCGTTGTGAAGAAATTCAAACACAGAATAACGTATGCAATGAAGTCAGCATTGGCGCACGCTACAAAGTATGAATAGCGCATGCTAAGAAGTTTGAATCAAGTCAATCGTAATTGGTAAAAGGTGTCAAAGTCAAGATATCAAACGGATACTTTGACAATCCATGCAATGGATATATCGATTAGCGCACGCTACAATGTGTTATTAACGCACGCTAATATAAGAAGGTTACGACGTAGCGCGTAAGGCATAACGACGCTAAAGAAGAAACGGTTACCGGATCAAATCGGGAATGCTTTAGCGCACGCTACAGGCACGCTAAGATATTAGCGCACGCTACCAGAGGAAGGCTAGCGCACGCTAGCAAGTCAAAACAGCCAGCAACGGCTAGTTTATGGGAAATGTCTATAAATACCATTCTTATGGTATTGTTTGAGTACAACAACTTCAAGCAAACGAGATATTCATCTGAGAATCATATACTTACATTGTTGTTGTAATATTGAGCTATATATTGTTAGTTTGAGTGTTTATACATTCCACATTATACACGAGCGAGAAAAAGAAAAGATACGATTTGATTCGGTGTTATTAGGATCAAGGATCCGGCATTGTTAGAATCACAATCGCTATCTTAGTGAGGTTTATCTAGTACCGATAGAAAGCTAGACTGGTTGATTCCTTATCCAATAGAGAAGAAAAAACGGTTTTACTCAGACCGATAGAAGACGAGCTTGTAACGGTAATCCCTCGACCGATAGAAGAGAGGCGTAGAGGTTTTGATCTTAATCCTAAGGAAAAAGATACATCTAGAGAGGACGTAGGCTTCGTTAATAGCCGAACCTCTATAAATCCTTGTGTGATTTATTTTCCGCAATTTATTTACGCTTCCGCACAAAATGGCACAAATATCCGATTTTATACCAACAATTGGTATCGGAGCGGTACTCCATTACGTGGCTTAACATCCGAGGAGAATAAGATCAAATGGCGTTTCAAATGGCTCCAGTCGAAGGCCTTGCTCTCAACCGACCACCATTTTTTGATGGCGTGAACTTCATGACTTGGAAGAAGAAGATGTCGATATTCATTCGAGCTTACGACATCGAACTTTGGAAGGTGATTTGTCTTGGTCCAAAAATTCCAATGAATTCCAACGGTACGCTTAAAAATTTTGAAGAATATGACGACTCCGATTGGAAAAATGACCATTTCAATTGTAAGGCAACTCAACTTCTTTATTGTGCCTTAAATCCGGAAGAATACAACCGGATATCATCGTATGATAGTGCCAAAGAAATCTGGAAAATGCTTGAAGTAACACACGAAGGTACGTCTCAAGTCAAAGAGACGAAGATAAACATGCTCCTTCACGATTATGAATTATTCCAAATGAAGGACGACGAATCCATCTCAATTATGCTCGACCGATTTTCGGTCATCACTAATGGATTAGCATGTTTCGGAAAATCACTTTCGAGTAGTGAGAAAGTAAAGAAAATTCTCCGATCACTACCTCGAGAATGGGACGGTACGGTTACGGCAATAATGGAATCAAAAGATTTAAATACTCTCGATTTTAGTGCTCTCGTTGGTTCTCTTATCAACTACGAGATCGTTCTAAAATCTCGGAATGCCAAACCAAAACCGAAGGAAAAATCGATAGCCTTCAAGGCTAAGGTGCCGAGAAAGAAAGAAGAAATTCGGGTGGACGACAGCGACGAAGAAATGGCATATTATGCCAATAATATTAATAAGTACCAACACTTATGAAACCGGAGAAAGAAGGACATCCAAGCGGGCGAATCGAAGAAACCCGACAACACTTGTCGATTATGTGGTAAACCAGGCCACTTTGCCAAAAACTGTCGAGTAAAGCAAAAGGAAGTTTTAATCGCAACATGGAGCGACGAAGATCCCGATGAAGATTTTCTTGAACAAAATAATATCGCGTTCATGGCCCGGAGTTCATTTGACGATAGCGACGTCGAAAGCCAAGTAAGTAATTCTTACGACGAACTTTTTGAAGCATTCGAATTATTACATACGGACTATCAAAATGCTTTAAATGAAATTAAATCCCTCAAGTCTAAATATAAAACTTTGGAAATTGAAAATTTCAAAATACTTGAAAAAGGGAAATTTGTTGAAATCGATCATTCGAAATGCATTGAAAACGAGAATATTTTAAAGAATGATCTTTTAAAAGTTCAAGATGAACTAAAAATTTTGACAAAGAAATTCTCGTGCGGCAACGATAAATTTGAACAAATGTTATGTGTTCAAAAATATACTCTAAATAAAGAGGGGTTAGGATTCAAACCACGTTCGAAAAACGAATCCGTCAATTTCAAAATACCCCGATGCGAAAAATGTTTGAAAATCGGGCATCACGTTTCAAATTGCAAAAGCCCTCGCCGGACGATAAAAATTAAGAAAATTTGGGTTCCTAAAGGAACAATCGTTTCAAGTATCGTTCACGTTTCAAACCAAAAACCAACTATCGGTTGGATCCCCAAAACTTAATTTTTTAAAAAAGAGAGAAGGAGATAATACTTTCAGGGGGAGTATTTTTGCTTATTAATGCATATTCATTTGTATCATGCATATTTATATTTCATTTGATATACTCTATATTCTTATACTTTTTGATGAAGACAAAAAGGGGGAGAAGTAGATGAATTGAGATAAAAATGAGAAAAATCGAAGAAGTCGAAAAGAAAAGAAAAGCATACAAATAGGGGGAGTTGAAAAATGGAAAAACGACGGAGTCGAAAATAAAGGAGATGTCGAAAAGAAATAAGCATTGGAGAAACTAACGACACGATCAAAGCCGAAAACTTTGATTCGTAGAAATATACATATATTATTTTTTTTTCAGGTTTTATCCAATTCAAGAGTTGTTTTGTAATCATCAAAAAGGGGGAGATTGTTGGAATATTTATTCCACACATTATTTAATTTGTGTTTTGATGATTAAAGTTGCTAAACAAGAAAACAACATTAAGGCGAAGCAAAACGACGATGCAGACGAAGACGCAAAAAATTGCAATCTGGACTGCATTAGCGCACGCTAAAGCATATATGTTAGCGCACGCTAACGGGAAGAAATCTGCATTTCAGCCAAGTTTCGAAGTAAGCTGAAGTGAAGTCAGCTGATGGGATAGCGCACGCTACACGGTATCATTAACGCACGCTATCGAGCCTTGTTACCGTTGTGAAGAAATTCAAACACAGAATAACGTATGCAATGAAGTCAGCATTAGCGCACGCTACAAAGTATAAATAGCGCACGCTAAGAAGTTTGAATCAAGTCAATCAGAACGTTGGGAAAAGCAGGTCAAAGTCAGCATATCAAACGGATACTTTGACAATCCATGCAACGGATATATTGGATTAGCGCACGCTACAATGTGTTATTAACGCACGCTAATACAAGAAGGTTACGTACGTAAGGCAGAAGGCATAAAAGAAGAAACGAAGCTACTGGACTGAAATTGGGAACAGTCTAGCACACGCTATAGGCACGCTAAGATATTAGCGCACGCTACCAGAGGAAGGCTAGCGCACGCTAGCAAGTCAAAACAGCCAGCAACGGCTAGTTTATGGGAAATGCCTATAAATACCATTCTTATGGTATTATTTGAGTACAACAACTTCAAGCAAACGAGATATTCATCTGAGAATCATATACTTACATTTTTGTTGTAATATTGAGCTATATATTGTTAGTTTGAGTGTTTATACATTCAACATTATACACGAGCGAGAAAAAGAAAAGATACGATTTGATTCGGTGTTATTAGGATCAAGGATCCGGCATTGTTAGAATCACAATCGCTATCTTAGTGAGGTTTATCTAGTACCGATAGAAAGCTAGAGTGGTTGATTCCTTATCCAATAGAAAAGGAAAAACGGTTTTACTCGGACCGATAGAAGACGAGCTTGTAACGGTAATCCCTCGACCGATAGAAGAGAGGCGTAGAGGTTTTGATCTTAATCCTAAGGAAAAAGATACATGTAGAGAGGACGTAGGCTTCGTTAATAGCCGAACCTCTATAAATCCTTGTGTGATTTATTTTCCGCAATTTATTTACGCTTCCGCACAAAACGGCGCAAATATCCGATTTTATACCAACATGTGAGCAGGAGATGATAATCAAGAAATTTCAGCAGTAATGCTGTCTCCAAATACAGCTTCCATCTCCTTTTCTTGCTCGAGCCTTAATCTCTTCGCAGCTTCTCTGGCCTCTTCCCCTTTTTTGGCCTCATCAAGGTAAGAGACCTTGTCATCAAGACGTTCGAGGATCTTCATAGCATTGTCCTGTTTGGTCTCAAAACTTGACATTTTATAAACTAGGGAGTTGAGCACCTACGACATATCTTGAATCTTTTTGTCATGTGCTCGAAGCTGGGAACCGGATTCAATAAGAGCTGATGCACTCTTGGCCTCAGAAATGCGAAGCTTGGCTTGTTCTTCCTTCAGGATCTATTTCTGGCGCTGTTGAAGTTGGTTGAGTGCTTGTTTGAAGACGGTGGGGAAAATACGGAAGGCTTCTTCCACTTTTGACACTTCGTGCCTAACACCGGTCATTTCTTCAACGGCATATTGATGCAACCAATCAATTTCTTTTTCGACAGCATGCAGGGCATTAACGACGTCCTGTAGGAAAACTGTTTGTTGGCCAAGAGCATGCAGTTGCTCGTTCTTTGCTACAGTTCGGGGAGAGTTGGGCTGGGCAAATTCTTCAGCTCCGTTTAGCTGTCTGATGACCACATGAGATCGTGGCCATTGTGGTTCATCCTCAGGTAAGATACCGTCATCAGATCACACTTCAACAGGTGCGGGTGCGGGAGCATCAGATGTGGGCGCGACAACATGGGGTACTGATTCCTCCTGTTCCGGAATGGGTTCTGTAGACATTGGTACAGGAGGGACTGGTTCCTTTTGCTGTCTCTCAGCTTCCGCCTGTTCCGACGGAGGGACTGATTCCTCTTGCGGGATGGTGCGGGCTTCATCTTCGGGCTGGGTGGTGACAGGATCGGATGCCTCTTGAGAAACTGATTGTTCCTCCGCGACAGGAGGGACTGATTCCTCGCTATCATGAACATTTTCACACTGTTGGGAAGGGTACTGATGGTGACTTGATGTCCCTTCACCTTGTTGATGTTGTGTCTCGGAGAATTCCTGTTCTCTTGCGTCTTCACGGCTCATCCTCAGACTAGCCTGGAAGGCGTCGTCATCATCGTCTGAGTCGTGGTCAGATGTTGGGCTGATTGGAAGTGTTTCCATGGACTGAGATTTTCCCTTCTTTCGAGCATCGGCTTTGTCCATTAGATGGATCGAAATCAAGTCCTTACAGCAAAGGTTGTCCCATTGGATCACGACTTCAACATTTTGAGAGTCTGTTACCTCCAAAACAAACCTTTCTTCTTCGCTCCATTCGCTCCAATTGTACAAGGTGTCGTAAGGAGCAATCCTCTAAGCTTTCCATTGGACAAAACGTTCGTATGCCTGCTCGATTTGCATAGATAGTAAAGTTTTGTTAATGATGGTATCCGGGGAGGGGCTGCGTACAGCGCATGGGTCTGCTGTATGCAAGGGTTCCACTACAGGTGTGGGATCCTGTATTGGAGAGGGATCCCGTACAGAGGTTGGTACCCTGATGGGAGATGGATCCCTTACGGGTGTGGGTTCCCGTACAGGAGTTGTAGCTATTGGCTCCAAAGGGGCAGCCGACTCACCGGAATCTTTCAAGTTGACAGATTGCTGTATATCCGTCGTTGCTGACAATGGCTCGGGATCTACTGTTTGCACAGTAGCATCTATCTCTTCCACAGGGGTTACGCCTTGGGAGTTTGATACAGTGGGTTGTGCTGTTGAAGGAGCATCTTCGGAGATTTATGTAATCTCTGTAGTCTTAACTTTTGTGAGCCTCCTTAGCTTCCTTTTTGGCTTCTCACCAGCAACGGGAGCTTTGCTGTGAGATCTCTTTCTTTTCTTTGAAGCCTCCTCACTCCCGGACTTCGGAGTCATGTGCCTTGGATCAGCAGAAAGGGGCATGGTTCGGACAAATGGCATGTTAGCAATCAAATGTTGCTTGTTGAAGACGGAGGGCCTGGAGCTTCCGATATATTTGCGTGAATTTATTTTCTTCGCTTCCTTGGCCTGCGGAACACCGCATTCTGTTAGAACATTGTTAAGAAATAGTCCAAAGGACTTTTTCTGAGAAACGGGTTTTGAAACTTCTTTTTGAAGCCTCTTGAGAACGATCTGGCACCAATTGACCTTCTCACAGGACATGATGGAGACCATCATCCGAAATCTTAGGTTGGTGCACATCTCAAAAGCACCTGTTCTGTTTTCATTTACACGACAACAGAAATCGTGTAAGTAAACGAATGGAAGAAAAAGACATTTCTTATGACAAGAAACATGGACATTCTCGTCCGATGCTGAACCAGTGAATAATTTCCAATATTTGGTGAGGATTTCTTGGGAGCCAATAGAAAGGCCATCAGCAGAGAGCCTATATAGGTTTTGTAGCAGCGCTTGGTCCACGTGGATCTCCTCTCTGCGAACGATAGCAGTAATGTCGGCGACGTTTCTCCCTGTGCAATAGAAAAGAAACGGACAGCAGCGTTAAGGTAAAATTCCTCAATCATTTGAGCATCGTAGCGCTCAGGGTTGTGACTTCCAAGGTGATAGAAGCCTTGTTTGCAAATCCTCGAAACGATGATCTCCATTGATTCGACATCATCTCCTTCAGCATGAACACGCTCGACAACCACGGATCTTGCAAATATCCTTCCGTCGATGATGGTGGCGGTCTTTTTGAGAGATGGAGAGGAAGTCTGTGATAATGCCATCGTAGTTTCTTTGAAAAAAAGAAGTGAGATTCAAATAAAGTTGCAGTAAAATTTGCAGTAAACTGCAGGCTGTTTGCACAAAGACTCGTTTAATTTGCAGAAAGCGTAAAGAGTCAAAAGAGGCATAAACAGTCCTTTTATAGTTAGGCGGTAGGAAGATTTAGGGTTTTCAAATAGTGAACGGTCAAATTTAAGGTATGGGAACCGTCGTTTTAAATGAACGATTAGGATGGACTGAGTGTAACAGGTATATCTTATCTGTCCGATTTTGAATTGATACCGGGTCCCACATCTGTCGTTTCATCTTCCCTTATTGCCCGAAATGGTGGTGAGAAATTATAAAATAATTTGAAAAATCGCGGCTTTTGATATACTATTGTCCAGATATCGTGTAAAATATTTAATACAAAATACGTTTGAATTTAAGAACAGGGCACGTGGACTCAAAGTTGTTTTGAAAAAAATAGAATATTAGAATTTATTATTAATTGAATTTAATAGTATGTGTTGTATCCGCAAAAATATAGCGTTCCCCCTTAAAAGGTACATATGGGATTCAATTTCATACAGCAATTTTTGGATTACTAATGTATTCATGGATCATACTGTATTCCCCTTTAATTATTGCACACGTCAGTTGTAGGAAAGTTCGTGTCTCTTTGTTCCTACAGTGCTGTTTGGAATGTCTGAGTGTACAGATAATTAATGGTGGATACTTTATTCGTGGGTCTTACAGCATTCCCCCTCAATTGTTGAGTGAAAGCATTAAAAACTTACAAGGAGTCAGGTTGTAGCAAACCTAATTCTTGTCGAAGCATACATAATCTTGCTGTGCTGAGAGGTTTGGTAAAGATGTTGACTAACTGGATATCTGTATGAACTTTCTCGATCCGAACATCTTTGTTCTCAACATGATTCCTAATGAAGTGATGCTTCCTATTGATGTGCTTTGTGCACGAGTGCAATACAGGGTTGTGCGTTATTGTAATGGGACTCGTGCTATCTGACAGATGTTGCATCCATAGGATCTGCATACAGCAGCTACCAGCAGCATAGTATTCTGATTCTGCCGTGGAAAGCGAGTTTGCCAATTGCTTCTTACTGAACCGAGATACAAGTCTAGGTCCAAGAAAGTGACAAGTACCACTTGTACTCTTCCTATCTAGCTTGCAGCCTGCGGTATCCGAGTTGCTGTAGCCAACTAAATCGAATCCGCCTTCTTTAGGATACCACAGTCCTACATCGACTATTCTTTTGACGTATTTCAGGATTCGTTTGGCTGTTGTGAAGTGTGATTCTTTAAGTGCTACTTGATATCGTGCACACACTCCTACAGCAAACTGGATATCGGGCCTGCTAGCCGTTAGGTACAGGAATGAGCCAATAAGCTTCCTGTAGAGTGATTGATCAACCGGCTTTCCAGCTTCGCTAGCACTAATTTGCACGGAAGTGCTCATGGGGGTTGACGATGATTTGGAAGTGTTCATTCCAAAATTTTTGAGAAGCTCCTTGCTATATTTTTCCTGGTTGATGAATATCCCTTTAGGCAACTGCTTTACCTACAATTCTAGGAAATAACTAAGTTCTCCCATCATACTCATTTCAAATTTACTTTGCATGAGATGTGAGAACCTTTGACACAAAGCAAGGTTAGTTGAACCAAAAATAATATCATCTACATATATTTGAACCATCAGGAGGTCATCACCTTCCTGTATTTTGAATAGGGTCTTGTCCACAGCATCTTTCTCGAATCCATTATCGGTTAGATACTGGGACAGAGTCTCATACCATGCTCTAGGGGCTTGCTTAAGTCCATACAGTGCTTTCCTTAGCCTGTATACTAGGTCTCTACCTTCTGGATTGACAAACCCTGGTGGTTGTTCAACATATACTTCTTCGAAAAGGTCTCCATTCAGAAATGCACTCTTGACGTCCATTTGATATACAATGAAGCTTTTATGGGCGGCAAAGGCTAGAAATATCCTAATGGCTTCTAGTCTGGCTACAGGGGCAAATGTTTCATCATAGTCTATGCCTTCTTCCTGTCTGTAGCCTTGAGCGACTAGTCTGGATTGTTCCTGATAATGAGTCCATTTCTATCCTTCTTGTTTCTAAATACCCATTTGGTTCCAATTATGAATTGGTGCGTATGTATGGGTACAAGATACCATACGTTGTTTCTTTCGAAACTGTTAAGCTCTTCTTCCATAGATGTAATCCAATGAGAATTGTTGAGAGCTTCTTTGGTAGAAACATGTTCGGATTGGGATAAGAATACAGCAATAGTGCACATATTAAGTCTTCTAAGTTCATATTGAGATTTCCATTCAGGAAATGGAGATATCTCAGACTCGGGTTCTTCTTGTGCATATAGTACATTTCCTTGTATACTCTGTATTCTCCTACGAGTAGATACACCAGCATCAATATTTCCTATGATCAACTCCTGTGGGTGATCTCTCAGCCATCTTCTGTCGGGTTCTAATTCAGCATCCCGTACGGTATCTTGTGTTGTTTTAGTTTCATCTTCAGCTTGTATAGCATCGGCTTCATCTACTTCTGTTCTTACAGCTGTGGGGTTGACTTCTAAGTCAACGACACGCTCTATAGGAGTTAAAAGGTCATTAACGGTGAGCTGTTAGATATTCTGAGTAAGATCTTCTACTCCTGTAGGATCATGGTTAGGTTCGTCAAACACTACATGTACTGATTCCTCAATTGTCAGCTTCTGTTTATTAAAGATCCTGTAAGCTTTGCTGACAGAGGAATATCCTACAAGTATCCCTTCATCCGACTTCTCATCGAAGGTTCTAAGTTGATCCTTTCCATTGTTCAAAACATAATATCTGCATCTAAAAATGTGAAAGTACGAAACTAATGGAGTTTTGTTGTTCCATACCTCGTATGCTGTTTTGTTGTGGTGCTTTTTGATGATACAGCGGTTTTGTGTATAGCATGCTGTATTGGAAACTTCACCCCAGAAATGTTGTGGCAACTTACTTGCGGCAATCAAGGTCCTTGTTGCTTCATTTAGCGTCCTGTTCTTTCGCTCGGCGACACCATTTTGTTGAGGCATGCGGGCAGCTGAGTATTCGTGCTGTATCCCATTTTCCGAACAGTATTATTCTATAAAATGGTTAGTGAATTCGGTACCTCTGTCGGAACGAATGGACACGATACTCAACCCTTTTTCATTTTGAAGTTTCTTCAGGTGCTCGGGCAGTTTTGATGTGGTTTCCTTCTTATTTCTCAGGAATATTGTCCAACATTACCTGGAAAAATTATCAATAATAACAAGACAGTATTTCTTACCTCTCAAACTTACTGGGTCTACAGGACCGTATAGATCCATGTGTAACATTTCTAGAACTCTGTGAGTTGAAAGGTAGGATTTGCTTTTTAGGGTAGTTTGAATTTGTTTGCCTTTCTGACAAGGTCCACAAACACTGTCCTTTTTGAATGACAAATCGGGCAAACCTATAACCATTCCCTATCGAGCGAGCTTGTTGATCGTCTTGAAATTGACGTGAGATATCCTTTTATGCCATAGCCAGCTTAGATCTGCAGTGCCTTTGGCAACAAAACAAGGAATTGTGGAGCTCATAGGCATCCAGCCAGTAATATACATGTTACCTGATCTGCTTCCTGTGAGCACAACTTCTTTAGTCAGGATGTTCTTGACTCTACAGTGATCTATATAGAATTTCACCGAGAACTGTTTGTCACAGAACTGGCTAATACTGAGTAGGTTGTACTGTAAGCCTTCAACATAAGCTACGTCAGAGATTTTGAATTTTCCAATGATCAGGGTTCCCTTCCCTCTTGTTCGACCTTTGGATTTATCACTGAAGCGCACTTTTAGACCGTGGCCTTCTACAAAATCTGACAGCTTGCTTTTATCTCCTGTAATATTCCGAGAACATCCGCTGTCAAAGTACCAGATGTCCTTCTCCAAGATGTCCTATATGCAAATGAATTAAGTAGATTTAGGTCCCCTTTGATTGTTGGGTCCATGGATGTTAGTGCCTTTAGGTACCCAGATTTTCCTGACAGCAGTGGGTTTACTGTAGGATGCTTTAGGTACATTCTTGCGGTATCTACGTGAGGCAGGTACGTAGGCAGATAATCATTTTGCATGAAAAATTCAGGGTTATTATTATTAATCCAGTACGAATGCCGTCTTGGAGGTGGAGCCATTTTCTTCGGCCTAACAGCTTGCCTTTTGGGTCTCCTGTTGAATTCCAAAAGATGTTGTTGATACTGCGCGGCGACCTGCTTTCGCGATGGATAACGAGGCTCCTATATCCAATACCTAGGCGTGTTGTACTGTTGGAAGTACTGCCGTGCGGGACTTTGATATTTGGATACTGCCTTCTTTCTGAACGGCTGTTGGCATTGTTGATATGCTCGAGGAGCATGCTATTGGGTATGCCTTACAGGTGTGAATGGCTAAGGATTCCACTGTCTGGAATATGACTGTGGTGGCGGAATGGCATCTTTGCTGTTCGCGGTGCAACAGGTTCCTTCACAGGACTCGGGATTTCTTCCGGAATAGGAACGGGTTCCACACTCCTGACAAACACTATACTAGTTTTCCCTTTATTGGAGTGTGAGTTGTATCCTAAGCCACTTTTATCGTGAGCATTTTGCCCGGTGCTTAGAATTTTCCATCCTTTTAGATGATTTCTCGAAAGATTTCAAAATGGTCTCAAGTTCTCCTTCTCGTTTTTCGAGAGTTTTTACTTTGTCTTGGAGCAGAACAAATCACTTGTCTTGCTTTCACTGTGAGATTTAGCCTCATTTAGTTCGTGAGCAAGTTTATGATTGCTCTCCATAAGTTTTTCGTGATCTACTTTGCTGTTTTCACAATCAATAGATATATTTTTCATAATTTACTTTTAGCAAGTTGTTTTCTTCCCTTAGCTCTAGGTTAGAAATTTGGAGCTGTATATTTTCATTTTTCAATGTCTCATGGGCTTTTTGAATGTTTTTGAATCCATTCATCATATTTTCAAAAGTATGTGATGAATTTGCAGGAGTAATTGAGGTTGAGCTTACCTCATCATCGCTATCTTCATCTTCCGGTATGTCTTTGGCCATAAAGCACATATATGCTTTATCTTCGAATTCATCATCTGACGAGTCACTGTCAGTGACTGCCTGTAGACATTCTTCGGACTTTTTTGGTGCGGAGGAGGCATCTGATTCGCCAATCAGGGCCTTGAGCTTGTTTTTCCAAACACGTCTTCTTTCATCTTTCTCTTGTTGCTCGGCTTCCGGCAACCTTTGAACTTTAGGATGAGGACATTTATTTGCATAATGTTCTGATTTCCTACAATTATAACACAGGTTAGCATCACCAGAGGAAGACTCGGTACTTACCTTGTGAACAGGCTTGGGCCTGTATAGAATCTTTCCCGACTGCTTGATGAACTTCTTGAACTTATGCATGAGGAGCGCCATATCATCTTATGGCAGGATGTCGTCGTCGCTGTCAGCATTCTTTTGGGCAGACTTTGATGTGCTTGGCATGCTATGTCTCCGGTTGGATACAGCGGCTAATGCTGTAGTCCTCGCGGGAGATTCTTCAGCTTTCTCTCTCCTGTCAATATCATACTCAAAAGCTTTGAGGTCAGAGAAGAGATCAAAAGTAGATATCTCATTAAGATTGTATGACATACGCATAGCTGTGGTCTTAATGTCCCATCGGGCAGGGAGAGATCTGAAAATTTTTAGATTCTTCTCCTTTTGGGTATAAATCTTGCCCAATACTTCAAGTTCACCAACAATACCAGTAAGTCTGAGGTCAAGTTCATCAAGTGTTTCAGTTGGTTTCATTTCAAAGGATTCGAATTGCTGAGTTAGTTTTGAAATTTTGTTTTCTTTTGAGAGCTCAGTTCCCCCACATATCTGTAACACCCCCAAGTTATTCAGGGTATATTACAGCGCCGTGAGCCCCGCCGTGGGACCCACAAGGCTAAAATTACGCGGAACTATAAACTTGACCGAGAAGGTCTACATATAAAGGAAAGAGAGACGATACAAATGGTATTCAAAACCATAACCAATGAAACCATATACATCACTGCACAAATCAATACCTCGGAAACACAGGCCGGAACATCAAGGAAACTGAAATACAATACTCGAGTATTTAAAAATCCATTCCAGTACAACAACACTGAATGGAGGAATCCAAGAAAATAACCGGAGACAAGACACAGTATCACACTTGCCCATTATCTTCATGCCGACCCGGTACCCACCTGTCCGCTCTCCTGGAACCTGAAATACATGAAACGTATTTCCCCCATAAAGGGGTTAGCCGTCGAATAGCTAGTGCAAGTATAACAGTATGAAACACAATACTCCTCGACAATAAAGTAAATGTAACCGTCAATTCATCAATTCAAGAGTAGTATTCCGGAATAACTAAAATCTCAAGACGTATGTGAATGCCGTAGAAACGGTTCGTTCATATCATACGCCGTTACATGTAGGAATGCCGTCAAAACGGTTCGTTCATTACATGCCAACAATATTTCATATGAATGCCGTAGAAACGGTTCGTTCATATCAATCGTGGAATCGCACCAGAGGCTACGAAACCCTCAGGGGACCCGTCGGCCCACCCCAGAGTGGCTAGAAATAATCATACCATCAGTATTTCATACTTTCAAAGTCGAGAATGTACAATCATAAATGTATACTTGCCTTAATAAACGTTACCGAAAATCCCGAAGAACACGGTTCGACCGGGAAGCTTGAACCACGAAGAAGACAACGAACGGAAGGGTTCCGACTTGAGTTCTTCACAAGGATTTCGTCCCTAAGTCATATCAATGATAAATCAACAATCGTACGATAAATAATAATCGTACAACGCACAAACCCCCCTCTTAGACCTTTTGTCGGACACTTTCAAGGCGTCGACTAACAACTCAACCAAAACGACGAATCAATACAATCCAACCGTGGAATAACGATGGAAATTATAAAATACACCTAAATAATCATCAATCCATCACTAATCTAAATTACTACGGATTAAAAGGATGAAGTCAAACAAAATCCCCAATTTCCAACACCAAATTCAAAGTGTTCTTGAATAATCTTTCAATAATCCGATGAATACTCGAACATGTCCAGAATCATGCGTATATCACTTCATACCCCATGATTTTAACATCCAAAACATCATTACCCAATACAAAATCGAAATCCAAGATGTTGAAGAAATTACCTCTTGAAGACCCAAGCACTATGATTCGAAGAGTACGCGATAGATTGATGATCCGAGCTTCACAATCGAAAAGAGATGAAGAGAAATCACACACTCAAGTGATAGGTGAAGAAACTTCTTCCTCTAAAGCCTCCTCTCTCGTGCCCAAGTGAAGAAATGGGGAAAAATGAGGTGATCCGCTCAAAAAAATGCAGATATAGGGTTAACTGTCATGTGTGCCGCGGCTCAGTAGAAGTGTGCCGCGGCACAGGCCCAAAATTTGCTCCCAGGGCTCGGCATTGTGCCGCGGCTCAGCCGAAGTGTGCCGCGGCACAGGGTACAGACGGTTTTGGCCGAATCTGGAAAATGAGAGTGACTTAGCTATTTCGACCATAACTCCCTCGTCTGGACTCCGATTGACTCACCGTTTGAACCAATGGAAAGCTAACTCGTTGCTTTATAATATTGCAAAGATTCAGAAATTTTGGAGTTTCCAAAATTTAATGGTGATCTAACAAAGTCGAACTCGTGCGTGGAAAAGTCGCTAAAGAACACGGAATTCAACAGAACGACACCGAAACGAACTCGGATGACAAAAAGTGCAGAATTAATCATTCTCGAAATGACGAAACGGTCATGGGTGAGTCATCAAAACGGACTTCCGCCGAAAAAAAAAGAAATTACCGGAAATCGAAATTACGGGTATTACATTCTACCCTTCTTAAAAGAAGTTTCGTCCCGAAACTTAAAACAAGTAGGGAGAAGAATTATCCCGCCAGGAAAAACTCAATGAGATACACAGGGACCGAAAACTTACGCCCAAACGGCGAATCGTCAGTATAGAACACAACAATACATTACCCGAAGGTAAACCAAACCAACGTCGAAATAAATACGAATCACAATGCCCAAAGGCTCCAACGGAAATACCAATACATCACAATGGCTCAAAACCGAATGCCCAAAGTCAGAATCATCACGATACGTATATCAAAGAAACAAACTCGATCATTTGACATACCCCTCGGCGTATGAACAACCAGTCGCAAATCGTCGGACATATCCAATACAACATGGACTACGAACGACCAAACAATAAAGCTCAAGAGGGAACATCACAATACGTCCGATCCGGAAATGTGTCCGTGCACATGTCCACCCCGTATACGGAATCCAGAATATACGTGTGACAATGTACCTAATTAGCCTCACGAACTATGCCTCGTGTGCACGGTCCAATGCGGAAACATCCACGCATGACCATCGTGTGCCGGGCTAAAAATCCTACACATAACCAATCGGCACGCAGACATGATTCCCGATATGCCACGATACAACATGACAACGAAACTCAAAGGATAACATATCCAATATGAATCATGCGACTCACCAAGTGAACGATGACGCACGAATAATGAAAGACCGACACGACCAACAATGTCCAAACCAACCATCCTGGAATCAAAATCCCGAAGGACCGATTAACACAAGCAATGATCACAACACAACGGTCCGGGAAATCCCCAACCCTCAACGATTCCAAAATTACCGAGTTCACAAGAATAATAGTGTGCTGCCTTGAGTCGGCCAACACGGCAATAATAATTCAACGGATGGGAACTATCCTCGACAGTCCCAATTCAATACCTCGATTACCTTCAGGACAATCAATCGATAACAATTATACGATAGAATAGATGTCCCGGCGCCTTAAACCGACCACCGAAATGGAGATGATAAAAGAATATATCAAACGCCTTTAGTCGGCTAACGCAACATCATAGCAACAGTTCCAATTCGATAATAAAGATTCAACGATGCCTCAGAACGACATTAATCGTGAACAATAGTAATCGATACATCGATACCGCGAACCGGCTATCGCCAACATCAATGTCAAAAAGAATCTCAATGCCTTAAACCGGCCGTTAACGAATAACAATAATATTTAGCATAATTGCCGAAGGGTATTGCATCAAACAATTCCTGAATATCAACATAATCATAAAGAGGCCAAGTATCGATATGATACACGCATTCGTACACCTACATGATAACATTAATCTCGTTGACCCGTACAAGTATAAAACTTGCCTCGACATCAATGCCACGAACTGTTACCAATTCAGTTGCTTTCGTCTACGGGTTCCTCAATTCCGACCAAGCTAATCTACGAACTCTTCAACATCAACCGCAACTCAATGTACCATAATCCACGATCAAACATCATATCTTACCAGAAACGAAGGCTTAATAATCACAGTTCGATGACGATCAATATCAATACAACTAGGCCACAAACTCATCGGGCCCACAATATCTCGATTAAACACAATCCAATCGTCCAACCTGCACCTCACGAATCCATGTCCACAATACGAGCCGAAATCCGATGATCATATCAGCAACCAATTCGGACCAATAATAAGGGTCTAAATGTTCCAACTCAATTCTTAAATACGAATTGACAAGGTTCCCCTCTCGTAGATCCATCGTTAAAATTTACTTATGACCGTCTTCAATTCGAATCATCCGACTGGTTCAAAACAATAGATAATCATATTAAAAAGGTTATCCAACAATCCAATGACTTGAATATTTGTTCCATACGTATAGGCTTCCAAATTCAGGGATGAATAATAGTCTCATCAAACTCATAATCACATTCGTATTCCTATACGAATATTATTTCACACACATAATTTAGCTCTAGATATAAATGTTCCATATTCATTTTCAAAACATCAACACTTCTTAAAAATTTTCATCACCTCGGATAATTCAAGAGTTCTTCAAGAACATGAAATATCTGAAATCACGTTCAGAACAACATATCCGAGGTATATATCTCCATGTTACCATTTCCTTCATCATGCCCTTTATACAACCTTAAGAATCGCAACAATACCGTTATCATCATATGAAGAAAATCTCAATAATCATATCAACATCCGAAATCTCTTATTACAATTCCAATAAATCTCGTATAACATTATCACATGATACCAAGATTGTAATACCCAGGATCCTCCTGGGAATATTACACGCCGTAAACCCTTCTCACAAGGATTTACCAGGCTAAGCACAATTTTCCACGTCATTTCAAAAATGCCAAGAAGACCGATGACGGTAATATTTTTCAAATACTAAAAAAAAATCATTTTCCAAATACCGTCAAAACGATCAAGGCCAAAATGCCAAAAACTCAGTTTAGGGAATCGGTTTTACAAAATAAAATTCAGTTGGCAAAATACCAAAATCCATTTCAAAAATACTCAGGGTATATTACAGCGCCGTAAGCCCCGCCGTGGGACCCACAAGGCTAAACATACGCGGAACTATAAACTTGACCGAGAAGGTCTACATATAAAGGAAAGAAAGACGATACAAATGGTATTCAAAACCATAACCAATGAAACCATATACATCACTGCACAAATCAATACCTCGGCAACACAGGCCGGAACATCAAGGAAACTGAAATACAATACTCGAGTATTTAAAAATCCATTCTAGTACAACAACACTGAATGGAGGAATCCAAGAAAATAATCGGAGACAAGACACAGTATCACACTTGCCCATCATCTTCATGCCGACCCGGTACCCACCTGTCCGCTCTCCTGGAACCTGAAATACATGAAACGTATTTCCCCCATAAAGGGGTTAGCCGTCGAATAGCTAGTGCAAGTATAACAGTATGAAACACAATACTCCTCGACAATAAAGTAAATGTAACCGTCAATTCATCAATTCAAGACTAGTATTCCGGAATAACTAAAATCTCAAGACGTATGTGAATGCCGTAGAAACGGTTCGTTCATATCATACGCCATTACATGTAGGAATGCCGTCAAAATGGTTCGTTCATTACATGCCAACAATATTTCATATGAATGCCGTAGAAACGGTTCGTTCATATCAACCGTGGAATCGCACCAGAGGCTACGAAACCCTCAGGGGACCCGTCGGCCCGCCCCAGAGTGGATATAAATAATCATACCATCAATATTTCATACTTTCAAAGTCGAGAACGTACAATCATAAATGTATACTTGCCTTAATAAACGTTACCGAAAATCCCGAAGAACACGGTTCGACCGGGAAGCTTGAACCACGAAGAAGACAACGAACGGAAGGGTTACGACTTGAGTTCTTCACAAGGATTTCGTCCCTAAGTCATATCAATGATAAATCAACAATCGTACGATGAATAATAATCGTACAACGCACAAACCCCCCTCTTAGACCTTTTGTCGGATACTTTCAAGGCGTCGACTAATAACTCAACCAAAACGACGAATCAATACAATCCAACCGTGGAATAACGATGGAAATGATAGAATACACCTAAATAATCATCAATCCATCACTAATCTAAATTACTACGGATTAAAAGGATGAAGTCAAACAAAATCCCCAATTTCCAACACCAAATTCAAAGTGTTCTTGAATAATCTTTCAATAATCCGATGAATACTCAAACATGTCCATAATCATGCGTATATCACTTCATACCCCATGATTTTAACATCCAAAACATCATTACCCAATACAAAATCGAAATCCAAGATGTTGAAGAAATTACCTCTTGAAGACCCAAGCACTATGATTCGAAGAGTACGCGATAGATTGATGATCCGAGCTTCACAATCGAAAAGAGATGAAGAGAAATCACACACTCAAGTGATAGGTGAAGAAACTTCTTCCTCTCAAGCCTCCTCTCTCGTGCCCAAGTGAAGAAATGGGGAAAAATGAGGTGATCCGCTCAAGAAAACGCAGATATAGGGTTAACTGTCATGTGTGCCGCGGCTCAATAGAAGTGTGCCGCGGCACAGGCCCAAAATTTGCTCCCAGGGCTCGGCAGTGTGCCGCGGCTCAGCCGAAGTGTGCCGCGGCACAGGGTACAGACGGTTTTGGCCGAATCTGGAAAATGAGAGTGACTTAGCTATTTCGACCATAACTCCCTCGTCTGGACTCCGATTGACTCACCGTTTGAACCAATGGAAAGCTAACTCGTTGCTTTATAATATTGCAAAGATTCAGAAATTTTGGAGTTTCCAAAATTTAATGGTGATCTAACAAAGTCGAACTCGTGCGTGGAAAAGTCGCTAAAGAACACGGAAATCAACAGAACGACACCGAAACGAACTCGGATGACAAAAAGTGCAGAATTAATCATTCTCGAAATGACGAAACGGTCATGGGAGAGTCATCAAAACGGACTTCTGCCGAAAAAAAGAAATTACCAGAAATCGAAATTACGGGTATTACAATATCAACTTGAGTTTATCCCAGATTTCTTTGACTGATTTACAGATCTTTACCTTCGAGAACGTGCCTTTGTCAAGGGTGACAAATAGGGCGTTCTTACCAACATTGTCTAGGTTGGCGTGTTTTCGATCATTTGTGGTCTATTGTTCGCGCTCTTTCTCTAGCATCTCGGTATGAGGTTGTCCTTCTATCCCCGTGGTAGGATTTACCTTCATTATCTTGATGGGGCCATCTTGGATGACAAAAATTATCTCTTCATGCATGGCTGCAAGATGAGCTTCCATCCTAATTCTCCAATCATCAAATTCGTTAATAGAGAACCTAGGAACTTTATTGATCATAGAGGTATCCATATGAGAATATAGGAAGGATAAAAACTGTTTTAAAAAATAAGTGATTTAAGGATCTGATTCAGTTAAAAATACGACTGATTCTTTTTTGAATCAACCACTCCGATACCACTTGTTGGCCACTAAGTATACAGAATACAGCTTGCAAAGTGTCTGATGACCACCAGCTACCCCATCCCAGTCCATATCGGTGTTTGATTGGCAGGTTACTATACCTCATAGTGACCCGCCCCGACATAACATATGCGGTTAACACCTTAAGTCAATTCATGCAGCTCCTTGTCAATCTCACTTGGATGCTGCTATTCGCGTTCTTCGCTATCTCCATGGCACAGTCAACTATGGGATCTTCTATCCTCTTCTAGTGAACTCACACTCAAAGGGTTCACCGATTCAGACCGGGTTGGTTGCCCCACTATTAGACGTTCAACAACGGGTTATTTGACCATGTTGGGTAATAGCCCGTTATCATGGAATTCTAAAAAGCAGGCCACTGTGGCTCGCTTCTCTGTCGAGGCTGAGTATCGAGCAATGGCCAATTTATCATCAGAAATTCAATGGTTGTATTATCTTCTTCATGACCTTATATGTCACCAAACAGGTCCAATATCGATCTTTCGCGACAACTAAGCTGTCATTCACATTTCTGAGAATTCAGTGTTTCACATTTCGTGAACAGTTTTTATCTGGTCTCATTCTTCCAACTCATATACAGTCGGTTGATCAGTTAGCTGATATTTTTACTAAACCACTTGGGGCCGAACAATCCAAGCGGGTTGTATCCAAGTTGGGTGTGTGTCCTTTACGCCATCTCCCTCCAACTTGAGGAGGGGTATTACAGTTAATTCAACCATGCATACGTTCTATTTTTTTCTCAGAGATTCAAAACCTATACAGTCTCATTTTGTTATATATAAATTACAATATTAGCTGATTGTAAAAAAATACAAAATAAGTGAAAACAGATGATTTAGGAGAATTGTACTCAATTTTTTAATTTTAATTATTTTAATAAAAATTGACTTTTTAAATAAAACGAAAGGATAACTGACAAGATAAATGCACTTCCTTTTTATTTAGGTACCCCAAAATGGGCAGTTAACGTATCTACCATCTACTAGCGTATGAGACGGTGACCTGCAAGGGTAGCGAGTGGGTGAAGTAGGTAAGCGTGAGATTGAAGTTCACGAGTTCTAATCTCATGGAAATACTTTTTCGGTTGAACGTATCACACAAGGCTTGCCTAGTGGAGTAAAGACGTTGGCTTAGTTTGCAGACTATTATGTTCAGCCCGAGAGTTTATCCAGTGCGCACTCAAAGAATAGTGGCTGTGGATTCCCACGACATAAAAAAAAAAAAAAGATATTTTAAAACTGTACATCAAGTTTCAGACGAAGTCCAAATCCTATCCAAATAATGAAAATGAATCAAATGAGAATATTCTAACATGGCTTCTCCTGAGCCATAACTCATACATAACCATGTGAAACGCATCATAGTCAACAGGCACATTATGCCACTGAAAATGCTTCTGCACTCTCATTACATTCCGTTGTAGCCTCAAATATTCACTAGGGCCGATTTCTTGAAGTATTTTCTTCATCATCGGGATATCCATAGTCGACAGAATGACCGAGAAGCTATTCCAGTTCATGATATCAGCGTACGGGAGATCATAGTGATCTGCTAAAATAACAGGGACACAGCCATAGTACAGAGAATCTCCAATCCTAGCCGTGTTGACTTCGAACCCCTTGACATGAATGCAGAATTTGCTCCCCAAGAGGGCCTCTGAGTATGGCGTTTCGAGGCGCGATTGGTGGACCGAAATGTCGGAATCGTTTTCCCAAGTCTTGACTAGAAACTCGCGGACACGAGAGTTCATTGCCCCGGCATAGAATGCTAGCTTCATCCTGCAAGTCTCATATGATCGTGGACTTAAAGTGATAACACAATCAAGATCGAGTCTGATGGAAATTTGTTATTAAAAAACAAATAAATAATCAATAGGGCATCGGAATTTAAGACATTACTACCATTTTGCCTGAAGTGCGACATTTCAACCAAAAAAGCGTGCCTTCACAAGTATTGCATTACACGAAATAACTTCAACCACATCAAACCATCACACTCCCTCCTTTAATCTTCATCGTACATTCACCGTTAATACTTTTAAAACACATATGATCGTGGACTTAAAGTGATAACACAATCAAGATCGAGTCTGATGGAAATTTGTTATTAAAAAACAAATAAATAATCAATAGGGCATCGGAATTTAAAACTACTTCCATTTTGCCTGAAGTGCGACATTTCAACCAAAAAAGCGTGCTTTCACAAGTATTGCATTACACGAAATAACTTCAACAACATCAAACCATCACACTCCCTCCTTTAATCTTCATCGTACATTCACCGTTAATACTTTTAAAATACATATGATCGCGGACTTAAAGTGATAACACAATCAAGATTGAGTCTGATGGAAATTTGTTATTAAAAAACAAATAAATAATCAATAGGGCATCGGAATTTAAAACATTACTACTTCCATTTTACCTGAAGTGCGACATTTCAACCAAAAAAGCGTGCCTTCACAAGTATTGCATTACACGAAATAACTTCAACCACATCAAATCATCACACTCCCTCCTTTAATCTTCATCGTACATTCACCGTTAATACTTTTACTTTTTTATCTATACCACACATTCACCGCCAATACTCACAAAACTTACCTATCTATTATATCCACTCCTTTTAAAATATATCAATTTTCTTATAAATGTAGTACTTGGGCTTAGTATTAATTTTAAATTACAACCGTTAGAGTATTTCGCCCTACGGCCCCGACCCCAAAAATGGAAGTTCTTGGGACTTGGTGATATGAATGTAGTATAAAAATTTTGTTTAAATTTAGTTTCTCTTGCGGTTTCCTTTAATTATATTTTCCGTAGATATATTTTCATGAGTACATTGTACATATGATGTAATATGGATCAAAAAATACAGAAAGTACAAGTGTATAGATGGATTGATCAGTGCATTTATATTACTTATTCATTAACTCTTCTATATATTCATCACGAGATCTTAGTGCATCATGCACCACATCCATATATAACTGATATATCTAGTGGGAATAAATTTTTAGTTAGGAAATAAAAATACACTCATACCATTGATTTAATTAATTTTAGTGATCCGATTAAAAATGAGAAACAGATCTTTTTCATATATTGATACTGTGTTTACCAAATGAGCAATCAGTCATTATAAGAAACAATCCAAGTATTTATACAATCTGGACCATCCATCACATACAGTCAAGAGTTGAAATGTATTCTTATTTTTCAAAATAAATTTCATTCTCATTCGATCTCTTTCATATTCATATATATATATATATATCATGGTTCTAAAAAATATTAGGCGCTAGGCGTTGATTGCTAACGCCTAGCGCTCAGAGGATTACTCTGGGATTAATCGAACTAGGCGGATTTATTTTTTATTATTATTTTAATCATTTTTATATACAAAAAATTATATATATGTAAAATAATTAAAAATAATTAAAATTTAACCATTTAAATAGATATATAATCAATTATATTAAATTTGAAATATTGAGATTGATATAAGGGAGTCCATAATATCCATAATATCTCAGTTTAGGAATTTATAGTATTATTAAATTAAAACCAAAAAAGCCAAAAAGTATAACCGCCTAGGCATCCGTCTAGTCACCTACGTAGCTAGAAAATTTGAAAGATTGATATAAGTATAAAGTAGTCCATAGTTTCCATAGTATTTTTTTTTTACACGCACGCACCCACCCAGACTCCCACTGGAGTCGAACCCTCGACCTCCTTGTCACAGGAGGGGAGGGGTATCCACTCCACCAATTGGTGGGGGATTAGTTTCCATAGTATCTTAGCTTGCCTTCGTTGGCCCCGCCTAGTCAGCCTAAACGATCGATTAATCACCTAACACCCAGTACAAGCGCTTAGGCCATAGTCGGAATGATAGAGGACCTTTTAGGAATTAATCTGAGGATTAGCCGGTCTAGACGAGGATTTTTATATACATATATATATATATATATATATATAGGGGTGGGTTATGGAGTGAAATGGTATAAGTGTAAGAAACAGGAATGATTGTAAGCCATTGATCCTTGGAGATTAATGGTCCAGATTTCGTTCTGGTGTGCTAACACGGAAAACTATGAGTGCTATCGATTTAATTATTAGGGGTATCAATGTAATTTGACTAATTTCACTTATGGGAAGTTCCTACAATCATGGGAAGTTCCTGTATTCATGGGATTTTTCATATTTTAGGTTAATATATATTTTTTATGGGATTTCATATCTTTTAGTCGTTCAAATATTTTATATTTTTGGTGTATTTATTTCTATTTTTTTAAAATTAACATTATTTTTTTCTACTTGATTTGTATTTTTGAAAAATCGGAACTATTGTGCTAACCATTTGTTTTGTGTGTGCTGCAAATTGGAAAACAGAGTGCGGTTCTGGTTATGTTCCAATTATGTGATTTTTTTGTTATGCTTTATTTTATACAATACAGTCAATTTTGATACAAAATATATTACCTAGCACACTAAGATATATGTTCCAAGATATATATACATGTTATAATATCTATCACGAGTTACGATAAGCACCACAAATTATATTACCTCGCACGTTATTCATATCAACGTTGCACACATATGTTGAATAGTAATTTACCACGTTATATAAACTAGTACGATAAGCACCACAAGATATATTACCTAGCACACTATTCATATCAACGTTGCACAGAATGTATAATACCTATCATGTGTCACAACATAAGCAGAAACTTGTACAACATTAATTTACCTAAATTCAAAGTATACCAATTCAAATTATTTATCTTCCAAAAAAATAAAGCACAACACATTGTATTAAAATTGACTGCATTGTACACAATAAAACATAACAAAAAAAATCACATCATTGGAATATAACTAATCGCACTGCTTTCCAATTTGCAGACACACAAAACAAATGATTAGCACAATGTAAAAAAGATAGTGTTAGTTTTTAAAAATAAAATAAATACACAAAAATATAAAATATTTGAACGACTAAAAAATAAAATCCCATAAAAATATATATTAACCTAAAATATGAAATTCCATTTAACATGTGAACTTCCCATGATCAGAGTGAACTTCCCATAAGTGAAATTAGTCAAATTACATTGCAGACTCTAATAACTAAATTCGTTAAGACTTAGTTTCCGTGTTAGCACACCAGAATGAAATCTGGGCCATTAATCTCCAAGAATCAATGGCTTACAATCATTCATATTTCCTACAAAAAAAAAGTTTTCCTACCTAAACCTATCCCTCTATATATATAGAGAGAGAGAATGGGGAAGGGGGGAGGAGAGAGAGAATACTACTCTCTCGGTTCCACTTGAACAAGGTGATTTAGCTATGATATAATTTTAATTTCGATTAATTTAATGAGGATACTACTCGTTTTAAACCATATATTCTCACTCATTTCTTACACTTCTTTCTTCAATCAGTTAATATTTTGCACTCATATAACGAAAAATTTAGTTTTAAGGAATATTCAAAAATACTATATACTTTTCAATTAAATAATAAAATTTTATGTTTAAAGTAATCTCTTTAAATGTGATAAATGTTAGAATTCAAACCCTTCTAGAATGGAGGCTAAGTAATTAAACATGTGAAACCATCTACCTTTGAACAATTAGTTGACAAGTTTGACAAGAACAGGATGGGAAACTTCACAACACCCCATCATGGTTGATCCTTTCACACCATGGTTTCACACCATGTTTACTACCTATAAATAAGACTTGTTTGTAGCATTTGTAACCATCCCATCTCCAAGAGTGAGTTCAAAGAGTGAATAACAATCCAAGTTGAGATTGAGTGAGTTTGAGAGTTTTTCTATTTTGTGAGTTTGTATCTATTCTTGAGTGATAATAGAACTAATATTTTTCTCTCAAATCATTAGAAATTCACTATAATGATCCGTTAATTTCCAACAAGTGGTATCGAGCAAGGTTTGGAGTGCTAATCGGAAGTGGTAGAGGGCTGAAAATTTCGAGTTTTACAAAGGTGGTCGAAACTCAGTTTTGAGGATATCGTTAGATTCCTTGCGTCGAGACGAGTTCGGAGGTATTTTCGGAATACAAAACCGACGTCAGACGAAGCCGTACGGGCTGCCGAAAGAATAGTCTCAAGGTTGAAGATGATGAGCAGTAATTTCTGCAAATAAGTTTTCCAGAAATTACATATTGGTCCCTGAACTTTCGAATTTTTTAATTCAGTCCCTAAATTTCCGAAATTTTTTATTTTGACCCCAAAAAATTCAAAAACTATACTTTTGGTCCCAGAAGCTTTGTTAAAATAATGGCTGATTTTACGACCTCTATTGAGAAGCTCAATAACAATAATTATGGGTCATGGAGTACCCGTATGAAGTTTTACCTGCTCGGGCAAGACTTATGGGATATTGTGAACGGAGCTGAGACAACACCACCAAGGGAGGCCAAAAGCACAGACACAACCTCCGACATCTCAACCTCAACACCGCATTTACAGATATCGCACATCAAAGGCCACCACGACTCGATGCTTTAAAGAAATGGAAGGTTAAGGCAGTGCAAAGCTATGTATGCCTTAATCAGAATGTAGAAGATGAATTTCTCCAGCGGATCAAAGATGTCCGAACACCGAAGGAAGCTTGGGATACATTAGCGGCTATTTTCGCGAAGAAAAATGATGCAAAATTACAAAGGCTTGAAAATGAGCTTTTGTCGATCTCCCAGAGAAATATGACTGTGAGTCAATATTTCTCAAAGGTGAAATCTCTTTATGATGATATTTCTAAACTAGATCCTGAAAATGGCATTACACAAACCAGGATGAAAAGAATTATCATCCACGGATTGAAGCCGGAGTATAAGAGTATTATCACGGCAACTCGGGGCTGGGCCACCGAGCCTACTTTAGCAGATGTGGAGAATTTGCTCATTAATGAAGAGGATCTAGATAAACCCACGTCTAGTCGAGCAACCAATAATGAAGAGACAGCCCTTTTCACTAATAGAAGAGACAATCAAGGACGCGGACGAGGACGCGGTCGTGGTCGAGGACGAGGACGTGGTTTCGGGAGATTCAATAGTGAAGAAAGAGATGTTCGAGGAAACCAAGATAGAGGTTTCCAGTCAGGGGGAGCTCGAGGAGCTCATCTTAATCGAAATGGTCAGAACCGGTGGCAACAAAAGGATCGTCAAAGTGACGAATGTTTTAATTGCGGCAAGAAAGGACATTATGCAAAAAATTGCTGGTCCAAGAGAGTTGAAGGAAATGCAGCAACAACATCTAAGGACGAGGCTCCAGGAGAAGAAGATTGGGATTTCGAGACTTCCTTCTATGCCGAGGAGGTAGATACTACCGATACACGAGGGAAAGGCCCAAGAGAGGAATTCGCACTTACTGCGGTATGTGAGAAGTTAGTCGATTACAAGAATGATTGGATCGTTGACTCTGGTTGTTCCAATCATATGACCGGAGATGAGTTGAAACTTGTAAGTATGACCAAGTACAACGGAGATTGAGTTATTATGACAGCTGATAACACACAATTACCAATAGCCCATGTTGTCAAGACACAACTGCCACAAAGGTACGGACATGAAGAAGTACAACTCGACAATGTCTATCATGTCCCAGGGATGAAGAAGAACCTGTTGTCAGTACCACAATTAACTGCTTCAGGTAATTATGTGTTGTTTGGCCCGAACGATGTGAAAGTGTATCGTGAATTGAAAGTCATAGGTACACCGTTTGTGGAAGGACCAAAAATGAAGGCTATCTATGTGATGTCAGCTGAAGAAGCCTATGTTGAGAAGGCTAGGAGAAGTGACACTGGAGACCTATGGCATGCACGACTTGGGCATGTCAATTATGGCAAACTGAAAATTATGATGAAGAAGTCCATGCTGAGGGGACTTCCTCAACTCGAGATCCAACATGACACTGTGTGTGTTGGATGTCAATATGGTAAGGCACATCAACTGCCTTACAAAGAGTCAAAGTTCAAAGCAAGGGAGCCGTTGGAATTGGTCCACTCATATGTGCTTGGGAAGATCAAACAAAAGTCAACAAGCGGTTATCAATATCTGATTAACCTTTATTGATGATTTCTCAAGGTATGTATGGGTATATTTCTTGAAGCATAAAGATGAGGCTTTTGAAAAATTCAGGAACTTCAAAGATACGGTAGAATGTGAGTTTGGAAGGAAGATCAAGTGCCTCCGTACTGATAATGGAGGAGAATACACTTCTAATGAATTCAACAACTACCTCAAGGAGTGCAACATCCGAAGGCAACTAACTTGTGCAAAAACTCCACAGCAAAATGGAGTAGCGGAGAGGAAGAACCGTCACCTAGCAGAGACATGTAGAAGTCTTCTACATGCAAAGAATGTTGATACAAGATTTTGGGCAGAATGCATGAAGACAGTAGTCTATATCACCAACAGGCTACCACAACCGAGGCTGGAATTTATTTCACCATTTAAAAAATTGTATAATGTAAAACCAACAGTGAATTATTTTCGAGTGTTTGGTTGTGTATGTTATGTGTTTATTATAGATGAAGATCGCACCAAGTTCGACAAGAAAGCTGTCCGCTGCATATTCGTTGGATATGATGAACAAAAGAAAGGTTGGAGATGCTGCGATCCAAATACAAACAAGATTTAGATCTCACGAAATGTTGTATTCGATGAGGCATCTTCATGGTGGGCAAACAAGGTGGCATTACCAGATACACATGAGCTGCAAGGAAAGCTACAAAGCAAGTTGCAGCGACATTCCTCTCAAGACAACAATGACATAGAAGAACCAAGATCCCCGTCGGATCAAGTTGAGGTACGGTCCAAATCAAGAAGCCCTTGGAGAACAGGTGTACATGAAACACCAGATGAAGTACAGACTAGTCAACCGGAAGAGCAGGAACCTTCACAACCTCAAGTGCGAAGGTCAACCAGAGAAAGACGGCCAAATCCAAAGTATGTAGATGCCGCTTATGTCAAGTCAAAGAGCCAAGTACATTTGAAGAAGCATCAAATAGTCCAGAGTGGAGAAAGGCCATGGAAGAAGAGATTTTGGCATTAAAACAAAATCAAACTTGGAATTTAGTGCCAAAACCTGAAGGTGTTAGACCCATATCCTGCAAATGGGTTTACAAGTTGAAGATTCGTCCAAATGGTACAATTGAGCGGTACAAGGCTCGATTAGTTGTTCGTGGAATCTCTCAAGAGTATGGCATAGACTATGACGAGACGTTTAGTCCAGTTGCAAAGATTACTACAGTTCGTATCTTACTAGCCTTAGCAGCAAGTAAGTCTTGGAAATTATGGCAAATGGATGTGAAGAATGTGTTTTTACATGGGGAACTTGATCGTGATATCTATATTGATCAGCCCAAAGGATTTGTGAATCATGAAAAGTCTGAGTACGTGTGCAAGTTGAAAAAGGCGTTGTATGGCTTGAAACAGGCACCCCGAGCATGGTACGGGAAAATTGCTGAGTTTCTAATCCAAAGTGGTTATCATGTTGCCCCAGCAGATTCAAGCTTGTTCGTGAAAACTCAAGGAGGCAAGCTAGCAGTAGTCCTTGTATATGTGGATGATCTAATCATCACTGGCGATGACGAAGACGAGATTTAACAAACAAGGGCAAACTTGTCAGTCCGATTTCAAATGAAGGAACTTGGTGAACTGAAACACTTCCTAGGATTGGAAGTCGAAAGAACAGATGATGGTATATTTCTTGGTCAGCAGAAATATGCAAAGGATTTAATCGAGAAGTTTGGGCTAACTGACTGCAAGCCAATATCTACCCCAATGGAGCCAAACTTGAAGCTGTGTGCCTACGATGGGAAAGACTTGGAGGACACAAGAATGTACCAACAGATAGTAGGTAGTCTTATCTATCTAACTCTTTCCAGACCTGATATAGCATTCGCTGTAGGTGTTACTAGCAGGTTCATGCAGAAACCTAAGAAGCCACATCTCGAAGCAGTCAAAAGGATCCTGAGATATGTTAAAGGCACAATTAATTGGGGACTTTTCTACAAGAAGGGAGTACAAAGCAAGGTCGGCGGCTATTGTGATGCCGACTATGCCGAGACTATGATACCAGAGATCGACTACAGGATATATATTCAATCTTGGTTGGGAGCTATATCATGGTGCGAAGAGACAACCTACCGTTTCTCTTTCAACTACGAAGGGGAATATAGAGCGGGCGATGGCGGCACAAGAGTGTGCTTGGTTGACTCAACTCATGAAGGATTTGAACCAACCAATAGAAGATGGAGTTGCATTACACCGTGACAATCTGCCAGCGATTCGTTTGGCCGAGAATCCAGATTTCATGCTCGGACCAAACATGTCGAAGTACATTATCATTTCTTACGAGAGAAGGTACTCGAGGAGATATTGACATGAAACCACCAATACGTAAGATCAAGTTGCAGACATATTTACGAAGAGCTTATCCGTAACAAAGATTTATGAGTTTCGAAAATTACTCGGAATGCAAAGTCGGGTTTGAGGGGGAGTGTTAGAATTCAAACCCTTCTAGAATGGAGGCTAAGTAATTAAACATGTGAAATCATCTACCTTTGAACAATTAGTTGGCAAGTTTGACAAGAAAATGATGGGAAACTTCACAACACCCCATCATGGTTGATCCTTTCACACCATGGTTTCACACCATGTTTACTACCTATAAATAAGACTTGTTTGTAGCATTTGTAACTATCCCATCTCCAAGAGTGAGTTCAAAGAGTGAATAACAATCCAAGTTGAGATTGAGTGAGTTTGAGAGTTTTTCTATTTTGTGAGTTTGTATCTATTCTTGAGTGATAATAGAACAAATATTTTTCTCTCAAATCATTAGAAATTCACTATAATGATCCGTTAATTTCCAACAATAAAATTATATTTTAAAATTACAATTTTCAAGTAGGACAGGCCGAATATATAAATTCTCAATTTTTCCAAAAATTCCAAAACTAACCACAAAATCTCACATGAGTTGCACGTGAAGGCCAAACAAATTAGCATTTTTTTTCCTAAAAATGGGCACAACCTAATGTTTAAAAGTCCCCAATTTTTTGAATTTGTGAGCAATTCTGAAATTGGTAATTTTTTGAATTTGTGAGCAATTTTTATAACGTGATTAAGACGACTTTTGTCACTAATTATTTAAGCTATAAGCCATGCAGCAAAAAATTAAAGAAGAAAAAACAATTTCAAGTACGTACAATAGCAAATCAGACCAAATCAAGTAATTTCACACCTTCGTGATGGCGAGCGAATTGGAGGCCGGCCTTCCCTCGGCCAGATCTGAGGTATGGACGCATCTTTATGAGAAATGTAACCCGGCAAGAAATAGCTCGAGGAGCAAACCACTTGAATAGCATTCAACTTCACTTGAACCGCTTTCTCCATAGCCGACCGGCCCACAGAGTGACATGCCACGTAAAAATGATCGGCCCCACCCGTCCGGTTCCAGAAAGGGTAGTCTCGACTAATGTTCGATATGTAGTCCCTAACAAAATCCTGAATCCCGCCAACCCCAACTCGCTTGTCGTGCCTCAGACTCGCGATTGAAAACGGCAGATAGAAAAGGTCGGCCTCCGACGGGTCATCCGTCAGTAAGTGGCTTTTGAAGAGGGATTTTTTGAAATAGTTTTCGCTCGCGTAGTTTCCGGTCGGTGGGGCGTCTACCGGCAGAAGCACGTTGGCGAAAGGATCGGTTCTTTTATGGGGATATGCGTAGATTTTTAGGCTTTTGTTCATTTCTTTGTAATTTTCCATAAATAGGCGTCTGTCGTGGAATACATAATCCTTTGATCTCTTACTGGCTTCTGGAAACAAAGAGCAAATGTTTTCATCTACAATGATGCAATGATTAATTTAAATGATGGAACAAAGTAAAACTACATAAAAGTCTCTCTAATTAAGGAACTTAAATAAGGACTAATTTATCCCCTTTTAATTAGTAAAATACTAACTAAATAAATAGGAACCTAAATAAGGACTAATTTTACTTCCATAATCTTATTTGTTATTATGATCAAGGGTGAGTTGAATATAAGATGAATAAAAAGAGTAAAATAAAGGGAAAATAAATTTTTTTGTCACTCAACTATTAGCTCTTTTAGAAATCTACCACTCAACTAAAAGTTTATTTATTGTAGGCACAAACGTTACACATGTTTACCATTTTAACCATTCCGTTACCATTCCATTAATTCTTTCATTTTTCCGTTAAAAAAATAAACTTTCAGGGGAAATTTTGTTTTTTACACGTTGACGTGGATCTACTATGGTGACGTAGATCTTCTATACTAGTTAAAAAATTCAGAAAATAATACTTTCATGTGAAATTTTATTTTTATATATTCAGAAAAAAACAAAAACTAAATAAAAAGGGAATTTGTATAATATCACAAATTAATGTTTCAATTTATATATATATATATATATGTCCGAGTATAATAATATCATAATTATATATCCTATTATCAGCTTTTAACTTAAAGGGAGATCAATATAGTCTTTTTATATTAATTATAAATATTTATAATTTTAAATTTAATGGTTATAATTTTTAAATTTAACCATTAAAAATATTTTTTTCCTTAGAATAGGCCCCGCGAGGCGCAAATTTTTTTAAATTTAACCATTGAAAATTATTTTTTATTTTTAGAACATAAACATAAAAAATTATAATTTTTGTGAGTTACCCCATATTTAAAAAAGATACTTATATTTTTAAAAAAAATTATAATTAATATGGAGAAGTTTGTATAAAAATTGAAATGAAATTGTGCACGTTGAAAAATAACTTTTCTTCTATTAAATACAATTTAGAAATATAAATAATCAATATAATATATAATATAATATAATGATAATATATAATATTTTAAAACAATAATATAAATATACTTAACGGAATGACTAAAACGGTAAATATATGTAACGTTAGTGCCTACATTAAATAAATTTTTAGATGAGTGATAGGTTTCTAAAATAGCTAATAGTTGAGTGACAAAAAAAAATATTTTCCCTAAAATAAATGGTATGAGATGTCATTATTGTTAGAATATTTATTTCACATATTAATAAATAGTGTTTTGATGATTAAGTTGCTAAACAAAACAAAACAACAAAGAGGCGAAGCAAAACGACGAAGGAATCGAAGACGCAAAAAGCTGGACAAAATACAAAGCTAGGCATGCTAGAAATATAAGTTAGCGCACGCTAACGGGTCCCGGCTGCAGATCAGACGAGTTCGAAGTAACCTGAAGTGAAGTCACCTGATGAGGATAGCGCACGCTACACCATGTTTACTAACGCACGCTATCGAGTTCTTGTTGCCGTTATGAAGAAATTCAAACACAGAATGACGTATGCACTGAAGTCATCTTAGCGCATGCAACAAGTGATACTTAGCGCACGCTAAACATCAAAGATTGAATCAAGTCAATCAATCTGTTGGGGAGAATCTGCTGCAAGTCAAAAAGTATAAACGGATACATGACGCATGCAATGATGCAAGATTAGGGCACACTACAGAAGGAGTATTAGCGCACGCTAATAGTTAAAGACAGAAGCCACTGGACTAAAACTGGAAGACGTTAACGTACGTAACAGTACATAACGTACGCTAAGGCTAAATACACGCGATAGCGCACGCTAAGGAAGTCAGCCTAGCGCACGCTAATAATCAACTGGCAGTAACGGCTAGTTTGTGGAAGAAGGCTATAAATAACAAATGAGTTAGTATCATTCCACACAACAACACTGAGCAATTCACACACACTTGAGATATCATTATAAACATTATAGTTGTTTTTCTTGAGCTTAAATTAGAGTGATTGAGTGTTATACACAAAGTCATACACGAGTGAGAAAAAGAAAAGATACGATTGGATTCGGTGTTATTAGGATCAAGGATCCGACATTGTTAGAATCACAATCGCTATCTTAGTGAGGTTTATCTTGTACCAATAGAAAGGTAGAGTGGTTGATTCTTTATCCAATAGAAAAGGAAAACGGTTTACTGCACTGATGAAGAGGAAACAGAATCGTAATCCTCGACCGATAGAAGAGAGGTGCAGAGGTTTTGATCTTGAACCTATAGAAAAAGATACATCGAGAGAGGACTTAGATACATTTGGCCGAACCTTTATAAATCCTTGTGTGATTTATTTTCCGCATCTTATATTTACGCTTCCGCACAAACGGCGCAAATACCGATATTACTCCAACAATTAGTATGGCAAGTGCAAAATTTTACCGATGCATATATTACAACTTATATATTTTGTTACTAAAAAACTTATTAGAAAAACTTATTTTTTTTTACGAATAGAATATTTACTTTAAAGAAAACTCGCATAAAGACAACGCCATGTTGATGCTGGAATATTAGATATGTACGTATGTATGATTGACTTTGATTTGTCACTTTTTTATTTTGTGTAAGAACAAAAGTTATTATATATCTGTACTTGATTAAAAATCAATTTTAAATGTTGCCTCTCTTGTTTTCGCTGTTTAATATTTGTCTGACTTATTATTAAACAATTTCACTTAAACAGAATACATATAATTATCAATTTGGGTAAGATGTTATATATTTAGGAGCATTTTACGTGTGCTATAAATATATGTTGGTAAATAAATAGCAACAACTTACTAAATTGATAATAACAGTACATGTAAACATTCACCACTAAAAAAGGTTTGTATTGGCTTCATAAAAATGTGAAGCTAATAGAGTTGAATGTAAAACTTTTTTTTTAGCTTCACGTATCTGAAGTCAATGTGTGAAGTTAAAGAATCTTTAGTTTTAATGTTTGACTGGTGAAGCTAAAGAATTAAACTTTACCGTCAACACTGTGAAGTTAAAGCGAATGTAAAATAATTAACCTAATTATATTAGTTTCACATGGGTGAAGTTAAAGCCAACGTGGGGAATATTATTTTTTTAAGCTTTGGCGTCAAATAGGTGACACCAAAAATAGTCCACCAATTTTAAATATTATATCTTTAGCGTCACATATGTGACGCCAAAGATAGCCCAGCAATTTTAAATATTATATCTATAGCGTCACATGTGTGACGCCAAAGATAGCCCAGTAATTTTAATTATTATAAAAGTCCAGTAATTTTCATTATTATATTTTTGGCATCACATATGTGTCACCAAAGATAGTCCATCAATTATAAATAATATATCTTTAGCGTCACATATGTATCATCAAAGTGTAGGGGTGTTCAAAAATACCCGACTCAAACTGCCCGGCCCAACTACCCGATGACCCGAAACAAATATTCCGGGTATTTTTAAAAATTTTAATTTTTTGCTGTACCACCCGGAAAAAGTCATATAATCGGGCCAGGTCATGGGCCGACTTGTTGCGTAAATTGCACCGAAAACTCGATTATTTTTTAATAGTTATTTTTTTTAAAATTTAATTATTTAATTTGTAATTATATGAAACTTTATCTTTCAAATAATATGAATTATATTTGATATGAGAATTCATGTTAATTATATTTTCAGTAATGGTATTTATTCTCACTAGTTTGGAAATTTACAAGAAGATAAAATCTTTAAATAAAAAATAATATATTCTTTCATATATATAATTGAATATTGAATTAAGCATAATTATATAATAAAAAACAATATATATAAAAAAATTTAGTCAGTTTTGAGATTTACTTATTGTATGGAAAATATTTATAATGTATTTAGTACTCAAGGAATTAATTTATATAATAAATTTTAAAATAAATTTATATTAAAATTACAAATTATTTATAAAAATTTAAAATTACTGGTATTAAATTTTAGGTCGGGTACCCTATGACCCGACCCGAAAAAATAGGGTACCCGATTTTTCGGGTCGGGTCACGGGCCGAATTTTTCAATACCCGCAAAACCGGGTACCCGTAAATTCGGGTACTCGAAAAACTGGGTACCCGAAAAACCGAGTACCCGGTTATGAACACCCTACCAAAGTGTATCAGTAAATTTAAAAAATAATTATATTAGCGAGACATATGTGACGCTAAAGATCTTCGTTTTAAAAAAAATGAAATTAGCCAGAACGAATTTCTGGCTAATTTTATATATATGTGTGTGTGTGTGTGTGTGTGTGTGCGCGTGTGTGTATAGGAAATAGATCATATGAAAATTAATTACCTTGTGAAAATCTAGAAACTTTTGTAGGCATTGATATTAGCAATCTAACGGTTGTAGATGAGTAGAATTATATGCATTTATGTATTTTTTTGTATTATTTGTTGCATATACTAGCGACCTGCTTGATGCAACAAATAATAACAAATATGCAATGAAATTACTTAATAATGCAATTGATTTCTTAATTTCACCATTAAGTGTGTTTCCACCATACTCAATTCCTATATATATATATATATATATATAATCATAAATATTTTTTAAATATACTTTTTGTTGTAATTAGAAAATATGAAAAAAGCTACGCTTCTAATTATTATTAAAAATAATTATATTATACTAAAAAAATATTTTAATTAATTAGAAAATAAATATAATTATTTTTTTATGTTTCAATAATATTAATATTGTAATTCACTTATATTTAAATAAATAAAATCTTGCAAAAGAAAGAAAAAAACAAAAATATTAATAAGTTAATAGAAACAAAAAATAATATAAGTAAAATTATTAACAAAATTGAAAATAATTTAAAAATTACCTTGAAGATTGAGAGATGAAAGTTGAAGAAATGAGATGAAATGTGGATTAGAATTTTGTAGTGATGTTGTATTTATAATATATTTTGAAACTCAATAGCTTCACATATGTGAAGGTAAAGTATTTCACTAAATTTGAATTTCCCCGCGACTACGCCAAATATATATATATATATATATATATATATTAATGCATAAAACTAAGTGTTCCGTTTCTATTTCAAACAATCTATATATATATACATATATATATACATATATATATATATATATATTATTTAAGAGATAATTACAAAAGAAAATCACGAGGGCTAATTATACAAAAAAAAATTGAAAATTATTACAACCCCTTAAGGTTTGATTCAATCTTTCACTTCCTCCCTTTAAGAAAAGACTTTCAAGAAAATCTCCTGACGGTGAATACTCAATGAGTTATCATGAATTATCAGAATTAGAAGTTCTTGACATTTCAAACAGAACATATATAAAAAATGAATGGAACAATATATATATATGCTTGCTAACAGTTTATTATTTTGACGGTCAATAATTTTCTTACCGGCCGATGAGTCCACTTTTACATTCCCTGCAGCAGTCAATCGACTCTCGAATAGTGTTGTGCTAACAGCGATTTCCTCGTGTGGTGATCTGCTGACAGGTTCTTGATGAAAAATAAGAGAATGGTTATTAATTATCTTTTGTGATCTAATATGAAGATGCGGATCCCTAATATACAGTGAGGTAGATATAGAGGATAGACAAATAAAAACTGAGCTCATGATCAAAGCTAAGCAAACTGCAGGCAAAAGGAACGAGCCCCGCCTGCCTGAATCTTTGAGCTGGCGGCGAGCGGTGGTGGAGGCAGCCATTGCACCTGGTAGAATAGTCTATGGATGAATCATGATTAATGCAGTTTGTTGTTGGTATTGTTTTTTTTTTTTTTTTTTCTTTTTGGCTACTTGTTCAGCTTTTATTTAGTTTAAAGCATACGTCATATGCAGAGTACGTATAATAATACCTATTTTATATTAAGAATATATTACTAATATCTAAAATTGGGGTTATGACAAACGTACAAGCAATCCTGAAAATTATATATGTTTGAAAATTGAAAATTACTCCTTTAGCCGTTTTACACCGGTAGAAAAATATCATTTCACATCGGACATTTTAGATCGTTTCTACAATAATCGATTTAGAAAGTGAGGCGGTCATTTACTAAATCGGTTCTAAAATAATAGATCTAGAAAGTGACCTGACCATTTTCTAAATCGGTTGTTTTAGAACCGATCTAGAAAATGGACTTTCTAAATCGGCCATTTTAGAACCGATCTAGAAAGTGGACTTTCTAAATCGGTTATTTTAGAACCGATTTAAAACCCACTCAAGAAATTATATTTAAATTTAATATAAATGCAATTTTCTCAAACAACTCACTTTAGCCTGGTGGTTGGAACTTCACTCCCCAATTACAAGGTCAAGGGTTCAAATCCTCGATATTTTGAGATTGGGTCGGACCGGGTCGGTTTTGGTCGGGTCGGGGCCAGGCTGTGGTCGGGCCGCACCTGAGCTGGGTTAGGGTCATTTTTTTTGGAAAAAATAAGACTTTCTAGATTCAAATAGACATTCTGGATCGGTTAAATAACCGATGTAGAAAGCAGACTTTCTAGATGGGTTCTGAAAACCGATGTAGAAAGTCCAGACTTTCTACATCGGCTGTATCTATAACGGTTATTTAACTGATTTAGAATGTCTATTTTACCTGATTTAAAAAGTATTTTTTCTAGTAGTGTTAATATGAAAATTTATTATTAAAATTAAATCTTAATATTTAATTAGAATATATTATCTAAAATTGTAATTTTTGTTATATAAATTACAATATAATTTTTCTTGTTAAGATTTCGAATTGATTTTTGAGAAGATGTACAAAAATTAAGCACTCAGTGGTACTTAGAGTAGTCAGGAACATTGATAATCTTGATTACTTGAACTCATTGACTATCCAATTAGAAAAATTCTAATTAGAGAGTGGGGGACAAATTGTAGTGGACAAAATTCTTCTACTTAATACAGGCCCAAATTTATTGGATAGCCCAACTAGACAATCAAGTCGGACCATCCTGTATATATTTATAAGGTGGCTTAGGCCCAAATACGAATTCGAAGACCTAATAAATTGGTCAAGTCTGGACATGTTACCGTTTGCCCAATGTGGCAGGAGGACTGAACAATTCGGCCCAGTATCTGATAATAAGGCCAAACGTATTATTGGGCCCTACATGTCCACTTCTCGATCTAGGATCATAAAAGACACGGACCCGCTACCCAGCTGATCGTTTGGATTTCTGACTAAGTCAACCAACCAATCGACCACGATATCCTCCACATGCTTCTTAAGCGCGTCGACTAATTCAAACAGCTAGTCAGCCATAATGTTATCTCATGAAAGCCACGAACGGTGACGAACGGGTCAATCGTAACAGGTTCACGGGGACAGGAGGAGATAAGGGTAGGTAGTTGGAGATAAGGGAGTCGGATGAAACTCTAGGACCTCAGAGGTCGCCCTATAAATATAAAGATAGGCTGATCAGTCAGCCTCATTCGAAATCGGATATTCTCTCTTTATCCCTCGTACTCTCAAAGCGTAACTGCACTGTTGCGATCCAACTCTTTCTCTATCTCCCTCTCAGAAACCCTAAGTTACCACCAAAAATCTATCTGTTGGGCTAGTCAGACTGACTATCCTGCCGGAACCGTCCACCTCCGTACGCTCTATGCTATCATAGTGGTCCGCCACTATCCCAGACATCCCAGACACTGGAAAATACCATGATCAATCACTTACATCATTTATTCAATTATTTCGTTTTAATATTCCTTTAGTATCGTTTACTGACTTGAGCGTCGTAGGCCCTTCGCCGGACACCTCCACCGGTACTCTTTTGTTGGGCTCTAATGTGTATTATTGTGATTGGGAGGTTGCTAGCGCCCACCCACCCGGACATCCGAATTTTCGTAATTGTAGATTTCACCCTCTACAATTAGCATATCCGGAAAAATTTATGTATAACTAAATCCACGCTGCACATGATATACAAACCTTAATTATATAAAATTTGTGGCATAAGGCACGGGTCGTAAAAGATTAATTACGACACATAAACACACACTATAAAAGTTTTCGGATAACCTAATTTAGCGAAGCGCATATCCGGACATCAGAAAATGGATTTGCTTCTTGGGATAGAATTTCAAAGAGCCTCCTTAAGAAGATCTCAATCATACATTTAGGATAAATTATTAATCAACAGTTCATATTGAATCTTGTTAAAAAAGACCTGTTTCTAAAATCTGAAATATCATCCCTAAATCTCTATTTTTTTTTTTTTTTGCTTCATTTGAATTTCCAATCCAACAACTATTACAATCAGAATATGGTTGGTGTTTGCACATGTACGATACAAAGTTAAGAATATACATGCATGTCTCTTCTGCTGAGGTCTTTGTTATACAGCCATTGAAAACATGGTGACACTGCCAATTGAGCCTTAAGATTGAGGATTTCTTCATGCAACTCATCAAAAAAGATTGCTGATTTACGGGTCCAAGTAGCATGAGATAATTCCTTGTAATTATCATCTAACCCGTTGAGAACCTTCAAGGCAAGATCTTCTGGATTCACGGGAACATTAAGAAGCAGGAGTTCGTGAAGTCAATTAAAGCTCGAGTTCCTTTGACACTATGAATTTTATTTCTTAGCACAAAATTTCTACTTCTTGTCAATTTGTTGTAGGTATTAGTGAATCAACATTCGATTTTCTTGATAATGATTTATTTAGTTGCACTATTTTTGTTCCCACATATTATCTCATAGATGGTAACATAAGTGGTAGTATACAAAAGTGATAATAGTTGTTTTCACTTTTCTTATGCAAGTGCTTCCACACATATGCATTATTGGTGATATTTTGTTCAAAAGTTTCAATTATCATTATTATTTTTTCACATTAATGCATGTAGATGGTGACTTTTTATTCTTTTGATTTCTTAGAATGAGTATTTGTTTGGCATATACGTTATTATGTTTTTTATTTCCACCTTATTGTATGTATATGATGATATTTTTGTTTTATATATCACCCAGGTACTTGTGTATCGCATATATGTTGTGATATTTGTAGTTGCATCTGTTTCGGGATCTTGCAATGTGGTTGGTGATATTTTATGAATTTATTCCAACATGTGATAACATCCATGTTGTTTTTGTTATACTATTCTGAATTATATTTGGTGTCAATCCGATGTGTGAATGTGGTGACATTTTATCCAATTTTTTCCAGTATGATCTTCCCATATGGTGACAGTTTTATGTCTTGACAGGTCTTTCTTTTGATTCTTTGAAACGTGAATCTATGGAACATCCTGAGTTCACAACTAATGATGCAGCAACAGAATTTAAGGAATACCCAACTATTTTGTCTGGATATTGATTGTATCCAAGATTTAAGGAATTTGAATAATTTATCTCGTTAAAACTTCCCTATTTTTTTTTTGGTAGTTTTTTCATTTATTTTGTATTGACTATATAATTATACCTCCTTAAGGTCCTCCTTAGAAAACTCTCTATGAAGCTATCTTTTGGGCTTAATTTCGACAATTGATTCGATTCAATTCAAGAAAATTGATTCGATTCGATTCGAACAAGACTGTTGATCGATTCGATTCAATTCAAATTGTTCAATTTAGCACTGTTCAGTTCAGATCAACTTTAAGATTAATATTATTAAGTATTAGTATTATTAATCATATTATATATAATAATTATTAATGTTTTATTTTATTATTATTATTTATATTATCAATAATATTATATATATATATATAATAATTATTATTGTAATTTTTTATTTAATTATTTTTATTTATTATTTTATTCTTGTTATAAAATAATAATTATTATTGTATATATTATTTTCTAATAAGATTTAGGAGTATCATTATTGATATTAATTACGATTATCAATAATATTATATAAAGTTACTAATATTAATCTTATTATTATTATTATTATTAGTATTGTTGTAATATACATACTTATTATTATATATATTGTTATCTAATTTTATTATATTATTAATAATAATAATAATACAAATATTTATAAATGGTATTATATATTAGTTGTGGTGTTATTAATAATTTTATTATTATTATTTGATATCAATATTATCAAATAGTATTATATATACTTTGTGTATTATTAATGTTATTATTATTGTTGTTGTTGTTTTTGGTTTTGTTGTGATATAACTAATTTTATTATTGTTGTAGATATTGCTATGTGATATTATTATTATTTTTATATTAATATTATTAGTAATATTATATTTAATTTGCAATATATATTATTATTGTAGATGTTATATATGTTTTTATATACTATATTACTAATTATTATTAATATTTTTATTATTATTATAATTCAGTGTTTTCAGTTTAATTTAGTTCAGTTCAGCACAATTCAATTCAATTCAATTAAGTTCAATTTAGTTCAGTTTAATAAAATTCAACTCAAAAAAACAGAGTCTAAATCGGACTCCGGACGCCAGGGACATTACTTTTTTTGATGAAAATAATACCTCCGCCATGACAAAGACGGAGGGCCACGCTACTCACATCAACATTTTCTCAAACACATGTACTCGTCAAAATGAAGCCGCACTTATTTTGTGACATTTCTATAGCATAATACTATTTCTAAGAACTTATATTTTTGTATATATCGAAGAAAAATTATACATGATATAAAATAAAAATTATATATCAAATGTGGTTAATATTGTTGGTAGTCGATCCACCTTAGTATCCACTTAAGCACTCCAGGCGGCCGACCAGCCGAGCAGAGCCTGGAGCCGAACCGAGCATTGACCCGATTTTCTCTCGGGCCCGTTAGAACCAGACCGGACAGAGACGTCAGAGCCGACCCGGGATCCGATCCAGAAGGGCCGAGCAGACCCAGTATGAATACGCTCCGGATCGAAATTATAATAAGACCGACCAGAACAGTGGGAAGCCTGAGGGCCGACCCCGTTGTCGGCCACAACAGATAAGTATTGCCAAAAACACGAAGAACAGGCAGACAGGACAATTAAGACATGTTGTCATACCCCTTTCTAAAGCAAACCTGAGAAGCCGACACGCGTCCAAGAAATATTCACACTTTGACAAGTGTAAAGAACATATTCCCAAGAATCCTCCAGCTGTCATCCCTTGAATGGCTAAAATTGGCTATATATATATATATAAATAAAGGGAATGTACAATAAAGGGACTTTTGGAAAAAGTTCGTGAGAACTATAGAGAGAGATATAGAGAGATAGAGAAAAAGAGAAAAGATAAGACTTGTAATTAGCAAGCATAAACCATATAGACCGGCCAAAATATTTCCGGCCCGGCTTTGCTCCATATCAAGATCATTAATAAAATTTAGTGATCAAACACCTTTCATCTTGTTTATTATTTTCTACGTGGCTTCGATCCATTCGTCCAGATCAGTACACGTGACGTTGACCAAATCAGACGTCAACAAATTGGCGCTAGAAGGAGGGCAGGTCTTCACTTTCAGGGGGCTAGTATGAGCGTATAGGCCAGCATCTCTACCGGGGCATACCTGAGCTCGGCTTCGGATAGACTGGATGTTGAACCGCATTTTTCGATCAAGCGAAGGGGGTGCGGATTGCAGCGGGGTTCTTCTCGGGTCGGTAGTTGCAGGATTGGTGTTTTTGCTAAGACCTCCTTGATAACTTCGTCGGCCGGGCTCCCCCCCTTTCCTTAGCTTCTGGATAATTGACGAAAGGTGGAGAATTCTTTACCTTTCGCATCTCCTTATAAAGATTATGCCTTTGCTTATCTTAGTTTTACTAACATATTCCACTTTCCGCCATTTTTTCATCACTTCGAATTCCAGGTTTCACCGTTGGCATCCTAATGGCCGCTGTTCGGGCGCTTATGCGAAAAAATCATTAGGTTCCGATGACTCCATCTGATTTCGGCCCAATAAACAAATGGTGAAAAGAAAAGAAAGATGATGGCCAAACTGACTGGGCCCAAACATACAGAGAAAAGCAACAGATATAAAAAAGATTTCATTCATTTAAAGAGGCGGTTCTACACTGGAATAAAAAGGAAACGAAGAAAAACTGGCACGCAGGCCATACAGGAATCAAAGTAAAAATCTACTCGGCCTCGTCCTCCTGACCAGCCGTCAGGGAGGACTGTCCTTCTCCTTCACTGGGTGGGATCAACCTCGGATCTTCAGCCTGCGGCTCGTCATCTCCGAGAGACTCAACCTTCAGGTCGGACGCCTGAGACTCTATGTAGGCCCGGACCTCCTCAACGGTCTTCCCTTCCTTCATGAGACCCAATATCTCATAGCAGGTTGAGACATAGTTGAGATTGATCAGCTCCTCGAACTCGAGCGTCTTCTGAAAAGCAGCCGCCCCCTCGGCAAGGCCCTTGGCGTAGCCCGAAGCCTCACATGTATTGACCCGCTCGGTCAGATGCTCAAGCTGGGCCTTAGTGTTTTGCAAATAGGCCTCGTGCTCGGCCCTTATGTCCAGACACCGTTGATGCGCCTGCTCGGCCGCCGTGGCCATCTCGTTGGCCTTTCCTTTCCAAATATCGTCCTCGAGGGCCCGACTTTCCAGAATACCCATCTCACCCTTCAGGGAGGTCATCTCCTCCTCCAGAGACTTGATAAGCGAGGGACAGAGATGGTGCTCCTCCTGTAAGGCCTTGAGATCGGCCTCCGCCTTCTTGTGCTTTTCAACCAGGGCCATCAGCTCCCCAGTGGCCTGTATGTACGTGCACAACGCACGGCCCATTAGAGCATTCCTGAACTGGATCTGCTCGCCCGGACCCATGTCGTTGGTCACCATCTCCATCTTGGGCGTCCAGCCCCTGATGGGGACGTGGCTGGACTCAACCACCGCTGGAGGGACCCGGTCGAGCATCTCAGCGGTCGGAGTAGCTGCCCGGACGTAATCTAGAAACCAGCGCGGTCGTCGCCCCTTCATTCGAGCATAAGGTTCCTCCTGGTCCTTATTAACCGGGAGATAGTGGCCCTCCAAGTCGATTGCGGGCTCTTTACCGGACGCACGGCCCGTCCGGACAGGGCTCGGGGCGGACGCAGCAATTTCGGGAACAGACGAGCCCCCCGCCTTAGTCAAAGTCTCCTCGGGATCGGCCTCTACCCTCTTCCCCTTACCCGCGCGCTCCCTGCGCTCAGCGGCCTCAGCAGTGAGCCTCGCCACCCGCTGTGCAGGCGTTTCTTTCCTTCCCGATGGAACCCTGCCCCTAGGGACTGGATAAAGAAGATGTGTTAAAAAAAAAAGGGGGGGGGAGCTACGTGACGAAGACATAATGTTCGGATCGGTGGATCGAAGTCCGGCCGCCCAGAGATTTTCTTCGCTGGCCAAAATATACGACTTCCTCTGCTCGGCGGGAAGGTCCAGGAGCTTCTCTACCCGCTCGTCGAAATCGGAAGATGTCTCAGACGCCGGGATGCATTCTGCACACGCAATAAATGATGAGCGTTAGACAAAAAAAGAACAGGAATACAAAATACGACACTTACTCATTTTCGCCGTAAAGTGCTCTGGGACCCGAAGCTCGGCATCTATCACACCAGGCTCCCACTCATCCAACGAGCTCCTCCACGGTCCCCCTATGAAGAACCACTGTTCCTTACAGCTATAGATGGTCTCAGGCACACCCACTAATTCCTTATACATGGCATGCCGAGCCGTCAGGTAAAACCAGCTGGAGCCGGATCTGCCGACCGACCTCCATAGAAAAAGGCTGTTGAACTCCTCAAAGCTGGGCTCGGGCGAGCCGTGCTGGTTGAAAAGAATGAAAAGACCTGCCACCCGAGCCCAGGAATTCGGATGGATCTGGGGGACACGAAGGCCCCATTGCCTTAGCCACCGGGAGAAGGCTAACAGGAGCGGAAACCTGAGCCCGGCCAGCAAAGAGCGGTAGTACACCGTTGTACAACCGACGGGCGGAGTATGAGTCCTCTCCTAGGGATTCGGAACGAACATCCACACCGTCGCCGGGATCTTAAATCGCAGCCGCCAAGCCGCTAATTGCTCCTCTGTAACAGTGCTGCGAATCGAGGCCGAATCCCACTCCGCCTCCACAAAAGGGGACGGCCGAGGGCGAGTCCAAGCCACAACCGGCTCGACTCTTTCTTCCGCCTGAGTCCCTCCGACGGCCGTCAACGGCACCGCCATCTCCACCTCTCCAGATTCCGGCGACTTCGCGACTTCGCCTTCTTCTTCCTCGACACTCCAGTCGACAGGAACTCCGCCTACCGACAGATCTGCCACACCCGTGCGGTCCGATGACACAATCAACTCCGCCTCTGTCTCGCCCCTCGGCTCCGACATCTTAAATGAAAAAAAAAATCTTACCAAGAAATTCTCTCTAAAAACGGGAAAAGGACGCCGGAAAATTCTCTCTTCTCTGCAACTAGACACAAAAATGACGAAGGGAACAATGAAGAAGAAGGCATTCTATATTTATAAGAAAAAAGGGCATTAAATGCCAGGCGCGTGGGGCGGCGATGCGTACTAAACCGACGCGAGAATCAAAAGCGCGTGAAACGCGATGACAAAGTACATCCCGCCACGCGTCCCCCTCATCATGACACTTGAAAACCCCGAAGTCAAATCGACGCGACTCTCGAAGAGGCGTCCCTTCGGGAGATCTTATCCTCCCCCAAGCCGGATCGGCCTCAATATGAAACGACCCCAGCACCGGCCAACCCGGCACGGCCTTGGACTCGGGGGCCCTTGTTGGTAGTCAATCCACCTTGGTATCCACTTAAGTACTCCAGGCGGCCGACCAGCCGAGCAGAGCCTGGAGTCGAACCGGGCATTGACCCGATTTTCTCTCGGGCCCGTTAGAACCGGACAGAGACGTCAGAGCCGATCCGGGATCCGATCCAAAAGGGCCGAGCAGACCCAGTATGAATACGCTCCGGATCGAAATTATAATAAGACCGACCAGAACAGTGGGAAGCCTGAGGGCCGACCCCGTTGTCGGCCACAACAGATAAGTATTGCCAAAAGCACGAAGAACAGGCAGACGGGACAATTAAGGCGTGCAATCATACCCCTTTCCAAAGCAAACCTGAGAAGCCGACACGCGTCCAAGAAATATTCACACTTTGACAAGTGTAAAGAACATATTCCCAAGAATCATCCAGCTGTCATCCCTTGAATGGCTAAAATTGGCTATATATATAAAGGGAATGTACAATAAAGGGACTTTTGGAAAAAGTTCGTGAGAACTATAGAGAGATAGAGAAAAAGAGAAAAGATAAGACTTATAATTAGCAAGCATAAACCATATAGACCGGCCAAAATATTTCCGGCCCGGCTTTGCTCCATATCAAGATCATTAATAAAATTTAGTGATCAAACACCTTTCATCTTGTTTATTATTTTCTACGTGACTTCGATCCATTCGTCCAGATCAGCACACGTGACGTTGACCAAATCAGACGTCAACAAATATAATAATACTCTTATCTATATAATTATTCAGAATAAATAATTTTATCCATACGCGGCAAACAATCGATCAAATATACACAAATAACATCATTGCCCGCATATATATATATATATAATTTTATTCATTCAAATTAATATCTAATAACATCCAGTATATGAAAACATACAGTCTATGCCAACTTCTTTCTTTAGATTTTTTAATATACTTTCAGATTATAAAAATAACTTTATTTCTTATTTAGATATTTTAGAATATGTCTCAAGATTTTTAAAATCTAATTCAAAGAAATAACTTTTAGATTCTCTCAATTTTAATATTTATAAAATCTAATTCAAAGCTATTGGAATTCAAAGGAACAATAGAAAAATTCAAAGATGCTCCAAGTGATGTGGATTAAGTGATAAGGCAGTGTCAGCTCCTTCCTCATAGCTTTCAGAAGTCAGCAGGATCGAAAACTTTCAAGATTTTTAGTTCTTAAATAGCTGCTAGTTTTGGCTTGTGAGTTTGTAAGCTTTCTGGTTTGTATTCTACACCTTCTTGCACTTCGTGAAATAAAATACTATCTATTTACCAAAAATAATATACTTATAAATAATTGTTAACATATAAATTTTGTATTATTTTATAAAATTATAAAATATGTTTCTAGTATATCTAAATAAAAATTCTTTCATTTTTTAACTTATTAATTTTCTATTTGTAATGACATGTATAAAATATGTAATACACAATTTACTAAACAAATATATAAAAATATTTATTCCATGTGTGTTCATGAAAAAATTAAAATATATAATACACAATTTACTAAACAAATATTCATTTCATAAAAAAATATTTATCCCATGTATAAAAATATTTATTCCATGTTTGTTTCATAAAAAGATATTTATATAATTTAATGTCAGAAATTGATATTAATGTAGGATAACATTAATATGATTAACTTGTCGTAAATATATTTTTTAATTAAAGTTTTGATAAAAAAAAAATAAGATGATGACTTGTCATAATACTTAATAGATAATAAAATAATTAAACTCCATTTTTTAAGTTATGTGGCAATTTAATTTATATGAAGATTTTTTAAGTTTTTTTATTGGGTTATTATAGGTTAGAATCAGAGGGGTCAAAAGTCGCAGGAGTACTTGTATCCCGACGCACCCCAGCAGTACCTAGTAGATGCTCAAGATCCTCATATGTAGGGGTGACAATATTCGACGCGATACGATAATTCGATACGAACAAACACAAAATTAATAGATTAGCGTTTGGCCTTATCGTGTTCATGTTCTTATCGTGTCGACACGATAAGGACACGCTAATTTCGTGTCGTGTTCGTGTCGGATTCGTGTCGTGTTCGTGTAACACGATAACTTTCGTGTTCGTGTCGTGTCGCAGTATCCGATAATATTTATATATTTTTAGCATTAATTTTATTATCATTTTAAATATTTTAAATTTATTTTCTAATTTTTTTTATTTGAATTTATCGATTCGTGCCGTATCGTGTCGTTATCGTGTCGTGTCAACACAAAAAATATCGTGTCATATCGTGTTCGTGTCATGTCTGTGTTTCAACCTTTCGTGTCGTGTTCGTGTCAGGCATATACTTAACGGGTCGTGTTCGTGTTTGGTCTTATCATATTGTGTCGTTATCATGTCGACCTGATAACGACCCGGCACTCACGAATTGCCAGTCCTACTCATATTGCTATATATATATATGCTTATCATAATTATACTCTACTTGTCATATTTATATTATATCTAAAATTTTATATATATTACAGTACTCTGAATATCACAAGGAGGACATTGCTAGGTGCTCATGACATGCAGTACAATATTTACCCAAAAATCGAAGCTTGTAGGTTTGGCAATCAATAGTCCTCTTTAGATTGAGACGCAAGTTCATTTCAATTTGTCGGAAATTATGAATTTTAATCCATTTTTTATATAAAATGGAATGAAACATATTGTTCATGGTTAATTTGGGCATATTCGTGTTTGGATTTTCAGTTTTTTTTTATATTATTTTTAGGTTTACTTTAATTTAATTTATCTTTACTTGTAAAAATTTAATTTACAATAAAAATTTATATAAGCATAAAAATACAAGGTTCATCAGGATGGCGAACATCCATTTCGTTGTGAATTCGATTTGCATGTCTTCGACCTCGTCCAACAGAAAATTTTGAGTAATCAGCTTCAATCTTTCAATTCGAATCCAACCAATAATCAACATGACGAAGTGGTCCAAAACCCAAAACTATATTTTATCCTTACTTTTGCTTTTACTTTTTGTTTGAATAGACATATGATGGTTAAGATGAGTAACCTTTTAGTTATATATTCTTAATGAACAATTTTACTTTAATATAAAATGTAATAAATGTATGAAATAAAATATTTAAAATGAAAATAATACAAATATGACACATTGTGTAAATTACAGGGGTTGGAGTGTAAAATTGATAAGGCTAAATATATTAATTCTTCAAAGTCTTTGGTGGTTAGTGGGGTCACCAACCCATATTTACAAAACAATCCGGCGGAGACCCATTTTTACAAAGATTTTCAAAAATAGACCCATTTTGCAAATAGATCGAGTTGTGACGACAAATACATAATACATGCACAATGTCTCTCTTTTCAAATTAAAAAATAGAGATTTTATTACTAATTAGTAGGGCTGTAAAAAAATTAAATAATCAAAAATGGAGAAATCGACCCAATTCTAACTATAAAAATTGGTAATCGAACCGCTTAGAGCAAGCGGAGCGGGTATTGCACATTATAGTAGATCAGTTCGTGATTCTTATTTTTGTGAACCATTAGATAACCCAACTATCCATTTATTGCGGTATTTTTGTAAAAATTTTATGAATATACTAAAAAGTTCTTGTTATGTTCTTTTTTATTTTGTTATTGTCTTATTATTGATTGAAGATATGATAAAAACTTGAATTTTAATCTCGTCTGTCAACTTGTTAATACTTTTAAAATGAATAATATAATACTAATGATATTTTGTTTTATACGCCCTACATCCTGTAACACCCCCGAGATATTCAAGGTATATTACAGTGTCGTGGATCCTTACATGGGACCCACCAGGCTAGACACGAATTACTACTGTAAAATCACACGTCATCTAGATGAGAATGAAATAACACGCCCGGTACAACCGGCGGAAATGATCAACACCGACAAACAAAATTAACTTCCACAAATACAAATCACAATTCGAAAGGGAAAACCTAAGTACTCGCGAGTACCATCTATAAGTTCATAAAGTAGACAACAACCATATCGAAATGAATAACGAAAATAAAAAGACTCAATTGCACATGTCAACGACCCCGACCAGCATCCTCGTATTGTCCCAGCGCCCGCTCGTCAGGCTGAACAAAACCTGAAATCCATAACAAGAATTTTCCCAAAATGGGTCCCCAAACGGGTTAGCAATTACGCTAGTACAAGTAATCAAGGCAAACCATTCGCTTACACATTTCATAGTACAATGCACCAAATTCATTTCAAAACCAAAACCAGACATGTCTTTTCCGGAAATAAACAGTCAATCAATTTGCCTTGGGAACAGGGCTATACCATTGATCCCGCTCGAGGCCTCTAAGGACCCTCCCGAGCTGGCCATATCATAGAACAAATCACTCACGCGCATCGCCTTGGGAACAGGGCTATACCATTGATCCCGCTCGAAGCCTCTAAGGACCCTCCCGAGCTGGCTAGCGAAACAAACTCATGAATCCACGGCTATACCATTGGATTCCCTCGAGGCCCCGTAGGACCCTCCCGAGGTGAGCAAAGCACACACAATATACATCACCATTTCATGTTAAGCATAAAGGTTTCCGAAAATACTTGCCTTGAATAATTGACGACGCAACGAATGGAAAGGAAAATCACTGACGAACGCTAGGAACCAACGAAACAGAACCTAATAGTTTTAAGAATACAATCACAACCATTTATAAACGAATACGGAAATGGAATACACCCGAAAATCCGCCTACGATTCATGTATATTCATACAAGAACAATAACAAGGGCAGACCACAACCCAAACCCTCTCGATTATACAAAACCACGAAATATACCATGAATCCGTAGGAAAACTAAGGATATCAACAAGATTAATCATATTCATCATGAATAACCAACAAAACGGAATGAATCGTACGAAACGTGAAAACCCCCAAATCTCCCCCAAAATAGGGTTCTAGAAGATTTACCTTGATTCAAGAGGTAGAAGATGATTAAATGATGATAATCTGGTGTTAGAGACTCAAGATCTTGAATAAATAATGAAAATCGCCCCACTCCAAACACCCAAGTCGCCCAAATCGCCCAGCTCTCGATGGAGAAAAAGAAAGAAGAAGAAAATGAACTGTTTCGGGTCAGCTCCCTGGTTTTTATAGCCAGGGAGCGTTAGCGTGCGCTAACGGGCGAAATCCAGTCCAGAAAGTTAACACCCTAGTCCAGGACCTAAACTTCTGGACCATTAGCATGCGCTAATTGCCTCTCGGTAGCGCGTGCTATCGGGCTATAGCGTGCGCTACCTGGACATCAGCCGAGTCCAGAAGTAACCTGCCCAGTACTCACCTAATCGCGTTAGCGTGCGCTACCGGCCACTTTGTGTGCGCTAACAACGTCTCAGCAGCGCGCGCTATCGGGCTATAGCGTGCGTTACCTGAGCACCTGACCGATTCCAGGAGTAAACTGTCCAGTACTGGACTGTTGCGTTAGTGCGCGCTACCGGGCACCTAGAGCGCGCTAGTCCTCGACAATAACGTGCGCTAGAACAAACGTAGCATGCGCTAAACCGTTAGTCCAGAGTACTGAGATCAGAAACAGGCTCACTGCCCCTGCCAGGGCTTAACTCGCTAGCGCGCGCTACCAACAAGCGTAGCGTGCTACTGATGGATACTTAGCGTGCGCTATACAATAATATTAGCGCACGTTAGGCACATGATAACAACGGTCCTAAATACCGAAACACGACCGAGCATCAAACGGAACAACACAATACACATGATAACATACAATGGATTCACGACAACCTCAAAACGGCGGTTCCGAACAATAATTACGAGAATCGGATCAATAAGCGACAGAGAAGTTAACAAATGCGGAATTGAGAAAATAAATCCGAAAATAAGTATTCTCGAGATACGCATACGGTTACACACGAGCCATCAAGACAAGAAAAGCACCAAATCGAGAAAGTATTGGGAAAAGAAAATTGCGGATATTATATTCTACCCCTCTAAAAGTAAGTTTCGTCCCAAAACTTAAGAAAAAAACAACTCGGGGTACCTAGCACGCATGCTATCCTCGGTTTCCCAAGTTGCCTCCTCGACACCATGCCTCGACCACTGCACTTTGACCAAAGGAATGGTCTTATGCCTCAGTCGCTTCTCACGGTGCTCCAAAATATTCAGGGGATGCTCCTCGAAGGTAATATCCTTGGCGACATCGATCTCACCATAGTCGATGACGTGACTAGGATCCGGAATATATTTCCTCAGCTGGGAAATGTGGAAAATGCTATGAACGTGACTCAAGGCCGGAGGTAGTGCCAAACGGTATGCCAACTCACCGACTCGCTCGAGAATCTCAAAGGGTCCAATAAATCTCGGACTCAATTTCCCTTTCTTTCCAAAATGGAAAACTCCCCTCATCGGCGACACCTTTAGCAAAATGTGGTCTCCCACCTCGAACTCCAAAGGTCGACGACGGACGTCGGCATATGACTTCTGTCGACTCTGGGCAGTCAACATCCGTTCCTGAATCAATTCCACTTTTCGCCTCTTCTCTAAAGCAATATCTGGTTCGGTCCCAACCAAATCGGACGCTTCGTTCCAACAAATCGGCGATCGACATCGCCGCCCATAAAGCGCCTCATACGGTGCCATCCGAATCGACGCGTGCCAACTGTTGTTGTACGTGAATTCGATCAATGGAAAATGCTCCTCCCAGTCATCACTCCAATCGAGAGCACAAGCACGCAACATATCCTCGAACGTCTGGATAGTACGCTCCGACTGTCCATCTGACTGAGGGTGAAAAGAGGTACTCAAACGCAAACGAGTACCCAATGATATATTCATGCTCGATCTCGATCTCGGCAAACTCGTAATGAAGTCCATCGATATATCTTTCCATTTCTATTCAGGAACGGGAAGTGAATGCAATAACCCGGCCGGTCGCTGATGCTCGATTTTGACCTGCTGACAAGTCAAGCATCTCGCTACAAACTGTGCGACCTCCTCCTTCATATCATTCCACCAGAAATTCCTTCGTAGGTCCTTGTACATCTTACTCGAATCAGGATGAACGGAGTAAGGCATAGTATGGGCCTCACGCAGAATACTCTACCTCAGTTCCGAGTCGTTCGGTACACACAGCCGACTCTGAAATCTCAGTACGCCATCTTCATGAATCACAAACCCAGGAGACTTTCCCTTAAGGACATTCTCTCATATTTGAATAATCATTGGATCTTCCAGTTGCTTTAGTTTAATCTCATCGATCAGAGACGACGAAATCTCTAAAGCACAAAGTTGCCCAATAGCCCCCGGCAACAAAATCTCAACATCCCACTCGATCAAAGCCCGTTGAAGCTCAGATTGAGACGTAAGGATCTCAAGCGTCCGTAATGCAACCGGTTTCCGACTCAAGGCGTCGGCCACAACATTCGCCTTGCCCGGATGATAAAGGATTTCGAGATCATAATCCTTAATCAACTCTAACCACCTCCTCTACCTCATATTCAACCCCCGCTGAGTAAATATGTATTTTAGACTTTATGATCAGTACAAATCTGACATGCAGAGCCAAAAAGATAGTGACGCCAAATTTTGAGCGCAAAATCAACTGCCTCTAACTCCAAATCGTGAGTAGGGTATTTGAGCTCATACAGCCTCAACTGTCTTGACGCAAACGCAATAGTCTTGCCGTGCTGCATCAACACGCTCCCAAGACCCTGACCCAAAGCATCGCTACAAATGGCAAAACCTTCATTGCCACACGGCAATGCTAAAATCGGGGTTGAAGTCAAACGTCTCTTCAGCTCCTCAAAACTCGACTGTCTCTCGTCGTTCCAGACGAACTTCTCGGACTTTTGGAGCAACTGTGTAAGTGGCCGAGCTAGTTTCGAGAAACCCTCGACGAACCTACGGTAGTAGCCAGCTAAACCCAAGAAACTACGGCCCTCCTTCACGTTCTGAGGCGGTGCCCAGTCCAACACTGCCTCAACCTTCTGCGGATCCACACGGACCCCCTCGGCTGAAATCATGTGACCTAGAAACATCACTTCCTTCAGCCAGAACTCATACTTCGAGAACTTTGCATAGAGTTGCTCGGTCCTCAAAATGTCTAACACTACTCGCAAATGATACACGTGTTCCTCCTCGTTCCTCGAATAAATAAGGATATCGTCAATAAAGATGAGGACATACTTATCCAAATACTCAATAAAGACCTTGTTTATCAACTGTATGAACACCATCGGTGCATTAGTTAACCCGAAAGGCATAACTACAAACTCAAAGTGCCCGTATCTCATCCGAAAAGCTGTTCTCGGCACGTCGGACTCCTTCACCCAAAGCTGATAGTACCCCGATCTCAAGTCAATCTTCAAGAATACTGCAGCTCCCTGCAACTGGTCGAACAAGTCATCAATCCTCGGCAGAGGATACTTGTTCTTGATGGTCACCTTGTTTAGCTCGCGGTAGTCGATACACAAGCGCAGTGAACCATCCTTTTTCCGAAGAAACAAAACAGGTGCGCCCCAAGGCGAAATGCTCGGTCGAATATACTCCGACTCAAGAAGCTCACTCAACTGCTTCTTTAACTCGGCCATCTCTAAAGGTGCCATGCGATACGGCGCCTTCGAAATCGGAGCCGCACCCGGCTCTAACTCGATAGCAAACTCTATCTCACGGTCCGGTGGCAATCCTGGTAACTCGTCAGGAAAGACGTCAGGAAACTCACTAACAACTGGAATTGATGAAACCTCAACTCCACCACTCTCTGCTTTCAAGGCATAGCACCAATTGCCAGTACACCCCTTTCGCAGGAGTCTCATCGCCTTCAAGGCGTTTATAACGAACTTATGGTTTCCCTCTTTCGCCCTGCGAAAGAGTGCTCGGTGCCGTCCTAGGCTAACATAGTGATGATTCTCGTGCGGTAGTTCATGATCGCACCATGCCGCTCGAGCCAATCATCCCCGAGAATTAAATCCTCACCCTCAATTCCCACAACAATAAGATTAGAGGGCCAAGCCCTCTCATAAATAAGCACAGAACAATCTCGAACCTCCTGATCACCAACGATCCTATCACCGCTAGGAAGCTTAACGATGAAAGGCTCACAAGGCGTCAAACAGTCGAGACTCAAACGGCGCACACACTCCAGAGATATGAATGAATGCGTAGCACCAGAATCGAAAAGCACACTGACAGGATGAGAATGAATATGAATGGTACCTGTCGCCACAGTAGCCGCTAGATCATCGGCCCTCCTCATCTCATAGACACGCGGGTGGGCAGAGCCGACACTAGAAGCTCCTCCTCTAGCGGGATGACCTCGACCTCTCATTCGGCTGGCACTCGGTGGAGACTGTGGAGCAAACGAGCTCTGGTTCACACTCAACTCCCTAGGCTCTGGATGAGAACAACGGGCACCGCGAATCTGTCTGATCTGTTCACAAAAGGAAGCCTTGTGGCCTGTCTGACCACAAGTATGACAAGTCAACTGCGGACGAGGACACTCCCGGTTCTTATGGCCCGACAAGCCACAGTTAAAGCATATGAGTTCACGAATGGAGGTTCTAGCAGCACCTCGAGAACTCCCAGAAAAATGAGCCGAATCGCCTACAGGAACATTCGCAGACTGAGGTTTCTGCTGGCCTCCGCCCTTGTGACCAGAAAAATTTCCGACGGACTTCTGCTTCTTGCTCTCACGAGCCGCTTCACTGGCCGTCACCGACATATCATACGCAAGAGCCCTACTCTGATAATCCTTCAAAGTGGTGCAGACGAGCCCAGACATATAGTCTCGAATTAACAGTTTCATCCATCTGGAAAAGTGAAAAATTTTGTTGCTCTCCTCGACAACTTGGGTCTTCACGTAGCCCAACTCCTTGTTGAAATCGGAAATAGCATGAGAAACAGGAATATCCTGAGGCTGAGCATCATAAAAGGCATGAACTCGAGCCTGTCTAACCGGCCACGGGCAATATTCGGTCTCCATTAGGTCCTTGAATTCCGCCCACGAAGCAACGTGGTCCTCAGGCCCAACAGCCTCCCACCAGTCAGTAGCATCCCCAGTGAGAAAGTACTGGCAATAGGGACCTTACGATCCTCGGGACAGTTGGTGGCAACAAAGACTTTAGATATCTCCTTGATCCACTCCTCCCATCCGATTGGGTCCGAAGCTCCCGAAAACTGAGGAGGATGCATTTTGATGACATCCTGAAGCCAACAATCTGCTCCGCCCCGATTAGTGTGGGCCGGATTCAGGTTCTGAGCCGCCTGAGCTATCGCCGCCATTTGGTTCACTATTTTTTGCATAACAACCGCAACACCAAGGTCGGCACCATCTTGCGAAGAAGCATGGCTATGACGGTCACCGGTGCTGCCGGCTCCCGAGGAATGTGACGTGGCCGCCCCACCGGCTGCCCCACATCCCCAGCCGCGTCCACGGCCACGACCACGACCACGACCACGGCCTTTTCCAGCATCCATATTGGTGTTAAAAGGTGGCAAAAAGCAACTCGACGATAAGAAAGAGAGGAAAACAAACACAATTCAAGAAACGGAAATACGGTACGAGAAAACAAAGAATCGAGTAAGGAAAACTTACGAGCACTGGAAGTACCGAGATGCTAGCAGTGGTGTGACAATATGCCAAACAAAACACAACTAGACCCAAATAACCGGCAAGCCTAAGTATCCATAAACCTAGTGCTCCGATACTAATTTCTGTAACACCCCTGAGATATTCAAGGTATATTACAGTGCCGTGGACCCTTACATGGGACCCACCAGGCTAGACACGAATTACTACAGTAAAAACATACATCATCTAGATGAGAATCAAATAACACGCCCGGTACAACCAGCGGAAATGATCAACACCGACAAACAAAATTAACTTCCATGAATACAAATCACAATCCGAAAGGGAAAACCTAAGTACTCGCGAGTACCATCTATAAGTTCATAATGTAGACAACAACCATATCGAAATGAATAACAAAAATAAAAAGACTCAAATGCACATTTCAACGACCCTGGCCAGCATCCTCGTACTGTCCCAGCGCCCGCTCGTCAGGCTGAACAAAACCTAAAATCCATAACAAGAATTTCCCCAAAACGGGTGCCCAAACGGGTTAGCAATTACGCTAGTACAAGTAATCAAGGCAAACCATTCGCTTACACATTTCATAGTACAATGCACCAAATTCATTTCAAAACCAAAACCAGACATGTCTTTTTCGGAAATAAACAGTTAATCAATTTGCCTTGGGAACAGGGCTATACCATTGATCCCACTCGAGGCCTCTAAGGACCAACTCGAGGTGGCCATATCATAAAACAAATCACGCACGTGCATCGCCTTGGGAACAGGGCTATACCATTGATCCCGCTCGAGGCCTCTAAGGACCCTCCCGAGCTGGCTAGCGAAACAAACTCATGAATCCAGGGCTATACCATTGGATTCCCTCGAGGCCCCATCGGACCCTCCCGAGCTGAGCAAAGCACACACAATATACATCACCATTTCATGTTAAGCATAAAAGTTTCCGAAAATACTTGCCTTGAATAATTGACGATGCAACGTGTTGACTCAAAAAGGATTTTGATGATAATTTCATTCAAAACATTTAATTAACTCAATCTCAGCACGTTACTACATTGAAGGAACAAAATGATGTTAGCGCACGCTATCTATTCAATAGTAGCGCACGCTATCGAGGAATGCATATTCAGCCTAGTCAGTCAGCTGCAGTCCAGTGAAGTTACCTGATGGATAGCGCACGCAAGTCTTTCAACATTTGCGCACGCTAAATTACTACAGTGAGCGCACGCTATACAATAATATTAATGCACGCTATCGCATCATTCAGTCAGAGGACAGTGAGGTTTGGAAAGAAAATGGAAACGGTCTTGCGCATGCTACGAACAATTATTTACGTACGCTAATCCAAGGACTTAGCGCACGTTATTCTACATTGCTTGCGCACGCTACCTAATATGGTCAGTAGTCCAGTAGCTACTGGACTCAAAGTAAGAAGAGATTTACGTACGCTACACAGGGTTACGTACGTAACTGAAGAATACATTTAGCGCACGCTACGATATATTATTAGCGCACGCTAAAATCAGTCAACAAGCTTACCATTGGAATTTCTACCGTTAGAAGGCAAGAGTCAATGAAGATCCGTGAAATATGGAAAAGTTGGAATTAATTAATACTAGCGCACGCTATGCATGCTTACTAGCGCACGCTAAGTTCAATTTTAGCCGTTGGATAAAGAGACGTTGGGGAGACAAACCAACACATTCAAAGTCAAGATTGAAGACCTGTTGACCAACCGATAACGCACGCTACGAGTACATGACTAGCGCACGCTAGCCATATAATTTTACCGTTGGAACAATCTTGTGACCGTTCAGGAAAGCCAAGTCAGAATCGACAGCGCACACTAGAAGACATTATTAGCGCACGCTAATAATACCATTTTCAGTATTTGAAGAATGGCTCTCACCTATAAATACCCATGGGACTTGGATATCAAAAACACACAACTTCAAGCATACAAGCATACAAGCATTCTTGAGCTCAAATTGCTACTGATTACTATATTATAAGTTGTGAGAAGGAAAGATACAAGAGTGATTTTCTTTGTAATATCTATTATACTTTGTATTCTTTCATTTGATTGTAAGTGTTGCATCACTTACACTTGAGCGTAAGAGAAACGAATCAAGAGTCACTAATCTGGTGTTATTAGGATCTTTGATCCGGCATTATTAGGATTATACTCCCATATTCGTATAGTGAGGATTATCTAGTTCCTATAGAACACTAGATAAACAAAAGTTTATATTGAGAGAGAGGTTGAGCTTGGACCGATAGAAGACAAGTGGTTGTAACGGTTGTGAACTCGGACCGATCGAAGACGAGTCAAATTTGTGGTTGTTCTTGAGCCAATAGAAAAGGAAGTCGGAGAGAGGACGTAGGCAAGTTGCCGAACCTCTATAAATCTTTGAGTCTTTATTTTCGCACTATTTTTCATTTACTCCAAGAAATTTCGTTATTCCGCATTACCACTATTCAACCCCCCTTCTAGTGGTAAATTTATCTCTTCAGTTGGTATCGGAGCGGGTCTCTTTTTAAAGGTTTAACCACCTAAGAGAAAAAGATCCGCAAATGGCACTTCTTGGCCAAATCGAAGGAAATGCTCTCAACCGTCCTCCTTTCTTCGACGGTTCCAATTTCATGACATGGAAAAAGAAAATGGCTATCTTCGTTCAAGCCTACGATATCGAAATTTGGAAAGTTATCACTCTTGGTCCGAAACTTGCTAAGAAAGAGGATGGATCATTAAAAAAGATCGACGAATTCAATGACGAGGATTGGAGGAACACACACGTCAACTCACGAGCTACTCAACTTCTCTATTGCGCTCTTAATCCCGAAGAACTCAATAGGATATCGTCCTATGAAAGCGCAAAGGAAATTTGGGAAATTCTCGAAGTCACTCATGAGGGAACCACCCAAGTCAAGGAAACCAAAATCAACATGCTACTTCATGACTACGAACTCTTCTCCATGAAAGACGAGAAAACGATCACAAACATGTTGGATCGATTTTCGGCTATAACCAATGGTCTTGCATCTTTCGGAAGGCCTATATCGAGCAGCGATAAAGCAAAGAAAATTCTTCGCTCATTGCCACGAGAATGGGATGCTACGGTTACCGCGATTATGGAATCCAAAGATCTCAACAAACTCGAGTTTAGTGCCCTCATCGGGTCACTTATCAATTATGAGATCATTCTCAAGTCTAGAGGCACCAAACCAAAGCCTTGGGAAAGAGTAGTCGCATTCAATGTTGATAGCGACATTGAGGAAGATGTTCCCGAAGATGAAGACGACGAGGAACTTGCTCTCTACGCCAAGAACTTTAGAAGGTATAAAAGCCTAATTCAAAAGAGGCGAAGTTTTCTTGGTCGGGATGGCAAACCAGAGCAAAAGAAGAGTGGCTATACTCCCATAAAGAAGTTCGACAATAATTGTCGGAAATGTGGTCAAGTCTCAAATGGAAAAATTCAAAAAGAAGGAGGTCCTAATCGCTTCTTGGAGTGATGACGAGGAGGAGATTGAAAGATCTCTAGACGCAAATCTCGCATTCATGGCACTCGACTCCGAAAGTAATATCGAGGTAAGTTCTAAACTCAATGATGATGAATATGACTCTTTTGATTTTTGTGATTCACAAGAAGTTCATCATGATGATGAGTTATTAAGTGCGTTTGAATCCTTGAATACGGAGTATGACGAGATGGTTAAATTAAACATATCTTTAAAGAGAAAAATAAAATCTCTAGAACTCGAAAATTCCTCTCTTCAAAACAAAGGCAAAACTATTGAGATCGACCATACCTTATGTCTTGAAAAGGAAAATGTTTTGAAAATCGAATTGACGAAAACTCAAAAGGAGCTAAAATATATTTTGAACAAATTTACTCTCGGAAACGAGAAATTCGAAAGGCTTCTATCAATTTAAAAATCGCCTTTGCTAAAACACGGTCTTGGTTTCGATCCTTTTAAACGGGAACAATCCCTTATCAACCTTGACAAAATAAAGAAAACCGAAACCGAAAACTCAAAATATTCTTCCAAACGAGTTCATGATGTTAATGTTCGTTCAAAGTTGAGAACCATCAAAGTTAAGCAAATATGGGTTCCTAAAGGGACAATTGTTCTAAATGCTATAAGCATAGTTAACTTTGGAGGACCCAAACGGGCTTGGGTACCGAATCAACCGAGAAACTCTATTTTTGTCGGTACCGACACCAAGGAAAAGCAAGTGGTACATTGATAGCGGGTGCTCAAGGCACATGTGCGGCTCCGAGGACTTATTTGAAGACCTCGAATATCAAGAACAAGGACATGTGACCTTTGGGGATAATCAAAAGGGAAAAATCAAAGGCATCGGCAAAGTCGGTAAGGAACCTTCTCCCTCTATCAACAAAGTATTGTTTGTTGAAGGTTTGCATCATAATCTTCTTAGCGTTTCGCAACTTTGCGATGAAGGTTTTAAAATTCTATTTGAGCAAACGCATTGCACGGCATTTAGAAATAATAAAATTGCTTTCATTGGTTTGAGATGTGGAAACATCTATATTGTTGACCTTAATGATAAAAGTTCATTCAATGAAAAATGTCTTATTACTTTGGATGATAATGCATATTTATGGCATCGAAAATTGGGGCATACTTCTCTACCTATCTGTTGGCCACTAAGTATACCGGATACAGTTTGGGAAATAGTTTAAACAACAAACTGTACGGATTTTAAATCTGAGTGCGTAGCGGAAGTCTTGGATATGAGGTTCTTTGTGGATACAAAGAACTAAATGTATAGAGTATACTTAATTAATCACGTAATTAAAACAAGAAAAGTGAAGGTAAATAACACAGTAATTAAAGTGGTTCGAGGTAAACCCCTCTACGTCCACTGGTCCTCCACACAGGAGTAAAAAGTTTATTATAATTACTACGTACACAACTACGTAATTATAACAACACACAATCAATATATCGTTCACACAGATTTATATAAAGATCTTAGCTTCAACCGTTCACACAAATTGATTTTGAGCTAATGCTTTGACTTGCTTCTTCACACACAGTTCTGAAGCTTCGTCTTCTTCAATGCAAATCCTTCACACACGTTAGGAGAAGCCGATTGTTCAGTCCACACAGGGCTGTTTGTTCGAAGTATAGAACAGATGGTGAACAACAACTTTGACTTTAAGAGCTTTCAGCTGATGAAGTGTTGTTCAGAATCATGAGCATTGTATATCTCTTTTGATCTGAGTTGCAGTAAGCTTTGGAGATATGTTTTGCTCTGATAATAATTTCGATAGCTTGGGTAACTGATCTTCAGCATCTTGATGTGATATATATAGTCTCTGAAATATATATCCATTGAGATGTATCCGTTTGAGTGAGATTCCGTTCCAACGGGATTATAACACGATCCGGATTTAGCGGGATTTGAAGATCTGTTGACTGACAGTATTTAAATACTTTATCCTTGAGTATTTAAATACTTCTTTATTCAACGGGACCTGACTTCTGGAGATTCCTTCTTTGTCCTGTTGTGAGCTGTATGGAAGATAACTGTATTTGAGATTCGAGACAGTTTCCATACTTGGTCTTTTATAAGACTTCTTCTTTGTCAAGGGCTTCACTATATGCTGATTCGAGGCAGGTCTTCGATACAGGATAATGCCTCAATGCTTCGATACAGTTTCCTTTACTGTATGCGGATTGGCATATATGTCAAAACCTCTTTATCAAATACCATTCGATACAGGGATTGGATATCCCGGCTGTTTCGATACAGGGTTCTTATTTTCCCAACAATTCCCCCCTTTTTGACAATTTGCCAAGACTTACTTCTTTAACTGTTTCAAGTCTTCTTGATGATGCCAAAACCTTCTTCATGAAGCGATCTTCTTTTGATGTCTTCTGGCAGATTTCTTGGTCTTTCGTCAAAAGGTCTGTCTTAGTCTAAATGATGAACTGCTCGCAGGCGAGTTCGATACAGTTAAAGATTTTTACAACTTAAGATTATGATTGGCGCGCAGGCACAATCTTACAATGTATTCTAATCTTACAACTGAAATCATGAACTGTTCGTAGACTAGTTCGTACAACTTTATTTTCAATCAATTTTGTATACTTGAGTTTGTTTATCAAACAATTTAAGTAATCATACATCAACACAGTAGATTACGAGTTGTAATCTTTCAATACAAGCAAACACTTTTATTGATATTCAAAATAAATTGAGTACATGGTTTGCTGTTTCGAAGAAAAAAAATTACAAAGACAAAAATAATATACAAGGATTTCAGCTCCTATAGTGATCTGCATGTCTCCACGGATTTCTCCCTGGAACATTCTCGGTACCACGCCACCAGTTCTGTAGGGAATCGTTGCCTCGATCCTGGTATATAGCTCTTCCTTCATAGGATCGATCAAAGGCAAGAATCCAGTCTTCTGGATGGGTGATCCGGTCTCCTCTTCTGTGTTTGCTCTTCATATCAAGCTGGAGAGGGAGTTTTCCATCTTCTAGAATCTTCGTGAATTTCTCTGTGGCCTCCGCTAAAGTCTTATAGCTCTTGAAGATGGCGGATTCCCTGACGAGTTTTGCGAAGTATCTCATCAGTTCGTTCTTCCTCCATTGCTTCACCTCATCGGCAGTAGGATGACGGTTGGTCGGCAGACGAATTTCAGAAGGTCTCTAGATAAGAGTTTGCCACGGGACATTTGGATCATGAAATTCAGGTCGGGAGCCTGAAATCTTAAAACTTTGGGATGAAGGGGCTAGCCTGTTTAACTCAGCAGTTATGCTGTCTTGAGCGGCCTCGAATTCCCTTTCTTACTGTATCCTGATTCTCCTAGCAACTTCTCTTGCCTCTTCCCCCTTTTTGGCTTCATCAAGACGTTCTAGGATTTCTAGTGCAGCATCCTGTTTCGTCTCGATGTTAGTCATTCTCTCTACAAGGGAGGAAAGCGTTTGCGACATGTCCTTGATGCATTTATCGTGGGCGCACAATTGAGATCTGTTTTCTATCATGGCACATGCGGTCTTGGCTTCAGCTATTCGAGTTTTTGTTGCCTCTTCCTTCAGGAGTTGCTCCTGCTTGTCTTCCATGATTTTCAGAGCTTGTTTGAACACTTCTGGCAAAATAACGAATGCCTCGACAACACGAGATACTTCATGTTGAAGTGTGGTCATTTCCTCCACAGCAGAAGTATGCATCCAATTTAATGCTTTCTCAACAGAAGACAGAGCATTCACTGCATCCTGGATGAGTACAGTTTGAAGACCAAGTGCGCGCAGGCGCTCTTTCCTAGCGGCAGAAATTGGAGAATCTGGTTGAGCAAAGTCTTCAGCGCTGTTCAACCTCCTTACGCTCACGGTTGGTCGTGAAGTAAGTTGGACATCCTCAGGTTCGATACCGTCCTCGGATTCCACGGTTGAAGGTGCGAGAGCAGCTTGTTCTGGTTCGGCGACAGGGGGTTGAGTGGCTTCCTGTTGCGAAGTTTCTTCAGTAGACATGGATACAGGAGGGACTGAATCCTCCTGTTGTCTTTCAGGAACAACTTCTTCGGTGGCAGCAGGCTCAGGTGCCTGTTCCAAAATTGCTTCAACTTCCTCGACTGGAGGGACTGATTCCTCTTCGTCGGGAATGTTCTCATGCTGTGGCGAAGGGGGGTTGTTCTGGGTTGATGGCCCTTCGTCGCCTTTGGGTGGAGAGGCATCTCTAACTTCAGCCTCTTCACGACTCATCCTCAGACCAGCTTGAAAAGCATCGTCGTTGTCGTCTGAGTCATTATCATCGTCGTCTTTTGGATTAGTGGGAGAGTCCTCTGACTTGTCTTTTCCTTTCCTCCGAGCGTCAGATTTGTGCAGAAGATGGATTTCAATCAGTTCCTTGCAGAAGGGATTGTCCCATCGGAGCAGGGCCTCAATTTCTGTTGAGTCCATCACTTCTGAGACGAATCTTTCTTCTTGGCTCCAATCGCTCCAATTGTACAATGTTTTGTACGGAGCTAGCCTGTAGCCTTTCCATTGCAAAAATATTTCGTAGGCGTGTTCAATTTGAATAGAGAGAAGGGTCTGATTAATAATCGAGTCAGGGGAGGATCGCGTATAACGTGCTGAGACGCTGTAGCGAGGATTCTGTCTGGTATGGGATCCTGTATGGAAGTGGGACTCCTTACGAGGATGGTGCCCTCAAGGAAGATGGATCCTGTGCGGGTGTGGGATCCCGCAGAGGAGAAGTAGCCGTTGGCTCCAAATGGGCACCACTCGCTAAAGTCTTGTTCGTTGGCGTATGTCTCATTATCCGTCCTAGCCGCCAAAGGCTCGGGATCACCGTTGTCTGATACGAGAGACACCTCTTCCACAGGGGTTGGGCCCTGGGGTTGATTTTCAGTGGGTTGAGCCACGGGGGAGACTTCTTCGGAGGGCTTGGCAGTTTTGACTTTTGAAAGCCTCCTAAGTCTCTTCTTGGGCTTCTCACCAGCAGTGGGTTTCTTGCTGTGAGATCTCTTTTTCTTCTTTGAAGATTCCACTTCCTGGAACTTCAAGGATTCATCTCGTGGATTTGCGGAAAGTGGCATACTTCCAGTTTTTGGATGGTTGCACACCATAGTGGTTTGATTATACGCAGTAGGCTTGACGCCTCCTAGGTATATCCTGGGGTTATTCTTCTTAGCATCGGCGGATTGCGACAGTCCGCATTTCATCAGGATATGGTTTAACATCAAACCAAAAGATCTCTTCTGGGTGGCCGGTTTGCACACCTCCTCTTGCAGGCGTTTCAGGATTATCTGGCACCAATTGACCTTTTCACAGGTCAGAATAGCCACCATCATCCTGAACCTCAGGTTGGTACACATTTCGAACGCACCGGTTCGATTCTCAATTATCCTGCAGCAAAAATCATGAAGATATACATATGGGAGACAAAAAATTTTCTTGTGACATGTAGTCTGAACCATGTCAACAACTTTGGAGCCTGTGAACAGTCCATAAAATTTAGTGATTAGCTCTTGAGACCCGAATGTCTCAAGTTGATCCATAGTCAGGCCATCAGCGGGTAGCCTGTAGATGTTCTGGAGCAGATCGTTATCAATACAGATCTCAACTCCCTGGATTGTAGCGGTGATGTCGACAACATGTCCTCCTTGGGCCAGTGATAAGAAGCGTACGGCGGCGTTGAGGTAAAATTCCTCAACCAGATGTGCATCGTACTTATCAGCAGTCTGACTTCCAAAGCGATAAAGGCCTTGTTGACGAAGCCAAGTTATGATGTACTCCATGGGTTCTGCGTCGTTGGTTTCAGACAGAATGCGCTCAATGATAACAGATCTTGAAAAGATCCGGCCATCAATGATGTTAGCGCTTTCTTGAGCAGAGAAGAAGTTTGTCCACCATTTGATGATTTCTTAAGAAAAAGTGCAAGAAAATAATCGAAATATGCAAGAAATGCGAAAAGTATGTAGGCTGTTTTTGCTTGAGAACTCTTGAATTTGCGAAAGCGTAAAAAGTCTCTAATGGCGTATTCAGTCCTTTTATAGTTGGGCAATAAATAGGGTTTTGCAGAGTACGAATGGTCGATTTTAAGGGATGGGAACCGGTTTTGAAATCAACGGTTAAGATGGATCGAGTGTAACTGGTACGCTAATCCATTAAAATGTTTAAAAAATGAGCGGGTCCCATTTCTGACATTTGTGTCACCCTAAATGCCTAAAACGGCGGTTTTAAAACAATAAACAATTTAAAACATCACGGCTTTTGAGATTCAGTTGTCCAGATGTCGTGTAAGGCATTTAATGTAAATGACGTTTGACATAAAAACAGGGCACGTGGACAAAAATCATTTTAAAAAGAAATAATATGATATTATATATATACTGAATCGAAATCCTATAGTATGTGTTGTTTCCGCGTCGATACAGCGTTCCCCCTCAAAAAGGTACATATAGGTTTTAAATTCCATACAGCAACTTAAGGATTAATGCTGTATTCATGGGTCCTCTGAGATTCCCCCTTAATTATTGCACACGTCACCGTAGGATTCATATGTCTTCGCTCGCTCTGATCGTATTGACGATTCGAGTGTACTAATAATTAACGTTGATATCTTGTATTCTTGGGTCTTACAAAGATTCCCCTCAATTTGTTGAGTAAAAGCAAGAAATCACTTACAGGAGTCTCGGGTAGCATTCCCAATTCTTGTCTGAGCATGTTGAATCTTGCTGTGTCGAGTGGCTTGGTGAAGATGTCGGCCAGCTGAACGTCTGTATGAACCTTTTCAAGGCGAACATCCTTGTTCTCGACGTGATTCCTTATAAAGTGATGCTTCATGTTGATATGCTTAGTGCGCGAGTGCAGGACAGGATTGTGCGTGATTGCAATTGCACTCGTGCTATCACACATGATTGGAGTCTCTCTGGCATCGATTCCATAGTCGACAACCGTTGCCGCATCCAAAGGATCTGCATACAAGAACTACCAGCTGAGATAGTACTCTGATTCAGCCGTGGAAAGAGAATTAGCCAATTGCTTCTTACTGAACCAAGAAACGAGTCTAGGTCCAAGAAAGTGACAAGTTCCACTTGTACTCTTCCTATCTAGCTTGCAGCCTCCGAGATCCGAGTCGCTGTATCCAACTAAATCGAATCCGCCTTCCTTAGGATACCATAGTCCTGGATCGACTGTTTCTTTAATGTACTTCAGGATTCGTTTAGCTGTATTGAAGTGTGATTCCTTAGGTGCAACTTGATATCTTCCACACACTCCAACAACAAACTGGATATCGGGCCTGCTAGCCGTTAGGTACAGGAGCGAACCAATGAGCTTCCTGTAGAGTGATTGGTCAAACGGCTTTCCGACTTCATCAGCACTAATTTGTACAGAAGTGCTCATGGGGTTGGCGAGGATTTGGAAGTGTTCATTCCAAATTTGTTGAGAAGCTCCTTGCTGTATTTTTCTTGGTTGATGAAAATACCTGTAGGCATCTGCTTTACCTGCAAACCTAGAAAATAACTAAGTTCCCCCATCATACTCATTTCAAATTTACTTTGCATGAGATGAGAGAACCTTTGACATAGAGCAAGGTTAGTTGAACCAAATATAATATCATCCACATAGATTTGCACCATAAGAAGGTCATCACCTTCCTGTATCTTGAACAAGGTCTTGTCCACAGCACCTTTCTCAAATCCGTTGTTGGTTAGAATCTTTGGGACGTGGTTTCGTACTGTGCTCTAGGGGCTTGTTTAAGTCCATACAGCGCTTTCCTTAGCCTGTAAACTAGGTCGATACCGTCTGTGTTGGCAAACCCTGGTGGTTGTTCAACATAAACTTCTTCTGCAAGGTCTCCATTCAGGAAAGCACTTTTGACGTCCATTTGGTATACAATAAAGCTCTTATGGGCGGCAAAGGCTAGAAATATCCTGATGGCTTCTAGTCTCGCTACAGGGGCGAAGGTTTCATCATAGTCTATGCCTTCTTCCTGACTATAGCCTTGTGCGACTAGTCTGGATTTGTTCCTTATGATAAGTCCATTTCGATCCTTTTTGTTTCGAAATACCCATTTGGTTCCTATAACCGATTGATATGTTGGTATGGGTACAAGATACCATACATTGTTTCTTTCGAAACCGTTAAGCTCTTCTTCCATAGATGTTATCCAATGGGAATTATTAAGAGCGTCTATGGTCGAAACAGGTTCGGACTGGGCTAAGAATACAGCGATACTGCACATATTGAGTCTTCTAAGCTCGGATTGAGATTTCCATTCAGGAAACTGTGATATCTCAGCATCAGATTCTTCTTGTGCACAAAATACATTTCCTTGTGTACTCTGTATTCTCCTACGAGTAGAAACACCAGCATTTATGTTTCCAATGATCAGCTCTTGTGGGTGATCTCTCAACCATCTTCGGTCGGGTTCTAATTCAGGATCCCGTACTGTATCGAAGGATTCTGTGGATATAGCTTCAGCTTGTACAGCGTCGGCTTCATCCACATCGATTCTTACAGCTGCGGGGTTGATTTCTAAATCAACGACATGTTCTATGGGAGTTGGAGGATCCAAGATAGATAGATGGTGAATGTTCTGAGTGATATCATATACTCCTGTAGGGTCATGGTGTGGTTCGTCAAACACTACATGAACTGATTCCTCAATCGTCAGCTTCCTTTTGTTAAAGATTCTGAAAGCTTTGCTGATGGAGGAGTATCCTACGAATATTCCTTCATCTGATTTCTCATCAAAGGTTCTAAGTTGGTCTTTCCCATTATTCAATACATAACACCTGCATCCGAAAATGTGGAAATACGAAACTAACGGAGTTTTGTTGTTCCATACCTCATATGCTGTTTTGTTGTGGTGCTTGTTGACGATACAGCGGTTTTGAGTGTAGCATGCTGTATTGGTTGCTTCACCCCAGAAACGCTGTGGCAATTTGCTTGCGGCAATCATTGTCCTTGTTGCTTCTTTCAACGTCCTATTCTTTCGCTCGGCAACACCATTTTGTTGAGGTGTACGGGCAACTGAGTATTCGTGTTGTATTCCATTCTCCGAACAGTATTGATCTATAAAGCGGTTAGTAAATTCTGTACCTCTGTCGGAACGAATGCACACGATACTCGATGCCTTTTCATTTTGCAACTTTCTCAGGAGCTCGGGCAGCTTTGATGTTGTTTCCTTCTTCTTGCTAAGAAAGATCGTCCAAGCATACCTGGAATAATCATCAACAATAACCATGCAGTATTTCTTAGCTCCCAAACTTACTGGGTCTATAGGACCGTAGAGATCCATGTGTAGCATTTCCAACACTCTTTGGGTTGAAAGGTAGGATTTGCTCTTCAGGGTTGACTTGATTTGCTTGCCTTTCTGACATGGTCCGTAGACGCTGTCCTTCTTGAATGACACATTTGGCAAAGCTCTAACCATTTCCTGTCTTGAGAGCTTGTTGATTGTCTTGAAGTTGACGTGAGACATCCTCTTGTGCCATAACCAGCTAAGATCTGCAGTGCCTTTGGCAACAAAGCATGGAATTGAGGAGCTCATAGGCTTCCATCGAGAATATACATATTACCCGATCTGCTTCCTGTAAGCACAACTTCCTTGGTTTGGGTGTTTTTGACTCTACAATGATCTATATAGAACTTCACCGAGAATCGCTTATCACGTAATCGGCTAATACTAAGTAGATTATACTGTAAGCCTTCAACATATGCAACATTGGTGACTTTGAATTTTCCGACAAGTAGGTTTCCTTTCCCTCTTGTTCTTCCTTTAGATTTATCACCGAAGCGAACTTTTGGACCGCGACCTTCTACAAAATCTGATAGCTTGCTCCTATCTCCGGTTATGTGTCGAGAGCATCCACTATCAAAGTACCAGGTATCTTCCTCTAGAATGTCCTGTAACAAAGAGATTAAGTAGATTTAGGTCCCCTTTGATTTTTGGGTCCATGATTGTTAGTTCCTCTTGGTACCCAAGTTTTCCTGGCACCAATTGGTTTACTGTAGGACATACTCGGTACAGTATTGCGATATCTACGGGGGGCATATCCGTAGTTGTTATAACCATGATAATTATTATGCATGAAAAATTCAGGGTTATTATTATTAATCCAGTACGAGTGCCGTCTTGGAGGTGGAGCCATTTTCTTAGGCCTAACAGCTTGCCTTTTGGGTCTCCAGTTGGATTCCCAATGCTGTTGTTGATACTGAACCGGCATCTGCTGTCTCGAGGGATAACGGGGCTCCTGTATCCAATACCTCGGCGTCAGACCGATAATCTCGCCGTGCGGGCCTTTGGTGGTTGGATACGACCTTCCTTCCGAGCAGTGTTGGCCGTTGATATGCTCGGGAGCATCCGTTGAGTGCACCTCACAGGTTGGAACGGCTTATGATTCCGCTGTCTGGAATAGGATTGCGGGGGCGGAATAGCAGCCTTCGGTTTTCTCGGTACAGCAGGTTCCTTCACGTGACTAGGGATTTCTTCCGATTCTGGAATGTGTTCCACACTCTTGACGAACACTGTACTAGTTTTCCCTTTGTTTGAACATGAGTTGTATCCTAAGCCACTTTTGTCATGAGCATTTTGCCCAGTGCTCAGAATTTCTTCCATTCTTTTGGACGATTTCTCGAACGATTTCAGAGTGGTCTCAAGTTCAATTTCTCGTTTTTCGAGAGTTGTGATTTTGGCTTGTAGTAGAACCAAATCATTTGTCTTGCTCTCGTTGTGGGTTTTAGCCTCACTTAGTTTATGAGCAAGTTGATGATTGCTCTCCATGAGTTTTTCAAAATCGACTTTGCTGGTTTCACAGTCAAGAGACATATTTTCATAATTTATTTTCAGCAAGTCATTTTCATCTTTCAGCTCTAAATTAGTTAATTGAAGCTGTATATTCTCAGTTTTCAGTGTCTCATGGGCCTTTTGAATGTTTTGAAATTCATTCATCATGTTTTCAAAAGTATGAGATGCATTTGACGGAATAGCTAAGGTTGAACTCACCTCATCGTCGCTGTCTTCACCTTCTGGAATGTCTTTGGCCATAAAGCACATATATGCTTTATCATCGAACTCATCGTCAGATGAATCACTTTCAGTGACCACCTGAAGACATTATGCTGATTTGGATGGTGTGGTGGAGGCTTCTGATTCTCCAATCAGGGCCTTGAGCTTGTCTTTCCAAGCATGTCTTCTTTCATCTCTCTCTTGTTGCTCGGCCTCCGGCAACCTTTGGACTTTGGGATGAGTACATTTATTTGCATAATGCCCTGGTTTCCTGCAATTATAGCACAGGTTAGCATCACCAGATGATGTTTCGGTACTTACCTTGTGGACAGGTTTGGGCCTGTAGGGAGTCTTTCCAGACGGTTTGATGAACTTTTTGAATTTATGCATGAGAAGCGCCATTTCATCTTGGGACAGGATGTCGTCGTCACTGTCAGCATTCTTGTGACTAGGCTTTGACGAGCTGGGCATGCTGTGTTGACGGTTCGATACAGCGGCTAGAGCTGTGACCTTTGAAGGAGATCCTTCAGCTTTCTCTCTTCTGTCAATATCATACTCAAAAGCTTTGAGGTCAGAGAAGAGATCAAAAGTAGATATTTCATTAAGATTACAAGATACACGCATAGTTGTGGTCTTAATGTCCCATCGGGCTGGGAGAGATCTGAAAATTTTTAAGTTCTTCTCCTTTTGGGTATAAATTTTGCCCAACGCTTCAAGTTCACCGACAATACCAGTGAATCTGAGGTCAAGTTCCTCAAGTGTCTCAGTTGGTTTCATTTCAAAAGATTCAAATTGCTGAGTCAGTTTTGAAATCTTGTTTTCTTTTGAGAGCTCAGTTCCCTCACAAATCAACTTGAGTTTATCCCAGATTTCTTTGGCTGTTTTGCAGCTCTTTACCTTTGAGAACGTGCCTTTGTCAAGAGTGACAAATAATGTGTTCTTAGCTACGTTGTCAAGGTTTGCTCGCTTTCTTTCATCTGTGGTCCATTGCTCGCGATCCTTCTCGAGCATCTCCGCATGGGCTTGGCCTTCAATCCTTGCGGCCGTGTTCACCTTCATGATCTTGATAGGACCATCCTGTATAACAAAAATCATCTCTTCATGCACTGCTGCAAGATGAGCCTCCATTTTAATTCTCCAGTCATCAAATTCGTTAATAGAGAACATAGGAACTTTGTTAATCATAGAAGTATCCATGTGATAATACAGAAATGAAAGAGACTTGTTTTGAAAATAAGTGATTTTGGATCTGATTCGGTTAAAAATACGACTGATTCTTTTTAGAATCAACCGCTCTGATACCACTTGTTGGTCACTAAGTATACTGGATACAGTTTGGGAAATAGTTTAAACAACAAACCGTACGGATTTTAAATCTGAGTGCGTAGCGGAAGTCTTGGATACAGTAGGTTGCTGTGGATACAAAGAACTAAATGTCTGAGTATACTTAATTAATCGAGTAATTAAAAGCAAGAAAAGTCAAGGTAAATAACACATTAATTAAAGTGGTTCGAGGTAAACCCCTCTACGTCCACCGGTCCTCCACACAGAGTAAAAGTTTATTATAATTACTACGTACACAACTACGTAATTATAACAACACACAATCAATATATCATTCACACAGATTGATATAAAGATCTTAGCTTCAACCGTTCACACAGATTGGTTTTGAGCTAATGCTTTGACTTGCTTCTTCACACACAGTTCTGAAGCTTCGTCTTCTTCAATGCAAATCCTTCACACACAGTTCCGGAGAAGCACAGATTGTTCAGTCCACACAGGGCTGTTTGTTCAAAGTATAGAACAGATGGTGAACAACAACTTTGACTTTAAGAGCTTTCAGCTGATGAAGTGTTGTTCAGAATGATGAGCACTGTATATCCCTTTTGATCTGAGTTGCAATAAGCTTTGGAGATATGTTTTGCTCTGATAATAATTTCGATAGCTTGAGTAACTGATCTTCAGCATCTTGATGTGATATATATAGTCTCTGAAATATATATCAGTTGAGATGTATCCGTTTGAGTGAGATTTCGTTCCAACGGGATTATAACACGATCCGGATTTAGCGGGATTTGAAGATTTGTTGACTGACAGTATTTAAATACTTTATCCTTGAGTATTTAAATACTTCTTTATTCAATGGGAGTTGACTTCTGGAGATTCCTTCTTTGTCCTGTTGTGAGCTGTATGGAAGATAACTGTATTTGATATTCGAGACAGTTTCCATACTTGGTCTTTTATAAGACTTCTTGCTGTACTGAAGGGCTTCACTATATGCTGATTCGAGGCAGGTCTTTGATACAGGATAATGCCTCAATGCTTCGATACAGTTTCCTTTACTGTATGCGGATTGGCATATATGTCAAAACCTCTTTATCAAATACCATTCGATACAGGGATTGGATATCCCGGCTGTTTTGATACAGGGTTCTTGTTTTCCTAACACTATCATTTCTATTTTATCTAGACACGACCTTGTTCGTGGATTGCCCAAACTCAAGTTTGATAGAAAGCATTTGTGTGAATCATGCATAAAAGGGAAACACACTCGAGAATCTTTTAAACCAAAAATTCTAGGTTTCCACTAGTCGAGCTCTTGAACTTGTGCGTATGGATTTGATTGGACCATCTAGACATGTTAGTTTAAATGGCAAACTTTACACTTTGGTTATTGTTGATGATTTCTCTCGATTTACTTGGGTTAGATTTTTAGCACATAAGGATGATGCATTTTCCGAGTTTTCTAAATGGTGTCGTTTGGTATCAAATGAGAAAAATCTCTCCATAATTTCTATTCGCACCGATCACGAAGGTGAATTTGATTACACTCCGTTTGAACTCCTATGTGATAAATACGGGATTAATCATAACTTTTTGGCCCCTAGAACGCCTCAACAAAATGGAGTTGTTGAAAGGAAAAACCGATCTTTGGAAGAAATGTCAAGGACTATGCTTAATGAATACTCTCTTCCACGATATTTTTGGGCCGAAGCAATCTTTACCGCATGCTATGTGATTAACCGGGTTCATGTTCGTAGAACTCATCTTAAAACCCCATATGAATTATGGAAGGGCAAAAAGCCCAACATAGCTTATTTTCATCCTTTCGGTTGCACCGTATTTATTTTAAACAATGGTAAGGATAACTTGGGCAAGTTTGATGCTAAATCCGACTCCGGAATATTTCTTGGTTATTGCACAAATAGCAAAGCATATCGTGTTTATAATATTAGAACGAATAAAGTTGAAGAGTCTATACATGTTAAATTCAATGATATGATCTCACCCCCGAGAAAGGTAGAATATTTTGATGATGCAGGTACTTTTCCGGATCCCTCACCCGAAGTGAAGAAAATTTCAGAAATCGAAACGAACAAAATCGTTGATTTACCGAAAGATTGGAGGCACATCAAAGACCATCCAAAGGATCTCGTGATTGGAAACATTGAAGACGGTGTTCAAACCCGAAGGAGAACCACCGAATTTATGGCTCATTGTGCTTTTGTATCCGAAATAGTTCCCAAGAATATATCTGAAGCTCTCGATGATGAAAGTTGGGTGATGGCAATGCAAGAGGAGCTTGTGCAATTCATGCACAATAATGTATGGAATTTAGTTCCCGCTCCTAAAGATAAAACAATTATCGGAACTAAATGGGTGCATAAAATCAAGAGTGACGAACACGGCTATCCAATTCGAAATAAATCTCGTTTGGTCGCTCAAGGGTATAATCAAGAGGAAGGTCTTGATTATGAAGAAAGTTTTGCTCCCGTGGCTCGACTCGATGCCATCCGCTTGTTATGTGCATTTGCCGCCCATAAAAAGATCAAACTATTTCAAATGGATGTGAAAAGTGCATTGTTGAATGGTTACATTCAACAAGAAGTCTACGTCAAACAACCTCCCGACTTTGAAGATCATCAATTTCCGGATCACGTCTACAAGCTCAACAAGGCACTCTACAGGTTGAAGCAAGCACCCCGAGCATGGTATGATCGTTTAAGTCAATTTTTAATTGCAAATGATTATAAAAGAGGCAAAGTCGATAATACCTTGTTTGTGAAAATATTGAATGATGATATACTTGTTTGTCAAATCTACGTTGATGACATTGTATTTGGAGCTACTAATGAATCTTTGTACCAAGATTTCTCTAATCTTATTAAAGGAGAGTTCCATATGAGTATGATGGGAGAATTAACATTCTTCCTCGGGCTTCAAATCAAGCAATGCGAAGATGGAATCTTTATCCATCAAACGAAGTACTTAAACGACCTCCTTAAGAAATTCAAAATGGAAAGTAGCAAGGTGATATCTACTCCAATGTCTTCGTCATTAAAGCTCAAAAAAGATGAAAATGGAAAATCCATAGATCAAAAATTATATCGAGGTATGATCGGATCTTTGTTATATTTGACTGCATCTAGGCCAGACATAATTTTTGCTACATGTTTATGTGCTCGATTCCAAGCTACTCCCAAGGAATCACATTTAACTGCTTGCAAATGCATTTTTCGTTACTTGAAAGGAACTATTAGACTAGGTCTATGGTATCCTTATTGCTTAGATTTTAATTTAATTGCATATAGTGACGCCGATTTCGGCGGATGTAAAATTGACAAAAAGAGTACTAGTGGTACTTGTCATTTTATTGGATCATGCTTAATATCTTGGGGAAGTAAAAAGCAAACCAGTGTAGCATTGTCTACAGCTGAGGCCGAATATGTCGCGAGGAGCGCTGTGCTCAGTGTTATGGATTAAAAATCAACTCCGCGACTACGGCATATATTTTGAAAATACCCTATTCTATGTGATAATACCCGGTGCAATAAATACGAGTAAAAATCTGTGTTGCATAGTAGAACTAAACATATAGACATTAGACATCATTTTCTACGCGATCATGTTCAGAAAAAGGATATCTGTTTAATTTTTGTCGGGACGAAGGATCAACTTGCTGATATCTTTACAAAACCTCTTCCCGAAGAATCGTTTATTTCTATTCGTTTACAACTTGGTATGGGACATATAGACAATTTTTGAAATAAGTTTTCTACTCAAGATATCAATATCCTTGATTCGCTTCATTCGCTAGCGCGCGCTAGCTTCACTTCCTTAACGCGCGCTAATTACTGCTTTCGATAGCGTACGCTAACCATATCTGTCTTGCGTACGCTAACTAAAACCTTTCGTATTCCAAATTAGCTACTGGACAGTCCAGTAAGCTTCCCATTATTATCTAACGTACGCTAACCTTATGTTCCTAGTGTACGCTAATTAAAAACCTAGTTGACGATATATACTCCGTATGACCCAGTAACACTTTCACCCTTTTCTAACGCACGCAAACGCAAGAAAACCCTCTTTCAGAAAAACCCTAGCCGCAAATCTAAATCTTCAAAACTTCCAATTCCTTCACTATGTCTAGCAAGGGACGAAAAAACATGGGGAAAACCTACAAACGCCCTCGCGATACCGATTACGACGCAACCCGATTTGTTTCCTACGGCGCATCGAAGGTGTTCTTCGATATCCTCCCTCAGGAGAATCTTACCGATTGCTATTTCTTTAATTTCAGCAGTCTTGAACGGGTTAAGGTTAGTATTCGTGAGTTCTTTGAAGCATTAGGGATAGCTCGATTTGTGGAATGCAAAGAAATCATATACCCTGCTTGTGTCCGTGAGTTTTATGCAAATTTGCACTTGGGTGAGAGTGATGGTAATGGTGGATTAGTGCTTGGTAGCCTGGTGAATCGAACTGTGGTGAAGATTTCCTCGGAAATACTTCACGAGCTATTTGGTTTATCGAAGGATGGATTCGATTCAGTTGGGAAAACTATTGCTGAAGAGTCTCTTGTGTCCGAAAGAGATGTTGCTGATTTTTTGTGCTCAAAAACAGTCATCGAAGTTACGGATGAAGTTTTCGAGAATAATGATTTCGGCATTCAGATTCGATTGTTGTTGGCTGCCCTAACCGAGTGTTTGATGCCAAAAGTTAGTACCCAACACAAACTAGTAGGCGTCGACAAGAATGTGGTGTATCATGTGTTGAAGGATGACAGGGTAAACTTTACCGGTATTGTGCTAAACTGGATGAAGGCGAAAGGGGATTCATTTCGTTCAAAGAATTACATGTCGAGGACTCGGAAATCTGGACATCCTTTTGGCTCTATTCTCACGGTGATCTTCCGACATTTTCACGTTGACTTGTCGAGTGAGGCACCCGTCCTGGTGTCTCGGGGACACGAAATAAGCGACCTAACCCTCTAAGCTATGCATTATGTTGAAACATACAATATAGGTTGGGTGTTGTTTCCGTACCTCCGAGAAGATGATCAAGTACCGAAGGGGACGCGAATGCCAACACCGGTCGAACGTGTGACGCACCGAGGACCCCATACGCTTAGGGAGATACAAACCAGGGAATTTGTTCGCCATCCGAAGACGAAAGGGAAGCGACCGATGCGAGACGTCGTCACGGAGGAAGAAGAAAATGATCTTTGCGCTCGGATGAGGAGCATTGTGTAATATCCGGAATTTCCACTACTGTTGTTTAAGATTATTTTATCCGAGTTATGTTGTACAGCGTGGAATCTGTACAGTATGGGTAAAATAATTGAAGGACCAAGACATCTGTATTGGTATAATTGTCGTACTTGGTCGACAATTGGATGTAAGAAGTATATATTCAGTATGCCGTATGTTCGTATTCTATATGTTGAGACGATTGGACAAGAATAGCTGAAAATGGCTAAGTGTAACATTATTAGTGCACGCTAATAATCAGGAGTAGCGCACGCTATCGTGCAGGTTTAGCGCACGCTACGGATATAAGATAACGCACGCTAATGCAGTCAGATCGGAAGGAATCTGCGTGTGGACCAGGCCACTTTCGGCGCACGTTATGATAAGTCAACGAATGTTGTAATGTAGTGTTAGCGCACGCTAATGCATGTTGATTAGCGCACGCTAACTGTATATCGGACAAAAAGGAATCTTATCCTCGTCAGCACTTTCGGTGTGTGGACCACTTGAGCATACAGACAAACAAGTCAACTATGAGTAGATCACGCTAAGTAAAGACAATTGCGTACGCTAAAGAGAGGCATTTACGTACGCTATCGCATGGGCATTGCGTCGTAAATCACTTCATGCAAGAAGACGATTTGCCTGCATGCGATAGCGCACGCTAACAAAGGTCGCTTAGCGCACGCTAAGGCAGAGCGCACGCTAAACATAAGGTTTAGCGCACGCTAGTTATGGATTCGATATAAGGGACAACCGGGTATTATGAAGCATTTCGTCCATTCTTTCACCTTCTGACGATAGAGAGAGGTCTTAGAGAGAAGTTGAGGTCCCAAACACTTGAGTTGATCATTCCTAACAACATTTGAAACTTGGAAGTGATTGAAAACGGATTCAACCTTGGGATTCAATCCATTCCTTCAAAGAGGTAATTACTCTTCATCTTTGGATTTCGTTTTGGATTGAATGTTGATGTTCTTGAGTTGATGATTATTACATAAACAAGTTGATAAGCATGATTATGAGATGGATTACCGGATTATGATGATGTTATTGTTGACATGAAGATATTGATATGATTCTTGTGGTTTGAATAGTGTTGTTCGCTTTCTTGAGATAAGTGGATTAATCCTTCTCCTAAGTTTCGGATGTTGATGTTATTTTCGATGATTACTCCCTGTAATGATAGATTATGAAAGTGTTGTTACGTTCTTAATGTTTCATGATGTTGATATTGAGGAAGATGATATATGGATATAGAACTTGGATTATAAGTTGGATGATTGTTTATATGTTAAAGGATATCGGATTTCGTTGTTTTGATAGCTTTGAACATGATTCAATCACTTGGTGTTCTTGAAATCGCCATAAGTTGATCGGTATTCAAAAACATGCATCTGCAGACATTAGCGCACGCTACGTTTCTTGCTAAGCGCGCTAATGGGAGCAACTTAGCGCACGCTACGTTAGGTGATTAACGTGCGCTAAGAAGGCAGAAAGTGCAGTATTTTCGTGTTGTGGTTGTAAATTCGTGCTGGTTTGAGTAGGATTGATCCGACTAGTGTTTAATTGACATATTGTCGAGCCGTTGGGTTTGTAAATTGGTTTTATCGATTGTTAATTGTTGTCGAACTTGTTGTCTATCGACATCGTAATAGGTTGAGAATATTGATCAGTGATTACAACCGTGTGTTGCGGTCGAGCTCGAGAATGTTCGTTGATTGCTTTGGTCGGGACCGAGGAACTTGTAGATGATGGCAATGGATTTGGTAACAGCTTCCTCGTCATTGTATCGGTATCGAAGTAAGTTATTACTTACTCAATTTATAGTATTTAATGAATGGTTTCCGTTTCATTCATTTATAATTCGTATAACAATGTTTATAATCGTAATCACAGGAGACTTGAGATTATAAATCATATTCGAGTTTTGGGAATCTAAATCATAATGTATATGATTTGCTTTTGTTATTGGTATACTTGTATATCGAGGATATATCGTGATAAAAATGGAGATATGGATTATCTGCAATCCTTGATACTTTGGACCGTCGAGTATTGAGGATAATGGTTCGTGATGGTTTAGGCATTGAGATCGTTCTTGAAGGACTCGGGGCAAGTACTCTAATCATTTTTATCATTTGAGTCGATCATGTTGTGATACATTCGTATCGTTGTTGTCATGCATTTGTGCATTGTTGTTGTCGTGTATTGTGCAATCGTTGTTTTGTGCGATTGTGCATTGTTGTCATATGTCCACCATGCGTTGGTCCGACGGGATCATCATGGGAATCTATAGTTGTGTCATTTGGATCGCCGATGTAATGCCACCATGCGTTGGTCCGATGGGATCATCATGGGAATCTATAGCTGTGTGCGCTGGATCGTTGGATTACCATATGTTGTTGTTATTGTGCATATGTATATTATGGGTGGCCATAAGTATACATTGTCGTTATTGTTGTGATCATATTGACGTTGTCATATGAGTATGCATTTGTAGGTCTTGTGTTAGGACCATGTCCGTGATGGTAATGGTATTTCGTATCTTGAGGTATGTTCCGTATTTCCTTGGTACTTGTCTTTGATGGACAATCGATTATCGTATTGGAATTGTCGATGTTATCCGATGGATTGAATTGGCCAGAGTTGGTATAATTTCCGTATCGCGAGTTATGATAATGTTTTGAGAACCTTGAGTATTGTTGAGATACCGTACAGATATTTCGGTATTATTTTAATGTGTTGTTAAGGATACGAATCGTGGATTCTCGTAGAGTTACGACGGTAAGATTACATTAGTCGTATTGTTACTTAGTATTTCCATTGATATGTAATTATTGATGAGATGTGATGGTTATCATTGTTGGATATTATGGCTGACCCCGTCGTGGGCTTTCTTTTTAGGTTCTTGGATTATCAAGCTTGTAGCGGTCGTGGAGAGATGAACTTCCCAGAGGATACTGGCAAGGGCATGTATTTGTGTTTTGAGTTTCGATCGCTTGTTGTATTCACGCTAGAGTATTTTAATTGTTTGTCTTTATCCGCTGCGTGAGTATTTTTAAATGACCTTTTTGGTATCTGGTAACTTAGGTTACTTTGGAAATCATTTTCTAAATCTATTCTGTCGGTACGTGTAAGCGATAGCTTAACGTATGTGTTTTTAAACTGTTGAGGTTTGGCATTTTAGGCCTTGTGGTTTCAAATGAGTTTTTACGACGGTTTGATAAACGAGTTTTATAAATCTTCGAATGTTTTTAATAGATAATACCATCGTTAGCCTCTTGGGCGTTTGTAAATGTTTGCGAAAATTTCCTTCTGCCTTGTGGGTTCCATCTCGGGGCCCACGGCGCTGTAATATTCCCGTTCGGATCTGGGGGTGTTACAGAATATGGTATCGGAGCTTAGGTTGAGAAAACCTAGGCAGTCGGGTTGAGTTGGGTCGTGTTTCTGTCGCGTCATTTGAGTTGTCGATTGAAAAATATTGGAGCCGTGAGTTTTGTTGTTCACTCGGGCTTATGCGTTGTGCGATTTGCCAGTGTAGTACTGGTCTTGTTATAAACTTTTCCAAATAGTATTAACGTGTTTCTTCAGATAGAGCTGTGTTGTTTTCTCGAGTTGAACTGATTTTGCAAAAAGTGTGTTTTGAAAATATCTGTGTCGAGTATTTTCTTGAGTCGAGACATGTGCCAGTATCATGGGGAATCGTCGGCTTCACGATCTGTAAGTATTAGATTTTTGAATTGCATTGAGATTTATTGTCGTTCTAAGTTGATATGTTATGAGGTTCAGAAAGATATTATGCGTTACAGTATAAGATGACAGAGTTGGGACAGGATTGATGATCTTGAGAAGTTATGATTTTGGAAATCAATATGTCGATTAAGTTTTGGAACGGAGTTTTGCATTTGAGAGAAATATTGTGGATTGTTCAGGAGAACATGTAATCATGTTAGTTCATCTTGAGATTTATGAACTGTTTTTGAGTATTTGAAAATGATACTTTTCAAAATGAATGTTTTACAGATGTTTTACCGTAAACGATTTTTGGGCCGAGACCTAATAGATTTTTGAAATTGTTTTATAACTCAGGACTTGGGGTCCGAAAAAGAGTTTCCTACTTTTTAAACTTCTTGTAATGCGGAACGAGATACGGGCTGAGACCCTAATATTTCAAAAGACTTTTCTGTTTTCTTAAAAACTCCCGAGACTTGTAAAACACTTCATCAATCATTTATCTATGTCGTTCCTGCCTTTCGGGGTTCTGGATTACTTGTTCAAAAGAAACTTCTCGGGAAGTCTTTCGCTGTGTTGATTTGTTTCAATGCATTGTCATAGCATAATTGAGGTGATCCAGGATGGAAAATGATTGACATTGCGAGTCATATGTGGAAAAGGAGTTTTTGTCAAAGTTTATACATTGAGATTTTGGATTCTATCGTGTAGTTTTCTGATGGAATATCAGTGGGATTTGTGACGAGCCGGATTGGTATATAGGAGTACGGATGTGGTCAATCATTTGCATAGTTTTCATTTTAAAACTACGAAATCGTGTGGATTCGAAGGAAACTGTTATCAAATACTTGGCACCAGTGAGCCAGTTTATTTTTCGAGAATTGATTTGGTGGTCTTACCAAAATTTATGTTTTGAGTTTTGAAATTTTTGAAAGAACTTTCGAAAATTTGTCTCCTTGACAAGATTATATGATTTCAAACTAGTTTTGAAAATGTGATTGATGTACATACGCATTTAATGCATAATGCACATCGTGGTGAAGTTCTGAATGAGATTCACGAACTGGATAAGACATCAGTATGGTACGAGGAAAAGAGATTCGAACTTTAGTATGGCAGTTTGATTATCCGGTGATGATCGGTTGAGTTATCGGATAAGAGAAATATGTTGCGTGTTGTAGATTCATGCACATAATATTATTTTGGAAACTTGGGATATTGTGAAACCGGAACATATGTGCTATGTGATTCCATTGGTGCGGTAGTAGCGCAATTTTAACATAGTGATCTTTGATTGATTTCTTTGTAAGTGTAAATTTGGGGATGGTGACCCCATGCTGGTTGTTTTGGATATTGAGTGGTCGTTCCCACTCCTTGTATGAATTGGTATGTTCGTCGATTTGCGATTTGTTGTTCGCATGCCTAGGGAATGTTCACGGTCGGTTGTGTTTCGTTGAGATCCACCGTATGTGATTAGTGTGTCGCTTTGAGAACTCTATATCGGTTTACGTGGTTATGTGTTGACCGTGTTGGAGTTTATCATGGTGATGATATTCTCGATTGCGTTTCGACCTTTGGATTGGTCATATTAGAGTTCATCATGTCAATGATATTCTCGATTAATTTATGAGTTGATCATTCTTGGTGATCATCGAGCGTTGATTTTGTGTTGATATTTCGGGATTCGCTGCCATTGTGTTGGGCGGTTGTTTCACGATGTATCGTGTATTATTGATTTGTATCAGATTTGGACTTGATTGTGTAATCAAGCGAGACGATTTGAAACAGATAGATTATTTCTTCCGAAGATGTTATATTTTTGTTGAGATCCATGGAATTGTGATCGTAAGCGTGTTGAAGCTTTACGGTGAAGTCACTTGCTAGCATCTCAGAGAGCGTCGACTTGGTGCATATGTAAGTATGCTATTTTGGTTATTCGGTAATAATGATGATTGATCGTTGTCGTGATGGTTTCGGATATTTTGGTTGAACGATTTGTTTGTTTTTATGACGGATTGCAAGTTTCGAGGACGAAACTTATTTTAAGTGGTGTAGTATGTAATATCCTAATTTCCACTATCGTTGTTTAAGATTATTTTATCCGAGTTATGTGTACAAAGATGGAATCATGCGGTATGGGTAAAATAATTGAAGGACCAAGACATCTGTATTGGTATAATTGTCGTACTTGGTCGACAATTGGATGTAAGAAGTATATGTATTCAGTATGCCGTATGTTCGTATTCTATATGTTGAGACGATTGGACAAGAATAGCTGAAAATGGCTAAGTGTAACATTATTAGCGCACGCTAATAATCAGGAGTAGCGCACGCTATCGTGCAGGTTTAGCGCACGCTACGGATATAAGATAACGCACGCTAATGCAGTCAGATCGGAAGGAATTTGCGTGTGGACCAGGCCAATTTCGGCGCACGTTATGATAAGTCAACGAATGTTGTAATGTAGCGTTAGCGCACGCTAATGCATGTTGATTAGCGCACGCTAACTGTATATCGGACTAAAAGGAATCTTATCCTCGTCAGCACTTTCGGTGTGTGGACCAGTCTTCGGAGCATACAGACAAACGAGTCAACTATGAGTAGCGCACGCTAAGGTAAGACACTTGCGTACGCTAAAGAGAGGCATTTACGTACGCTATTGCATAGGCATTGCGTACGTAAATCACTTCATGCAGTAAGACAGTTGCCTCTGGACTGCGATAGCGCACGCTAACAAAGGTCAGTTAGCGCACGCTAAGGCCGTAGCGCACGCTAAACATAAGGTTTAGTGCACGCTAGTAATGTATTCTATATAAGGGACAAACGGGTATTATGAAGCATTTCGTCCATTCTTTCACCTTCAGACGATAGAGAGAGGTCTTAGAGAGAAGTTGAGGTCCCAAACACTTGAGTTGATCATTCCTAACAACATTTGAAACTTGGAAGTGATTGAAAACGGATTCAACCTTGGGATTCAATCCATTCCTTCAAAGAGGTAATTACTCTTCATCTTTGGATTTCGTTTTGGATTGAATGTTGATGTTCTTGAGTTGATGATTATTACATAAACAAATTGATAAGCATGATTATGAGATGGATTACCGGATTATGATGATGTTATTGTTGACATGAAGATATTGATATGATTCTTGTGGTTTGAATAGTATTGTTCGTTTTCTTGAGATAAGTGGATTAATCCTTCTCCTAAGTTTCGGATGTTGATGTTATTTTCGATGATTACTCCCTGTAATGATAGATTATGAAAGTGTTGTTACGTTCCCAATGTTTCATGATGTTGATATTGAGGAAGATGATATATGGATATAGAACTTGGATTATAAGTTGGATGATTGTTTATATGTTAAAGGATATCGGATTTCGTTGTTTTGATAGATTTGAACATGATTCAGAATCACTTGGTGTTCTTGAAATCGCCATAAGTTGATCGGTATCTGAAAAGCATGCATCTGTACAGCATTAGCGCACGCTACGTTTACTGCCTAGCGCGCGCTAACGGGAGCAACTTAGCGCACGCTACGTTAGGTGATTAACGTGCGCTAAGAAGGCAGAAAGTGCAGTATTTTCGTGTTGTGGTTGTAAATTCGTCTTTGGTTTGAGTAGGATTGATCCGACTAGTGTTTAATCGAGATATTGTCGAGCCGTTGGGTTTGTAAATTGGTTTTATCGATTGTTAATTGTTGTCGAACTTGTTGTCTATCGATTCATCGTAATAGGTTGAGAATATTGATCGCTGATTACAATCGTGTGTTGCGGTCGAGCTCGAGAATGTTCGTTGATTGCTTTGGTCGGGACCGAGGAACTTGTAGATGATGGCAATGGATTTGGTAACAGCTTCCTCGTCATTGTATCGGTATCGAAGTAAGTTATTACTTACTCAGTTTATAGTATTTAATGAATGGTTTCCGTTTCATTCGTTTATAATTCCTATAACAATGTTTATAATCGTAATCACAGGAGACTTGAGATTATAAATCATATTCGAGTTTTGGGAATCTAAATCATAATGTATATGATTTGCTTTTGTTATTGGTATACTTGTATATCGAGGATATATCGTGATAAAAATGGAGATATGGATTATCTGCAATCCTTGATACTTTGGACCGTCGAGTATTGAGGATAATGGTTCGTGATGGTTTAGGCATTGAGATCGTTCTTGAAGGACTCGGGGCAAGTACTCTAATCATTTTTATCATTTGAGTCGATCATGTTGTGATACATTCGTGTATCTTTGTTGTCATGCATTTGTGCATTGTTGTTGTCGTGTATTGTGCACTGTTGTTTTGTGCAGTTGTGCATTGTTGTCATATGTCCACCATGCGTTGGTCCGACGGGATCATCATGGGAATCTATAGCTGTGTGCGCTGGATCGCTGGACAGGTAATGCCACCATGCGTTGGTCCGATGGGATCATCATGGGAATCTATAGCTGTGTGCGCTGGATCGTTGGATTACCATATGTTGTTGTTATTGTGCATATGTATATTATGGGTGGCCATAAGTATACATTGTCGTTATTGTTGTGATCATATTGACGTTGTCATATGAGTATGCATTTGTAGGTCTTGTGTTAGGACCATGTCCGTATGTTGTGTTGATCTGATCTCGGATTAGACTGACGTGATGGTAATGGTATTTCGTATCTTGAGGTATGTTCCGTATTTCCTTGGTACTTGTCTTTGATGGACAATCGATTATCGTATTGGAATTGTCGATGTTATCCGATGGATTGAATTGGCCAGAGTTGGTATAATTTCCGTATCGCGAGTTATGATAATGTTTTGAGAACCTTGAGTATTGTTGAGATACCGTACAGATATTTCGGTATTATTTTAATGTGTTGTTAAGGATACGAATCGTGGATTCTCGTAAAGTTACGACGGTAAGATTACATTGGTCGTATTGTTACTTAGTATTTCCATTGATATGTAATTATTGATGAGATGTGATGGTTATCATTGTTGGATATTATGGCTGACCCCGTCGTGGGCTTTCTTTTTAGGTTCTTGGATTATCAAGCTTGTAGCGGTCGTGGAGAGATGAACTTCCCGGAGGATACTGGCAAGGGCATGTATTTGTGTTTTGAGTTTCTGATCAGTTGTTGTATTCATTGCTAGAGTATTTTAATTGTTTGTCTTTATCCATTGCGTGAGTATTTTTAAATGACCTTTTTGGTATCCGTAACTTAGGTTACTTTGGCAATCATTTTCTAAATCTATTCTGCTTAGACGTGTAAGCGATAGCTTAACGTATGTGTTTTTAAACTGTTGAGTTTTGGCATTTTAGGCCTTGTGGTTTCAAATGAGTTTTTACGACGGTTTGATAAACGAGTTTTATAAATCTTCGAATGTTTTTAATAGATAATACCGTCGTTAGCCTCTTGGGCGTTTGTAAATGTTTGCGAAAATTTCCTTCTGCCTTGTGGGTTCCATCTCGGGGCCCACGGCGCTGTAATATTCCCGTTCGGATCTGGGGGTGTTACACATTGATACCTCTCAGCTGGGAATTCGAGAGGATGTTCGATCTCTTCGCACGGAAGTCGGGTCTCTTCGTTCGGAAGTCGGGGAAGTTCATGGGATGATCTCCGATTTCATTCGATACACACATCCGTCGTTCCCATTCCCATCCTCCTCTTCCGATGCAGCACCTTAGAATCTAGGAACTTGATGCTTGAGTGTAGAAACTTATAATTCGAATGGTTTTTATGTTTCATGTCTTGAAATTCTATGTATTGCACTTTGTTTTAATGATATTTGCATTTCGCTTCATTTGATATTTGCTGTATTATTGTCTATGTGATTTCGTTTTGGTTCATGATATTTGTTAAGAAGGCAACAATTCAGGGGGAGTTCCTTTTTGTTTATGTCAAAAAGGGGGAGAATACTCCAAAAACCGAAACGCACTAATATATCGAACAAGTTACCTTGATTCGAATCATTTAAAATGTTTTTGCAGGTATAAATTAAATGTTTTGACATCATCAAAAAGGGGGAGATTGTTGACTCAAAAAGGATTTTGATGATAATTTCATTCAAAACATTTAATTAAATCAATCTCAGCACGTTACTACATTGAAGGAACAAAATGATGTTAGCGCACACTATCTATTCAATAGTAGCGCACGCTATCGAGAATGCATATTCAGCCTAGTCAGTCAGCTGCAGTCCAGTGAAGTTACCTGATGGATAGCGCATGCAAGTCTTTCAACATTTGCGCACGCTAAATTACTACAGTTAGCGCACGCTATACAATAATATTAATGCACGCTATCACATCATTCAGTCAGAGGACAGTGAGGTTTGGAAAGAAAATGGAAACGGTCTTGCACACGCTACGAACAATTATTTACGTACGCTAATCCAAGGACTTAGCGCACGTTATTCTACATTGCTTGTGCACGCTACCTAATATGGTCAGTAGTCCAGTAGCTACTGGACTCAAAGTAAGAAGGGCTTTACGTACGCTACACAGGGTTACGTACGTAACTGAAGAATACATTTAGCGCACGCTACGATATATTCTTAGCGCACGTTAAAATCAGTCAACAAGCTTACCGTTGGAATTTCTACCGTTAGAAGGCAAGAGTCAATGAAGATCCGTGAAATCTGGAAAATGTGGAATTAATTAATACTAGCGCACGCTATGCATGCTTACTAGCGCACGCTAAGCTCAATTTTAGCCGTTGGATAAAGAGACGTTGGGGAGACAAACCAACACGTTCAAAGTCAAGATTGAAGACCTGTTGACCAACCGATAACGCACGCTACGAGTACATGACTAGCGCACGCTAGCCATACAATTTTACTGTTGGAACAGTCTTGTGACCGTTCAGGAAAGCCAAGTCAGAATCGACAGCGCACGCTAGAAGACATTATTAGCGCACGCTAATAATACGATTTTCAGTATTTGAAGAATGGCTCTCACCTATAAATACCCATGGGACTTGGGTATCAAAAACACACAACTTCAAGCATACAAGCATACAAGCATTCTTGAGCTCAAATTGCTACTGATTACTATATTATAAGTTGTGAGAAGGAAAGATACAAGAGTGATTTTCTTTGTAATATCTATTATACTTTGTATTCTTTCATTTGATTGTAAGTGTTGCATCACTTACACTTGAGCGTAAGAGAAACGAATCAAGAGTCACTAATCTGGTGTTATTAGGATCTTTGATCCGACATTATTAGGATTGTACTCCCATATTCGTATAGTGAGGATTATCTAGTTCCTATAGAACACTAGATAAACAAAAGTTTATATTGAGAGAGAGGTTGAGCTTGGACCGATAGAAGACAAGCGGTTGTAACGGTTGTGAACTCGGACCGATCGAAGACGAGTCAAATTTGTGGTTGTTCTTGAGCCAATAGAAAAGGAAGTCGGAGAGAGGACGTAGGCAAGTTTCCGAAACTCTATAAATCTTTGACTCTTTATTTTCGCACTATTTTTCATTTACTCCAAGAAATTTCGTTATTCCGCATTACCACTATTCAACCCCCCTTCTAGTGGTAAATTTATCTCTTCACAATGAACGAAAAGGAAAATCACCGACGAACGCTAGGAACAAATGAAACATAACCTAACGATTTGAGGAATACAATCACAACCATTTCTAAATGAACAAGGAAATGGAATACACCCGAAAACCCGCCTACGATTCATGTATATTCGTACAAGAACAACAACGATGGCGGACCACAACCCAAACCCTCTCGATTACGCAAAACCACGAAATATACCATGAATCCGTAGGAAAACTAAGGATATCAACAAGATTAATCATATTCATCATGAATTAACCAACAAAACGGAACGAATCGGACGAAGCGTGAAAACCCCCAATTCTCCCCCAAAATAGGGTTCTAGAAGATTTACCTTGATTCAAGAGGTAGAAGATGATTAAATGATGATAATCTGGTATTAGAGACTCAAGATCTTGAATAAATGATGAAAATCGCCCCACTCCAAAACGCCCAAGTCACCCAAATCGCCCAGCTCTCGGTGGAGAAAAAGAAAGAAGAAGAAAATGAACTGTTCCGGGTCAACTCCGTGGTTTTTATAACCAGAGAGCGTTAGCGTGTGCTAACGGGCGAAACTCCAGTCCAGAAAGTTAACACCCTAGTCCAGGACCTAAAGTTCTGGACCGTTAGCGTGCGCTAATTGCCTCTCGGTGGTGCGCGCTATCAGGCCATAGCGTGCGCTACCTGGACATCAGCCGAGTCCAGAAGTAACCTGCCCCGTACTCACCTGATCGCGATAGCGTGCGCTACCGGCCACTCTGCGTGCGCTAACAGCGTCTCAGTACCGCGCGCTATCGGGCTATATCGTGCGTTACCTGGGCACCTGACCGAGTCCAGGAGTAAACCGTCCAGTACTTGACTGTCGCGTTAGCGCGCGCTACTGGACACCTAGCGCGCGCTAGTCCTCGACAATAACGTGCGCTAGAAGAAACGTAGCGTGCGCTAAACCGTTAGTCCAGAGGAATGAGATCATAAAGAGGCTAACTGCCCCTGCCAGGGCTCAACTCGCTAGCGCGCGCTACCAACAAGCGTAGCGTGCGCTACTGATGGATGCTTAGCGTGCGCTATACAATAATATTAGCGCGCGTTAGGCACAGGATAACAACGGTCCTAAACACCGAAACACGACCGAATCATCAAACGGAACAACACAATACACATGATAATATACAATGGATTCACGGCAATCTCGAAACGGCAGTTCCGAACAACAATTACGAGAATCGGATCAATAAGCGACGGAGAAGTTAACAATTGCGTAATTGAGTAAAATAAATCCGAAAATAAGTATTCTCGAGATACACATACGGTTACAAACGAGCCATCAAGACAAGAAAAGCACCAAATCGAGAAAGTACTGGGAAAAGAAAATTGCGGATATTACACATCCTACTTGAAGATGGTAATTTAAAAATATAATTTTGTCTTACTTATGGAGGGTATTTTCAAATGAAATTTTAATATATAATTAAAATATAATAATATCCAATAAAATTTGATTTTCTCGTTATATAAATTACAATATTAGTTGAGTGAAAATTAAAAAAAAAACAAATGAGAATAAACATTTTAATACTAATTGTAAATTCATTAAAATGATTAAAATTAAAATGGTGTACATTAATCAAATTACCCCCTTCAAGTCGGACAAACGGAGTATTTTTTATTTTATTTTCTTATTTACAAAACTATTTTAAGATGGACTGTACTAGATACTCGCATATCCGAACCAGTTTTGTTGGTAACCAAAAGAGCGCATATCCTCCGTATATGAACCGTTCGTGGTTCTTATTTTACCGAACCGATATGAGCGGATCCATTCATAGAAATTGGTCATGGACCAAGTATCCGATCCATGAACACCCCTACTAGTTAGAGTATAAATGGTGCTCTATTACACCAAGGTGTGCACTAGGTTTTTTAGTTGAGACCTGAGACTTACCCATAGAATACATAAGCAGGGTCAGTACTGAGATTTTGTAGGCCCAGTACGAGACATTGTTGGGAATTTTTTTATATTTATTTTCAGTACGCTAATTATTTATTACACGCAACTCTTATAATTTCTATTTCATATACTATAGTTTTCAACAACCGACAATTTATATACAAAGACAAATTTTTTCAAGCTCATTAATCAAGAAATATAAAAGCTCAAACAGAAAGATAACCATTTAAAATAAAAGAGAAATGTCCCCGATCAAATTATAACCACCATTTGTGGGCTGTAATAAGTATGAAAAAACTAATTTGTCATAATAGCGTATAAAAAAATAGGACATTCAATCATCATCTATACAACAACAGAGGATTTATACTGATTATATATGTATAATTATACATAGATATATATAAGAGGCGTAACTTTTTTTGGGACCCTGGATCTTAATGGGCCTAGTACGGTTGCACTGCCATCATTGGGTCAGTGCCGCCCTGTCACTAAGATCGACTCTAATGCGATTGAATATGGCAATTTGATTTGTTTTTTGATAAACTGATTTTTGAAAAGAACCACACTATTTCGTTTTAAACGAGAAAGAGTTATGTCGTATAAGCATGTTTGTTCATCCAGGATTGGATATTCACTCGGGAAAATTATAGGTCCTCTCTAGAGGTGGTCAGTGGGCTGGGTCGGCCCAGTCTAGCCCGGATTTTCTAGGTCCACAGTCCGACCGGGCCAGCCCGGCCCGGGACAGAGCCCAGCCCCCTGGCTACCCGGGCGGTCCCGGTACCGGACTCTCCATCCCAGGCCCAGCCCAAACCCGGCCCACCTCCGAGCCCAGACCGGTCCAGCCCCCATCCCGGCCCCAGCTTGGCCCCAGCTCGACCCACCTGTGGCCCACCCGTAGCCCACCCAAAGCCCACCCCAGCCCATCCAAGCCCACCCTCAGCCCACCCAAGCCCACCATAAATAACCATTCAAATTTGAATGGTTTGGCAGGCCATGCCATGTGGCACCAACCGATTGGTTGGTGTGCACTAGCCATTGCCAACGGCTAGCCCATGGGCCGGGCCGGGCCTAACGGCCAGAATTTCAGTTTTTTTTTAAAATCATCTTATAAATACCCCAACTCCTCTTAACCATTTTTCCACACCAACAACAACTCTATTATCTCTTCTTCTTAATTCTCAAGTTTTCATAACTCTCAATTTTGTCACAATTCTCAAGTTTTCACAACTTTATATTATTATATTAATCTAAATCTATCTTTATTAAAAAAATTACTATGGCGGACGGATCAAGGAACGTTCATCATGAAGGAACCGGCGACAATGATGCCAATTTGCATTTCGGTAAGTTTACTATTTCTACTTTGTATTATTTATTTATGTTTACTATAGTTTATTTATTTAGTACTTATTATTATAAATTGTTATTAGTTCACAATCTCTCTCAAGACTCTACTACCATGCCACCTCCATCAGAGCCTACGGTCGAAGCTGCAAATAAAAATAAAAAATCATGGATTTGGGTATTATGAGAGTATTCCCCGTACCGTACCAACGCATTGTACAATGATTTGTCTTGTATGTAAAAATCAAAAGAAAACTACTACTTTTTCGTGGAAGATTGGTACCGGAACCGGAACAATAGCTCGTCATTTGGCAAATGACCACGGTTTGACTAAGGATAATCATGGTCAAGAACGGTCGGATGACCAATCTCTAGACCCGGCAAAATAGGCTCAGGCCCGCGGGCCGGGCCAGCCCGCCCGTTTTTGGGCGGGCATTGGGCTGCATATTATTAGCCCAAAAAAACCCGAGCCTTTTTGGCCCGGCCCAGATTTAGCCACTGCAAGTGCCCGCCCGCCTGCATTTTTTTTTTTGTAATTTATGTTATGTGTAATTATAATATTTAATTTTTTTCCTTGTTTGTTAGATTATAATACATCTATATGTTAATTATTGATGTAATTTTATTTTTTTGGGACTTTGTGATTACTTGTAGTATCTCATATCAATAATAATATTATTTTATGATTTTATAAGAAATTAGTAGTGATAAATGATATGATGATCAAATAAAAATATTTGTATATTTGTCTTTTGATTATGGTAGTGTAGTAAATAATGTAATTATCAAATAAAAATAATTGTATATTTATTTATCTGATTGTGATAGTATAGTGAATAATATAATAATTAAGGATCGAAAAATATTTGTATATTTATTTCAGAATTAATATTTCAAAAAAAAAAAAATGTCGAGGCTCGGGTCTGAGCCTCATGCCAAAGCCACGGGCTTAATAATTTTGGCCCAGTAAAAAACGGGCCTTTTTGGCCCGGCCCAAAAAAGGCCCGCCCGTTTTATGCCCGGCCCGTTTGGGCCGGCCCCGCCCGTTTGCCAGGTCTACCAATCTCAACTATCCGGCTATTTCTAAAAAGCGCTCGGTGGAGGTATGCCTTTCGTTTACAATCAACAAAAAATAATTGACGGATTTTCTAAATATGTTACTCTTGATGAATTGCCTTTAAGTCAAGGTGAAAGTGAAAATTTAGAACATATGACTAGGACTTTAATGCAACCGGCGTATAGAAAAATACCAAGGAATACTCTTAAACGTCGTATTCAACAACAATATTATATTCAACGTGCTCAATTAATTGAATTTTTTTTAAAAGATTTGAAGGTTGTATATGTCTTACTAGTGATTGTTGTACTTCTCCAATCGGTGAACCTTATCTTTGCATTACGGTTCATTGGATTGGAACTGAATATGTGATAGAAAACTGCTTTTGATTATGGAAGAATCACATACCGCTAAAAATCTAAAAGATAAAATAATTGAATGTTGTAAGGAATTTAATATATTTGATAAAGTGCTTTCGCTTTCTCTCGATAATGCAGCCGCAAATAATAAATGTATGGAATATTTGTTGGACGAATTGCCTTTACTTGCAAACGGATTTTTCATGCGTATTAGATGTTGTGCTCATATCTTGAATTTATCAGCTAAAAAAGGAATTGATATGCTTTCACCTCTTTTAAATCCGATTAGAAAAATAATTAAACGGCTAAGATTAAGTCAACATATTAGGAGATATTATATACATCTATGTAAGGAACATAATTTAAAACAAAAAAAATGGAGCATTGATACACCTACCCATTTGAATTCTACTTTTAAATTGCTTGATGATGCTATTCCTTATAAGGAAATTATTACTCAATTATATAACTCCGATCCAAAACATTTATCCGAGCAAGACCTCATAACTGAGGCTCATTGGGAACTTGCTATGATCGTTCATAGTATACTACACACTTATAATAATTCTACATATTTATTTTCTTAAGTTTATGAACCTAATGTGCACTTGGTTATTTTCGAATGTTGTAAAATTGTTGGTTCTTTAAATGAACACCAAAATAATATATATTTATCTAAAGTTATTTCTACAATGCAAGAGAAATGGTCAGAGTATTTGACACAATTTCCTTACATATATGGTGTTGCATGTCTTCTTGACCCGGGTGTGAAAAAAGAAGCACTCGGTAATCTTATTGATTATTATTATAATGCATTAGGTAATACTTCTTTTGATAGTGAGGAGTACTTAAATGAGTGCGTCAAAATATTAGCTTCATTAGTTGATTTGTACATTAAAAAAATATAAACTGGAGGTTCTAGCCTCCCAGTCAACTTCAAAAAATAAAGGTAGATTTGATCAATTTACATCTTCAATTCTTTTCAAAAAACCAAAATCGTCATCGAGCCCTACTTCTTCAACTTCTTTTAGTCAAATCTCAAATGAGTATTTTACGTGTTCGCATGAGCTTGATGCCGATTTTGAGAATTTAAAATGGTGGAAATTATGTGAAGAACAATATCCTATATTGGCTAAAATTGGAAGGGATCTCCTTGCCGTTCCAGCCTCTCCAATTGCTTCGGAGTCCGCTTTTAGTGCAGGTAGAAGAGTTATAACAGATAAACGAACATCTTTATCGCCCGACGTTGTGAAGATTCCGGTCTGCAAAAAAGATTGGGAACAAGCAGAAAAACGTCAACAAGGACGGACGGAAGAAGAAGACGAACACAACGAGGATGGATCCATGGATGATTATGGATTCTTCATCCGAATCGGGAGCTTCAGGGAGTGGCCAACACGTCGATTGAGCACATCATCCTACCTTTATGTTCTAGGTAAGTAAAGAGGTAAGTAAAAGAACTACGTGGACTTTGATTTCTTAGGATACGTAGGCAACTTAATTTTAAAAATTAGATTAAATTTCAAAAAATAATCTAATTTTTTTCAAATTAAGTCCAAGTCCATTTTTTTCCCTTTTCTCCCAATTTAATTTAATGTTTATCTTAAAATTGAAAATGAATTTTCTTAAATTGAAACAGTTTTTTACTAAGTTTTACAAAATTTCAAAGTCAAAACAGTTTTTTTAAATAAATTTTTTAATTAAAATTAATTAATTTATCTTAAAAATCCAAAATAGATTTTTACAAATTGATTTTTAATGTCAACATATAAATTAATTTTTTTTTACATATCTAGCCCGGACCCGGGCCGGCCCACCGAAAGCCCAGGGGCGGACGGGCAGTGGGCTTCGGCCGGCCAGCCCAGGCCCAGCCCGCCAAAGACATGGGCCGGTTCTAGGCTCCCAAGTCCCAGTCCGGCCACCTCAGCCCGGCCCGGGCCCGTCCCAACCGACCCACGGCCAACTCTAGTCCTCTCCCTCGGGATCATCCAGGATCCAGCTCATGGTACTCCGAATTTAGGTAATAGATTTTTTGTACCATTTCCGTGTACTATAATAATGTACCACAATGTACCACTAGTAGGGCTGTTACCGGGTGGGTATATCCGAGATCCGGACCGAGATCCGGTCTAAAAAATCTGGATCGATCTGAACCAATAAACTTATCGGTCCGGGAATGGATACCATATTGTGATCCGGTATCCGATAAGATTCGGACCAGTAACCCGATAAGAAAAGCATAATAGAAACAAAAATACCGGATTTTATCTTTTTGGTGATATTTTGATGAACTTGAAGCATGGTTGAAGTTGTGAACTTATATATTTGAATGCATAAAAGTAGTTATTCGTTAGGAATTATACTTTAGATAATTTTTCCTTGTTTTTTGGTTGTAAAAAGAATGATTTTGGGTTATCAGTTCTTGAATTCCGGTCAGTATTGGATGAAACTGGTAATCGGGACATCCGATCCGGATCGATCCGGGTACCCGATAAATTACCGGATCAGTCCGGTTACCCGATAAGATTACCGGATCGGTTCCCGAGAACGATATCAGATCTGTTAAGCTTATCGGATCGGTTCCTAATTACCCGATAAGCTTATCGATCGGATACCGGATAAGTCAAAGATTCGGACCGATCCGGACTGATCCGGACGGATAATAGGCCTAACCACCCGTGTATTTATTATCATGCCCCACCGCAAGTATTCTAGGCCTCACTACTCCTGGGACAACCAAAATCAACACAGACGGGGCCTCAAAAGGCAACCCCGGGGAGTCGGCTGTGGGGGGGATTGCTAGGAATTTTTTGGGCGAACCTATCTTTGCTTTTCACGAATTTATCGGCAACAATTCTAATAATTTTGCCGAACTTTTTGCTATTTGGAGAGCGCTGGACCTTTGCCACGACAGAAACATTCGTAAGGTTTGGGTTGAGATGGACTCGGCCATTGCCCTTTCTCTAGTCAACTCGCCTAACAAGGGTAATTGGCAAGTGCTAAACATCTGTCACAAAATTGCATCATTCAGGCGTGTCATGGATATCTCATTCTCTCACATTTATCGGGAAGGGAACACCATTGCGGACCACCTCGCTAATGAAGGTTATAAGTTCGAAATTTTCACTTTATAGCCCGTCTGATCCGTCCGGAAGATTAATGGCTTGATTAGGCTCGATTACAATAATTTTCCATATGTTAGGTTTAAATAATCTCCTCGGCTGTTATTGCCGTTAATTGGGGCGTGTAGAGGGGCTCGTCCTCCCTCAATCTCTTTGGGCGTGTAGTGGGCCTCGTCCCCCCACATTTCTGGTTCAGTTAATAAATTTCGTTTTTTAAAATAAAAAAAAAAAAAAAAAAAAAAAAGTATTCTAGGCCTCACTAGATTTCACACTAGTTGTACACAAAAATGGTACCGAAGATCCGTACGGCACCTCTTTATCCAATGATTTGCCCAGAGCTTGGTCCGTATATATAATACACCTGTATTCCCCATGATAGTAGCACGATAGCTGTACGGTTACCCGACTTAGGGGACTTAATCAGCTTAATGGATAAAATATCTTACTCGTTCAGATGTTTGGAGGTATTTACTTGTTGCTTAATGACTTATTCGTACAGATAAAAAGGGCTTATTTATTAAGCACGAAAAGAGATGTCCTCATTAAGACAAAAAAATGATTCTCTACCCCTAATTGAAAACCACACATTTATATATACAATACAAATAATTTAGGACAAAAAAATGACTCTCGTGTCCCTATTATATAAATAAACTTTTGTATATACAAAATATCATATATATTATGAATATATAAGTAAATATTATATATTACTTATATTAATATTTATTCATATGTATAATATTTATTATATATGTTCTTATCTATTTAAAATATATTTCCATATAAACATATATTGTATATTATACATATTATTTATATATGTGTTAAATATTTTATATATTACTTACATACAAAATTGAATCATTTATGTATAATATTTTGTTTAAATTAAATAATATATATAGAAGATGAGTCGAATATGATTTTTCAATAATGTTTAAATTTGTATACTTTGTGTTTGAATTTGGCTACTTTGTGTTTGAACTTGACTTTTGTTTGTTTGAAATTGGATTTTTAAGTACTTTATGAATTATGTTTTGATTTTTGGATTATATTATTTATATTACTTAAAAAATAAACAACAATTTATAAAACAGCTTATAATTCATATTCAAGGGTAAATCGGTCATTTCTGTTATTCAGACAGTTTATTCAGATGAAAAAGTAAACAACAACATCAATTACCCAGACAGACAAATTTGGTAAACCCCTTAGCCTTGCATAGTTCAGTAAGTTTGCGTCCGAATTCAGAAATGTAGGGGTCTTTCGGAATCAAAAAGGCACCAATGATCCTAAAGTTTGGGGGTTTGCCGCACGCAGTGCAACCTTTGTCTCACCGGACAACTTTAGTCCTAACGTTCCAAAAATGGCGGGCAAAGTATTTTTGGCCCAAAATTGACCTTGACTGATGATGTGACATTGAAGTCAATGAGTCAAGGCCATTGTTGACTGTCATCTCATTAAATTTTATAAACAAAAAATAAAAATAAAATTATAATTTTAGAAACTAAAAAAATGGAAAATAAAATAAATAAAACAAATAAAAATTAAATAAAAAAGCATAAATTATCTCTAATCTGGGTTGTAGACTAGGTTTTTAATTTTTATTTGACTTTTTTAATTTTTAATTTCCATTTTCTTTTTAGTTTCTGAAATTATAATTTCAATTTTTAAAAAAGTCAAATAAGAATTAAAAAAAGCATAAATTGTATTTTTTTTAATTTTTATTTGACTTCTTTTATTTAATTTTCATTTTCTTTTTAGTTTCTGGATTATAATTTTATTTTTTCTTTTTATTTATAAAATTTAATGAGATGGCAGTCAACAATGGCCTTGACTCGTTCAGTTAGAGTTAATCTTGCGCCAAAAGTTATTTGCACGCTATTTTCTCAGAATATTAGGACTAAAGTTATCGGGTGGAACAAACGTTGCACTACATGCGTCAAACCCGCCAACTTTAGAACTATTGGTGCCTTTTTCTCCACTGCATGACCCTTAGTCTTACCTAATTAGGCGTTTTTGTCCTTAAGACAAGCTATTATAATTTCACTCAAGAAGGGATATTAGAGAAGTCACAACAGATTTCTCAAAATTCTGCTCCTAAATTTTTCCCTAAAATTCTCGAATACTATTTTGTGTCTCCTATTTTATGTTGGAATCGTTAATGAATTTAATTTTATTTTTTAAAATTAAATATCGTAGGATCGATCTACGTTCCGAGTAGATGATCGTGGTATATTCACTTTCTCTAAACTAGACCTGGCAATTTGCCACACGACACGAAAACACGACATGAAAACGACACGAAAATTTAGTGTTTGTGTTTGTATTTTTGGTACACGATACGAAAGTACACGAACACGAAAGTACACGATCGAGATTTAGTGCTGGATTTGTATTTACCCTTTGGGTACAAGACACGACACGAAATATACGAAATAAATATATATATATATAAACATAAAACCGACCGAGGTACCTTTCGTCCTTTAGGTTTGTCTCAAGCTATATATACACTGTTGAATAGAAAAACTGAGGTGTGTTACAAACTTGAATAGAAAGTAGAAACAGCCGCCGACTAAATAGTAAACACAAAGCTTCCCCACCCCTGTCCAGTAACCATTCTGAGAGGGATCTTGTCAAAAGCTTCTAACCTTCCCTTCATCAAAAAGAAATCGAACCCGAAACAAGGCCGTGGCGGTTTTTCGCATCTCTCATCGAATTCGAGTTTAAATCCAAATAGATTACTCCTAAATCCAAATTGAGTGTTATAATGGCTGAAGAGCAATGGAATTCAAATGATCTGGTAATAATCCTTATACTCTTAATTTTATTTTGTTAGATCTTGATTCGATTTGTAAGATCTTGTTCGTGGTGTATTTATATTCGTAAAGATTTTGTTTAGATTTATGTTTAATTCGTTGTTATTCGTTTTGTATTTACTTTTTATGGGTTTTTCAGCAATACGAATCTTTAAGCGAAGACGAGGCAGATAAGAGGGAGAACGAAAATGACAACGGTGGGGCAATAAAAGAAGGCTCTGTCAAGCCAAAAAAGAAAAGGGCACCAAAAGGAAGAGGTCTAAAGCATGGGATATATTTGATTTCTTCAAAGGTGCAAATGATGAGGAACATACAGTCAAATGTAAGAAGTGCAGTTATACAGTTGGATATAACTCATCATTCGCGACTGGAAATATGTTGAAGCATCAAAAAATCTGTGTAAGCTCTTCCGATATTAGGCAAATGATTATTTCTAAGAGCCAAGGAACCATAATGGTGCATAATGGAGCATTTGACCCCAAGATTTCCAGAGACCTGATCACAAATGCCGTTGTAAGACACAATCTACCTCTTCAATTTGTTGAATATGAGGACATTAGAGAAGCCTTTTTTTATGCAAATCCGAGGGCTACTTTAGTGAGTAGAAATACCTTGAGAAGTAATATATTACTCAATTTTAAATCTGAGAAAAGAAAGTTGTGGGACATGTTAAAAAATTGTGGTGGTAGAGTATGTTTAACTTCGGATTTGTGGACTTCTGTAGCGACTGATGGATATATCACTATTACTGCTCAATTTATCACTGGTGATTGGGTTTTGCATAAAAAATTGCTGATTTTTTCGTACATGCCATCACCACACACGGGGATCACAATTTCTGCTAAAATATATAAGTTGTTGCGTGAATGGAACCTCGAGTTTAAATTATTTAGTATCACCTTAGATAATGCGTCCAGTAATGATGCATTTGTTGGTACTTTGAAAATATTAAACTTGAGGAATGCTTTGCTTTGTAGAGGAGAGTTTTTTCACATAAGAAGTTGTGTACATATTCTTAACTTGATTGTGCAAGAGGGTCTAAAAGATATGGATGCATCGGTTGTTAAATTTAGGGAATGAGTCAAGTATATCAAAGGTTCTCAAGATAGGAAGGAAAAATTTAAAGAATGTATAGCACAAATGGCTTTACAAAGAAAAAAAGCTTGCGTCAAGATGTGCCAACAAGATGGAATTCAACTTATCTTATGCTTGAGAGTGCGCTTTATTATCGTAAAGCTTTTTCTCATTTGCAATTAAGTGATTCTAACTACAAGCATGGTCTCGAGGACGCCGAATGGAATAAAATAGAGGGCATTTGTAAGTTTCTTGATGTTTTTTATAATGTTACACGATTATTCTCGGGAACAAAATATCCCATGGCCAATTTGTATTTTCCAAATGTCTTCATAGTTCAACATACACTACAGAAGGCAGTTGAAGATCCGAATTATGTAGCAAGATCAATGGCTATAAAAATACAACCAAAGTTCGATAAATATTGGTCGGATTATAACATGATTCTTGCTATTGCGGTTGTGTTTGATCCTCGATACAAGACTTAATTTGTGGAATTCTTCTACAAAGTGCTATATGGAGATGATTGTGGTCAAATATCAAAACTCCACGAAACCTTAAAGAGTTTGTTTGATCTCTACAAGGACAGAATACCTACGTACACTGTTGTGTACGAAAGTCACCCGGAAGTTCACTTGACAATCAAGGACTTGATGTAATGAAGGTATTTTCTTAAAATCTCCGATGTTACATATTCTGCATTTTACAGTAATTAAGGTTTTGCAATGTCATACTATTAAAATTCTGCTACCTTACCATATTTATATTCGGATTTTTTAAGGAATTTGATGCCTTGGACAATAATGTCAATTCTACCGTGGAGAAAACTGAATTAGATAGGTATTTGGAGGAAAAACGATTGAATCGAGCCATTGAGATAGATGTCTTGGACTATTGGAGCATAAATCAGGCAAGATTTCCTAATCTTGCACTTATGGCTCGAGATGTGTTAACAATTCCTATATCAACTGTTGCATCGGAGTTGGATTTTAGTGTCGGTGGAAGACTCTTAGATCAATACCGTAGTTGTCTGGCACACAAGATTGTCGAGAGTTTGATTTGTACTCGTGCTTGGAAATTCAATGAAGAAGGTGATTAACTATTTTGTTGTATAATTTAATTTGCTATTTTATGAAGATATTATACCAAGGTGATAATCTGATATGTTGTAATCTCTTTGTGCAATTGTAGTTTATTATAATTATTCATTGAAAGAGCTTACTCAAAATATCACTTGAATTAAAATTAAAGATGACCATGATCCTGCTGTTTGGGGTAACTTATCATCTGTTTCACGTTTTGATTTGCAATGATAATTCCCCACTCTCATTATAATATATGGTACTGTAACTGTAAGAGACTAAATAACACTACGAGACTAAATTAACAATTATTGTTGGGAGAATCAGTTTTAAGTTTTGCATTTGAACTTTTGCAGGTTCACAATTATGAAGATGCATTGCTTATTTGCATGTGAATTTTTGCTATTCTGGAGTTATGGAATGAAGAGAACAATGCTAGAATTTAAATATGGAGTGTAAATTTTAAATATTTCGTGTATCAACTCGTGTACTAGTTCGTGTTTGTTTCGTGTAACATTCATATTTTTTTCAATCGTTTCAATTTCGTCTACCAGTTCGTTTCGTTTTGTTTTCGTGTACATGGCAAGTACACGAAAAATTTTGTTTACTTAGTGTTGTTTCGTTTCGGGTTGTTTTTTTTACCGTGTTCGTGTCAATAGATTGGGTACACAACTTGAAATCGTGTCGTTTTCGGTTCCACCCAGCAAGTACACGAAACACGAAAGTACACGACACGAATGTATACGACACGAATGATTTGTCAGATCTACTCACTACCGATTCTCGGTGAGTGAGAAATAGTGAATTAAAGTTTGTCACTTAATTGTGAATAAATAAGAGATGACTATCCCACATTGATTAATGAGCTATCATTATTCAAGTATATAAAGAGTCTTCATTATTCATGTATTAATTAATGGCATATGTGAATGGGCTTGAAGCCCACACGCGCGCGACGCCCGCCCGCCTCGCCTTGGCCTCTGCCGCGAGCCACGTGCCGCGCGACGCACGACGCGGGCCGCGTGTCGTGGACCTTGGCCTTGGCCTTGATCTTGATCTTGGACTTGGACTTGGACTTGGATATTGGATCTTGGCAATTGGTCTTTGGGTGGTCTTTGGGCTGGTCGTGGGCTTGGCCTTGGCTTGCTTAAAGAATTTTTTGGACTAGATCAACAATGTTGTTGGGCTCGTATGTACACATAAGGATGTCCAGGAACATCCCTTGAGCGGTTAAGGAACTGAATACAGTCCAGGTACGTCCTGACTGTTCAAATTCAGCCATAACACGACTGTAACCTCCCAGGTAGGGGTGGCATTTGGGAACCAAAAATCGAAAATCGAACCGAAAAACCCCGAAAAAAGAACCGAAAAACCAAAACCGAAGAAGACCGGACCGAAAAACAAAAATACAGAACCGAACCGAACTAATTTGGTTCGGTTCTTGGTTCGGGATTGGGCAGAACTGGACCGGACCGAAATGGACCGAAGTCAAATTTCAACATACTAAAATGACTTTGTTTTTGTAATTTTGATGTGTTTCGAATTTTAGTATAATTCGTTTTCCTTTTGTAAGACCCTCATGGGTCCAAGGAGGACCGATAATATGCTCATGTAATTTGTGATTCAATTAATTAGGTTGAGAGAATGAGCTACTGTGATTTACGATTGTTATATGTTTTGAGATATTTCTAAATTGCTATGCAACTCTAACTTTTATCTTGAACATATATATAGCTCTTGTTAGCTTGTTGTTATATATAACTTATTCTATTGCATATAATATTTGAAATTATATTGTGAAGAACCAAAAAAACATCAAACCAAATCGAAACCGAAGAGAATATTTATAAAACCGAACTTAACCGAACCGAACATCAAAAAGAACCGAACCAAACCGAAACCGAATATTTGGTTCGATTCTCGGTTTCGGTCAAAAATCGAACAGAATGGAACAGAGTCCACCCCTACTCCCAGGTGTAATGAGGAGGATTAAATGGCAGGTTTTGAATTTTGTAACTCCTGCCATTTTTTGAATTTCGAAACTCCTGAGCATAATGCAACATAAATGTCTGTATTATGTCAGCCATTAGTGGCTGTGTTAATTCCCTGCAGAATGAGATGGCCTATAAATAGGCATGTATCTCATTTGCATCTGCATTTGAAAAAATCGAACATAGAAACAAAGTTTTCTGCATACATTTCATAAGTCGAAGCTCTGTCCTCGCCTTGTTCTAGTTCCCTAGAGCTCGTAGGTTTGTGGTACTACTACATTTGAGACGAAGCCATTTTATCTATGGGGATGTCATGCCTAAACCGAGAGCACTACCGGGTCGTATCTCGTCTTGCGGAAAGAGGCCTTTTTCGACTCAGCTATTTAGTTCATACGGTTTTGTTTTTAGTTTCTTTGTAATTTCAATTACGTGTTATTTTTCTGTCTACTCTCATTCTCCTACATTTCTATTTCACTGTTTTCATTCGAGTTTTATAATTTCTGGTTTTCGAGTTGTACTTTTGTTTTTCAGTTGTAATTTAGTTTCGCCCGGCAAGTTCTTCCCGAATAACTTTCCAACAATTTCAAGACGAGATACGACTTGCCATTTGGAGGAGATCAAGACTGTCCAAATTCAACTTAACAATTTCGAAACCTAAACCTTTGCTTAGAGATGTCGACTGCTGCTTCCACCGACTCGATCACCACCGCTGCCACAGCCTCTACGACCGTCGCCTCGACCATGGAGAACAACATTGGCTCAAACAAGTCATCAACTGTCGCCGCGATGGTGTTCAACACCAATGCTTCAACGATGTCAACAACAAGTGGTTGGGTGTTTAACAACCCCTTTCTGACTATTGGTGGATCCACCTCGAGTGGCACCATTGGTTCCACTTTTAGTGGTACCGTAGGATCCATGTTAGGATATACTATTGGAGCCTACAGGTTCAACACAAGTGGTTCCTTTTTTTGTTAGGATATACCGTTAGAGCCTACAAGTTCAACACAAGTGGTTCTTTTTTTGGTGGAGCCAACTTTAAAAGATGGCAACAAAAGATGTTGCTCTATTTGACAACAATGGGCTTTACAAACTTCCTTAAGGAAGAAGAGCCACCAGCGCCAAGTGCACAAGAGACAAGTTTTACTGTCCGAGTTGCCTATGAAAACTGGCACAATAGATATTATCTTTGTAAAAACTTTATTGAAAATTCTTTAGAGGATAGTTTGTACAATATATACTCTGTTGTAAACATATCAAAAGCGATTTGGGAAGCACTTGAAAAGAAGTACCATAATGATGATGCAGGTACGAAGAAGTTTGTAGTCGCCAAGTATTTGGACTACAAGATGGTTGATTCAAGGCCAATCATGGAACAAGTGTAAGTGTTCCAACTTATTATTCACGACGTCAATGCCGAGGGTATGGTCCTGTCGGACGCCTTTACTGTTGCAACTCTGATCGAGAAGTTTCCCCCAGTTGGAAAGACTTCAAGAGCTACCTCAAGCACAAGCGAAAGAAGATGACTCTTAAAGACTTAATTGTGAAATTGTGCATTGAGTCTGACGTGCGCAAGAATGATCATAAACCAAATGGCCTGATCGATGCTAAGGCCAATCTGTTGGAGCAAGGCGGTCCCTCCATCAAACGAGCTCGCCCAAGTGTCCCAAACAAAAACAAGGGGAAGCAACCAACCAAGAAGTTTGATGGTGATTGCTTCAACTTTGGCAAACATGGGCACGCGGCGAAGGACTGCCGGAAGACGAAGGCCAACAAGAAGAAGAAACATGTTGCCAAATTTCCGAGATTAACGACGTGTGGAAATAGGACGATCTTGCTGCTGTGGTCACCAAAGAGGTTAACCACGTTGAGAACCAAGGTGGTTGGTACGTCGACATTGGTGCGACCGCCCACGTTGGTGCCGATAGGAGCCACTTTAAGAACTATCAAGCTGTTGAGGGGAGGAAGATCAACATGGGGAATCCAACTTCATCTGAGATTATCGGAGTTGGAGAAGTGGACCTCAAACCAACGCCCGGACAAACACTCACCTTGAAGAATGTGCTTAATGTTCCTGAGATGAGAAAGAACTTGATCTCGGGCTCTATACTAGTTAATAAGGGGTTTAAACTAGTGTTTGAGTCAGATAGAGTTATCATAATGAAGTCTGATAGGTTTCTTGGTAAGGGTTACCTCACGGAGGGATTCTTTAAACTTAATGCTTTGGCTATGCGCCATGTAACCAAGTTTGCTAATGCTAATGAAAATGCTACTGCTTCCTCTTATTTGACCGAGTGTTCTGATTTATGGCATTGTAGATTAGGTCATGTGAATCTAAATGCTATAAAAATATTAGTAAACTTAGATTACTAAAATTAAATGAAGTCAATACTAAAAAAAATGTGAGTTTTGTGTTGAGGCAAAAATGACGAAGCTACCGTTTCATTCGGTAAAACAGAACACAAAACCCCTTGAATTAATTCATACAGACGTGTGTGATTTAAAATTTGTACAAACTAGAGGTGGTAAGAAGTACTTTATCATTTTCATCGATGACTGCACAAGATATTGTTATCTTTATCTTTTAAAAATTAAAGATGAGGCTATTGAAGCCTTTAAGAACTTCAAGAATGAAGCCGATAATCAATTAGGCTGTCGTATTAAGATGGTTTAAAGCGATAAAGGTGGCGAATATGTAGCCCCATTTGAGGAATTATGCAACGAGAGTGGTATAATTCATCAAACCACAGCTCCATATGCACCACAATCTAATGGCGTTGCTGAACGTAAGAACCGAACACTTAAAGATATGACGAATGCCTTATTAATTAGTTGTCTTGACAGCCAAATACATACGGAACAAGATTCCACGCAAAGGTAAGGATGTTACTCCTTATGAGTTGTGGAAAGGTATAAAACCATTATACAAATATCTCAAAGTGTGGGGGTGTTTGGTGAAGGTTGAAGTGCCTATACCTAAACAAGTTAAAATTGGTCCTAAAACGGTCAATTATATCTTTATTGGGTATGTACTGAACAACATCGCTTGTAAGTTTGTTATCCACAAGCCAGAAGTACCTAATATGACTGTGGGAACAACAATTGAATCAAGGAATGCTATATTCTTTGAAAACATATATCCTTGTAAGGACAATAATAAAGTTGAAAACAATTCTAGCAATATAATTGAAGATGAAGCAACAAGTTCAAAATCTGCAGATGTAGATCCAAAGTCACGTATGTGATCGAGATCTAATCTGGAAGATGTAAAACTAAGACGTGGTAGTAGGGTTAGGACACCAAAGACATTTGGACCTGACTACATAGCATTCATGTTGGATGAAAAACCACCATCGATCAAAATAGCTTATGCTAGACCAGACGGGTTGCTCTGGAAAGAAGCTGTTCAGAGTGAAATTGACTCAATTTTACAAAACCAAACTTGGGTTTTGGTTGACTTACCTGAAGGTTGTAAGCCCTTAAGATGCAAATGGATCCTTAGAAGAAAGTACAAGGATGATGGGTCAATTGGTAAGTATAAAGCTCGTTTAGTAGCCAAATATTTCAAGCAGAAGGAAGGGTATGATTTTTTCGATACTTATTCACCTGTAACAAGGATTACATCTATTCGAGTGCTTCTCGCGATTGCTGCTTTGCACAATCTTGAGATTCATCAAATCGATGTTAAGACTACTTTTCTGAACGGTGATCTGGATGAAGAGATCTATATGGAACAACATGAAGGGTTTGTAGTACCTGGACAAGAGAAAAAGGTCTGCAAACTGGTTAAGTCTATATATGGATTGAAACAAGCTCCACTACAGTGGAACTTGAAATTTGCTAATGTAATGTTATCAAATAGTTTTAAAATAAACGAGTGTGATAAATGTGTTTATATTAAGAACACTAATAACGGCTATGTTATTGTGTGTCTTTATATAGACGACAAGATAATCATGGGTAGCAATAGACAAGTGATTAACGACACTAAGAACATGTTAAAAAGAAATTTTGACATGAAAGACATGGGGCTAGCCGATGTGATTCTTGGAATGAAAATTTTTAGAAAATCTGATGAAATTATCTTGACACAATCTCACTTTGTCGAGAAAGTTCTTAAGAAGTTTAATGCTTTTGATAGCTTGCCGGCTAAGACCCCAATAGAGTTAAATGTTCACTTGAGCAAAAATCGAGAGCCCGTTGCACAAGAAGAATATGCACGAGTCATTGAGTGTTTAATGTATCTTACAAATTGCACTCGACCCGACTTAGCTTGCATTATGAACAAATTGAGTCGTTATACGAGCAATCCAATCAAAGAGCATTGGAAAGCTCTTGTTAGAGTTTTGAGGTACTTAAAGTATACTCAAAATCTTGGGTTACACTATTCGAGTTACCCCCCGATACTTGAAACTATGATGAAAATTGGATACTTGATACGAAAAGTTCATTTTCTACAAGTGGTTACGTGTTTACCATTGGGGCTGGAGTTGTCTCGTGGAAGTCCACAAAACAAACGTGTATAGACCGATTCATTATGGAATCGGAATTCATAGCCTTGGGCAAAGCTGGTGAAGAAGCTGAGTGGCTCAGAAAATTTCTAGAAGATATTCCATGTTGGTCAAAGCCAGTGCTTGCAGTGATGATACACTGTGATAGCCAAGCTGCTATAGGTAGGGCGAGAAGTAACGTGTATAATGGAAAGTCTCGACATATTCGTCGACGCCATAATGTTGTGAAATTCGGTGAACGCAAGTGCACGTTGTCGTAAACAAGTAATAAAGAAATGAGTAAGATATCGTTCCCACGAGGACTGACTTACTAACTACCGATTTATGGATATTCTAATTTTATCTGAACGATTAAAATTTGAGGTGCAAGAATAATTAAAGAAAATTAATAAAAGAATAAATAATGAAAACGATTGTTCGAAGAAAGAAATTCAAATAAGGAATTAATCTAGGATTGTGAATCCACCTCGGTTTATCTGAATCACTCTTGATTATATGAATTTAATGATTTCCCAATTTATTGAAGGCGAAGGTTGCTAAAATACTCTACCGCCTCTCCCGAGGTCAATAGAATTTCCTAAGGCGAATAACACACCCTATTCCTAGGTGATTTATATCGACAATAGGCAAAAAGCACGGAATCTCCAGAAAGGCCACATAATTCCTATGAGTATATTCATATCTCACAAGATAAAACGGTTCTCACCAATTTTTCCTACCAACTCTCCTCTCCCGATTCGAGTTGCGTAATCAAAACAATTCAATTATAGGCCACACAATTTAAAGCATTAAGAATAATTGGGGAAAACTCAATAAGAACGGGAAATTATATTTTAATAAATCAGAATCAAAAGTTAATTCGTCAAAATCTCAGTTTCATCAAAATCCTAGAATAGGGTTCTAGCCTGACATGCTAGAAAATAAAATTATAAAATGAATTAAAGAAAGCATAGAAATCAAACGCAGACGAAGAACTTGGATTTCTCCGTTCTCTGGCTTCCGCTCTCTGCTCCTTGGTGTTTTCTGCTTCTTCTCGATTCCTCGATGATGATCGATCCCCTCCTCTGGTTTCAGACCTTAAATCCCTATTTATAACTATCATTAGCCTCCAAAACGCGTCTGGGGATTGGGTTGAAAACGGGCCTCAGAAACGGCAAAGAAACGCAGCAAAATCAGCAAAACCGCCCCACGGGCCACTGCTCAATAAGTGTATGCCGCGGCCCTTAACCTTCAGCGAGTTGTACCTGGGCGCAAATTTCTTCATGGGCCGCGGCTCAGCTTCAACGTGCCGCGGCCCCCAGTACAGCGTGCTCGGCGTCCTGCTAGTCACCTTCGTGTGCCGCGGCCGGACCTTAGTGTGCCGCGGCTGGACCTTAGTGTGCCGCGGCCCCAGGCTAAAAATTGTCGTTTTGGCCCATTTTTCGCCGTTCGAGCTTCCGGACTCCAATTTCCTACAAAACATATAAAGATAGTGCATTAAAAGCTCATTTATGCAGGTTTAGACGTAAAATGGATATGAAATAATGATAAATAAGCGCATAAAAATACGCCTAACACATAATACCGTGAGACATTTGATCAAAACTGGGGTTATCTCTATTGACTATGTGAGGTCATTGGATAATCTAGCGAATCCACTAACCAAAGGGTTAAACCGTGATCAAATGAATAAATTGCTAGAGGGAATGGATTTAAAATCCACAAATTGAGAATTATCATAGTGGTAACCCAACCAAGATGACTGGAGATCCCAAGAACTTGGTTCAATGGGAAAACTAAGCTATGAGAGTTCGTGTGAAATACTTATCTAAGTTTATTCCCTATAGAGAAATTGAGTGTTGAAAGCTTGCATAGTGGTGAGGTTAAGTCCATGACTTTTAATGATTCCTAAAGACCCCGAGGAGATAGAGTATGGCAAGATAGTCGATAAAGAATCACCTATATAAGTGAGAAGTGAGGGCCGCTTCATGAAATATATTTATGAACCAAAAGGGCGTCCAAGGCCCGCAAAGGACACAAAACGTGAGAACGAATGAGGTTGAGGTGTTCAAATGTTAGCATTGTTGTCTCGGTTCACGCCATGGGGGAATAGTTCAAAGCATCATGCCACTAATCCGCCTGTGTACCCGATGGTGTTAACTATGGAAGGTTCAAAGCCACGAACTACCTATCCTTATACTTTAATGCCTCTTAAGGACTGATCTTGTGTCTGTACATTGCATTTGACTATTCTCACTCATGTGGGGGATTATTGGAATCATTAATCAATTAATTTTATTTTCTGAAATTAAATATTATAGGATCGATCTACATTCCGAGTAGATGATCGTGGTATATTCACTTTCTCTAAATCGATTATGGTGAGAGAAATAGTGAAATAAAGTTTGTCACTTAATTGTGAATAAATGAGGGATGACTATCCCACATTGATTAATGAGCTATCATTATTAAAATATATGAGGAGTCTTCATTATTCATGTATTAATTAATGGCACATGTGAATGGGCTTAAATCCCACACGCGCGCACAAGCGTGCGCTGGCGCCGCCCGCCCTCCTCGCCTCGCCTCGGCCTCGGCCGCGAGCCGCGAGCCATGGACCGTGGACCGTGGACCTTGGACCTTGGGCCTTGGCCTTGATCTTGATCTTGGACTTGGACTTGGACTTGATCTTGGATCTTGGATCTTGGATCTTGGCAATTGGTCTTTGGGCTGTTCTTTGGGCCTCGACTTGGCTAGGCCTTGACTTGCTTAAAGAATTTTTTGGACTAGCTCAACAATATTGTTGGGCTTGTATGTGCACATAAGGATGTCCAGGTACATCCCTTGAGCGGTTAAGGAGCTGAATACAGTCCAGGTATGTCATGACTGTTCAAATTCAGCCATAACACGACTGTAACCTCCCAGGTGTAATGGGTAGGAGTAAATGTCAGGTTTTGAATTCTGTAACTCCTGCCATTTTTGAATTTCGGAACTCCTAAGCATAATGCAACATAAATGTCTGCATTATGACAGCCATTAGTAGCTGTGTTAATTCCCTGCAGGGTGAGATGGCCTATAAATAGACATGCATCTCATTTGCATCTGCACTTGAAAAAAATCAAACATACACACAAAGTTTTCTGCATACATTTCATAAGTCGAAGCTCTATCCTCGCCTTGTTCTAGTTCGCTGGAGCTCGTAAGTTTGTGGTTCTACTACCTTTGAGACGAAGCCATTTTATCTTTGTGGACGACACGCCTAAATCGAGAGCACTACCGGGGCGTATCTCGTCTTGCGGAAAGAGGCCTTGCTCGACTCCGCTATTTAGTTAATACGGTTTTGTTTTTAGTTTCCTTGTAATTTCAATTACGTGTTATTTTTTCGTGTACTCTCATTCTCCTACATTTTTATTTCACTATTTTCGTTCGAGTTTTGTAATTTCTGGTTTTCGAGTTATACTTTTATTTTCTAGTTGTAATTTAGTTTTGCCCGATAAGTTTTTCCCGAATAACTTTCCAATATTTTACAAATACATACACCAAATCTCCTATTTTCTACGTAAAAATAATAATCTCACGTGGGCCCTACTCAAATTATAAGTTTAAAATAAATTTAGGGTTGTAAATTTAGGATTAAAAATAGGGAGGTGTAAAAAAATTTATGGACCCCATTCATTTTAGGGGATTTGGTGGATGCACTTTTTATCTTATTTTCAATTATTTTAGCTTAAATCTAAAGTTAAGATGGTTTTAGGAAATCTGTTGGGACTGCTCATATACAAACTAATTGTCTAACTGAGTTGCTTGCTCATTGGTAGTGATTACACGAATATGCTAGAGGAAGATTTGTTTTATATGAAAATGCTAAGTGATTCTTCATTATTTTCATCATTATCTTTGCTAGTCCCGCACGGGAGGGCCGTACGACATCTGCTGCTGGGTTGCGAGATTTATCTATAATGGCGGAGGATTTCTTAACTTCCTGTTTAACCATATAGTTGGGCTGGTTCTTTAGTTGTCGCGCTCCTACTTTGGTTTGATTTTCTTGAGATTGTGTTAGAGGATTAGCGGATTAGAGAGAAATCCGAGTGTGAGCATAAATATGTAAGAGAGAGGTTCGCGTGCGGGCGTAGACTTAGCCCAAACTATTTATGGATTATATTAAAGGTTATATCTTAGAATCAATCCGTGATAGAAGGAGTAGTTTTCCTTTAGGCCACATACTAGTCAATACTTATTTCTATAATCGATGTGACATATTGTATCTAACACGCTGCACGTACGATCAGGGAGCGAATAAAAAGAAACATACTCTAGGTCAATTGGGAGGAGAGTCGAGCACGTGGACTTTGTTCTTTTAAACATAGAATACAAGTAAGAGCAACAACAAAAGTGGAGTCTGAATGGACCCTCTTTGATACTATGTTAGAGAATTAGAGAGAAGTCCGAGTGCGTGAATACACTTGTAAAAGGACCGCATGCGGGCTTGGGCATGTACCATAATATTTATGGACTCTATCGGAGGTTCCATCCTAAAATCAATTGGTAAGAGAAGGAGCAGCTCCTCGAGGCCATATATTACTCAATATTTATTTTTATAGTTGATGTGGCATAGTATTTCTAACAAATTGAGTGGGCTTAACCCAAAGTCTTATCTAATAAGGAAAGGTCATCATAGTCATGTTGGGGTGTGTTTGTGCTTAAAGTGTAACAAAAAAAAAGAGAAAATATAATTCCTAAAAATAAGGAATGTGAACCAACTACAAAACATAAAACGAAAGCAAGTAAAGAAAATCTACTAAAATGCATCTAGGGTTTGGGCTTCCTATTCTCAGTTTACATCTAACGTTTTAAATTCATAAATTAAGTGGATTGACAATTGGTAGAGAGTGTATTCTTATAATTATGCCTACCAATTGTCCGCCCCACTAGATAGCGCCTCTCGACTTATATCTATTCCCAAACCAAGTACTCTTCTTTTGGAACTCATACTTAGCCTCTAATTGAAACTGATCAAGTGAGTTCTTTAATGACCAGTCCATCCTCAACCAAAATTAATCAAAGGGATGGTCAACACTTGAAGAAACAGAGTAATTCAATTAGAATACAATACATTCAACTATTCCAGATAAAGCTTGGAATGTGAATTAGATAATCCAAACTCTAAACTTACTAAAATTAGTCTAAGAAACTCATCAAAGTATTTTAATCAAATACTAGTGAGTAATTAAACCAGCTATTAAAGAAGAAGAAACGAAGGGAAATCGATTAATGAAAGCAGTTATGGAAAAAGCAAGGGAAATTGGAGATTACACATAAAAATATGAACTAAAATAGAAAGTTTAGGCTCCAATCGAAATCACAAAAGTATCCAAAAGCAATAGCAAAACCCTAATTCTAAAATTGCAAGAAAATTGCAAAAGAAAATGCAAGAAATTACAAGGGGAATTAGAGTTGATAAACCATAATTCTACAAATTTGGGAAAGAAAATCCTCAAATTCTCTACCCCTGAAATTATCTCTCTCTAAAAATAGAAATAAAAAGCAGAGAACGAAAAGTGGCTCAAACTTCCTCTCAGAACACTTATTTATAGTGTTAGGCAAAGATAGGCAAGAACACTCCAAAATTCGAGCGAGTCATGGTCAAGGGGCGACCGGGCGGTCTAGACGGCGGTCAATTGAGGGTAACTGGTGGTCCGAGCATTTATCCTTAGATCAAGGCTCCAATCTGTGCCATGGTGCTCGACGTTCCTAGGCATTGAAAAACACATAATGTGCAAGATTAACTCGTAGTTTGAGCATAAATAGAAGATGGTCTGTGCACTCTTGCTCATGTGTGCTCGCTCCTTATTTACCACTCGACCCAATGTCCATTTATTCTAAATTTACTTAAAGAACCATAAAATACCGAAAACTCTATAAATGTAACCAAAACCTACCGTTAACAATAAAACTCTAAGAATGATGAAAAGAGAAAACAAAAATACAATATAACATGACTAAAATAATGCCAAAAATACTGAGAAAAAAGAGCTAAATAACTTCCACACACTTGAGTATTTGCTCGAGCATAACAATCGTGCAATGGAATTTAAGAAGAAAGTAAATGTCCACCTCAAGTATATATCAATCATAGTACTAAGTTAATCACCGACACCTTGAATCGATTTGCATACAAATAAAGATGATGTGGTACAGGGCCAAATAGAATGTTACCCCGCATACTTGACAAATATACAATATCTAAAAATGCTAGTCAAGAAGTACTATTTTATATTTATTTAGTTGTATGATATTCTCATACTATTAATTTATCTTAAATTGTCCTCGAGGTTTCAAGTTCCGATACCTAATATTGAAGATTGTTCTCCTCTAGTGTTCAAGTTATGATGCCTCTCATTGAAGATTATTCCACAATATTTCTCATTATCAGTATTTTATTATGTACATTTAACGTTGAGCAAGCTTCGACTTGTCACTTAAGTTTTTAAAAAAGGTGATTAATCTCATTACTAACTTGCTCACTTAAGTTTTTAAAAAAGGTGATTAATCTCATTACTAATTAGTATCCAATACTATTCTAATAATGGTATCCAATACTACACTTACTTGATAAGTTACACTTAATGTCATTTGACTCAACATAAGGACTCTTTGCTGAGACCGGAGAGTTAACCAAGAACATATAGATCTTATTCATTAGATCCACCCTCATTATCTCTTAAGCAAAACAATTGTTTTAGCAAAACCTATTTTTTTTATACCGAGGTTCCAAGCTTACACCTGACTAGACCTCGGGATAACAACCCCGACATCACAGAACTGCTACCAGTTAAATCGCGAGATGTGTATCCGGCTCTCAGGTTCTTAAATATCCTTAACTACCGTGCACAAGGACTCGTCCCCCAAGTGATTGCTCCATGTTGGACCCCCTCAAATCCAACCGTAGGGTCCCATCGAAATCCGACCTCCCACACTGCCGCTTGAAGCCCTCAATATTTTATTATTACACCAGCGTACCCCGAAGGGCTAGGGTCTCTTCTTTAATCATAGACTGAATAGTCATAAACCCTTGAAAAAATTTTGTCCTCAGAAGGACTCGAATCCGGGTCTCCCACTTGAAGTGGAAGCCCAGTGAACCAAGCTCACTGGTTAAATCACTACGGCTTTATGAGTAGTTTTATTTCAGAAAGGCAATTTAACTTAATATTATTAGGGATATATTTTTATTCACTTGGTTTGATTTATAGTGAACTAGATTTTAGATAATGCATGTAACACCCCCGAGATATTCAAAGTGTATTACAGCGCCGTGGACCCCTACATGGGACCCACCAGGCTAGAACAAGAAAACACCACTCGACTAACCGTCTCGGTTAGCAAGGAAACACATGTTAACAATACAAACATAAAATAACACGCCCGGTGTAACCGGCATAATAAACATCAACTGACAAATATAGTAACTTCAACGAAGAACAATCACAATCCGAAAGGAAAAGCCTAAGTACTCGCGAGTACAATCTATAAGTTTATAATTTGGAAAACATCCATATCGAAAGAGACAATAGAAATAATAAGACTCAATTGCACATCTCAACAACCTTGGCTGGCATCCTCATACTATCCCAGTACCCGTTCGTCTGGCTGAATATAACCTGAAATCCATAACAAGAATTTTCCCAAAACGGGTCCCCAAAGGGGTTAGCAATTACGCTAGTACAAGTATTCAAGACAAACCAATCGCTTACACATTTCATAGTACAATGCACCAAATCATTTCAAAACCAAAACCAGACATGTCTTTTCTGGAAACAAACAGTCAATCATATTTGCCCAGGACCGGGACGAAGCCACAAATCCCACTCGAGGCCTCTAAGGACCCTCCCGAGCTGGCCATATTGTAATACCCGTACTTTTATTGACTGTTTGACCTTACCGTTCTTCCTATTGTTGTCGCTCTGGAAACTCTGAATGTTTTTGTCGATGTTGTAGAGCTTCGCACCTTGTTTGGATCATGTTTTGGGTTGTTTAGACCTTTCGGTACTACTCTGGTCAGTGGAAATAGCGCACGCTAGGTCTAGGCTAACGTACGCTAATTATGCCTGAGTAGCGCACGCTAGCTTTGAGCTGTAGCGCGCGCTAACGGGCCAGACAGGAGAGAGTCAGTAACTTATACTGCTCTCTGGACTAGCAGTTAGCGCATGCTAGGAGTTTGTTAGCGCACGCTATTCGTGGACATTAGCGCACGCTAACACCGTCCGTAGCGCACGCTAACGGGCTGGGGCGGCAGAGACAGTGAGGTTGTCTGACTGACTGGACTATCAGGAAACGTACGGTAGGCTTCGGCTAGCGCACGCTACAAGCATTTCGTAGCGCACGCTATACTGGCACAGCAGCGCACGCTAGGACTCGAGCAGGGCAGAGGACAGTAAGTTCTGGACTCCAGTTTCTGGACATCAACTCCAGTTAGCACACACTAACTATTGGCTAGCGCGCGCTAAGAGTAGTCGAGTAGCGCACGCAACGGATCATCTAATGCACGCTAGCGAGGCTGTCAGAAGCCACTGGACTGACCGGTGACCCCATTAGCGCACGCTAATTCTTAAGCATAGCGTGCGCTAGACTGGGCGAGTATATATTGGACAGTTGACTTCCTTTTCGTCATTTTTTCTCATCTTTCTCATTTTTCGATCGGGAGCAGCGAGTTTCGGCGATTTGGAGAGTTCGGAGACGATCCTTCTTCAGATATCAACATCTTTGGTTGGAGAACAAGGATTTCACAATATCTAATCTATTCTATCGCCCGAATCAAGGTATAAATGCTTAAAATCATATTTTGGGGATTTTTGGGGATTTTCTTAGATTCGTCCGATTTATTCATTTTTGAGATTGAGAACCTCGATATTATGAATTATCTACCTTGTTAAGATGTTTCCCTTATGATTCTATGAATTATTCATGATGGTTCGGACGTAAGAGGGTTTTGGCGATTTTCAAATCCCTAGATGTTTACCCTAGTGGTTTCGTGAATCGTAGGTGGGTTTCGGGAGTTTCTTCGTGTGTTATGAGTATGGATTATTGATTATCATATTCCTTGCGAATCGTTTAGGTTCCGGAAGCACATTCTCGGACCTACCGAACTTGTACTCTTTTCTTTCCGGATTCACGATGTCTCAAAGGCAAGTATATGTGTATGTTAATACGTTCTCGACTTTGAAAGTGAGGTATATGACTTGTAGGATTGTATGTATTCACTCTGGGAGGGTCTGACGGGGACTCAGAGGGTTCTGTTGCTGCTGGTACGGTTCCACAAATAGTTTGGGGTTAACCACTCTGGGAGGGTTCGACGGGGCCTCAGAGGGTTCCGTAGCTACTGGTGCAGTTCCATGGTTAATCGTGTATATTTTGAAATGAGATTTAGTTATTCCGGAATACTAGTCTTGAATTGATGATTTGATGATTACTTTCACTGTATTGTTGAGTAGTATTGTATTTCATATTCGATATACTTGTACTAGCTATTCGACGGCTAACCCCTTTATGGGGGAAATACGTTTTATGTATTTCAGGTTCCAGGAGAGCGGACAGGCAGGTATCGGGTCGGCATGAAGATGATGGGAAAGCGTGATACTGTGTATTAGTTCCGGTTGTATTTTGCGTTCCTCCATTCAGTGTTGTTGTACTGGAATGGTTATTGAATACCTGAGTATTGTCTTTCATCTTTTCTTGATGTTCCGGCCTGTGTTGCCGAAGTATTGAATTGTGTTGTGATGTATTTTGATACGTTGGTAATGGTTTGAATACCATTTGTTTGTCTTTCATTTCATTGTATTCGGATCTCATTAGTCAAGTTTTATAATTCCGCGTATGATTAGCCTTGTGAGTTCCACAGCGGGACTCACGGCGTTGTAATATATCCCGAATAACTTGGGGGTGTTACAGAATATTGTATCAGAGCTTAGGTCTATGAATACCTAGGCTGTCGGTCTTTTGGGTCAATTGAGTCAGCGTTTGTCCACAGTATCACTACCTTGCCATCATCACAGTGCGACCGGTACTTGTAAGACCTCTTATCTTTCTGGTGTTTTCTTAACTGTTTGTTTATAAATTAGTATTTTTGAGAGTTGGTCACTTCGTTGACGTGCGATTGAATGGTACTTACGTGCTTTGTGTATGCTTCAGTATGTCTGCTGGTAGGGGACAAGGATGTGGTCGAGGTCGTGGTCGTGGGCGTGGACGAGGACGTGGCGCGGCCATTTCCCTCAGTTCTGTTGCAGGGTCGACCAATCCCAGTTTATCAAACTCGGTGCATCCTGATACCGAAAGTCAGCATGACCAGTCGACGGGCCAGGGAAACAGCGCAGATGCTGGAGTTGGGAACGCCCTTCAACAATTGGCTAACCAGATGACCATTTTAGCCCAAACCGTACAGCTGATAATCCGAACCCGAACGTGGATGACTTGCTTCAGAATGTAATCCGTATGCACCCTCCACAGTTTGGTGGTGCCACCGACCCGCTAAATTTGGAGGATTGGCTAGCGGAGTTAGAGAAGGTATTCGAAGCGGTTGATTGGCCGAAGGCGAGGAAGGTACCGACTGCCCAGTACTTCCTTACCAAGGAAGCCGCTACGTGATGGAAAGTTATCAAGCCATAGGATCATGTTGATACCTGGGAGGAGTTTAAAGATCTCTTAGAGGCCGAGTTTTGTCCTTGGCCAGTGCGAGAAGGCCGAATCCGGGCCTTTTTCGAACCTAAACCGCAGAATATTCCTGTTTCGCAGGCAATCGTAGAGTACAACCAACAATTGATCCACGTGAAGGATCAAGTGCGAAACGAGCGTGATAAAATCCGTTACTTCGACATGCGTATGAATTTGGACTTACGGCGGTACATGGCCGGATTTGCTTGCACCACCTTGAAGGAATACCAAGACAGGGCTTTGGCCCATGACATGTTAAGCCCCGACAACGATACCACCGAAGAACCGAAGAAGCAGAAGATCGTGGGAAATTTTTCAGGCTCTAAGAGTGACAACTTTCAGAAGACTCAGACGACTAACCGTTCTGCTGGACAGTCATCCCGTTCTGCTAAAGGAAAGAAGAGTTTCTGATCTACACAGGACACATCAACTCGCCCGATAACCTATTTCAATTGTGGTCATCCAGGCCACATTAGTGTGGAGTGCAACTTCCCACCCCTGAGGTGCTATACTTGTGGACAAATGGGGCATAGAGCAGTCTATTGCCCTGAACGGGATCAGACCTTGGGCACTCGGGCTTCAGCCCCAACGTCTAAAAATCAGAATGTAAGTCGAACAACCAACTTGGCATTAACAATCAAGTTACGGCGGGCGGGATAGGGCCGAATCTTTGGCGGAGGAAACTCTAGCGTCGGTCCGGTACAACTACGAATCTATGAGATGCATCGAACAGACGAACCCGACGCAGCGGTGGCTTCAGGTACCATTCATATTTTATCTCATCGAGTTTGTGTATTTTTTGATATGGGTGCTACACATTCTTTCATTTCCTTGGAGTGTGTACGTCGTTTGAATATAACTTGTATGACTGCTTGTGATCCCTTCATTGTGAAACTACCTAGCGGGGATAGAATTGTGGGAAACCGGGAGATTAGAGGTTTTCCGGTGATGATAGCCAGCTTAGAGTGGTTATCAAATTTGATTGTAGTCGATATGGAAGGCGAGGATGTGATCCTTGGCAAAGATTGGCTTGATAGTCACCAAGCGATTATGAATTACCGTACTAAGGTTATCACCATGATGACTGAAGACGGATTCGAGTACTCATTTTTGGGATGTAAGACGGGAGAACCTAAGTTGCTTATCAGCGCCATGAAGACCGTAAAACTTTTGAATAAAAGTTGCACGGACTTTTGGTGTTATGCTTTGAAGATGGAAGGAAATGAAGTCGATTTCTCTTTGATTCCGGTTATTAATGAGTACCCCGATGTCTTCCCAAACGACCTCCCGGGGTTACCTCCAGATCGAGAGATAGAATTTTCTGTGGATTTAGAGCCTGATGCGGCTCCGATTTCTAAGGCACCTTATCGGATGGCACCTTCCGAAATGCAAGAATGGAAGAGTCAATTGGGAGAACTATTGGAGAAAGGGTACATCAGACCGAGCGCTTCGCCTTGGGGCGCACCTGTTCTTTTTGTGAGAAAGAAGGATGGTTCACTACATTTATGCATCGACTACCGTGATCTAAATAAAGTGACCATTAAGAACAAGTATCCCTTGCCTCGTATAGATGATTTATTTGATCAATTGTAGGGAGCTGCAGTTTTCTAAAAAATTGATTTGAGATCGGGGGTACTACCAGCTCAGGGTGAGAGAGTCCGACGTTCCGAAGACTGCATTTCGGACGAGATATGGGCATTATGATTTTGTAGTCATGCCTTTTGGATTGACTAATGCACCGGCAGTATTCATGCAGCTAATGAACAAGATATTCATCGAGTACCTCGACAGGTGTGTAGTCGTCTTTATTGACGACATCTTGATCTATTCTCGAGATAAGGAGGAATATGCCCGACACTTGCATTTGATATTAGACATTTTGAGAACCGAGCACCTCTATGCAAAATTCTCGAAATGTGAGTTTTGGTTGGAAGAAGTTATGTTTCTCGGCCATGTGATTTCGGCCGAATGGGTTCGTGTAGACCCGCAAAAGATTGAGGCAGTGCTAGATTAGGTACCATTTAAAAATGTTAAAGAAGTTCGTAGCTTTTTGGGCCTTGCTGGATATTACCGTCGGTTTGTCGAGGGGTTTTCAAAACTCACTCGGCCACTCACTCCAGAAGACAGAAAAATTTGTTTGGACAGACGAGAGACAACAAAGCTTCGATGAGCTGAAGAGACGTTTGACCTCCGCGCCGATTCTGACTTTACCACATGGTAGTGATGGATTTACCGTATATAGTGATGCTTCAGGTCAAGGTCTCGGATGTGTACTTATGCAACATGACAAGACGATAGCTTTTACGTCACGACAACTGAAGCCGTATGAGATGAACTATCCTACTCACGATCTAGAGTTGGCCGCGATTGTTTTCGCACTTAAGATTTGGCGGCATTATTTGTATGGTTCTCCATGTCGGATCTATACCGACCACAAGAGTCTGAAGTACATTTTCAGTCAGAAAGAGCTGAATATGAGACAGAGACGTTGGTTAGAATTTATAAAGGATTACGACTTGGAAATTCTATACCACCCAAGAAAAGCAAATGTCGTCACGGATGCTTTGAGCCGCAAATCAGCATCGCTTCAGATACTCGAGGTTCTTACACCTCAAACAAAGATGATCTAATTGAGAAAGGAATAGAGGTTTGGCTTCAGAGAGTACAAGGACAGTTGTGTACTCTCGAAATTACTTCGTCCTTGGTTGACGACATCAAAGGGAAACAGTAGAGTGACCCGATGATTTCCCAACTGAAGGAAGATGTAATCAAAGGAAAAGCCCCTGGATTCATGGTTCATGAGGATAGTATTTTAAGATTTCAGGATAGGCTTTGTGTTCCGAATAATCTAGAACTGAGGCAGAGAATTCTCCGAGAGGCTCATGCAACGCCTTACTCAATCCATCCCGAAACGAGTAAGATGTACAAAGATTTAAAGCGAAATTTTTGGTGGAATAATATGAAGAATGATGTCACGGAGTTTGTGCTTCGATGCTTGACGTGTCAACAAGTAAAAATTGAACATCAACGACCGGCGATATTGTTGAAACTGCTTCCTATTCCCGAGTGAAAATGGGAGGATATTTCTATGGACTTTATCAATGGGATGCCGGTAACTAGAACTGGAATGAATATGAATTGGGTAATCGTCGATCGGTTGACCAAGTCTGCTCACTTTCTAGGTATTAAGGATACTTGGGGATCGGAGAGATTGGCTCGAACTTTTATAGCTGAAATCGTGAGATTGCATGGTGCCCCTAAGATCATTGTTTCCGATCGAGATGGTCATTTTATATCACATTTTTGGCAGGCCGTTCACTAGGCTTTGGGTAATGAGTTGAAATTGAGCGCATCTTTTCATCCTCAGTCAGACGGTCAGATGGAGAGGACGATTCAAACGTTGGAAGATATGTTACGGGCTTGTGCCCTATACTGGAGTAATGATTGGGAGCTTCACTTGTCGTTGATCGAGTTTGCCTACAATAATAGTTGGCATACGTCAACCAAAATGGCACCGTTCGAGGCACTTTACGGTAGGCGGTGTATATCGCCATTATGTCGGGACAAGGCTTCGGAGCTAGTCGGAACAGAATCGGATATGCTATTGGAAACTAAAGAGAAGATTTCCATTATTCGGGACCGGTTGTTGACCACCCAGAGCCGTCAGAAGTCTTATGCTGATACTCGTCGTCGACCTTTGGAATTCAAAGTGGGAGACCATGTTCTACTCAAAGTGTCGCCGACCAGAGGAGTTTTCCGCTTCGGGAAGAAGGGGAAACTTAGTCCGAGGTATATCGGACCATTCGTGATTTTGGACAGGGTTGGAGATTTAGCTTATCGCTTGGCATTGCCTCCAACTTTGAGTCATGTCCATAGTGTTTTTCATATATCTCAGTTGAGGAAATACGTGCCGGACCCAAGTCATGTTATTAACTATAGTGAGATTGACGTAGCCGAGGATGTTACCTTTCCGGAGGTGCCGATGAAGATCCTTGAACATCGTGAGAAGCAACTTCGGCACAAAACCATTCCATTGGTTAAAGTGCAGTGGTCAAGACATGGGGTCGAGGAAGCGACTTGGGAGACGAAAGAGAGGATGCGATCGAAATACCCCGAACTTTTCATTTCTAAAGCTTCGGGACGAAACTTCTTTTTAGAAGGGGAGAATGTAATACCCGTACTTTTATTGACTGTTTGACCTTATCATTCTTCCTATTGTTGTCGCTCTGGAAACTCTGAATGTTTTTGTCGATGTTGTTGTAGAGCTTCACACCTTGTTTGGATCATGTTTTAGGTTGTTTAGACCTTTCGGTACTGTTCTGGTCAGTGGAAATAGCGCACGCTAGGTCTAGGCTAACATACGCTAATTATGCCTGAGTAGCGCACGCTAACGGGCCAGACAGGGGAGAGTCAGTAACTTATACTGCTCTATGGACTAGCAGTTAGCGCACGCTAGGAGTTTGTTAGCGCACACTATTCGTGGACATTAGCGCGCGCTAACACCGTCCGTAGCGCATGCTAACGGGCTGGGTCGGTAGAGACAGTAAGGTTGTTTGACTGACTGGACTATCAGGTAACATACGTTAGGCTTCGGATAGCACACGCTACAAGCATTTCATAGCGCACGCTATACTGGCATAGCAGCGCACGCTAGGACTTGAGTAGGGCAGAGGACAGTAAGTTCTGGACAACAGTTTCTGGACATCAACTCCCAGTTAGCGCACGCTAGCTATTGGCTAGCGCGCGCTAAGAGTAGTCAAGTAGCGCACGCAACAGATCATCTAACGCACGCTAGTGAGGCTATCAAAAGCCGCTGGACTGACCGGTGACCCCATTAGCGCACGCTAATTCTTAAGCATAGCGTGCGCTAGACTGGGCGAGTATATATTGGACAGTTGGCTTCCTTTTCGTCATTTTTTCTCATCTTTCTCATTTTCCGATCGGGAGCAGCGGGTTTCGGCAATTTGGAGAGTTCGGAGATGATCCTTCTTCAGATATCAAGATCTTTGGTTGGAGAATAAGGATTCCACAACATCTAATCTATTCTATCGCCCGAATCAAGGTATAAATGCTTAAAACCCTATTTTGGGGATTTTTGGGGATTTTCTTAGATTCGTCTGACTTATCCATTTTTGAGATTGAGAACCTCGATATTATGAATTATCTACATTGTTAACAATTTTCCCTTACGATTCTATGAATTATTTCATGATGGTTCGGACGTAAGAGGGTTTTGGCGATTTTCAAATCCCTAGATGTTTACCCTAGTGGTTTCGTGAATCGTAGGCGGGTTTCGGGAGTTTCTTCGAGTGTTATGAGTATGGATTATTAATTATCATATTCCTTGCGAATCATTTAGATGCCGGAAATACGTTCTCGGACCTACCGAACTTGTACTCTTTTCTTTCCGGATTCGCGATGTCTCAAAGGCAAGTATATGTGTATGTTAATACGTTCTCGACTTTGAAAGTGAGGTATATGACTTGTATGATTGTATGTATTCACTCTGGGAGGGTCTGACGGGGCCTCAGAGGGTTCCGTTGCTGCTAGTATGGTTCCACGAATAGTTTGGGGTTAACCACTCTGGGAGGGTTCGACGGGGCCTCAGAGGGTTCCATTGCTGCTGGTGCGGTTCCATGGTTAATCGTGTATATTTTGAAATGAGATTTAGTTATTCCGGAATACTAGTATTGAATTGATGATTTGATGATTACTTTCACTGTATTGTTGAGTAGTATTGTATTTCATATTCAATATACTTGTTCTAGCTATTCGACGGCTAACCCCTTTATGGGGGAAATACGTTTTATGTATTTCAGGTTCCAGGAGAGCGGACAGGCAGGTATCGGGTCGGCATGAAGACTATGGGCAAGCGTGATACTGTGTATTAGTTCCGGTTGTATTTTGCGTTCCTCCATTCAGTGTTGTTGTACTGGAATGGTTATTGAATACTCGAGTATTGTCTTTCAGCTTTCTTGATGTTCCGGCTTGTGTTGCCGAAGTCTTGAATTGTGTTGTGATGTATTTTGATACGTTGGTAATGGTTTGAATACCATTTGTTTGTCCTTCATTTCATTGTATTCGGATCTCATTAGTCAAGTTTTATAATTCCGCATATGATTAGCCTTGTGAGTTCCACGGCGGGACTAACGGCGCTGTAATATATCCCGAATAACTTGGGGTGTTACACATATCATAAAACAAATCTAGCACATGCATCGCCTAGGACCGGGACGAAGCCACAAATCCCACTCGTGGCCTCTAAGGACCCTCCCGAGCTGGCTAGCTAAACAAACTCATGAATCCAGGGCTAATACCATTGTATTCCCTCCGTGGCCCCGTCGGACCCTCCCGAGGTGAGCAAATCACACACAATATACATTACCATTTCACGTTAAGCATAAAGGTTTCCAAAAATACTTGCCTTGAGTAATTGACGACGACACGAACGGAAGGAATCAAATACGATCTCTTAGAACCGAAGAAACCGAACCTAACGATTCGAAGAATACAATCACAATCATTTCTAAATGAATACGGAATTGGAATACACCCGAAAACCCGCCTACGATTCATGTATATTCGTATAAAAACAACAATGAGGGCGGACCACAATCAAACCCTCTCAATTACGTAAAAACCACGAAATATACCATGAATTCGTAGGGAAACCAAGAATACCAACAAGATTAATCATATTCATCATGAATTAATCAACAAAACGGAACAAATAGGACAAAAACGCGAAAACCCCCAAATCTCCCCAAAAGTAGGGTTCTAGAGATCTAACCTTGATTCGCCGGATCAAAGGATGTTATAGGATGATTAATCAATGATATAAGCTCTAGAACTTCGTGTATTCATTGTTTAACAACATGGCTTCGCTTCTTCCGAAACTCCAGCCGCGGACAGAAAAGAAAGGAAATGAAAAACGAGTGAAAATGCGACTGCTCTGTCACATTTATACTGGGCCGGACTAGCGTGCGCTAGCCTTCCCGGACTACGTGCGCTATCGACCAGTATCGGCCTAGAACCCTCGGCCGAGGCCCGCACGACCGGGCACTGCTGACAAAACCTGTCGACCGAGACATGCCCGCCCGACCCCGATAGCGTGCGCTCTGCGAAAGCTAGCGCGCGCTAGCCGACTTGTCCAGAACCCCCTGGACTAAACTGCTCGGCCAGGTAACGTGCGCTAGCCGGGCCGACACAGGCGCTTACACTGCCGGTTAGCGTGGCGCGATCGATCAGAAGCGTTCGCTATGCCGGTTCTGCGCTGCCGCCGGCCAAGGCTGCCAAGACTTCCGATGCCGCACTGCCCGTCTGGGCCAAAGGTTTCACCACATGACCCGACAACTCGATTTCCAAAAATGCACGGAACGACCACGACGAAATGCTCGTGGACAGCATCAACGATCCGAAATGAAAACGTAATGTAACAATTAATCATACGCGACCAAGAAAAAGGTCGAGACAACAAATACGGATAGGGATATTCATAACTTTTAGGAAATTGCAAAATGGCCCAAAATGTCCGAAAATCACGATACGTGATTGAATAGCCAAACCGAAGTTCACAACACGTCTAACAAAGTAAACGGACTTACGGAAAACTCGAAACAACAATTTCAAATGAAATTCACAAAAATCAAACTCAAGTGCGGAAAAGTCGCTAAGAAGCATGGAACTCAACAAAACGATACCGAAATAAACTCGAATGTCAAAAAGTGTAGAATTAATCATTCTCGAAATGACGAAACGGTCACAAACGAGCCGTCAAAACGAACTCTCGCCAAAAAAGAAAATTACCAAAAATCGAAATTATGAATATTACAACATACACAGAAATTACACACATACATAGCATCAAACAAGCAATATATGAAAGTGATAAAGTGAACTTGGTATGGCCCCTTAAATTCTAAGGAGATCTCTAGGATTTCATCTTTGAAGTTGGATCACACTCCCCATTGTCCACCAACGGCTCACAATCTCCAGTCATTGGAATTTCATAGATTTAATGGTACGTGGACCACGTAAAATAAAAATTTAAGATTCAAATATTATTGAATCGGTATACAGACTATAAAACCCAATAAATAGTTCACTTGCCTTAAAACCTTTAAATGGTCGATTAAATCGATATGCAAGCCGTAAAACCAAATAAATTGTTCATAGTAAAATCCTTAGATGGCCATACTAGTCAAGAAATTCCATACACTGAATCTCAATCTAAAGAGTATTACCAACCACTCATTAATTGTGAATGGCCTAATACAATTATAATATATAATTTAAATAAAGCATATATTATACAAAAAAACAATTAATTCATTCAGTTCTAAATCATTAACTTAAGTAAATAAATTAGTATTTATTTTTAATTAATTAATTCTAAGTTGGTTAATTGATTTGAAATTCAACTGGTATATAAAAATCAACGAGCTCACCTAGTATCTGGATTAACTTAGTCCTTTTATTTTAGACCTTCTTTACAAATTCAATTGTTATTTGGGTGGGTTTGTCTCAAAAGTCAAAACTTATGAAATCAACTTCTTCAAACCTTTTAACTACGTACCCTAATTATGGACCCCGAATTTTCTCCCCCGCCCCCCACCTGCCCCACCAGCCACCACCCACTGCCGGAACCACCAGACACCCCGCCGCCACCCCTTCTAACATCAACCTCTCCCATCCAGACCCCCGTAATAACCCCCTAGTGCCCCAGGACATCCCCCTGTAACCCCAGCGTCCCCAAACCCCACCCCCAACCCTCCCCATCATCAGCACACATCACCCCCGCCCCCCGCCCCGGTTCATGGATACCCGAAGAAGTCATACAGGGACTCAGTCTTAGGAGCACAAACGCCCTCCATGTCACTACCCAAGGAGCCCACCGAGGACTGGCTGAGCATGGGCGACATCATAGTTGACTCCTCAGACCCGTCCTTCCCGAAGATCACCCTCTCACAGCACGTCATTACGCAGTTGGACGTGCCATGGAGGCAGTCAGTCATAGTCAAGGTCCTAAGTCGAATGGTCGGATTCAGAGCCCTCCAGACCATATTGCATCAACTTTGGAGCCGGAGAGGCTCAATCAGATTGGTAGACCTTCCTCATGACTACTTCTTGGTTTCTTTCGCTGATGACAGGGACCTTGAGAATGCATTAACAGGTGGTCCATGGATGTATTTAGACCACTACCTGATGGTCCGGCCTTGGAAACCCAATTTCGTTCCCTCACAGAAAGGGATCAATAGGACATGGGTTTGGATTAGGATCCCTGACCTACCCATTAGGTTCTACAATAACAACCTACTGCCATGTGTGTCCACCCTGATTGGAAAACCAGTGAGAACGGACCCCAACACCGAGGAGAAGCTCCATGGTCAATTTGCCAGAATTTGTGTGGAAGTCGATCTCTCTAAACCACTTATCGGCCAAATTGGTATAGAAGGGATGACTTTCAAAGTAGAGTACGAAGGCCTCTATGTCATATGTTATCACTGTGGTTGCTATGGACACCTTAAGGAAGCCTGTCCGCATGGAATTGTTGTTGGTCAAGAAGGTCTTCCAGCAGCGGCGGCGGATGGTGGCAACCCAGTCCCTCAGGTAAAACCTAACGTTGACCCCTCCAAAAACCCTAATCAGTAGGTTCCCAATCCCCAAACCCCGAGCACCACCCTTGGCCCTTGGATGGTTGTCACCAAAAAGGGCAAACCAGCCAGACCCCTCATGCTTAGCCTAGAAAGCCTTGCTACTAATAGATTCCAATCCCTTATCCCGACTGAGAAATCTGACAACACTTATGTTCCAATTGCTGCCCACTCCGCGGGCCGATCCCGAACTTTTGAAAGCCCCTTTAGATCCAACCGAACTAATACAACCAATCCCACAAAAACCAAAAACCCGCTAACCCACAGAAACCCCTAACGCCTGCCCAGCCCAAATCGAACCCCACCCCGAAATCTAAAAGAGCCCGTCAGAATGAAATCATCTTGAAACCCAAGCTAAATGAGGCTTTTGAGAGGGTGAAATAGAATATTGAAAACCATAACCCCAACATTATTGACAAGGCCACGTTAGTCACCCCCCTCCCCAAACAGTCCAACCACCCCACTTGCCACCACCAACACCATGCCCACCAATCAAACCTCCTCCACCCTGGGACTGGGTTTATCCCGACATCAATCTGATCCACCGGATAGGAACACTAAGTTGAAAGGAGTACTAGTACAAGAGTAAAATGCTCCACAGGTTGGGAGGTCTCCCCACCCATCTCCCCAGTCTCATGCGCATGATAAGGGCCCTGGCCAGGCCGACATGGAGGAAGCCTAATGGCATTCTCCTACTAACCCCTCCCCCAATTATTGTTTATGGGTCTTAAAACTATAGTATGGAACTATTGCGGAGCCAAGAAACCCGGTTTCCTTAGAGCTCTGAAGTACCTCATGAAAATTCATCACATTAGATTGATTGCACTCCTCGAAACTCAAGTAAGTGGCATCACCGCTGACCAGATTTGCCAGAAAATCGGTCTCCACTCATTCCGTGTTGAAGCCGTAAGAAGGAGAGGAGGAATACGGCTGCTCTGGGATGACGATATCACTGTCGACATTCTTCAGACAGATGACTGCTTCATCCACTCTGAAATAAAGTACCAAAACCAGGAAGCCTCCCTCCTCACCGTAGTATATGCCCTCCCCCCGGTCACGGTCCAGGAGGAGTATTGGAGGAAGATCGCTGACTTAGCCCCACCAAATCAGTTCCCTTGGCGATTTCCAGGGACTTCAACTCTATAACCAAACTGGAGGAATGGAAAGGGGGCTCCGGAGGACTTTGAATTCAAGATAAGAGACTAGCCGATTGTCAACAACCATGGGCTCATTGACCTGGGTTACATAGGATCCCCCTTCACATGGTATAGAGGCACAGGAGGGAATGAGAAGGTCTCGAAGCGACTGGATCATGTATTATGCAATGAAGAATGGAGACTCAGGTGGTCCGAGGGTACCGTCCAACACTTGACGAGACATCAATCGGACCACTCCTCCATCCTCACCCATTATTCTGAGTCAAGTTGTTGAAACCCGCAACGATGACCGTTCAGATTTCAAGCAGCATGGACTTCCCATCCTAGCTTTCAAAAGGTGGTCCACTCTGCCTGGAGATCGGAAAACGCCATTGAAGAGGCTCTTGAGAATCTGAAAGATGAACTCAAAGTATGGAACACCAAAGTGTTTGGTAACATCCACTGGCGGAAGAAACATCACTATGTTTGACTGCTAGGCTTGCATAAAGCTCTTGACAACAGACCGAACAAAGGGCTAATCGATTTGGACAAGAATATAAACAGGGACTTGGAGCAACTCCTTTAACAAGAAGAGCTCATGTGGCTCCAAAAGTCAAGAGTGCGCTAGATAGCTAATGGTGACCGTAACACCAAATATTTCCACACAACTACAATTATGAGAAGACAAAGAAACAAAATTAAGGGCCTGAAAGATGATGCTAGTAATTGGACCACAACTAAACCCCATCTTGAGGAACATGCCCTCAGTTACTACAAAACCCCTTACTCGAGGGAGGAGGACGCCACCTCTAGTGATCTGCCGAAAGGTCACTTCCCGGACTGGACTCGGTAGGAAATTGAAGTGGCCTCTAGACTAGTCACCACACACGATGTCTACTAGTCATTATTCTCTATGGCCCCGTTAAAAGCACCCGGGTTAACGGCTTTTAGGCTCTGTTCTTTCAATGTTGCTGGAGCTCTGTTGGCAACTCGTTGGTATCCTACATCCGGGGGGTTTTTGACACCGACGCACTACTAGAAAAACTCAATGAGACCCTCCTAGTACTTATCCCCAATGTCCCAAGCCCCGAATCTATCCAGCAATTTAGACCCATCAACCTTTGCAATGTGGCTTACAAGATACTGACCAAACACCTAGTAGCCCAAATAGAACACAAATTGCCTTCCCTCATTTCGCCTGCCCAGGGTAGCTTTTGTTAGGATTGTATATATCAAAGCATATTTTATGCTTGTATTACCTAATTTCGGGTCTTTATCTATGAGAATATTTAATTCATTTTATCACACGTTTTGCACATTTATTCACGCTATGGTTATTCAAATGTTGTCTAAATTACTTTATATTGTAGATAATGTGGTGTGTCGAGTCACACAGAAGATCACATTATCGGTCCCTTATATAGTAATAATTAGTTCACAATCTATATAACATTAGACTGTTATGTGAGAGGTTGTAATATATGCTTGAGATTGGTTGGTCTTGACCATTAGCATATATTAGCATATTCGGTATACGTTGAACAGGATCGAGGTAAGATAAATTCTTCTGTACTGACTATAAGAAGAACGTACATCTCATACAATTATTATTTCTTAATTCTAGTGATTAATATTTAATTATATATATTTAATATTTATTGCTTTGATTTATCATGGGTGAGAGCCAAAATGATTGACTCAATATGCTCGATATTTTGGCCAATATTATTATTTATATGATAATTAATATTATAGATAGAAATCGTGTCCCGACAAGTCGGGTTGATCATGTCCCTTGAGGCACTCGAAAGAATTATTATATTAAACCCTGCAGGTGGAATTAATTTTCCGATATAATAATAAAGCTCGAGTGGTATACTCATGTATTACATATTAATTAATTAAAAGCTGTCAGTAGCTTAAATTAATTAATGGACATGGAATCTCTTAAATATGGGAAATAATTAATTCAAAAGGAGCCCAATTTCGTAATTTGGGATTTTGGTAGGAAGTGCAATATCAACTTATTAGTGGACTAAGTTGGTATTAATAGATTCATTATATTAGGAAGAGTCCTAATATTGGTAAGATGAGATCTATTGAGAGTCCTTACCTTATCCTCCTTAAGGTCCCTAGAGTAGCCCAAAACACCTACAAATAGGACGACATAAAGGGTGGCGATTTTTTCACCATTATTGAACAAGAAATTTTGATTTTTTCATACTTTGTGTTTGATTGTGGATCTTGACTTGTGTCTTGGATTCCACAATTGAGCTAACACGGTATTTTTCTAAATACTTAAATATTCAAGAAAAATAGAGAGAAAAATTCGTAAGTGTTCCGGGAAACCCTTTCCTTGTTGGTGTCTTACCTAATACTGGTTGTAGGGGATAGAGTTATGGAAGGTTCTAGACTCTTCCAGAGGTAGTAGGATCCTGTTAGATGTCTTACCTTAACTAGGAATCCTATGTATGGAAGGACTCTCATTGTAATGCCTATATAAAGGCCCCTCTATTCATTGTTATCAATACAATTAATTTGCTGTCTTTTACTTTCTCCTCAAACACGTTATCAGCACGTAACTCGAACGAAAAAAAAAAGAGAGAAGAAAATCGGCCAGCAGCCGCCGCCCACAGCCACCGCCAGCCACCGCCGACTGCCCAGTTGCTGCCGCCGCCAGCCATCGCCCACTCGCTGTCAGCCGCCGCCGCTCGCAGCCACCACCGCCGAGCACCGCCGCCGCCGCCAAGCGCGCCGTCGCCAAGTTGTCGCCAGCCGCCGCCGCCGAGCACCGCGCTGCGCTACCTGGCCCGCCGCTCTACCAGCCGCCGCGGACCGCTCTAGCCGAAAAGCCGTCGCCGATCCAGTCCAGCCGGGAAGCCATCGCCGATCCAGTCCAGCCGGAACATCACCGCCGGACCACCGTCGCCGACCGCCGCCAACCGCCACTGACCACCGCCGCTGGCCAGCTCCAGCCCAGCCAAGTCCGACCCGGTTCTGAATCTCGGACCAAAACCCGAACATCAACTTATCTTCGGAAGCCGCCAAAATTGTGCCTCTAGTTTCACGTCGTCGCATCGAGTACCAACCGGTAGATCGAAGCACACCACAAATTCAGCACGTGCCTAATTTTATAATCGAGGTAATTATCTGACTTGTCCCTATTTCAATTCTCTCCTTTTGGGAATTTTTCTTTTGGGACATGGGTCATTGGGTTCTTTATCTCCCACGCTACTTTCCGGTGGATGAGACCGCGAGAGAAGTCGGTATCTTTGCGTGTCAAAGAAAACTGTGTGACGGTCCTGGGGGAGTCACGGAATTGTTGAAAGTCGATACTTGTGGTTGTTGCATACACCACGTATCTGGGTGCGATCTGATATCGCCGTTTTTTGTCGACTTTACTAAACAACAATTAAGGGAAGTAAATCGAGTAACGGTTATGTTACACGCTTTTAAAAGCATCGATTGTGACCGTTTACATTGTCACTGAAAATCCAACAAGACTAACTTACTCTTGTTTATATCTTGTAGATGGCACAAAGCTCCAATGTTCATCCGGAGTTCGACATCCTTGACCATGCTGGTAAGGAGTACCATAGGTAGGTCTCAGACGTTCGCTTGGCGTTCGTCGGTAAGATATTTACCACCACCATCTTTCCCTCTAACGAGCCTACCGCTCAAGAACCGAGCGAGGAAACCAAGGCTAATGCACTGATGTACTTGCGTAGACATATACATCCGTTGTTGAAAAAGTGTTATATGAATTTGCAAACCCCCAAAGAACTATGGGATACCCTCGGACAACGATTTAATAATGTGCATGATCAGCACTTCCCCGAATTGCAACTTCAGTGGGAGCAAATCCGATTTTTGGATTATGCGAATGTGGAGGCCTATAATCAAGCTATCCTCGATCTTCGCGCTGATCTTGGTTTTTGTGGTGTCAAGAAGTCTGATCAAGATTTGATCGAGAAGACTCTTAACACGTTTCCCATGGGAGCAAGTGTGATTGCTCATCAGCTGCGCGTTGCCTATGAGGAAGGGAGAATTAAAAATTTTAGTGACCTTATCTCCCACCTCGCGAAAAAAGAAAGGCACTATGAGATTATTCTCAATAGCAATGCGCGCCCAGCTAGTACGAAGCCGATTCCGGAAGTGAATCAGGCTACCCACAGGAAGGCACCACAACAAAATAGAAAAGACAACGCTACTCAGTTTTTGCAAGCACCACGGGTGCATGACTCGAGCAAGCGAGGGAAAAGACGAGGTCGTCGTTCTAATGTGTGGAAGAAGCAAGGTGGCTCGGCCGCGGGACCTAGTGGAACCAACCACGTGTACCGCCTCCTGCCGCCGGGATTGGAACCACTCCAAAGAAAGGCCGGAATTGCTATACTTGCGGATCGAAGAAGCATACTTACCGCAATTGCAAGGCGCCAAAGAACATCCAAGCTTACTACAAGCACTATAAACAGTACTTGACTCAAGAGTCAAATTACATGGAGGAAGATAATGAGAATACGGAGGTGAACCATACTGAGATCCCTCCTCTCACCATTGCGGACAAAGACCAACATATGGATGTTGCCGACTTTGACTAGATCATTGTATTTTGACTAGTTTTATGCTTTGGTTATTTTTGTCTTGTTTCTAGTTTCCGAGAACTACTTTGGATTTTCATGAATGTAATAAAGTTGGCGATGATGAATAAAATTCTTTTAATTGCTGTGATTGTGCAAAAACGAATTTTATTTTTCCCTTCGAAAGCATGTTTGGTTTATCACAAAACAATTGCTCAGTAAATGAATTGCTTGGTTAAATTGATACATTGGTTGATTTCATCAAAATTTTTGATCAAGACTAGGCGCATCCTCCTTGGTATTTGTTTATGCTTTGAAAGTTCAAACGGAATAAGTGGTTTTTAAACAGCCTTAACTGTACCGACATTCCTACTTTCTCTGCAAGTCTACCAAGTTGGAGTTACCGAAAGGATCATTAGCTGAGATATAAATCGAACACCAAGATGCGTTTTGAAGTATTTAAACGCTCCTATGGCCATATTACCATAGTATTGTATCAACAATAATGCCTTTGAAAAAGGCTTCAACCTTGCTCTATCACTCAACAATAGGGAAATACCAAAATAGCAACTTGAAACGAGCACTGAGATTTAAGTTTAATGATCCAGAAAGTGCACGACCTATGGACAGAAAGATACGGAAGTCTAGTTTCCAGAACAACTTACCGTTCGTCCATAGCCTTCTTAACGAAGAAGTTATTGCTGTTTTAGTGAACAAAGGTCAAGCTGTGTGGAAATTATTTCCAGCGATTGTGCTAACTTTGATCCTAATTGACTTGGTCGAATTTCCCCAAACTCGAAGTTAATGAGTTTTCGCTATGTCTTTAATCACAAGACTAATCGAGTTTCATGTCTTATTGTAGATGTCTCATGGCGAAATTGAGTGCCTTGCTGATAGTGGAACAACCCACACTATTCTTCGGAATAGGCAATTATTCAAAGATATTGTGCCATATATATCCTCAGTGACAACAATGATTGGTTCCTCCCAAGTAATTCAAGGGAGGGGACCTGCTCATTTCTTGCTACCTAATGGTACGCATATTAATGTCACAAATGCTCTCTATGCCCTAAGAGCAAACCGAACCTTGCTAAGTTTTAGGGACATCCGTGCCAACGGTTATCACCTTGATACACATTGTGAGAATGGGACCGAATTTTTGTGTGTTACTCTGGCAGAATGCGGAAGACGCCGCGTTCTCGAGAAACTAATGAGTCTAAGTAGTGGTTTATACCAGACTACAATAAGGGTTATTGAATGCTATGCTGTGAGTCACGAACTGTGTGATTCCGAAGCATACCAACTATGCCATGACCGACTCGGTCACCCTGGACGCGACATGATGATTCGCAGTTTGAAAAACTCACATGGTCATCCGTTTTTCAAGTCCAGAAAATGATTGGAAGCACCACTCGATATCGACATTGATGTGAGTGAGCTTGATACCGTATCACCGGGACTAAAGATCGCACGCCCTGATAAGGTTGACGATGCATCTTTCGTAAATCCCGAGGCTTCCGTGGCAATTTCCAATGCCCATAACTCGTTTTGCAAAGACTGTTCACTAGCAAAGTTGATACACTCTCCGTCCTTTGCTAAAGACTCAACACAAAACATTCGCTTCTTACAAAGAATTCAAGGGGACATATGTGGACCTATTCAGCCAGAGTGCGGACCATTTAGATACTTTGTGGTTCTGGTTGATGCATCGATGCGATGGTCACACGTCGCTCTGCTATCCACAAGAAATGCTGCATTTGCTAAACTCCTAGCACAAATCATCAAGTTATGGGCTAACCACCCCGACTTCCCAATCTCGTCATTAAGATTGGACAATGCTGGTGAGTTTACGTCAAAGTCTTTTGACGACTATTGCATGTCGATTTGGATTGAAGTTGAACATCCCGTCCCCCATATTCATTCACAGAATGGCCTTGCCGAGGCTATGATTAAGCGGTTACAGCTTATCGCCCGAGCATTGGTATTGCGCACCAACTTACCGATTTCTGCCTGGGGTTATGCAATTTAGCATGCGGCTATACTTATTCGCTTTCGACCCACTGCCAATCAACCGTTTAGTCCTTACCAGTTGGTAACTGGATATGAGCCTGATATTTCACACTTACGCATTTTTGGTTGTGCAGTCTATGTGCCAATTACGCCTCCACAGCGTACTAAAATGGGTCCGCAAAGATGATTAGGTATATATGTTGGATATGAATCGCCTAAAATTGTCCGCTATTTGGAACCTTTGACATGAGATCTGTTTACTGCAAGATTTGCAGACTGTCACTTTGATGAGACAAACTTCCCGTCGTTAGGGGGAGAGAGGAATCGAACGATTCCAGTTGAACGCCAGGAAATTGTCTGGTGTGCTCCCTCCTTGCCTCATCAACATCCCCGAACACCTCAATCCGAGCTAGAAGTGCAACATATTCTCAGTCTTCAGAAAGTTGTGGATTCGATGCCCGACAACTTTACTGATACTGTGAAAGTGACAAGATCTACCATTCCCGCTGCGAATGTTCCTGCAAGGTTAGAAGTCCCAGTTATAGGGCAAGGTTCAGCCGCCCAAAGGAATGATGCCCCCGGCGTCAACCTTAGTGGTGGGACGGCTGCTTCGGCTGCTCTTATCCCTGCTCGAAAGAGGGGGAGGCCAGTGGGTAGAAAGGATACCGAACCTCGAAAGAGAAGAGGAACGGAGGCACAAAATCCTCTCATCATCGACATAGTGACTCCGTCACATGATATTATCTCTGACTACGGATATGTCCTCGAATCAACAATGGAACAATCGACGGACGCGTCGGAAACTTTGTTGATGTCAGAAAATAAAGAAATCTCGACGCAATGTACGAGTGAATACGTACTATTGGACAGGTCGTCCACGCTAGTCGATGATGCTTTTGCCTACTCCGTCTCTCAAGATATTATTGAAGACGACGATGCTGAGCCGCGCTCGGTTGCTAAATGTCAACAACGAGCCGATTGGCCGAAATGGAAAGATGCAATGCAGGCTAAACTAGACTCAATGGCTAAACGTGAGGTATTTGGCCGTATCGAGCCAATACCCGTGGGCGTTAAATTAGTTGGACATAAGTGGGTCTTTGTTTGTAAACGCAATGATAAAGATGAGGTCATGCGTTACAAAGCGAGACTAGTTGCCCAAGGCTTCTCGCAGCGCCCTGGCATTGACTACGAGGAGACGTATTCTCTCGTTATGGACATCATCACTTTCCGCTACTTAGTCAGTTTGGTAGTGTCCGGAAAACTGAACATGCAGCTTATGGATGTGGTTACAACGTATCTTTATGGGGATCTAGATACGGATATTTATATGAAAGTCCCCGAAGGGATTTCATTGCCCAAATCAAGTAACTCTAAACCACGGAGCGCTTACGCTGTGAAATTGCGTCGTTCACTGTATGGGTTGAAACAATCCGAAAGGATGTGGTACAACCGCCTATGTGAATACTTGGTTGGGAAGGGATACGAGAACAGTGACATCTGTCCATGCATTTTCGTGAAAAGAACAGATACAGCATTCGTGATTGTAGCCATCTATGTAGATGACATGAATGTTATCGGTCCCATAGATGAGGTCAATGAAGCGGGCCGCTACCTTAAATCTGAATTCGAGATGAAAGATCTGGGGAGGACTCGATTCTGCTTGGGTTTAGATCTAGAACATCGAGATGATGGCATACTCATTCATCAGTCTGCCTATGTCCACAAAATGCTCAGGCGATTTAGTATGGACAAGGCACATCCTCTTGCTACCCCCATGATTGGTCGAAGTCTAGAAATGAACAAGGATCCGTTTCGTCCCAAAGAGGAGGATGAAGAGGTCCTTGGAGCAGAAACACTGTACCTTAGCGCAATCGGTGCGTTGTTGTATCTGGCTCAATGTACTCGTCCAGACATCGCATTCTCTGTGAATCTGTTAGCGAGATTTAGCTCTGCTCCCACGATAAGGCATTGGAATGGAGTAAAACATATCTTTCGATACTTGAAAGGCTCCAGTGATCTTAGATTGTTCTTTCCCTACGCAAAAGAGAGCGATATTCCGAAAGGAATTGTTGAGGTTAATACGATGCATACCGACCGTCGATCTTCCTCTGATATTGCAGCTAAGCATGGTAGCTTGACTACCAGAAGTGCTAATGCGAGCAAGCTTACCCCTTATGCAGAGAATCCTAACAACACGTTAGTTGGATTTGCTGATGCCGGTTATCTCTTTGACCCGCATAAAGGACGTTCCCAAACTGGTTATGTGTTCACCATTGGGAATACGGCGATATCTTGGCGCTCTACCAAGCAGACCCTGATTGCTACTTCCTCGAACCATGCAGAGATAATTGCATTGCACGAATCCGTAAGGGAGTGCATTTGGCTCCGGTCAGTCATAGACCATATACGAGGAACTGTGGATTAGATCCCACTACAGCAACCCCTACTTGCATCTTTGAGAACAATGCGGCATGCATTGAGAAGATGAAGTTAAGTTTCATTAAGGGTGACAATACCAAGCATATTGCGCCGAAGTTCTTTTATAATCAGCAGCAGCAGAAATTGTTGAATATCGAAGTGAAACAAGCGAGTTCCGATGAGAATATCGCAGACTTGTTCACTAAGTCTCTGCCGAAATATACATTTGAGAAACATGTGAGAAGCATCGGCATGTGTCGATTATCCGAGATCAACTAATGATAGCTCGACGGAATGAGCTGTCATGTATACCTCAGGGGGAGTATACTTCACATGATTCTGTCATTTGTAGTTGGTGCGTTGTGCTCTTTTTCCTTACCAAAGTCTTTGTTTTTCCCACGGGATTTTATTTGACTTGGAAAGGTTTTTTTACCGAGGCAACACCTTATGCACCATGTTAGTATTAGTGTTCGACACAGGAAGAGTTTTCCGGGAAATCCTTTCCTTGTTGGTGTCTTACCTAATACTGGTTGTAGGGGGATAGAGTTATGGAAGGTTCTAGACTCTTCCAGAGGTAGTAGGATCCTGTTAGATGTCTTACCTTAACTAGGAATTCTATGTATAGAAGGACTCTCATTGTAATGCCTATATAAAGGCCCCTCTATTCATTGTTATCAATACAATTGATTTGCTGTCTTTTACTTTCTCCTCAAACAGTAAGGTATTTAATGGGAAACATTTTGGTCGATCCATATTGCAGTCTAAGAAGTCCGGTAGATTGTTGCCAACACGATATCCGGACATAGGTGGGATATACTCTAGAATATCTTGAGGCAGAAATACAAGAATCAAGGAGGAGTACAAGGAGGAGTTTGATCGGCCAGAAAGGGATTTTTCTACCACTTCGCTTCAAAGGTATAGATTACCAATTCTACTGCGTAAATACGTATATTTAAATTGTTAATTAGTCTGTTTAATTAATTAATTGACCAGCCTAAATAGATCCGCAATTTTGTTGGTTAATTTATAAAACCAAATATATTCAATTCATCAATCTCGCTTCGCTGCATTTTATATTCCAACAATTGGTATCAGAGCTGGTCTTCAGGTTCTGTTCAATTTAATTAATTTTGTGATTGATTTGCTAGCAATTTAATATATTCATATGGTATGATGTTTGGAATATTTTGCTATAAATTATCTTGCAGGTAAATATGGTCCAATTATCATGGCTATCATGGGTATAATAGGATTTTATTTTTCCTTGTAATTTTTGTTGTAAAATTTGATGTATTTTATTAAGTGTAAAATTGTAATCGAGTTGGATACAAAAAGTACGAAGGAAAGAAGTCCAGCACGAAAAAGAGTCCCAATCGAACGAACCGACCGAGACCAGCCTGTTGCCGATCGGGACTCTGCCAGCACATACTGTCTCGGCCGCGGGCGCCTCGGGTCGGGCAGACCTAAGTCTAGCAGGTTGGGTCGATCTGTGCAGGGCCGCGGGTCCGACAGTCTAGGCCGGGTAGTCGCGGGTCGGGTCGGGCAGCGGATAGGGCTGGTCCGGGTAGGTTCGTTCGGTGTATGGTCCTATTCGTTTATCCGTCGTTCATTGCGTCCGTTGGAGCACAATAATTTTTTTTTGAATTTTTTTGTGCAATTAATTTTGCATGGAAGAAAGTTTCTAAATTTGGCAATATTTGTGCCCCAACCGGGAGGAGGTGACGAGATGCTTGAAGCAGTGGGAGCAAAAAAGCAAAGGATTTTTTTGTTATTCAAAACGAGGAATAAAAGCCATGATAATTGAATTTAATTATCCAGTTTTAATTATTTGTTGGTTTTACTGTTTTGATGTATGACATGTATGGATATATGCGTGATATGTTTCTTGCATGTTAGGACGAGAAAATTAAAAACCTTATTTTTTTCAAAATAACTAAGTGATTTTAATAATTAATTTTTCAAAATCAAGTTGCCCTCCATAATTGGTTTAAATTTTGAAATAATTAGCATGCACGTTGACATTAGAGTCTTCCTCCACATCGGGTGTGCTGATTATTAGCTCACTAGTTTTAAACTTCAATTAGATAACAAAAAGGTGAATGTTATTGTTTATGATATGACCTCTCCATCTGTAGGGCTATTATCATTAAATAATATTCTAAGGTTTGTTAAATTATATGGTGTTCACTTAGGTGTATTAATTAATAAACTTCCCATCGGAGTCTATGTTAATTTAATACATGGCCAAGAGGAACCAACTATTAATTTTACTTGTCAAAATGCATCTTGACTAGATAGTAAAATTAAAGATGTTAAAATCTACTTGAAAAATGTATGTGTAAACGTCCACACTAACGTGGCTTGCAATATGCGGGTTTTTTTCGAGGTGCTAGTTGGCCGCATATATATAAATATATATATATATATATATTGTGTTTTAAGGTTTTTCAATATATTTTGCATCGATTTATGTGATGAATGGTGCATTAATTTTATTCACAGATGTCTTTCAATCCACTAGATGTTATTCTCAAAGAAAATAAACTTGATGGCATTAACTTTGCCGACTGGAAAAAAGAAATCCTGACATTGTCCTGACTGCCAAGGGGCATAAATTTGTGTTAACTGATGAGAGCCCTCTAGAACCAGAACCGGAAGCCACTCCTGAAGAGTTGGCTAAATTCCAAAAATGAAAAAAGTCTGATGAGATGGCTCGCTGTTACATTTGGCTTCACTGACAAATGTATTGCAGCATCAGCATCAGACGATGGGCTCAGCTGCGGAGATGATGAAAAATCTCACCGAGATGTTTGGTCATAAGAACCGGGTGGCTAGGCAAAATGCAATGAGGGTGTTGATGACAATACAAATGTCTGAAGGGATTCCAGTAAGGGATCATATTCTGAAAATGATGTCTCATTTGAACGAACTGAGCATACTGGGGGCTACTATCAATGCGAAGTCGCATGTCGATATTATCTTGGGCAGCTAACCAAGAAGCTTTGAGCAGTTCCGCCTTAACTACAATATGAATCGTAGGACTTACACTTTGGTGGAACTTCTGATAGAGCTTCAATCGGCTGAAGGTCTCTTCGAACAAGGTTATCATCAAATTCTTGCAGCAACCGGTGCTACTTATTCAAAACCCAAATGGGAAAGAAGAAAAAGCAGGTTGGCCAGAACCAAGTGGGAACATTCAAAGCTAAAGGCAAGGCTCCTCAGTGCGGGCTCCTCAGCCCGAGGCAAACAAAAAGCCGAAGGGCAAATGTTATAAGTGCGGTCTGAAGGGGCATTTCAAGAGTGACTGCCCTAAAAAAGGTACGTCTCATGCACTAGTAGTCAAAATATGTTTGGCTGCCTGTTCTATCACTTCGTGGATAGTAGATTCGGGCTCCACCGATCATGTTTGTTATGACTCGCAGGGGTTCCAAGTAACCAAAGTACTTAGTGCGGATGAGATTACTATTAGCTGGGGCGACTATTCCAGGCTGAAGGCTGTTGCAGTGGGAGTCGTGCAGTTAAAAGTTAATGATAGGATTTTAGTCCTAAATAATGTATTATTAGTACCTGATTTTAGAATGAATTTAATTTCAATTTCTAAATTGCGTTGTGATGGATATTCAGTTTCAGAAATAGTGAATATATTTGCACGAGTACTTATAATGAAGGACTTTATATCATTAATGCAGCACCAACTCCCTTGCATAATTATAAATAGCTTAATTCTTTGACTAATCCTAATAAAAGAAAAGAACCTTCGAGCATAAATCAAACATATTTGTGGCATTTACGAATGGGTCATATTAACCTTAGAAGGATTCAAAGATTGGTAAGACATGGCCCATTGGATTCACTCCAAGTTGAGTCATTCCCAATCTGCGAATCCTGTCTGGAAGGAAAAATGACTAAAAGGCCTTTCCAAAGCAAAGAAAATCATGCACAAAATATATTGGAATTGGTACACACCGATGTATGTGGTCCAATGAACATCCAGGCTAAGGGTGGTTTCGAATATTTCATCACATTTATAGATGATTATTCGAGATATGGATACATCTATTTGATACGACGTAAGTCTAAATCTTTTGATAAGTTCAAAGAATTCAAGGCTAAAACGGAGAACCGTCATGGATAGATTATCAAGTCACTACGATCTGATCGTGGTGGAGAATATCTTAGTGGATAGTTTTTGGATTTCTTGGCACATGAGAGGATTACTTCCCAACTCACTGCGCCTGGTACACCACAACAAAATGGTGTTGTTGAACGAAGGAATCGTACTTTATTAGAGATGGTTAGATCAATGATGAGTTATTCTGATTTGCCTATTTCGTTTTGGGGATACGCCTTGGAAACAACGGCGTACATTCTAAACTTGCTGCCTTCGAAAATAAGTTCCAAAAACACCCACAGAACTGTGGGATGGGCGCAAGCCCAGTCTGGGACATGTTGGGATTTAGGGTTCACCAGCACACGTACTGAATAAGGAAACTGATAAGTTGTCATCTCGTACAGAAGTACGAGTGTTTGTAGGATATTCGAAGGGAATGAAAGGTGGCTTATTCTATAGTCCTAAAGACCAGAAGGTTATTGTTAGCACTAATGACCGATTCTTAGAGGAGGACTTCGTAATAAGCCACAAGCCTAGGAGTGAGGTCATTCTAGAGGAACTTAGGGGTGAGATTTAGACAATACCAATTGTACAAACACCTAGTGTACCACGTATCGACACTATTATGGATACGCAAACCAAGGACACTCCTCGTCGTAGTGGGAGGGTTGTTCGCCAACCTGATGTAATATCCGACGGAAATTCTTACTTACTGTTGTATTGTTCGGATAATTCAATACTGTTGTAGTCTTGTTGCATTTGTGAAATGAATATTGATGTTAGAATATATCATAATAGACTTAATAAAAACGATCACTCGCACTATGTTTGAATTCTCAACATTGTATAGATAAGTACATTTTTGAACTGTTTAACCTGAGCCTAACGTACGCTGATCCTTAGGCATAACGTACGCTATTTTAAGTCCTTTACGTACGTAAAGAAGTACCTGTTACGTACGTAACCAGTGTAATCGTATCCGATCTCAACTTTCGGTATGTGGGGCCGGACGGGATTCGAATATCTGATCTTTTGGAGGCAACTTAGTTGACCTACATTACGTACGTAATGCTTCAAGCGGTAACGTACGTAATGATGTTCGTATTTCAGTCCAGTAGCCTCTAGACTTAGCTTACGTACGTAACACTTCTTGTGTAGCGTACGTAAAGCTGTTAACGTACGTTATCCTCTTGTGATAACGTACGTAACGAACTGTGCTGTTATAAAAAGATAACTTGTGTCTTTCATTTTGCACGTCCAACCTCTGATTTTTCACCCATATAATCACCCCCCTGTATCCCTAGATCAAATTTACCTTCTTCCAACTTGTGTTTGAGCTTTACATTTTGATTTTGGAGCTTGTTGATTGGAAGTTGGAGACATTCTTGAAGCTTAGATTGTGTTCTTGTGGTTTTGGTGTATTGTTCTTCATTTCTGAAGGTATGTTATACGATTTAACCCTATAATCTCGTAATTATAATGATAGTGATTAAGTATACTCCACCTAGTGATAAATTAATCAAGCTAAACATGTTTGTAGTTAAGCTTTCATCAAACTAAATGATAAATGTGATGATTAGGGGATTTGTAATGATGAGTTCTTGGTGTTTTAAATGGTGATGATCATGTTTAGTAAACCACACTCTTCTTGCTGGACTAATAACACCATTGGAATAATAATAGTCCTTGTTTAATGAAATGACGTACTTGTTGGAATAATTACCATAAAATGTTTTAAGAAACCCTTGTTGATCATTAGAAGAATGAAATGACCTTCTTGAACCTAAGCTAAGTAAATTCAGAGGTATGATATTTGAATCTCCAGGTTAGTTAGAAGATTATAAGGATGGTGTTAAACTTGAGATAGTCTTCATGATCATGATATGGATTTACAACTAATTAACTCAACATAAGTAATTGTGTGTAATGCAGATTTTTACTGGTAATCAATTGAGATGTTCTTAATAAGTTTAAATGGCACAAGATTATTGTTTAACACATTATGGATTAATTCTTAATCCATCAAACATTTGGTAACACCTTGTAATCAATTGTAAGAATAGAATGGTATGAATAAGGTTCTTGGAGTAACACTTCAACATCTTAAAAAGTTGAACTACTCAAATGGGAATTTGGATGTTGTCTCGTTAAAAATCTGGTGTAGATGATCATATGAACGTATTATTGAGTAAAATATACTTCATTCAAGGTTGATTGTTCGAGTAACCGATTTTGAATCAAGGGCCGTCCGTTCGTTCGTTCGTTCGACAAGGAAGGACTATTCTCGCCTCCATATTGAGGCAAATTATCTTGCTTGGTTATAATGATGTGTGGATTCTTATGATATTTATGCATTTTGTGTAAATGAAACACTTATAAACTTGTGACTTGTGATGTGAGTTCATCCTTAATGATGTTCCGTCTTCATCGTGGGATTGTATTCCCAAGTTCATCACTTTCGAAACCTTGATATTATTGCCCTCATTGTCATTTCGGTGAGTCCTCGATCCTTAATCGGATTTGTGAATTGTTGAATTCGTTGTCATGTTGCATCGTGACATATCCGGAGTCATATCTACGTTCCGATTGGATATTGTGTAGGATTTTTAGCCGGGCACATATATAGTCATGCGTGAATATTTACCGTGTTGGGCTGTGCACACGAGACGTGGTTCGTTGAGGCTAATTAGGTACATTGTCCCACGTATATCCTGGATTCCGTATACGGGGTGGATATGTGCACTGACACATATTCGGATCGGGCGTACTGTGATGTCCATCTTGAGCCGTACTATCTTAAGTCGTTCATAGTCCATTCTTATATTTGGATGTGTTCGAAGTTTTGTGACTAAGCGTTCATACGCCCGAGGGGTATGTTCGTTATGTTTTCCTTGAAATCTTATTTATGTGAATTGTATAATATCTTGAGAATCATTTATCATGTATATCTGACCCTGTGTTGGGCGAAATACTTGTGTTGTATTTTAGGTCGAGAAAAAGGCAAGGCACGGGAAGATCAGGGTGATGACGAAGGGTTCGAAGGATACTAGTTCGGGGGGCCCAAGTCTTTTATTATCCGGTCGTGTTCGGACCGTGTAATGTTATATTTCTGCTTTATTTAATTTAAGAACAAATGTATTGTTATTTAAAGTATATTCCATCTCCATATGGATTATACTAATATTTTGGATCATGTGTATAATAAGGTCGTTGGCCATACTACTGTAAACTCCTAATCGGAGTAAGTACTATGTTTTGTGGTTCGGTATCACATATATTGTGTATTTAATCTGTAATTTGGGTATCGCCTGGTGGGTCCCAGTGTGGGGTCGACGGCACTGTAATGGCCGCCTTATTGGGGTGTTACAGAAGATGGTATTAGAGAGCGCTGTCATTTTTTTTAAGTCTTTGTGTATTGAACTAGTATCAAGAGACCTTCATGTCACGTGTGACCCGTGCGAGCGCCTGATCCTACGAGCCAAATGCGGTATGTACTTTATGAACCATGATTAAATTACTGACATGATATTGATATCTGAATGGATCTCTTTGTTAATCTTTGCATTTTAAGGGTTTGTGGCAGTAATTATCTGATTGATGATACGAATAAAATTCTGGATTGATTATATGATTGAAATTGTTTGACTCAGACATCGATATGATATTCTGTGTGACCCTCATAGTGACGATAACTCATTACGAACTGTTTTCTTGAATATGCAATTTTTTACTGCCATTAACTTAGCATGAATTCTGATTGGTATCATAAACTGTACTTATGGTTATCTTTACAAATTGATTCTTTCAGTATGGAAAGAAATTTGAGAGGCCGTGGCAGAGGGGGACGAGGCCGCGGAAGGGGCCGAATCCCGATACCACGAGCCAACAGGCATGCGAATGCAGAGCATAGTTCCGCAGGCAGTGATTCGCCTTCTAGGGACCAATCGCACCACATTGGACGCGAGGATACTCGTGTCGATCCTTACACTATGATGCAGGGCATGATGGCTCAGATGACCCAAATGGGTCAGTTAATGGAAACTATGCAGAGAGCTACTACCAACCAGCATCAGGGGCCACCTCCTGTACATGGCGGACCGATGAGTCGGATCATCAACGACATCTCTCGCCAGCGACCCCCGATTTTTGAAGGTTCCTCTGAGCCGACTGATATCGTGCATTGGATCGAACACTTTGAGAAATTGTTCGATATGGTAGACTGTCCAACAGAGAATCGCGTCTCTATAGCAGCTTACTACCTGGGCAAGGGCACCCACACTTGGTGGCTTTTGATGAGGCCAGCTGATGGCATATGTGCTTGGGAAGAATTTAAAAATCTCATGCTAGACCGTTACTATCCGGGTCCTCTCCGCGAGGCCAAATTATCAGAATTGCTGAATCCGGACCCGTCCGAAGATGATGACGTACTATCCATCGCCGAGAAATTCCAGGCACTTCTTCCTTTTTCCGCAACGATTGTCCAAACGGAGGCTGATAAGATCAAATATTTTCACAAAAGGCTTAAACCCCGAATGAGAATGCAGCTGTTAAACCATCATTGTGTGACCCTACTAGAGTTCATTGAGAAAGCTCTGGAGTACGAATTGACCGCGAAGGAAATTTTCAAGAAGCAACCACAGTCTAACAACAAGAAATTCAGGAACCAGAACCAGACAGACAGCAACCGGGGAACATTCAAGAGACCCCAACCAGTGCCAAATCCTTCTGAACGGCAACCTACGGCGCCGAAGCCAACTGGATCGCAACCTCGAGCGGTCAGCCTATCTGTTGTGTGCTATAACTGTGGAGACCAGGGACATATCAATTCAAAATGCCCAAGGCCAGCCGTGTCATGCCATACTTGTGGGAAGAATGGACATCGTGCTCGTTATTGCAGGGGTGGAATAGGACGTACTCATGACACCTCATGCTCCAAGATCTGTCTTGATTCGGGACCGTGTACCTCCGTCCGCTTCTTATCAGACTACCGCGGCAAACAAAGGGATGGGGCGTGGAAATCAAGCTGGTACATCTGGTACCGGGGCTGCAAAACCCAGAGTCTACGAGATGAAGAAGGCTGAAGATCCCGAAGCCAGCATGATTGCAGGTACTCTCGAGATCCAACCTCAGCCTGTCTGTGTTCTTTTTGATACCGGTGCTTCACACTCCTTTTTATCTGCCTCTTGTTTGAATCGTTTGCGATTAGATCGTGTTATCAATTGTGAACCTTATATAATTGGTCTACCCGATGGTAGAAGAATTGTTAGGAATCGTGAAGTTCAGGACTGCTCGATTCGTATGAACGACCGTGAGTGGTTGTCAAATTTAATTGTGGTCGAATGAACTAAAGATGATGTGATCATGGATATCGATTGGATGGACCGTCACGATGCCATAATTAGTGTCCGCAAGCGAACAGTGACCGTCACATCTGACGATGGTGTTGAGTGTACCTTCCAGGGTGACAACCCCAGCCGTTCCGGGAGAGTCATCAGCGCTATGAAAACAGTGAAACTGCTTAATCAGGGGTGTATTGGCTATTGGTGTTACATGACAAAGGCAACGGATCGACCAGTTGAATTGATCGATATTCCGGTAGTCCGAGACTACCCAGATGTATTTCCAGATGAGTTGCGAGGCTTACCTCCACATCGTGATGTAGAGTTCAATATTGAGTTAGAGCCTGGTACGTCCCCGCTTTCAAAAGCACCGTATCGTATGTCCCCGACTGAGATGCAGGAGATGAAGAACCAACTTGAGGATTTGACCGACAAGGGCTACATTAGACCTAGTGCGTCCCCTTGGGGAGCACCAGTACTATTTGTACGGAAGAAGGACGGATCCCTACATCCGTGTATTGATTATCGTGAGCTGAATAGGGTAACCATTAAGAACAAATATCCATTGCCGCGTATTGATGATTTGTTGGATCAGCTTCAAGGGGCTGCTGTGTTTTCTAAGACCGACTTTAGGTCTGGTTACCATCAGTTGAGGATTCGTGAGTCTGATATTTCGAAGACCGCTTTTCGTACTCGCTATGGGCATTATGAGTTCGTACTGATGCCTTTTAGACTGACGAATGCACTGGAAGTATTCATGGAGCTGATGAATCGAGTCTTTATTAACTATCTGGATTGCTTTGTAGTCGTTTTTATTGACGACATTCTGATCTATTCTCGCGACCATGAAGAGCACGAGCGTCATCTCCATCTAGTTCTCGAGTCGTTAAGGCGGGAGCAGCTTTATGGAAAATTTTCTAAATGTGAATTCTGGATGCGTGAAGTTATCTTTCTCGGACATGTGATATCAGGTGATGGGGTGCGAGTAGACCCACAAAAGACAGAAGCTATCCGAGACTGGCTACCACCAAAGAATGTTAAGGAAGTACGCAGTTTCTTGGGACTAGCAGGTTATTACCGACGGTTCGTGGAAGGTTTTTCCAAAATTGCCCAACCAATGACTAATTTGCTGAGGAAGGATAAGAAGTATTTATGGTCAGAGGCATGTCAGCGGAGTTTTGATGAACTTAAGAGTCGGTTGATTTCGGCACCTATTTTAGTCCTACCGAAAGGAACGGAAGGGTTTGAAGTGTATAGTGACGCATCTAAACAGGGCCTTGGGTGTGTACTAATTCAGATCGGGAAGGTGATCTCCTATGCATCGAGACAGCTACGACCTTACGAGGTCAACTACCCCACCCATGATTTAGAACTCGCAGCCGTGGTGTTTGCTTTAAAAATTTGGCGTCATTATCTGTATGGAGTTACCTGTCAGATTTTTACTGATCACAAGAGCGTGAAGTACATTTTTACTCAGAAGGAGTTAAACATGAGGCAAAGAAGCTGTCTAGAACTCATCAAAGATTATGATATCGAGATCCTTTATCATCCGGGCAAAGCAAATGTAGTTGCCAACGCTTTGAGTCGTAAAACAGTACAGGAGAAGATGCTTGCCCGCCTAACAACTCAAAGGGAATTGCAGTTAGAATTGGTGAGGCCGGAAATTGAAGTCTGGTTACAGCGTATTCAAGGACAACTCTGTACACTTGAGATTTCATCGTCTCTTGAGGATATAATTAGATCGAAGCAAGTTACGGACCCATTCTTATCTCGGGTTCGCGATGAAATAACTCAAGGGAAAGCTCCTGTCTTTGTGATACACGAGGATGGATTGATACGCTTCAGGAACCGAGTTTGTGTACCTGCAGACGACGAATTAAGGAATTCTATCCTGAGAGAAGATCATGCTACCCCTTACTCTATCCACCCGGGGTCTAGCAAAATGTATAAGGATTTGAAACAATATTATTGGTGGGGAAGTATGAAACGTGAAGTTACGGAGTTCGTTTCGAGGTGTCTAACCTGTCAACAAGTTAAGATCGAGCACCAGCGACCCGCAGGAATGCTGAAACCGCTTCCGATTCCCGAGTGGAAATGGGAGGACATATCGATGGATTTTATCACCAGCTTGCCGACGAGTCGTCGAGGGATGAATACGATTTGGGTGATTGTGGATCGTCTGACCAAATCAGCCCACTTTCTGGAGATTAAAGACACTTGGGGACCCGATAGATTGGATCAGCTTTTTATCAAAGAGATTGTAAGGTTACATGGAACCCCTAAGAGTATTGTATCAGATCGTGATGGGCGATTCGTGTCACATTTTTGGAAAGCAGTTCATCATGCGATGGGTACGCAATTGAACTTCAGCACAGCATTTCACCCACAGACGGATGGTCAGACTGAGAGGACTATCCAAACTTTAGAAGATATGCTGAGGGCGTGCGTTCTCGATTGGAAGGATGATTGGGAGGCCCAACTACCTTTGGTAGAATTCACTTATAATAATAGCCGGCACACTTCGATTCAGATGGCACCCTATGAAGCGTTGTATGGCCGTCGTTGTAGATCCCCTCTGTCTTGGGACGATCCATCTGAAACCTTGGGTACGGAACCCGATATGTTGTTAGCAGCCCGTGAGAAGATCGCTCTGATTAGGAGTCGTTTGTTGACGGCTCAAAGCCGACAGAAGTCCTACGCAGACAACCGCCGACCACCGCTTGAGTTCGAGGTCGGTGACCATGTACTAATGAAGGTATCCCCTACTCGAGGAGTTTTTCATTTTGGGAAGAGAGGCAAGCTAAGTCTGAGGTATATCGGGCCGTTTGAGGTGTTGGAACGAGTAGGCGATTTAGCCTATCGCCTGGATTTACCACCAGCCCTGAGCCAGATTCATAACGTATTCCATGTCTCTCAGTTAAGTAAATACGTTGCTGATCCGAGTCATGTACTTCAGTTCGATGAGATCAATTTAGCGGAGGATCATTCGTATGAGGAGCGCCCCATACGGATAGTTGAGAGGAGGATCAAACAATTGCGGAACAAGACGATTCCCCTACTGAAGGTTCAGTGGTCACGACACGGGGTCGAGGAGGCCACGTGGGAGACGTAGAGAAGCATTCAAGAGAGGTATCCCGAATTGTTTACCCCTTAGTTTCGAGGACGAAACCCCTTTTAAGGGGGGAAGTATGTAATATCTGACGGAAATTCTTACTTACTATTGTATTATTCGGATAATTCAATATTGTTGTAGTCTTGTTGCATTTGTGAAATGAATATTGATGTTAGAATATATCATAATAGACTTAATAAAAACGATCACTCGCACTATGTTTGAATTCTCAACGTTGTATAGATAAGTACATTTTTGAACTGTTTAACCTGAGCCTAACGTACGCTGATCCTTAGGCATAACATACACTATTTTAAGTCCTTTACGTACGTAAAGAAGTACCTGTTACGTACGTAACCAGTGTAATCGTATCCGATCTCAACTTTCGGCGTGTGGGGCCGGACAGGATTCGAATATCTGATCTTTTGGAGGCAACCTAGTTGACCTACATTACGTACGTAATGCTTCAAGAGGTAACGTACGTAATGATGTTCGTATTTCAGTCCAGTAGCCTCTGGACTTAGCTTACATACGTAACACTTCTTGTGTAGCGTACGTAAAGCTATTAACGTACGTTATCCTCTTGTGATAACGTACGTAACGAACTGTACTGTTATAAAAAGACAACTTGTGTCTTTCATTTTGCACGTCCAACCTCTGATTTTTCACCCATATAATCACCCCCCTGCATCCCTAGATCAAATTTAACTTCTTCCAACTTGTGTTTGAGCTTTACATTTTGATTTTGGAGCATGTTGATTGGAAGTTGGAGACATTCTTGAAGCTTAGATTGTGTTCTTGTGGTTTTGGTGTATTGTTCTTCATTTCTGAAGGTATGTTATACGATTTAACCCTATAATCTCGTAATTGTAATGATAGTGATTAAGTATACTCCACCTATTGATGAATTAATCAAGCTAAACATGTTTGTAGTTAAGCTTTCATCAAACTTAATGATAAATGTGATGATTAGGGGATTTGTAATGATGAGTTCTTGGTGTTTTAAATGGTGATGATCATGTTTAGTAAACCACACTCTTCTTGATGGACTAATAACACCATTGGAATAATAATAGTCCTTGTTTAATGAAATGACGTACTTGTTGGAATAATTACCATAAAATGTTTTAAGAAACCCTTGTTGATCATTAGAAGAATGAAATGACCTTCTTGAACCTAAGCCAAGTAAATTCAGAGGTATGATATTTGAATCTCTAGGTTAGTTAGAAGATTATAAGGATGGTGTTAAACTTGAGATAGTCTTCATGATCATGATATGGATTTACAACTAATTAACCCAACATAAGTAATTGTGTGTAATGCAGATTTTTACTTGTAATCAATTGAGATATTCTTAATAAGTTTAAATGGCACAAGATTATAGTTTAACACATTATGGATTAATTCTTAATCCAGCAAACATTTGGTAACACCTTGTAATCAATTGTAAGAATAGAATGGTATGAATAAGGTTCTTGGAGTAACACTTCAACATCTTAAAAAGTTGAACTACTCAAATGGGAATTTGGATGTTGTCTCGTTAAAAATCTGGTGTAGATGATCATATGAACGTATTATTGAGTAAAATATACTCCATTCAAGGTTGATTGTTCGAGCAACCAATTTTGAATCAAGGGCCGTCCGTTCGTTCGTTCGACAAGGAAGGACTATTCTCGCCTCCGTATTGAGGCAAGTTATCTTGCTTGGTTATAATGATGTGTGGATTCTTATGATGTTTATGCATTTCGTGTAAATGAAACACTTATAAACTTGTGACTTGTGATGTGAGTTCATCCTTAATGATGTTCCGTCTTCATTGTGGGATTGTATTCCTAAGTTCATCACTTTCGAAACCTTGATATTATTGCCCTCATTGTCATTTCGGTGAGTCCTCGATCCTTAATTGGATTTGTGAATTGTTGAATTCATTGTCATGTTGCATCGTGACATATCCGGAGTCATATCTACGTTCCGATTGGATATTGTGTAGGATTTTTAGCCGGGCACATATATAGTCATGCGTGAATATTTACCGTGTTGGGCTGTGCACACGAGACGTAGTTCGTTGAGGCTAATTAGGTACATTGTCCCCCGTATATCCTGGATTCCGTATACGGGGTGGACATGTGCACTGACACATATTCGGATCGGGTGTACTGTGATGTCCATCTTGAGCCGTACTATCTTAAGTCGTTCATAGTCTATTCTTATGTTTAGATGTGTTCGACGTTTTGTGACTAAGCGTTCATACGCTCGAGGGGTATGTTCGTTAGTCGGTTTTTTTTCCTTGAAATCTTATTTATGTGAATTGTATAATATCTTGAGAATCATTTATCATGTATATCTGACCCTGTGTTGGGAGAAATACTTGTGTTGTATTTTAGGTCGAGGAAAAGGTAAGGCACGGGAAGATCAGGGTGATGACGAAGGGTTCGAAGGATACTAGTTCGGGGGCCTCAAGTCTTTTATTATCCGGTCGTGTTCGTACCGTGTAATGTTATATTTCCGCTTTATTTAATTTAAGAACAAATGTATTGTTATTTAAAGTATATTCCATCTCCATATGGATTATACTTATATTTTGGATCATGTGTATAATAAGGCCGTTGGCCATACTACTGTAAACTCCTAATCGGAGTAAGTACTATGTTTTGTGGTTCGGTATCACATGTATTGTGTATTTAATCTGTAATTTGGGTATCGCCTGGTGGGTCCCAGTGTGGGGTCCACGGCACTGTAATGACCGCTTTATTGGGGTGTTACACCTGATTGTTTCATTGGCATGGGAGCGTCTTCAGACGACTCCCCGGACCAGGATGAAACGGATCCATGTACGTATAGGCAGGCAGTTCAAGATAAGGATGCTGAATCCTGGCAAACAGCAATGGAATCCGAAATGGAATCTATGGATTCTAATCAAGTGTGGGAGCTAGTAGAGCTACCTAATGGGGTAAAATCCATTGGAAGTAAGTGGGTCTACAAGCGTAAAATAGGATCGAAAGGGAAGGTTGAAACCTTCAAAGCAAGACTTGTTGCGAAAGGTTACACTCAGATGGAGGGCATCGAGACGATGAGACCTTTTCGTAGGTAGCCATGCTTAAATCGATCCGGATTCACTTAGATATAGCTAAGTATTTGGATATGGAGATTTGGCAGATGGATGTCAAGACTGCATTCTTGAACGGGATTCTTGATAAGGAAATATATATGCACCAACCTAAGGCATTCATTGCTGAAGGAAAGGAGCACTTAATATGCAAGATTGAGAGAGCCATTTATGGTCTCAAGCAAGCATCAAGGTCTTGGAACATGCGATTTGATGAGGTCATTTAATCTTATGGTTTTGAACAGTGTCCTAGTGAGTTTTATGTATACAAAAAGTGCGATAGAAACATTCTAGTATTTCTTGTACTGTACGTAGATGATATACTTCTAATTGGAAACAATGTGAATGTACTATCAGACGTAAGGGTATGGCTGTCTGAGCAGTTCGATATGAAGGATTTGGGAGAATCCGGGCAAATCCTTGGTATTAAGATCTTTCGAGATCGCAAGAAAAGGATATTGTGCTTATCTCAAGCATCCTATATCGATACGGTGCTAAAGCGGTTTAGTAGGTAGAATTTCAAGAAAGGTTTCTTACCTTGTAGACATGGAATTCAGCTATCTAAGGCTATGTGTCCTAGGACATAGAAGGAGGTATATGACATGAAGCTGGTCCCTTATGCTTCGGCAGTGGGAAGCCTCATGTATGATATGCTTTGCAGTAGGCCTGATATCTATCATGCTATAGGCGTGGTGGCGAGATATCAGTCGAATCCAGGACCGGGATATTGGATTGCTATCCAGCATATACTCAAGTACCTGAGAAGGACTAGGGAGCATATGCTTGTATATCAATCGGATACACTTTGTCCTTTGGGTTACACTGATTCAGATTTCAGTTCGGGCAAACAAAAGTCGAAATCAACTTCCGGATATGTTTTCACTTTGGGAGGTGGAGCCATCAGTTGGAGGAGTGTGAAGAAGAAATGCATAGCAGACTCTATCATGGAAGCCGAATATGTAGCAGCCTCAGAGGCTGCTAAAGAGACGGTATGGCTCAAGTACTTCCTAAAAGATTTGGGTGTGATTCCTAATTTGCCTAGGAGTATTATACTTTATGGTGATAATACCGGTGCTGTTGCAAATTCGGAGGAACCACGGGCCCACAAAGCAAGCAAACATATCAAGCGCAAATATCATCTCATTCGAGATTTGTTGTAGAGAGGAAAGATTATTGTCTCCAAGATAGCATCTGAAGACAACCTAGCTGGTCCTTTCACGAAAGGGTTGCCCTCAAAGTCATTTGAAAGGCATGTGGAAAGAATGGGGTTGAGATGTATGACAGCATTGATTTGAGTATAAGTGGGAGATATATAGACATAGTCTAGATAGTATACTTTAAAAGCATGCTTTGAGTATAAGTGGGAGATTATTAGGGTTGTATACATCAAAGCATACTTTATGCTTGTATTACCTAATTTCCCGGTCTTTATCTATGAGAATATTTAATTCATTTTATCACATGTTTTGCACATTTATTCATGCTATGGTTATGCAAATATTGTCTAAATTACTTTATATTGTAGATAATGTGGTGTGTCGAGTCACACATAAGATCACATTATCGGTTCGTTATATAGTAATAATTAGTTCACAACCTATATAACATTAAACTATTATGTGAGAGGTTGTAATATATGCTTGAGATTGGTTGGTCTTGACCATTAGCATATATTAGCGTATTCGGTATACGTTGATCAGGATCGAGGTGAGATATATTCTTTTGTACTGACTAGAAGAAGAACGTACATCTCGGACAATTATTATTTCTTAATTTTAGTGATTAATATTTAATTATATATTTAATATTCATTGCTTTGATTTATCATGAGTGAGAGCCAAAATGATTGACTCAATATGCTCGATATTTTGGGCAATATTATTATTTATATGATAATTAATATTATAGCTAGGAAACGTGTCCCGACCAGTCGGGTTGATCATGTCCCTTGAGGCATTCGAAAGGATTATTATATTAAACCCTGCAGGTGAAATTAATTTTCCGATAGAATAATAAAGGCCGAGTGGTATACTCATGTATAACATATTAATTAATTAAAAGCTGTCAGTAGCTTAAATTAATTAATGGGCATGGAATATCTTAAACATGGAAAATAATTAATTCAAAAGGGAGCCCAATTTCGTAATTTGGGATTTTGGTAGGAAGTGCAATATCAACCTTTTAGTGGACTAAGTTGATGTAATACCCGAGATCTTTATTCCGGATTCGTTGGGTTTTCTGGGTTTTATCGGATTGTCATGGTCCTCATCGTAGGAATTTCGTGCCATGTTTGGTTGCGACTTGTTGGGACATGTTTTTGGAGGCATTTCGGATCACTTTGTGAGTTTTTGAGATTTTGTGGTGTAGCGCACGCTAATGCTTGAAGCATAGCGCACGCTACTGCATGGTGTTTAGCGCACGCCATCAATGTGTAGCGCACGCTAAACTGGCGATTCGGCGATCCGGTAGCTACCGGATCGACTGAAGCTTTGTTAGCGCCACGCTAAGGCCGATAGCTAGCGCCACGCTATCACCGCTTAGCGCCACGCTCCCTCTTCCTTCTAGCGCACGCTACTCGGTAGGTGCGATTGTCCAGAACTCTTTGGGTGGTTCTTGTGACCGTTAGCGCGCCTACGGTTAGCTAGCGCCGCTAACTATGTTATACGCGGTTTCTCTGGAGCGTTGACCCCGTTAGCGCACGCTAATGAAGGGTGATTAGCGCACGCTAATAACTTTCCAGTATAAATACTGGACAGCAGCATTAAGTCGTCATTTCCCACTTTTCTTCATCCCTTCCGACGGGAGTGAGATCCAGAGGCGAGTAGGACCGATCTTTTTCTTCTAACTTCATCTTTGAGCGGATTTGTAGATGTTTAACAACATCTAATCGTCTTCTTGGTCCAAATCAAGGTAATCTCTTGTTAGAACCCTATTTTCTTAAATTTGGGGTTTTTCCTTGGATTTGTGATTCTTAACCGATCTCATCCGATCGGTTGTGTATTTTTGGTTGTCTTCACCGTAATCTTCAGATTTTGTTAACCGTTCATCGATTTTTATCGCCCGGATCAACGATTCTTGATTTCTTTGCGAATAATTAGATTCTTGTCGTTTTTAGGATCGTTTCGGATTTCGATTAGTGTTATTGATTCGTGGTGATGCTATTTTCGTAGTATTCGTGGGCTGTCGAAGTCTTGATCGTTTTTGGAGGTTCGAAGGTTTCCCGATCGTGCGTGCTTCGTTAAATCGCTCGTGATATCGAGGCAAGTATCTTGTCCATACGTTTCATGTTTCGTAGGCGTAATTAATGGTAAAGGAATTCGTGCGAAACCCAATGTTTAATGAACGTAAAAAGGGATCGGTATATTCTCGATAAATGTTGTCTTTCAACGATAATTTATGTACTTCGTGAATATATGTGTTCTCGGAATATGAGTGTTTGATTTGTATGTTGAAAAGATGCTATGACCACTTTGAGTGAGTTTAATGATCGTAATCCTTTGAGGATTACGTATTGTTATGTGTATTTGTTCGGTAAGAACGTATTGGGTGTGATATTAGTTGATACTCCTTTGAAAGGAGGTTGTGATGTTTAAGTGTTGCTTGGCTTGATATTACGCTCATTGTTATGTGATCGTTGATAGTGATGTGCCTCCGGGTAGGATTGTTGAATCTCGGGATCCATACTTGCTAGTATGGGTCGGGCGTGACCGTAGGGTTATCAATCCGGGTATGTCTTGCGGGGACTCGAGGTTGGGGCTTGCTAGACCGATGCCGAGATAACTTGTGGGGTTATCATCGGGTATGTCTTGCGGGGACTCCGAGGTTCGTGGCTTGTTAGGCCGTCTGGGATAACTTGTGGTTGTGGTATGGAATGGTTCCGTATTTGTTGTCACGAGGACATGTGATTTGGTATGGTTTCCTATTGGGTTATTCACTCGGGTATGTTCTACGGGAGCATCTGAGGTTCGTGGCTTGTTAGCACGGGACGCGAATAATCCTTAGGAACATGTGTTATGTGATTCGGGTCGTGGACCCTGTGGCTTATGATTTGGGTCTTGGACCCGTGTGTTGTGAATTGGGTTGTGAAACCGCGTTTTATTATTGGAATCGTATTTTGGAAAGATGATTTTGGGCCGTGTCCCCAAGTGTTTTCGAAAGACTTGAGAATTCCTTATTTCCAAATGTTTTCAAACTCCCGAGACCGTAAAATATTTTGTATGAGACACATGGTTCTTTTCCTACCTTTTATAAATCAAACTGTTTTGATTAAGTGATTTATCTTGGGAAATATATTCAAGATTTTATATTCTTGAAGCACGTTGTGTATGGCTTGTACTTTTGGTTTTATACTTGCACTAGCAAAACAAAGGAGTTTGCTAACCCCAGTATTCGGGGGTGGATGTCTCATGTGCGTCCGGTACTCGCAGTAGGTGGGAGCGAATCACAGGATCGATACGAAGGATGATGGGAAACGAAGATACTAATCACGTGAAGACCAATTATAGAGTATTTGGTAGAGTCGTGTTGATTTTCCTCCGATGTGTTATTTTATCGAGTTATGGAAGTGATATTGTATTCTAGCCCCTGCGTGGGTATGTGTTATGGGCAAGGATCTTGTATGTATTGTTCTGTGTGTTGTGATATAAGACCATATCGGTCTAATGGTCCTTTATGTAGCCATGTCGGCGATGTGAAGTGATGCATTGTTTTGTATTTAGCCTGGTAGATCCTCGCGGAGAGGGTCTGCGGCGCTGTAATATTCCCGAGTGGTTTGGGGGTGTTACAGAATATGGTATCGGAGCTTAGGTTGAGGAAACCTAGGCTGTCGGGTTGAGTTGTGTGTTGTCGGGTCTTGTCTTGTCAGATTTGGTCTGACTGAGTGGTGTCGCGACGCGTCGTCTGAGTTGTCGGTCGTGATTAGTATCGAGGTGCAACCATCATCTTCGTGCGATCTGTGGATGTAAGTCTCCCTACTTTGTTGTGTCTCGTGCTATACGACTTTATGTAATTCGGTGTTATTTTGTGGAGTTTAATTGTGCCTCGCGAATATTTATTCCATACTTGCTTGATTCTCGTATTGTGTTGGAATAAAGAGTAGTACCGGTATGCATGTATATATGTATACATCCTTGTGTGAAATCGTTTTTACAGGAGTGATGTTTTGGATTGGTTACTCAATAAAAGTTTATCAATGTGATATTTCAATTTCAAATGTTTTGGGGAAGTCACGTAAATTCTATTTAAAAATATCCTTCGAGAAGGAAAAATAATTTGATTTTCGTATGATGACCTCGAGACCAAAGATTTTGAGAATTCAAACTACACATATTATATTTTCATCTTGCATTGAAAATTTTCAAAATTTGATTTTAAATGTTTAAACGAGGTCTACCAATAGTTTACTTGAGACGTGACTTTCGCCTTCAACTTTTCGATTAAACGATATGTAGTGAGAATGTAAATTGTTGGCGTTTGGATTCGTATGTTGTTGTTTATATGTAACCTTTGGCGTTTGGCATTATTTGATATATGCTCATGAATGTGTTGCTGAATTAGTATAACTAGCGCGCACTAACGTGGCATGGCTAGCGCATGCTAAGTCTCTGTTGAATCATACCCTAACCGGTGCGGCGAAGCTCGGAAACTACATTCGGCCGTGAGTCTAACTTTGCGATTGTTAGGTGACCGTTTGAGACGGTACTCCATGTGTGTTGTTCATGAATAACAAGCTGTTGGGTGTGGTTATGTGTAATTTGAAGCGTGTTCTTGTCCATTTGCGTGTGTAAAGTTCAAAGTGACTTTGTGGGTACTTTTACCAAATGGTGTGTGTTTCAAAATGACCTTTCGTATTTGTAAATTTGAATTATTTCGTTGACCCTTTTTCCCAACTCTTTTGTCGGGCGATTTAACATATATTTTGAAACTATTGAGTTTTCGCGTCTACGCCTTGTAATTTCAAACGGTATTTGGTGACGGTATTTGGTATTTGGAAAATGACTTTTGGGGAGTATTTGGAAAGTATTACCGTCATCGGCCTTTCTGGCATTTTGGAACGTTTTCGAAAATGGTTTTCAACTTGGTGAGTTCCGGCGCGGAAACCGTACAGAAAGTGATTTTTGATATAATGGATGATTTCAATTTCATTGCATTTATAAATCGCATAACAACGGCATTATAAATGAAGATTTTTGGTATAATAGTTTGTATATTGTGCTCTAGCTGGGATTAAATGGTAATATGTATATGATTTAATGATGTTGTATTAAAGATAGAGATGTGAATATCTTGCTATGTGTTATGATCTTTCGTTACCATAGGTTGTTGTTTGTTAGTATGCCGAGGGGCAGAGGTCGTGGACGTAATCGTGGCGCTGATGGCCACGGGGATCAGATGCGGAATCGAGAGAATGCCGCTGGGAATGATTTTGGTTTGGGTGTTGCTACTATATTGCAACAAGTAGCGACTCAGATGACTCAGTTGACCCAGGTAGTTCAACGTAGCATTGACGCGAGTCAGAACGTTGGTGTAAATCAATGGCTTCGCGAGGTAGTTCGTATGAATCCCCCTCGATTCGCGGTCTTTGCGGATGCGTTGGGTGGGATGGTTGGATTTTCCGGTTGGGAAAGATTTTCGAGGTCGGATGTCACGAAGAGCGGAAGGTACCTATCGCCCAAGACCTTCTCGACAAGGATGCTTGCTAATTGGTGGGAAGTCGTTAAACCTCGTGATCGTGATGTCACGTGGGCGAGTTCCAAGCATTTATGGAAGCCGAGTTCGTCAAAACCGATTAGAGAGCAGAGGATTCGCGAATTCTACTTGGCGTAACCGCAAGATATATCGGTGTCGCAAGCTATCATTGATTATAGCAAACAACTCGATTATGTGCGAGACCGGTGAGAACCGAGGAAGAGAGAATCCTCCACTTGTGAGACGGATGAAGCCGGATATTCGCGTGTATATGTCGGGATTCAATTGCACCTCGTTGAGGACTATCAAGATCGAGCATTAGCGTGAACTAGCTTCGTTATCGTCGGAGCGTGTGCCGAGTCGAAGAAGCAGAGAAAGTCCGACGGCCGTGTGGGCCGGTGCAGAGTTGGTAATTCTAGTTTTCAATGTCGTAGCCTTTCGCCGTGAAGCTCCATCGCTCGATGCGTGGGCGAGAGTTCCAAGTCTTCATTCGACTCTGGTAAAGCCAGGAGATGTTTTAACTGTAATGTGGCGGGACATGTTCGTGCACATTGTCCTTCTCCGCCAGTAACGTGTTACAGGTGCGGACTCGAGGGACACCGGGTTCAGTTTTGCGAGATGGTTACCGAGCATTCCGAGGCAGGGACTTGAACTTTGATATCAGGATCGGCTCCGAGCAGTCCCGGAGGGGCGTGGTCTGTCAGTTGCATGTTGAATTATTTCCCTTGCTTTGTTGTTTCGAAATTCAGAGATTGACTTCCTTTATTTGAAGTGGATCGGATTTTGAACTCTGTACTCTCGACTCTGTCGAATCGTTTATATTCGTTGATAATTTCTGATCTTGTCCTGTCCTGTGCTTTTATTGATCGAACGAGTTGTGGTATTGTTTCAGAACGACCCGTTTGTCGTTATGACTCTCCAAATTGCTATTCCCTTTCCTGTGGATCTTATGTGAATGCACACCTTGTTGCCGTCACCGGATCGTATATTATCTCTAGTCGAGATGTGAACTTTGGGGTTGTTGTTTGAGTATTATTGTTCGTCGTGATTCGAACATGATTGATCGACTGTTGTTGTCTCGATCGTTGTAACTCAATCGTTTAATGGTTCAGTTTTTGTTGATCTCGATTCGTAATTGTTGAGCGTTAGGACTCCTTCGTAATTTCCTTAAGTTCAGGAAATTAGTTTTGTGTTCGATCTTTCAACCCTTGGGCTGTGGAATTTCGTATTGGTTCAGCGAATAGCTCGTGTTTATTTGTTGTCTTGTTGAATTGTTCAACCGTATTGATTTTCGTTAAATCGTGTTTTGTTATTTGACAACGGATATCGTGTGTTATCCGAGTTTGTTTTGCGTCGTTCGTTCCATGTTTCAAGTTTCGAGGACGAAACTTCTTTTAAGAGGGTAGAATGTAATACCGAGATCTTTATTCCGGATTCGTTGGGTTTTCTGGGTTTTATCGGATTGTCATGGTCCTCATCGTAGGAATTTCGTGCCATGTTTGGTTGCGACTTGTTGGGACATGTTTTTGGAGGCATTTCGGATCACTTTGTGAGTTTTTGAGATTTTGTGGTGTAGCGCACGCTAATGCTTGAAGCATAGCGCACGCTACTGCATGGTGTTTAGCGCACGCTACTGAATGTGTAGCGCACGCTAAACCGGGTATTCGAGCTACCGGATCCGGTAGCTCTTTGGGCGAGAAACTTTGTTAGCGCACGCTAAGGCGATAGCTAGCGCACGCTATCGGCCGCTTAGCGCACGCTCCCTCTTCCTTCTAGCGCACGCTACTCGGTAGGTGCGATTACATCCGAGCTCTTGGGTCGGTTCTTGTGACCGTTAGCGCGCTACGGTATTGGCTAGCGCACGCTAACTATGTTATACGCGGTTTCTCTGGAGCGTTGACCCGTTAGCGCACGCTAATGAAGGGTGATTAGCGCACGCTAATAACTTTCAAAGATAAATCTTGGGCGGCGACATTAAGTCGTCATTTCCCACTTTTCTTCATCCCTTCCGACGGGAGTGAGATCCGAGGCGAGTAGGACCGATCTTTTCTTCTAACTTCATCTTTGAGCGGATTTGTAGATGTTTAACAACATCTAATCGTCTTCTTGGTCCAAATCAAGGTAATCTCTTGTTAGAACCCTATTTTCTTAAATTTGGGGTTTTTCCTCGATTTGTGATTCTTAACCGATCTCATCCGATCGGTTGTGTATTTTTGGTTGTCTTCACCGTAATCTTGATTTTGTTAACCGTTCATCGATTTTTATCGCCTGGATCAACGATTCTTGATTTCTTGGCGAATAATTAGATTCTTGTCGCTTTTTAGGATCGTTTGATTTCGATTAGTGTTATTGATTCGTGGTGATGCTATTTTCGTAGTATTCGTGGGTGTCAAGTCTTGATCGCTTTTGGAGGTTCGAAGGTTTCCGATCGTGCCGTTCGTCGTTTAAATCGCTCGTGATATCGAGGCAAGTATCTTGTCCATACGTTTCATGTTTCGTAGGCGTAATTAATGGTAAAGGAATTCGATAAACCCAATGTTTAATGAACGTAAAAAGGGATCGGTATATTCTCGATAAATGTTGTCTTTCAACGATAATTTATGTACTTCGTGAATATATGTGTTCTCGGAATATGAGTGTTTGATTTGTATGTTGAAAAGATGCTATGACCACTTTGAGTGAGTTTAATAGACTGTAATCCTTTGCCGAGGATTACGTATTGTTATGTGTATTTGTTCGGTAAGAACGTATTGGGTGTGATATTAGTTGATACTCCTTTGAAAGGAGGTTGTGATGTTTAAGTGTTGCTTGGCTTGATATTCTGCTCATTGTTATGTGATCGTTGATAGTGATGTGCCTCCGGGTAGGATTGTTGAATCTCCGGGATCCATACTTGCTAGTATGGGTCGGGCGTGACCGTAGGGTTATCCAATCCGGGTATGTCTTGCGGGGACTCCGAGGTTCGGGGCTTGCTAGCCCGATGCCGAGATAACTTGTGGGGTTATCATCGGGTATGTCTTGCGGGGACTCCGAGGTTCGTGGCTTGTTAGCCCGATGCCGGGATAACTTGTGGTTGTGGTATGGAATGGTTCCGTGACTGTTGTCACGAGGACATGTGATTTGGTATGGTTTCCTATTGGGTTATTCACTCGGGTATGTTCTACAGGGGCATCTGAGGTTCGTGGCTTGTTAGCACGGACGCAAATAATCCTTAGGAACATGTGTTATGTGATTCGGGTCGTGGACCCTGTGGCTTATGATTTGAGTCTTGGACCCCGTGTGTTGTGAATTGGGTTGTGAAACCGCGTTTTATTATTGGAATCGTATTTTGGAAAGATGATTTTGGGCCGTGTCCCCAAGTGTTTTCGAAAGACTTGAGAATTCCTTATTTCCAAATGTTTTCAAACTCCCGAGACCGTAAAATATTTTGTATGAGACACATGGTTCTTTTCCTACCTTTTATAAATCAAACTGTTTTGATTTAGTGATTTATCTCGGGAAATATATTCAAGATTTTATATTCTTGAAGCACGTTGTGTATGGCTTGTACTTTTTGTTTTATACTTGCACTAGCAAAACAGTGGAGTTTTGCTAACCCCCGAGTATTCGGGGGGTGGATGTCTCAGACAAGGCCCGGTACTCGCAGTAGTCGGGAGCGAATCACAGGATCGATACGAAGGATGATGGGAAACGAATATACTAATCACGTGAAGACCAATTATAGAGTATTTGGTAGAGTCGTGTTGATTTTCCTCCGATGTGTTATTTTATCGAGTTATGGAAGTGATATTGTATTCTAGCCCCTGCGTGGGTATGTGTTCTGGGCAAGGATCTTGTATGTATTGTTCTGTGTGTTGTGATATAAGACCATATCGGTCTAATGGTCCTTTATGTAGCCATGTCGGCGATGTGAAGTGATGCATTGTTTTGTATTTAGCCTGGTAGATCCTCGCGGAGAGGGTCTGCGGCGCTGTAATATTCCCGAGTGGTTTGGGGGTGTTACAGTTGATATTAATAGATTCATTATATTAGGAAGAGTCCTAATATTGGTAAGATGAAATCTATTGGGAGTCCTTACCTTATCCCCCTTAAGGTCTCATATAGTAGCCCAAAATACCTATAAATAGGACATAATGGGTGGCCGATTTTTTCACCATTATTGAACAAGAAATTTCGATTTTTCATACTTTGTGTTTGATTGTGGTGTTGGAAGTAAAACGCAGCGGAAGCGAAGTTTGGGAAAGTTGAAAATTGTGTTTTACGCATCCACGAGCATAAGATCTATTTAGGCATGCTACTTAATTAATTAGTAAGACTAATAAGCAATTTAAATATTATTTATTATTTATTAAATAAATATGTCGGTTATAGAAATATCCTAATCTAGATCTAAAAGATTATAGGATATTACCTTTGAAGCGAATTGGTTGCTTTCGTCTTGATCACCTTGTATTTCTACCTTTAGACCTTCTAGAGTATGATCCGCTTAACCCGGACGTTATGTGGGCAACGAACTATCGGATCTTGCTTGGACACAATATGGCTCGGCCGAAATTCCTTTTGTATGTGGTCACCTGATTTCTCTTTGCTTTCTAGTATTTTATGAACACTCTTAGCAAATTACTTTGTTATCTAAATTGTAAAATCAAAGACACAAGTCTAAATCTACAATTAAACACAAGAGGAAAAATTTGTTCACACAACCTCACAAAAGACTTTTTTTTTTTTAAATCGTCCCTCCACTATTGTCCTATTTATAGGCTCTTGGACTACTACTAAGAATCTTAAGGAGGATTATGGAAGGACTCCCTATAGATTTCATCTTACCATATTAGGACTCTTCCTAATATAATGAATTCATTAATATCAACTAAGTTTACTAAAAGGTTGACATTGCACTCCCTACCAAAATCCCAAATTACGAAATTGGGCTTCTTCTCGTGTTTAAGATATCGAATGTCCATTAATTAATTATAAGCTACTGACAGATTTAATTAATTAATATCTTATCCAAGAGTAGTACCACTCGAACCTTATTACTATATCGGAATTAAATTCACCTGCAGGGTTTAATATAATAATCATTATCGAGCTCCTTCAGGGGACATCATCAACCCGCACGAGTCGGGACACGATTTCTAGTAATAATAATAATAGCTATCGTATAAATAATATTATTGCCCAAGATACGAGGCTTGTTGAGTCGATCATTTTGACTCTCACCCATGGTAAATCAAAACAATAAGTATTATAAATACACAATTAAATATTATATACTTAGAATTAAGAAATTATAATTATCCGAGATTTATGCTCTTCTTACAGTCAGTGCAGAAGACACTATCTCGCCTCGATCCAGTTCAACGTATGCAAATACGCTAATGTATGCCAATAGTCACAACCAACTAATCTCAAGCATACACTATAACCTTTTATATAATTTGTCTAATAATTATATAGGTTGTGAACTATTATATTATTTTGTAAGGTACTGATAATGTGATCTTCCTTGTGACACAAACACACCACATTATCTACAATAAAAAATAATTAGACATTTCATTTGCATAACCATAACGTGAATAAATATGCAAAACATGTTATTAAATGTAATTAATAATCTCATAGATAGTTACAGAGAAATTAGGTAATAGAAGCATAAAGTATGTTTTGCACTATACAATCCTAATATGTGGATCTTGACTTTTGTCTTGGATTCTATAATTTAGGTAACACAATATTTTTTTAAATACTCAAATATTCAAGAAAAATAGAGAGAAAAATTCGTGAGGTATTTCTTGGGAAAAATTTCGGTCGATCCATATTACAGTCCAAGCAGTCCAGTAGATTGTTGCCCACACGACATCCGGACATAGGCGAGATATACTCTTGAAGATCTTGAGGTAGAAATACAAGAAGATCAAGGAGGCGTACAAGGTGGATTTCGATCGACCAAAAAGGGATTTTTCTACCACTTCGCTTCAAAGGTATGAATTACCAATTCTACTGCATAAATACGTATATTTAAATTGTTAATTAGTCTCTTTAATTAATTATTTGACAAGCCTAAATAGATCCACAATTTTGTTGGTTAGTTTATAAAACCAAATATATTCAATTCATCAATCTCGCTTCCGCTGTGTTTTATATTCCAACAGCTTTGTCCCGGCCCGGCAAATTACTAACAATATTGTTATTTTTCAGGAAGCTATTCATACACTAGGCAAGGGAGAAAAGGATGGATGGCGATCAAACTCGACTTGGAAAAGCCATACGATCGTCTATGTTGGGATTTCATTGAAGAATCACTGTTAGATGCAGGTGTACCCGAGCCAATCTCGAAAATCACTATGGAGTGTGTCTGGGGCCTGACCCTCTGGAATGGTGAAATGACAGAGCAATTCACACCATCTAGAGTCCTTAGACAAAGCGACCCGATCTCTCCTTACTTATTTCTCTTATGTATAGAGAGATTGGCTCAGTGGATCGATGTAGGAGTCGGTAAAAGTAACTGGAAGCCACTGAGGATTACCCGTAGAGGACCCAAGGTGTCTCACCTCCTATTTGCTGACGATATTATACTTTTTGCAGAAGCTTCGGTGGAACAAGTCCGTCTTGTCAAACCTATGCTTTCAACTTTCTGTCAAGCGTCCGGCCAGAAAGTTAGTGAGGCGAAGTCGCGGGTATTCTCAAAAAGTACCCCCCGGCGCACCAAACAACAGCTGAGCTCCCTCTTAGGCATTCCACAAATGGAGAATCTTGGTAAATATCTGGGCATCTCAGGCATCCATCAACGGATAGACAAAGACACATTCCTGTACATCATCTCGAAAGCTCAAACACGGCTGGCGGGGTGGAAAGGCAAACAATTGACCATGACTGGAAGGATTACCTTAGCCAAGTCTGTTCTCACTTCAATTCCAGTCTATGCCATGCAAGTGATCCGGCTTCTAGCCACATTGTGCGAGAAGTTGGATAAACTGATTCATGGATTCATATGGGGTGATTGGGGAAGATAACCGACGAATCTACCTGGTCAAATGGGCCGAGCTCTGTAAGCCCGAAAAGCTGGGGGGAGTGGGCCTGCGCAGCACTAAGAAAGCTAATGAGGCCCTCCTTACCAAACTAGGATGGAGGCTGCTAACCCATCCGGATACGAACTGGGCTCAAGTACTTATCGACAAATACATGAATAAGCAGTCCAAAAATGACTACTATCTGTTCCCTCCCTGTGCGAAGAAGTCAGCAATTGGGGCTGGACTAACTAAGATCAGCTGCACCCTCCTCAACGGCCTGAAATGTTCTGTTGGCAATGGGGCTTCCATCAGATTCTGGGAGGATAATTGGGACCCCGGTCATTGGGACCCTTGCTGAGACAGGAATTGAAATTCCGGAACCCCACCGCCAAAAGAAAGTCTGTGAGTACTGGAGTCCGGGACAAGGCTGGGCATGGAGCGAAATTGCCAACCTGTTCTCGATGGATTTCCAACTCATACTAGAGGAATCTGTGTTAACGACTTGGACAGCTCCAGTGATGCCATTGCTTGAAATCATTTTGCTAATGGGGAGTTCTATACACTCTCCGCTTATCTAGCCATCATCATTGAAGAGAACCCAGAAATAACCCAAACGGTGCACTGGAACTCAGCTTGGAGAGCCCGTGTCCCAGAGAAGATCCTAATATTTTTGTGGACTTGCCTTAAGGAGAAGATCATGACTAACTAGGAGAGATATAGGAGAAAGTTTGCCCCTTCCCCATACTGCCCAACTTATCGAGACAGGCCTGACACTCTTATTCATCTTCTTCGCGAATGCCCGAAGGTGAGAAGAACCTGGCTCGCCTTGATTCCCGTCCAAGAAAAAGCCCAATTTTTTCAAGATGCAGCCCCCTATAGCTCTACCACAACCTGAGATCTAACTACCGAGAAAGTACAATGGAATATTGTCTTTGCACTGACATGTTTGGTGGACATGGCGATGGTGCAACAACGCGGTCTTTGGGGAAGGATCACCTATTGAGGATAAACCCAATTTTATCAAAAGGCAAGTGGTTGATATGGAGCTAGTCTGGCAAGAGAACTTTCAGCAGCAACCGTCCCAACACCATTTGCCCTGGAATATTCACAGAAGACCCCCTCCAATGGGCTGGGTCAAACTAAATGTGGATGGGGCTGCAAAGGGGAGCCCTGGACGAGCTGGAGGTGGTCGAGTGGTTCGAGACTCTGAAGGTAATTGGTCCACGTGTTTTGCGCAGTCCTTAGGCCACTGCGATAGCATAACCTCTGAACTCTTGACCCTATGGAGAGGGCTCCAATTAGTCTGTATGATGAAGTACCCTGCGGTTGAGGTTGAGTCGGACTCCCTCATCGCCGTCAGGTACTTAACCAAGGGAGTTCTGCCGGCTAATGTTGCCTCCTCCCTCGTGAATAGCTGTAGACACATCATCCGCCTTCACGGATTAGGGAGTGTAAAAGGGTTGCGGACGGGTTGTCGCATTTTTCTCTCGAGTGTCCGAGAGGCCCCAATATTTTAGATGTTCCCCCTTCCGACTGTATTCCCCTCCTGCGAGAGGATCTTTTGCATTTCCAGCGTTGTAATTTTGTTTTAATCAATGAATGAGTGACTACACTCACCATTTTCACGAAAAAAAAAAAAAAAAACTTAGTCATTCCACAAAGATTCTCACTCACTTTTTAACATAAATATATCACATGTATCAAGTTTTTCCTAATTTAATCAAGAAATAACTTCGTTTTAAGTTTGTCTAGCCGCCAAATAATTGCTTGGACAACAATTCGATCCAACAGTCTGATTTACCAACCGTCGTCTAGCAACGGCCCAGCCGCAATGCACGAGCAGTCGAACTATCAGCGCGCGGTAGTTTTCTACTGGCCATGTACTATCGACAGCGGTACTATTCCGACGTTCGCTGGCCGGCAAATAACTTTTGTTTAAATTCATTTCAAATAAAAAAACTATAAATTAAATTTAAAGTCACTTAAGAATTTTAGTTGGTTTGATTTTCTAGAGTAATTTGTATGAATGTGCATTACCATAAAAAAACAGCAAACCAATATTAAATGTAAAAATAACAATCAAATAATATCTAAAATTAGATCGAAAGTGACATGTGCAAACACTTCACCATATGGATTTGATCAAAATAATATTAGGAAAAAAATCAAATCTAATCTAGAATCATTTGCACATATTAATTATGAGTCTAACTATGATATATGCATATGTTTTTAATGCTTTTCTAGTACATGGAGATTTTAATTTCTTAGTGTACGACTTTAAGTGTCGTATCTCGATGAAAAATGATACAATCACAACCGTTGTAACGGTTGTGTTTATTTTGAACCATTGATGATGTGGGTGGTGGGGTAGGTGATGGAATAAATAATGAATTTAGTAATAAATGTATGGTGAGATGATGTGTTGTAAAGTTTGGTTGTGTAAATTGGTTGTGCATGTAGCATTGTTGTATCTCGATATCCACCTAATAAAAGTTAAATCCCCCTGATCGTGTAGTGTAAGGGTAGAGTTAACTTTGGATCATCATGCTGTAATTAATCAGTTGTATTTTCTCTTTCTTTAAGGCAAGTATTTATGTTACATAATTAATTATGACAAATAAGGAAATAGAACACTGGTCCAACTAGGAGTAGGGCTGGCAATTCATGCGTGTCGGGTCGTTATCGGGTCGACACGATAACGACACGACACGATAAGGCCAAACACGAACACGACCCGTTAAGTATATGCCCGACGCGAACACGAACACGACACGAAAGGTTGAAACACGGACACGACACGAACACGACACGGACACGATATGACACGATATTTTTCGTGTTGACACGACACGATAACGACACGATACGATATGACATGAATCGATAAATTAAAATAAAAAAATTAGAAAATAAACTAAAAATATTTAAAATGATAATAAAATTAATGCTAAAAATATATAAATATTATCGGGCTACACGAACACGACACGACACGAATACGACAGTTATCGTGTTACACGAATACGACACGAACCCAACACGAACACGACACGAAATTAGCATGTCCTTATCGTGTCGACACGATAAGGACACGAACACGATAAGGCCAAACACTAACCTATTAATTTCGTGCGTGTTCGTGTCGGGTTATCGTGTCGTATCGGAAATTGTCAGCCCTAACTATGAGACCGAGGCCCACAACCGCCCGACCATATGCTGTTGGGGTCGAACTCGACATGATCTGTGTGGCACGCTCGATCCAATTGGATATGCCCGTGCGACCTATTTTATAATACGACTCTAAAGCTCATTTCCTTTTTACACTACTAGCTTAGCTCAATTAATTCAATACCATCTCGTGTGTGATTCTGTATCTTCAGTTCTGATTAGTTGTGAATAAAATTATCAATTAAACTAGGATATATTTACATGGAATGGAAGCAATTTCAATTCTCGTGTTTATTTGCAAAAAGTGAATTTTAGAATTAAATGAGTCCACCATCAAATGATCCCTCTCTTGCTGAAATATGATACCCATATCCTTCATATGAAATCAAATTTTTCTTCCAAAAATATCCTAATCAAAATTTAATAATCCCAAAATTATAGAGATATCATAATAATTTAGATATATTTTATTCCGATATATAGCTCATTCCAAATAGCTAGTAAACATGTGAATAAAAATAATTATTTCATTCATGACTTATTTCATTCCATATAAGTAAACATGCCCTGTTGTCAAAAAAAAAAAGTAAACATACCCCAATGTGTGTGTTGCGTGTATAAATATATATATATAGGGGTGGGTTCTGGTGAGAATGATACTTAAATTAAACAATAAGAATGAATTTGATCCATAGATCTTGATTAAATGTATGGCCTAGATTTATTCTCACAAAAACGTATGCATAGAATGTAATATTTCAGTGCATCGATATTTTGATGCATATAATGCAGAGTTTTAATGCATTGCAAGTTTGATGCACGAAATGCATATATTGCATACATAAGTCAATCTGGACCGTACATCACATACAGATCAATGATTCAGATTTATTCTCAATTCACAACATAAAAACCATTCTCATATATATATATATATATATATATATATATATATATATATATATAAATTTTGGACTGAAGAGCATTTAATGCGGATCAAAAGAATATCTGCATTATATGTGGATATATTTAATTCAAATATTATGCAAGCCACCAATATGATTTGTCCACGTCTCACCAACCGACCAACGGGTACATTTATAATGGATCTATTTCGGAGTATATAAATAGCCTAAGTAAGAAGACATTGCTCACTTACTGATTGATCAAGAATCTGAAGCATTCGTTATCTACAAAGAGTAATCTATTTCTTCAAGCATACATCGCATATCTTTGAGTGAATATATACTAAGTCCTAAACTGACGACATCACACTACAGCAAAGACATTCATAGCCTACAGTGTAATATCCGCAATTTCGATTTCCGGTAATTTTCATTTTTCCGGCGGAGGTCCGTTTCGACAACTCGCTTGACACTGTTTTGGAATTCTGAACCTATTTTGTTCTTGGAGTTTCTCCGCTTAGACGGGTCTCGGTGATGTTTTTACGTAATTTCATCTTGTGTTATATTTTGTCTCATGTGTATTTGACTCTCGTTAAACTCGTTCGATTTCGTCATTTTCTTACTTCCATGAGTTCCTATGATTGAGTAGAGCATGTTGCGAGTTTCGGATTGTTAATCCGATGTTGTATCGTGATTTTCGGATGTTTGGGCCGTTTTTGTGATTTCCTAGAAGTTTAGGGAATTTGTTCCTTGTTCGACTTTGGTTGTGTACCTCAGATCGTTTTGGGGTTCCGTACTTCCATTTCGTGTTATTGTTGCCCAAATATCGATTCCTATTGCTTTTATTCTCTTTCCGGATTATTTTTCGTCATTTTTGGGACCCGAGGGGGGGTGTGGGCCGCGGCACAAGGATTGTGCGCCGCGGCACACACATTACCCAGTTGTTGGCCAAGTAGGCTGTACCGTGTGCCGCGGCACAAGGATTGTGCGCCGCGGCACACAGCCAAGTCAGTGCCGCGACACACTTGTCCGGGCCGCGGCACACCCGTGTGGCACTTGCCGGCCAAAACCTACTGTACCGTGTGCCGCGGCACAGTCCGACAGGGCCGCGGCACATGCCGAGTCTGAGCCGCGGCACACTCCGAATGAGCCGCGGCACACTCCGAATGAGCCGCGGCACAACGAGCGGTCAGCCGATCACTGGGCGCAATTTTTGGCCCTGTGCCGCGGCATAGTTTAGTTGAGCCGCGGCACACAATGCGGTCAGCGCTATATCAGCCTTTCTTATCAGCGGCTGCAGCTCATTTTTCCTTCCTTCCACCGTACGCGAGAGAGAGAGAGAGGGTTGAGAGGGGGATTTTTTCTCCATCTATCATTTGATTGTGTGTTTTTCTTCATCTTCCTTCGATCGTGTAGCTCGGATTGTGGATCTAGCACGTGTTCTTCGGATTATAGGGCTTGAATCTTCAAGAGGTAAGAACTCCTTTAACCCTAGTATGATTTTGGGGAGGGTTTGGTGGTGATCTTGTGTTTTAATCCGAATTAACCGATGTTGTTGTTAGATTTTGATAGTACTCTCGTGACCCTTGGTTTTCTTGTTATTGGTTGGGATGAAATCCCGTTAATTCACCGTTAACCGATTTCAATTCCCTACGCACTCTTGGTGTTCGATAAATTGTCCCAACGGGTAGAACTAGGAGGAATTTCTTCGTATTCATGATGTGAGATTGATTGTATATCATTATTGTGTTAGGGTCGGATTTGAGGGGATTGTTCGGACCGAAACCTATTCCTTCGTCGTTTCCTTCGCGTCGTATTACCAAGGCAAGTACCTCGACATACGAATTGTAACTGCGTGAAATCATTGTTGTCGAAGTGTATGAGTTTATACGGATGTATATATGTGTATATATATATATATGTATGTGTATATGTATATATAGGTGTTTATATATAGTTATATGTTAAATGTATGTATGCATATACATATATTGATATATATGCTTATGTCGGTGAACGACGAGTGTTGAATGCTAACACTAGTTGTGTAATATCCGGAATTTCTACTACTGTTGTTTGATATTATTTTATCCGAGTTATATTGTACAGCATGGAATCTGTACAGTAAGGATAAAATAAATGAAGGACTGAGATGTCAGTATTGGTATAATTGTCGTATTTGGTCGACAATTGTATTTGAGGATATAATGTGTTGAGTAATGTATATTTGATATGCCGTATATTCGTATTTGATATGTCGAGATGTTGGACAAGGATAGCTGAAAATGGCTAAGTATAGCCTTATTAGCGCACGCTGATATTCATGCATAACGCACGCTATCGTGCAGGATTAGCGCACGCTACGTTCATAGGTTAGCGTACGCTAATGCAGTCCGATCAGAAGGAATCTACGCGTGGACCAGGCCACTTTCGGCGCACGTTCTGATAAGTCAACGGATGTTGTAATGTAGTGTTAGCGCACGCTAATGCATGTTGATTAGCGCACGCTAACTATATATCGGTCAACAGGGAATCTTGGCTTTATTGGTTGATTTCGGCTTGTGGCGTCACGAGCATCTTCGTGGTAGGTGTATACTGTAGCAAGTCAACTTCGGATAGCGCATGCTAAGATAAATGACTTACGTACGCTAAGCAGGATGTTTTACGTACGTTAATGCATGGGCATTACGTACGTAAGTTAGTTTACGAAGCAAGGCAGTAGCCTCTGGGCTTCGATAGCGCACGCTAACAAAGTCAGTTAGCGCATGCTAAGGCGGTAGCGCACGCTAAACATGAGATGTTAGCGCACGCTAATAATGAATATTATAAAAAGGGACAGAAGGGTGTTATGAAGCATTTCGTCCATTCCTTCCTTGTAACCGAGAGAGAGAGTTTTTAGAGAGAGGTTTGAGGTCCCAAACACTGAGAGATGATGATCTTTAACAAGATTAAGATGGAGAGCATGGATTCAAGCCTCGTTCTTCAAGTTATTCATGATTCTTGGAATGGAGTCTAGTGTTCTTATTCTTGGTTCATCCAATCCAGGTAATTTTCGTATCCTCTTGATGATGGTTCGTTTTTCTTGGATGATTTCATGTAAGGAGCATGTTGGATAATCATATGATGATGTTATATGAGATTCAATGGAATTTTGATAAGAGTTTCGGATGTTAGTTAAGATTCTTCATACTATAAGGATGGTGATTCGTTTGACCCGATCTAAGATGGATTTCTGAATCTTGTTAATTATATTGATCGATTTAGATGAGTTAAATCATGATACGAGGTTGAATTCCGGATTGAATATGATATGATCCTTGTTATCGAGTCGGTTTGATTGTTGATGTTATTATTGATATATGGACATTGATATGATCCTTGTGATAGTTATGGTGTCGTTTATCTTCAAGAGATATGGAGATTTATGTCTCCCTTCATTCGGATTCGTAGTTGCAAGATGTTAGTCGATGCTTGGAATGCATGCCATCAGACAGCATTAGCGCACGCTAAGCTTACTGGCTAGCGCACGCTAACGGGACAACTTAGCGCACGCTACGTTATGCGTGTAACGTGCGCTAAGTAGGCAGACAGTGCAGTATTTTTGTGTTTTGATTATGAATTCGTGATGGTTTGACTTGGTTGGTTCTGACTGTGTTTATTCGAGGTTGTGTTGAACCGTTGAGTTCGATTGGTTAGTATTGTCAGTTGTTGATTGTTATCGGATATGTGTTATTTGATTTCTTCGATAGGTTGAGATTGTTGATCGGTGATTATAACCGGATATTGCGGTCGTGTTCGAGTATGTCCATTGTATTGCTTTTGATCGGGGCTGAGGAGCTCGTAGACAAAGGCAATGTGTTCGGCAGCAGCTTCGTGGTATCGGTATTGAGGCAAGTTATTACTTGCTCAGTTATAATATTTAATGAATGGTTTCAGTTTCATTTCATTTATAATGCATATAGCGATGATTATTATTGTGAACTCTGGGTATTCGGATCGCATATCGTTCTTTCGATTCTGGGAGGTAAATCATAATGTATATGCTTTATCTCAGTTATTGGTATGTTCGAGTATCGAGGTTACATTATGGTAAAGACGAGGATATGAGTATCTATAGTTCATTGTACGTTTGGATCGCCGATTGAGGATAATCGTCGGTGATGATTGGACATCGAGGTTGCTCCCGAAGGACTCGGGGCAAGTATTCCATATTGATTATAATTTAGTGTTATTTATTTTGGTCTCGTACATTTTCTTTCATGTTGTTGAACATGAAGTAGTCCTAGTATATTGTCATGTTGTCGTGCATGTTATGTTGTTCATGTTGATGAACGTGTTGATGTGCATATGTGTATGCATATTGTGTTGTTTATGTTGTGTAAATAATCCGATGGGATTATGAGGATCTATGCTGAGGGCGCTGGATCGAATGTCCACCATGCGTTGGTTCGACGGGATCATCATGGGGATCTATGCTGAGGGCGCTGGATCGTTGGACAGGTTTTCCACCATGCGTTGGTTCGACGGGATCATCATGGGGATCTATGCTGAGGGCGCTGGATCGTTGGATTACGAGTATTGTGTTGATGGAATCTGGAGAATTCGCATCATTGATTTTATCATGTGTTGTTGTTCATATGTGTATGGTTGGTTATCCACCTTATGCTGATCTGATAGGATCAACAAAGGGATCTATGCTGAGGGCGCTGGATCGTCGGATTTCCATTGAGTATACATGATTGTTATTGTTGTGATCATATTGACGTGGTCATATGACTATGCGTTTGTAGGTCTTGTGTTAGGACCGTGTCCGTATTGCATTGACCTGATCTCGGATTAGACTGATATGATTGTCGTGGCACTTCATATCTCGAGGTATGTTCCGTATTTCCTTTGGTATTTGTCTTGATGGACGATCGGTTATCGTCTTGGGATTTGATGATGTTATTCGATGGATCGTATTGGTCAGAAATGGTATATTTTCGTATCGTGAGTTGGTTATGATAGTTTGAGAACCTTGAGTATTGTTTGAGGTACAGTACTTATATTATGTTCGAGTTTATTGGTAAATCGAGTACAGGATGTGAAATGTGATAATGGTTACTCTGATGAGAATCACTTGAGTAAGCAAAGTTATGGCGGTAAGATTACATTGGTCGTATTCTTATTCTGTATTCTCATTGGTATGTATTATGGATGTGATGTGATTGATATCATTGTTGGACATTATGGCTGACCCCGTCGTGGGATTTCTTTTTAGGTTCTTGGAGTATTGAGCTTGTAGCGGTCGTGAAGAGATGAGCTTCCCGGAGGATACTGGCTAGGACATGTTGTGTGCTTTGAGTTTCTTGTTTGGTTCTCGTAGTCCGCTGCTAGAGTATCTTTATGGTTGGTCTTTTTCCGCTGCGTGAGTATTTTGAAATGCTCTTTTGGTATCTGGTAACTGAGGTTACTTTGGAAATCGTTTTCTAAACTTTTGAATGTCGGCAGTTTGGCCTTGCGATTTCAAATGAGTTTTTACGATGGTTTGATAAATGAGTTTTATAAATCTTTGAATATTTTTAATAGATAATACTGTCGTTAGCCTCTTGGGCGTTTGTAATTGTTTGCGAAAATTTCTTTTAGCCTTGTGGGTTCCATCTCGGGGCCCACGGCGCTGTAATATTTCCGGTTAAATCCGGGGGTGTTACAGAATATGGTATCGGAGCTTAGGTTGAGAAAACCTAGGCATTTGGGTCGAGTTGGGTCGTGTTTTTGTTGCGTCATTCGAGTTGTCGATTGACAAATATTAGAGCCGTGAGTCTTTGTTGTTCACTCAGGCTTCTGCGTTATCGGATTTGCGAAGATCGTCTCGGGCTTGTTATAACTTTTCCAAATGGTGTTAATGAGATTCTCTGGAATGAGATGTATTGTGTTCTTGAGTCGAACCGATTTGGCAAACGTGTGTTTCGAAAATATCTGTGTCGAGTATTTTCTTGAGTCGAGACATGTGCCAGTACCACGGGGAATCGTCGGCTTCACGATCTGTATGTATTTGGATTTTTGAATTGCATTGAGATTTATTGCTGTTCTATAGATGATATGCTTTGAGATTCAGCAAAATATTATATGTTATATTATAAGGTGACAGAGTTGGGACAGGATTGATGATCTTGAGGAGTTATAATTTTGAGAATCAGTATGTTGGTTAGATTTTGGAACAGAATTGTGCATTTGGGAGAAATATTGTGCATGGTTGAGAAGAACATATAACATGTTAATTCATTTTGAGATATATGAATTGCTTTTGATCATTTGAAAATGATACTTTTCAAAATGAATGTCTTACGGATGTTTTACGGAAAATGATTTTGGGCCGAGACCCAATTGATTTTGAAATGGTTTTATAACTCAGGACTTGGGTTCGAAAAAGGGTTTTCTACTTTTTAAACTTCTTGTAATGCGGAACGAGATACGGGCTGAGACCCTAATGTTTCAAAAGGCTTTTCTGTTTTCTTAAAACTCTCGAGATTTGTAAAACTCTTTACCAATCGTTTACCTATGTTATTTCCGCCTTTCGAGGCTTTGGTTTACTTGTACAAATGGAATTTCTCGGGAAGTCTTTCGCCGTGTTTGATTTGTTGATTTGTTTAAACGTTTTGTCATATCATATTTGAGGTGATCCAGGATGGGTAAATGGTTGACGATATGAGTCATGTGTGGAAAAGGAGTTTAGTCGGAATTTATATATTGAGATTTTGGAACTTGATCGTGTGGTTTTCCGATGGAATATCAGTGGATATTGGTGACGAACCGAATTGGTATACATGAGTATGGATATAGTCGAGCATTTGCATACTTTTCATTTTAAAACTTCGAAATCGTGTGGATTCAAAGGAAACTGTTATCAAATACTTGGCACCATCGAGCCAAGTTAATTTTTCGAAAATTGATTTTGTGGTCTTACCAAAATTTATGTTTTTAGTTTTGAAATTTTTGAAAGAACTTTCGAAAATTTGTATTCTTGACGAGACTTTATGATTTCAAACTGGTTTTGAAAATGTGATTGATATACATACGCATTTAGTGCATAGTGCATATCATATTGATGGTACGATGGAAAAGGAATTCGAACTTTAGTATGTTAGTTTGATTATCCGGTGATGATCGGTTGTGTTATCGGATAAGAGAAATATGTTGCGTGTTGTAGATTCATGCACATAATATTATTTTGGAAACTTGGGATTTTGTGAAACCGGAACATATGTGCTATGTGATTCCATTGGTATGGTAGTAGCGCGATTTTACCTTAGTGATTCTGGAATGATTTCCTTGTAAGCGTAGATTTGGGGATGGTGACCCCATACTGGTTGTTTTAGATAGTGAGTGGTCGTTTCCACTCCGTGTATGATTGGGTATGTTCGTCAGTTTGTGATTGGTTGTTCATATGCCGAGGGGTATGTTCGCCAGTCGGATATGTTTATTGAGATCCACTGTATGTGATCGGTGTGTCATTTTGAGAATTTTGCTTTTTCGTATATCTGTTTCTGTGGTTCTGTGTTGATAGTGTTGGAGTTTACCGTGTGAAGGTATTCTCGATTTCCGTTGATCGTTCGTTGGTCGTATTGGAGTTTATCACGTTGATGATATTCTCGATTGTGTTTTGACCTCTGGTTGGTCAGATTGGAATTTATCATGTCGATGATAAATTCGGTTGATTGTTGATCATTGTTGGTGATCATATGAGCGTTCAGATTGTCTATCGATGTTTCGGGATTCGTTGCCATTGTATTGAGCAGTTGTTTCACGTATACATCGGATATTATTCGCTTTATCGAGTGAGACTTGATTATGTAATCAGCAGACAGGATTTGATTCGGGCAGATTGTTTGATCCGAAGATGATATATTTTGTTGAGAATCGGGAATTGTGATCGTAAGCGTATTGAGACCGTATACGGTGAGATCGGCGCTAGTATCTCCGGAGATCGTCGACCTGCGTATTTGTAAGTATGCTCTTTTGGATATTCGGTAATGATGATGATTGATCGTTGTCGTGATGGCTTTGGGATATTTTGGGTTGAACGGTATGTTTGTTTGTTTTATGATGGATTGCAAGTTTCGAGGACGAAACTTATTTTAAGGGGTGTAGAATGTAATATCCTAATTTCTACTATGTTGTTTGATATTATTTTATCCGAGTTATATTGTACAAGATGGAATCAGACAGTAAGGATAAAATAAATGAAGGACCGAGATGTCAAGATTGGTATAATTGTCGTATTTGGTAGACAATAGTATTTGAGGATATAATGTGTAGAGTAATGTATATTTGATATGCCGTATGTTCGTATTTTATATGTCGAGATGTTGGACAAGGATAGCTGAAAATTGCTAAGTATAGCCTTATTAGCGCACGCTGATATTCATGCATAACGCACGCTATCGTGCGTGATTAGCGCACGCTACGTTCATAGGTTAGCGTACGCTAATGCGATCGATCAGAAGGAATCTACGCGTGGACCAGGCCACTTTCGGCGCACGTTCTGATAAGTCAACGGATGTTTTAATGTAGTGTTAGCGCACGCTAATGCATGTTGATTTGCGCACGCTAACTATATATCGGTCAACAGGGAATCTTGGCTTTATTGGTTGATTTCGGCTTGTGGGGTCACGAGCATCTTCGTGGTAGGTGTATACTGTAGCAAGTCAACTTCGGATAGCGCACGCTAAGATAAATGACTTGCGTACGCTAAGCAGGATGCTTTACGTACGTTAATGCATGGGCATTACGTACGTAAGTTAGTTTACGAAGCAAGGCAGTAGCCTCTGGGCTTCGATAGCGCACGCTAACAAAGTCAGTTAGCACACGCTAAGGCGGTAGCGCACGCTAAACATGAGATGTTAGCGCACGCTAATAATGAATATTATAAAAAGGGACAGAAGGGTGTTATGAAGCATTTCGTCCATTCCTTCCTTGTAACCGAGAGAGAGAGTTTTTAGAGAGAGGTTTGAGGTCCCAGACACTGAGAGATGATGATCTTTAACAAGATTAAGATGGAGAGCATGGATTCAAGCCTCGTTCTTCAAGTTATTCATGATTCTTGGAATGGAGTCTAGTGTTCTTATTCTTGGTTCATCCAATCCAGGTAATTTTCGTATCCTCTTGATGATGGTTCGTTTTTCTTGGATGATTTCATGTAAGGAGCATGTTGGATAATCATATGATTATGTTATATGAGATTCAATGGAATTTTGATAAGAGTTTCGGATGTTAGTTAAGATTCTTCATACTATAAGGATGGTGATTCGTTTAACCCGATCTAAGATGGATTTCTGAATCTTGTTAATTATATTGATCGATTTAGAGGAGTTAAATCATGATACGAGGTTGAATTCGGATTGAATATGATCTGATCCTTGTTATCGAGTCGGTTTGATTGTTGATGTTATTATTGATATATGGACATTGATATGATCCTTGTGATAGTTATGGTGTCGTTTATCTTCAAGAGATATGGAGATTTATGTCTCCCTTCATTCGGATTCGTAGTTGCAAGATGTTAGTCGATGCTTGGATGCATGCCATCATGCGGCATTAGCGCACGCTAAGCTTGCGCTAGCGCACGCTAACGGGACAACTTAGCGCACGCTCGTTATGCGTTTAACGTGCGCTAAGTAGGCGACGATGCGTATTTTTGTGTTTTGATTATGAATTCGTGATGGTTTGACTTGGTTGGTTCTGACTGTGTTTATTCGAGGTTGTGTTGAACCGTTGAGTTCGATTGGTTAGTATTGTCAGTTGTTGATTGTTATCGGATATGTGTTATTTGATTTCTTCGATAGGTTGAGATTGTTGATCGGTGATTATAACCGGATATTGCGGTCGTGTTCGAGTATGTCCATTGTATTGCTTTTGATCGGCCGAGGAGCTCGTAGACAAAGGCAATGTGTTCGGCAGACTTCGTGGTATCGGTATCGAGGCAAGTTATTACTTGCTCGGTTATAATATTTAATGAATGGTTTCAGTTTCATTTCATTTATAATGCATATAGCGATGATTATTATTGTGAACTCTGGGTATTCGGATCGCATATCGTTCTTTCGATTCTGGGAGGTAAATCATAATGTATATGCTTTATCTCAGTTATTGGTATGTTCGAGTATCGAGGTTACATTATGGTAAAGACGAGGATATGAGTATCTATAGTTCATTGTACGTTTGGATCGCCGAACATTGAGGATAATCGTCGGTGATGATTGGACATCGAGGTTGCTCCCGAAGGACTTAGGGCAAGTATTCCATATTGATTATGGTTTAGTGTTATTTATTTTGGTCTCGTACATTTTCTTTCATGTTGTTGAACATGAAGTAGTCCTAGTATATTGTCATGTTGTCGTGCATGTTATGTTGTTCATGTTGATGAACGTGTTGATTTGCATATGTGTATGCATATTGTGTTGTTTATGTTGTGTAAATAATCCGATGGGATTATGAGGATCTATGCTTAGGGCGCTGGATCGAATGTCCACCATGCGTTGGTTCGACGGGATCATCATGGGGATCTATGCTGAGGGCGCTGGATCGTTGGACAGGATTTCCACCATGCGTTGGTTCGACGGGATCATCATGGGGATCTATGCTGAGGGCGCTGGATCGTTGGATTACCAGTATTGTGTTGATGGAATCTGGAGAATTCGCATCATTGATTTTATCATGTGTTGTTGTTCATATGTGTATGGTTGGTTATCCACCTTATGCTGATATGATAGGATCAACAAAGGGATCTATGCTGAGGGCGCTGGATCGTCGGATTTCCATTGAGTATACATGATTGTTATTGTTGTGATCATATTGACGTGGTCATATGAGTATGCGTTTGTAGGTCTTGTGTTAGGACCGTGTCCGTATTGCATTGATCTAATCTCGGATTAGACTAATATGATTGTCGTGGCACTTCATATCTCGAGGTATGTTCCGTATTTCCTTTGGTATTTGTCTTGATGGACGATCAGTTATCGTCTTGGGATTTGATGATGTTATTCGATGGATCGTATTGGTCAGAAATGGTATATTTCCGTATCGTGAGTTGGTTATGATAGTTTGAGAACCTTGAGTATTGTTTGAGGTACAGTACTTATATTATGTTCGAGTTTATTGGTAAATCGAGTACAGGATGTGAAATGTGATAATGGTTACTCTGATGAGAATCACTTGAGTAAGCAAAGTTATGGCGGTAAGATTACATTGGTCGTATTCTTATTCTGTATTCTCATTTGTATGTATTATGGATGTGATGTGATTGATATCATTGTTGGACATTATGGCTGACCCCGTCGTGGGATTTCTTTTTAGGTTCTTGGAGTATCGAGCTTGTAGCGGTCGTGAAGAGATGAGCTTCCCGGAGGATACTGGCTATGACATGTTGTGTGCTTTGAGTTTCTTGTTTGGTTCTCGTAGTCCGCTGCTAGAGTATCTTTATGGTTGGTCTTTTTCCGCTGCGTGAGTATTTTGAAATGCTCTTTTGGTATCTGGTAACTGAGGTTACTTTGGAAATCGTTTTCTAAACTTTTGAATGTCGGCAGTTTGGCCTTGCGATTTCAAATGAGTTTTTACGACGGTTTGATAAATGAGTTTTATAAATCTTTGAATATTTTTAATAGATAATACTGTCGTTAGCCTCTTGGGCGTTTGTAATTGTTTGCGAAAATTTCTTTTAGCCTTGTGGGTTCCATCTCGGGGCCCACGGCGCTGTAATATTTCCGGTTAAATCCGGGGGTGTTACAAGTTGACGTACTCAACTTGGATTGAGGGTCGAACTATAGTTATTCATATAATATAATGAGGTTATATATATATATATATCTATATATCTATATATATATAAATATATATTCGGTTGAGTCGCAATATAGAGATATATGTGCGGTGTTGATTGAGTTTGATTGATAATGTGCGTGTTATTGTTTATTTGTGTGGTTATGGACTGGCGGAGTAATTGTGCGACTTGATGTACCGAGTTGAAAATTGTTGTGACGTTTGTCCGTGTGCTTGATGTTTGAAACAATGTGGATACTTGTTGTGAGAAACGTCATATCCGGGAACCTCTGAGGGCGGGGCGTGCACTCCGGCCTGGTGTACGCTGCAATGTGCGGCTCCATATGGGTGGTGAACGCCGGTGTTACATAATGCGTGTGTCAAGGGGCGGCTCTTGCGGGAGTGATCGCCGGCGCAGTGACATGTTCAAGGAGCGACCAACATAGTGGAGTGAACGCCGGTGCACAGGTGTGCAGTGGAGGCGCCTGGCAGGCTTATTAGTTACGGGTATTTGAGTGATAGCTAAGACCCCGTTACCGAACGATGTTCGTATCTCAAATTCTTTCAACTCACTTTTAAATGTTTGTCGTGATACAGACCGCAATTCGTGTTTTTGAAAGCTTGTTTCAAATTGTTTTTAAAAGCGTTGGTATCAGGGTTAATTAACCAAGGAGGTTTGACGAAATCTCCGAGGGTTAATTAATCGGGGGTCTTGAGCAGGATATGTCGAATGAGAGATTGTGCCTTTGATTGTATTGTGGTGCCATTCTGTGTATTGGGTCGAGGACCCTGTGGAATGTTGAGATGATTGATTTCGTGATGATGTTATTTGGAATGTGTTGAGAACCCTGTGAGATGTTGTAATGATTTCGTTTGTGACGGTGTTCTATAAATTGGGTCGAGAACCCCGAATAAGTTGACTTGGTTTTCGTGTAATCGTTTTCCATATGTTGGGTCAAGGACCCGAGAGCTTTTGAAATTATTTCCAAAAGTATTCCCATTCGATTTTAAAAACCCCCAGACGGCCCGAGTCAACAATAACGTTTGCAAACTATCTTATCAAAACATTTTTCTTTTTTTCAAAAGGGATTTTTCTTACTCCTTGGGCTCGTTTAAAGATTGGTGTTATGTTCCATAAAGAGAATATGACTATGTGATTATCTTTCACCTTGTGTATGCGAGTGTTATTCTGTGTGGACTATGGGAATGTATGGTGTGTGTTAAGGCTTCACGGCGGTTGAATTTTGTGTTGTTACTGTTCGTATATCTTGTATATTATGTACTTGCACTAGCAAAATTCCAGTTTGCTAACCCCCGAGTTTTCGGGGGGTGGGTGCCTGTTATGCGCTCAGGTTTTGGCAGCTCGGGAGCAGTCACGGGATTGGCTTGGAAGGAGATGGAAGACGACGATGCTAATCACACCAGAGTCAAAGTCTTTTCTTTTGTATCATTTTGGTCGGTATTTCTCTGTCGTTCGAGTATTCACCCTTGCATGGGTGTAGTTATCATTTATTAAATTGAGTTGTCATTGTAATATGAATGTCGTTAGTTTCTGAATTGGTTTATGACCTTGTCGGTCTGCTTTGTATTTAATTTTGATCCCGGTCGGTCAATCATTGAGTAGTCTTTTGGAGTTTAGCCTGGTAGATCCTTGTGATAAGGGTCTACGGCGTGTGACATTCCCGGTCATATTCTGGGGGTGTTACATTTATGGTATCAGAGCGTAGGTTTGCGAAAAACCTAGGCCGTTGGGTCAAGTCCATGTCTTGTGTAAGTCGCGCGCATCAGAGTTGTGATTAGTATCGTGGTTCCGACATCATCTCCCGACAATCCGTGATGGTAAGCCTCCCGATCGTAAGTCCCCCTATATATACGTATTTGATTACATTGTGCTAATATGCTTAATGTGAACTAGGAATTGGAACTTGTTGGTGATATTATCGTTTTAGGATATAACATGCGTATGCGGTCCGAGTATAAATAGTTATGTAGTATGCTTCGGAAGTCGAGCATGTTTATACATTCGGTACTTTATTAGAATAAATTTATGAATGATAATTTTATCCACCGCATGAGTATTTTAAGATGGCTTTTGATATCTTGCAAACCGAGTTTTGATATTTTGGTCTTGCATGTTTTGATAGTATTCTTATGACGGTATTTGATATTTTATAAATGACTTTTGCGAGTATTTGAGAATATTACCGACATCGGCCTTTTTGGCATTTTGAACATTTTTTTTAAAATGATTTTTAGCCTGGTAGGTTCCGGCACGGGGCCCACGGCGCTGTAGTATCACGAATATTTTAAAGTGATGCTTTGAAATTTTCTAACATTGTGTAAAGCCATGATTTAATATCGTCATGTTAAATGGTCACGTATCTCGGTGGAAAATTCTTTCGAATAAACATTTTGGAAGAAGAGGAAAGATTTTCAAAATTGTGGTATTTGGGACTCAACATTTTTGAAATATTTCAAATTAGTTACGAATTAATTTTCTTTTTCTTTTTTTTTTTCTTTTATACATCACTCGAAAATAATTTTTAGAGTCGTTATATAAACTTCCTCTTCCGAAATAAAAGACAGTGTTTACAAGTCTTGGGCGCAACGTGACTAGCCCTCCTTTTCAAAAATTTGTTTTCATTAAGTGCATACATATAATGATCGTCCTCGTCGAGGAACTCGAAATTGACTTCATAAAACTTTATGCTTTACGATAGTACCGTTATTCTAAGGATGCTAACTAAAACTCGGGTTGATAATTGTGGTATATTATGCAGTGATAAACTAATACTATTGATTGGTGTTATCCGTATTAGTATGTCAAGCCTCGCGACGTAGACGTGATGATGGAAATGGAAGCGGCAAGGTGGTTCGTACGACCACGATTCATGCTACGGTGAAGGAGTATCTAGATCAAACGATATCCTATGAAATCTCCTCAGTGGTCGAGCCCACGAGCGAAGCCAAGAGACCGAGGATATCTGGGAAGTTTTTGGGCGGTGAAGAGTCTAAGGCTCCCAAACCCCACGTCGTCCGAACGTCGTCTTCGCGATCGGGAGTGAGCGCTTGGAATCCCAAGCCAAGACGGTGACTCTCGGTAAGAAGGGAGGGTGCTTCAACTGCAATCGTCAGGGACATGTTCGTGCAAATTGTCCCTTTCCACTCTTGACTTGTTACCGGTGCGGGTGTGAAGGTCATCGGGAGAAGCATTGTGAGATAATTTCCGATCTGGCAAAGAATGCTACCCTATTGGCGAACAGAGCAAGTGACTGGAGAATGTCCCGAAACCCTATGTTTCCTTCTGAAGAGTCTAACATGAGAGGGTGAATATTTTGTATTATGCCGTAATCGTTGCTGTTTTGAACAATCGTGACTCTGATCGTTCTCCATTTCATTGCTCTATGTTTCCAACTCTTGTTGTTCTAAGTTTGGGATCGAAATATCTTTTAGTATGGTGGAGTGTATTACCCGTACTTTTCTTAGTATTTCCGGTATTGTGTGACTTTCCATTGTTGGTAATTCAATTATGATCCTCTCGACGATTTTAAACTATCTTGTTCTACTTAGCCTGCCGTCCTCCGAACGAATTTCGGAGCTGTTTTGTTAAATCCCGTGGATTATTGTGATCTTTCCATATCTGAACTCAATCCTTGCAAATTTTGTTCAAAACAATTATTCCCACGCGTGCAATTAACACTTCTGAATGTGTTATGAACTTGGATGCGGTTGGTCGAGCTCGAAACATGGTTTCAGGACGTCTGAGCCGTCTTGTAATTTTCTTAACTCTTGGAGTTATTGTCTCGAAATTCATACTCCTCCACCTCGACTTATCGTGTTCACTTACATTTTAGAACCTCGCATTCGCGCATTGCTCGTGATGATGTGGGGCTGAGCAAGTGGTTATTTTCTTGATTGTTCCACCGCTCTCTATTTTAAGTTTCGGGACGAAACTTCTTTTAAGGAGGGTAGAATGTAATATCCGCAATTTCGATTTCCGGTAATTTTCATTTTTCCGGCGGAGGTCCGTTTCGACAACTCGCTTGACACTGTTTTGGAATTCTGAACCTATTTTGTTCTTGGAGTTTCTCCGCTTAGACGGGTCTCGATGATGTTTTTACGTAATTTCATCTTGTGTTATATTTTGTCTCATGTGTATTTGACTCTCGTTAAACTCGTTCGATTTCGTCATTTTCTTACTTCCATGAGTTCGTATGATTGAGTAGAGCATGTTGCGAGTTTCGGATTGTTAATCCGATGTTGTATCGTGATTTTCGGATGTTTGGGCCATTTTTGTGATTTCCTAGAAGTTTAGGGAATTTGTTCCTTGTTCGACTTTGGTTGTGTACCTCAGATCGTTTTGGGGTTCCGTACTTCTATTTCGTGTTATTGTTGCCCAAATATCGATTCCTATTGCTTTTATTCTCTTTCCGGATTATTTTTCGTCATTTTTGGGACCCGATGGGGGGTGTGGGCCGCGGCACAAGGATTGTGCGCCGCGGCACACACATTACCCAGTTGTTGGCCAAGTAGGCTGTACCGTGTGCCGCGGCACAAGGATTGTGCGCCGCGGCACACAGCTGAGTCAGTGCCGCGGCACACTTGTCCGGACCGCGGCACACCCGTGTGGCACTTGCCGGCCAAAACCTACTGTACCGCGTGCCGCGGCACAGTCCGACAGGGCCGCGGCACATGCCGAGTCTGAGCCGCGGCACACTCCGAATGAGCCGCGGCACAACGAGCGGTCAGCCGATCACTGGGCGCAATTTTTGGCCCTGTGCCGCGGCACAGTTTAGTTGAGCCGCGGCACACAATGCGGTCAGCGCTATATCAGCCTTTCTTATCAGCGGCTGCAGCTCATTTTTCCTTCCTTCCACCGTACGCGAGAGAGAGAGAGGGTTGAGAGGGGGATTTTTTCTCCATCTATCATTTGATTATGTGTTTTTCTTCATCTTCCTTCGATCGTGTAGCTCGGATTGTGGATCTAGCACGTGTTCTTCGAATTATAGGGCTTGAATCTTCAAGAGGTAAGAACTCCTTTAACCCTAGTATGATTTTGGGGAGGGTTTGGTGGTGATCTTGTGTTTTAATCCGAATTAACCGATGTTGTTGTTAGATTTTGATAGTACTCTCGTGACCCTTGGTTTTCTTGTTATTGGTTGGGATGAAATCCCGTTAATTCACCGTTAACCGATTTCAATTCCCTACGCACTCTTGGTGTTCGATAAATTGTCCCAATGGGTAGAACTAGGAGGAATTTCTTTGTATTCATGATGTGAGATTGATTGTATATCATTATTGTGTTAGGGTCGGATTTGAGGGGATTGTTCGGACCGAAACCTATTCCTTCGTCGTTTTCTTCGCGTCGTATTACCAAGGCAAGTACCTCGACATACGAATTGTAACTGCGTGAAATCATTGTTGTCGAAGTGTATGAGTTTATACGGATGTATATATGTGTGTATATATATATATGTATGTGTATATGTATATATAGGTGTTTATATATAGTTATATGTTAAATGTATGTATGCATATACGTATATTGATATATATGCTTATGTCGGTGATCGACGAGTGTTGAATGCTAACACTAGTTGACGTACTCAACTTGGATTGAGGGTCGAACTATAGTTATTCATATAATATAATAAGATTATATATATCTATATATCTATATATATATAAATATATATATTCGGTTGAGTCGCAATATAGAGATATATGTGCGGTGTTGATTGAGTTTGATTGATAACATGCGTGTTATTGTTTATTTGTGTGGTTATGGACTGGCGGAGTAATTGTGCGACTTGATGTACCGAGTTGAAAATTGTTGTGACGTTTGTCCGTGTGCTTGATGTTTGAAACAATGTGGATACTTGTTGTGAGAAACGTCATATCCGGGAACCTCTGAGGGCGGGGCGTGCACTCCGGCCTGGTGTACGCTGCAATGTGTGGCTCCATATGGGTGGTGAACGCCGGTGTTACATAATGCGTGTGTCAAGGGGAGGCTCTTGCGGGAGTGATCGCCGGCGCAGTGACATGTTCAAGGAGCGACCAACATAGTGGAGTGAACGCCGGTGCACAGGTGTGCAGTGGAGGCGCCTGGCAGGCTTATTGGTTACGGGTATTTGAGTGATAGCTATGACCCCGTTACCGAACGATGTTCGTATCTCAAATTCTTTCAACTCAGTTTTAAATGTTTGTCGTGATACAGACCGCAATTCGTGTTTTTGAAAGCTTGTTTCAAATTGTTTTTAAAAGCGTTGGTATCAGGGTTAATTAACCAAGGAGGTTTGACGAAATCTCTGAGGGTTAATTAATCGTGGGTCTTGAGCAGGATATGTCGAATGAGAGATTGTGCCTTTGATTGTATTGTGGTGCCATTCTGTGTATTGGGTCGAGGACCCTGTGGAATGTTGAGATGATTGATTTCGTGATGATGTTATTTGGAATGTGTTGAGAACCCTGTGAGATGTTGTAATGATTTCGTTTGTGACGGTGTTCTATAAATTGGGTCGAGAACCCCGAATAAGTTGACTTGGTTTTCGTGTAATCGTTTTCCATATGTTGGGTCAAGGACCCGAGAGCTTTTGAAATTATTTCCAAAAGTATTTCCATTCGATTTTAAAAACCCCCAGACGGCCCGAGTCAACAATAACGTTTGCAAACTATCTTATCAAAACATTTTTCTTTTTTTCAAAAGGGATTTTTCTGACTCCTTGGGCTCGTTTAAAGATTGGTGTTATGTTCCGTAAAGAGAATATGACTATGTGATTATCTTTCACCTTGTGTATGCGAGTGTTATTCTGTGTGGACTATGGGAATGTATGGTGTGTGTTAAGGCTTCACGGCGGTTGAATTTTGTGTTGTTACTGTTCGTATATCTTGTATATTATGTACTTGCACTAGCAAAATTCCAGTTTGCTAACCCCCGAGTTTTCGGGGGGTGGGTGCCTGTTATGCGCTCAGGTTTTGGCAAATGAGCAACACGGATTGGCTTGGAAGGAGATGGAAGACGACGATGCTAATCACACCAGAGTCAGAGTCTTTTCTTTTGTATCATTTTGGTCGGTATTTCTCTGTCGTTCGAGTATTCACCCTTGCATGGGTGTATTTATCATTTATTAAATTGAGTTGTCATTGTAATATGAATGTCGTTAGTTTCTGAATTGGTTTATGACCTTGTCGGTCTGCTTTGTATTTAATTTTGATCCCGGTCGGTCAATCATTGAGTAGTCTTTTGGAGTTTAGCCTGGTAGATCCTTGTGATAAGGGTTTACGGCGTGTGACATTCCCGGTCATATTCTGGGGGTGTTACATACAGCTGCTGTTCTGATCCTTGTGATTCCAAACCTTATTGTTGGGATCATTAGCCCTGTATGGACTAAGTAAGATCTACTCCAACCTATGTGGGATGAAAAAAGTTCGAATATGAAGCTTCAATCCGTGTGAGAAGAATATATATATATATATATATATATATATAGGGGTGGGTTCAGGTGAGAATGCAATTTAAGTTAAGAAATAAGAATGAATTTCATCCATAGATCTTGATAAATGGATGGCCTACATTTATTCTCACAAAAATTTGATGCATATAATGCAATATTTTAATGCATCGATATTTTAATGTTTGATGCACGAAATGTTTCGTGCATCAAAAATTGCAATGCATTAAAATATCGATGCATTAAAATATTGCATTATATGCATCAAATTTTTGTGAGAATAAATCTAGGCCATCCATTTATCAAGATCTATGGATGAAAGTCATTCTTATTTCTTAACTTAAATTGCATTCTCACCTGAACCCACCCATATATATATATATATATATATACAGACCCGTGCGATACACACGGGTTGTATCTAATTGTTCATTGCGTAAATATTTGTAAGTATGATGGTGCATCTAATTGAAACGTGCCGCGTCATGTTTAAGTAAATAGTTATAAAATGAGTTTAGTTATAAGTTTCATATGCACACATTTTGTATAAAATTGTTCGTTACGTACTTGAAGTATAGATGTAATGGTGCATTTGATTGAAACGTGTGTTGCAATTCTTAGCAAAATAGTTTTAAAATGAGTTGAGTGAACCTCGAATCTAATATAACCGTTAAGTGTTAAGCCCAAGATCGACGTGATCAATTCACGTAGCTTGATAGTTTGATTTCCTCAAATAACCAAGTTGTTCCTTTGTCGATAGCTTAACTTGTCTATTAAAAACCAATCTACTAAACTTGTGAGTCGGTTTTGTTAACTTGTTAAAAGATATAATAGCACCTCATATGTAAAAAGTTTGGTCCCGTTTAGTTAGACAACAACACTTACCTAATTATTATAAACAACTAATATATAATATTTAACTTATTTCTAATAAATCACTTAATTAAGAATATTATATTACTTGAAACATGGTTTGCTCATTATAATTCATTATTTCTTATAATGTTATGATAAAAGTAATCATTTTCTTTCTACGTTACATAAAATTTTATATGCCTAATGACAAACAAATATTTAGAATGTATGAATAACTAAAACTATATAACATGATTATTAGTTATTCACAAAACTTTATAATTGTATCAAATTAAGAGATTGACAAAAAATCTCAATTTATCTAAACTTTCATAAAAATTACTAATAGTCATGCTAAAATAACAAAACGTAACTATAACAACCCAAATATTTCTCAAGTTCTTTATATGTGGCTCACAGAAGTGATAAGCCAATGAAATAATTGAATTATCATAAACTTCAATGATATAACTATCCGCTACTTGGATGTATAATGTATCCGATATCTGTAATATCCGCATTTTTTTCTTTCCCTCGTAATTGTATTTCCGGTGTAATTCTCGATTTTAGTGACTCTCGTGTATCCTTCAGTGTAACTTTTCCGTTATCTTTTGATCTGATTCTCGTAATTGTTGTGCGGAACCGTCGTTTCGGGGTTGCCGTGGATTCATTGTATGCTATGATGCGTTTTGAGGTGTTCCGTTTGACGTTTCGTTCATAATCCGGTATTTTGGGTCGTTTATATTCTGTATCTAGCGCACGCTAAATTTCCTGTATAGCGCACGCTAGAAATCCATTAGTAGCGCACGCTACGTTTAATTAAATAGCGCACGCTAACGATTTAGCCCAGGAGTGGCGGTCTAACTTCCGTGCCTCGGACTATCAGTTAGCGCACGCTATCTTGTCTAACGCACGCTAATGTCGGGAGACTAGCGCACGTTAAGTTGTTCGATGGCGCGCTAGTGTATCGTCGATCGCGCTTTACTCGAACTCAATCGGATGCTAGTTAGCGCACGCTCTGTTTGGTTTAGGTAGCGCACGCTAACGGGTCGTGAGGTTTGGGCGGTTAGCTCTTGGACTCGGTGATGTCCGAGTAGCGCACGCTATTGGTCGATAGCGCGCTACCGAGAGGTTATTAGCGCACGCTACTCATGTATGGTAGCGCACGCTAACGCCCAAAACACACTGCTGGGGACGCTAACGGGAGGATTTGTAATCTATCCGTTAGCGCACGCTAACCTTGAGGTTTTAGCGTGCGCTAACACTCCCGGCTATATAAACCGGGGAGTTGGCCGAGATAATCACGCTTTTCATTTCTCTCCTTCTTAGCGGCCAGCGACTCCGAGGCGATTTGAGGCGATTTTCTTCTTTCAATCACTTGAGAGATTCTTGTGCTTGAGTTCTTGGTGTAAGACTAACATCATCCACTTGTGTTTCTCATCCTAAATCCAAGGTAATCTCTTAGAACCCTACTTTTGGATAATTTGGGGGTTTTGGGATTTTCTTCCGATCCGTTCCGTTTCGTTGATGGATTCATGATGAATATGATTATTCTTGTTGGTATTCTTAGTTTCCCTACGGATTCATGGTATATTTCGTGATTTTTACGGAATCGAGAGGGTTCGGTTGTGGTCCGCCCTCGTTGTTGTTTATATACGAATATACATGAATCGTAGGCGGGTTTCCGGGTGTATTCCATTTCCGTAATCGTCTAGAGTTGATTGTGATTGTGTTGTTCGAATCGTTAGGTTCATTTCCGCCGGTTCCTTGCGGTCGTGTTCAACTCTTCCGTTCCGTTCGTGTCATCGTCTAATTAATCGAGGCAAGTATCCTTATGAACTTACAATCTTGACATAGTAGTTTTGTATGAGAAATTGTGTGCGTGTGTATGCTCACTACGGGTTAGACTCGACGGGTCTCGGTAGGGGTCCACAGAGACGTGGATCGACGAGCTTGCTTTTAACCACTACGGGTTAGATCCGACGGGGTCTCGGTAGGGGTCCACAGAGACGTGGATCGACGGTTAATTGTGGTGCATTTTACAAATGTGTTTTGATATTGGCATTTCCGGAAATGAGTGCTTTCAAACGGTTTTCTTTATTGCATGCATTACTATATGTGTAAGATGTAAGTTGTTCATCTGGTTACTTGTACTAGCGTAATTGCTAACCCCTCTGGGGACCCGTTTTGGGGAAATTCGTTTTATGAATTTCAGTCGGGTTCATCGAGACGAGCGGCTGACCAAGATACGGATGATGGCCGTGCGTGATGATGGTGCACGAGTGATGTTTTAGTGTCTTTTACTTGTTTTGTCTTTTGTGGTTTTGAACTAATAATTGTACTCGAGTACTTAAGGGGTTCTTGTTCGTTTGAATTGTATTGTTGTTTATTATGTGTGTTGGGTGATGATGTTATATTGACCGGTTGAGCGGGTGGATTGTTCTGCTTGCGTCTTTATGACGTGGTATTATTTTATCGTTTCTGTGAGTCGTTGTGTATGATGCTGTTCAGCCTGGTGGGTCCCATATAGGGATTCACGGCGCTGTAATATACCTCGAATATCTTGGGGGTGTTACAGAAAATGGTATCAGAGCACTAGGTTTATGGATACCTAGGCTTGTTGGTTTATTGGGTCTTGTGGTGTTTGGTTTTGCACATCATCGTCACGCTGCCATGATTCCGGTACTACCAGTGTCCGTAAGTTTTCTTTCCTTTGTTCATTAATTTCTTGTATCGTACCCTTGATTCTCGACTGTAATTGTTCTTTTCTTGTACTGATCCTCGTATGGCTTTTGCTACTTATTTAACTCCAGTATGGATGCTGGAAGAGGTCGTGGTCTCGGTCGTGGTCGTGGACGCGGCCGGGGACGTGGCGGCCGGTGGCGGCCACGTCACGATCTCGAGGCCGGCGGCACGGCGACCGTCATAGCCATGCTTCTTCTCGGAGCGTGCGATCATGGTATTGCGGCCGTTATGCAACGGATGGTGAACCAAATGGCGGCAATAGCTCAAGCGGTTCGTAACCCGGACCAAGCCCATGCTAATCGGGCGGAGCGGACCGTTGGCTCCAAGATGTCATCAAGATGCATCCTCCTCGTTTTGGGAGCTTCGGACCCGATTGGGTAGGAAGGGTGGATCAAGGAGATGTCTAAGGTCTTCGTTGCCACTAAGCGTCCCGAAGACCGTAGAGTTCCTATTGCTCAATACTTTCTCACCGGGGGCCTTACGGGTGGTGGGAGGCCGTTGGGCCCAAGGACCATCTGCTTCGTGGGTGAGTTTCAAGAGTTGATGGAGATCGAATATTGCCGTGGCGATCGACGAGGCTCGGGTACATGCTTTTATGATGCTCAACCACGGGATATCCCCGTAGCTCAAGCCATTGCTGATTTTAACAAAGAGTTGGGTTATGTGAAGACCCAAGTTGTCGAGAGAGAGTGACAAAATTTTCCATTTCTCAGACGGATGAAGTTGCCGATTCGGGACTATATGTCGGGGCTCGTATGCACCACATTGAAGGATTATCGAGTAGGGCCCTTGCTTATGATATGTCGGTGGCCGAGTGAGGCGGCCGCGAGTAAGAAGCGTAAGTCCGGGAACTTTTCGGGCCACAAGAGCGGGGTCGCAGAGATCCCAATCTGCTAACTTCCCCAGGCGGTGGTCGGCTCGTTCACTGGGGTCCACGTGGAACTACGGTGCTCCTTTCCGTGATGTGAAGTGTTTCAATTGTGGTCGTACGTGCCACGTCGGTCGTACTTGTTTGAGCCCTTTGCGACGTGTAATCGGTGTGGCAGGCCACAAGGCGGCTTCTGTCTTTGAGAGGAGAGAATTCTTGGTGCCGGGCTTCCGTTCAGCGCTAGGGAACCAAGTGTGAATCGGGGTCGCTTGCTCCTCGGTCTCCGCCGAGTGCTAGTCGGGGAGAGGTCGGGTCAGCCCTCTAAGGGGAGCTTCGGTGTCGGCTCCGCCCATCCGCGGGTTTATGAGATGCGGAAGACCGATGACCCGGCTCTGAAGTGGCGGCAGTACCGTTTATATTCTTTCTCATCTGTCGGTGTGCTTTTCGATTAGGTGCTACGCATTCGTTCATATCTCTGGATTGTGTACGCCGTTTGAGTCTCGACCGTTTGACGCCTTGTGAGCCCTTCATCGTTAAGCTTCCTAGCGGCGATAGGATCGTTGGTGATCAGGAGGTTCGAGACTGCTCTGTACTTATTTGTGAGAGGGCTTGGCCCTCTAATCTTATTGTTGTGAGTATCGAGGTGAGGATTTGATTCTTGGTGATGATTGGCTCGAGCGGCATGGTGCGATCATGAACTACCGCACGAGAATCATCACTATGCTAGCCGAGACGGCACAGAGCACTCTTTCGGGGCGAAAGAGGAAACCAAAAATTCGTTATTAACGCCTTGAAGGCGATGAGACTCTGCGAAAGGGGTGTCTTGGATATTGGTGCTACGCCTTGAAGGCGGAGGATGGTGGAGTCGAGCTTTCGTCGATTCCGATCGTTAATGAGTTTCTGATGTATTTCTGACGAGTTACCGGATTGCCACCGGATCGAGAGGTCGAGTTCACTATAGAGTTAGAGCCGGGTGCGGCTCTATCTCGGCGCCCTATCGCATGGCACCTTCAGAGATGTCCGAGTTGAAGAAGCGATTGAGTGAGCTTCTTGAGTCGGGGTATGTTCGACCGAGCGCCTCGCCTTGGGGCGCACCGGTCTGTTTGTGCGGAAGAAGGATGGTTCACTACGTTTGTGTATCGACTATCGCGAGCTAAACAAGGTGACCATCAAGAACAAGTATCCTTTGCCGAGAATTGATGACTTGTTCGATCGATTGCGTGGAGGCTGCGGTATTCTCGAAGATTGATTTGAAATCGGGATACTATCGGCTCGGTGAGAGAGTCCGATGTGCCGAAAACACCTTTCGGACGAGGTACGGACATTATGAGTTCGTAGTCATGCCTTTCGGGTTAACTAATGCGCCGGCGGTGTTCATGCAATTGATGAACAAGGTTTTTATCGAGTATTTGGATAAGTGCGTCGTCGTCTTTATTGACGATATTCTTATTTATTCGAGGAATGAGGAAGAGCATGCCCATCATTTGCGGATAGTATTAGACATTTTAAGGACCGAGCAACTCTATGCAAAGTTCTCGAAATGTGAGTTCTGGCTGAAGGAAGTAATGTTTCTAGGTCACGTGATTTCAGCCGTGGGGGTTCGTGTGGATCCGCAGAAGATTGAGGCCGTATTGGATTGGGCACCGCCCAAGAATGTGAAGGAGCTCCGTAGTTTCTTGGGTTTAGCTGGCTACTATCGTAGGTTCGTCGAGGGTTTCTCGAAACTAGCTCGACCACTTACGCAGTTGCTCCAGAAATCCGAGAGGTTCGTCTGGAATGACGAGAGGCAGTCGAGTTTTGAAGAACTGAAGAAGCGTTTGACTTCAGCCCCAGTTTTGGCGTTGCCATGTGGCAACGAGGGTTTTGCCGTTTATAGCGATGCTTCGGGTCAGGGACTTGGGTGCGTGTTGATGCAGCACGGCAAGACCATTGCCTATGCGTCGAGACAATTGAGGCCGTATGAGTTGAACTACCCTACTCATGATCTAGAGTTAGCGGCAGTCGTTTTTGCGCTCAAGATTTGGCGTCACTATCTTTTCGGCTCTGCATGTCAGATTTTTACCGATCATAAAAGTCTGAAATACATATTTACTCAGCGAGAGTTGAATATGAGGCAGAGGAGGTGGTTAGAGTTGATTAAGGATTATGACCTCGAAATCCTTTATCATCCGGGCAAGGCGAACGTTGTGGCCGACGCTTTGAGTCGGAAACCAGTTGCGTTGCGAACGCTTGAGATCCTTACATCTCAGTCTGAGCTTCGGAGGGCTTTGATCGAGTTAGACGTTGAGGTCTTGTTGCCGGGAGCCGTCGGGCAACTTCGTGCTTTAGAGATTTCGTCGTCTTTGATCGATGAAATTAAGCTGAAGCAGTTAGAGGATCCGATGATTACCCAAATCCGAGAGAACGTTCTTAAAGGAAAGTCTCCTGGATTTGTGATTCACGAGGATGGTGTTTTGAGATTCAGTCGGCTTTGTGTGCCGAACGACTCGAGTTGAGGCAGAGTATTTTACGGGAGGCCCATGCTACACCTTATTCCGTTCATCCTGGTACGAGTAAGATGTACAAGGACACGAGGAGAAATTTCTGGTGGAATGATATGAAGGATGAGGTCGCACGGTTGTAGCGAGATGTTTGACTTGTCGTGAGTCAAAATCGAGCATCGAGACCGGTTGGGTTATTGCGGTCACTTCGCTCCTAATGGAAATGGGAAGATATATCGATGGATTTCGTTACGAGTTTGCCGAGATCGAGGTCGGGCATGAATATGGTATGGGTGATTGTTGATCGCTTGACCAAGTCGGCACATTTTCTGGGCATCAAGGACACTTGGGGCCCGGAGAAGTTAGCTCGTGTGTTTATTGCGCAGATCGTGAGACTTCACGGTACTCCAAAGTCTATTGTTTCGGATCGTGACGGCCGTTTTGTATCGCACTTCTGGCAGGCGGTGCATAAGGCGTTAGGTACCCGGTTGCGTTTGAGTACCTCTTTTCATCCCCAGACAGATGGACAGTCGGAACGCACTATCCAGACGTTCGAGGACTTGTTGCGTGCCTGTGCTCTCGATTGGAGTAGTGACTGGGAGGAACATTTGCCGCTAATCGAATTCACGTATAACAATAGTTGGCACGCGTCGATTCGGATGGCACCGTATGAGGCACTTTACGGGCGGCGATGTCGATCACCGATTTGTTGGAATGAGGCGTCCGATTTGGTCGGGACCGAGCCGGATGTCGTTTTAGAGACGAGGCGGAAGGTAGAGTTAATTCGGGAACGGATGTTGGCGCCAGAGTCGGCCAGTCGTATCTGCGACGTCCGTCGTCGACCTTTGAATTCGAGGTGGGAGACCACGTCTTGCTAAAGGTGTCGCCGACGAAGGGAGTTTTTCGTTTCGGGAAGAAAGGGAAGTTGAGTCCGAGATTTATCGGCCCCTTCGAGATCCTCGAGCGAGTAGGTGGGTTGGCATACCGTTTGGCGTTACCTCCGGCCTTGAGTCATGTTCATAGCGTTTTCCATGTTTCCCAGTTGAGGAAATATGTCCCGGATCCTAGCCACATCATCGATTATGGTGAGATTGATGTCGCCGAAGATGTTACTTTCGAAGATCGCCCTTTGAAGATTTTGGAGCATCGTGAGAAACGATTGAGGCATAAGACCATACCTTTGGTCAAGGTGCAGTGGTCGAGACACGGTGTCGAGGAGGCAACTTGGGAAACCGAGGATGGCATGCGTGCTAGGTACCCCGAGTTGTTTGTTCCTTAAGTTTCGGGACGAAACTTATTTTTAGAGGGGTAGAATGTAATATCCACATTTTTTTCTTTCCCTCGTAATTGTATTTCCGGTGTAATTCTCGATTTTAGTGACTCTCGTGTATCCTTCAGTGTAACTTTTCCGTTATCTTTTGATCTGATTCTCGTAATTGTTGTGCGGAACCGTCGTTTCGGGGTTGCCGTGGATTCATTGTATGCTATGATGCGTTTTGAGGTGTTCCGTTTGACGTTTCGTTCATAATCCGGTATTTTGGGTCGTTTATATTCTGTATCTAGCGCACGCTAAATTTCCTGTATAGCGCACGCTAGAAATCCATTAGTAGCGCACGCTACGTTTAATTCGTAGCGCACGCTAACGATTTAGCCCTGGGAGTGGCAGTCTAACTTCCAGGCCTCTGGACTATCAGATTAGCGCACGCTATCTGGTCTAACGACGCTAATGTCGGGAGACTAGCGCCGCGTTAAGTTGTTGATGGCGCGCTAGTGTATTTGTCGATCGGGCGCTTACTACCGAACTCAATCAGATGCTAGTTAGCGCACGCTACACTGGTTTAGGTAGCGCACGCTAACGGGTCAGGTGAGGTTTGGGCAGTTGGCTACTGGACTCGGCTGATGTCCGGGTAGCGCACGCTATTGGTCGATAGCGCGCGCTACCGAGAGGTTATTAGCGCACGCTACTCATGTATGGTAGCGCACGCTAACGCCCAAAAACCTGCCTGCTGGACTGGGACGCTAACAGGAGGATTTGTAATCCTATCCCGTTAGCGCACGCTAACCTTGAGGTTTTAGCGTGCGCTAACACTCCCCTATATAAACCGGGGAGTTGGCCGAGATAATCACAGTTTTCATTTCTCTCCTTCTTAGCGGCCGAGCGACTCCGAGCGATTTGAGGCGATTTTCTTCTTGCAATAACTTCTTATATTCTTTTGCATTAGTTCTTGGTGTAAGACTAACATCATCCACTTGTGTTTCTCATCCTAAATCCAAGGTAATCTCTTAGAACCCTACTTTTGGATAATTTGGGGGTTTTGGGATTTTCTTCCGATCCGTTCCGTTTCGTTGATGGATTCATGATGAATATGATTATTCTTGTTGGTATTCTTAGTTTCCCTACGGATTCATGGTATATTTCGTGATTTTTACGGAATCGAGAGGGTTCGGTTGTGGTCCGCCCTCGTTGTTGTTTATATACGAATATACATGAATCGTAGGCGGGTTTCCGGTGTATTCCATTTCCGTAATCGTCTAGAGTTGATTGTGATTGTGTTGTTCGAATCGTTAGGTTCATTTCCGCGGTTCCTTGCGGTCGTGTTCAACTCTTCCGCTCCGCTCGTGTCATCGTCTAATTAATCGAGGCAAGTATCCTTATGAACTTACAATCTTGACATAGTAGTTTTGTATGAGAAATTGTGTGCGTGTGTATGCTCACTACGGGTTAGACTCGACGGGGTCTCGGTAGGGGTCCACAGAGACGTGGATCGACGAGCTTGCTTTTAACCACTACGGGTTAGATCCGACGGGGTCTCGGTAGGGGTCCACAGAGACGTGGATCGACGGTTAATTGTGGTGCATTTTACAAATGTGTTTTGATATTGGCATTTAAAATGAGTGCTTTCAAACGGTTTTCTTTATTGCATGCATTACTATATGTGTAAGATGTAAGTTGTTCATCCGTTACTTGTACTAGCGTAATTGCTAACCCCTCTGGGACCCGTTTTGGGAAATTCGTTTTATGAATTTGGTCGGGTTCATCGAGACGAGCGGCGGACCAAGACGGATGATGGCCGTGCGTGATGATGGTGCACGAGTGATGTTTTAGTGTCTTTTACTTGTTTTGTCTTTTGTGGTTTTGAACTAATAGTTGTACTCGAGTACTTAAGGGGTTCTTGTTCGTTTGAATTGTATTGTTGTTTATTATGTGTGTTGGGTGATGATGTTATATTGACCGGTTGAACCGGGTGGATTGTTCTGTTTTGCGTCTTTATGACGTGGTATTATTTTATCGTTTCTGTGAGTCGTTGTGTATGATGCTGTTCAGCCTGGTGGGTCCCATATAGGGATTCACGGCGCTGTAATATACCTCGAATATCTTGGGGGTGTTACAATATCATTGTTGTATTACATGTAAGTCTGTTGACAAAGTACACCATTGGCTAAAATGGTGTACTTTACACCATTTTCTAAGAGAAATTTGTCATAGCCCCTTTTGCAGCTAATTTTTTTACTCAACCACTTTACCTGCACTAAAATGGAATTGGCATACTCAGATGTATTTATTGTAATTAACCAAAACATGTGATAAAATAGTTGTTTAGATCTTGTAAACCCCAAACTAGGCGGATATTACAGTGTCGTGGACCCCCGACTGGGACCCACCAGGCGAGTAAAAATTAATGAATTACACAGTGCAAATGTAGTACCGAACCACATTACATCATCACTTATTCCTATGAGGAGTTTCAAGTACAACACACCCAGGAGAACAGAATACATGTATATTTCATGGGAAGATAAAATATACAACACTGAATAAATGACAATCCAAAAGGAAGTGCAGCGGAAAAATACATAACAAGAAAACATGAACAAATAGATGGACTGGGCCCCCCTAGTATCACTGGGACTCCTCGCCGTCAACGTTATCTTCCCGTACCTTTGCCTTGCCATGACCTGAAAACAATATCCCCCAACGGGGTCAGCTACACAGAACAACAATCCTCAAGAGTTGAACAAAATACAATAATCACATGAATGAATTAAGAAATTGAGTTGAATGATGGGCATCATAGTACGCCCGAATGGAATGTGCAAGTGCACAAGTAGCCGAGTGTCTGGAGTCCCACATATACACCCGCAACTTGGCCTAATTAGTCTCACGGAGGCACGTTACCGTGTGCACAGTCCAATGTGTCCGGAGTCCCGCATATACACATGACCATCGTGAGCCCGACAAAAAATTCCACACATCCACCACCCGACAACGTATACAATCCCGGATGGTCACAAGAACAAAAGCGACCGAGATGAGGAATAATGAGTAAAAATCCGACAAGGGTCAAGAATGACTTACCGAGATGGAATAATGGTGCAATGAATGATAACTTCAATTGAAATGATTGGAACCGTCGTTCCTCGTGAATTAAATGATTATCTTGATAATTACAAGTCTCAACATGATTGATTTATTATGAATGAATTATATGTATGCATGAACAACAACGAAAGGAATGAGTATCCTCTTAACCGAGCAAGAATTAACTTGCCTCAAATACCGGTGAATAATATCCTTCCTCGAACAAACGTCCTTAATGGAGGTATCGGTCGCTCGAACAACCTTGAATAACACAATTACCAACAATTCACTTAATATACGTATCAATGGCGATCATAACCAATTCAAGAGGTCGATACAATAAATCCAAACTCATTGGGTCATTTCGACAAACACTATGTAAACAATCGCCCATTATTTACAACTAATCCCAATTGTATCGAAAACCAACCTCTAATGAATGATTCAATCCAACAAAACACCATCAACACACACTACTACAAAAACAGCATTTAACAGCGGCATTTTAACAGCGGTTCTAAAAAAACCGCTGTTAAAATGAAGCGGCGGCATTTTAAAAGCGGTTTTCCTTGGAACCGCTGTTAAATCTGCATATTTAACAGCGGTTCTAGAAGAACCGCTGTTAAATTGTACTTTAAGAGCGGTTCTATAAGAACCGTTGTTAAACTTGTACATTTAACAGCGGTTCTTCGACAACCGTTGTTAAATCTGTACATTTAACAGCGGTTCTTTTAGAACTGCTGTTAAACTTGTATTTTAACAGCGGTTCTAGGTTAATGTGCAATATATTGAATATTAATAGATTTTGTTATATATTAATATTAAAAATTCTACTAGATTATATATTAAAAATTATAATACATACATGTTGTTTTATGAATTATATTATATTAAATTTGCAATATATTGAATATTAATATAATTCTACTACATTATATATTAAAAATTATAATACATGCATATTGTTTTATGAACTATATTATATTAAATGTGCAATATATTGAATATTAATATATTTTGTGATATATTAATATTAAAAATTATATTATATTATATATTAAAAATTATAATACATACATGTTGTTTTATGAATTATATTATATTAAATGTGCAATATATTGAATATTAATATATTTTGTGATATATTAATATTAAAAATTATATTACATTTTATATTAAAAATTATAATACATACATACATATTGTTTTATGAATTATATTATATTAAATTTGCAATATATTGAATATTAATATATTTTGTGATATATTAATATTAAAAATTATATTACATTATCTATTAAAAATTATAATACATACATGTTGTTTTATGAATTACATTATATTAAATGTGCAATATATTGAATATTAATATATTTTGTGATATATTAATATTAAAAATTATATTACATTTTATATTAAAAATTATAATACATACATATTTTTTATGAATTATATTATATTAAACTTTCAATATATTGAATATTAATATATTTTGTGATATATTAATATTAAAAAATATATTACATTATATATTAAATATTATAATACATACATGTTGTTTTATGAATTATATTATATTAAATGTGCAATATATTGAATATTAATATATTTTGTGATATATTAATATTAAAAATTATATTACATTATATATTAAAAATTATAATACATACATATTGTTTTATGAATTATATTATATTAAATGTGCAATATATTGAATATTAATATATTTTGTTATATATTAATATTAAATTTATATGACATTATATATTAAAAATTATAATACATATTGTTTTGTGAATTATATTATATTAAATGTGCACGATATTGAATATTAATATATATAATATAATATAATTCTTCAAATATATTATAATTGTTGACTTATTAATATAACTTATTAATATTTAATATATGATACAAATTTATAATTTCAGCATGGCTATATACAAAATATATACATTATAATTTTTAATATGTAATAATTTTCATTATTTTATATTATTATTCTATAATAATAATAATTAATAATATAAATCATAAAAGCTTAATACTCAGTTCATCAAATTTTTTATATAATATACATTATACTTTAATGTATATAATATAATTCTGAAAATATTAATATATATATATATGTATGTATATGTGATTTATTGTACACTTATATAATATAGATCAACAAAAGTACAACAAATGAATTTGGCTCAGTGGTTAATACCACCTCCATCTTATATGGAGGTCACATGTTCAAATCCGGTGAGTAGCAGAAATGCACATTTATTCATATATATGTGTAGGGTCGCTAGCGGGTGGGCTCGGAGGCGGGCGGGCAGGTATGTGCGGGTCGCTAGCGGGTGGGCTCGGAGGCAAGCGGGCAGGTATGTGCGGGTCGCGGGCGGGAGGGCTCGGAGGCGGGCGGGCGGTCGGGTGTGGGGGATCTGGGTAGGGCAATATAATTTATTTTATTCCAACAATTTTAACCGCGGTTCTACAAGAACCGCTGTTAAAAAAATAATTTCAATTTATTTTAAAAAAAAATTAATTTAACAGCGGTTTTTAAAAACCGCTGTTAAATTCGAAATTTAACAGCGGGACATTTAACAGCGGTTCCAGAACCGCTGTTAAAAGGGCTCCAGAACCGCTGTTAAATGTTGTTTTTGTAGTAGTGACAATCGATAATCCAGTAGGAATTCTCAATTCGAGCTTATGATAACATTTAATCGAAAATCCCATTCCAAGTCAACCTTCAAAGTGTTCTTGAGTAAAACTTCTGTAATATCCGCATTTTTCTTTCCCTTGTAATTGTATTTCCGGTGTAATTCTCGATTGTAGTGACCCTCGTGTATCCTTCAGTGTAACTTTTCCGTCATCTTTTGATCTGATTTTCGTTATTGTGATGCGGAACCGCCGTTTCGGGGTTGCCGTGGATCCATTTCGTGTTATTGGTCCCCAAATATTGATTCCTATCGTTTTATTCTCTTTCCGGATCATTTTTATCATTTTGGAACGTAAGAGTGTGAGCAGCGGCACAAGATATGCGCGCCGCGGCACACAAATTCCCTTGATTGTCGGTCGGACAAAGCATGCGCCTTGCGCCACACCCATCCGGTGCCGCGGCACGGTGCGAGCAGTGCCGCGGCACACTGTTGATGCGCGGCACACTCGTGTGTCTTCTGCGACCTAAACCCAATCATGCGGTGCGCGGCACGCAGCCGTGCCGCGGCAACGCGAAACACAGGAGTAAATTTTCGGCCTGTGCCGCGGCACACTTCGGCTGTCCCGCGGCACACGAAGCGGTCAACTGTGCAAATTCGTCTTTATTAGACGAAATCGGCCGACTTCTTCTCCATTTTCACTGCGCGAGAGAGAGAGAGAGCTAGGGGGGGAGAACTCTCAAGCATTCTTCTTTCGGGAGTCGATTTTTCATCATCTTCCTTCAGTTGTAAGGCTCGGGCAATCAATCTAACGCGTGTTCTACGGATCTTGGTACTTGAATCTCCTTAGGTAATATTCTAAAACCCTATTTTCGATTAATTTGGGGGTTTTGGGTTTTTCTTCCGATTCGTTCCGTTTTGTTGGTGGATTCATGATGTATACGATTGATATTGTTAGTATCTTTAGTTTTCCTACGGATTCATGGATATTTTGTGGATTTTTACGGAATCGAAGGGTTTGGTTGTGGTCCGCCCTCGTTGTTATTTTGGTATGAATATACATGAATCGTAGGCGGGTTTCCGGGTGTATTCCATTTCCATAATCGTTTAGAGGTGGTTGTGATTGTGCTATTCGAATCGTTAGGTTCATTTTCGTCGGTTCCTCGTGGTTGTGCTTGATCCTTCCGTTCCGTTCGTGTCATCGTCTATTTAATCGAGGCAAGTATCCTTATGAACTTACGATCTTGACATAGTAGTTTTGTATGAGAAATTGTGTGCGTGTGTATGCTCACTGCGGGTTAGACTCGACGGGGTCTCGGTAGGGTTCCACGAAGCTGTGGGACCGCGAGCTTGCTTTTAACCACCGTGGGTTAGATCCGACGGGGTCTCGGCAGGATCCACGAAGCCGTGGGTCCGCGGTTAATTGTGGTGCATTTTTACAAATGTGGTTTGATCATTGGCATTTCCGGAAATGAGTATTTTGGAACTATGTTTTCTTGAATTGCATGCATTACTATATGTGTAAGATGTAAGTCGTTCATCTGGTTACTTGTACTAGCGTAATTGCTAACCCCTCGAGGACCCGTTTTGGGAAATTCGTTTTATGAATTTCAGTCGGGTTCATCGAGACGAGCGGCATTGGACGATTACGGATGATGGCCGTGCGTGATGATTGTGCACGAGTGATGTTTTAGTGTCTTTTACCTATTCATCCTTTGTGGTTTTTGAAATAATAGTTGTACTTTCGAGTACTTAAGGATTTTTTTGTTCGTTGATTGTATTGTTGCTTATTATGTCGTGTTGGATGATAATGTTATATTGGCCGGTTGAACCGGGTGGATTATCTGTTTTGCGTCTTTATGACATGGTATTGTTAAGCGTCTATGTGAGTCGATGAGTATGATGCTGTTTAGCCTGGTGGATCCCATATAGGGATTCACGGCGCTGTAATATACCTCGAATATCTTGAGGGTGTTACAGAAAATGGTATCAGAGCGCTCTAGGTTTATGGATACCTAGGCTTGTCGGTTTATTGGGTCTTGTGGTGTTTTGTCTTGCACATCATCGTCACGCTGCCATGATTCCGGTACTACCAGTGTCCGTAAGTTTTCCTTCCTCTGTTCATTAATTCCTTGTATCGTACCCTTGATTCTCGACTTGTAATTGTTCTTTTCTTGTACTGATCCTCGTATGGCTTTTGCTACTTATTTAACTCCAGTATGGATGCTGGAAGAGGTCGTGGTCGCGGTCGTGGTCGTGGACGCGGCCGGGGATGTGGGGCAGCCGGTGGGGCGGCCACGTCACAGTCTTCGGGAGCCGGCAGTACCGGCGACCGTCATAGCCATGCTTCTTCTCAGGAGCGTGCCGATCTTGGTATTGCGGCCGTTATACAACAAATGGTGAACCAAATGGCAGCAATAGCTCAGGCGGTTCAGAACCCGGATCAGGCCCATGCTAATCGGGGCGGAGCGGACCGTTGGCTCCAAGATGTTATCAAGATGCATCCTCCTCGGTTTCGGTAGCTTCAGACCCGATTGGTAGGAAAGGGTGGATCAAGGAGATATCTAAGGTCTTCATTGCCACTAAGCGTCCGAGGAACGTAAAGTCCCTATTGCCCAATACTTTCTCACGGGGGGCTACGGGTGGTGGGAGGCCGTTGGGCCCAAAGATCATCTTTGCTTCGTGGGCTGAGTTTCAAGAATTGATGGAGGCGAATATTGCCGTGGCCGTCGGACGAGGCTCGGGTACATGCTTTTATGATGCTCAACCGCGGGATATCCCGTATCTCAAGCCATTGCTGATTTTAACAAGGAGTTGGGTTATGTGAAGACCCAGTTGTCGAGGAAAGCGACAAAATTTTCCATTTCTCTAGACGGATGAAGTTGCCGATTCGGGACTATATGTCGGGCTTGTATGCACTACCTTGAAAGATTACCGAGCGGGGCCCTTGCTTACGATATATGCACGGCGAGTGAGGCGGCCGCGAGTAAGAAGAAGTCCGCCGGGAATTTTCGGGCCACAAAGGTGGGGGTCGGCGAAATTTGATCTGCTAACTTTTCCGGTGGTGGCCCGGCTCGATCTGGGTTTCCCGTAGGGCTGCCAGTGCCCCTTCTCGAGAGGTGAAATGCTTTAACTATGGCCGGCAGGCCACATCGGTCGTGTTTGTCCGAACCCTTTGCCGACGTGTAATCGGTGTGGCCGGTCGGGTCACAAAGGCGCTTTGTCTTTGAGAGGAGAAAATCCTTGGTGCCCGGGCTTCCATTCCAGCGCCTAGGGAACCAAGTGTGAACCATGGATCGTTTGCTCCTCAATCCCCGCTGAGTGCTAGTCGGGGAAGAGGTCGGGGTCAGCCCTCTAAGGGGGGAGCTTCCAGTGTCGGCTCAGCCCACCCGCGTGTCTATGAGATGCGGAAAGCCGATGATCCAGCGGCTACCGTGGCGACAGGTACCGTTTATATTCTTTCTCATCCTGTCAGTGTGCTTTTCGATTCTGGTGCTACGCATTCGTTCATATCTTTGGATTGTGTACGCCGTTTGAGTCTCGACTGTTTGATGCCTTGTGAACCCTTCATCGTTAAGCTTCCTAGCGGTGATAGGATCGTTGGTGATCAGGAGGTTCGAGACTGTTCTGTACTTATTTGTGAGAGGACTTGGCCCTCTAATCTTATTGTTGTGAATATTGAGGGTGAGGATTTGATTCTCGGGGATGATTGGCTCGAGCGGCATGGTGCAATCATGAACTACCGCACGAGGATCATCACCATGTTAGCCGAGGATGGCACCGAGCACTCTTTCGCCGGGCGAAAGAGGGGGAACCAGAAATTCATCATTAACGCCTTGAAGGCGATGAGTCTCCTTCGAAAGGGGTGTACCGGCTATTGGTGCTACGCCTTGAAGACGGAAAGTAGTGGAGTCGAGCTTTCGTCGATTCCAATCGTTAATGAATTTCCTGATGTTTTTCCTGACGAGTTACCGGGATTGCCACCGGAACGCGAGGTCGAGTTCGCTATAGAGTTAGAGCCGGGTGCGGCTCCTATTTCGAAGGCGCCCTATCGCATGGCACCTTCAGAGATGTCCGAGTTGAAGAAACAGTTGAGTGAGCTTCTTGAGTCGGGGTATGTTCGACCGAGCGCCTCGCCTTGGGGTGCACCGGTCCTGTTTGTGCGGAAGAAGGATGGTTCACTACGTTTGTGTATCGACTATCGCGAACTAAATAAGGTGACCATCAAGAACAAGTATCCTTTCCCGAGAATTGATGACTTGTTCGACCAGTTGCAGGGAGCTGCGGTATTCTCGAAGATTGATTTGAAATCGGGATACTATCAGCTCCGGGTGAGAGAGCCCGATGTGCCGAAGACAGCTTTTCGGACGAGATACAGACATTATGAGTTCGTAGTCATGCCTTTCGGGTTAACTAATGCGCCGGCGGTGTTCATGCAGTTAATGAACAAAGTCTTTATCGAGTATTTGGATAAGTGTGTCGTCGTCTTCATTGACGATATTCTTATTTATTCGAGGAACGAGGAAGAGCATGCCCATCATTTGCGGATAGTGTTAGACATTTTGAGGGCCGAGCAACTCTATGCGAAGTTCTCGAAATGTGAGTTCTGGCTGAAGGAAGTAATGTTTTTGGGTCACGTGATTTCAGCCGAGGGGGTTCGTGTAGATCCGCAGAAGATCGAGGCGGTATTGGATTGGGCACCGCCCAAAAACGTGAGAGAGCTCCGTAGTTTCTTGGGTTTGGCTGGCTACTACCGTAGGTTCGTCGAGGTTTCTCGGCGGCTCGACCACTTACCTGATTACTCCGTAATCCGAGAAGTTAAATGCGGAATGACGAGAGGCGATTCGATTTTGAGGAGCTGAAGAAGCGTTTGACTTCACTCGGTTTTGGCGTTGCCATGTGTCAACGAGGATTCGCCGTTTATAGCGATGCTTGGTCGTGGTCTTGGGTGCGTATTAATGCGACGGCAAGACCATTGCCTTTCGTCGAGACGATTGAGGCCGTATGAGCTTAACTACCTACTCATGATTTGGAGTTAGCGGCGATCGTATTTGCGCTCAAGATTTGGCGTCACTACCTTTTCGGCTCTACATGTCGATTTTTACCGATCATAAAAGTCTGAAATACATATTTACTCACGGGAGTTGAATATGAGGCAGAGGAGGTGGTTAGAGTTGATTAAGGATTATGACCTCGAAATCCTTTATCATCAAGGTAAAGCGACGTCGTGGCCGACGCCTTGAGTCGGAAACCGATTGCATTGCGAACGCTTGAGATCCTTACATCTCGGTCCGAGCTTCGGAGGGCTTTGATCGAGTTAGATGTTGAGGTCTCGTTGCCGGAGTGTCGGGCAACTTTGTGCTTTAGAGATTTCATCATCTTTGATCGATGAAATTAAGTCAAGCAATCGGAGGATCCGATGATTACTCAAATCCGAGAGAACGTTCTTAAGGGAAAGTCTCACAGGTTTGTGATTCACGAGGATGGTATTTTGAGATTCAGTCGGCTTTGTGTGCCAAACGACTCGAGTTGAGGCGAGTATTTTACGGGAGGCCCATGCTACACCTATTCCGTTCATCCTGGTTCGAGTAAGATGTACAAGGACACGAGAAGAAATTTACGGTGGAATGATATGAAGGATGAGGTCGCACGCTTGTAGCGAGATGTTTGACTTGCCCGACAAGTCAAAATCGAAACATCGGCATTATTTGGGTTATTGCGATCACTTCCGTTCCGGAATGAAAATGGGAAGATATATCGATGTATTTCGTTACGAGTTTGCCGAGATCGAGGTCGGGCATGAATATGGTATGGGTGATTGTCGATCGTCTGACTAAGTCGGCACATTTTCTGGGCATCAAGGACACTTGGGGCCCGGAGAAGTTAGCCCGTGTGTTTATCGCGCAGATCGTGAGACTTCATGGTACCCCGAAGTCTATTGTTTCGGATCGTGATGGCCGTTTTGTATCGCACTTCTGGCAGGCGGTGCATAAGGCGTTGGGTACCCGTTTACATTTGAGTACCTCTTTTCATCCCCAGTCAGATGGACAATCGGAACGCACCATCCAGACGTTCGAGGACTTGTTGCGTGTCTGTGCTCTCGATTGGAGTAGTGACTGGGAGGAGCATTTGCCGCTGATCGAATTCACGTAAAACAACAGTTGGCACGCGTCGATTCGGATGGCACCGTATGAAGCACTTTATGGGCGGCGGTGCCGATCACCTATTTGTTGGAACGAGGCGTCCGATTTGGTCGGGACTGAGCCTGATGTCGTTCTAGAGACGAGACGGAAGATAGAATTAATTCGGGAACGGATGTTGACTGCCCAGAGTCGACAGAAGTCGTATGCCGACGTCCGTCGTCGACCTTTGGAATTCGAGGTGGGAGACCACGTTTTGCTAAAGGTGTCGCCGACGAAGGGAGTTTTCCGTTTTGGAAAGAAAGGAAAGTTGAGTCCGAGATTTATCGGCCCCTTTGAGATCCTCGAGCGGGTAGGTGGGTTGGCATAACGTTTGGCGTTACCTCCGGCCTTGAGTCATGTTCATAGCGTTTTCCATGTTTCCCAGTTGAGAAAATATGTTCCGGATCCTAGTCACGTCATCGATTATGGCGAGATCGATATTGCTGAAGATATTACTTTTGAGGAGCGTCCTTTGACGATTTTGGAGCATCGTGAGAAACGACTGAGACATAAAACCATCCCTTTGGTCAAAGTACAGTGGTCGAGACACGGTGTCGAGGAAGCAACTTGGGAAACCGAGGACAGCATGCGTGCTAAGTACCCGGAGTTGTTTGTTTCTTAAGTTTCGGGACGAAACTTATTTTTAGAGGGGTAGAATGTAATATCCGCATTTTTCTTTCCCTTGTAATTGTATTTCCGGTGTAATTCTCGATTGTAGTGACCCTCGTGTATCCTTCAGTGTAACTTTTCCGTCATCTTTTGATCTGATTCTCGTTATTGTGATGCGGAACCGCCGTTTCGGGGTTGCCGTGGATCCATTTCGTGTTATTGGTCCCCAAATATTGATTCCTATCGTTTTATTCTCTTTCCGGATCATTTTTATCATTTTGGAACCCGTAAGGGGGTGTGAGCCGCGGCACAAGATATGCGTGCCGCGGCACACAAATTCCCTTCAGTTGTCGGTCGGACAAACTGTACTGTGTGCCGCGGCACACCCATCCGGTGCCGCGGCACTGTGCCTGGCCGGTGCCGCGGCACACCTGTCCGGTGCCGCGGCACACTCGTGTGTCTTCTGCGACCTAAACCCAACTGTACCGGGTGCCGCGGCACACGCAGGCTGTGCCGCGGCACAACGCGAAAACCTGGGAGTAAATTTTCGGCCTGTGCCGCGGCACACTTCGGCTGTGCCGCGGCACGGTCAATCGTGCAAATTCGTCTTTATTAGACGAAATCGGCCGCCTTCTTCTCCATTTTCACTGCGCGAGAGAGAGAGAGAGAGCTAAGGGGGGGAGAACTCTCAAGCATTCTTCTTTCGGGAGTCGATTTTTCATCATCTTCCTTCAGTTGTAAGGCTCGGGCAATCAATCTAACGCGTGTTCTACGGATCTTGGTACTTGAATCTCCTTAGGTAATATTCTAAAACCCTATTTTCGATTAATTTGGGGTTTTTGGGTTTTTCTTCCGATTCGTTCCGCTTTTGTTGGTGGATTCATGATGTATTCGATTGATATTGTTAGTATCTTTAGTTTTCCTACGGATTCATGGATATTTTGTGGATTTTTTCGGAATCGAAAGGGTTTGGTTGTGGTCCGCCTCGTTGTTATTTTGGTATGAATATACATGAATCGTAGGCGGTTTCCGGTGTATTCCATTTCCATAATCGTTTAGAGGTGGTTGTGATTGTGCTATTCGAATCGTTAGGTTCATTTTCGCGGTTCCTCGTGGTTGTGCTTGATCCTTCCGCTCCGTTCGTGTCATCGTCTATTTAATCGAGGCAAGTATCCTTATGAACTTACGATCTTGACATATTAGTTTTGTATGAGAAATTGTGTGCGTGTGTATGCTCACTGCGGGTTAGACTCGACGGGGTCTCGGTAGGGTTCCACGAAGCTGTGGGACCGCGAGCTTGCTTTTAACCACTGTGGGTTAGATCCGACGGGGTCTCGGCAAGGATCCACGAAGCTGTGGGTCCGCGGTTAATTGTGGTGCATTTTTACAAATGTGGTTTGATCATTGGCATTTCCGGAAATGAGTATTTTGGAACTATGTTTTCTTGAATTGCATGCATTACTATATGTGTAAGATGTAAGTCGTTCATCTGGTTACTTGTACTAGCGTAATTGCTAACCCCTCTGGGGACCCGTTTTGGGGAAATTTGTTTTATGAATTTCAGGTCAGGTTCATCGAGACGAGCGGGCACTGGACCAGTACACGGATGATGGCCGTGCGTGATGATTGTGCACGAGTGATGTTTTAGTGTCTTTTACCTATTCATCCTTTGTGGTTTTTGATATAATAGTTGTACTCGAGTACTTAAGGATTTTTTTTTTGTTCGTTCAGATTGTATTGTTGCTTATTATGTCGTGTTGGATGATAATGTTATATTGACCGGTTGAACCGGGTGGATTATCCTGTTTTGCGTCTTTATGACATGGTATTGTTCTGGCGTCTATGTGAGTCGATGAGTATGATGCTGTTTAGCCTGGTGGATCCCATATAGGGATTCACGGCGCTGTAATATACCTCGAATATCTTGAGGGTGTTACAACTTCCAACAATCTGATGATAACTCATACAAACTCATAATCATACGTATATCCTTCACAAATCATGATTATATCATCCAAAACATCATGCTCCAACTCAAAATCGAATCTAGGGTTGAAGAAATTACCTTGAATTAGGATGAAGAATCCACAAATATGTTGTTAATCCACACCACAACTTGAAGAAGATGAAATTCTCTGAGTTTGATGATGCTAATCACCCAAAATATCGCCCACAAATCGCCCAATGAGAGGAGGAAGAAGGTAGGAGATGAAATGAGCATTTCTCCTCACAAAACCCACTGAAAATGGCAAAACTGCATCGCGCGCCGCGGCACGGACAGAGTGTGCTACGGCCCGCGGCCAAAAAATTGCCCAGCACTTGGCTTAGTGCTGCGGCCCGTCCAGCGGGCCGTGGCCCGTTGTACAACCGACATCACCACCAAAAGTGCAATGTGTGTGCCGCGGCGCACACTCCCTTGTGCCGCGGCGCACACTATTCGGGCTCAAAAATGACGAAAAACGACCCGAGAAGAGAATAAAAGCCATAGAACTCAAAACTTGGGAACAATAACACAAAATGGAAGTGCAGAAACCCCAAACCGGTGGTTCCGAACAATGATTACAAGGGTTCGCCCAACAATAACACGATTCGAACAAGGAGTAAATTTTGAAATGGTATGAACTCCAGTATCAACATCGTCTAACGAAGCAATTGCAACAATCAAGATAATATTTTTGTCTCGATTCTCAAGCAAGGTTGAAACAATGAACAATATCGTTACACGACTCAAAGTTACTCCAAACGGTGAACACGAATGAATGAATGTGAATGATGAATGATTATTAATAAGTGAAAAATTACAGAGGAACGATTTACTGAATGAGAATGAATGAATTTACAATCGGGTATTATATACTCCCCCCCTTAAAAATAGTTTTGTCCTCGAAACTAAGGGTGAAACAATTCAAATAACTCTCCCGCATACTATCCTCGGTTTCCCAAGTAGCTTCTTCAACTCCGTGTCTCGACCACTGAATCTTAACCAAAGAAATCGCCTTGTTCCTCAACTGTTTGATTCGTCATTCTAAAACTCGTACAGGACGCTCCTCGTACGTATGATCATCCGCTATCTCGATTTCATCAAACTGAAGTATGTGACTAGGGTTGGCAACATACTTCCGCAACTGAGAGACATGAAACACATTATGAATTCGGCTCAGGGGTGGAGGTAAAGCCGACCGATAAGCCAGATCGCCTACTCGATCCAAAATCTCAAATGGTCCAATGAATCTCGGACTCAACTTTCCTCGCTTCCCGAAACGGAAGATACCTCGGCTCGGGGATACCTTGACCAAAACGTGGTCACCTTTCTCGAACTCTAATGGCCGACGACGATTATCTGCAAATGATTTATGTCGACTCTGAGCGGTCAACAAACGACTCCGAATCAACGTTACCTTCTCACGGGCAGCTAATATCATATCGGGTTCAGTGCCGATCGATTCTGATAAATCATCCCAGCATAGGGGAGATCGACAACGACGACCATATAAGGCCTCGTAAGGTGCCATCTGAATCGAAGCATGCCAACTATTATTGTACGTGAACTCGATCAATGGTAGTTGGGCTTCCCAATCATATTTCCAATCGAGGACGCATGCCCTCAACATGTCCTCCAACGTCTGAATAGTTCTCTCTGATTGTCCGTCGGACTGAGGGTGAAAAGCCGTGCTGAAATTGAGTTGAGTTCCCATGGCACGATGAACAGATTTCCAAAAATGCAACACAAATCGCCCATCAAGATCCGAAATGATACTCTTAGGGGTACCGTGTAATCTCACGATCTCTTTAATGAATAACTGGGCAAGTCTGACAGGACCCCATGTATCCTTAATCTCGAGGAAATGAGCTGACTTAGTTAAACGGTCCACCACAACCCAAATTGTATTCATGCCGCGACGACTCGCTGGCAAGCTCGTGATGAAGTCCATGGAAATATCCTCCCGCTTCCATTCTGGAATAGGAAGTGGCTTCAGCATATCCGCCGGTCGCTGATGTTCTATCTTGACTTGCTGACAGGTCAGACATCTCGAAACAAATTCTGCGACTTCTCGTTTCATATTACTCCACCAGTAATTTTGTTTCAAGTCCTTGTACATCTTGCTAGACCCCGGATGAATAGAATAAGGGGTAGCTTGGGCCTCCCTCAAAATCGAGTTTTTCAACTCGTCATCCGCCGGAACACATAACCGGTTCTTAAATCGCAAAAGTCCATCCTCGTGGACCACAAATCCACGGGCTTTCCCCTGAGCCACATCATCTCGAATGCGCAATAAAAATGGGTCTGAACCCTGATTCACTCTGATCGCCTCCTCAAGTGGCGATGAAATCTCCAGCATACATAACTGCCCTTGTACACGCTATAACCAAATCTCGATCTCATGCCTTAGGAATTCTTGTTGAAGCTCTTTCTGAATGGTTAAACGACCAAGCATTTGCTCCTGAATGAACTTATGGCTCAAGGCATCGGCGACAACACTCGCCTTACCCGGGTGATATTGAATATCAATATCATAATCTTTAATCAGTTCCAACCACCGTCTCTGACGCATATTTAACTCCTTCTGAGTAAATATATACTTCAAACTCTTACGATCAGTGAAAATCTTACAGGTGACGCCATAAAGCTAATGACGCCAAATCTTCAACGCGAAAATCACGGCCGCTAGCTCTAAGTCATGGGTCGGATAGTTGACCTCATAAGGTCTCAGCTGTCGTGAAGCATAGGCAATCACTTTCCCGTTCTGCATTAATACACATCCGAGACCTTGTCCGGACGCGTCACTATAAACCACAAATCCCTCTGTCCCTTGTGGTAAAGAAAGGACAGGCGCTGAAATTAAACGACTCTTGAGTTCCTCAAAACTCCGCTGACACGCGTCAGACCACGAGTATTTCTTATCCTTTCGCAAAAGGTTCGCATCAGTTGAGCGATTTTAGAAAATCCTTCCACAAATCGCCGATAATAGCCAGCTAATCCGAGAAAGCTTCGGATTTCCTTAACATTCTTCGGAGGTTGTCAATCTCGTATAGCCTCCGTCTTGTGAGGGTTGACACATACTCCGTCTGATGAAATCACATGCCCGAGAAACGTCACCTCGGACATCCAGAACTCACATTTGGAAAATTTCCCATAAAGCTGCTCTCGTCTCAACATGTCGAGAACCTGATGAAGGTGAAATTCGTGCTCCTCTCGTTCACGAGAATAATCAAAATGTCATCTATGAAAACAACCACGAACCGATCTAAATAATCGATGAAGACTCGGTTCATCAACTCCATGAATACCGCAGGTTAACCCAAATGGCATCACCACAAACTCGTAATGCCCATAGCATGTTCGAAATGCCGTTCTAGCGATATCTGACTCTCGAATTCGTAACTGATGATACCCAGCTCTCAAATATATCTTGGAAAATACTGGAACTCCCTGAAGTTGATCCAAGAGATCATCGATGTGGGGAATGGGATATTTATTCTTGATTGTCACCCTGTTCAGCTCTCGATAATCAATGCACAAGCAAAACAAACCACCATTCTTCTTGACAAATAATACTGGTGCTCCCCATGGAGACGCACTCGGTCTGATATAACCCTTCTCGGTCAATTCCTCTAGTTTATTCTTCAATTCCTACATTTCGGTCGGTGCCATACGATATGGTGCTTTCGATATTGGAGATGTACCAGGCTCCAATTCAATCGTGAATTCCACATCTCTCTGTGGAGGCCAACCAGGTAATTTGTATGGAAATACATCGGCGTATTCTCTCACTACCGGGATATCCGCCAATGACACTGATGATTTCTCGGTCTTGGTCATATATGATCGGTCAAAAACTTATCCTAAAAATAGGAGTTTTTGAGTCGCTCGCAAATATATACGAGGTAGAAGTAGTTTGTGGTAAGTTCTACCAAGGTCTTTTCTCTCGAGGATTGTCCAACAGGGCTTCGTATAATATTTTGTTACAAATTGCGAGAAATAAATACTAAAATATTCTAAAATATATTTTTTTGGTTTTTAAATTAACTAAATTAAAATGCACTATTTTAATTTAAACTATTTTTAATAAGACTATTTTAATAAGACTATTTTTAATAAGACTATTTTAATAAGACTATTTTTAATAAGACTATTTTTACTAGACTATTTATACTAGACTATTTTTTAACTAGTGAAAATGAATAGAATTAAAATGAGTTGGGAATTTATAAAATCTAGGGGATTACGGGTTCATTAAATTAGGTTTTTAATTAAGTATCGGAATTGATTTATACGGATATAAAAGAAAAAACGAATGTTTATCGAGTAATCAACTTTTCACCTCTCTACTTTCGTAATCAAAGATGTCTTAATCACTTTTGCTTTTTTAAGATGTTGATAACAAGATTAACACTTGATAGATTGAAAAGATGTGTTTCCAATACACTTAACAATCAATCAAGGAGGTTTCACTAGTAGAAATAGGATATGCTCAATCTCTATTTAAACTAATTAGTCCTTTCATTTCTCTAACTTGACTATTTTTAGGATAAACGATCGTTCATCGAGTAATCAACTTTTCACCTCATAATTTTCGTATTCAAAGGTGTCTTAACCACTTTCGCAATCTTAAGATGTTGATAACAAGATTAACATTTGATAGATTGAAAAGATATGTTTCCAATTCACTCAACAATCAATCAAGAAGGTTTCATTAGTAAAAATAGGATATGATCAATCTCTATTTAAACCAATTAGTCCTAAAAATAGTTTAAATCAATCAAATACTCAATATATAACCTAATAGAAATCCCCCTTGCCCTAGGAAGAAAGATTAGCTACTCATTGGTTTATACATACTAAAATTATAATAGAAATAATTGATATATATAATATATATAGAAACTTTTAATTACTAGAACTTAATGACAATAGATAAAACTTACTTGAATATCATGTATCAAAGTGCAAGAAATATACTTCAAATTATAACTTCAAACTTGTTCAAAGGTTACAAGCTTACAAAAATTGAAAGTAAAACACTAAGTAAAATATTAAGTGCTTATTGATCAAGCACTTTTCAATTACAAACTCAATGAAAGAAAAACTTCAAACCAAAAATGAAATACAAAATAAAATTGAGAGTTCTAAGGAAAATATATTGCTAAAAGAAAGGAGTATTTCTTAGCAAGAAGATGGGTATTATCTTGGCAAGAAGGTGGTTAATTTTTGCAATGGATGAAGATGTCCTTTTATAGGTGATTTTCAAGAATACAATTGATTATTTAATTCAAAATATCTATTGTAATATCATTTTTTTAATTCTTTGTTCACACTTCACCCATGTCTTTGAATTTTCAGATTTTTGACCAAAAAAATATCTTGTGGTTGAGTTCACAAGTTGGTCAAAAGTGGACTAATTTTGCATGGCATCTGCTGAAAAACGGCGATGAAAAACGGCCCAGTTTGCCCCGTGTTGTGTGCCGTTTTGTGGTGACTCGGTCTCTTCCGGAATACGCGCGAGGACACGGCGCTAAATGCCGGCCGTGTGTGAAACGGCCCAAGACACGGCCCTTGTTGCGCCGTATGTGAAACGGCCTACATAACACGGTCCTTTTTGCGCCGTGTTGTATGGTCGTTTTTACCTTGAAAAATTCCCGTCGTTGGATTTGATCTCGTTTTCCGTCCTTTTTGATGCTTCATGTCAGTAATCTGTAAAATAACCATTTTTAGCTCATGTTTGGACATATCTGTAAAATATATATTTTTAATCACAAATCAGTACGATTATGCCCGGAAAAAGGAATATTTTGTATATGAATTTTAGATCAGTTATGCACTAATCAAATACCCCACACTTAAATTCTTGCTAGTCCCGAGCAAGACTCTTTATTAATCACACACAAAATAAAAATAAAAATAAGACACAAAATAAAAAAAATAAAAAATAATACACACAAATTTAAGAAAAAAATAAAAAGAGATCAAAATGCCATTAATACACAATAACCAACTTTATACAGTAGATAGAAATGAATCAAGATTCAAAATAAATCTACTAACGATTTTGAAGTTAAAACACGGTTTTTATTTTTGTAATTCCGAAATGCAAGGTTTTTCCCCCAAAAGGTTGATTATTTATTTCCCACTCGTGACTCACAAGACTCCCTTTAATGGTTGCTCTCGATCACTCGTTTATTTTTCGACTCAATATGAAGAAGAATTTCATCGGCGTCATCAAATATTGTGATTTTTCACGAAATTGAGTGTATTGAAATTCAGCCGCTAATTAATTCAGATCTTGCTCATAAACTACATCCCTTTTAGTGATAGCTTTCATACCGTTATTTGCTAACGTGTAGCTCTTTTCACCAACACAATTTCTATCTCTTTTTTTTTAAAAGGTGATAGCTTTCACACCATTATTTGCTAACATGTAGCTCTTTTCACCAATTTTTCTGTGAGACGGCAGCTACGCACCAACAATTGTTAGTCCTTTATTTTCGCAAAATTTTAAGACCCCCAAAATTAGGCAGCTGTTGCTGCTCAACGCTTCTCCTTTTTGTCATTTATTTTTTTAGGTGATAGCTTTCACACCGTTATTTGCTAACGTGTAGCTCTTTTCACCAATGACTCCTTTTTATTTAGGGAAAAGGAATTTTTGCAGAAAATCGTTTATTAGTTAAGCATGAAAAATCAAAAACTCCACAAATTAAGTAAATTTCAGTTCTATTTTTCATCAACCGACTGATTCTTCTTTTCTCAAGGTAACGAATGACTCGATTTTATATGATAATTACAAGGTTTGGAAAGAGAGATTAAGGCTCAAAAATTTTGGAATATACAATTTTTTTTTACCGGTTAAACCAATTTTAGAAGCTTGTATATAGCTAATTTATTGGTGTTTATGGCCAGATCTAGAAATCTCACAAATTAAAATAATATATATATATATATAGAAAAAATAATAATAATAATTAAGGCAAATCACCAAAATAATCAAAACCAACAAACCAAAATAATTAAAACATACCACCCCCAAATTTGAAAAAGAAACTGTCCTCAGTTTTTAAAAAAATAATAATAATAATAAAAAGCAAGAGAAAAAAAAATACTCCCTGATATGAAAATTGATGCTTGAGCTATGCCTTTTTGGATCTGCATGAAAAAATATACGAGGCAAACAACAACAACAACAAAAATATACCCGGAAGTATAACACAATTTTTAAGATGCGCTTCAGGAAAGTCCGAAGAGTCGCCTTACGCTGCCATCAATGCTTTTATTAAAAAAAAAAATTACGGCAATAAAAAATAACAATACATAAATCGCGAATAGATGCGCGTCAAGAGATCAAAAGAAACTCCTTAAGCTGCCATCATTTAGCACGATTATTACACACGACAGAAAGTAAAAATAACAAGAGGTCTGATATGGGGTATCAAAGGGAGAGGAATGAATCCACTTTTCGTTTTCTCACGGTGAGATCTTCCATCCAGACAATATTAGCTAGAGCTGGATCTGGTTGAGGAACAAATTCAGTGAGTTTTTTGATTAGCTCTTCTGGTGTTGTTGCAACGACTATGATTCGTTTAGCATGCTCGGAAATAAAACCTTTTCACAGAGTAGTCGATGAAAGATAGTAAACCATCAAAGAAGCCATTGACATTAAGCTGCACTATTGGTTTTGATGAACATTTAGTCGGGCCTGTAACCACATGAAAAAGTTCCTCAAGGGTGCCAAAACCACCGGAAGGGTGATAAAGGCGCCAATTATTTATCATGTGAGTTATGCGATCTTGCATATTTACGATCTAAACTCATCTCCAATAGTTGCCCTGGTGATTTTACTTTCAAATGTGAGGTTTTGGAATTACTCCCAACACTCTTACTCCTTCCATATAGGCAGAAGCAGCAGCTCGTCCCATTAATCCTAGACTTCCTCCTCCGTAAACTACATGAATGCATTTTTCTCCTAAAGTACGACCCAAGTTGTGTGCTGCTTCAGTAAAGCATGCATCTTTAACATAACTAGCTCCACCAAAAATGCAGACTGTGCTAAATTTTTTTGTGGAAGATGATGACTCCATTTTTGAAAAGAAATTTATTTGAGAGAAAAAGGAAAAAAAAAGTACAAGTTTGAGGGATGAATAAAAGAAACAAGCACAATGTTTATTTATAGAAGAAAAAGAAGGTAAAAATTGTTTAACAAGTTTGTGATTGCGTTGATTGCGCTTCAACTACTCATTAGAATAATGAATGCATTTATCGCGTATCACATTTTTTATTCAGAAAATCTCACCATACGACAAAAATAAAAGATACTCACGTGTATGTACAGTAGTTGTGATTGTGGCTCACATCTTCCTCTGATTTTACGTTCAGAAACGGCTTAAACGCCTTCTATGAGTCGGGGAGAAGCTTCCCATCCAATTTTATTACAAATTGGCAAATGGGGTCTTTTAACGTCAGATTCCCAAGACGTTGTTCATATTCTGGTTTGAATTTATTCCACAAACATTGAATTCCGTAATATACAAGTCCACTAGGATGCGTGTCAAGAGAAATTTCGATATTATCTAAATTCTCTTTATTCAGACCATCATTAATGAACTGAATTTTATCTTCTCTGTTTGTAGATGGAATTCTTAAAGATCGACATTTTAAATTACAGTTCCATCTAGCACATTTATAGCAAACGGCTATTATCTTTGCTCGTTGTTTCTTTGCATATGAACTTTTTCCAAGCCCTGGTAAAAATCTAGTCGGTGTTTCTGTGATTTCACCTTCTATTCTTACTTTGGCTTCGATAATGAATCTTATGTCAAAAGGTATGCTTTTATTCATAAGCAACCTCATCCTTTCAAGCCTTGTCTTGTAAATCTTTAAAATTGCGTTTTTGCTTAGAAAGGGAAATCTTTTTTCAATTTTATACAATGTTTCATCCATGACAAAAAAAAAATTAAAATGAAAAACGATAAAATATCTACAAATATCATTTGTTTGTGGGAAACTGAAAAATCCGACTTTGATAGTCACGGAGTACCGTTATCCGCCACTTGACCGGACAGAAGAATAAAAGATGCAGAAATAAAGAAAGATAAAATAACAAGATATAAACAAAAGTATACAAAAAATTATATTTGGCCTAAAACAATCCCCGGCAACGGCGCCAAAATTTGATCGGTCAAAAACTTATCCTAAAAATAGGAGTTTTTGAGTAGCTCGCAAATATATATGAGGTAGAAGTAGTTTGTGGTAAGTTCTACCAAGGTCTTTTCTCTCGAGGATTGTCCAACAGGGCTTCGTATAATATTTTGTTACAAATTGCGAGAAATAAATACTAAAATATTCTAAAATATATTTTTTCGGTTTTTAAATTAACTAAATTAAAATGCACTATTTTAATTTAAACTATTTTTAATATGACTATTTTAATAAGACTATTTTTAATAAGACTATTTTAATAAGACTATTTTTAATAAGACTATTTTTACTAGACTATTTATACTAGACTATTTTTTAACTAGTGAAAATGAATAGAATTAAAATGAGTTGGGAATTTATAAAATCTAGGGGATTACGGGTTCATTAAATTAGGTTTTTAATTAAGTATCGGAATTGATTTATACGGATATAAAAGAAAAAACGAATGTTTATCGAGTAATCAACTTTTCACCTCTGTACTTTCTTAATCAAAGATGTCTTAATCACTTTTGCTTTTTTAAGATGTTGATAACAAGATTAACACTTGATAGATTGAAAAGATGTGTTTCCAATACACTTAACAATCAATCAAGGAGGTTTCACTAGTAGAAATAGGATATGATCAATCTCTATTTAAACTAATTAGTCCTTTCATTTCTCTAACTTGACTATTTTTAGGATAAACGATCGTTCATCGAGTAATCAACTTTTCACCTCATAACTGTAACACCCCCAATCCGCTCAGGGATATTACACGCCGTAGAACCTTTCCTCAAGGATCTACCAGGCTGGTAACGACATATAGCAACTCAACCATGCCTTTCAGGCTAAAATGACTCAGTAGACCGATTTGGTCTTTCAACAATTACATACAACTCATGCCCACGCAGGGGTCAAAATACAACCACACCCGTACAACGGGAAAATATACTGCAGCGGAAAAGAAAATACAGCTAGACCAATCCGACATCAACGGATCCTCGTGTGATTAGTATCGTTCATCTTTCATCATCCTTCGTGCCGACCCTGTGCTACGCTCCAAAACCTGAATGCAAAAATAGACATCCACCCCCCGAATACTCGGGGGTTAGCAAAACTCCACTGTTTTGCTAGTGCAAATACAAAGTGCAAATACGAGCCATACAATTCACATTCCACGAATAACAATAACCAGGAATCCTCAAAGATCCAAACGAAACGAAAAGTACTTCTCGAGGCAAGGGTTTGAGAAAACCTTTAAAAATCGAAATACCATAAATCAATGGAAATAATTTATAAGACGGTTTAGAATGCCATCGAGAGTTTTAATAGAAAACCATTTAGGATTATCAAATCCTACTTTTCAAAATCCACAAGACAAAAGGGGTCGCCGCCCCAAATCTTTACTTTCCGAAAAATGACATTTACCAACCTTGGGATTTTAGCCCCAAATCCATAAAATGACTTTTACAAAACCATTGGGATTTTAGCCCCAAATCTCATCAACTCACAAGACACAAGAACGACCACAAGGTTCGTCTCCCAACATCAAAATCCAAAATAAAGGATTTAAAACAAACAACAAAATACTCTTGTGCCATCCTAGCCAAGTAAGCCAAACGAACAACTTACCTCTTACACACTTAGTCGATGCATGCAATCATGAAAACCGTTCAAAAGCGCTCATTTCCTAAATGCCAATATCAAATCACATTTGTAAAATTCACCACAATTAACCGTCGATCCACACCTCCGTGGACCCCTACCGAGACCCCGTCGGATCTAACCCGTAGTGGTTAAAAGCAAAGCTCGTCGATCCACACCTCTGTGGACCCCTACCGAGACCCCGTCGGATCTAACCCGTAGTGAGCATACACACACACACGTTACTCATGCAATACTAATATGCTAAGAATGTAAGTTCATTAAGAATACTCACTAGAGATGGCCATTAACTCGACACCATTATCAAACTCTTCAAAAATACAATAACAAGATTAAATACGAATACACGATTCCATAACTTAAACAATAGGAGTATCATCATAAAAGCCTTCAACGTTCAAAATAACCAAATCATAATCAATTCTCAAAACACCGTTCACAAAACACACGCGTTTTGAAAGAAAGCCTTTAACAAGGCTAAACCGAAATCCTTTGAAACTTCATTTCAAACAACCAAACAAACACACCAAGACGATCACCGATCATCATATCCACAAAATAAGAAGAGTATGGGCAAGGTACTTGCCTCGAAACCACGATCGCAATAAGACGACGTATAGGACGCGGTCGAATAGCCCCGAACCCCCGAACAATATCAAGAACGCGATAGCACCACGAGTATTACGAGAATAACACCACACGAATCATCAATCACCAAACGGAATTCAATATCGGAATCCTCGAACACCTATAAACCTCCGGAAGTAACAATAACACATGGTTATGACGAGAATCAAGGCCAAAACAACGGAAATCCCAACAAACTATCGAAGGGAAACTCATTGGGACATTTAATCGAACACTAAATGTTCAATAATTCCCAAGAACACTCGAATCGTCGATCGAGTTAAACAAACTTGATATATGGATATACAACCCATAGAACATGATTAATAACATCATACTACACCAATCGATGTATCAAAATCGGATTAGAAACGAAATCAAGAACAATTTCTCCAAAAAGTCAACTTGAAGGATAATCAAGAAATATACCTTGATTTGGATGAAGGATTCAAGTAGAGGTCGAAAATCTACAACAAGACTTGACGTAGATGATCTCTACAAGTTTGGGAGCACTCAAAATCGCCCAAAAATCGCCCACAATCGCCTAAGATGAAGGAGGAAGAAGAGAGGAGAAAAAATGAAGTTTTTCTCCTCGCAAATCTGCTAAAAAACGCAGAAAAAGTCCGTGTGCCGCGGCACAGGACAAGTGTGCCGCGGCCCAGGACCACTAAAAATGCCCAGGAATCAGCTTAGTGCCGCGGCACAGCCTGAGTGTGCCGCGGCACACGGTACAGCCCCCTTCAACACCAAAAAGGCACACCGTGCAGTCTTCGCTATTTCGACCATAACTCCTTCGTCTGGACTCCGATTGACCCACCGTTTGAACCATTGGAAAGCTAACTTGATTCTCTATAATGTTGCAAAGATTCAGAATTTTTGGAGTTTCCAAGAATTAATGGTGACTTTACAAAGTCGAACTCCCACGTGAAAAAGTCGATCAAGGACACGGAACTCAACAAAAACGTCACCGAAATGAACTCGAATGACAAAAAGTGCAGAATTAATCATTCTCGGAATGACGAAACGGTCATGATAGAGTTGTCAAAACGAAATTCCTCCGAAAAAAGAAAATTACCGAAATTCAAAATTGCGGATATTACAATAACTTTTGTATTCAAAAGTGTCTTAACCACTTTCGCAATCTTAAGATGTTGATAACAAAATTAACATTTGATAGATTGAAAAGATATGTTTCCAATTCACTCAACAATCAACCAAGAAGGTTTCATTAGTAAAAATAGGATATGATCAATCTCTATTTAAACCAATTAGTCCTAAAAATAGTTTAAATCAATCAAATACTCAATATATAACCTAATAGAAATCCCCCTTCCCCTAGGAAGAAAGATTAGCTACTCATTGGTTTATACATACTAAAATTATAATAGAAATAATTGATATATATAATATATATAGAAACTTTTAATTACTAGAACTTAATGACAATAGATAAAACTTACTTGAATATCATGTATCAAAGTGCAAGAAATATACTTCAAATTATAACTTCAAACTTGTTCAAAGGTTACAAGCTTACAAAAATTGAAAGTAAAACACTAAGTAAAATATTAAGTGCTTATTGATCAAGCACTTTTCAATTACAAACTAAATGAAAGAAAAACTTCAAACCAAAAATGAAATACAAACTAAAATTGAGAGTTCTAAGGAAAATATATTGCTAAAAGAAAGGAGTATTTCTTAGCAAGAAGATAGGTATTATCTTGGCAAGAAGGTGGTTAATTTTTGCAATGGATGAAGATGTCCTTTTATAGGTGATTTTCAAGAATACAATTGATTATTTAATTCAAAATATCTATTGTAATATCATTTTTTTAATTCTTTGTTCACACTTCACCCATGTCTTTGAATTTTCAGATTTTTGACCAAAAAAATATCTTGTGGTTGAGTTCACAAGTTGGTCAAAAGTGGACTAATTTTGCATGGCATCTGCTGAAAAACGGCGATGAAAAACGGCCCAGTTTGCCCCGTGTTGTGTGCCGTTTTGTGGTGACTCGGTCTCTTCCGGAATACGCGCGAGGACACGGCGCTAAATGCCGGCCGTGTGTGAAACGGCCCAAGACACGGCCCTTGTTGCGCCGTATGTGAAACGGCCTGCATAACACGGTCCTTTTTGCGCCGTGTTGTATGGTCGTTTTTGCCTTGAAAAATTCCCGTCGTTGGATTTGATCTCGTTTTCCGTCCTTTTTGATGCTTCATGTCAGTAATCTGTAAAATAACCATTTTTAGCTCATGTTTGGACATATCTGTAAAATATGTATTTTTAATCACAAATCAGTACGATTATGCCCGGAAAAAGGAATATTTTGTATATGAATTTTAGATCAATTATGCACTAATCAAATACCCCACACTTAAATTCTTGCTAGTCCCGAGCAAGACTCTTTATTAATCACACACAAAATAAAAATTAAAATAAGACACAAAATAAAAAAAATAAAAAATAATACACACAAATTTAAGAAAAAAATAAAAAGAGATCAAAATGCCATTAATACACAATAACCAACTTTATACAGTAGATAGAAATGAATCAAGATTCAAAATAAATCTAGTAACGATTTTGAAGTTAAAACACGGTTTTTATTTTTGTAATTCCGAAATGCAAGGTTTTTCCCCCAAAAGGTTGATTATTTATTTCCCACTCGTGACTCACAAGACTCCCTTTAATGGTTGCTCTCGATCACTCGTTTATTTTTCGACTCAATATGAAGAAGAATTTCATCGGCGTCATCAAATATTGTGATTTTTCACGAAATTGAGTGTATTGAAATTCAACCGCTAATTAATTCAGATCTTGCTCATAAACTACATCCCTTTTAGTGATAGCTTTCATACCGTTATTTGCTAACAAGTAGCTCTTTTCACCAACACAATTTCTATCTCTTTTTTTTTTAAAAGGTGATAGCTTTCACACCATTATTTGCTAACGTGTAGCTCTTTTCACCAATTTTTCTGTGAGACGGCAGCTACGCACCAACAATGGTTAGTCCTTTATTTTTCGCAAAATTTTAAGACCCCCAAAATTAGGCAGCTGTTGCTGCTCAACGCTTCTCCTTTTTGTCATTTATTTTTTTAGGTGATAACTTTCACACCGTTATTTGCTAACGTGTAGCTCTTTTCACCAATGACTCCTTTTTATTTAGGGAAAAGGATTTTTGCAGAAAATCGTTTATTAGTTAAGCATGAAAAATCAAAAACTCCACAAATTAAGTAAATTTCAGTTCTATTTTTCATCAACCGACTGATTCTTCTTTTCTCAAGGTAACGAATGACTCGATTTTATATGATAATTACAAGGTTTGGAAAGAGAGATTAAGGCTCAAAAATTTTGGAATATATAATTTTTTTTTACCGGTTAAACCAATTTTAGAAGCTTGTATATAGCTAATTTATTGGTGTTTATGGCCAGATCTAGAAATCTCACAAATCAAAATAATATATATATATATATATAAATAATAATAATAATTAAGGCAAATCACCAAAATAATCAAAACCAACAAACCAAAATAATTAAAACATACCACCCCCAAATTTGAAAAAGAAACTGTCCTCAGTTTTTAAAAAATAATAATAATAATAATAATAAAAAGCAAGAGAAAAAAAATACTCCCTGATATGAAAATTGATGCTTGAGCTATGCCTTTTTGGATCTGCATGAAAAAATATACGAGGCAAACAACAACAACAACAAAAATATACCCGGAAGTATAACACAATTTTTAAGATGCCTTTTGCTGAAGAACTTGATCTTATCCGCCTCGGATTGGATAATAGATGAGGCGAAGGGAAGTAGCTCCTGAAACTTCTCGACAATGGTGAGAACATCTTCTTCCGTCAAGGGGTCGGGACTGAGTAACTCCGACAACTTGGCCTCCCTGAGTGGGGCCGGATAATATCTTTCCATTATGAGAGTCTTGAACTGGTCCCACGTGCAAGATCCGTCGGTGGGTTTCAAAGATAGCCACCAAGAGTGAGCGCTCTTACCCAGATAGTAAGACGCAACTTAAACTTTGTGCCCTTCGGGACACTCTACCATAGCAAATAACTTCTCGAAATGCTCCAGCCAGTGAATAATGTCTGCCGGCTCAGATGAGCCCTCGAAGGTAGGTGGCCTCTGGCGAGAGATGTCATTGATGATACTGCTCACACTCCTCTCTTGCCTCTGAGGTGGCGGCGGAGGAGCCTGTGGATCCTGAGTGGCTGAGTTCTGCATCGTCTCCATCAGACGTGCCATATGGGTCATTTGGGCCATCATGCCCTGCATATCAGTGAGTGGATCAACCGGAACACCTTCTGATTGAGTTGTATCTCGGGTGCAGCTTCCTGACGGTGAATGATTATTTCCAGGTGAATGAGTAGCAGCGTCGCTGCTCTTTGAGTTGACATTATTCCTCGCGTTCGCACGGGTATTCACTCGAGCTTCCGGGTTTCGGCCCGCACCGTGGCCTCTTCCCCTGCGTCCTCTGACAGCTCGATCCATACTGAAGGTAGGAAACACATGATAATTTTAGATCTCGTATGAATATCGCATGAAAGATCAACTTAGGTGACATGATTATCCGATGAAATTATTGAAATGATTATCTTGAACAAGTTAACAAGATTGATGCTACGATCCACAAGATTAACAACTGAGCAATGAAATTAACTGAGTGGTTAATGAATTAACATGATCGACATGACCAAAAATGATAATGATGATTGAGGATTGTTGACTGATGAATGATGAATGAATGATTCTTATTGCCAGAAATTATACCATGGCATCAAAAATCTTACTGTTCTTTCGGTCTGAGGGGCTTGGCGCTTGCACAGGTCACACGTGACGTGAAAGTCCAATGATACTAGTCTGATGAACGATGATTTCAAATGAGACATGACTCGGAAGGTAGTATTCAAAACCATGCTCCGATACCAACTCTGTAACGCCCCAAACTAGGTGGATATTACAGTGCCGCGGACCCCCGACTGGACCCACCAGGCGAGTGAAAATTAATGAATTACACAGTACAAATGTAGTACCGAACCACATTACATCATCAATTACTCCGATGAGGAATTTCAAGTACAACACACCCAGGAGAACAGAATACATGTATATTTCATGTGAAGATAAAATACATAACACTGAATAAATGACAATCCAAAAGGAAGTGCAGCGGAAAAATACATAACAAGAAAACATGAACAAATAGATGGACTGGGGCCCCCTACTAGTATCACTGGGACTCCTGACCGTCAACGTTATCTTCCCGTGAGTTGCCTTGCCATGATCTGAAAACAATATCCCCCAACGGGGTCAGTTACACAGAACAACAATCCTCAAGAGTTGAACAAAATACAATAATCACATGAATGAATTAAGAAATTGAGTTGAATGATGGGCATCATAGTACGCCCGAATGGAATGTGCACGTGCACAAGTAGCCGAGTGTCCGGAGTCCTGCGTATACACACGCAACTTGGCCTAATTAGTCTCATGGAGGCACGTTACCGTGTGCACAGTCCAATGTGTCCGGAGTCCCGCATATACACATGACCATCGTGTGCCCGACTAAAAATTCCACACATCCACCACCCGATAACGTAATACAATCCCGGAAAGTCACAAGAACAAAAGCGACCGATATGAGGAATAATGAATAAAAATCCGACAAGGGTCAAGAATGACTTACCGAGATGGAATAATGGTGCAATAAATGATAACTTCAATTGAAATGATTGGAACCGTCGTTCCTCGTGAATTAAATATTATGAATGAATTATATGTATGCATGAACAACAACGAAAGGAATGAGTATCCTCTTAACCGAGCAAGAATTATCTTGCCTCAAATACCGGTGAATAATGTCCTTCCTCGAACAAACGTCCTTAATGGAGGTATCCGTCGCTCGAACAACCTTGAATAACACAATTACCAACAATTTGCTTAATATACGTATCAATGGAGATCATAACCAATTCAAGAGGTCGAGACAAAAAATCCAAACTCATTGGGGCATTTCGACAAACACTATGTAAACAATCTCCCATTATTTACAACTAATCCCAATTGTATCGAAAACCAACCTCTAATGAATGATTCAATCCAACAAAACACCATCAACACAATCGATAATCCAGTAGGAATTCTCATTTCGAGCTTACGATAACATTTAATCGAAAATCCCATTCCAATTCAACCTTCAAAGTGTTCTTGAGTAAAACTTCCAACAATCCGATGATAACTCATAAAAACTCATAATCATACGTATATCCTTCATAAATCATGATTATATCATCCAAAACATCATGCTCCAACTCAAAATCGAATCTAGGGTTAAAGAAATTACCTTGAATTAGGATGAAAAATCCATAAATATGTTGTTAATCCACACCACAACTTGAAGAAGATGAGATTCTCTGAGTTTGATGATGCTAAATCGCCCAAAATATCGCCCAAGGAGAGGAGGAAGAAGGTATGAGATGAAATGAGCATTTCTCCTCACAAAACCCGCTGAAAAAGGCTAAACTGCATCGCGTGCCGCGGCACGGACTGAGTGTGCCATGCCCGCGGCCAAAATCGCCAAAGACTTGGCTTAGTGTCATGCGGCCGACAGGGGGCCGTGGCCCGCGGTACAGCCAACACCACCACCAAAAGTGTAATGTGTGTGCCGCGGCACACACTATTCGGGCCCAAAAATGATGAAAAATGACCCGGGAAGAGAATAAAAGCCATAGAACTCAAAACTTGGGAACAATAACACAAAATGGAAGTGCGGAAATGCCAAAAAGGTGGTTCCGAACAATGATTACAAGGGTTTGCCCAACAATAGCACGATTCGAACAAGGAGTAAATTTTGAAATGGTATGAACTCCAGTATCAACATCGTCTAACGAAGCAATTACAACAATCAAGATAATATTTTCCTCTCGATTCTCAAGAAAGGTTGAAACAATGAATAATATCGATACACGACTCATAGTTACTCCGAACGGTGAACACGAATGAATGAATGTGAATGATGAATGATTATTAATAAGTGAAAAATTACAGAGGAACGATTTACTGAAAGAGAATGAATGAATTTACAATTGGGTATTACAGATCTAACTTGAGGCCCGTAAGACTTAAGTGGTTATTTTCTACCTGTTTCTTTTTCTTCTATTATATCTCAGCTCTTAAGTAACACAATTTGGTACTTAAATTTGTATGAACTTAGCAGGCCCAAAATTTATCCGAAAAAATACATCGAATAAGGCCCAAACACGGTTAAATCATTCTACCCAACTTCAAACCCGGTTAGCACATATATAGTCCAAAATTGCAGTTAACGCAAAATATAAGAGATGACAACCCTGTTTTTTTCTCATATGTTAACCCTAGTCACACTTATCACAAAAAACACACATCCTCCTCAATATTTCTTGGAGCCACCAAACTACCGAATCTCAAAGAAAGAAAAATATATGAACACATATGTTCATTTCCTAAAGCAATCCACACATCCTTTCTAAATATACCTGCTAAGAAATGAATCGCATAAAGCCACTATTTTTTGTATTATCTCTTACGAACCACTTGTTTATTTATGCTAAACAAAAACGAAATCAAATACTTTCTTTATATTCTTTCTTCTGCTAAATAATCGAACCACAAACTCTTAATATAACATGTTATGAAACGAAGCATAAACTGAAAAACACCTCTTTTGTCTTGTTCAAATCGGCTTCAAGATCTTTAATAAAGGTCTCAGGTAGGTTTTTTAATTGTTAAAGATCAATGATAGGTTGCTTGCATATATCACGAAATGCAAAAGCTGAGATATTTTGTTCTTGTTCTTGTTTAAATTAGGACAGAGGGGTTGTGGGCTGAGGTTGTGGTTAAATGCACCCCGGGCTGTTTTTTTTCATGGCGGTGAAGATTGATTCCAAAAAATGATGTGGTGAAGATGGTGATAGTTGTCTATTTATAATCTTCAAAAAAGCAACTTAAAAGATTCACATTTAAAGACTTGTTTGATTTAATTATTTGCAAGCAAATAAAAAGATGGTATTTCTTTGCTAATGGTTTATATTCCCACGAACACTTCATATTCACCTTCATTAGTTGCTTAAATTCTGCAACCCTTTTTTGTGATTGTTTGTCTTCTGTCGAGCTGTGGAGTTGTGGTTTTCCAACTTTAAGACCTCCACATTAAATTTAAGGACTGAATCTTTAGATATATGAGGCATTCAGACCCGTGCGTTGCACACAGTTTGGATCTGATTGTTCCTCGCTTAATGTGCGGCACTAATTTGGTTATGTTTGAAGGTAAGCGGTTTTGTTGGTACCGTTTTTTGGGCGTCGAATATAAATTAATAGACCAGTGCAATGCATAGGGGCTGTATCTAATTGTTCATTGCTTAATGTTAGGTCTTTGTTAAAAAGATGTCCTTTTATTCCACATGCAATTATTTTAAATAATTTTGGAGCCTAAACCCAGTCCTATTCATTTTGTATGATCCAGCATATCAGCCTGGTAAGCAAACCCATTGCAAATCATAAATGTAATATCTGTATTTTCTTTTTCCCGGTATTTTTATTTTCGGTATATTTCTCGTTTTTTTAGCGACCCTCGTGTAACCGTATTGATTTTCGAGATTATTTATTTCGAGACTTTTTGGTCATCCAATTCTACGTTTATTGGTTCTTCCGTCGCTTATTGATTTACTTCTCGTAATTGTTGTTCGGAACCGCCGTTCGGGGTTGCCGTAAATCCATTGTATGATATCATGCGTATTTGTTGTTCCGTTTGATGCTTCGGTCGTGTTTCGGTATTTTGGACCGTTGTTATCCTATGCCTAACGCGCGCTAATATTATTTTATAGCGCTACCAACAAGCGTAGCGTGCGCTAGCGAGTTGAGCCCTGGCAGTGGCAGTGAGCCTGTTTCTGATCTCAATACTGTGGACTAATGGTTTAGCGCATGCTACGTTTGTCTAGCGTACGTTATTATTGGGGACTAGCGCGCGCTAGGTGTCCGGTAGCGCGCGCTAACGCGATAGTCCAGTACTGGACAGTTTACTCTTGGACTCGGTCAGGTGCCCAAGTAGCGCACGCTATAGCCCGATAGCGCGCGCTACCGAGACGCTGTTAGCGCACGCAGAGTGTCCAGTAGCGCACGCTAACGCGGTCAGGTGAGTACTGGGCAGTTTACTTCTGGACTCGGCTGATGTCCAGGTAGCGCACGCTATGACCCCATAGCGTGCGCTACCGAGAGGCTGTTAGCGCACGCTAATTCCCGTTAGCGCACGCTAATTCCCATTCTGGACTGGGGTGTTAGCCTTCTGGACTGGGCTATTATTCGATAGCGCACACTAACTTGTGATTGTTAGCGCACGCTAATAACCCTCTGGTTATAAAAACCAGAGAGTTGACCGGGGGGGAACTCATTTCTTCTCCTTTTATTTTATCCTCCGAGATTTTGATGATTTGGGTGATTGGGAGCTTGGAGTGGGGCGATTATCATCATCCATACAAGATTTTGAGTCTCTAGCACCGATCTATCATCATTTAATCATCCTCTACCTCTTGAATCAAGGTAAATCATCTAGAACCCTATGTTTGGGGAGATTTGGGGGTTTTCGTATTTTCGTCCGATTCGTTCCGTGTTGTTGATTAATTCATGATGAATATGATTAATCTTGGTTGTATTCTTGGTTTCCCTACGGATTCATGGTATATTTTGTGATGTTTGCGTAATCGAGAGGGTTTGGTTGTGGTCCGCCCTCGTTGTTGTTCTTGTACAAAAATACATGAATCGTAGGCGAGTTTTCTGGTGTATTCCATTTTCGTATTCGTTTAGAAGTGGTTGTGATTGTATTCTTCGAATCGTTAGCTTCGTTTTCGCCGGTTCCTCGCGGTCGGGTTTGATTCTTATTTTTCGTTCGTGTAACCATCTATTGATCGAGGCAAGTACCCTTATGAACTTAAAATCTTAACATGGTAGTATTGCATGAGTAACGTGTGTGTGTGTGTGTATGCTCACTACGGGTTAGATCCGATATGGTCTCAGTAGGGGTCCACAAAGGCTTGGGTCCGCGAGTTGCTTTTAACCACTACGGGTTAGATCCGACGGGGTCTCGGTAGGGGTCCACAGAGGCATGGTTCCGCGGTTAATTGTGGTGCATTTTGTAAATGTGTTTTGGATTATGGCGTTTCCGGAAATGTGTGTTTCAACCGATGTTTTCATGATTGCATGCATTGACTATATGTGTAAGGTGTCAGTTGTTCATTTGGTTACTTGTACTAGCGTTATTGCTAACCCCTTTTAGGGATCCGTTTTGGGGAAATTCGTTTTATGAATTTCAGGTCAGGTTCATGGAGACAAACGGGCGTTGGAAAAGTACGCGGATGATGGCCGGGCGTGGTGATTGTGCATGAGTGTGTTTTTATGGTTTTCTGTCTTTTGATGCGATTATCTATTTGTAAACTAATAGAAGTACTCGAGTACTTAGGAGCTTTGGTTTGTTTGGATTGAAGTATTTGTCTATATTGGAGTTGGATGATTGTGTTGTGTTTGACCGGTTGAACCGGGTGGATTATTTTGTTTTGCATTTTTATGATGAGGTGTTATTATGTTGATTCCATGAGTCGATGAATATGTTTGGTCGTTCAGCCTGGTGGGTCCCATGTGGGGATCCACGGCCCTGTAATATACCCTGAATATCCTGGGGGTGTTACAGAAAATGGTATCAGAGCACTAGGTTTATGGATACCTAGGCTTGTCGGTTTATTAGGTCTTGTTGTGTTTGGTTTTGCACATCGTCATCACGCTGCCATGATTCCGGTGCTTCCAGTGCCCGTAAGTTTTTCCTTACTCTGTTCCTTGTTTCCTTGTATCGCATCTTTGATTCTCGATTCTTCTGGTACTTACCATCGTATGGCTTTTGCTACTTACTTAACATCAGTATGGATGCTGGAAGAGGCCGTGGTCGTAGGCGTGGTCGTGGTCGTGGACGCGGCCGAGGACGTGGGGCACCCGGTGAGGCGGCCACATCGCATTCTTCTGGAGCCGGCAGTACCGATGACCATCAAAGCCATGCTTCTACTCAAGATGGCGCCGACCTTGGTGTTGCGGCTGTTATGCAGCAAATGGTGAACCAGATGGCGGCGATAGCTCAGGCGGTTCAGAACCCAAATCCGGCCCATGCTGCTCGGGATGGAGCAGACCGTTGGCTTCAGGATGTCATCAAGATGCATCCTACTCAGTTTTCGAGAGCTTCAGACCCGATTGGCTGGGAGGGGTGGATCAAGGAGATATCCAAGGTTTTTATTGCCACCAACTGTCCCGAGGACCATAAGGTCCCTATTGCCCAGTATTTTCTCACTGGGGATGCTACTAACTGGTTGGAGGCCGTTGAGCCCAGGGACCGCTCTACTATATGGGATGCGTTTAAGGACCTAATAGAGACCGAATATTGCCCGTGGCCGGTCAAACAGGCTTGAGTCCATGCCTTCTTTGACGCTCGGCCTCGGGATATCCCTGTTTCTCATGCTATTGCTGACTTCAACCGGGAGTTGGGCTTCGTGAAGGCCAGGTTAGAGAAGAGAGCGACAAGAGTTTCCACTTCTCCAGGCGGATGAAATTGTCGATTCGTGACTACATGTCTGGGCTCGTCTGCACTACTTTGAAGAATTGCCAGAGTAGAGCCCTTGCTTACGATATGTCTGTGACGGCTAGTGAGGCGGCTCGCGAAAGCAAGAGAGCAGAAGTCCGCCGGTAGTTTTTCGGGCCACAAGGGTGGGGGTCAGCAGAAATTCCAGTCTGCTAACTTTTCCGCCGGTGGTAGTCCTGCTCGTTCTACTGGGGGTTTCCGTGGAACTACCAGTACTCCTTCTAGAGAGGTGAAGTGTTTTAACTGTGGCCGACCGAGCCACATCAGTCGTATTTGTCCGGACCCTTTGCTGACATGTAATCGGTGTGGCCAGTCGGGCCACAAGGCTGCTTTTTGTGAGGAGAGAGAGAGAATTCTCGGTGCCCAGGCTTCCATTCCAGCACCTAGGGAACCAAGTGTGAGTCAAGGATCATTTGCTTCTCAGTCTCCTCCGAGTGCCAGTCGAGAGAGAGGTCGGGGTCAGCCCGCCAGAGGGGGAACTTCCAGGGTCGGCTCAGCCCATCCGCGTGTTTATGAGATGATGAGGGCCAATGATCCAGCCGCCACCGTAGCCCCAGGTACCATTCACATTCATTCTCACTCTGTTAGTGTGCTTTTCGATTCGGGTGCTATACATTCATTCATCTCTCTGGATTGTGTGCGCCGTTTGAGTCTCGACTGTTTGACGCCTTATGAGCCTTTCATCGTTAAGCTTCCTAGTGGTGATAGGATCGTTGGTGATCAGGAGGTCCGAGACTGCTCTGTGTTTATTTGTGAGAGGGCTTGACTCTCTAATCTTATTGTTGTGGGAATTGAGGGTGAGGATTTAATTCTCGGGGATGATTGGCTCGAGCGACATGCTGCGATCATGAACTACCGCACGATAATCATCACTATGTTAGCCGAGGACGGCACCGAGCACTCTTTCGCAGGGCGAAAGAGGGGAAACCACAAGTTTGTTATTAACGCCTTGAAGGTGATGAGACTCCTGCGAAAGTGGTGTACTGGTTATTGGTGCTATGCCTTGAAGGCGGAGAGTGGTGGAGTCTAGCTTTTGTCGATTCCAGTTGTTAGTGAATTTCCTGACGTTTTTCCTGACGAGTTACCAGGTTTGCCACCGGACCGTGAGGTGGAGTTTGCTATTGAGTTAGATTCAGGTGCAGCTCCGATTTCGAAGGCGCCGTATCGCATGGCACCTTCCAAGATGGTCGAGTTGAAGAAGCAGTTGAGTGAGCTTCTTGAGTCGGGATATATTCGACCGAGCGCTTTGCCTTGGGGCGCACCGGTTCTATTTGTGCGGAAGAAGGATGGTTCTCTGCGTTTGTGTATCGACTATCGCGAGCTAAACAAGGTGACCATCAAGAACAAGTATCCCTTACCGAGGATTGATGACTTGTTCGATCAGTTGCAGGGAGCGGCGGTATTCTCGAAGATCGACTTGAGATCGGGGTACTATCAACTTCGGGTTAAGGAGTCCGATGTTCCAAAAACTGCTTTTCGGACGAGATACAGACATTATGAATTTGTGGTCATGCCCTTCGGGTTAACCAACGCGCCGGCGGTGTTCATGCAGTTGATGAACAAGGTCTTTATCGATTATTTGGATAAGTGTGTCGTCGTCTTCATTGACGATATCCTTATTTATTCGAGGAACGAGGAGGAGCACGCGCATCATCTGCGAGTGGTATTAGGCATTTTGAAGACCGAGCAACTCTATGCGAAGTTCTCGAAATGTGAGTTCTGGCTGAAGGAGGTGATGTTTCTAGGTCACGTAATTTTAGCCGAGGGAGTCTGTGTGAATCCGCAGAAGATCGAGGCAGTGTTAGATTGGGCACCGCCTAAGAACGTGAAGGAAGTCCGTACTTTCTTGGGTTTGGCTGGCTACTACCGTAGGTTCGTCGAAGGTTTCTCGAAACTAGCTCGGCCACTTACACAGTTGCTCCAGAAGTCTGAGACGTTCGTCTGGAATGACGAGAGGCAGGCGAGTTTTGAGGAGCTTAAGAGGCGTTTAACTTCAGCCCCGGTTTTAGCGTTGTCGTGTGGCAACGAGGGTTTTGTTGTTTATAGTGATGCTTCGGGTCAGGGTCTTGGGTGCGTACTGATGCAGCACGGCAAGACCATTGCGTATGCGTCGAGACAGTTGAGGCCGTATGATCTCAACTACCCTACTCATGATTTGGAGTTAGCGGCAGTTGTTTTTGCGCCCAAGATTTGGCGTCACTATCTTTTTGGCTTTGCATGTCATATTTTTACCGATATAAAAGTTTGAAGTATATATTCACTCAACGGGAGTTGAATATGAGGCAGAGGAGGTGGTTGGAGTTGATTAAGGATTACGACCTCGAAATCCTTTATCATCCGGGCAAGGCGAACATCATGGCCGACGCCTTGAGTCGGAAACCGGTTGCGTTGAGGACACTTGAGATCCTTACGTCTCAATCTGAGCTTCAGCGGGTTTTGATACAGTTGGATGTTGAGATTTTATTGCCGGGAGCGGTCAGTCAACTTTGCGCTGTAGAGATTTCGTCGTCGTTGGTCGATGAAATTAAACTAAAGCAATTGGAGGATCCGATGATTTCTCAAATTCGGGAAAATATTCTCAAGGGGAAGTCTCCCGGGTTTGTGATTCACGAGGATGGTGTGTTGAGATTCCAGAGTCGGCTCTGTGTACCGAACGACTTGAAATTGAAGCAGAGTATTTTACGGGAGGCCCATGCTATGCCTTACTCCATTCATCCTGGTTCGAGTAAGATGTACAAGGACCTGCGGGGGAATTTTTGGTGGAATGATATGAAGGAGGAGGTCGCACGATTTGTAGCGAGATGTTTGACTTGTCAACAGGTCAAAATCGAGCATCAGCGACCGGCTGGGTTATTGCAGTCGCTTCCCATCCCGGAATGAAAATGGGAAGATATTTCGATGGACTTCATCACGAGTTTGCCGAGATCGAGATCGGGCATGAATATGGTTTGGGTGATTGTTGACCGTCTGACCAAGTCAGCACATTTTCTGGGCATCAAGGATACTTGGGGCCCGGAGAGGTTGGCTCGTGTGTTTATTGCATAGATTGTGAGGCTTCACGGTACTCCGAAATCTATTGTTTCAGATCGGGATGGCCGTTTTGTATCGCACTTTTGGCAGGCGGTGCATAAGGCGCTGGGTACTCGTCTGCGTTTGAGTACCTATTTTCATCCCCAGTCAGATGGACAGTCGGAACGCACTATCCAGACGTTCGAGGACATGTTGCGCGCTTGTGCTCTCGACTGGAGCAGTGACTGGGAGGAGCATTTGCCACTGATCGAATTCACGTACAATAATAGTTGGCACGCGTCGATTCGAATGGCACCGTATGAGGGGCTTTATGGGCGACATTGTCCATCGCCGATCTGTTGGAACGAGGCGTCCGATTTGGTCGGGACCGAACCGGATATCGCTATAGAGACGAGGCGGAAGGTGGAATTGATTCGGGAACGGATGTTGACTGCTCAGAGTCGACAGAAGTCGTATGCCGACGTCCGTCGTCGACCTTTGGAGTTCGAGGTGGGAGACCATGTTTTGCTAAAGGTGTCGCCGATGAGGGGAGTTTTCCGCTTCGAGAAGAAGGGAAAGTTGAGTCCAAGATTTATTGGGCCCTTTGAGATTCTCGAGCGAGTCGGTGAGTTGGCATACCGTTTGGCGCTACCTCCGGCCTTGAGTCACATTCATAGCGTTTTCCATGTTTCCCAATTGAGGAAATATGTTCTGGATCCTAGTCACATCATCGACTATGGTGAGATTGATGTCGCCGAGGATATTACCTTTGAGGAGTGTCCCTTGAAGATTTTGGAGCACCGTGAGAAGCGACTGAGGCATAAGACCATTCCCTTGGTCAAAGTGCAGTGGTCGAGACATGGTGTCGAGGAAGTGACTTGGGAAACCGAGGATAGCATGCGTGCTAGGTACCCCGAGTTGTTTATTTCTTAAGTTTCGGGATGAAACTTATTTTTTGAGGGGTAGAATGTAATATCCGCATTTTTCTTTTTCCCGGTATTTTCATTTTCGGTGTATTTCTCGTTTTTTTAGCGACCCTGGTGTAACCGTATTGATTTTCGAGATTATTTGTTTCGAGACATGTTGGTCATCCAATTCTACGTTTATTGGTTCTTCCGTCGCTTATTGATCTAATTCTCGTAATTGTTGTTCGGAACCGCCGTTCGGGGTTGCCGTAAATCCATTGTATGTTATCATGCGTATTGTGTTGTTCCGTTTGATGCTTCTGTCGTGTTTCAGTGTTTAGGACCGTTGTTATCCTGTGCTTAACGCGCGCTAATATTATTGTATAGCGCACGCTACGCATCCTTCAGTAGCGCACGCTAAGCTTGTTGGTAGCGCGCGCTAGCGAGTTGAGCCCTGGCAGTGGCAGTGAGCCTGTTTCCGATCTCAATCCTCTTGACTAACAGTTTAGCGCACGCTACGTTTGTCTAGCGCACATTATTAATGAGGAATAGCGCGTGCTAGGTGTCCGGTAGCGCACGATATAGCCCGATAGCGCACGCTAACTTGTAATTGTTAGTGCACGCTAATAACCCTCTGGTTATAAAAACCAGAGAATTGACCGGGGGGAGCTCATTTCTTTTCCTTTTCTTTTCTCCTCCGAGACTTGGACGATTTGGGCGATTTGGAGCTTGGAGTGGGGCGATTATCATCATCCATCCAAGATTTCGAGTCTCTAGCACCAATTTATCATCATCTAATCATTCTCTACCTCTTGAATCAAGGTAAATCATCTAGAACCCTATTTTTGGGGAGATTTGGGAGTTTTCGCATTTTTGTCCGATTTGTTCCGTGTTGTTGATTAATTCATGATGAATATGATTAATCTTGGTTGTATTCTTGGTTTCCCTAAGGATTCATGGTATATTTCGTGATGTTTGCGTAATCGAGAGGGTTTGGTTGTGGTCCGCCCTCGTTGTTGTTCTTGTACGAATATACATGAATCACAGGCGGGTTTTTGGGTGTATTCCATTTCCGTATTCGTTTAGAAGTGGTTGTGATTGTATTCTTCGAATCGTTAGTTTTGTTTTCCCCAGTTCCTCGCGGTCGTGTTTGATTCTTCTTTTTCGTTCGTGTCACCGTCTATTGATCGAGGCAAGTACCCTTATGAACTTACAATCTTAACATGGTAGTATTGCATGAGTAATGTGTGTGTATGCTCACTATGGGTTAGATCCGATGAGGTCTCGGTAGGGGTCCACAAAGGCGTGGGTCCGCGAGTTGCTTTTAACCACTACGGGTTAGATCCGACGGGGTCTCGGTAGGGATCCACAGAGGCGTGGGTCCGCGGTTAATTGTGGTGCATTTTGTAAATGTGTTTTGGATTACGGCGTTTCCGGAAATATGTGTTTCAACCGATATTTTCATGATTGCATGCATTGACTATATGTTTAAGGTGTAAGTTGTTCATTTGGTTACTTGTACTAGCGTTATTGCTAACCCCTTTTGGGGACCCGTTTTGGAGAAATTCGTTTTATGAATTTCAAATCAGGTTCATGGAGACGAACGGGCGTTGGACTAGTACGTGGATGATGGTCGGGCGTGGTGATTGTGCATGAGTGTGTTTTATGGTTTTCTGTCTTTTGATGCGATTATCTATTTGTAAACTAATAGAAGTACTCGAGTACTTAGGAGCTTTGGTTTGTTTGGATTGAAATGTTTGTCTATTATATTGGAGTTGGATGATTGTGTTGTGTTTGACCGGTTGAACCGGGTGGATTATTTTGTTTTGCGTCTTTATGATTATGTGTTATTATGTTGATTCCATGATTCGATGAGTATGTTTGGTCATTCAGCCTGGTGGGTCCCATGTGGGATCCACGACGCTGTAATATACCCTGAATATCCTAGGGGTGTTGCAATAAACCGGTCCAAAGACAAATTATATCCGGTAATTAGATACTAACCCTAAATAAAAGGTTTCATTTGCACAACCTAATCTCACACACATAGAAACAATCGCCGCTTCTCTCACATCTCCTCTCACCAACCTTTCATCTCCACAAACTCATCTCATCTAACCACTGATTAAGACCCAATGATAACCACCACCATCAAATACAAATCCATCAACAGCAATAACCGAATCAACAACAAGATCTTTCAACCGATCCAACCGAGCACTCTGTTTTATATAGACGGTTAATCTTTGAAGAAGCAAGAAGACCACGACCAACACCACGGCTTCAAGATCCTTTGGAGGGTCTCGGGTAGGTTCGGCATAAAATGTTTTTCGTTTTTTTTTTTTTTGTGTTTTTGAACGAATCAAGAAAAAAGAATAACATATTTGTTATTTTTGTTATCTTGTTTATTCAGATAGTTAATGAAGCCTAATAGATTGTGAGTTGAGGAGGATGAGATTAGGATGGTATATGGTGTTGTTGTTGTGATTATAAACAGATTGGTGATAGAGATGGTAGATCTTTTCTTTTTGGTTTCGACCAATGATGTATAAACTGATGTCTATTCGGTTGTTATTTATAAGCTCCTGATCACTAATTAAAATGTCTTTTGGTTTTCCTAAAACTGTAACAACAATTAATATTATAGAAGATGATCCGGATCCCATCATATAATTACATTGAATTCGCCCATATAGAAAATTGAATTGAAGGCAGCATTCAACTAGTTGTACAATACCTTTTTTGTGCACAATTACTCTTGCACATTAAATTTAGGTACTGAATGGTTAACACTTCATATTCGCATGCCTAATCAATTCCCCAACCATTCGCATGCCTAATCTATTCCTAACCAATTTTATAGAACATTAAGACTTAACATTAAATATCCGGACCGAATTTTTTAATATATAATATAAGATATATATATATATATATATAGGGGCGCGTTCTATGCAATACTAATATTCAATGCAGTACTTTACATTACTAATTTATGCATGAATTTTGCACTAATTATGCATGAAATATATGTATTTCGTACATCAAAATTTCAATGCATTAAAATATACAATATATTTGATACATATAATCTAATATTTTAATGCATCGATATTTTGATGCATATATTGCATATTTTAATGCATTGAAATTTTGATGCACAAAATGTATATATTTCATGCAAAATTCATGCATAAATTAGTACTGTAAAGTACTGCATCTAATATTGGTACTGCATCTAATATTGATACTGCATAGAACGCGCCACTATATATCGAGAATTTTGGAATTCTTTTTTTATAATGGCTACGTTAAACCTTAGTAAAGCAGTTGTCACAGCCGTTGATTTACCAAAACCAATTCCCAACTTCGCAACATGTCATTTGCAATTTATACGTCTGAAAAACAGAATTGATTGGTAATATTTATGATATTAGTATGAATTTTTAGACAACGAATATTTAGAAACAGCTTTCTTTTTTTTTTACTGATCACATTACTCGATCCGGTCTTTATCATTTCGTAAGAAAAACGACGAATACATTGGGGAACAAACACTAAATCACACACCACATTATTATTAGATGCCTTTTTCTTTCATCTTTTTTCAGTCATGAGGCTGTTTGGCAGGAGGTTCCACGACGAGAACGGGGCAATAGGCGTGATGGGCACAGTAGTTGCTAACACTTCCCAGCAATGCCCTGCAACAAGACATTAATCCTTTTTACATTCGACTTATATTCGACCTTCAACTAAGTTGGAGGTTTAACCACCACTGCCTGAAGAAGTAGATATACTTGGATATACATTGAGAACAATATGACACTCTCTCCTTCCCAAAATGAAATTATCTAACGAAAGCTTACATAGCACAACAGGCAGTTTAACTTACGTACCTTTTAATCATGCCAAACCCACGACTACCGACCACTACGAGATCAACGTGCAGATCTTCGGCTGCCTGACATATCTTATCCTTTGGATCTCCTTGAAGAACCAAAGTTTCCGCCTTGACCTGAAATGAGGTTCGATTCGTACAGAAATGACAACAATTACATTTAGGCCTCTTACATTGTCTTCAAAAGTATAATACTCTAAAGATAAATAAATAAATTATTTAGTTAACCATTTTAATCAAAGTAAACTTAATTATCTACTTGAAGGAGTTACGCATTACAAATAATGTTTTATATAAATTCTCAAAATAACGAGAAGGTTTTCTAATAGTTTTGACTAAACTATGATAAATCATGCCACTTACAAAATTAAAAATAGCACATATCAAATGTAAGAATGACACCAAAAGATTGTAGGACGACCACTTTTTAACTCTGAAAAACCAGGCTTTAGCTCAGATATGTAGGGGTGGCAAAATATAACGAAACGACGAAATACCGTATTTACCACCATAGCGCTGAGACCGGAGATAAGGTCTATCGAAAATTTATGAAATTTTTTTATTTTCGGTATTTCGATATATACCGATATACCAAAAAATATATGTATTTCAATATATATATGTATTTCGATATATACCGAAATACCAAAAAATATATGTATTTTATATATTCGGTATTTCATATGTTCGGTATTTCGATATATATCGGTATATCAATTTTTTTTTGATATTTTGGTATTCGGTATTTCGATAAGTTCGATATATACCCGAAATAAAATTCGGTATATCGAAATTTCGACCGAAATTTCGGTGTACTGGATTTCGGTATACCGAAACTTTTGGTACGGTATCGGTATGAATTTTGTTGTACCGAAATTTTCGGAACAGTATACGGTATTGGCAAAAAAGTTCGGTACAATACGGTATACCACCCCTACACATATACACCATTTTCCCCTTCTTTAGGGTATATTTGTCCTAGGGTTCGCTCTCATATTCAGAACTTTTTGTAGTGAGAGTATTGTGAATAGTAAGACTCTTTACTTGTAGTAAAATTCATAATCCATACTTTTTACTGAAGATGTGTCGAATCATATCTGAAAAGTTAGATGATGGTGTACTATTATATAACATGTAATCATATTATTTAACGATAAATTGCAACTTAAAATATACAAAAAAATTATAGTCATGCGAGTATTTGTTAGATTTATTTTAATCTTGATGTATATATTTTTAAAATATTATTTTATAAAACTTTTATTCATATATAATAAAAAATGACCACATCAAAGTCAAAATTGCCCGATTTTGGTGGGTGGAGGGAATAGTATTTTGTTGTAAAAGAGGAAAGAGATGATGTTGCGTTACGGAATAATATTCCGTTGTATTATTTAAAAATAATACGAGATAGAAAAATTGTGTTGTATTATAAAATTTGTAAGAAATTGTTTATCAATATTTAAAGTTTGAACTCTAGAATCCGGTATTTTAGACCCTGGGACAAACATAGCCTTTACACTAGATCTCATATTGAATCTCAACACTTGTTTCTTCTAATTTTTAAATACACAACCAACAACTTCTTACACGTGTATCTCTATCCTCCTTTTATCTTCATAACTACAATATATAGGTTCCGTCCATGGAGAGACCCCCATGTAGTGCATCCATGTAGTGCATCCCCCGGATGCACTACACGTGGCGTGCATGGACTTTGATGCACTAGATAGAGAGACCCCCATGTAGTGCATCCGGCAGGGAATGCACTACATGGGGTCTTACCCAATATATACCATATAATAGTACAGCATTATCTCTATGACTATCTCCTCCTTTTATTTTTAAATAATACAATTAGGCGCAATATAAAAACACAATTTCATGCATTGGCGCAGGTTGCCACCTGACCTTCAATTTAGTTGGAGGTCAGGGGTTCAATTCCTAGTGGCAACACTTTAGATTTCTCAAAGCCCAATGATCCCTTAGTCTTTGACTAAGGGTTAGGTCCTACTAACCCCCCTGATAGCTGGCGAATAGTTACAATATCATGTGCTTCAAGCGGCAGTGTGGGAGGCTGGATCTCGATGAGAACCTGCGGTTGGATTATGGAGACCCGACATGCTTATCTATCGGGGTCCAGCATGGAGCAATCACTTGGGGATAACTCCTTGTGCGCAGAAGTGGAGTATATTTAATTGTTAGTAAGATACATTATCTCATGATTTAAGCTGGAAGGCATTACGAGGCGGGTACATTTCTCATAGCATTAATTATACGAAGTATAGATCACCTACGTATAAAAAAAACACAATTTCATGCCTCTCCTCTTTTATCTTTAAATAGTCAACAAACTCCTATAATAATTCAACATCTACTCCCTCCTCTTTTTATCTTTAATACGACCCCAAACTATTTTTAATTATATATTACTCACTTCTCAAACATGATTCGACATGTAGGGTAAGAGGTAAGAAATTTGAACCTGTAGGAGGAACAAGAATTTTCACTCTTCATATTGAGCAAGATTCTTAAAAACAGAATTCCAAATTCCAGATCTCAGCAAACTCTAGCATAACATCCTCTTAATGAGTAGGGGGTGAGGGGGTGGGTGAGGACTATGTAAAATAAAATTGAAATATTCAGGATTTGAACCCTTATCAATACCCTATTAAGGGAGCATCAATAGTACATCCACAATCAATTCACACAACAAACTTCACTATTATATATTTATCATTGAGTTCATTATTTATTCCATCACAAACTCCACCATTCACATAATTAATTGATCCAAAACAACAACGGTCATAATAGTTGTGGATGTACCATTTTTGTGACGGTGAGTAAATCGGCTCATGTGGGAGGCTCATGTGGTATATGTATAGGACTGTTATTGGGCCGGATAAATCCGAGACCCACCCCGGACCGAATATACGAAACCGAGACTCTCCCAGAAGTTAACAGACTGGATACGGAAAATGGAATTGAAACCGAAGCCGATAAGAGACCGAACTGTTAACCCGGAAAAATACCCGTTGATTTCCCCTTTAATTGTGTCATACCATATTGAAGTGATTGTCGCCAACGAGTTGACAATAGTTGACGATTTCCAGCCTCCAAATCTGGATTTTCCTTGTGTGGTATTCATGATATATATATTTTACATTATTTTTGATATATTCATTTTTAACCCGATATAAAATTGATATTTTTCAATTTTTTTGAATTTTATTTATTTAATTTTCAGGTTTCGGGTTTTGGATTCGGGTTTTGGATTCGGTTTCAAACCAATTTTTCTTATCGGGCTGGACCGGATATACCCACCCGGCTGTAATATCCGCAATTTTCGATTTCCGGTAATTCTTTTTTTTTTCGGTCGGAGTCCGTTTTGACGACTCGCTCATGACCGTTTCGTCATTCTGAGAATGATTAATTCTACACTTTTTGACATCCGAGTTCGTTTCGGTATCGTTTCGTTGAGTTCTGTGCTTTTTAGCGACTTTTCCGCACTTGAGTTCGATTCTTGCGAATCTCGTCAAAGCTGTTGTTCGAGTTTCCCAAGTCCGTTTAACTTTGTTAGACGTGTTGTGAGCTTTGGTTTGATTATTCGTTGTCGTATGGTGATTTTCGGGCAGTTGGGCCATTTTCGTAATTTCCCAAAGTTTGGGGTAATTACCTTCCGTTGTCGAATTTCGAGCCTTCGGGTGGTCGAAATCGTGTGTTCTACTAGCTCTTAGATTCGTCTTTGTGAGTACCTCGTAACCGTATCTTCGGTTCGTATTCGTGCTCGGGTATCGGTGTCGTTTTGTTGAATTCAGGATTTCTAAACGACTTTTCTAAGTATGAGTTCGTCTTTGTTAGATCATCATTAATTTTTGGTAACTCCAAAAATTATAAATCTTTGCAATATTATAGAACATCGAGTTAGCTTTCCAATGGTTCAAACGGTGAGTCAATCGAGTCCGGACGAGAGAGTTATGGTCGTTTTAGAGAAAGACTGTCACTGTCGGGCACCTTCCAGAGCCTTTCGGCCGATAGGGGGTCGATAGACCCTACTGCCGGCATTCCGTATGGCTATCGGTTGGGCCTATCGGCCGATAGGCCGGCCGATAAGTCTCTTTGTGTTACACTATAAATGTGTTGTTTCAGCGTAAATCGTTCATTTCCTCCCCCTTCTTCAACCGTGCGCGAGAGAGAGACTTGAGAGGGAGAGTTCCTCCATCTATCACTTACTTGTGTAAATTTCTTCATTCCTTTTCGATCGGGTGGCTCGGATTGCGGATCTAACCCGTGGTTTTTGGATTTGAATGCTTGATTCATCAAGAGGTAAGAATTCCTTTAACCCTACCTTTTTGGATAATTGGGGATTTTGGGGTTTTGTCCGATTCTTTCCGTTTTGTTGATGGATTGATGATTATTTAGATGAATTATATCATTTCCCTTGTTATTCCATGGTTGGATCGTATCGATTCGTTGTTTGAGTTGAGTTCTTGACCGACGCCTTGAAGGTGTCCAGAAATGCCTTAGAGGGGTTTTCGGGCGTTCTACGATTATTCTTCCTCGTATGGTCGATGATTTATTGATTGTATGATGTTAGGGTCGTGTTTCTTGCGAAGAAACGCGTTGAACCCTTTCGTTCGCCGCCGTCTTCCGTTTCGATAGCATTGGGCGTTTGAAGCTTTCGGTTGAGCCGTGTTCGTCGGAATACTTGCGTACCGATTTTGAGGCAAGTATCTTGTCCATACATTTCATGTTTCGTAGGCATAATTATTGATAAATGATTTTATGCGAAATCCAATGTTTAATGAACGTAAAAAGGGATCGGTATGTTCTTGATAAATGTTGTCTTTAAACAATAATTCTTGTAATTCGTGAATATATGTGTTCTCGGAATATATGTGTTGGTTTTGTATGTTGAAAGATGCTACGATCACTTTGAGTGAGTTTAATAGACCGTAATCCTTTGCCGGGGATTACGTAATGTTATGTGTACTTGTTCGGTAAGAACGTAATGTGTGCGATATTGGTTGTTATTCCTTCGTGAGGAGGTTGTGACACTTGGTGTTGCTTGGTATTGGTATTTGCTTGTGGTTGTGTGACATTAGTTGTGAGTGTACGTCGACTATAGTGGCCATTCTAGCGAAGTACCTAGCATTTGTATGCATATTCTAGTATTCGAATTATGGCTTCCCGTGGCGTTGTGGATGATATGTGTATGTTCACCTAGGGACGGTCCGACGGGGCCTCTAGGGATACGTATTGCCGTGAGTGTGCGTATCGTGAACTGTGGTTAGCCACCCAGGGATGTCCGACGGGGCTCTGCGGGGTACGGTGGCCGTGAGTCTCGTACCAGGGTTAACTTTGAAATGTGTTGTTGGAGAACTGTGATTTTTGGCGCATATTTCGTCTGATTAGAATGGCAGTCCAAATGGTAGGGTACTTAGCTGGAATGGCACCAATAAATGTGTTGTGAATGAATTGTCTCTTGGTTGTGATAATTTGGTATGGGTACGTGAGTCATGTGGTTGCTCCGCATTGTAGCTCTGTGGTATGATGAGTGAGACCGTTGTCATGGTAATGTTGGATACGGTGTAATTTCCACCGGGGTATTCTTGCGAGTATGTGATATGGATGATTTGGGTCGTGGACCCCTGTATTGTGATTGGAATGTTATAATTGGGTCGTGGGCCCTGTTATCTGCTATCGGACTTGTATTTTGAAATAAACGATTGTTGGGCTATGTCCCTAAGCATTTCGAAAGGCTTGAAAATTCTTAAATCCCAAACGTTTTCATAAACTCCCGAGATCGTAAAATGTTTTGTAAGTTGTAAAATGGTTTTATTCTTATCTTTCGTAATCTAAATTGTTTTGATCAAGTGAATTATCTCGGGAAGTATATTCATGATTTCTATGTTCTTGGAGTATGATTTGTATGGCCTGTCTTTGTATTTATACTTGCACTAGCAAAACAGTGGGGTTTTGCTAACCCCCGAGTATTCGGGGGGTGGATGTCTGTATTGCGTCCAGGTATTTGCAGGTTGCTGGGAGCAATTCACAGGATCGTTACGAAGGATGATGGAAGACGGCGATACTAATCACATGAAGACCGGTGTTGAATATTTGGTGATGTTTTGTTTTGTCTTTCCGTTGTGTTTATTTTCCCCTATGCGGGATTGTTGATTTATGTTAACCCCTGCGTGGGTATGAGTTACGAGAAAGAGTAATGTATGCTCGATGTGTATGTTGTGGTAAAAGACCAAATCGGTCTAATGGTTCGTTTGTTAGCCATGTCGGCATGTATAGTGTTAATGTGTTTTCTGTATTTAGCTTTGGTAGATCCTCACGGAGGGTGCGGCGCTGTAATATTCCCGAAGGGTTTGGGGGTGTTACGAATATGGTATCTGAGCTTAGGTTGCGGAAAGCTTGGGTGTCTGGTCTGGTTGTGTGTTGTTGGGTCTTGTCTTGTCTTGTCTTGTCAGATTTTGTCTGACTGAGTCGTGTCGCGACGCGTCGTCTGAGGTGTCGGTCGTGATTAGTATCGAGGCGCGGCCATCATCTTCGTGCGACCTGTGGAAGTAAGTCTCCCTTCTTTGTGTTGTGCCTCGTGTGACACGAGCTATTTTTATGATTATTTGTTAAGTGGTGGAATTTTATGTGAATTTTGATTTTCACGATATGTATTTGGTCAACGCTCGTATTTGATTTATACGAGGAGTGTCGTCACTTGTGATATCTTTTTATTGTTGTTTTTGTTCGTTGTTGATGATTTTCGAATCGATTTGCCCGCCTTACAAGTCTCTTGTGGAAGCTTTGTGCTTATACGCGTTCGACTTGTTCACTAGCCAGTGCGGGAGGGTATTTTATCAGTGGTTTTGTTCTGAATGTGGTATTTTATCGTTTATTTTCGTTTAAAGACATGTATTGTCTTGATTTTAAACGTTTTGATGCGTGTGCTAGGAGTTGTTTTAGTGAACGTCGGTATGTGTGAGTTTTGGGCATTCTGGCCTATTGGATTTGTGAAAACCTTGAGTATCTTAAAAAAAAAAAAAAAAAAATTCGAGACATACTTTTCAAATGAGTTATTTTCTTGTGGTACATCCTAGATGTCACAATATGTTTCAAAAATTTTCTACCTCGAGGACCAAAATATTTAGACCCGAGGGTCGAATATTTTGAAAGTTTTCACTAAGAGAAAGTGTCCTCATTTTTATCAAGTGCGAAATGGTTCTCCAATGTCTCGATAACGATGTTTCAAGTTCGTACTTTTTGAAAGGTGATACTCAAGATCAACCGGTGTTCTTCTAAATTATTTTCAAAATGAGGTTTTCGTTTTTAAAACCTATCCATTCCCGTTTGAGGGCTGGGTATGAATGTATGATGTTCGCGTTGTCATTTTGATACTTTCTCCCGAGTATGATCGAATTGGCGGTGTGAGCGTTGAGTCGCTTTCCACACATGGGTTGTGCTAGCCCCTGTGAGAGGCGGGATGTTGGTGTTGAATGTTGTCGCCTCGTGGTGATTTCTGCGTTGTCGCGCATGTGCGAGCTGTTAGAGCTTGGTTTGGTATGACCGTGTGCATCGGTGATGGTTCCGTTGTGTGTCGGTTGTTTAATGTCTTGTTACCTTGCTCCCGTTTTTGTGAATTTCGTGGACGAGGTCGGTGGTAATGCCCGTACTATTTTGACTTCGGTATTTTCTCTTTCTCCAGTCTATCGATTCGCTCATGTTCGTTGGCACTTTATGAACTTGTTTTGTATTTCGGTTTCATCGTCCGAACGAGCTGTGATCTTGTTGTGGGTCGATCTGGTTATCGATGTTACTTTTTCGGGTTCAGTTCGATTCTTGTGAACCTTGTTTGGGAGTGACATCATCTGGTTCTACTAGTTCTTTTATTCGAAGTGGATCGGCTTTGGAACTCTTGTGTTTTCGACTCTGTCGACTCAATTATGTTCGTTGACATTTCTGAGCTTGTCCTGCTCCTTGCTTTTGTTGATCGAACGAGTGTGGTGTTATTTCGGAATAACTCGTTGTCGTTGTGACTTTTCAATCGCTATTCCCTTTCCTGCGGATCTTCGGCAATGCATGTCTTGTAGTTCTCACCAGATCATCCTGGGAGTTGTTGTTTGAACTTTATTGTTCTTTGTGATTCGAACATGATTCTTCGATCTTTGTTGTCTCGATCGTTGTGGTTTGATCGTTTGATTGTTCGGTTTATATTGACCTCGTTCCGTGATTGGCGAACATTCAGGCTCCTTCGTAATTCCCTTCAGTTCGGGAAATTAGTTTCGTTTTCGATCTTCCAGCCCTTATGCGGTGGGATTTCGTGTTTGTTCAGCGGTTGACTCGCGTTTTGATTGATGTACCGTTGGGTTGGTCAATCATATTGATTTTCGTTCGTTGTGCCTTGTGATTGTCGGATAATTGACTTGGCTATAGTATCCGTTTGATGACGCTTGTCACTTGTCGGTTTTATTATATCCCTAACGGCGACGTTGTGTTGGTCCCCGTGGAGCGTGTTTACACGCCGTATATTCCTTTGCGTTGTTTGTAACATTTCGCCGTTGGGCATTAGTTACGCATTCTTGTGTGTCTCGTTGAGTTTTCCTGGCGGAATATTTCTTCTCCCTACTTGTCTTAAGTTTCGGGACGAAACTCCTTTTAAGGAGGGTAGAATGTAATATCCGCAATTTTCGATTTCCGGTAATTCTTTTTTTTTTCGGTCGGAGTCCGTTTTGACGACTCGCTCATGACCGTTTCGTCATTCTGAGAATGATTAATTCTACACTTTTTGACATCCGAGTTCGTTTCGGTATCGTTTCGTTGAGTTCTGTGCTTTTTAGCGACTTTTCCGCACTTGAGTTCGATTCTTGCGAATCTCGTCCGAAACTGTTGTTCCGAGTTTCCCGCAAGTCCGTTTAACTTTGTTAGACGTGTTGTGAGCTTTGGTTTGATTATTCGTTGTCGTATGGTGATTTTCGGGCAGTTGGGCCATTTTCGTAATTTCCCAAAGTTTGGGGTAATTACCTTCCGTTGTCGAATTTCGAGCCTTCGGGTGGTCGAAATCGTGTGTTCTACTAGCTCTTAGATTCGTCTTTGTGAGTACCTCGTAACCGTATCTTCGGTTCGTATTCAGGCTCGGGTTTCGGTGTCGTTTTGTTGAATTCGGGATTTCTAACGACTTTTCTAAGTATGAGTTCGTCTTTGTTAGATCATCATTAATTTTTGGTAACTCCAAAAATTATAAATCTTTGCAATATTATAGAACATCGAGTTAGCTTTCCAATGGTTCAAACGGTGAGTCAATCGAGTCCGGACGAGAGAGTTATGGTCGTTTAGAGAAAGACTATCACCGTCGGGCACCTTCCAGAGCCTTTCGGCCGATAGGGGGTCGATAGACCCTACGCCGGCATTCCGTATGGCTATCGGTTGGGCTATCGGCCGATAGGCCGGCCGATAAGTCTGTGTTACACTATAAATGTGTTGTTTCAACGTAAATCGTTCATTTCCTCCCCTTCTTCAACCGTGCGCGAGAGAGACTTGAGAGGGAGAGTTCCTCCATCTATCACTTACTTGTGTAAATTTCTTCATTCCTTTTCGATCGGGTGGCTCGGATTGCGGATCTAACCCGTGGTTTTGGATTTGAATGCTTGATTCATCAAGAGGTAAGAATTCCTTTAACCTACCTTTTTGGATAATTGGGGATTTTGGGGTTTTGTCCGATTCTTTCCGCTTTGTTGATGGATTGATGATTATTTAGATGAATTATATCATTTCCCTTGTTATTCCATGGTTGGATCGTATCGATTCGTTGTTTGAGTTGAGTTCTTGACCGACGCCTTGAAGGTGTCCTGTAAAATGCCTTAGAGGGTTTTGGCGTTCTACTATTATTCTAACTCGTATGATCCATGATTTATTGATTGTATGATGTTAGGTCGTGTTTCTTGCGAAGAAACCGCGTTGAACCCTTTCGTTCGTAAATGCGTCTTCCGTTTGATAGCATTGGGCGTTTGAAGCTTTAGGTTGAGCCGTGTTCGTGAATACTTGCGTCGATTTTGAGGCAAGTATCTTGTCCATACATTTCATGTTTCGTAGGCATAATTATTGATAAATGATTTTATGCGAAATCCAATGTTTAATGAACGTAAAAAGGGATCGGTATGTTCTCGATAAATGTTGTCTTTCAACAATAATTCTTGTAATTCGTGAATATATGTGTTCTCGGAATATATGTGTTGGTTTTGTATGTTGAAAGATGCTACGATCACTTTGAGTGAGTTTAATAGACCGTAATCCTTTCGGGATTACGTAATGTTATGTGTACTTGTTCGGTAAGAACGTAATGTGTGCGATATTGGTTGTTATTCCTTCGTGAGGAGGTTGTGACACTTGGTGTTGCTTGGTATTGGTATTTGCTTGTGGTTGTGTGACATTAGTTGTGAGTGTACGTCGACTATAGTGGCCATTCTAGCGAAGTACCTAGCATTTGTATGCATATTCTAGTATTCGAATTATGGCTTCCCGTGGCGTTGTGGATGATATGTGTATGTTCACCTAGGGACGGTCCGACGGGGCCTCTAGGGATACGTATTGCCGTGAGTGTGCGTATCGTGAACTGTGGTTAGCCACCCAGGGATGTCCGACGGGGCTCTGCGGGGTACGGTGGCCGTGAGTCTCGTACCAGGTTAACTTTGAAATGTGTTGTTGGAGAACTGTGATTTTTGGCGCATATTTAAATCGATTAGAATGGCGATCAAATGGTAGGGTACTTATCTGGAATGGCACCAATAAATGTGTTGTGAATGAATTGTCTCTTGGTTGTGATAATTTGGTATGGGTACGTGAGTCATGTGGTTGCTCCGTGCATTGTAGCTCTGTGGTATGATGAGTGAGACTGTTGTCATGGTAATGTTGGATACGGTGTAATTTCCACCGGGGTATTCTTGCGAGTATGTGATATGGATGATTTGGGTCGTGGACCCCTGTATTGTGATTGGAATGTTATAATTGGGTCGTGGGCCCTGTTATCTGCTATCGGACTTGTATTTTGAAATAAACGATTGTTGGGCTATGTCCCTAAGCATTTCGAAAGGCTTGAAAATTCTTAAATCCCAAACGTTTTCATAAACTCCCGAGATCGTAAAATGTTTTGTAAGTTGTAAAATGGTTTTATTCTTATCTTTCGTAATCTAAATTGTTTTGATCAAGTGAATTATCTCGGGAAGTATATTCATGATTTCTATGTTCTTGGAGTATGATTTGTATGGCCTGTCTTTGTATTTATACTTGCACTAGCAAAACAGTGGGGTTTTGCTAACCCCAGTATTCGGGGTGGATGTCTGTATTGCGTCCGTGTATTTGCGAAGTTCTTTGGGAGCAATTCACAGGATCGTTACGAAGGATGATGGAAGACGGCGATACTAATCACATGAAGACCGGTGTTGAATATTTGGTGATGTTTTGTTTTGTCTTTCCGTTGTGTTTATTTTCCCCTATGCGGGATTGTTGATTTATGTTAACCCCTGCGTGGGTATGAGTTACGAGAAAGAGTAATGTATGCTCGATGTGTATGTTGTGGTAAAAGACCAAATCGGTCTAATGGTTCGTTTGTTAGCCATGTCGGCATGTATAGTGTTAATGTGTTTTCTGTATTTAGCCTGGTAGATCCTCACGGAGGGGGTCTGCGGCGCTGTAATATTCCCGAAGGGTTTGGGGGTGTTACACCGGCGACTACCGGTAATGGTCTCGGGTTCGAAATTTTGTCCGATAGGCTTATAGGTTCATCCCGGGTTTATCTGGTAAGCTTATCGGGCCGGGATCAGATAAGTCAAAACCCAGAACGAACCGGCCCGATAACAGCACAATATATATATATATATATATATATATCCTTTGGAGACGTTCAAGAATCCTAGAAGGTGGATATATAAACTCATATTGCTAATTATATAAACTCATATTAAAACATGTTTTGTAGATATTAGGATTTGTACATACTCATATTGCCAAGTATTGAGGAATATATTTTCTGATGTCCTGATTTACAATAGAGGGTTATATGCGGGCTGAGCATATAAACTGTTAATGGACCAAAATTTTATAACATTTACTAAACATGGATTAAGTCATAATACAAATCGTATATGACTTTATTTAGCCAGTACTAAATACCTCCTTTATTTATGCCAAAAATGAATTGCGTTATAGGGATATGAAGAAAAAAAATGAGAAAACCCACCTTCTTTTGTTTGCACAAGTGCATGGCACGAGATAGTATATTGGCAGCGTTTTCCTCTTGGGCTTTCTTCACAGAATCAACCATTGGAGTTGTTGCATAAACGACTACGAAATATGCAGAAATTAACCAAAAGGTCGAAGCACACATCATCAAATATCTTTTACAATGAGGAGAACAAACTGAAAAACTCAGATGGTTTTCGAACTCTTAATCAAAACCTTTTTCAGAAGAAACCAATAAAAAATTTGTTTAACCACGAATCCACAAATCTTAAGTGCAATCTGTCAGGGGTTTCCACCCATTTTCTAATTTCTATTTCCGAACACGTGAAAACACATTCACTACAAAACATTGGACATAATTTCAAGATTTATAAAGTAAAAAGAGTTCTAAAACATTTACGATCAAAATAATGCATAAAAATTAATATCTTTATTGATTTTTATGATTCTATCTATGTACAAAATAAATGGTACAAGGATACAATCTTTAAAATTGAATAAGTAAACTATCTAATTCACTATACTAATTGAAAAATAATTTTTTTTTACAAGGGAGAAAAATGAATAATGGACTTGAGCTCAATTTTAATACTCACTCCGTCCAACTAGCTTGAGGCATTTTGACTTTTTTCTAGTCAATTTTTTTTTTAATTTTGACCATCAATTTATAAACATATAAATTTAATTATGATGTGACACTAATAGAAATAGATTTACCATGAAATATTTTTCCTGAAATATTATGATTTTATAATTTTTATAAGATGTGGGAGTGCTATCAATATCTTCTTCGGCGTCGACATTGATAGACTTGCCACGGTTACCACGAAAATGAGACATGATAACAAATAAACAAGTAGAGAAGAGTATAGAGATAATAGTAATATATATTATATAGTACTAGTTAGTATTTAATATAATGTAAAGCAAGAACAATAAAAAATGGGGGAGAATTAGAAATAGAAGAGAGTGTAGAATTGTTAACACAATGAGATGGTTTTGAATGTTGGAGGAGGGTATTTACAGATAAATTGGGTGGGAAAAATCTGAATTTGAAAAAAAAATTAAAATTCGGCAAAATAGTCGGGCCGGCCGCCGGTTCACGGGTCCAGAATTGCGGCCCGTAACCGGACTATGCTTAATACCAGTTCCGGAACCGGCCCGTGGTCAACGGTCCGGGTTGGTCCGGGCTGGTCCGGGTTGGAACCGCCAGTTCCGGTTAAAATGTGGCAACACTAGAGGCGATAAAAAAACAGGTGACTTCGAGCGACCGGCGACTTCCAGCGCGTGTTTAAAAATCTTGAGGCATTCAATCCGGATTTTGAAAAGTCTTTAAAATCTTGAGGTATTCAAAACTCCATAGACTTTTAAAAATTTTAAAATCACATGGATTTTATAGGACTTTCATTAAAAAAATACAAAGAGAAAAATCCTCCAAAAATCTTACCTCATCACACGAGATTTTGATGGATTTTTCCGCCTTTCTTCTCTCTACGCGTGACCCTCCCCTCTCCGATATCAACATTCGAAGCCCCTGATCCCCAATCAATTAGACCCAATTTCTCATCTGTTCTAATTTCTTATTTTCATATTTGAATTCATTTATTATTATTATTATTATTTGAGGCTACCTGGTTCTTGTTTCATGACTTGAGCTGGATTTCACATATCTACAAAGTAGATGAAAATCCATGTAATTCAATCACAAAAAATCGGTCAAACTCTGTGTCAAACTCTGTGTGGAGAATGTGGAATTAATAAATCCACAAAAATTCACAAACTTTTTAAACTCCACAAAACCCCACGGATTCCACGACCAATACACCCCTTTAGTTTTGAGTATGTAGCGACTACATAGACTTTATTTTTTTTTTTTCAGAAAATCGTTTCTATTTTTTAATTATTTCCTTTTATTTTACTTTTTTTTTCTCCTTGGCTTCTCTGTTCGGTGATGACGCTGATGGTGGTGGAAATACTAGTAGTTTTGATTCATGTTTCAAACACTAAATACCGGTGATCCCATTTTAAATTTGTCGTGATACTTTAACCTTAGTTTTTTTGCTTGAGAGGATAAACTCTATTTGCTGCGTTTTTATTTTTTATGTTCGTTACATTGGTGTAATTGCTAAGTACTTCAAACATTGCTATTTGGTTATGTTTCTTTGTTAATTATGAAGCTTTTATATATGTTTTTTTTTTATAAAGACTGAGGCTTGCGCCGGTACGCCTCGAGGCTTACGCCTCGCCTCATTTTCAGAGGAGGCCTGAAATACGCCTTGCGCCTTTTAAAACATTGATCAAAATACAAAACCTGATTTAATAGTTTCAAATACTATAGTTTAGAATTAAGGAATAATCTAGCGATCTCAATTGAAGAGTCTAATTCAAAACATTACACACTTCGAGAGTGTACTCTCAAAACATGATTTCACCTCTTGTTATACAAAATATCATATCATTAGTTGATCAAAAAAAACAAAAATGGTTCAAAAAAGGGTTATTATTTTGTTAGAACGACGGAAATTAAAAATTATACCTTAATCAAAGTAGAATCCGACAGATGGAATAAAAAAAAGAATTAAAAAATTATTAATGCTCGAAAAAAGTAGACAGGCGTTTGTTCGTATAATACCTGGGCCGGCGGGATAGATGAATGGCTGGAAAAGTGGCTGAACATTAACCAAGGTTATCGAGTTATGCTCCTGTTCTTCTTGTGTCTCCTCCGCGCCAGCTGCCGAAGCAGGGTAATAATTGCTGAAAAGCTGGTCAAGCGCCCATCTCAGAGCATAGAAACTCTCATCACTCTCATCTATTGCCACCAACACCTTCATCTTATTCTCCGCCACCGTTGTTGCTTCCATAGAGCGCTTGTTGTTTTTATTGTACTATTGTATTGAGGGGATGACGACTTCTACCATTGGGAATAATCAGCAAGTGCTATGTGGCATATGTAGTGTACTAGCAAAGGATTACGTGGACGTGCTCATGTGGCATGTGTACTAGCGGAGGAACATGTGGCCGTGCTCGTTTTTATCACACAATACTGGATATTAAAAAATGTTGTCTTTGTCTCTTGAATTTTTTGGACGATATTCGACATGAATTTTAATAAAATAAAATCTTAATTGTATTAGAAAATATAAGTAATTGAAGAAGAAATCTCATATTAGTGTCTATTATATTAATAAATTTGAGGGGCCATACCATAAAAAATGTAGGAACAAATTAATTCTGTTAGTATTTATAGTTATTATAATTAAATAAATATCATGATTTATTTTTTATGTAAGCAATATGAGTTTTAAATATAATTTCTTAAAAGTGATTTTTCTTTGGGATTAATTAATTTAATTGAAAATTAAAATCTATATTTTTCTAATATAGTTTTCTTTTTGTGATTAATGTAAATCTATTAAATTTACAATATTTAATAGGGATGTTTGATTGAATATTTTGAAATAAGAAATAATTATATATGTTTTTTTATTAAGAATGAACTTCATACCAAAAAAATATAAATACCTAAAATTTTAAGCTAAAAAAATAAGGAAAGTTTTTTATTAGTAGATGAGTGTAAATTGTGGGACAACAGTCCAACATCACATATTCAAGATTTTTTTTCATTTTCTATTTTTCTGAAATAAGAAGATATTTCTCAATATATATAACTATCTTAAAAAAAGTTACAAAATGACATGTGTTCGCAACTCTCTTTTAATAGAAGTATAGATTTTTTTGCTCTTTGTCCAAACAATTAATGCTGGTATTATTGTGGGTTTATTTCGTCCACCACCTCTGGTAGAGACGTCTCGCACAAACAGACCACCATTACATCAACAATTACATTTAGATTCAAAATTTTGTTTGACGTTGACCACCTTATTTACCCAATCAGATCATTCCCAAACCAAACAAGCCTTATTGTTAAAAGACTCGACAATTTTGTCTAATATTTTTTTTTATTTTAAACTAATGTGTTTATGAAAATATTTTTGTTAACCGAAAATAAGAAAACAGAGAAAATAAGATTATAAAAAAAGAATATTTTTTATGTTTTTCTTTTAAAATATTCTATTTCTTAAATTTTTTATAAACGGAAATAGGAACAGAAAATAATAAAATAAAAATAAATATTTATTATTTATTTTATATTGATCTGTTTTCTTTAAAAAAATTATTAGCCGGAAATAGAAAAAATAGGAAAAAATATTTTTATTCTTTTTTTCATTATCTATAATATCGTAGTAACATATAACGAGATAAAATATGCATAAACCATTAATAATATGTGATGCACGGCGTAAAATTTTAAATATTTTATTATATTAATAATATATGATCGAATTTCAATAATATTATAAAATTATTATAAAATATACACGAATCAGTATACACACACATATACATATACTATTATTTCATTTAATTTCATTTATAAACTCTTATCATGTGATCTAAGGGCACATGATAGGAAAACCGTAAATTAATTAAGCACCGGCATTTATTTTTTCACATAGGACAATATGAGTATTATATCTAATTTTATAAATAAGAAATTAAATTATGTTTATTATTATCAACTTTTATTATAGCCGACCCCAAAGCATTTTGGGACTAAGGCTCTGATGTTGTTGTTGTTGTATTATCAACTTTCATTGAAAGTATACAACTGATATTCTTATTAATATAATTTTTTTATATGATTTGACATTAATGTAATATTTTTTAATATTTTATAATCAGAACAAAATAATTTTTAAAAATCAAATAATTGTTAAAAGCTATGAAAATAAAATAAAATATTTTTTTTCAATATTCTTATATTTTATATTGAAATATTTTAATCATCTAAAGATATTATAATTATATTTATATTACTTTATGTGTACTATATGGATGTCAAGTTAAAGAGCACGAAGTAAGAATTAATTTGATATATGTTTTCAAAAATAAAATTGATACATAAAAGTTACAATTGTTTAAACTATTAGCTTAAAAATAAAAGGAATGAAAAATAAGAATTTTTTTAATTGGTAGATAGTATATAATGGAATAACCATCTAACCCCCTCCCAAATTAAACGTCTATTTCTTTAAGACTTTTAAAAAGAGGATTAACTTGGAGATAACACATATTTTCTTTGATTTTTTTTGTGACTCTCTTTTAATATATTAAGTATAGATGTGTAAAAGTTCGATATAAAATATATAAATATGACAGTAATCTATATGATCATTGTATATTTGTAATATTTATATTAATATACTAATATAATTACATATCAGTATACAGACGAAAGAACATCATATATTTTTGATAAATATTTAGATTAAAGTCACACATTTTATACTTAATAATATACCATGAGATCTACAATGATATTAATTCATTAGGCATAGGTGATAAAGTATATTATTCTGACGTATTTAAATAAAAATATAACCAACTTATTATATTTTTTATATAATTTTTCTTTTCACAAAAAGAAGAATCAATCAAAAAATTATTTTAACTAATAATATATCTTTCTACTGGGAATTGTAAGTCTAACATGCCTATAATTCTTTTCCCAAATCTATACTTCTATTAAAAGAAAGTTATGGACATGTGTCATTATTTAAATTTTTTGATTTTGTTTAAATATTGATGATATATATATATACCTTCTTAATTTTCAGAAAAATAAAAAAAGGAAAGGAGTTTTATTGCACAACTATACATTCATCTGCCAATAAAAAATTATTTTCTCATTTCTTAACTTAAAATTTTAAATATTTATAATTTTTTGTATCAAGTTCGTTCTTAATGAAAAACATATCAAAAAATCTTATTTTACTATCTTCAATTAGACATCCATATTGAATATAGTAAATTTGATGAATTTACATTAATGACTGATTGCACAATGAAAGTATATATTAGAAAACATATGGATATTAGTACGATAAAATTAATTGACAAAATAAAAATAAATTAACTTTCTTTTAAGAAATTAGATTCAAGATTCACATTGCATACATAAAAAATAAATTATGATATTTATTTAAAAACAATAACTTAAATATTCCTACATTTTTTTCGGTATGTCTCCTAAATTTATTCATATAATAGACATTAATTAACTTAACACTATGCTAATGTGAGACTCTTTCTCCAATTATATTACAATTCATAATACACTCAACAATTTTTTTATTAAAACCCGCATTGAAGATCCTCAAGAACAAATTAAGGAACGACAAAGTATTTTTGTATGTAATAGAATGCTCTGTCTGGTGCATCGCACGGGCGAACATCTAGTATTTTTAAATTAAAATAACTCAATAATCTAAAATTATTATAAGAAGGTGAAAACTGAAGTAAAAATATTGATCTTGTAAAAAGATAGATTTACTTCAAAGAAATTATTTGAAAATTATCTGATTTTGTATTTTATATACAAATAATTTAAAATCAAGATATAATGTAATAATTATTCAAAAACAACTTATATTCAAAAAGGAATATTTTAATTATATATATGCCTAATGAATGTTAAATCAAATATCGTAAAAAGAAGATTAATTTAAAATATTAATAATAAAAAATAGAGTTGAGATGATAAAACTATTAATTTTTAAACTTTGAGAGAAAAATAAAAAGAAAAAAGGAAAAAAAAATTGGTTCCTATTAACTCTCATTCAAATGTAGGCCTGGGCAACTAATCCCGAAGGCTCGGGCCCGTCTCGTCCCGCATCAGGACGAGACGAGACCAAATTTTTAAAACTCGGGGCCCGTCCCGTCCCGTCCCATTTTAAAAACTTGGGACGGGCCGCGAGCCCAAATGTCAAATCCCGATGGGATCCCGTCCCGTCCCGTAATAATATCTAGTTACTAAATTTATCCGACTACCAAGCCCAAAGCAGTCTTGTCATCTAACATTTCTAACTTATCTCATTTACTTCTTTCGGGGAAAGAAACTTCCATAAACCATGAAGAACTTGTGTATAGAAGTAGAGATCAGTAAGTATCTGACTGTGTTGTAATGTTCTTTATATTTATTACTTCGGGTAAAATAAGAAAGCATTCAGAGTTCTATGAACCATTTGTTCAAGAATTAACAAATGACTCACAACGATATTTGATAAATAGATTGGTTTAAAAAAAACTTAAATTTATTGTCATGTAACAAGTCCAAATATTGTATTTATTTGAGAGTCAACATTGGTCTGTAATATCCGCGTTTTCTATCCTTGGTAATTTCTATTTTTGGTGCATATTCGTTTCGGACAACTCGCCTGGCACTGTTTTGTATTTCTGAACCTATTTTGTTCTTGGAGTTTTCCGTTTAGACGGGTCTTGATAATGTTTTTACGTAATTTCATCTCGTGTTATATTCTGTCTCATGCGTATTTGATTCTCATTAAACTCGTTCGATTTCGTCGTTTTCCTACTTCCATGAGTTCGTATGCTTGTGTAGAGCTTGTTGCGAGTTTCGGATTGTTACTCCGACGTTGTGTCGTGATTTTTCGGATGTTTGGGTCGTTTATGTAAATTCCTAGAAGTTTAGGGAAATTGTCCCTTATTCGACTTTGGTTGTGTACCTCAGATCGTTTTGGGTTCCGTACGTCCATTTCGTGTTATTGTTGCCCAAATATCGATCCCTGTTGCTTTTATTCTCCTTCCGGATCATTTTTCGTCATTTTGGGACCCGAAGGGGGGGTGTGGGCCGCGCACAAGGATTGTGAGCCGCGGCACACACATCGCCCAGTTGTTGCCTAAACAAACTGTACCGTGTGCCGCGGCACAAGGATTGTTCGCCGCGGCACACAGCCGAGTCAGTGCCGCGACACACTTGTCCGGGCCGCGGCACACCCGTGTGACACTTGCCGGCCAAATTCGACTGTACCGCGTGCCGCGGCACATGCCGAGTCTGAGCCGCGGCACACTTCGGATGAGCCGCGGCACAACGAGCGGTCAGCCGACCACTGGGCACAATTTTTGGCTCTGTGCCGCGGCACAGTTTATCTGAGCCGCGGCACACGGCGCGGTCAGCGCTATATCAGCGTTTTATTCAATAAATCCCTCATTTCCTTCCCCCTTCTTCAACCGTGCGAGAGAGAGAGAGTCTTGAGAGGGAGAGTTCCTCCATACACCACTTATTTGTGTAGATTTCTTCATCTCTTTTCGATCGGGTGGCTCGGATTGCGGATCTAACACGTGGTTTTCGGATTTGAGTGCTTGATTCTTCACGAGGTAAGCACTCCTTTGACCCTAGTACGATTTTGGGGAGGGTTTGGTGGTGATCTTGTGTTTTAATCCGAATTAACCGATGTTGTCGTTAGATTTGATAGTATACTCGTGACCCTTGGTTTTCTTGTTTTGATTGGGATGAAATCCCGTTGTTATACCATTGACCGCTTTCATTTCCTTATGCACTCTTGGTGTCCGATGAATTGTCCCAACGGGTAGAATTAGGATTAATTCTTACCTTTCCGCATTATTGAGACTTGTGTATACCGTTATTGTGTTAGGATTGGATTTGGGAGGATTGTTCGGACCGAAACCTATCCCGTCGTCGTTTCCTTCGTTTCGTTTCATTCAAGGCAAGTACATGTATTACATTTCGTTATGTATATTGTAATTTTCGAAATGAATGATGAATGGTGATTTTTTGGTGCGTGAGTTGTGTTCTTTCCACCCGGAGTGTCCGACGGGATGTCTGGGGGTCGATACTAAGGGGTACGGCCGCGGAAGTGGACTTGGGTGCGTGTGTGATTGAACTTCCACCCGGAGTGTTCGACGGGATGTCTGGGGGTCGATACTAAGGGGTACGGCCGCGGAAGTGGTATCCCACCCGGAGTGTTCGACGGGATGTCTGGGGGTCGATACTAAGGGGTACGGCCACGGGATACCAGTTGTGAATTTGTGATATCGTGATGATTGGAAATGGATGTGATTGCCAATGTAGTATTCCGGAATATATATGTGGTAAATGACCTATGTTTGAGATGATTGTGTAAAACCGTATTTTTGTATATAATGTTGTGTAATTGTGTACTTGCACTAGCTATTCGAATGCTAACCCCTTAAATGGGAAATGCGTCTTATGCATTTCTGTAGGAGAGCTGAGGAGCAGGCACGGGGCACGCACGCGAAGGATGGAATGGCTTGATGATAGTGGCTCGAGTCTGTATTGTTTATTTTTATGTTTTGTCATTGCATATGTCGAGTATTGGAGTTAAACTATTTATCCTTGAACTTGGTTTAAGTCCCCTGCGTGGACAACGAATTGATATCTACATTATGTTTTATGTACTCCGTCGAAATGTTTTGGCCGAGGCCACGACCCTATTTACTTTTGAGTGCATCTTTTGGGGTTTTCATTGTGGTTATGTGTCATGTGTTAGCCTGGTAGACCTCAAGAGGGTTCTACGGCGTGTAATGTCCCATTTGTGAATTGGGGTGTTACATTTATGGTATCGGAGCTTAGGTTTTGAATACCTAGGCTGTCGGTGAATTTTTGGGTCTGTCAGTTGCGTCATTAGAGTCAGTCGTTGAGCCAAATATCATCATGCTACCGTCTTTTCGTGCGACCCGTGGCTGTAAGTCTCCTCGAACTCTTATATCTCTGTAATTCGTTTTCTTGCGCTGTTCGGAATCGTGACTTGTGTTACCAACTTTGTGAATTGTGAATCTTTCTGATCTTGTCCTTTTCTTACTTCCTTCAGTATGTTGAGAGGTCGTGGTAGACCGGCTAGGGGACGCGGCCGAGGCCGTGGTCGGGGTGCTGATAATGAAGAGGACTCACTTTCTCAGTCCTCTGCGGACTCAGCCTCTCACTCAGTGCCGTCGGGTAATAATGCCGACGCTGGCTATGCCAGATTTCGCCAGCTTGGTAGCCCAACTTACTCGAGATAGCTCGGGTGGACGCGTAATCCGCCCCCGACACCGGAAGAGGAGGCTAGTAAGTGGCTTCAGACGGTGACTAAGATGCACCCTCCTCGTTTCTCCGGATCCTATGACTCCCTCGGTTGGGAGAATTGGCTCTTTCAGTTGTCCAGGACCTTCGATGTCGTAGCTTGTCCTGAAGACAGGAGGGTACATATTGCCCAGTACCTCCTGGATAAGGAAGCTGCGGAATGGTGGGAGGCCGTTGTGCCCAGAGACCGTCGAGCTACTTGGGAGGAATTCAAGGCTGCTATGGAAGCAGAGTATTGTCCGCCGCCAGTCAAGGAACGCAGAATTGTGGAATTCTTCACCGCTACACCTCAGGACGTGCCTATTTCTCAGGCCATCATTACTTACAATCAGCAGTTGGGTTTCGTGAGAGATCAGGTGAGGACGGAGGCCGATAAAATCCGTTACTTCAATATGCGAATGAAGCCGCATATTAGGCAGAGTATGGCACCGCTCATGTGTGCCACTTTGAAAGAATACCAGGATCGCGTCCTAGCGATCGAGATGGCGATCCGGAATCGAGTCGGTTTTAAGCTAAGAAGCGAAGACTACCGGTGGATTCTCGACCAAGGAAAGGTGGTCGGGCCGAGGTCTCGCTCGTTCCTACACCGGAAGAGACCGTTTCACCGGGCCGGGGATCTCGAGTAATCGTTCATCCATTCCGTTGCTTCCGTGGCGGGTGGTTTGTTTTAATCGCAACCAATATGAGCATTTGATGAAGGATTGCCCTTTTCCTCGATTATTTGTTTTACTTGCGGGCATCGGGCATCGGGAGACTCATTGTGAGAGAGCCACCGTGGTCGCTAGAGCTCAGACTACCACTACCGATCGAAGGATCATAGTACTCCGGCTACTCGGGTTCTGCAGGTTCGGGTCGCGGTAGAGGTCGGGGACAGCCGGATCGCCGCGCAGCCTCGAGCTCGGGTTCATCCACCCCCGATCAGATCGGATGAGGCGCACAGAGGAGGCGGACATTCCGGTGGCGTCAGTACCACTCGGATCCTTACTCATCCCGCTTCCGTGCTTTTGATTCGGTGCTACCCATTCCTTTATTGCATCGGATTGTGTGAATCGTATTGGCTTTAATCGCTTGTTTGAGTGTGAACCGTTTGTGGTGGGTACGCCTAGTGGGGATCGTATGGTTGGGGACCGGAAGTTAGGGATTGCCCGTGAGGATCGGGAGCCGAGATTGGCCCTCGAACCTCATTGTTATCGACCTCGGGGTGAGGATTTAATCCTCGGGACGATTGGTTAGAGCGTCACGGTGCTATCATGAACTATCGGACTCGTACTATCTCGATCGTGGCCGAGGATGGCACCGAGCATACTCGTCTACCGTAAGTCGGTAGATCGGGAGCGTGATTAGCGCCTTGAAGGCGATGAAACTTCCGAACCGTAATGTGTCGGCCATCGTGCTATGCTCAAGGCGGAAGATGGTGGGGTTGACATGTCGTCAATTCCGGTGGTTAGTGAGTATCCCGATGTCTTCCTGCACGACTTGCGGGATTACCACCACGGCGAGAGGTGGAGTTTCCTATCGATCTAGAGCCGAATGCGGCCCCTATTTCTCGAGCACCGCACCGTATGGCACCGTCGGAGATGTTAGAGTTGAAGAACCAGGGGAGAATTGTTAGATAAAGGGTATATTCGACCGAGCGCATCGCCTTGGGGTGCGCCTGCATTTTCGTTAAGAAGAAAGATGGGTCGCTTCGTTTATGCATCGATTATCGAGAATTAAACAAGTGACCATCAAAAATAAATACCCTTTGCCCGGGATTGACGATTTGTTTGATCGGCTTCGGGCGACAGTATTTTCGAAGATTGATTTGCGATCGGGCTACTACCAGTTGAGAATTCGGGACGTCGATATTCCGAAAGCTGCCTTTCGGACGAGATATGGCCATTACGAGTTTGTGGTTATGCCTTTCGGGCTAACCAATGCCCCAGCAGTGTTCATGCAGTTGATGAACAAGGTTTTTATTGAGTATCTGGACAAGTTCGTAGTCGTTTTTATCGACGATATTCTTATCTATTCACGGAGCCGGGAGGATCACGCCTTACATCTCCGAATTGTATTAGACACTTTGAGGACTGAGCAGTTGTACGCGAAGTTCTCTAAGTGTGAGTTTTGGCTCGAGGAAGTGACGTTCCTCGGGCATGTGATTTCAGCAGAGGGAGTTCGGGTAGATCCGCAGAAGATAGAGGCAGTGATGGCTTGGGAGCCGCCTAAGAATGTGAAGGAGGTGAGGAGTTTTCTGGGTCTCGCCGGCTATTACCGCAGATTCGTTGAGGGATTTTCTAAGATCGCTAGACCACTCACCTGGTTGCTCCGTAAAACTCGGAAGTTCGAGTGGGTGCAGACAGCAGATGGCTTTGACGAGTTAAAGAGACGTCTGACTACCGCGCCCGTTTTAGCATTGCCTCAGGGGAACGAGGACTTCGTAGTGTATAGTGATGCTTCGGGCCTTGGTCTAGGATGTGTTTTGATGCAGAGGGACAGAGTGATTGCTTATGCGTCCCGCCAATTGAAGCCTTATGAAGTGAACTATCCCACGCACGATTTGGAGTTAGCTGCGGTCGTTTTCGCCTTAAAAATCTGGAGGCTCTACCTCTATGGGTCATCATGTAAGATTTTTACGGATCACAAGAGTTTGAAGTACATCTTCAGCCAGAAAGAGTTGAACATGAGACAGCGTAGGTGGTTAGAACTAATTAAAGATTACGACCTCGAGATACTTTACCATCCGGGTAAGGCTAACGTAGTGGCCGATGCGTTGAGCCGAAAACCGATGGCTTTGCAGATGTTAGAGGTACTTACACCGCAGAGTAAGATCCAGCGAGATTTCATCCGTCAGAATATTGAGGTTTGGGTTCAGAGAGTTCAGGGCCAGTTATGTGCATTAGAGATCACTTCGTCCTTGACTGATGATATCAAGGCGAAGCAATATGACGATCCGTTTTTGGTCCAGCTGAGGGAGGATGTGAGGAAAGGGAAAGCCCCTGGATTTGTGGTTCACGATGATGGAGTTTTGAGGTTTCGCGGCAGACTTTGTGTACCATGTGATATTGAGCTGAGACAGAAGATCTTGAGCGAAGCTCATACCACGCCCTACTCCATACATCCTGGTACGAGTAAAATGTACAAGGACGTGAGGAGTAACTACCGTGGAGTAATTTGAAGATGGATGTTAACGAGTTTGTGGCGAAGTGTTTGACCTGCCAACAGGTTAAGATTGAGCATCAGCGACCGGCGGGGTTGTTACGACCACTTCCTATCCCGGAGTGGAAATGGGAGGATATTTCTATGGATTTCATTACCAATATGCCTAAGACTCGGACGGGAATGAACATGATTTGGGTCGTTGTTGATCGACTAACCAAATCAGCTCATTTTCTAAGTATTAAGGACACTTGGGGGCCGGAGAGGCTTGCACGAGTGTTTGTTGCGGAAATAGTGAGATTGCATGGGACCCCTAAGAGCATTGTTTCGGATCGTGATGGCCGGTTCATATCACATTTTTGGCAGGCCGTTCATAGAGCTTTGGGAACCGAGTTGAGACTTAGTACATCCTACCACCCCCAGACAGACGGACATTCTGAGCGGACGATACAGACGCTAGAAGATATGTTGAGAGCCTGTGCCTTAGATTGGAAGGATGATTGGGAGACACACTTGCCGTTGATCGAGTTCACGTATAACAATAGTTGGCATGCCTCGATCAAAATGGCAACATTCGAAGCGTTGTATGGAAGGAGGTGCAGATCACCGTTGTGTTGGGATGATACTACTGAGCTAATCGGTACCGAGCCCGATCTGATAGTTGAGACGAGGGAGAAGATTACCCTGATTCGTGGTAGGTTGCTGACGGCCCAGAGTCGGCAGAAGTCTTATGCCGATACACGTCGCCGACCGTTGGAGTTTGAGGTGGGAGATCACGTCTTGCTTAAGGTGCCGCCGACGCGGGGAGTTTACCGTTTCGGTCGGAAGGGTAAACTTAGTCCGAGATTTATTGGACCGTTTGAGATTCTAGAGAGAGTTGGAGAGCTTGCATATCGGTTAGGCTTGCCGCCGTCCCTGAGCCACGTGCATAACGTATTTCATGTTTCCCAGCTTAGGAAGTACGTATCGGACCCTATCCATATTATTGATTTTGGAGAGATCGAGTTGGGGCCCGACATTACCTTCGAGGAGAAGCCGATTCAGATCTTAGAGCGTCGGGTTAAGCAACTCAGGCACAAAACCATCCCTTTGGTCAAAGTGCAGTGGTCGAGGCATGGATCCGAGGAGGCCACGTGGGAAACAGAGGAGGGTATGAGGTCGAGATACCCCGAGTTATTCGTGTTGTAAGTTTCGGGACGAAACTTATTTTTAGGGGGAGATAATGTAATATCCGCGTTTTCTATCCTTGGTAATTTCTATTTTTGGTGCATATTCGTTTCGGACAACTCGCCTGGCACTGTTTTGTATTTCTGAACCTATTTTGTTCTTGGAGTTTTCCGTTTAGACGGGTCTTGATAATGTTTTTACGTAATTTCATCTCGTGTTATATTCTGTCTCATGCGTATTTGATTCTCATTAAACTCGTTCGATTTCGTCGTTTTCCTACTTCCATGAGTTCGTATGCTTGTGTAGAGCTTGTTGCGAGTTTCGGATTGTTACTCCGACGTTGTGTCGTGATTTTTCGGATGTTTGGGCCGTTTATGTAAATTCCTAGAAGTTTAGGGAAATTGTCCCTTATTCGACTTTGGTTGTGTACCTCAGATCGTTTTGGGTTCCGTACTTCCATTTCGTGTTATTGTTGCCCAAATATCGATCCCTGTTGCTTTTATTCTCCTTCCGGATCATTTTTCGTCATTTTGGGACCCGAGGGGGTGTGGGCGCGGCACAAGGATTGTGAGCCGCGGCACACACATCGCCCGTTGTTGCCTAAACAAAGCGTACTGTGCCGCGGCACAAGGATTGTCTTGCGCCGCGGCACACGAGTCGGTGCCGGCACACTTGTCCGGGCAGCACACCGTGTGACACTTGCCGCAAAATCGATCGTATCACAGCGTGCACGGCTGGCGATGCAGCAGCTGCACATGCCGAGTCTGAGCCGCGGCACACTTCGGATGAGCCGCGGCACAACGAGCGGCCACCACCACTGGCACAATTTTGGCTGTCGTGCCGCGACACGCTTTATCGAGCCGCGGCACATGTGATCAGCGCTATATCGCGTTTATTCAAATAAATCCCTCATTTCCTTCCCCCTTCTTCAACCGTGCGAGAGAGAGAGAGTCTTGAGAGGGAGAGTTCCTCCATACACCACTTATTTGTGTAGATTTTTTCATCTCTTTTCGATCGGGTGGCTCGGATTGCGGATCTAACACGTGGTTTTCGGATTTGAGTGCTTGATTCTTCACGAGGTAAGCACTCCTTTGACCCTAGTACGATTTTGGGGAGGGTTTGGTGGTGATCTTGTGTTTTAATCCGAATTAACCGATGTTGTCGTTAGATTTGATAGTATACTCGTGACCCTTGGTTTTCTTGTTTTGATTGGGATGAAATCCCGTTGTTATACCATTGACCGCTTTCATTTCCTTATGCACTCTTGGTGTCCGATGAATTGTCCCAACGGGTAGAATTAGGATTAATTCTTACCTTTCCGCATTATTGAGACTTGTGTATACCGTTATTGTGTTAGGATTGGATTTGGGAGGATTGTTCGGACCGAAACCTATCCCGTCGCTGCTTCCTTCGTTTCGTTTCATTCAAGGCAAGTACATGTATTACATTTCGTTATGTATATTGTAATTTTCGAAATGAATGATGAATGGTGATTTTTGGGTGCGTGAGTTGTGTTCTTTCCACCCGGAGTGTCCGACGGGATGTCTGGGGGTCGATACTAAGGGGTACGGCCGCGGAAGTGGACTTGGGTGCGTGTGTGATTGAACTTCCACCCGGAGTGTTCAAGGGATGTCCGGGGTCGATACTAAGGGGTACGGCCGCGGAAGTGGTATCCCACCCGGAGTGTTCGACGGGATGTCCGGGGTCGATACTAAGGGGTACGGCCACGGGATACCAGTTGTGAATTTGTGATATCGTGATGATTGGAAATGGATGTGATTTCCAATGTAGTATTCCGGAATATATATGTGGTAAATGACCTATGTTTGAGATGATTGTGTAAAACCGTATTTTTGTATATAATGTTGTGTAATTGTGTACTTGCACTAGCTATTCGAATGCTAACCCCTTAAATGGGGGAAATGCGTCTTATGCATTTCTGTGCAGGAGAGCCGAGGAGCAGAGGCACGCACGCCGAAGGATGGAATGGCTTGATGATAGTGGCTCAGTGTATTGTTTATTTTTATGTTTTGTCATTGCATATGTCGAGTATTGGAGTTAAACTGTTTATCCTTGAACTTGGTTTAAGTCCCCTGCGTGGGCAACGAATTGATATCTACATTATGTTTTATGTACTCCGTCGAAATGTTTTGGCCGAGGCCACGGCCCTATTTACTTTTGAGTGCATCTTTTGGGGTTTTCATTGTGGTTATGTGTCATGTGTTAGCCTGGTAGACCTCAAGAGGGTTCTACGGCGTGTAATGTCCCATTTGTGAATTGGGGTGTTACATGGTCAACAGTGCAATCCCGTCCCATCTCGTCCCATAATTTTCAAATGGGACGGGATCAGGATTACCTAAAAATGATCTCATCCCGTCCCATGCCCAGGCCTACTCAAATGTAAAGGAGTTAGTGTATTTTTTTTTTTAAAAAAAAAAGATAATTAATTCAAAAAAAACCACACAAAGACACGTGTTTTGTACAACTCTCTTTTAATAGTAAAGTAGATACTGGATATTAAAAAATGTTGTCTTTGTCTCTTGAATTTTTCAGAGGATCTTCGACATTAATTTTAATAAAATAAAATTTTAATTGTATTAAAAAATATAAGTAATTGAAAAAAATCTTATTAGTGTCTATTATATTAATAAATTTTGGGCCATACCATAAAAAATGTAGGAACAAATTAATTCTATTAATATTTATAGTTATTATAATTAAATAAATATCATGATTTATTTTTATGTAAGCAATACGAGTTTTAAATATAATTTCTTAAAAGTGATTTTTCTTGGGGATCAATTAATTTAATTGAAGACTAATATCTATATTTTTCTAATATAGTTTTTTTTGTGATTAATGTAAATCTATTAAACTTACAATATTTAATACGGATGTCTAATTGAATATTTTGAAATAAGAAATAATTAGATATATTTTTTTATTAAGAATGAACTTCATACCAAAAAAATATAAATACCTAAAATTTTAAGCTAAAAAAATAAGGAAAGAATATTTTATATTAGTAGATGAGTGTAAATTGTGGGACTACAGTCCAACATCACATATTCAGGATTTTTTTTTCTTTTCTATTTTTCTGAAATAAGAAGATTATATTAAGAAAAGTTACAAAATGACATGTGTTCGCAACTCTCGTTTAATAGAAGTATAGATTTTTATTCTTTGTCCAAACAATTAATACTGATATTATTGTGGGTTTATTTCGTCCACCACCTCTGGTAGAGACATCTCGCACAAACAGACCACCATTATATCAACAATTACATTTAGATCCAAAATTTTGTTTGGCGTTGACCACCTTATTTACCCAATCAGATCATTCCCAAACCAAACAAGCCTTATTGTTAAAAGACTCGACAATTTTGTCTAATATTTTTTTTATTTTAAACTAATGTGTTTATGAAAATATTTTTGTTAACCGGATATAAGAAATCAGAGGAAATAAGATTAGAAAAAAAGAATATTTTTTCTGTTTTTCTTTTTCTTTTAAAATATTCTATTTCTTAAATTTTTTTTATAAACAGAAATAGGAACAGAAAATAATAAAATGAAAATATTTTCTGTTATTATTTATTTTATATGGATCTGTCTTCTTTAAAAAATTATTAGCCGGAATTAAAAAAATAGGAAAATAATTTTTTTATTCTGTTTTTCATTATCTATAATATCGTAGTAACATATAACGAGATAAAATATGCATAACCCATATATTCATCAACCTTCATTTAAATTTTCTTACTACATCTAGATAACTATTAGTTCAACAATTAATTTCACTATCATTTAAAATAGTTTAATTTGCATCTAAATCCACAAATTTGTCTTTTGGTGAATTAAAATCGGGAAGACCCTTCTTTATACAGTAAAATCTCTATAAATTAATAATGTTGGGACCGGGATATTTTATTAATTTAGCGAGATATTATTATATCGATAAATTAATAAATTATTAATTTAAAATTTCCATATCCGTTCACTTTACCTATTTGAATCAAACATAAACAAGGACCTTCAAAATTCCTATGTACATTCACACATTAATGAACTTGTCAAGTTCAATGTACATAGATCTAGATTGATCACTATAAAATGTCTAATGATAAATATTAAAATCACATCAACTATGGCTTCTAAACTAAAAGGCGTTAAAAAATCAACGATGACCAATCAACAATGAAAACTATTATGCGAGTATCAGAGAGATCACCAAGGATGCACTCAACAAGATTTGGTGCAGTGGGTTGACAAAACTTTCGATTTGAAAGTTAGTCAAGGAACAATATCAAACACTCTTAAGAGATCATCGGAGTTCCTATCGGCTAACTTTGACAAATATGGATCTTCCAAGCGTCACAAAGCAGCCAAGTATCCGGACATGGAGAAAGTTGTTTATGAATGGTTTCTCCAACATCAAGAGCGTGTGAATATAACAGGAGAGTTAATCATAGAGAAGGCGGTTGAGATGTTGAAGCTTTTGTATCCACAGGATTCTTTTAAGCATAATCTTTCACAGGGTTGGCTTGAGAAATTCAAGTTAAGGCATGGTATCAAATCGTATCGCCGAGTCGGAGAAAGTGGCTCAGTCGACACACATGACATGGAGAATCAATTGGAGTCTGTAAGGGAAAAAATTAATCAATTTCTAATGAAAGATGTTTTTAATATGGATGAAACTGGTTTGTTTTACAGGTTACAAGCTGACCATTCACTTTCAACAAAACAACTCGAAGGTAGGAAACAGGACAAGGAAAGACTTACAATTGTTATCTGTTGCAATGAGGATGGCTCAGAAAAAATTCCTCTATGGATCATTGGTAAGTATGCAAAGCCACGTTGTTTTAAGAATGTCAACCTGAATAGCCTAGATTGTGAATACCGTGCCAACAATAGAGCATGGTTGACTGGGTTGCTTTTCGAAGAATATGTTCGTTGGCTAGATGATCAAATGCACGGTCGAAAAAATTCTCTTGGTAGTGGATAATTGTCCAGCCCATTCAAAAAATATTCAAGGGTTGCAAAACATCGAGTTGTTTTTTCTACCGCCAAACATGACTTCAAAAATTCAACCATGTGATGGTGGGATAATTAGAGCCTTTAAAATGTACTACCGTAAAAGGTTTTATCGTAAGATTTTGGAAGGTTATGAGTTGGACATTTCTTCCCCAGAAAAGATTAATGTTTTAGATGCCATCAACTTGGCCGTCTCGGCTTGAAGAAATGTGAAACAAGAGTCCATAGCAAATTGCTTTCGACACTGTAAAATTCGTTCGGCTAATCCAACCGACTCAAATGATTTAAACGATGTAAATTCTGGAGAAGACATTCGTGAGCTTGAGAACTTGATTACGTGTCACATCCCGGGACCCCTCCGCCGTAGCATGATATTGTCCGCTCCGGGCACTCTTCTCTGAGCTAGCCCTCACGGTTTTGTTTCTGGGAACCCAACGAGTAGCTTCCCAGGAGGTCACCCATCCTAAGACTGCTCCTCGCACCAGCACGCTTAACTTCGGAGTTCTCATCACCCGAAGCCACTGGGCTCCTGAAAGGCCTCATGCTATAAGGAGTTCGGCACGCACATATAAGGCACTTCGCCCACTCTCTGCTAGTCGGTGTGGGATATCACAATCCGCCCCTCCTCAAAGGACCCGATGCCCTCGTCGGCACACTCGCACTACACGGCAGAGTGGCTCCGATACCAAATTGTCACATCCCGGGACCCCTCCTCCGTAGCATGATATTGTCCGCTCCAGGCACTCTCCTCTTTGTTTCTGGGAACCCAACGAGCAGCTTCCCAGGAGGTCACCCATCCTGAGACTGCTCCTCGCACCAGCACGCTTAACTTCGGAGTTCTCATCACCCCGAATTCACTGGGCTCCCAAAGGCCTCATGCTATAAGGAGTTCGGCACGCACATATAAGGCACTTCGTCCGCTCTCTGCTAGTCGGTGTGGGATATCACATTACGGGAATGCATTAACGGCACAAAATGGATGTGAATGAGTTGTTGGATTATCCAGATAAAAATAATGAATGTTACGAGGTTCAAAGCATTGAAGAAATTATTGCGGATACCGTTCAAAATTCGGTTGATGAAGTTGATGATGATTCAGTACCTTTGGAACCGGTCACTCGGAAAGAAGCATTGCAAGCGGCAACAACTCTTCACAATTTTTTGTTGCAATACGAAAATATAGTGCCTCAACTCTTAAGTGCAATTGGGAGATTTAAAGATGAATTCAATATAGATTTGAAGTTCACAAAAAAACAAGTGATTATAGATTCATTTTTTTACTAGACAATTCTAGAATTTTGGAATATTTTAGTAATTATTAATTTATAGTTTCGCTGGGACCAATATATTTACATTGGGATTTTAAAAAAATTATTATTTTATTATTTTATCGATTGGGGTCCAATTTGTACTGGCCCCAAGTTGGAACCGACAAATTATTAATTTTATCGAGGTTATTAATTTATCGAGTATTAAATTATAGAGGTTCTACTGTATTATTAGATCTTAGATTTGACCAAAGGCTTAATTTTTGGAGCAAGACAATTGGCACGTTCATTGCACGTGTGAATTCAGATGTAATTAATTTTTGTTTAATTAATTTTTTTTTAAAAAAACACATTAATTTAAAAGAATAATAAAACAGAAAAAATATTCTTTGTTTTATTCCTGCTTTTACATATGGTTAATATCATGTATGTGATGCGATGTATGTTAGCCAACATAGACATGCTACATAGGATAAAACCCCTCATTAAATTTTTTTAATGTTGTTCAATTAAAACACCTATCAAGATTTCGATCATCTTGAGCAGGTCATGCCAAAGTTGGGTGCTCGGATTATCTTAGTAAGGTAGGATCGGTAATGGTGATACCTATATGTTTTGATGAACTAAAAATTCAAAATACTTTTGAACCTTAAGACATAAGATGGGATTATAACATGCTTCGGCACAAGATGCCAAATCCCATAAATATAATCTAAGAGTTACATATGATGTAATCGATAAAGAGTTATCCACCTAAAAATGTGGAGGGGTTGAGAAGCAGTAGAGAGCTGAAGAAAGGGGAAGTGGATCTATGAGTCGGCAATGGAGCAAGAGTTGTTGCACTAGCCGTAGGAACTTATGATCTAGTTTTACCCAATGGGATTTTGTTAGTTTTGAACAATTGCTATTATGTTCCTGCTATGAATAAAATACAAACCAAACCAAACCAAACCAAACCAAACCAAACCAAACCAAACCAAACATACCTAGTATATCCCGCTCAGAGCAGGGTCTGGAGAGGGTAAGATGTACGCAGACCATGCCCCTACTTTAACGATAGGGAGGTTGTTTCCGTGAAGACCCCCAGTTTAGTGCACATCAAAATATTGAGAGATATATACATAGAAGCATCTGATGCGAAAAAACTCGAAACCATACCTGTGCCCATGGCTTAATTCACATGAGACCTACCTAAGGGGACTTTGGCAACTGCACTCTCGATGAACGCTACTCTAACAGAAGAGAGACTGGCTCTGCGCACAAGCTCCCTGTCAAAAATACACCACACGCAGAAGGTCATAGGATAAAATATACAATAAAAGTAAAAAATGCAATGCTCTAGGTCAAAGCTAACCGAGACAACCCAACCCTGAGGCTCTCAACAACAGCACTGCTCCCTACAAAAGAATCCACAACTCTGATCTGGCGCCTCCAAGAGCACCTATCAACAGTCACGGTCTCGGAATGGTTCAAGGCCTTCAAATCTAATCTCAACTGCTCCTCCCACGTCCTCCTCGGCCTGCCTCTCCTCCTCTCCCCGACAACCAATAAATTCTCGACCCTTCTCACAGGAGCAGATGCCTGTCTCCTGCGGACGTGGCCAAACCAACGCAATCTCCCTTCCCTAACTTTCGCTGAAATGAGCGCCACTTCAAGCGCGATCCTGAAAGCCCTGTTCGAGATTCTATCTAACATTGTGCGACCACATGACCAATATTGTACAGATTGTTTTTAAAAAAGAATAAAAAAAAAAGTTATCTTATTTTTTCTATTTTTACTTCCGGCTCATATTTTTTTGAAAAATAGATTAATTTAAAAAATAAATTAAAATAGAGAAAATATTCTTTTTTTACTTTTATTTTTCTCTTTCTATTTTTGAAATTAAAAAAAAATTTAAAATACAAATTATCTTAAAGGAAAAATAAAACAGAAAAAAATATTCCTTCCGTTCAGGAATAAGTGTCTCATTGTGTAATGGACACGAAGATTAATAAAGCTGGTAAAGTTGTTGCGAGTGGAATAGAGACCCCACCTCTTGAGAGCGGTAAAAGTGGATTAAAGTTAGAATTATTGTGAGTGGAAAAGAGTTCCACTTGTTGTGAGTGGAAAAGGTAAAATAAAGTTAAATTTGTTGTTAGTGGAATAAGTGTCCAACTTATTTTGAGTGGGAAAATTAAAATGAGAGTGGGGTATTGATTGTAAAAAGGGTTGATGTGATTGGAAAAAGTGAAGTATGACACTTATTGGTGAACAAAAAAATGTGGTAAGTAGGACATTTGTTCACGACGGAGGAAGTAAATTTTTTTATTTTATCTTTTCTGTTTTTATATCCGACTAATAATTTTATTAAAAACAGATTATTTTAAAAATAAATAAAAACAGAAAAAAATATTTTCGTTATAATTTATTTTTTCTTTTCTGTTTCCGATTAATAAAATTTTTTATACAAATTAATATTAAATTATAAAGTAACTTATAATTAATATTACAAAAGCAAACTTCACAATTTAAATTCAAATTCTAATAAATAAAAAGAAAGAACTTATGTAACGCCCCGATTTCGCATATACATTTATTATGAATTATAGAAAACATGTTCAATTTTATTAAATTAATATCCGAATAATTTATCATTTAATTCATTTTATTTCATGATCATGCAAATTCATTTATGCCATTATTATTCATGACAAGTCATGTGATTCGTTTCGTTGCATTTCACATTTTAATTCATTGTTTCATCTCATCGTTTCTAGGCCCGAGTCAAGTTTAAAGCGAAATTAATTGTTACTCATAAGATTTCACAAGTCCATTTTAATTAATTTTAATCCATTTATTTTTCAGCCAACAGCCCAAACCTTTACGATTTCGATTTGGGCCCAGCCTAAGCCAAACCACTATAATATCCAGCCCAAAATCTCTCTCCTGCACACACACACCACGATCAGAACAAGACATGGGATAGTAGCTTTCTGCAACCACCTTAGTAGGGGAGTTGAGATGATGAGAGGGAGTTGAGAGAGTGGAGTTGAGGGGAAGGAACTTCAGGGGAAGTTATTCATCATGGGGAGTAGTTAATATATTCTGTATATAAGAACTCACCTTCAGCAGATTCACACTTCACGATATTACAATAAAATTTTTTACACCAAAAAAAAAATTCTCAATTAAAGCAACTCATCTCAAAAATCATTCAACAAATTTTCATTGACAAATACAACCACCAACAGGTAAATTCTCTGTAATTCCTTCTAATTACAAACACTTGTTATCACAATTTGCACAAATCCATCTTTCATTTTTTTTCTTTTTCTTTCCTCTTTCCCTCGACCAACAGCCAGTCGACGGAAGAATCTCCTCTGCCTCCATCCACATGGGCGACGCCTCGCTGTCATGGGCGACGCCTCGCCGCCGCTCTCCTTTACATCATCAGCCGACCTTCGCCGCCACCGCGAAACCTTATTGTTAAACCAGGCGCAGCTCATCCACCCATTTTTAATATTCATCTTCCAGTGTGTTTTTGTAACACCCCCAATCCACTCAGGGATATTACACGCCGTAGACCCTTTTCCACAAGGAGCTACCAGGCGGGAGACTACAAATCAAAACCCACATGCGGTCAACTTGACCAAAACATAATACCGTAGACCGATTAGGTCTCTCAAAACATAGCATAACCGTACATCTGATGAAACTAAATTACAACTCGATCACATAGTACATAAAATGTCCATCCCCTCAAGGATGACAAGAACTCAAACCCGACATATCAGCGGCATTTGACAGACTACAAGCGTGACTAGTATCGTTGCATTGCATCATCCTCCGAGCCAATCCCGTGGTTGCTCACTCTCGATCAGAACACCTGGAATAAATAACAAAAACCCCAAAGAGGGGTTAGCGATGGAATCGCTAGCAAGTAACCAAGCTATACAATTATACATCAAGAATACAACCGTTATGAAAATAACATTTCGACAAGGTAGTAACACGATCCCGAGTCTAAAGTATTTTTAATATTTATTCCTTTAAAAGAAAACTTGGTGATTTCTCCATCATTTTAAGAGATTATTTATAGACTTCGGGGTCTCGGTGTAAAATCTGAAATATGAATGTTTTCCTTTTCAAAAGGTTTTCTTTCAAAATCATACAAATGATTTTATTCTCAACTCAAACCTCAAGACCAAAACCATATTCACCAACATAATCGGGATTCAAGATTCAAAACATAAACAATTCAGAAATATCAAATCAACAGTCAAAACGTCTCCGTGGCCCCGAAGGGTCCCACCCGGATTAGTCATCAAGAATAAACTCAAACACACCCATAAGTTATCTTGACATCGCACTCGCAAGTGACGATTCTCGGAGCCCTCTCCAGACCTACCCGATTAGATAACCTTATGGTCAAATCGTAACATCTGGCCGTACTCGCAAGCACGCGCCTCCGGAGGCCTCGACGGACCCTACCCGGATAACACCATTCAAGCATGCCCATAAGTTATCATGAAATCGCACTCGCAAGTGCCGATTCTCGGAGCCCTCCCCAGACCTACCCGAATTGATAACCTTATGGTCACAACATAACGTCTGGCCGTACTCGCAAGCACGCTCATCCGGAGGCCTCGACGGGACTCTACCCGGACAACATCTCAATTCGCTAAGATACACAACAACAACAAAGGCACAATATTCACTACTACCGGAAACACGTAACATATAAGTTAATGTAACATAACTTCCACAAAGGCACAACATCCACAGCAAACCATCATTCAGGAGAAAGGCCAACGAGCAAATAATACAAGTATTACGCGATTCCACAATTCTTCAGTTAACTACTCATTGCTAGTATTTATTTTAACAAAATAACATGAAGAGGTAGTTATCATTATTCTTGAAACTAAAGTTTACGTTGGTAATTACCTTCATAAAATCACATCTTCATTTAAAGTAAGTTACGGTTAAATATACCGTCACTAACGAGTCCACGTTAAATTCACGACACATCAAATTCTCAAAGTATAAAGAATATAGACGAGATACTCGCCTCAAGTCCAATGCACGCGGAGAAACGGGAAAGCTCGACTTAATGACCGCTACCGAACACTCCGAAGAACACGATTCAACCGGGAAGCTCGGACCCCGAAGAAGACAACGAACGGGAGGGTTCCGACTCGAGTTCTTCACAAGAATTCGACCCTAACAATATATAATCCATAAATCAACAATCATACGAGGAAGGATATTCGTAGAACGCCCGAAAACCCCTCTATGACATACTACCGGACACCTTCAAGGCGTCGACCAAGAACTCGACCAAAACAACGAATCGATACGATCCAACCATGGAATAATAAAGGAAATGATATAATACATCTAAATATTCATCAATCCATCATAATCCTAAGTTAAATCGGATTAATCGGACGAAAACAACCAAAATACCCAAATTCCCCAAAACTAGATTTCTAGGAAATCTGACCTGATTCGGTAGATCGGAGGATGTTATAGGACGGATGATTGATGATATGAACCTCAAAACTTCATGTATTCATCGTCCAACAACATCTCTAGATGATTCACACACCCACAGCCGCGTACGGGAAGAAAAAGAATGAGAAATGGCTGAAGAAAAACGCTGCCAGGCCTTTTATAGGCCGATCGCCACGGTTACGTGCGTAATCCGGCCAGGGTTACGACGTAACGAGTCATCGCCCAAAGCTGCCGGCCCGCTACGTACGTTACCGGCCGGGGCCTTACGTACGTAACCGGCCCTTACGTACGTAACGGCCGAGCACTAACGTACGTTACTCGGCCAGGGCTGGCCTGGCCCGAGCACGCCCGGCCATGACTCGGCCGGGACCAATTCCGACGGCCCGAACGACCCCGAAACCCGAACCTGAGTACGAATCGAAGATACGATTACGAAGTACTCGCAAAGACGAATCCGAGCACTAAGAGAACACACGATTCCGACCACCCGAAGGCTCGAAATTCGACAACGGAAAGTAATTACCCCAAACTTTGGGAAATTACGAAAATGGCCCAAAACGCCCGAAAATCACGATACGTGATCGAAACACCAAGCCAAAGCTCGCAACATGAATAATAACATTAAATGAACTTACGAGAAAGTCGAAACAACAGTTTCGGACGAGATTCGCAAGAATCGAACTCAAGTGCGGAAAAGTCGCCAAAAAGTACAGAACTCGACAAAACGATACCGAAACGAACTCGGATGACCAAACACGAAGAACAAAACATTGTCAAAATGTCAAATCGGTCAAGCGAGTTACGAAACTAGAAAAATGCCAAAACGAAAAATTACCGAAAAGAAAATCACGGGTATTACATTCTACCCTCTAAAAAAGTTTCGTCCCGAAACTTAAACTAAAAAAAAAAGTGAAGTCACAAACAACAAAGCACGGCCGAAAAAATCTCAACGGTCCCGACGAACCGATCCCGATACCGATGCCGAAACACGATTCTGGGAAACTTCATGGAATAATTCACAATACTGAACTCTGTGGCCCTCGAGTCCACAATTATAACAAGTAATCCGTTGCGAAGGACAATTAGTTTGCACATGACCGACAACATTGCAGTTAAAGCACCTCCCAGTCTGACTAGGAGTCAAAGAAGACAACTTGGAACTCTTGGTTCCACCGAACGAAGAAATTGAAGGTTTCGCCGTGCGACTACGCGAAACTTCGATGAGAAGAATTTCCGTCTCTTGCACCGTCCGAAAAATCTCCGGGCGTCCTCTCTGTCTCTTCGACTCATGCGAAGGCCCAGTAGATAACGATGCCATCTCGTACGCCATGGCTCGATTCTGATACTCTCTCAAAGTAGCACAAGTGAAACCCGACATATACTGTCGAATCTCTGGTCTCATCCGCATATCAAAATGACGGATCTTGTCCTCCTCGGTCCTCACCTGATTCTTCACAAAGGCGAGCTGCCGACTATAATCGACAATAGCCTGCGACACGGGTACATCCTGCGGCTCGGCTAGGTAAAAATCTCGGATCCTCTGCTCTCGAATCGGCCTCGGGCAAAATTCCGCTTCCATCAACTTCTTGAACTCTTCCCAAGTAGCAGCATGATCTTGAGGCTCAACGGCCTCCCACCAGTTAGCGGCGTCATCAACGAGAAGGAACTGAGCGATAGGAATCCTCCGCTCCTCGGGACAACCAATCGCCTTGAAAATCTTCTCCAATTGGATAAGCCAACCGTCCCAGCCCAAAGTATCACCCGCTCCTGCAAAGCGAGGGGGACGCATACGAAGCACTTCTCTAAGCCACCGAGTCGATCCAACATCCTCATTCGCAGTATGGTTACGCTGAACCACCTGAGCTAAATGTGTCATCTGGTCTGCCACCTGTTGGAGCACAGTAGCAACACCAGTACTAATTCCATTACCGGTAGTACGATCCTGGTCGCGCGGAGGGTTACCACGACCTCGACCTCTCGGCATACTGAATGGGCAACCGATCAGAACAACAAAACAACCACCACATAATCAATATAGAGCAACCAACAATAACACAATAAAATACTCATTCCGAGTTGTAACACGAATACATGAACTATCACCGCAACGTGAATCCAAATTCATAAATCATTCACTTAGCCATGTTAACATAACGTACGACCTTTACCAAGTTTATCACGGTCAAAACCACAAACATATCATCAGGGTCGAATATGGGTAATATTTTATAAACAATTTTTTTTTTTTCAAGGTGCTTGTCCAAATGATAGCATTTTAAAATTCCTGAATTTGAAAAATTTGCTGAAGCGAATTTTAGAAAAGAAAAGTTTGATCAAAACTACGAATCTATTATCATCTCTGTCTCGTTTTGAAAACCATGTACAAGACATTCTGAATTACCACATCCGGATAACGTCAAAGAAACAACACAATTAAACCGAACTATGAAATCATCGTATCTGGGCGTACACCCATAACTTGCTAACAAGAATTGTGACAATATATAATACGTCAATAATATCCACACAGGTGAAGCAACTAAGTGCAATACTGATATCGCAGTTAGGGTTCACGATCGTCACAGACGGACCATATGATTAGGTCGATAGAGATTGAGCAACAGAAAATGATCACCTATAGAATTGTAACAACAAAGGTACTGTAAAAATTTTCCGACGGGCAAAACAACATAACAAACATATAACAGAAAATTTTCAAAATTCTTTTGGTCTCAACCGAAGGTGACGGTAATATTTTGCAGTGCCCGAAATACATTAAAATACATTTTTCCTCATACCGCCTGATGGTGTCATTTGAAAATACAGGATTAACTCTGTCAAAACTCGACCGATTTCAAAATTCATACGGGCTGCTGGTTTAATCGAACCATAAAAATATTTTCCAAATCAACTTTCTCAAAAATGTTCCGACCCTTATGGCCCCTCAAAAATATATTCTCAAATCTACCCGCAGCGGAATAATTACGATAGTCCAAACAAACTGATCGAACTAAAAACCACCTGCTCAAACGACAAACAAAATCACAAATTCAACCAAACACATTTCGGGCGCATCAAGTTAAAACATATATCCAGACTATCATTTGAGCTTTTCACCGAATCAACTGTCGGCACACTTTCGAAACCCATCAAAGTTCACAAATTTCACAACATACCACCCCACACGGCGGTTCAAAGTCAAAACATCAATACGTCCAGTCATATCCGTATACCGTAAGGCCACAAGCATCGAATACAACTCCCTTACACAACACCGTGTAAATAAGGACACACATCACATTTAATTCGCACACGTAAAAACATGAAATACAGGTACCTCACATAAAGGAGGAGACTTACGTCCACAGGCCGCATGGAGATAATGGCTGCAACACGATACTAATCACAACGAACCACAATTGATCACAACGGATCGCAATGATCTCGCTTGTTCACAACTGCTCACCGGGTGACACGACAAGACACGACTCCGACAAGACACGACTCGACAAGACCCAACTAGACCCAACCGCCTAGGTTTTCGCAAACCTAAGCTCGATACCATTTATGTAACACCCCAATCCACTCGGGGATATTACACGCCGTAGACCCTTTTCCACAAGGAGCTACCAAAGGGAGACTACAAATCAAAACCCACATGCGGTCAACTTGACCAAAACATAATACCGTAGACCGATTAGGTCTCTCAAAACATAGCATAACCGTACATCCGATGAAACTAAATTACAACTCGATCACATAGTACATAAAATGTCCATCCCCTCAAGGATGACAAGAACTCAAACCGACATATCACCGACAGACGACAGGACTACAACTGTGACTAGTATCGCCGCATTGCATCATCCTCCGAGCCAATCCTGTGGTTGCTCACTCTCCATCAGAACACCGGAATAAATAACAAAAACCCCAACGAGGGGTTAGCGATGGAATCGCTAGCAAGTAACCAAGCTATACAATTATACATCAAGAATACAACCGTTATGAAAATAACATTTCGACAAGGTAGTAACACGATCCCCGAGTCTAAAGTCTTTTGAAAATTTATTCCTTTAAAACAAACCATGGGGATTACTCCATCATTGTAAGAGATTATTTAGAGACTTCGGGGTCTCGGTGTAAAATCTGAAATATGAATGTTTTTCCTTTTCAAAAGGTTTTCTTTCAAAATCATACAAATGATTTTATTCTCAACTCAAACCTCAAGACCAAAACCATATTCACCAACATAATCGGGATTCAAGATTCAAAACATAAACAATTCAGAAATATCAAATCAATAAATAAACGTCTCCGTGGCCCCGAAGGGTCCCACCCGGATTAGTCATCAAGAATAAACTCAAACACACCCATAAGTTATCTTGACATCGCACTCGCAAGTGACGATTCTCGGAGCCCTCTCCAGACCTACCCGATTAGATAACCTTATGGTCAAATCGTAACATCTGGCCGTACTCGCAAGCACGCGCCTCCGGAGGCCTCGACGGACCCTACCCGGATAACACCATTCAAGCATGCCCATAAGTTATCATGAAATCGCACTCGCAAGTGCCGATTCTCGGAGCCCTCCCCAGACCTACCCGAATTGATAACCTTATGGTCACAACATAACGTCTGGCCGTACTCGCAAGCACGCTCCTCCGGAGGCCTCGACGGGACCCTACCCGGACAACATCTCAATTCGCTAAGATACACAACAACAACAAAGGCACAATATTCACTACAACCGGAAACACGTAACATATAAGTTAATGTAACATAACTTCCACAAAGGCACAACATCCACAGCAAACCATCATTCAGGAGAAAGGCCAACGAGCAAATAATACAAGTATTACGCGATTCCACAATTCTTCAGTTAACTACTCATTGCTAGTATTTATTTTAACAAAATAACATGAAGAGGTAGTTATCATTATTCTTGAAACTAAAGTTTACGTTGGTAATTACCTTCATAAAATCACATCTTCATTTAAAGTAAGTTACGGTTAAATATACCGTCACTAACGAGTCCACGTTAAATTCACGACACATCACATTCTCAAAGTATAAAGAATATAGACGAGATACTCGCCTCAAGTCCAACGCACGCGGAGAAACGGGAAAGCTCGACTTAATGACCGCTACCGAACACTCCGAAGAACACGATTCAACCGGGAAGCTCGGACCAAGAAGACAACGAACGGGAGGGTTCCACTCGAGTTCTTCACAAGAATTCGACCCTAACAATATATAATCCATAAATCAACAATCATACGAGGAAGGATATTCGTAGAACACCCGAAAACCCCTCTATGACATACTAGGACACCTTCAAGGCGTCGACCAAGACCTCGACCAAAACATCGAATCGATACGATCCAACCATGGAATAATAAAGGAAATGATATAATACATCTAAATATTCATCAATCCATCATAATCCTAAGTTAAATCGGATTAATCGGACGAAAACAACCAAAATACCCAAATTCCCAAAACTAGATTTCTAGGAAATCGACGGTCAGTAGATCGGAGGATGTTATAGGACGGATGATTGATGATATGAACCTCAAAACTTCATGTATTCATCGTCAACAACATCTCTAGATGATTCACACACCCACACCGCCAGACGGAAGAAAAAGAATGAGAAATGGTGAAGAAAACGCGGCCAGCCTTTTATAAGCCGATCGTTACGGGCAGACGTAATCGCCAAGGGTTACGTGCGTAACCGAGTCATCGCCCAAATCGCCGCCCGCTACGTGCGTTACGGGCAGGGCCTTACGTAACGGCCGCCCTTACGTGCGTAACGGCCGAGCACTAACGTCGTTACTCGGCCGAGGATGGCAGCCGAGCACGCCGGCCATGACTCGGCGGGACCAATTCGACGGCCGAACGACCCCGAAACCCGAACCTGAGTACGAATCGAAGATACGATTACGAAGTACTCCCAAAGACGAATCCGAGCACTAAGAGAACACACGATTCCGACCACCCGAAGGCTCGAAATTCGACAACGGAAAGTAATTACCCCAAACTTTGGGAAATTACGAAAATGGCCCAAAACGCCCGAAAATCACGATAAGTGATCGAAACACCAAGCCAAAGCTCGCAACATGAATAATAACATTAAATGAACTTACGAGAAAGTCGAAACAACAGTTTCGGACGAGATTCGCAAGAATCGAACTCAAGTGCGGAAAAGTCGCCAAAAAGTACAGAACTCGACAAAACGATACCGAAACGAACTCGGATGACCAAACACGAAGAACAAAACATTGTCAAAATGTCAAAACGGTCGCAAGCGAGTTCTGGAAACTAGAAAAATGCCAAAAACGAAAAATTACCAAAAAAGAAAATCACGGGTATTACAGTTTTGTCGATGTGTGTTTTGGGTGCGTGCGCTGAGCGTGTGTGTGTTTGTGTGTAGCAAAGAGAAATAAAATAGAGAAACTGAGATGAGTCGTTAGGGAAGATGAGAAAAGGCCGACTCTTCTCAATGTGTATTTTATATCACAAACTTCTCCAAAACTCTAATTTAACCCTCTAATTTATTTTATCCTTCAAATTAATCCCATCATGTTTCTAGTGATTTAGATTCAGACCCTTGACTACTGTTGATCCTTTCAATTACTATTATTATTCACTTTTAATTTAATTTTTAGCCCTATTATAATAATAAATTATTATCATTATTTGTAGATAATAACAAGAACTTACGGGCCTAGAATTGTCGAGTCAAGCATTTCATCATATTCAAGTTCAAGTTCTGCATTTATCCAGGTGTGGGGATTTATTACGCTTTTGTTTATTTTAATTGCTTTATATATTGTCTCGTATGTACACGTGAAATCAGTCAGAAGCACTTAAATGTGCAATCAGTCAGAAGCACTTAAATGTGCAACCAGTCAGAAGCACTTAAATGTGCAATCAGTCAGAAGCACTTAAATGTGCAAATCAGTCAGAAGCACTTAATTGTGCATAAAGCCTTCGGGCTAGCCGACGGGCTTCAGAATTTATCAGTCATGTTATTTATACTTGCTAATATATTTAGTAATTAACGTAGACATATTGCGTACTCTCCACACTGAGCGAGTTGGAAGCTCACCCCACTATTTAACCCATTTCAGGTTGAGGAGCTCGATGTGGCATGCGATTGAGAGTGAGATGATCAAGCCTATGATTAGATGTTTACGTATTTAATATTATTTCTCTCAAACTATGTTTATGAACAAGTGTTCAATTTGTTTTATTTTAACGTCAAATTATGTTTTTATTAAATCGTGACTTGGGATTATTACTTGCGATTATTAAGTTTGTCTTTTTAAAAATGTATTTCCGCTGCAATTTTTTTTTATTTACTCTTCTTAAAATTAGAAGAATTATATTTTAGAAAAGTGGTCGCTACAACTTAAATTCTCTAATTATTAATTTATTTATTTTTATCCCAGTTAATTGCTTCATATTTTATCGTGTTTGGTCTTCTTTCGTGTGTACTCGAATTATCTTTTGATATAAAATATATTTGGCAATCATGGTTGGTAATATAAATTTTGTTCTTCCTCTTCTTTTATATAGATCCTTCTTCTTTTATCTTTTCGACTATTTGATTTTGTCTTATGAAGCTTATTTTTTGAACATTCATTTCTTGTTGCCTTAGATCCAGAGATGTTCCTATTTTTTCTTCCTTTCTATCATAACTCTCGTGAATTTTTTCCACAGCTTCTTTCATGTTTATTGCGATATCTTGTGTCACAGCTTCTTTCCTACTGCAGTTTGTTTTTCTATTGACCGTTTTCTGTATACCAGTCTATTTTGTTGCATGTAAGCTCAGTCTGTAAACATATATCGATACGTTTTGTCTGCTGAAAACAGCATCGTTTTGATATTTTCCGGCGAGCGAAATGTAAATTGGAATGTAAATTGTATAGTTGGCCAAAAATTGGGACGTAATTGAAGAAAATAATTTTTATGAGACCTTTTTAAAAAAGTAAAAGTAACGGGACGTAAAAATTTTTATTCCCCGTTATTCGATAACAAGTTTCAAGTATGAACATACTTCAGTTATATTTTCTAGTGATTTAATAGTCTTCTCATGTTCGCAGTATCGCCAAACATACTGTTGTTGTCGCGCCCAAATATCCTTGTATTACAATTAGTTTTACTATGTACTTGCGAGAAATTATATCTCATCTAATGTTAGTGATTCTGTATTCTTTTAAAATATTCCCAACTCTTTTAAGAAGATTATTGTAATGGATCATCTCCATACTTGTTGCAAATTGTGCTCCCCTATTTGGGTTTTTATGAATGCACACCTTTTTCACAAATCATGCGATGTTTTTGCTTCTTTTTTAACTTTGTCCAAAAGTCGTGTGAAATAGAAGTATGGATGTCAAGACTGCATTCTTGCACGACAGTTTTGATAAGGAAATCTCTATGCACCAACCAGAGGGATTCATTATTGATGGAGAGGGGCACTTAGTATATGGCTTTCAACAACATTTTTTTTGATGCTACAAGCAAAAGTGTAGCCTTAGATGTCTTAAAATTGGTCAAATTTGATTTAAGGCTACATATTTTTCTAATGTTATTATTGATATAAATTAGTGTTATCATAGACTGAATTGAATATCTACGCTAACATAAAATTTGGTGTAGCCGTTGCTATTTAAAAAAAGTGTAACTAAACACTAAAATAAATAGGTGTACTTGCTAAAATATTTTAGGTGGTCTAAATAAATTATTTTTAATTTTAGCGGGTCAACATACTCACAGTAATCAATACTCACTCAACACACTTTCTCTAAAGTAAAAATACAAACTCTCTCAACACACTTTCTCTCTAAAACACACTTTCTACTAGGGGTGTTCAAAAATTTCCGATACCCGATATCCAAAATTCGAATATCCGTTTTTTCGGATTCGGATTCGAATAGTATTTTCCAAAAAATTCGGATACTTCGGATATCCGAATTCGAAATATGTTATGCATCTATTACTTTTAGTCTTTTATCGTTTATCACTTTACCACTTTAATCATTTTTTTTTTATTTTCACCACTTTATCCAAAGAGCTAAAGGGCAAACGAGTCGGATGGCATCATGTGTGCCAAACTTTGTGTGCCACATCCAAAACCATGTAGTTTTAACTCTTTAGAGCATCTCCAACCATTTAAAGTAAATCCAAACCTGTTTTACGGTATATGTCCCATCAAACAGTAATTTTACTCCAACCATTTACACCAAACTCAAACCCAAAAGAATATTCCCGATATATTTTTTCTTACACAATTTTTTATACCTTTTCATTTATATCTATATATTTCTTTTAAATTATAGATGGCCCATACAATACTTTTCAATAACTAATTTCACATAAATATAAAAATTGTTCGGATTTTTAATATAAAAAAATAAATTTTATTAAATAAGATCAACATTCCATAATTAATTTCAAGCTTATCCTTAACTAAATTAAATAAGATCAATATTCCACAATTAATATAATAAAATTACATTAACACATTTAATCAAATTAATATTTCACATATTTCAAAAAAATTAACATTCCATTAAGAAAATTAAGCCCCATTTCAGATTACCTCAAAACAAAAATTTATTAAAATTAAGTGAAATTAAGTCTAAATAAAATTAATTAAGGAGGGCACTTTATTAAATTAAATCAATCAAAACAAGGCCATTTTAATATTTTTTAAAATTTAAAATTAATATTTTTTTTACGATTTCAACAGTATTAATTTATAGAGATTCTATCGTAGTAGATTTGAGTAATCAAGTCTCACAATTGAATTGCAATTTTATTGTGAACTTCTAAAAGTCTATATTAGAGACTTGAACGGATTTAACGGATGTTTGTAGGTGAATCAATGTTCCACATATTTGCTTTCTTTTTTCTTTTTCAAACATTTCAAAATTTTGGATTCACTGTCAGCAAAAGGCTGAAAATAGAATTAGACTAAAATAATAAAAATACAAAAAGTATATTTCAGACTAGTTAGAATCTCAGGGCTTGCGTGTGAGCCGGTTTAAGACCGAGTATCTCTGGTGTAACTTTAGTGGTGAGGCCAACGAGGAAGATGTAGAGGTAATGATTGCGGATCAGATCGTTCCCCGTACGGATAAGTTCAAGTATTTAGGTTCGATCATTCAGAAGGAAGGTGAGTGTGAAGATGATGTCACTCATCGCATCAATGCGAGGTGGCTAAGGTGGAGATCAGCGACAGGGGTCCTGTGCGACAAGAAAGTCCCTCTAAAGTTGTAGGGTTAATTCTATAGAGCGGCAATTCGACCTGCAATGTTGTATGGCTCTGAATGTTGGGCGATGAAGAAGTCGCTTGAGAGCAAGTTGGAAGCGGCTGAAATGAGAATGTTACGCTGGTCGTGTGGTCACACAATGTTAGATAGAATCTCGAACGGGTCTTCAGGAACGCGCTAGAAGTGGTGCCCATTTCAGCGAAAGTTAGGGAAGGGAGACTGAGATGGTTTGGCCACGTCCGCAGGAGGCAGGCTTCTGCTCCGGTGAGGAGGGTCGAGAGTTTAGTAGTTGTCGGGGAGAGGAGGAGAGGCAGACCGAGGAGGATGTGGGATGAGCAGCTGAGATTAGATTTGAAGGACTTAAACCTTTCCGATACCATGACTATTGATAGGTGCGCTTGGAGACGCCAGATCAAAGTTGTGGATTCTTTAGTTGGGAGTGGTGCTGTAGTTGAAGCCTCAGGGTTGGGTTGTCTAGGTTAGCTTTGACCTAGAGCATTGCATTTTTACATTTATTGTATATTTTATCATTTTGTCTTTTGCGTGTGGTGTATTTTTGACAGTGAGCTGTGCGCGCGGAGTCAACCTCTCTTCTGTTTGAGCAGCGTTCATCGGGAGTGAAGTAGCCAAATTGTTCTTAGGTAAGTCCCATGTGGATTAAGCCATGGGCTGAGGTATGTTTCCCTTTGTATTTTTCACTCAATATGTTGTTGTGCACTAAGCCGAGGGTCTTCACGGAAACAGCCTCCCTACCGTAATAAGTAGGGGCATGGTCTGCGTACATCTTACCCTCCCCAACCCTGCTCTGAGCTGGATATACTGGGTATGTTTGGTTTGGTTTGGTTTTTATCTTAGAACTCTCTCGCGTCTCTCTCTATTTCTCACTGACCGCCGACTGCCTCTCTCTCTCTCTATCTCTCTCTCTCTCTCTCTCTTGATATCTCTATTTCTTGCGATACCTCTATCAAACACACAGAAGAATCAACACATACACACTACACACACTCAAAAACACGCACACACAAAAAAAAATTCAGCTCACACACACACACAATACACCGCTCAGACCACGGGAGGACGAAAAGAGAGGGAAGGGAAGGCGGCGACGCTGGGGTCGGCGGATGAAGCGGCGCGGCTAGTAGATAAGTGGCGGTACTGGTTCGATTTGGGATGAATAGGTCTAATTAGTTTCTGCCATTTTACTGCAAATTTTTGGAATTTCATCCTAGCCCAATTGAAATTAATTATTAATATATTAAAACAACCCTAAATCTATCATCTTCTCCATCATACAGACACGCCGCTATCAACTTCTCCATCTTCTCTGCAACTTTTTTTCTTTCTTTCGATCCAACACTTCAAATCTTCCACAAAGCCTCCGAAATTTGAAGGAGTGGAATGGAATATTCAAGAATTTATGCATTTTGAACAGTAAAAACGCAAATCCCTGCGTTCCGGTTTATCTTTGATATTCAGGTATGGTTGACTCCCTTCATCCCCCGTGCTCTAGTTTATCAAAAGGATTAATGACTTTTGTGCTATAAAATCATATTTTTAGTTACTTTCTATGTTTTAGGACCAAAGTCATGGATAGTGGATGCACATCTTCTCGTTGTTTGGATTTTGAAAACGTTGATGAAGGATATCAGGTTTAGAAATATATTGGCTGCTGTTTATACTTGGTATTTAATGTCTACTTCTAGGATATCAGGTTCAGAAATATGTATGTTAATTTGCCTTCTATAATGCAGTCTCTTATCACTGCAGGATCTGGAAGTAACTTCGACTGTGAAAGAAGACGCCTTCTTGAAGCGAATATCAGTTGCCCTGCAATCTCAGAGCTACGGTAAATGACACTGTTTCTTCTTAGCTCTATGACGTATTTCTTCTTAGCTCTAAGGATTTTGGTTGGTTAGCTTAATTTTCGTGTATTTCAAGGAATTTGGAGAAGCATGATCGCCCTGGCACTTCAAACTTGTTTGAGTATTCCTGCTACTTTATAAGACCAACTGGAACAAGGAAGGGAAACTGCAAGAAACGAAAATTGCTGGCTGATAAGACAGCAGTATGTTGCAAACTTCACCCAGATAAGATTTATTTTTGCATTAGACTTTGTATAGTTTCTGCCTCTTACTGTAAACACTTTGGTGGTTCAGGCTGCTTTCATTTTCCGCTAGCTTTAAATTCAACTGAAGTTAACAAAAAAATTACTTTGGCTAGATGGACTCCACTTATGACCTTCAATTTAATGAAGGTCCTTGGATTTTAGCATGCATCAGTGTAGCATGGGATTTACACTTTGATTCAGGGATATAAAATGGGTTTTTACTTTTGGATTCTTGTTAGGCTCGTGAATATTCCATATGTTTCTGGCCTTGCCTCTTGTCGTGGTGAGTCATACAAATAATTTCAATACACTTATTCTAGCTTGACTAGTCATTGATTTTTTTTCTTTATGCTAGATAGATATATTTCTTTCTTTGTGTTAAGGTTGCGACATGAAGGGCAAACTTTGACATTTTTTTAATGAATTTATAGTATTAACTAATTTTAGACAGTTCATTGACACTATAATTTTCATGCTACTGACCCCAACGTAGTTGGGATTAAGGTGAAATTGATGGTGATGATGATGATGATGATGGATTATTGCAACAAGCCTTCAACCTTTTTTTTTTTTTTTTACTTTTTGATATCATAAAAAGATGTTAAAAAAGTAGAAGTAAGATAACTTTGTCTTGGTCATTACCATTTTGTACAGATAACTTATTTGGACATAAGATTCTTCAAAAATTATCTTTTATTGCTTCATAAAGTGATTGCTTTTAGTTACATTGTCTAAAAGGGAATTTTGGTGTATAGAATTACATTGATCCTCGTGTTAATTGGGGGATATATTATTTTCCTCCTGAGATTGTCGGTCTCCTTTTAAAGTGGAACATTGATCATATTGATTATGGTTTTACATTCATTTGTTTATTTCTTCATATGGTATCTTGATGGTATATGGTATCTTGATGGTGCAGATTATGGAAAATCATATTACGACGTTGTTAAAAGTGCGGAGCACGTAGTCGAGAATTTCAAATCAGATCAGATTTTAGAGCCTTCTAATTTCAAATATAGGATTGCACTCGAAAAGCAGGTCAACTGGGGGGAATCCCACGAACCGGTGTTATTGCAGAGTTTTAAAAAGGTCGTATATTTTTCTCGACAAATAGTCTTCAAAAAAAAATTCTTTTGGATTTCACTTATTTTTTGTAACTAAACTTCTGTGAGGTCTACATTTGTTTTGGTAATTTTGTTCGTTGCAGCTGACTTGACTTTAACTATGTTGCATCTGCCGAGTCTTGCTGCAAGGTGACCACCAAGCTATACTTGATTTTCTTGTAAAGGTAAGATTAATTTAAAGTATATCATGAATCATATTTTTGTTACTGTATACTTCCTGTTGTTTGCGTTTGCTGGATATTCCCTTTATGTAGATGTATTTGTTTCCTCCCCCTCTCTCCCTCCCTCCGTCTCTCTCTCTCTCTCTCAGAAAAAGGAACCAAAGTTGAAGTCTTTAGCATCACCATCTGTTCAAGTTGCTGATCAGTACGTGGCGGACCTAACTACTGAGATCAGGGCTCAATTTCAACAAGAGATTGATGAAAAACTTGACAAAAAAGTTCGAGAAATGATGAAAATGTCGGTTGAGAAGAATCCAGATTTGAACTTAAAGATTGATGACTCTCAGAAGTCAGGCGAGGAGTCCTATGGGGATTACAATGTCACTCCTTGACTGATTTCATCATTTTATTTATGCTAGCTAAGTGACTCAAGTAGTTTTGTTATATATATGGATTGCGATGGTAACTTGTTCTTAGCTATTAAATAGTACTTAAGCTAATTGTTGAATGATATTTTGAGTTAGATCTTGGATGTTGGGTTATGTAAGTGCATTTGCTTGTTTGGTTATGGATTGAATATTTGGCAGTCATGTATTTTGGATATTGGTATGGTTGGCAGTGTTTTAATGGTATTGACTGTTTTATGGTAATATCTATTTTCCAATATAACATGTTGTTGCTTTTTACCACGAAAAATCTTGGTAAAAACTTGTAAAAATGTAGCCATAGACTCTAATTTATAATTCTTTATGTTGGCAAAATATAAAAATTGTGTTGGCAATAGTTAGAACTGTTCATATATAAGTGTAGCCATAATGTTAAAATTGTTGGTAAAGATGTCAAAGTGTTTCACAATTTAATGTTACATTAGACCTCATGAGTGTTAGTATAAGTCTACAGCTACACAAATATTTGTGTCACTAAATATATAAATGTGTGGCCCTAAGTCTACAGCAACACAAAATCTAATGTAGGCACAGAGAAGAAAAGTGTTGGCATAGGGGTCACTGTTACACTTTTTTCACATGTTACCAAAAACAAAAAAAGTGTTACCTTGGACCCCTATGGTTGTGGCCGTTTTTGTAACACATTCAAATTTGGTCAAAGTGTAGCCGTAGCCTGTTTTTTTGCTTTCAACAACACTTTTTGGACTTTTGAACACAGTTTTCCAGGTGTTGCTGAAACTCATGTATGGTGTAGTAAAAGATCAATTTGTGGACTTAAGCAAGTATTCAGATCTTGTCATACGCGGTTTGATGATATTATCCAGTCATGTGGATTCATTCTGTAAGGAATATGCCCTCGAATGCCGCTCAGAGAATGAGAGAGTGGGAACATTGTATTGTAATTATGAAAATCAGATTGAATAGGACATTTATTATTGCTATAATACTGTATATCATTGGCATCACGATTTGTTATATAGATTAATAGTCCTTGCATTTGAGAGCAGATATTCCACTCCTTATGAAGATAAGGAGATAGACACTGGAAGTTTTCAGGGCTCGAATGCTTAATTGGTTCGCAAGTCGACAAAACGTAACTGGGCATTAAGTTTAGGCAAGACTTGTATAACGTGTATTGTGACATGTAGAGTGTATGTCTTCAGTAAGGGTTAATGGGAGCACACATTATAGGTATGTTAATGGGATTAGTCCTTCATGTTGGTGAGCTAGCTTATAAATAGTGCACTCTTGCATTTGCATTCCACACTGGCAAACACCCTTAGTATTAGGGGTGTTCAAAAATATCCGATATCCGATCCGAAAATCCGAAGTTCCGGATATCTGAAATTCGGATATTCGAAACTTCGGATTCGGATAACGGATAGTACTTTTAAAAAAAATCGGATATTCGGATATCCGAAATATCAAAAATATATATTTTTTTTAAAAAAAATTTATTTCTTATACATAATTCAAAATAGTAACACTTAAATACTTAACCCATTTAAAAAATATTTTATTTTTAGAGAATCATAGAGAATTGGAGACGTTTTGAATTTCGATTATATAAATATTTCGACAATGTTCAAATTAGATGTGTTATTTTTATGGTTTGAACTTTTGAGTGGATTTTAAATTGTCATTTACTTATGATAATTTTTTGTTTTAACTTTATATTTAACAAGACATACAGAACCCGTGCTACGCACGGGCTAAAAATCTAATTGTTAATCATGTATTCTTTCTATATATTGCGAGTGTATACTTAAATTGTTTAGTATGTTGTATGAAATGTTTTAACTTTCGTGTATAAAAATTTAAAAGTGTTTGATGTTGTTTTGGTTTTGTGGTGTTGTATTTTATATATGGAGTTTTGATTATTAAGTTGTGATGGCTTTGTTTCTTTTGGTCTATTACTTATTTGCATGATAAAAAAAATGGTTTTATTTCTTTTGGTCTATTACTTAGCCCTACAATACTTGTCCATTAGATGGTTTTTGCATGGTAATATGAAGCACACGGGGTCTATCTAATTGGTTATAGTTTAACGTGCGTTAAATATTTTCTATATTAAGTTTGTAAGTTAAATTTTGTGTAATAATGTATATATAATAATGCCACATAAACTGTATAAAAATCGTTACAAACCTTTTTAGCTTCATCTCATTTTATTGTACAACTAATTTCATTGAAAATTAACATTGAAGTCTAACTAATATTAATAAATTTATCAATAAACTCAATTCTAAATAGCCAACTAAATGAATATTAATTAACACACTATTAATAATTCCTAAAACCTTTGGACTCCACTATTATGTCTTACACTTAATTTTTTTAATTTACAAATGGGTTTGAGCAAAAATTATGTACTTTTTCTTTTATATTCATTATTCAAGTTGCATGTTTACATAAACTAATCATGCTAAAAAGTATAATTTAACCATTTAAATTTTTGTTGTTGTCTTTTTTTTAATTATAAAATGTGTGTAAAGGTTTAAATAAGGTGTTGCGATGCACACAGTTTGTATAAGATTGTTCCTTTCATAATTTTCAGTGCAAACCGTTGAAGTAAATCTAATGGTGCATCTGATTGAAACATGCATCGCAATTCTTAGTCAAAAAGTTCTAAAAATATGTTGAGTTTACCTCGAATGTAACATAACCGTTAAGTGTTATGCCCCGGACCGACTTGATCAATCACGTAGCGTGATAGTTTGATTTCCACAAATACTCGATAAATATAAACTTAAACAACCCAAAACGAAAATCAAACACATACGACTCTATAAAAACAGTCATATCTTGAATTCTCAAAATAAGTGTCAATATTATAATAAATTTACATTATTAGTTAATTTCTTCAACAAAACAATAACCATGTCAATCTCCTCCTCCCTTCCACATGTCTTGATCAAGATATGCATCCAGGAAAAATTATGGACATCATATCCAATCTTCCTCATCCCCTTTGATCGAAACCCTAAAGTATTCTTTTATCAACAACATGCTACAAACACAGTCATACACATGGTGAATCCAATGCAAACCATGCAAGATGACTTAGATGACTTTAACTGGACTTTTAGCAAGATGTGTAAATCACCAAGATGTATAACAGTCACTATGGTAATGAGAAAGTCTACCCCTATTAGATCATTAGGTGACATCCATATATAAGATAGCAAATGCATCATGAATATAAAAGTCAAGCTAAAGCATCTCCATCAAAATAGATCAAGCTTAGTTTTTATAGAATATGAGTGCAAATGAACCTCAAGGCCTAAACCTCCTGTTTCTCCAAGGACCTTTGACTTAGCGTTGGAGCATACTTTCACACCGTCCTCAAAAATACTGATCAGATAGAAAAGAGACTTACGTGGTGTGTGGTCCTTCGGCAGGGAAGATCATAGGACCCTTGATCCCTCCACATTAGTCGTGTCCAATAACAATAATCTGCTCTACCTGTACCCATTAAAATTATTTCAGTTTATTTGAACTTGCTCAGTTTCGGGCACATTTTATTGTTAATGAGTCAAATGAGGGAGTGATATATTGGTGGTAATATAAATGAATAGAAACTGATGTGATAGCGGTGATAAATTGAATTAAACAATAGTTTATGTGATATATTAAACTTAACATTTTGATAATAACATGCAAGGGCAAAACCTCAGATATGTCAAGGATATATTATTTTTTTGTCAGAACTTTGACACATATTTTGCCATACTCAACATGGACCACAATTCTATTTCAATAGTAAGCTAACCCAATAGTCAAACAATAAATACATCACAAAAAGTCATTTTACCTTCATATACTGCAATTCAAGTTCTTTAACTCCAACATTTTCTAACTTCGCAATCACCTTCCTCAAACTTCCCGTAACGAATATCCATCATAAGATGTTATATTTGTGATATCGATTACAGGATTAGTTCTTGACCGAATCGGCACATGGGCCGCTTAATCGCATTTGACTTTCAAATTCCTTGCAACTATTAACTATTGTACCACATTGACACACAACACCTGTACGACAGTGACATGAAACAGCCATAACATAACTACCTTAATTTGCGTAACGTGGGCTAGAAGCTTAAAAACTTGATGAACTCATACCCACTGTTGTAACACTATTGCAGCTTTAAAACACGGAGAACCATCATAACCTACGGACCTTAAAACTTTCAAAATGTTAAAGCTTTTTGTACGTGAATATTAGCTTATGATGTGAGTCGGATTTGATAACATTGCAACCGATTTAAATTTTTAAGTATAACAATGCAAATTTATAGTTTGCTTGGAAATATAAAAATGAATAACCATTCAATAGTGTTTTGGTTATAAGTTGTAGACAATATGTTAATGAGAAAAGGTATATACTAATTTTTTAAGCAATATTTACAATATATGCGAATCATGGGTACCAAACCTAATTTCCAAAAAGAAAACCACCTTCTTCATCAGCCGCGATCTCAACCATCTGTAATGAACTCTTTTCATTACTTTAAATAGAATTTTTTGCAATTAAAATGTATTTAGCATCAGGTTGTACCATATGATTAAAGGACACTTAACAAAACCCTCTAGAGAGCAGATTAGCAGTTTGACTACTTTTCTTTAGCCTATGGACCCAATCATTTATTCTAGGAGAAACCTTAGAAATTACAAAAGATCATGTGAACACAAATATTATAGCTTATTTTGTTCCTTAACTGATGTATACCGTAAGTTAAAATACCTTCCGGGCATCATTTCAAGTCTTGAACACGTGCTAATGAAGGTTTGGAGAGATCAAGTCTGGTGGTCGATGCTTCTTCAAATGGGGCTGACTGACCCATTGATCTGCAATGTCAGAGCAACTAATATAAACAATTGAAACATGACCTAAGAACTATTTGTATACATGCAAGTCCATGATACCTTGTAAGAACCTACCAATGGGCTGATCATGCTCCTCATGGTTATAGAAGAAAATCATTTTTTGAAGTTCTTATCAGAAATAGTGTACCATTATTGATGGCAACTTGGTATATTAAAGTAACATATCTGAATCGGATACATGACATAGTTGCGTTCAGGTTGGTGTAGTTTATGTTGTTATTTAAATCATGTCTCGATGTAGTTTATGTTGCTATGGCTATGTAAGCACACTCATGGCCTCATGGGGTGTCATCTCAGCATCTCAGGTGATAAAGAAGAGAAAAGAAAGATATGATTACAATGTCATCAATAAAGAATCTCTTAGTCCATCAGAATAGCAACAGAACAGCAGTTGGGTGAACCCTTGTCTCTAATGCTCGAGGATCATTTTCGGCTCATTATCTTCCAGTGTGAACCAACTACAAAAAGTCACCCATTATCAAAAGTTGAGTTATAAAGTTAAAATACGTATACTAAAAGAAGAAAAAAGTGTAACCTGAACCTCCAAATTCAAACATGTCAGTCTATCTTGGGTGCTTACGATTCAACAAACATGATACGGGCATCCTTCAACGCACCATAGCCGTCTACATCAACTACACATAATTTATTAACTTCATTATCTCATCCAGAGAACCATTCCAAACACCAAACGAAAGATATTCAATTTCAGACATGCAAATAAGATTAAGTGGTGTGTAAAATATGGATTATGGAACCAACGCAAATCCAAACTTAAAATCCCATAACAAACACTATACTTGCTGCAAGCAGTCTAAACAGAAATCTCCAGTTAAATAAAAAACCCTAAATTCTTGTGAATAAAAACAATAATCCCGAGATTAGGGTTTATAAACTTACAAAATAAATTAGGGATCTCAGTATTGTGAAGTCTTATTGTTTGAATCCTTAAATCCAACGATGGCAATGAATCACATCTATCATAAATCATAAAACTTTCAAAGAACAAAGAATACGTAGCAGTAGCAAAAAATCATTAAAAGCAATAAGCAGAAAAGATAACATATTAAATCAGAGAGATACTTACATGTTTCTTAATCGGAATTTTTTTTCATGAATATAAATGCAGGGTGGTTTTTTTCTGGATCGGTGGACTTCTTAGGGTTGATTAAAAAAATAGAGACTCTTCATTTTGCAGGTGGTTTTTACGGATCGGTGGACTTCTTAGGGTTGACTAAAAAAATAGAGACTCTTCATTTTGCATAATCATACCTGCAGTTAATCCTTCAGAACAATAAACGATGACTCTTTGCATACTCAACGATTTTAATTCTAAAAGTTCTGCATTGATAGACAGGTAAGGCATTGATAAGCAGGAATTAACTCACGATGAATACTAAATGACTCCAACTTGTTTCTAACTCTAAAACCTCTATCATCATTATTCCACCTTAAATTATAGGACTGAATCTTATAGTATTATAGATTGTTGTAAACAGGAAAAAATATTAAATATTTTGGATATGTTCGGATATCCGAAATTTGGATATCCGATATTTCGGATACGGATATCAAAATCTAATATCCGAAATTTCGGATATCCGAATGTTCGGATATCCAAAAGTCCGGATATCCAATTTTGAACACCCCTACTTAGCATCCATCTCTTGCATACATATCATTTGTTGTATCGAAGCTCTGCCCTCGCCTCGTTCCAGTTCGTCGGAGTGGGTTTGTGTTGCTACTACCTTCAAGACGAAGTCGTTTTATCTTTAGAGACGACACGCCTAAACCGAGAGCACTACCGGGGCGTATCTCGTCTTGCAGAAAGAGGCATTCCTCGACTCGGATATTAGTTTTATACGGGTTTTTTTTGGTTTCATTGTAATTTCAATTAAGTGTTATTTTCCGTGTACTCTCATCTTCTTCATTTTTTCAATGTAATCGCCCGGCAAGCATTGTACTCTTATTTCCAACAAGAAACAACGTGTATATTCATATATGCTCCAAACAAGAAACTTTTGTTTTCGGATCCTCGGCCCATTCTTGCTCTTGACGGCCGTGTTCGGCTTGACCCACTTTGTGACCCGGCCAAGTTCTGTCGGCTGACCCGATTTCAATTAATTTTTTTAGCCCACTCGCGAAGTAAGGCACACGAACTCGGACTTATTATTTGCTTCGTGTACGAATTTGTGTGTTTTATGTGATTTATTAGCATAATATGGTTAATCATATTTAATTTAATTATGTTCAATTAAATCAAATAAATTAATGAACCACTTGAATTTATATTATTTAATTAATATTCTTAGATTAATAACTTATTGTTATTGCGCCATAAGATACCTTTTGACTGCATAATGTGTATCTAGTTATATCACATAGGAATTCTCTGTTTATATATATAATTTATATATATATATATATATATAAAATTTGCATGTATATATAGATATAACATGCAATTAGACACATTCCTAGTCTAGTTTAAATGCTTAATTTCTACTGCCTACAAAGTACCATGATAGCGAAACTTCGTGTGTATTCATATATCGCATCGAAACCATGACCATATCTTGGTTCTAAACAAAATAATCCCAATATTGAATAATTTATTATGGATGAACTCATGATTATGTGAAACGTATTCGCTTCCTTCTCTTGTTTACGAATATGGCTAATCCAACTCGTCCGAAATTCAGCATCTTGGACTCAGAAGGATTTGAGTGCCATAGATGAGATTTTGATATTAAGACGTTAGCACTGCACTTTCTGTTCATACAGACGACGAACCGTTTTAGAAGGTGAAAGAAATCGCTCTAATGTTTTTTGGTGAAATCTAGACCCCAACTTATGGTAGGAATACCGTATTTACCGCCATAGCTTGCTGAGACCGGAGATAGGGTCTACCAACACTATGCCATAAATGGCCTTCAGCAACACCCAAAAAAGTGTGCTCAAAGGGGTAAAAAGTGTTGCTGAAAGCAAAAAAACATGCTACGGTAACACTTTTTTGAAATTTGGTGGTGTTACAAAAACGGCCGCTACCATAGGGGTCTATGCCAACACTTTTAACTTTATGGTAACACAGGGAAAATGTGTTGCTACAGACCCCAATGCCTACACTTTTTACCTCTGTAGCAACACCAATAAAATCACATCGTAGACCAATGGCAACACCAATATCTCTGTAGCAACACCCATAAACGTGTTACTGTAGACCAATGGCAACACCACTAATCCCTACTGTAACACCAGCTGCTGAAACACATTTTTGTTTTGGCAACACCCTTTTCCATTATTGTAATATTTATTTTGTGAATACTTTTTTGTTCTGGTAATAGTTTAAACCATAATAAAACCATTCAAATAAACCATAATCAAATAACCTGTTAAAGTTTTACATAAGCAAGGCTTTTCAAGCCATCCAAATAAACCAAGACATCATCATCATTCGACATAAATAAACCAGTCAAAAGCTAACTTAAGTTCCATATAATAACTAACTTAGTACCATCTAACTTCAGTATCACCGCATTAATACCATCACAATCCGAAAACAATGCGAAAGATAACGTAAATACTAAGAAAGACTTAAATTCGGATTCTGGACAGCCATTTTTTTCATCATCTCTCGAAATTTTTGGTCATGTTTCTCATCCATCTCTTGTTGAAGTTGAGCCCGAATCTTTGCAGTTAAGTCTGACATTCACTGATCTGGAACGGACGTTGCACATAATGTTGAAGAAGACTTCGACGCGACTGAGATGCTGGCGATCAATTAGTCACTTTCAGCAAACTTCAGAGATATAGCGAATTAGCAAACATTATACCACGACGAAGGCTTTCTCTACCTGCTGCAAACTTGTCCTCTAAGCCAACTTCTCCAACCGCATGTGTGGCAGCTTTCAACTGGGAATTCAGGAGACGGAAAATGTCATCATTTTGCACACTAGTAGAAAATAAATAATGGATTTATATATGATTTGTTTAGGTATGAAGAAAAATAAATTTTTTGTAGAATTCTTGATAAGTATGGACTTGACAAGCGACACGGGGCACGACACAGACATGGGATTCGCAATTTTTCAAAATACAGGACACACGACGTAGAGGCCGTTTTTATATTGATAACTTTACACACACACACAAGTTCTTCCTCCATAACTGTAACCTCCAGTACTTCCTCCTTTTTTTCTCTAGAACAAGATAGAAAACAGCCTCATGTGAAAAAGAAATACAACCCAGCGTGTCCAGACGTGTCCTGAAGTGTCGCCGTAGAAAGGGGGGGGGGGGGGCTTCCAACCAAAAAATAAAAATAAAATTCTGACACTTTCCGACATGCGGGTCAGAACGAGTCGGGCCTATGCGGCTCGTGTCGGACGGGGTACATGGCTCCGGGCTTATAATACAAAGATACAATTTACGTATCTCGGAGAAGAAGGCAATCAACAAGGTTGAACCCAAAAATACTAATAATAACCCAATTGCGCTACAAATGGTACAAGGATAAAGTTTGTTCTTCCCTTACTTCAATTATTGAGCGCATATATATATATATATATTCTATTACGTTAAGACTTAATTTTAAAAGTTGATTAAATTCATAGAACATTTTATGTGCATTATTTCTAGCTTCTGAATAGTAGTAAAGGATTACCTGGTTTAAAAACTCATCTAGTCTTCTAGATAGCCGTATGACGCTACCTTCAAAAATGTCGGTCATTTGGATAACTTCTGCAAAAGTTGCCCCCTAGAAAACAAAATGAAGGCGCGTGAATTAAATAGAAGATCAACAACAAAACAACACTATCTGCATTCTCAAGACAAATGGAACTTATCTCAAGCAAATCAACCCACCATCGAATTATATTTTATATATAATATTATATATATATATATATATGTGTGTGTGTGTGTGTAAAATATCAGAAACTCTTTCTGAACTCATCCTTCAAAATCGAAAAAGTCTTGACATCAATGATTAACCTTTGACCAACAGTAAATCACATCCATCAAGTATGGTCTAACTAATGCCTCAACATATTCATCCACATTTACTTCTAGTTTACACTCGCGTTGTATCTGCAGCAAAGTAAAATCTTCCAGTTGTCATTTTACAGTACTTGAAAATATTTCCTTCAAGGGGAGCTAATTCCTAATGCGGAAACAAATCAGCGAAAATGGAAACAAGATTAAAAAGCTCGAAAAAAACCTCTGCTATCATTCTAGCACTGTCTTGAAGCTGTTGCAAGGGTATAGCAAGTTCAACTCTTAAATGTATCTATTCGCCTGATCTGTCTCCAGGAATAAAGCAACTTGCTAGAGCTGCAATTTGATGATGATCGAGATCATTGAAGGTACCTGTTTGATTGAAATATTAGAATACCAGACCAAGATGTTATTGTAAAAAGGGGGGGGGGGGGCTTCCAGTTAAATTTAACATAGTACATCATCAGATTCTTCACATAACCATGGTCCCATAGGCACAGACAAAATGAACACAATAAACACAGCATACTTAAACATCACCAAGTTAACGAACTATATTATCCGAGCTATTTACATTATCAGTGTAACAATATAATCTACATTTTAGAAAGGATTGTGTTATTAACCCTTTTTTGCTAATAACACACCATGCATGACCTTTTCTATTTTCAAATCATTTTTTAATTAAAAAATAATAAAATAGACTTATAAATATGATTAGAAAAAAAAAATGAGCTAGGGGTGTGTTGTTAACAAAAAGGGGTGTGTTAATAACACAACCCTTTAGAAAATGTAAGGAATTTTCAGTAGAATAATGCACATAAATGTGAAAGATGACTGAGTGAAATGGACTATCTGCTAATGAGCATGTTAATTAACGTACGTAAAGAGTACCTGTTTCCTATATGGGCCTCTAAAAAAATGACTAGCATAAATTTTGAAAAGTCACTTATAAAAGGCTCACCATTGAACATCAATTCCGTGACCAGTAGCTCATCCCGGTATCTATCGTGCAGTTGCTCGTCCCTTCAACTGAACAACGCCATCACCATCAATATGACCGAGTTTTTTCAGAACCCGAGAGCGATTTTTAAGTTCTTCACGAAATTTTTGAAGCTGGAAATAAATGAGATTTGGATACGGTTAGAAACACAATCTGCCTTTAAATTTTGTCCTGATACACGTGATAATCAGGAGGTAGAATTCTGTATAAAACCACAGACCAGAATAAAATGATGAGAAAGATGTGCAAAACCACAGAAGGTCTAAATATCAGTAACAGGCCAAAACAGGAAATGCGGTAATCCACAAAAAATATCCCCAAAGTAGACCAAGCGTGAAATCGTGACTTGCGGGTAGGGTCCTTGTATCCGTCAACAAGTTCGATACACAAACTCCTTCAACCTGTAACACCCCCAGATCAAACCGGGAATACTACATGCCGCAGACCCTCTCCGTGAGGATCCACCAGGCTAGACATCAAAACAACACATTACAATACATACCGACGAATCAAAATAACGGACCAATAGACCGATTTGGTCTTTCGTCACAGACTTACAAATCAAAATACATAAACTCATCGAGACTCATACCCACACAAGGGTAAAATACTTGCAACAACGAACAATAAGACAGCGGAAAACACAATACAATGGACTCCGACTAACTGAACCCAAAACTGGCCTTCGTGTGATTAGTATCATTCGTCTTTCATCATCCCTCGTGTCGATCCTGTGTCTTGCTCCCGAAAACCTGCATGTACCTGGACACAATACAGATATCCACCCCCCGATTACTCGGGGGTTAGCAAAACTCCACTATTTCGCTAGTGCAAGTATAAAGTGCAAATACGAGCCATACACAACACATTCCGAGAATATAACGAAAGACTTCCCGAGATATATTTAGTTAAAAATAGTTCAAGTCCTGAAAGCAGAAACGAAGCAAGTAAGCATTTTGAAAACATTTCCAAATCTCGGGAGTTTTGAAAACATCAAAAATTAAAAATGTTCTTAATTCCTCGAAAGCCATTTAGGGTCACAGCCCCAAAGTTCATTTTTCAAAATACAAATCCGTTTAACAAAACACGGGGTCCACGACCCAACCATTCCGGTCACAAAACACAGGGTCCACGACCCGATCATCCACTTCAATTCACTTACAAGGACACATTACACATAACACATTAATCCTATGCCATTCTAGCCAAGCACCAAGACTCGAAATATAATGTCTCTCGACCCCGAGCACAAAGCATTGTGATACTCCGGACAATATCACAATTAACGAAAACATCAACGTCATCCTCAAGATGAAAACCACAACTGGTAACCCGCGGCCGTACCCCTTAGTATCGACCCCCAGACATCCCGTCGGACACTCCGGGTGGGAAACCACTTTCGCGGCCGTACCCCTTAGTATCTACCCCCAGACATCCCGTCGGACACTCCGGGTGGAAGTTCATCCACACACGCACCCAAGTCCACTTCCGTGGCCGTACCCCTTAGTATCGACCCCCAGACATCCCGTCGGACACTCCGGGTGGAAGGAACAACACACACACTGTAACACCCCCAAGATATTCGAGGTGTATTACAGCGCCGTGGACCCCTACATGGGACCCACCAGGCTAACACAAGAAAACACCCCTCGACTAACCATCTCGGTTAACAAGGAAACAATTGTTAACAACAAGAACATAAAACAACACGTCCGGTACAACCGGCATAATAAACATCAACCGACAATACGGTAACTCCAACGAAGTCCAAACACAATTCGAAAGGAAAAGCCTAAGTACTCGCGAGTACAATCTATAAGTTTACAATTTGGAAACATCCACATCAAAAGAGACAGTAGGAAATAACAAGACTCAAATTGCACATGTCAACAACCTTGGCCGACATCCTCGTACCATCCCAGCGCCCGCTCGTCTGGATGAACATAACCTGAAATCCATAACAAGAATTTCCCCGACAACGGGTCCCCAAAGGGGTTAGCAATTACGCTAGTACAAGTATTCAAGGCAAACCAATCGCTTACACATTTCATAGTACATGCACCAATATCATTTTCAAAAGTCAAAACCAGACATGTCTTTTCCGGAAACAAACAAATAAACAATTTGCCTTGAGAACAGCGGCAAAGATACATTCTCACTCGAGGCCTCATAGGGACCCTACCGAGTTGGATACAATTACAGAAAAACAAAATTACGCACACGCTATGCCGTGAGAACAAGGCGGCAGCATACATTCTCACTCGGGGCCTCACAAGGACCCTAACGAGTTGGCTAGCGGTACGAAACTCCTGAAATCCAGGGCGGCAGCATAGATTTCCCTCCTTGACCCCGTCGGGCCAACACAAGGTGAGTTACACACAAGTAATATACATCACCATTTCATGTTAAGCTTAAAGGTTTCCAAAAATACTTGCCTTGAATTATTGACGACGCAACGAACGGAAAGGAAAGTCACCGACGAACGCTAGGAACCAATGAAACCGAACCTAACGATTCGAAGAATACAATCACAACCATTTCTAAATGAATACGGAATTGGAATACACCCGAAAACCCGCCTACTATTCATGTATATTCGTATATAAACAACAACGAGGGCTGACCACAACCAAACCCTCTCGATTCCGTAAAAATCACGAAATATACCATGAATCCGTAGGGAAACTAAGAATACCAACAAGATTAATCATATCCACAAAATAAGAAAAGTATGGGCAAGGTACTTGCCTTGATATCACGAGAAATGGAAAAGTGAACGGATACGGCCGGGTAGCCCTCAAATTCCCGAACACTATCTAGAATGTGATAGCACCGAAATTACTACGGGAAAACACCATATGAATCATCAACACCAACGGAATTCAACATCGGAATCATCGAGCACCTATAATCCTCCGTAGGGAATAATAAAACATGATTACGACGAGAATCAAGGCCAAAAACAACGGAAATCCCAACAAACTATCAAAGGGAACTCATTCGAACATTTAATCGAACATTAAATGTTCAAGACCCTTCAAGAACAAAGAAATCACCTCTCGGGTCGAACGAACCAAAGATACGAGTATCCAATCCGTAGAACAAGTTCAAAACAACGTTTATACAACAACTAATTGATCAAAAACGGATTGGAATCGAAATCAAAAAGGAAAATCCCCAAATCTACAAAAACAAGGGTTCAAGCCACAATACCTTGATTTGGATGAAGGATTCAAGTAGAGATCGAAAATCTTCAACAAGACTTGAGGAGGATAATCTATACAAGTTTTGGAGCACTCAAATCGCCCAAAATCGCCATCAAATCGCCTAAGATGAAGGAGGAAGAAGAGAGGAGAAAAAATGAAGTTTTTCTCCTCGCAAATCTGCTAAAAACGCGAAAAAGCCGTGTGCCGCGGCACAGATGAGTGTGCAAGCGCGCAGGCCAAGAAAAACGCCCAGGAATTAGCTTAGTGCCGCGGCACAGCCTGAGTGTGCCGCGGCACACGGTACAGCCCCCTTCAACACCAAAAAGGCACACCGTGCAGTCTTCGCTATTTCGACCATAACTCCTTCGTCTGGCCTCCGATTGACTCACCGTTTGAACCATTGGAAAGCTAACTTGATTCTCTATAATGTTGCAAAGATTCAGAATTTTTGGAGTTTCCAAGAATTAATGGTGACTTTACAAAGTCGAACTCCCACGGGAAAAAGTCGATTAAAGACACGGAACTCAACAAAACGACACCGAAACGAACTCGGATGACAAAAAGTGCAGAATTAATCATTCTCGGAATGACGAAACGGTCATGATAGAGTTGTCAAAATGAACTTCCTCCGAAAAAAGAAAATTACCGAAATTCGAAATTGCGGATATTACATTCTACCCTCCTTAAAAGAAGTTTCGTCCCGAAACTTAAAACAAGTAGGGGGAAGCAATATACCCGCCAGGAAAACTCGACGAGATACACAAAAATAGAAAACTCGCGCCCAACGGCGAAATGCTGCAAGAAACGCAAAGAGACATACGGCGTGAAAACACGCTCCACGACGACCAACACAACGTCGCAGTTAGGGATACAATAAAACCAACAAATGACAAGTGTCATCGAACGGATAATACAGCCAAGTCAATTATCCGACAATCACAAAACACAACGAACGAAAGTCAGTATGATTGACCAACCCAACGGTACATCAATCGAAACGCGAGCCAATCGCTGAACTAATACGGAATTCCACCGCCCAAGGGTTGGAAGATCGAAAACGAGACTAATTTCCCAAACTTAAGGGAATTAGGAATGAGCCTGAATGCTCAACGATCACGAAACGAGGACAAAAACCGAACAAACAAACGACCGAACCACAACGGTCGAGACAACAAAAAGCGAACAATCATGTTCGAATCACGAAGAACAATAAAATTCAAACAACAACTCCAAGGTTCACGTCTCGACTCGAGACAATATATGATCCGGTGAAAACAACAACGTATGCATTCACATAAGATCCACATGAAAGGGAATAGAAATTGAAAAGTCACAACGACAAACGAGTTTTTCCGAAATGATGCCACACTCGTTCGATAAACAAAAACAAGGGGCAGGACAAGCTCAGAAATGTCAACGAACATAAATGAGTCGACAAAGTAGAATATACAGAAGTTCAAAATCCGATCCCTTCGAATAAAAGGACTAGTAGAACCAAATGATGTTACTCCCGAACAAGGTTCACAAGAATCGAACCGAACTCGAAAAAAAATCACATCGATAACCAGATCGGCCCACAACAAGATCACAGCTCGTTCGAACGATGAAACCGAAATACATAACAAGTTCATAAAGTGTCAACGAACATGAGCGAATCGATAGACTGGAGAAAGAGAAAATACAGAAGTCAAAATAGTACGGGCATTACTTTTGACCTCGCCCCCGAAACTCACAACAACGGAACCAAGGTAACAATACAATAAGCAACCGACACAACGTGGAACAATCACCGATGCACACAATCATACCAACCCGATCTCTAACAGCTCGCATATATGCGATAACGCATAAACCGCTACGAGGCGACAACATCCAATACCAATCTCACACCCCTCGCAGAGGCTACCACGACAACTGTGTGGCGAACGACTCAACGCTCACACCACCAATTCAACAACAACTCGGGGGTTAACACCCTAACGAGAGCACGGACATCACACATATATTCCCGGACCACAAATAGGAATGATAGGTTTTGAAAACGAAACCATCTTTTGAAAATAACTTGCAAGCACCAGTTGATCTTGAGTATCATATATCAAAAAAATAGTACAAACATCGTCATCGAGACTTAAAAAAGATCATCTTGCGTTTGAAAAAAATGAAGACACCTTTCGTTAAATTAAAACTTTTCAGCTATATTCGACCTTCGGGTCTAAGCGAATGCATTTCTAAATCATTAGAAATATTTCAAAATATTTTGATCCTCAAAGTAGAATAATTTTGAAACATAGTGTGGCACTAGTAGGCATCTTGAGAGCACTGTGAGAAAATAATTTATTTTAAAAGTACGTCTCGAGGTTTATTTTCTAAGATACTCAAGGTTTTTCAGAAGTACAATAGGCCAAAATGCCCAAAATTCGCACGTATCAACATTCACTTAAACACATCATATCACACGCATCAAATCGCTCAAAATCACGACAGTGATATACAATCCTTAGGATATGTTTAACAACATTGTTAAAACAACAATCGGTTTATCAAAACTGGATGGAAAACGATATCAAGAACAAAACTCCAAAAAGTCAACTCTAGGGATTCAAGAAAATACCTAGATTCGGTGAAGAACAATGGATTAGATGATGTTAAAAATCATCTAGGATACTCCAAAAACACCTTTGGATGGAAGAAAAATCAGCCCAGATGCGAAACCGAGTCGCTACGTCTCAAAATCATGGAGGAAGAAGAAGAAATGAAGAAAAATGCAACTTCTAGACTGGTGTCCAGTATTTATACTGGACACAATTAGCGTACGCTAATCATTAAGGTTAGCGTGCGCTATCACGGCACCAAACAAAACTCCTGACCAAAAATACACTGTTAGCGTGCGCTAACCCCAAGTGTTAGCGTGCGCTAACGAGAACTTCAGACTCAGTCCAGTAGCTCTTGGATTGCCCTGAACTACCAGGTAGCGTGCGCTATCCTCCCCTTAGCGTGCTACCAACGCACTCTTGCGCGCGCTAGCCGCAAGGCATAGCGTGCGCTAATGACCCACAGAGACAACAACAGAACATATCCGAAAAGTTACGTGCCGTAAACCTTTCTCACACGGGTTTACCAGGCTAAGCACAATTTCCCATGTCATTTCGAAAATGCTAAAAAGACCAATGACGATAATATTTTTCCAAAGCTCACAAAATCATTTGTCAAACCATCATGAAATATTCAAGGCCAAAATGCCAAAACTTGATTCAAGGAATCGGTTTTACGAAATAAAACTCAGTTTGCAAAATACCGAAAGCCGTTTGAAAGAACTCACGCAGCGGATAAAATACGGTACGAAAATACATCAGCAGAGACGACACTCCTCGTATAAATCAAATACGAGAGTCTAATAAACACATATCGTGAAATCAAAATTCACAGAAGGATTCCATCATTTAACAACTAATCAAACAAATAACTCGTGTCACACGAGGCACAACACAAAGAAGGGAGTTTAACATCCATAGGTCGCACGTAAGTGACGACCACCTCGATACTAATCACGACCAATGATCTCAAACGATGCGTCGCGATGTGACCGAGTCGACAAAATCCGACAAGACAAAACTCAACAAACACAACTTGACTCGACACCTAGGTTTCCCCAGCTAATCGATTTTAAAATCGTATACTCTAGTTATTCGAAAATAAAACCGATAAGTTAAAAATCGTTTTCAAGACCCTTTCAAATATGACAAGGGCTTAACAGATGTGGCATTTTATAAAATGTCCTAAAACACTTTTAAACACGACCTTTAAATACGACACAAGGTTTTATTTGAAAATACAAGGCTGGCTCGCCCAAATTCATGTCACTTTTCAAAAACCCACAATACGATCAAGTCTCAGAGATTTTCAAGCATGCACGCCGCATGTATTATTATTAATAGAAACACATTGGTTGTAAATAACAATAATTAGCCAAGTACCAACAATTTCCGAACACACGCATATACGGCATTCAAAAATCACCAGTTCAACAAGCGCAACTCGGGAATACTAATTCCAAGCATATGTCAAACTGTCTCTTCAAGTTTAACAGTGTAACCAAAGATCACCGATTTGGACATATGTCGAAACCAACTATGTGAGTTTCTCAACAAACTCTGCCATCAATACCTATACCGGAACATACCAATGTTCAAAACTTCTACAACATACTGCACCCTTCGGTGTCCAACTCATCGGTACATTCGGCTCAACATACATTTAGTATATCGCAATTACCAAACGCAAATTCCATCACACAGCAAAAGACTAGAGAGTCAAGCCCTCTCACAATATACCACGGAGCAAAACTCGGATCTTTCGATCACCAACGATCCCACCAATGCTAGGAAGTTTAGCGATGGAAGGCTCGCAAAACGACAAACGGTCAAGCCCAGAACGACGCACATACTCCAGAGAGATAAAGAACTGCGCAATACTAGAATCAAAAGTGCACGAACCGGATGGATCGAAAAACAACTCGACGATAAGTACGAGAGAGGCAATCACAGTTCAAGAAGTGGAATTTCAATACGAGAAAACAAGAGAATCGAGTATGGAAAACTTACGAGCACTGGATGTACTGAGATGCCGGCAGCGGTGTGACAATGTGCAAAACAAAACACAATTAGACCCAAATAACCAACAAGCCTAGGTATCCATAAACCTAGAACTCTGATACCATTTTCTGTAACACCCCCAAGATATTCGAGGTGTATTACAGCGCCGTGGACCCCTACATGGGACCCACCAGGCTAACACAAGAAAACACCCCTCGACTAACCATCTCGGTTAACAAGGAAACAATTGATAACAACAAGAACATAAAACAACACGTCCGGTACAACCGGCATAATAAACATCAACCGACAAATACGGTAACTCCAACGAAGTCCAAACACAATTCGAAAGGAAAAGCCTAAGTACTCGCGAGTACAATCTATAAGTTTACAATTTGGAAACATCCACATCAAAATAGACAGTAGGAAATAACAAGACTCAAATTGCACATGTCAACAACCTTGGCCGACATCCTCGTACCATCCCAGCGCCCGCTCGTGTGGATGAACATAACCTGAAATCCATAACAAGAATTTCCCCGACAACGGGTCCCCAAAGGGGTTAGCAATTACGCTAGTACAAGTATTCAAGGCAAACCAATCGCTTACACATTTCATAGTACATGCACCAATATCATTTTCAAAAGTCAAAACCAGACATGTCTTTTCCGGAAACAAACAGTCAAACAATTTGCCTTGAGAACAGGGTGGCAGCATACATTCTCACTCGAGGCCTCATAGGGACCCTACCGAGTTGGATACAATTACAGAAAAACAAAATTACGCACACGCTATGCCGTGAGAACAGGGCGGCAGCATACATTCTCACTCGGGGCCTCACAAGGACCCTAACGAGTTGGCTAGCGGTACGAAACTCCTGAAATCCAGGGCGGCAGCATAGATTTCCCTCCTTGACCCCGTCGGGCCAACACAAGGTGAGTTACACACAAGTAATATACATCACCATTTCATGTTAAGCTTAAAGGTTTCCAAAAATACTTGCCTTGAATTATTGACGACGCAACGAACGGAAAGGAAAGTCATCGACGAACGCTAGGAACCAATGAAACCGAACCTAACGATTCGAAGAATACAATCACAACCATTTCTAAATGAATACGGAATTGGAATACACCTGAAAACCCGCCTACGATTCATGTATATTCGTATATAAACAACAACGAGGGCGGACCACAACCAAACCCTCTCGATTCCGTAAAAATCACGAAATATACCATGAATCCGTAGGGAAACTAAGAATACCAACAAGATTAATCATATCCACAAAATAAGAAAAGTATGGGCAAGGTACTTGCCTTGATATCACGAGAAATGAAAAAGTGAACGGATACGGCCGGGTAGCCCTCAAATTCCCGAACACTATCTAGAATGTGATAGCACCGAAATTACTACGGAAAAACACCATATGAATCATCAACACCAACGGAATTCAACATCGGAATCATCGAGCACCTATAATCCTCCGTAGGGAATAATAAAACATGATTACGACGAGAATCAAGGCCAAAAACAACGGAAATCCCAACAAACTATCAAAGGGAACTCATTCGAACATTTAATCGAACATTAAATGTTCAAGACCCTTCAAGAACAAAGAAATCACCTCTCGGGTCGAACGAACCAAAGATACGAGTATCCAATCCGTAGAACAAGTTCAAAACAACGTTTATACAAAAACTAATTGATCAAAAACGGATTGGAATCGAAATCAAAAAGGAAAATCCCCAAATCTACAAAAACAAGGGTTCAAGCCACAATACCTTGATTTGGATGAAGGATTCAAGTAGAGATCGAAAATCTTCAACAAGACTTGAGGAGGATAATCTCTACAAGTTTTGGAGCACTCAAATCGCCCAAAATCGCCATCAAATCGCCTAAGATGAAGGAGGAAGAAGAGAGGAGAAAAAAAATGAAGTTTTTCTCCTCGCAAATCTGCTAAAAAATGCAGAAAAAGCCCGTTTGCCGCGGCACAGGATGAGTGTGCCGCGGCCCAGGGCCAAGAAAAACGCCCAGGAATTAGCTTAGTGCCACGGCACAGCCTGAGTGTGCCGCGGCACACGGTACAGCCCCCTTCAACACCAAAAAGGCACACCGTGCAGTCTTCGCTATTTCGACCATAACTTCTTCGTCTGGACTCCGATTGACTCACCGTTTGAACCATTGGAAAGCTAACTTGATTCTATATAATGTTGCAAAGATTCAGAATTTTTGGAGTTTCCAAGAATTAATGGTGACTTTACAAAGTCGAACTCCCACGGGAAAAAGTCGATTAAGGACACGGAACTCAACAAAACGACACCGAAACGAACTCGGATGACAAAAAGTGCAGAATTAATCATTCTCGAAATGACGAAACGGTCATGATAGAGTTGTCAAAATGAACTTCCTCCGAAAAAAGAATATTACCGAAATTCGAAATTGCGGATATTACACACACACGTTCCAAAATCACAGTTGCAAACCACAAGCCTCGAAGGTCAATCACAGTATATATAGTCGAGGTACCTTACTAGAATGGCCAGTTCATCCAACATATACTCACGACCAAGTAATGATACGATTCACAAGGAAGCACAAGATTTCAACAGCACCGAACGACACAACTAATATCACTCAAACTCACATATTCATCCATAAACACGTGACTCCAAGCACATAATTTGACAAAAGAATTACACTTACATTTACCAACGACATAATCATACACAATGACATCACAAGAAGGTAAGGTGATTCTATACTCGACACTAGCTCACATATTCAACTAAGCACATTAATTCCCGACACACATGGGTCACCTTTACAAAAAGCATGATGGTAAATATTCCGATTTCTTTGGAAAATGGTTATTAATATTTATTTAGCACATATCGACAATTAACAATCATAATATCCACAAAACACGTAATGTATGGGCAAGATACTTGCCTCGATAATCGATACCGGACACTCCCACAATCACGGATCAGTCGGGATACCTCGAACACCTACGATTCTCCGGCGAAGACAACGAATACACCCACGATTGAAAAGCTTGAAGAAAACGACGAACGGAAGGGTTCCGACTCGAATTCTTTGCGAGAAATCTGACCCTAACATCATACCATCAATAAATTAACGAACGAACGAGGAAGAATAATCGTAGAACGCTCGAATCCTCTTTGTGACATTTTATCGGACACCTTCAAGGCGTCGATAAGAAACTCAATAAAACGACAAATCCTCGGCGATTCAACCGAGGAACATCAAGGAATTCGACATAATAATGTTTAACAATCATAAATACATCACTATTCTGAGTTAAAACGAATCAAACGGACAAATCGAGCAAAATCCCCAAAACTAGATTTTAAGAAAACTTGCCTTGATTTCTTTGGATCAAGGATGTTACGTGATGATCAATTGATGTTATGAACCTCAAAACTTCATGGATTCATTGTATAACAACATGCCTCCATGATTGAGCAAGTTCCACCGCGGAAGGGAAGAAAACGAGTGATAAAATGGGTGAAAACCCGTCTGTTTCGCCATATTTATAGGCTCACGGACACGGCAAGAAACGGCCTGCATAGCCGTGTGTCTCGGCCGTGTCTCGGCAGTCGCACCCCTGCCGACCCGGCGCAGACACGGCGCGCAGCAGGCTGCTTTGGTCGTGTTGCAGTGTCCGGGCAGCCCTCCGCATGCACCGAAATTACGTCCGAACGACCCCGAAACCCGAACCTGAATACGAATCGAAGTTACGGTTACGAAGTACTCGCAAAGACGAATCTAAGATCTAATAGAACACACGATTCCGACCACCCGAAGGCTCGGAATTCGACAACGGAAGTAATTACCCAAAACTTTGGGAAATTACGAAAATGGCCCAAAACGTCCGAAAATCACGATACGCGATCGAAACACCAAACCAAAGCTCGCAACATGAATAATAACAATAAATGAACTTACGAGAAACTCGAAACAACATTTTCGGACGAGATTCGCAAGAATCGAGCTCAAGTGCGGAAAAGTCGCTAAAAAGCTCGGAACTCAACAAAACGATACCGAAACGAACTCGGATGACAAAAAGTGCAGAATTAATCATTCTCGAAATGACGAAACGGTCATGAGCGAGTCGTCAAAACGGACTTCCGCCGAAAAAAGAAAATTACCGAAATTCGAAATTACGAATATTACATTCTACCCTCCTTAAAAGAAGTTTCGTCCCGAAACTTAAAACAAGTAGGGTGAAGCAATATCCCGCCAGGAAAACTCAACGAGATACGCAAGGAAACGCGTAACTTACGCCCATCGGCGAAACGTTACAAGCAACGCAAAGGAATATACGGCGTGAAAACACGCTCCACGACGACCAACACAACGCCGCCGTTAGGGATATAATAAAACCAACAAGTGACAAGCGTAATCAACTGGATAATATAATCAAGTCAATTATCCGAACAATCACAAAACACAACGGACGAGAATCAATACTATTGACCGACCCAACGGTACATCAATCAAAACGCGAGCCAATCGGTGAACAAATACGGAATTCCACTGCCCAAGGGTTGGAAGATCGAAAACGAGACTAATTTTCCGAACTTGAAAAGGTCACAACTATATATAGCTCAATTTGGGACAATATCAGAACTCGCTCGAATGACAAAGGTGAGAAACAACACCAGGTCAGAAGCATCAACGAACACAGTCGAGTCGATACGATTGGACGAAACAGAAGAGAAAGAAAGAAAAATGCGGGTATTACATCATATCACCTTTAAAAGAGGTTTCGTCCCGAAACCTAAACAACGAGAACGAAGTGCTGGAATAGCAACCTTCCCGACCATATCCTCTTGGTCCACATCCGATCTTCAAGGCCATTAGTATCGTGGTCACGACTGTGTCCTCTGCCCATCGGCATACTAAGCAGATTCCCACTCAATACGATTGCACAACTTCGCAAAATATTAAACTAAAGTACCAACTCAGCACGACATATCACATAAGGTAACCAATAACAACTCGAAAAGAAAATCCACGAGGTATCCTTTTAAAGGAAATCTTTTGAAAATCCTTGGATTTGTATGCTATTTAAAATAAACTTTAAAAGTACTTTTGGTACCTCGGGTTGTTTCATCAAAACTTGTAACAACATACTTTAACATTTCCAAATCCGAGTTTGAACTTTACATCGAGTGAGATTTTTCATCTTTCACTATATATTTTTATGGTGTGAAAGATTTTTGAAAATCACTCACTCGAATTTTTTTGAAAATACAAAAATACGTTAAAAATCATTTTCGAAAATTCTCCCAACACTTCACAAACATCAACGACGGTAATATTTTACAAAATGTCTACATGTACTTTAAAACAACTCTTTCAAATACCGTCGAGGTTTTATTTGAGAATCCAAAGCCGGCTTGCCAATTCCAAATAATTTTCAAAGTATACACGGAGCCGCCGATTAATCGAACCGTCAAAACTTTGTGATGTTTCCAGGAAAGTGTTTTTGAACACACACAGCAGACATAATTTATCAATTCATCAAACACAATCAAATATCACCTAGCAATACGAAAAGTCTTAACACACATTCACGCACAACAGTTGTTATCACTAGACACCACGTAGAGAATACAACTACAGGTGATTGGCCGCAAAAGTTAGACCTGACGGCTATAATGCGGTTCCATAGCCTCTGCCCAGGTTGATTAGCGCGCGTTACAACAAAGATTAACGTGTGCTAAACACGCCACGTTAGCGCGCGTTAGGATCGTATTAAGCCTGTGCTAACTGCTCTAATCACCAACACGATTGCAAACATATATGAGGTAATACTAGACTCGAAGGTTACAAATAAGCAACAACATACGAGTCTAAATGTCATCGATTCACATAATTATAACATCTCACAAGCAACCATCAAAAGAAAATCATCCTACCAAAAACAAAAATTTTTACTTCTCAATAAAGAGGACTATCTCAACACATACATACCGATGGACTCAACTTTCACGTTACTATTTAAATCTTAAAACTGGCACCACTGCTCAACAACGAGAGCATCATCAATACGCATCTTTTGACCAACATTCATGAAACCGAAAAGTTACAAACGAGAGTCACGTCTTGAGTATATTTTGAAGACCTTATTAGAGTTAAAAACTCGAGTTTTGAAAACATATAGTATGAGATGAGAATGAAATATCGGTAGTTTGAAGTCTAAAAATTTTCGACCTTGAGGTCATCATACAAAAATCAAAATTTTTCCTCCCTTGGAGAACATTTTAAAAATTTACGTGGCTCCCCGGAAGCCTTCGAAACTAAAAATTCCAAAGTTGTTGCTCTTGCAAGCAAAACCGTTTATACAAGGATACATTTGGCCATATCATTCTTCCTTCTAGCACAAAACGAGAATTAACAAATATATGTCACTTACTCACGATGCACCTTCAAATACTACTACATAACACAGAATCATACAGGCTCGTATAGCTAGTGGTAAAACATGTAGTAGGGAGACTTACATCCACAGATCGCACGAAGATGATGGCTGCACCTTGATACTAATCACGGCCGACATCCAAGATGACGCGTCGCGACACGACTCAGTCAGACAAAATCTGACAATACAAGACTCAACAACACATAACTCGACCCAACAGCCTAGGTTTCCTCAACCTAAGCTCCGATACCATAAATGTAACACCCCCAGATCAAACCGGGAATACTACATGCCGCAGACCCTCTCCATGAGGATCCACCAGGCTAGACATCAAAACAACACATTACAATACATACCGACGAATCAAAATAACGGACCAATAGACCGATTTGGTCTTTCGTCACAGACTTACAAATCAAAATACATAAACTCATCCAGACTCATACCCACACAAGGGTAAAATACTTGCAACAACGAACAATAAGACAGCGGAAAACACAATACAATGGACTCCGACTAACTGAACCCAAAACTGGCCTTCGTGTGATTAGTATCATTCGTCTTTCATCATCCCTCGTGTCGATCCTGTGTCTTGCTCCCAAAACCTCGCATGTACCGGACACAATATGATATCCACCCCGATTACTCGGGGGTTAGCAAAACTCCACTGTTTCGCTAGTGCAAGTATAAAGTGCAAATACGAGCCATACACAACACATTCCGAGAATATAACGAAAGACTTCCCGAGATATATTTAGTTAAAAATAGTTCAAGTCCTGAAAGCAGAAACGAAGCAAGTAAGCATTTTGAAAACATTTCCAAATCTCGGGAGTTTTGAAAACATCAAAAATTAAAAATGTTCTTAATTCCTCGAAGCCATTTAGGGTCACACCCCAAAGTTCATTTTTCAAAATACAAATCCGTTTAACAAAACACGGGTCCACGACCCAACCATTCCTCACAAAACACAGGGTCCACGACACGATCATCCACTTCAATTCACTTACAAGGACACATTACACATAACACATTAATCCTATGCCATTCTAGCCAAGCACCAAGACTCGAAATATAATGTCTCTCGACCCCGAGCACAAAGCATTGTGATACTCCGGACAATATCACAATTAACCAAAACATCAACGTCATCCTCAAGATGAAAACCACAATTGGTAACCCGCGGCCGTACCCCTTAGTATCGACCCCGGACATCCCGTCGGACACTCCGGTGGAAACCACTTCCGCGGCCGTACCCTTAAGATCGACCCCCGGACATCCCGTCGGACACTCCGGGTGGAAGTTCATCCACACACGCACCCAAGTCCACTTCCGTGGTCGCACTCTTAGTATCGACCCCCAGACATCCCGTCGGACACTCCGGGTGGAAGGAACAACACACACACACGTTCCAAAATCACAGTTGCAAACCACAAGCCTCGAAGGTCAATCACAGTATATATAGTCGAGGTACCTTACTAGAATGGCCAGTTCATCCAACATATACTCACGACCAAGTAATGATACGATTCACAAGGAAGCACAAGATTTCAACAGCACCGAACGACACAACTAATATCACTCAAACTCACATATTCATCCATAAACACGTGACTCCAAGCACATAATTTGACAAAAGAATTACACTTACATTTACCAACGACATAATCATACGCAATGACATCACAAGAAGGTAAGGTGATTCTATACTCGACACTAGCTCACATATTCAACTAAGCACATTAATTCCCGACACACATGGGTCACCTTTACAAAAAGCATGATGGTAAATATTCCGATTTCTTTGGAAAATGGTTATTAATATTTATTTAGCACATATCGACGATTAGCAATCATAATATCCACAAAACACGTAATGTATGGGCAAGATACTTGCCTCGATAATCGATACCGGACACTCCCACAATCACGGATCAGTCGGGATACCTCGAACACCTACGATTCTCCGGCGAAGACAACGAATACACCCACGATTGAAAAGCTTGAAGAAAACGACGAACGGAAGGGTTCCGACTCGAATTCTTTGCGAGAAATATGACCCTAACATCATACCATCAATAAATTAACGAACGAACGAGGAAGAATAATCGTAGAACGCTCGAATCCTCTTTGTGACATTTTATCGGACACCTTCAAGGCGTCGATAAGAAACTCAATAAAACGACAAATCCTCGGCGATTCAACCGAGGAACATCAAGGAATTCGACATAATAATGTTTAACAATCATAAATACATCACTATTCTGAGTTAAAACGAATTAAACGGACAAATCGAGCAAAATCCCCAAAACTAGATTTTAAAAAAACTTGCCTTGATTCATTGATCAAGGATGTTACGTGATGATCAATTGATGTTATGAACCTCAAAACTTCATGGATTCATTGTATAACAACATGCCTCCATGATTGAGCAAGTTCCACCGCGGAAGGGAAGAAAACGAGTGATAAAATGGGTGAAAAACCGTCTGCTCGCCATATTTATAGCTGCCGCTGACACGGCAAAGAACGGCCCAGACAGCCGCCGTGTGTCTCGGCCGTGTCTCGGCAGCCGCTACCCGGCCGACCGGCGCAGACACGGCGCGCGCAGCAGGCTGCTGTGGTCGTGTTGCAGTGTCCGGGCAGCCCTCCGCATGCACCGAAATTACGTCCGAACGACCCAAACCCGAACTCGAATACGAATCGGGTTACGGTTACGAAGTACTCGCAAAGACGAATCTAAGAGCTAATAGAACACACGATTCCGACCACCCGAAGGCTCGGAATTCGACAACGGAAGTAATTACCCAAAACTTTGGGAAATTACGAAAATGGCCCAAAACGTCCGAAAATCACGATACGCGATCGAAACACCAAACCAAAGCTCGCAACATGAATAATAACATTAAATGAACTTACGAGAAACTCGAAACAACAGTTTCGGACGAGATTCGCAAGAATCGAGCTCAAGTGCTGAAAAGTCGCTAAAAAGCTCGGAACTCAACAAAACGATACCGAAACGAACTCGGATGACAAAAAGTGCAGAATTAATCATTCTCGAAATGACGAAACGGTCATTAGCGAGTCGTCAAAACGGACTTCCGCCGAAAAAAGAAAATTACCGAAATTCGAAATTACGAATATTACACAACCCATAATAAATTCACCGGTAGATTGTCAAAAGATCTTTTCACTTTTCTTAATCATGTCAGAAGAAGATCAAAAAAAAAAGAGTAAAATGACAGATAGAACAATTGTGAAAGCATATGTAGTCAGTCGAATTTCATCAAGGCATACGTATTGCCCAAACCTTCACCATTAAGAAGCACAAGGCCAATCACCATTAATACAGGATGAACCTGAAAATTGTAATAATCCAGTTCATAAATTAATTTAGGTCAATAAAGAAAATCCCCATCCTCCATCACACAATATTTCACCCGGAATCAAAAAACGCAAAATCAAAAATAGGATTTATACAAAATTATACCTAAAAAAACAAGCTCCAAAATTAAAAATAGGGTTTATACCTAATTGATATCTTTAAACAAGCTCCAATAATCGTGAGGAGAAGCCCCAATCGAAACCGTTGTGTAGAAGCCCGAATTCAAACACAGCTGCCGCGATGACGCCCTTCCTTCCGCCGCTGGGCCGGTCGGAGACCTTGGCTCCTTTTCTTCCGCTGGAGACTGGTCTTCGAACCATGTTGAGCGCGATCGATGCTCCGATCGACGGTGGAGAACCTACGGTACTTCATCCGTCGGACTCACGATGTGCTGGAAGAAAAAAAAATTTCTCACGTTCGGGCAGAGATGGAGTGGGAGAGAGTGAGGTGGGGGAAACAGCGATATGGATATTATATCCCTGTCATTTTGACCAGAATTTCATTTCTGTCCCTATACTTTTAATTCTTTCAATTTGGCCCCAATCAATTCTAATATTGTTTCAGATCTGGTCCCATAAGCCTTTAAATTAAATCAAGTCCTATCATTTTATACTTAATTTTTATGTTAGTTTCATAAAATTTATGTTTTCTTATGAGAATTTAATATTTATGTATACTCCTATTTAAATTGTAGGATTCGAGAACCAAGGGCTAGATAGGATCTATTCATAAGCATCAAGCATTTTTCATTCAGGTCATCTCAATTTCAGCTTTTAAGTTTCGCAAATATTTTACAAAATGTTAGTTTCGTAATGACTTTAAATTCTTACAGGTTTTCCTTATTTTAAAAATATATTCATAAAATGCTATTAGAAAAATCGGGTCGTTACAATTTTTACAGGTTTTCCCTTATTTTCCGCCTATTTTTTTCTTCCCTTGTAACGCTTTTTTTAAAGGTCAACGGTAACACCTTATTTGGTGTTACCATAGATACTATGGCAACACCGGCTACTATCAACTGTAACGATAAAAAAAAGTGTTAGCGTAGATCAATTTTAAGGCATCTATGCTAACACTTTTGCTTGTAACATCGAAATAAACGTTGCTGAAGGCCATTTGTGGCGTAATTACCGAAAATTTCGGTATACCGACCGAATTTTCGGTACGGTATGGTACCGTACTAAAAATATTCGGTACGGTAATGGTATGAATTTTTTTTATTTTTGGTATTTCGATATATACCGAAATACCAAAAAATATATGTATTTCAATATATATATATATATATATATATCGGTATATCGATATTTTCGATATTTTATATGTTTGGTATTTCGGTATATATCGGAATATCAATATTTTTTTCGATATTTTGGTAATTCGGTATTTCGATAAGTTCGATATATATCAATACCGAAATAAAATTCGGTATACCGAAATTTCGGTACAGTATCGGTATGGACCGAAAGCCATAACGAAATTTCGGTATACTGGATTTCGGTACCGACACTTTCGGTACGGTATCGGTATGAATGTTGTTGTACCGAAATTTTCGGTACGGTATACGGTATTGGCAAAAAAGTATGGTACGGTACGATATACCACCCTTACACATATGCACCCTTTTCTCCTTCTTTATGGTACATTTGTCCTAGGGTTCGCTTCGATATTTAGAACTTTTTGTAGTGAGATTATTGTGAATAGTAAGACTCTTTACTTGTAGTAAAATTCAGAATCCATACTTTTTATTGTAGATATGTCGAATCATATCTGAAAAGTTAGATGTGTTGGTATATTTACCATGAAAACAAACTGCCAACATCGATTATCCAACGCATGAATCATTCTATATATCTCATTCCAAATTAAACAAGAAACATGCAAACTTAATCATGTGAATATTAATGATGAGGAAAGCTTACTTTTCTGCGTCGTTTCCAGCATCAATCTTCTTTGCAGGAAGTTTAAGTGCTTTCTTCCGTTATCTTCCATCATTACCTATAAATACAGATGTGAGGGGTCCGATAGAAGAAATTTTCGTCCGTTTTTTCAGCCAAAAAATACCGACTTCGTTTTTTTTTTCGAAAGTAATTTCTCTTCGTATTTTTTGTCGCGTCGGTGATAGTTCAGATTTTATTCTAGTTCGCTAAGGGTGCGATGATCGATTTATCAACGCATCGAGATGTTGTTTTATCTTGGGAGTCAGGCGCTATACACTGTGGTGGAGGCGAATTTGCTTTAAGGAGACAGATTTTCTGGACTCAACATCGCCCACATTCGGATTTACCTCCTTTGATTAATTATATATATACATATATATTATTTAATGCTTTCGTCATTAACGAATCTGTCTCCTACTTGGTTCTCAAATTTGCAGCTCATACAATAGATTCAAAACATGGATCCGGCGGCAGTGATGATGGAAGAGAATGGAAAAAAGCACTTGAACTGCCTGCAAAGAGATTGATGCTGGAAACGATGCAGGAAAGTGAGCTTTCCTCGTCATTAATATTCACATGATTAAGTGTGCATGTTTCTTATTTAATTTTGGAATGAGATATATAGAATGATTCATGCGTTTGATAATCGATGTTGGCAGTTTGTTTTCATGGTAAATATACCAACAATCTTAACGCATTAAATTATTTCGTAGCATAAATTTCGAAATCATAAATATCGTATTTGTGCTTTATTTTCCATCTATGGAAAATTGGTTTTATAGTGGATATTAATTTTAACATGTTTGGATCTGCTCAAGCTCTTGAAAATACTGAGTGTTCTTCGAAACGGTCGGAATAAAAATGAAGGTAGATGCCCCTTCCTCTAGCGCCAATTGTTGTTACCCAAAATATTATCCGGAGATGATATGCTGGAATGGACGAGTAACAAACAAAATGCGAGAGCACGTCCGTGAGGAAGAAAATAACACAAGATTTGCCGGTTTTGTTAGGCCCGGGCTTTAATGCTCTCGCGAGATGTTATTAATACGAATACGTTGGAGTACAAATATTAATTTAAGAGTACAATTACAATGAGTGTAAAAGACCCTAGTTATCTAGCTCTTGAGTGCTGGTGCTTGCCGGAAGAACCAGAGTTGAAGCTCTGTGAGTTCTTGTTCTCGTTTCTGCCGACCATCTTATGGTTAAGAGGTTCTGAGAGAGAAAAGCCGAGAGAAAAGCTGCACCTGAGAGAGAAGAAGCAGCCCTTTTTCCAAGTGCAGGAAGCCTTCTATTTATAAGAGGAGCTGGAATGTGTTCATCCTGACGGGCGATCGCCTTTCCTGTATTATAATAAGGGGGCGATCATCTTTAGCACATGGGCTGATTGCCTTAAAGTCCGTTGCTGCTGCTGGCAGCCAGCTGTGCGAACCAATGGCATGGCAACACGCGTCTCTTGTCGCTGTCTTGGGAGGTCCTACCTTGGACCTTTCGGCGGGTTTGTCGGTAGGTGAGAAAAGGGCCCTATCCTATGGCGCCTTTTCCGGATCTGCAATTGGGTCTCTATCCAGAGTTTCTGCCTTCGCAGACTTGGCGGATGTTGACTTCACGTGGCATGAGGCGGTCATCCCTGATCGGCCACTCGGAACGACCGCTAGTTGCCGGGAGGCGACCGCCTTGGCAGTCGATCGCTAGGCGCTGGGTCTTGTTCTAGGTCCTTAGATCGGCAATTCAACCTTGGTCTATTTGACTCTGGTTCGGTCGCCCGATCTTTGTGCCGATCGCCTGTTGAGGTGTATAAATCTCGACACAACATTGGGTTTTTGGGTTTTTGTCCGATTCGTTCCGTATTGTTGATTAATCCATGATGGGTTTGATTAATCTTAGTATTATTCATGTGTTTAACATCATTTGATCCATTGTTCTTCGCCAAATCAAGGTATATTTCTTGATTTTCCTTCGAGTTGACTTTTTGGGGATTTGTTCTTGATTTCGTTTTCCATCCATTTTTGATGAATAGATTATTGTTAAATGATGTTGTTAAACATATCCTATGGATTGAACATCCATTTTTCGGTTGGGAATTCCATTTTCATGTTTTTGTCGGGTCGACTCGTGTTCTTGTCCGTTTTGGGGGAAACCCTTGAACTTTCGTCCTTTGTTCCTTGAATTCAGCGGCTTTGGGTCGTACTTTGAAATTCATTTTCATTGTTATTGTTGCCGTTCGTAGTTTATTGTCGCGGGTTGTCGTTCGGCGGAGTCGGCGGGTTCGTAGTCGGTTCGGGTCTCCTCACTTCGGACAATTCCCCCCGTTGTGATTATTCGAGGCAAGTACCTTGTCCATACAATTCTTGTTTTGTGGATATGATGATTGGTGAATGCCTTAGTATGCTTGTTTGATTGTTTGAGACGAACTTTCAAAAGATTCGGTTTAGCCTCGTCAAAGGCTCACTTTCAAAACGCGTGTGTTTTGTGAACGTTGTGTTTCGTGAATGGTTAAGTGAACCCTATGAATACGCTTGGAGTTGATGTTGCGCTTGGTAATGCGTGTGTGCGTGCGTTATGGTTTGACATTGTGTCGTGCTTTGTGTTTGTAGCCATTGAGTGAATTGTTTGGATATCCTTGTTGTGATATGTTATTTATGTGAATGTGTGGATATGGTCGAAGGTCTACGGTGACACATGGCATGTGATCATGTGGCCAGGATGCAACAAGTGATTAATCCAACCGTGAGAGCCTAAGACAATCTACGGTGACACATGGCTTGTGATCATGTGGTTAGGATGCAACAAGTGATTGATCCAACCGTGAGATGATAAGACCTGCGGTGACGTATGGCATGCGATCATATGGTCAGGAGACAACAAGTGATTGATCCAACCGTGAGATGACGTGACATGTGTTCATGGTGTTATGTATATGATTGTGAATGTATTTTGCTCACCTCAGGAGGGTCCGGCGAGGCCTCGAGGGAATCCAATGGTATAGCCCTGGATTCACGAGTTGGTGTTGTATTCGTTGACCGAGATTTGCGTATCTTGGGTGATTATGTTGTGTTGATATTTATGTCCGTCGAGGACACGTGACGCGGGTTTTGACCCTGTGAATTGTTGTTGGTTTCTATTTGCGAAAAAAAAAACTTTGGGCTGTGACCCCTGTTGATTTTGGAATGAGAAGGATTCTAAAATCCTAAATTATTTTCTATCAAAACTCTTGATGGCATTTTAAACCATTTTGTAAATTGTTTCTCTTGAATTGTGAACTTTCGGTTTTGAAATGTTTTACCCAAACTCTTGCTTCGGGAAGTATTTTTTGTTGTATTTGAATCTTTGCGGATTCTTGATTATTGTTATTCTTGAAACTTGAATTGTATGACTCGTATTTTGCACTTTGTACTTGCACTAGAAAAATAGTGGAATTTTGCTAACCCCCGAGTAATCGAGGGTGGATGTCTGTATTGCATTCAGGTTTTGGGGAGCATAGCACAGGGTCGGCATGAAGGATGATGAAAGATGATCGATACTAATCACATGATGACCCGTTTATTGTTGTATTGGTTCAGTTGTTCGTTATTTCCGCTGCAATATTTTTCCCCATTGTACGGGAGTATTTTGTATTCGACCCCTGCGTGGGCATGTATTGAGTTTGAGTTGTATCTTTTTTATTGAAAGACCAAATTGTTCTACCGAGTCATTTTAGCCTTAAGGGTATTGTTGAGATGTTCGATGTTTTTACTAGCCTGGTAGACCCTTGAGGAAGGGTTCTACGGCGTGTAATATCCCTGAATGGATTAGGGGTGTTACACCATGTGATACCTAACACAGCAAATATTGATTTTAGCTCCATATGCTGAAAATTCGGAGAAATTCAATAATTGAACTTTAGTGCTAAAAACATAAAAGTTCTTTTATAGTATATTAAAACCAGAGAGGTTTTCAATAATGATGAAGCCTACTCTTATGAGAGGTTGTAATAAGAAATGTGATTACTCTATAAATATAGTGATACATTTGTTATGTGTACTCAATAATGAGTAAGGATGAATCTCAAAAGAGAAATTTACACTCTAAAAGCTCGACATACAAAACCAACTTAATCCGGAAATTAAGATGGTTGAATTGTGTTATAACGGAAACGCAAAAACGAGGTTAATCAGTTCAAACTATCTCTGAATATGAGGATATTAGTCATGTGGAGACTAGTTAACTTAAAACAAGATCTCATGCTAGGAAATAATTGAAATTTCCTATTAGCTCTGAAATATAGTAAAATAATTTTAGAAATACTAAAAATGTAGGGGTGTCTGGCTAAGGCAAAAGTTCCTAAGCCAAAGTAAGTGAAGGTTTGACCCAAGACGGTACTGCATCTTCACTGAGTACGCACATAATGCATGATGCGTATAAATCCGTAGTGTAAAAGTATGATAGTCTGACATATCAGTATCGAGTTAAGGGAAAGAGTGTATCAAATGCATAACTGATTTAAAAACTAAATCAATTATGAGATATCATGGATTTATCAATGTGAAATGAATCACCAAGTGGTTTTAAAGGATGAAGCAAAAAGGTTTGAACTTGGAAAATCACTACGTCTGAAATTTCTAACATGCGTGCTAGAAGATAACTTACAATGCCATATACACTCTTCATATAGTCATATAAGAGAAAGAATAATTTTGTTGTGCAGAATTTTGTTTAATGTTCGGTAGATCTTCCTCTGGAATAGATACCGCTAGGATCCAACGAAAATTCGAAAATAAAATTAAATGGATCCATGGATATATATAAGGCGAAACTACTAACTGAGGTTTTAGTAACGTGAAAGCCTAAAATACTGTGAGATATATTCTCGAGTAACGAGAACAAAGTTCATTATTATGATATATATTATTGTTGCTTTGCAGAATATAGAAATATATCAAATGAACATACATTCAGTCTTTCTAAATGGCGTTTCTGAGAAAAGCCAACTTGAAAGAACCATAGGCATATGTGCCTAGCGCAACGGTGAAAGTCTGCAACTCAGTGAAATTATTTTGAATCTAAATTGACACTAAAACAGTGGCATAAAATCTTTGACACTGTGGTGTCAAGCAATGACTTCAAACGATGTGATCAAATCGCTGATTTGACAACATTCAAATATGGTGATTAAATGACCGAAAAGCACCAATTCGGGGACGCTCAAATTTGGTAATGTAGTTAATGAAAAATTGCTAATTTTGGGGACGCTTAAAATTAGTAATTTGATCTTGAGAAATTGAAGTCTCGGTTAATAGTTGGTAACGTAATTTCAAAATGTTAAAAATGCCAATTTATAATGTCAAAAAGATTCAAGACAATGAATATGTCAAGTGTGTATATGTCGAATACACATCACGACTATTTCACTTTAAGAATGAATTTGAATGATCGAGTCATTGATGTAAGTAATGACAAGGGGATCAATTCAACAAAGTCTGAAAAGATAAATATATGGGACTAAAGAAATGATTTTAAGATGTAAAATCTCAAGTCGTTCACAATGTCTCATATCAGGTCAGTCATACTATGATGACATGAATCTTGGAAAGATCAACGGAATCAATTGGAATGCCAATGGATATGGTGCGGCTATCCAAGTACAAAGGTAACTGATCTTTCAAGAGTAACTAAAAGTCTAATGTACTAAGTGAATTGTACAAGACTAAACACAGTCTATATCGTGAGTAGACTATGTCGATACACGAGTAATCTGGAAACTAATCATCAATTGGTGATTACAATGATATAAAGATTACTTGTGTGTATATGCTGCATGACATGAGATATTCAAAAACTATTAAAATGATATAGCAATGCAAATTGGATATCTGACATTATGAATTTAATGTCTAAATAGTGAATATGTTTCACACTAGCCAGTGCAGCAGTGGCGTGGAAATCTTTAATATAGATGGGTATTGCTCGATTTACAAAGGAATTTGAGACAAATATGCATAAAAGGCATAATGCAATACCAATTTCTAGAAGATATTCCAAAATGGGCAAAATTGTGACCGCAATATGTATTTATTGTGATAGTTAATCTACTATTGACAGGGCACAGAGCAAAAGTATAATGGTAAGTCTCGTCATATGAGGCAAAGACATAATACCATTTTGCTATCAACATTGGTTATCAATATTGACTACGATTCGTCAAGAGATAACATCGTGGATCCGTAACCAAAGGGTTATCAAAAGACCTTGTTGATAAATCATCAAGAGGAATGGGTCTATTGCCATGAGCTAATGGTTTTATGGAGGATACCTACTAAGCTGACTAGAGATCCCAAGATCTAGGTTCAATGGGACAACCAATTCATAAAACTGGGCACGATCACTGTGGGGGTTACCCCAAACCGACCATTCCTAGGATGAAAACAGTGATAGCCGTAGGGAGAGCTTAAGCTTATGCTTTTAATGATTCTTAAGTCGACAATGTATAGTCGGGTGGAGTAAAATACGGGTTTACTCAAAACACTTAACGAGAATCACCTATGTTGGAGTGAAGAGGGCCCGCTTCAAAGGAGAATTGCAAGGCACAATTCTCTAGAAACTCCCGCAGAACCAGGACAGTGTCCACGGCCAAAACGGGCAAAATAATGAGAACAGAATAAATCAGGGAGGGCACTTGTGAAGGATATACGATCACTTACACAAGCGGTCGGACAGTTCAAAGGAATCTAGTCATACTGTCTAGCCAGTAAGGAGAATATATCTTTTCGAGGGAAGGTTCAAGGAGCATACTTTACCTATCCTATGCAATGTCTAACCGCAGTAACTATTACCAAGTCAAACTTCGTGTCTGTCGTGTGCTGCTGGACCATCAATCTCATTCATGTGGGGGATTGTTGGAAAAATAGAGGAAATTGGCTGGTTTGAGCAGCCCACTTGAGAGGCAATTTTGAGTGGGCTTGACTACGAGTTAAAGTCGGGACTTAGTTGGAATACGTAGTACTCCGTACGAGGTTCCAAAACATGTAAAAACACTCAAAATGATTGAGGTATGAATGAGACATAATGTTCCAAAGTGAACCCTTTAGAAATGGGTTTGGGATGCTATCCCACATTGGAAAAAGAAGGGAAAAATTGTGAGTTTATAAGGAGATGTGGACAAAGTCATGTTCAAAAAGTGAGACATGAGTGGATGTGTGACTAGGCGCCCCTCGCGCACACACACACACACACACGCGCGCTGCCGCTGTTGTCCAGCCGGCTTGGGTCGGGTCGGTCTCCGTCGAAGGGCGATTTGGGCGAAATGTATCGACGTCTCGAAGTTATCTTTTTTACTGTAATTTTATTCGGTAAAAATTTATTTTACTGAAACTACCTCAATTATAAATTCCGAATTTTTTGGATCCGGATAAACATCAATTTAATTGATAATTATCGAATTAATATATTAGAATAACTATCAAGTTATTTGATAATTATCGGACTAATATATTAATAGATTAGGATAAGTGTTGAAGAGAACAATCCTAATTAGAGTTCCTCTGCTTGCTCTCATCCTCACCTATAAATACAGATGTGAGGGGGCCGATTTTAGAAATTTTCGTCCGTTTTTTCAGCCAAAAAATACCGACTTCATTTTTTTCCCGGAAGTAATTTCTCTTCGTATTTTTTGTCGCGTCGGTGATAGTTCAGATTTTATTCTAGTTTGCTAAGGGTGCGATGATCGATTTATCAACGCATCGAGATGTTGTTTTATCCTGGGAGGCAGAAGCTATACACTGTGGTGGAGGCGAATTTGGTTTAAGGAGAGATTTTCTGGACTCAACATCGCCCACATTCGGATTTACCTCCTTTGATTAATTATATATATACATATATATTATTTAATGCTTTCATCATTAACGAATTTTTCTCCTACTTGGTTCTCAATTTTGCAGCTCATGCAGTAGATTCAAAACATGGATCCGGCGGCGGTGATGATGGAAGAGAACGGAAGAAAGCACTTAAACTGCCTGCAAAGAGATTGATGCTGGAAACGATGCAGGAAAGTAAGCTTTCCTCATCATTAATATTCACATGATTAAGTGTGCATATTTCTTATTTATTTTGCAATGAGATATATAGAATGATTCATGCGTTGGATAATCGATGTTGGCAGTTTATTTTCATGGTAAATATACCAACAAGATGATGGTGTACTATTTATTATATAACATGTAATCGTATTATTTAACGATAAAGAGAAAATAGAATGACAGAGATGATGCATTCTCATACTCCCTCCATCTACAGGAAGTTTGCCCAATTTTCATTCTATTTATTTGAAGTTTAAAAATTTGACCATAAATTGCAACTTGTAATATACAAAAAGATTATAGTCATGCGAATACTTGTTAGATTTATTTTAATCTTGATGTATATTTTTAAAATATTATTTAGTATAACTTTTTTTCATATATGATAAAAATTCTTGATGGTCAAATATGTATTTAAGGAGATACATCAAAGTCAAAATTGCCCGATTTTGGTGGATGGAGGGAATAGTATTTTGTTGTAAAAAAGAGGAAAGAGATGATGTTGCATTACGGTATAATATTCCATTGTATTATTTAAAAATAAAACGAGATAGAGAAATTGTGCTGTATTATAAGATTTGTAAGAAATTGTTTATCGAGTATTTAAAGTTTGAATCCTAGAATCCGGTGTTTTAGACCCTAGGAAACATAGCCTTTACATTAGGGGTGGATTCGGTTCAATTCGGGTTTTTGACCGAAACCGAGAGTCGAACCAAATATTCAGTTTCGGTTTGGTTCGGTTCTTTTTGAAGTTCGGTTCGGTTAAATTCGGTTTTATAAATATTCGGTTCGGTTTCGATTTGGTTTGATGTTTTTTCGGTTCTTCACAATATAAATTCAAATATTATATGCAATAGAATAAGTTATATGCAACAACAAGGCAACAAGAGTTATATATATGTTCAAGATAAAAGCTAGAGTTGCATGACAATTTCCAAATATCTCAAAATATATAACAATCGTAAATCACAGTAGCTCACTCTCTCAACCTAAATTAATTGAATCACAAATTCATGAGCATATTATCGGTCCTTCTTGGACCCATGAGGTCTTACAAAAGGAAAACGAATTATACTCAAATTCGAAACACACCAAAATCACAAAAACAAGGTCATTTTAGTATGTTGAAATTTGATTTCGGTCCATTTCGGTCCGGTTCGGTTCCGCCCGACCCCGAACCGAGAATCGAACCAAATTAGTTCGGTTCAATTCTGTTTTTTTGTTTTTCGATTCGATCTTCTTCGGTTTCGATTTTTCGATTCTTTTTTCGGGTTTTTTCGATTCGGTTTTCAATTTTCGGTTCTGAAATACCACCCCTACTTTACACTAGAGCTCATATTGAATCTTAACACCTGTTTCTTCTCAATTTTAAATACACAACCAACAATCTATCCTCTTTTTATCTTCATAACTACAATATATACCATATAATAGCATCATCATCTCTATCTCCTCCTTTTATCTTTAAATAGTCAACAAAATACTATAATAATTCAACATCTTTTCTCTCCTCTTTTTATCTTTAATACAACCACAAACTATATTATATTATCCACTTCTCAAACATGATTCGACATGTAGGGTAAGAGGTAAGAAATTTGAACATGTAGGAGGAACAAGAATTTTTACTCTTCATATTGAGCAATATTCTTAAAAAAAGAATTCCAAATTCCAGATCTCAGCAAACTCTAACATAACATCCTCTTAATGAATCGGGGGAGTGAGGGAGGACTGTGTAAAATAAAATTGAAATATTCGGGATTTGAACCCTTATCAATACCCTATTCAGGGAGCTGACACAACCAAACTTCACAACAAATCACTTCACTATTATATATTTATCATTAAGTTTATTATTTATTCCATCACCAACTCCACCATTCACATAATTAATTGATCTAAAACAACCACGCTGTACCATTTTTGTGAGGGTGAGTATATCGGCTCATGTGGTGTGTGTATAAATATATATATATATATATATATAGAGGGTGGGGTTATTCTAAAAAGGGTCTTATAATAAAAAGTGTAGGAAGGATTGTAGGAGTGACATGTGTTACCTTGCCACATCATCATGCCACATCATATGACATGTGGCACCCCCCACCCCCACCCCCACCCCCCAACAAAAAAAAAATTCCCGCCAACACAAAAAAAATTTGGGGGCCCAAAATTTTTTTTTCCCGCCAAAACCTTATAAGTGTGATGCACCAATTTTTTGGTGCATCATGGTTATAAGTTTTGGTGCATCACACTAATAAGTTTCTTTGCATCACGCTTATAAGTTCTTTGCATCATAGTTAACAGTTAAGTGCATCAACTATGATGCAGTAACTTATAACCTTAATGCACTAAATCATAATTGTGATGCATTAACTTTATAACTGTGATACACTAATAATAAGTTTTACTGCATCGCAGTTATAATTTCTGGAGGAAAAAATATATTTTGGCAAAATAATATTTTTTCGAAATAAAATTATTTTCTTGAATTATATATATATATATCTAAATTCAGGTAAATTAGAAAATTGAGGTTAGGAAATGGACACATAGGTTAGGAAATGGACACATAGGTTAGGAATTTGACTTTGTTCTCCACGCAGGTATGTTTATAGCCACGTAGGCAACTTAACAGCCACCTGGACAACAGTTAACGGAGACCAACGGAAAAGGCTAAATTTGCTTAAAATTAGAAAGATAAAGGACTTAGTTGGGACAAAAAAAAGATAAAGGACTAAATCGTTATCTGAAATTAAGTTAAGGGACCCCAAGAGCATTTTAGCCTATATATATATATATATATATATATATATATGACTGTTGTTGAGCCGGATAAATCTGAGACCCACCCCGGACCGAAATATACGAAACCGAGACTCTCCCAGAAGTTAACGAGCTGGATACGGGAAATGAAATTAAAACCGAAACCGATAAGAGACCGAAACGCTAACCCGAAAAAATACCCGATGATTTCCCCTTTAATTATGTCATACCATATTGAAGTGACTGTCGCTAACGAGTCGACGATAGTTGATGATTTCCTGGATTTTCCTTGTGTGGTATTCATTTTAAAACCGATAAGAGACTGAACCGCTAACCCGAAAAAATACCCGATGATTTTCCCTTTAATTACGTCATACCATATTGAAGTGATTGTCTCTAACGAGTTGACGATAGTTGACGATTTCCAGCATCCAAATCTGGATTTTCCTTGTGTGGTATTCATTATATATATTTTACATTATTTTTTATATATATATTCATTTTTAACTCGATATAAAATTGTTTTTTCTTCAATTTTTTGAATTTTATTTATTTAATTTTCAGGTTTTAGGTTTCGGATTCGGGTTTTGGATTCGATTTCAAACCGATTTTTCTTATTAGGCTGGACCGGATATACCCACCCGGTGACTACCTGTGATGGTCTCGGGTTCGAAATTTCGTCCGATAGGCTTATAGGTTCAGCCCGAGTTTATCCGGTAAGCTTATCGGGCCGGGATCAGATAAGTCAAAACTCGGAACGAACCGGCCCGATAACAGCACTATATATAAAAGAGAATACGAGAATGGTCACCCATGTACAAAATCATATATGATTCACGTACAAAATCATATATGATTACGTGAGTGTGTACATGAGTATAAAATCATATATGATTTTATACGTATATATTTGATTTTTTTGGTCAGTATAAAATCATATATGAATTTATACATGGACGACCATTCTCGTATTCTCTTAAATAGTTAGCATTCTCGTTTGAACCTGACTCACACACTCTCTCTCTCTCTCTCTCTCTATATATATATATATATATATGTATACTTTGGAGACGTTCATGAATCCTAGAAGTTGGATATATAAACTCATATTACTAATTATATAAACTCATATTAAAATATATTTGGTAGCTATTAAGATTCGTACATACCCATATTGCCAAGTATTGAGGAATATATTCTTGATATCCTGATTTGCAATAGATGGTTATATGCGGGCCGAGCATATAAACTCCTAATGGCCCAAAATTTTATAGTTTTTACTAAACATGGATTAAGTCATAATTAAATCATATATGACTTTATTTAGCCAGATACATCATACTAAACACCTCCTTTATTTATGCCAAAAATGAATTGCTTTATAGGAATATGAAGAAAAAAAATGATAAAACCCACCTTCTTTTGTTTGCACAAGTGCATGGCACGAGATAGTATATTGGCAGCGTTTTCCTCTTGGGCTTTCTTCACAGAATCAACCATTGGAGTTGTTGCATAAACGACTACGAAATATGCAGAAATTAACCAAAAGGTCGAAGCACACATCATCAAATATCTTTTACAATGAGGACAACAAACTGAGAAACCCAGATGGTTTTCGAACTCTTGATCAAAACCTTTTTCCGAAGAAACCAAGAAAAAAATTGTTTAACCACGAATCCACAAATCTTAAATGCATTCTGTCGGGGATTCCACCCGTTTTCTAATTTCTATTTCCGAACAAGTGAGAACACGTTCACTAAAAAACATTGGACATATTTTCAAGATTTATAAAGAAAATTGAAAAATGACGAGATGACGTTTCCCAAATTTTCGGTGTTAAATAGCGAATAACGAGTCTTCAGATCTCAGACATTATGTTAGTTACAATTACGTTTCGAAACGATACGCTACTTTTTGTTTTTGTACACTTTAGAGTATGTTTTGATAGTTTAGCTGATAAGCCGAACTAATGACTGATAAGTTAGCTTATTAAAATGCTACTTTGAGTAGCATCTCAATAAATCTAAACTTTTTAAATAAGTTCAAAATATATGATAACTTGTAAGCAGGCTTTTTTTTACTAAAGCTATACTTGGTCTCTTTTCAAATATAATTTCAAAGCATCTTTCAATTTTACCCAAAAAAGCAAATAGTAAAAACAAAAATTAAAAAATTAAATGGGCATCCTAATATTTTAGGTACGAGTCAAAGTCGGTGTCTTAAAGGGCGGACGGAGGCAGACGCCTTCTCTTGTTGAGGCGTATGAAAGGCGTATGCCTCCAAGTGGACGCTTTAGGCGTTTGGGGAGTTTCGCCTTTTTTTTTTGTATTTTTATTTTCAAGTAAATTAAAAGAAATAAAGAGAGCCGCAAAAATCCTAATTGCTTTCAGCGAACAGAGAAAAAAAAAAGTGAACAGAGAGAGAAATAAAGAGAGAGGAGGCGATTAGTGTTGCCACCGAGCCTTGAACCGCCGGTTCCGGGCCCGAAACCGCGGTTCGGTCCGGCCCTAATCGGCAGTTCTTCGTTTTTTTTTTAATGAAATTAAATGAATTATTTGAAATTTCGAATGTTGAAATTATTTATGTTGTGTTTTTTTATGTAATTTATAATAACTTGTAATATTGATTATATCTTCTTTTTTTTAAATTAAATAATTTGTGTTGAAATTTCTAAATTTTTTAATTTAGAAGTGTTGAAATTTTGAAATTATTTAACTTAATTTAATAAAAATATAATAACTTATAGGCAATTTAGAAATTTAAAATTCTTTATGTTGTGTTTTTTATCTAATTTATAGTAACTTGTAATATTTTTTATGACTTTTTTTTGAAATTAAATTACTTGTGTTGAAAATTTGAAATATTGAAAATTTGAAATACAATAAAGTAAAAATAGTTTTAAAACATTTACAAGCATAAAAAGTGATATCTTTATTGATTTTTATGATTCTATCTATGTACAAAATAAAGTTACAAGGATACAATCTTTAAAATTGAATAAGTAAACTAACTAATACTATCTATTTCACTATACTAATTGGAAATTAAATTTTGTTTATAAGAGGGAAAATGAATAAAGAGCTTGAGCTCAATTTTAATATTCCCTCCGTCCCATTAGCTTGAGGCATTTGACTTTTTTCTAGTCAAATTTTTTTAATTTTGACCATCAATTTATAAAAATATAAATTTAATTATGATGTGACACTAATAGAATTAGATTTACCATGAAATGTTTTTTTTGAAATATTATGATTTTATAATTTTTATAAAATGTGGGAGTGCTATCAATATCTTCATCGGCGTCGACATTGATAGAATTGCCACGGTTACCACTAGAACGAGACATGCTAACAAATAAATAAGTAGAGAACAATATAGAGATAATAGTGATATATATTACGAGATAGTATTTAATAGTTACTAGTTAGTAGTAATATAATGTAAAGCAAGAAAAATAAAAAATAGAGAAAAATTTGAAATAGAAGAGAGTGTAGAATTGTTAACACAGTGGATGGTTTTGAAGGTGGAAGAAGGAGGGTATTTATAGATAAAATTGGGTGGGAGAAATCTGCATTTGAAAAAAAATTAAAATTCAGCAAAACCGCCGGTTCCGGGCCGAACCGCCGGCCCGGTCCGCCGGTTCACGGGTCCAGAAATTGCGGCCCGTAACCGGACCGTGCTTAATATCGGTTCCGGTTCCGGAACCGGCCCATGGTCAACGGTCCGGGTCGGAACCGCCGGTTCCGGTTAAAATGTGGCAACACTAGGGGCGATAGGAAAAACAGGTGACTTCGAGCGACTGGCGACTTCCAGCGCGACTTCTAGAGACCAGCGATTTCCAATGCATGTTTCCGGCGACCTCTTTCCTTATTCTCAGTTTTCTGCTTTTTTTTTTTAATTTTCTTTTTTTTTTTCTTAGGCAACACGTGTTTTTTCTTAAAAAATTAATTTAGGGGGTGTAATAGATTAAGATTCTGTTGAATTTTTTGGACATTAAAAGTCTGGAGGTATTCAATCCGGATTTTGAAAAGTCTTTAAAAATCTTGAGGTATTCAATCCGAATTTTGAAAAGTCTTTAAAATCTTGAGGTATTCAAAACTCCAAACTTTTAAAGATTTTAAAATCTTATGGATTTTATAGGACTGTTGGCCACTAAGTATACTGGATACAGCTTGGGAAGTAGTTTAAACAACAAGCTGTACTGATTTAAATTGAGTGCGTACCGGAAGTCTCAAATACAGTAAGTTGCTGTGGATACAGCAACTTGATGTGCAGTGTATACTTAAATAATCACAGTAATTAAAACAAGTACGGCAGAAGGTAAATAACACAATATTTAAAGTGGTTCGAGGTAAACCCCTCTACGTCCACTGGTCCTCCACACAGGAGTAAAAAGTTTATTATAATTACCGCGTACACAACTACGTAATTATAACAACACACAATCAATATATCGTTCTCACAGATTGATATAAAGATCTTAGCTTCAACCGTTCACACAGATTGGTTTGAGCTAATGCTTGACTGGCTTCTTCACACACAGTTATGAAGCTTCGTCTTCCTCAATGCAAATCCTTCACACACAGTTTCGGAGAAGCACAGATTACTCAGTCCACACAGGGCTGATCTGGATTTGTTCAAAGATAGAACAGGGTATGAACAACAACTTTGACTTTCAGAGCTTCTAGCTGATGATGTGTTGTTCAAGATGTTGAGCACTGTATATCTCTTTAATCTGAATAGCAGTAAGCTTTGGAGATATGTTTTGGTCTGATAATAACTTTGATAGCTTGGTAATTTCGTGCGTATTTTGGTAACTGATCTTCAACACCTTGATGAGATATATATAGTCTTCTGGAAAATATATCCGTTGAGCAAGATTTCGTTCTAACGGGATGAAAAGCACGATCCGGAATTTGCGGGATTTGAAGATCTGTTGACTGACAGTATTTAAATACTTTATCCTTCAGTATTTAGTATTTCTTTATCAACGGGGCTTGACTTCTTGTGGGAACAGAAGATTCTTTCTTTGTCCTGTTGAGAGCTGTGTGGAAGATCACTGTATTGACTATTTGATGTAACACCCCCAAACCACTTGGGAATATTACAGCGCCGCAGACCCTCTCCATGAGGATCTACCAGGCTAAATACAAAAACAATACATCACATTTTAAGCCGATGTGGCTAAATAATGAACCATTAGACCGATTCGTTCTTTTACCAAATATTTTTACATCGAACATACTAAACTCCTTTTTCTAACTCGTACCCACGCAGGGGTTAGGATACATTAATACTTCCCGAAACTTAGAAAATACCCCAACAAAAAGACAAAACAATAAGACTTCACCAAATTCCCAACACGACCTTCATGTGATTAGCATCGTCGTCTTCCATCATCCTTCGTACCGATCCTGTGGTTCGCTCCCGACAACTTTGCAAGTACACGGGCCTTGTCTGACATCCACCCCGAATACTCGGGGTTAGCAAACTCCACTGTTTTGCTAGTGCAAGTATAAAGTGCAAATACGAGCTATACACAACATATTCCAAGAATATAAAAACTTGATTAATTCCACAATTCAACCCAATGAAAATTTCCCGAGATATTACATTGAATAAAATAGTTCAAACCATGAAAAATTGGAATGAGACACGCAGGCTCTTTGAAAAGCATTTAAAAGTCTCGGGAGTTTTAGAAAGACATTTCTGGGCTAATAAATCTTTAACTCGACAAACCACATAGGGACACGGGCCAAAGAATTGTTTTTACTCAAAGATACCAATCTGGTCACAAACACAGGGTCCACGACCCAAAACATCCATATCCCATACTCGAGTGAATAACACAACGGTCACACTCGATACATAACCAAACCACGATGTACGGAAACAATCACGGGGCCCGTATCCTTATGCCAAAAATATCGCAACCATGAAGCAAATAATATACGACGCTTATACCGGTGCCATTTTAGCCAAGTACCAAGACCTTACATATGATGTATCTCACTTTGGGAATTTGCATATGTGATACTCCGGACATATCACAATTATCGAAAACAACATCGTGCCATATAACAAAACAACCTCCCGAGCTATACTGGCCCTGTACCTCTCAGCAAGATACACACCCCAGAGACACCTCGTCGGGCCCTCCACAGTGTATAGCCCACCGAGTGATCCGTAGGGATACGCGACCCTAGGACCCTGGGGACCCTCACCGGTTTTACTCGGTTCACACACTCTCGGTAACCACATGGCGAAACCACATTTTAAATTACCACTTTCACAAAATCACGATTCAAAAACATATTCCCCCGAAGTACTTCAACTGTAAATCAAGGTACTTGCTAAGAATGGCCACAACACCCGACACATACTCACATCACACATCATCACAAACTCATCAATAGTACACACGTCCACACATATATACACACTTCTTGTCAGAAAGACATAACCTTAAGTTCACTATCAACATAATCACGCACAACGATACCAAACGTAAAGAAGATATTCCAAAGCACACCACTAGTACATATCCTCAGCACCACACAATCGTTCACAAACACATAAGTAGATTTTATAGAAAACCTTTATCGAGAATATACCAATTCTTTTATAAGTTCATTAAAAATAATTCAATTGCACACCTAGTCAATTACCGACTATAACCACTACGAAATATGAAGTGTATAGGCAAGATACTTGCCTCAAATCCGCGAGCGAACAAATACGACGAATCACAAGGCCTCGATACCACGAAACACCGGACAACGAACGGATGAGGTTGGGCCCTCGAACTTCCAAAACCGACCAAGAACTCGACAACTCCACGAGAACTACGAAAATAACACTAACGCGAATCAATAACACTAAACGGAATCCGAATCGATCCTAAAAACTACAAGGATCTAAGTGTGTCTTCAAGAAATCAAGAACTATGTTCCGAGTGATATAAAATCATGAATGAGTTCAAAAATCCGAAGATCATGGCCAAGACAACAATAATTTCACCATCGATTCATCATCCTCGGATTAAATCGAAGAACTAAGGAGAAACCCCCCAAAATTCAAGAACTAGGGTTCTAAGAAGAGATTACCTTGATTTGGATCAAGAAGATGATTTGGTGTTGTTAAACACCTACAAATCCGTTCCAAAATGAAGCTTGATGAAGAAGATCGCTGAAAATCACCTCTGGAGCTCACTCCCGTTGGAAAGGATGAAGAAGGGAGAGAAATGACGAAGTGAAGCTTTGTCAAAGATTTATATCGATGCTTATTAGCGTGCGCTAACTAGACCGCATTAGCGCGCGCTAACGAGGTCAACGCCGTAACATTCCGCATATAACACCGTTAGCGTGCGCTAGCCCCATGAGTGTAGCGTGCGCTAACGAAGTCACGGTCGATCCGGTGGCCCCGGACAGATCTCAGATTTACCGAGCGCAGCGCTAGAAAGAAGGAAGAGCGTGCGCTAAGCGATCGATAGCGTGCGCTAGTTATCGACCTTAGCGTGCGCTAACAAAGCCACAGTCCCGATCCGGTAGTTCTGGATCGCCGGTTAGCGTGCGCTACACATCCGGTAGCGTGCGCTAACTAACACCGTAGCGTGCGCTATGCCACAAGCATTAGCGTGCGCTACACCACAAAAACCCAGAAACTCACATAGTGATCTGAAACGCCTCCAAACACACGTCCCAACAAGGCACACATAAACATGACACCAAATTCCAACGATGAGGACAATAACAATCCGATAAAACCCCAAAAACTCAACGAATCTGGAACAAGGATCTCGGGTATTACATTCTACCCCTCTAAAAATAAGTTTCGTCCCGAAACTTAAAACAAAAGCAAAGCGACTCTCGACAACACACCAGAACTCCAGGCAGTATAAAGCCACTACGATCCGATTCAATACGCAAGAATTCTTACGAAAAGCAACGAGCATGAATCGATGCGTTTGATAAAACCGGGCAATACAAAAATCGAATCACGATTCCAACGCTGAAAGGTATGAAATTCCAATAACTCACAGATTTTGAAGATCATATACGAAGACAATTTCCCAACACTCATGGAAATCGTAAAATGGCCCAAATGTTCAATAATCACGGTTTCGAGGTCAAACGTTAATGATTGGACAACGACGAACGAATAGCAATGATCGAACAACAACGATAACCTTTGAAGTTCATACCTCAAATCAAGACATCAATAACTTGTAGGAAGCACGAGGTGTTAGTTTCGAACACGGTTCACCAGAAATCGATCCGAACTTGGAAAGATCACAACGATATGCACATCAATTTGGAACAATATCAGAACTCGCTCGAATGACAAATGTGAGAAACAACACAAGGTCAGAAGCATTAACGAACACAATCGCCTCAATACGATCGAACGAAACGGAAACGAGAAAAAAAAATGTGGGTATTACATCATATCACCTTTAAAAGAGGTTTCATCCCCTAAACCTAAACAACGAAAACGAAGTGTTTGAATATCAACCTTCCCGGCCATATCCTCTTGGTCCCGCATCTAGTCTCCATAACCAACTGTACCGCGGTCACGGTCGCGTCCGCTGTCCCTCGGCATACTAAGCGGATTCTCACTCAATACGATTGCACCACTTCGCAAAAACAAATATGCTAAAGTACCAACTTAGCATGACATATCACATAAGGTAACCAATAACAACTCGGAAAGAAAATCCACGAGGTATCCCTTTAAAGAAAATCTTTTGAAAATCATTGGATTTGTATGTTATTCAAAATAAACTTTAAAAGTACTTTTGGTACTTTTGCATCACATCGGGTTTTTGAAAAAAAAAAAAAAATTATTTTATGATGTGAAAGATTTTTGAAAATCATGTACTCGAATTATTCGAAAATACAATAGTACGTTAAAGTCATTTCTGAAAATTCTCCCAACACTACACAAGAATCAACGACGGTAACATTTTACAAAATGTTCAAGATATTTTAAAACAACTCTTTCAATACCGTCGAGGTTTTATTTTGAGAATCCTAGGCCGGCTCGCAAATTTCAAACAATTTCCAAAGTTCATACAAAGCCGCCGGCTTAATCGCAACGTCAAATTAGTTTCAAAAATTGATTTCCGCAACTTGCACAAACTTATGAAAGTTTTAGGAAAACATTGCGAACACACACACACAACAGACATAATTTATCAACTCACCGAACAAAATCAATTATCACTTAGCGCGAATGAAAGGTCACAACACTCGTCCACATAAAACGGTTGTCATCACTAGACAACGCACATAGAATACAGTCACAGACGACTGACTGTAGAAAGTTAGACCTAACGGCTAAAATGCGGTTCCACATCCTCTGTCCCAGCTAATTAACGCACACTACAACAATTATTTAGCGTGCGCTATTCATGCTGCATTAGCGCGCGTTACAACAACATTAGCGTGCGCTACTCATGCCACATTAGCGCGCGCTAGCCTTGTACTTAGCGTGCGCTAACAGCTCAAATTCAGCATGACATTACTAAAATCAATGGTCACAAATGAACAACAACACGTTCGAGTCCCAAAGCCATTGATTCGACACTTCATGAGAAACCATCAAAAGACAATTGTTATTCAGAAACCGAAATCTCACCTCTTATTAAAGAGAGCTATCACAATGCCCACAAATCGAACGACCCAGCATTCACATCATAGTTTTAATTTAAAACTGGCAACACTGCCCGAACAACAAGAACATCATCACATATTTGCCGACTAACAGTTATAAAACCGATAAATTGAAAACGAGAGTCACGTCTTGTCTACATTTTGTAGACTTCACTTGAGTTCAAAAATCGTGTTTTGAAAACTTATATTACAAGATGAAAATAAAATATCGGTAGTTTGAATTCTAAAAAAAAATTTGGCCCTCAGGTCATTATACAAAAATCAACTTTTTCTTCCCTTTGAAGGATGTTTTAAAACAAAAATATACGTGACTCCCCAAAAACATGTAAAGTTTTAAAATATCACATTGATAAATCTTTCTTTGCGTAACCACACCAAGGCTATTACTCTTGTAAAAACGACTTATATCAGGATTTGTGTATAACTACATATATGTTGGCACCACTTCCATTCTACCATCATACGAGGATCAAACAACATAGGTCACATAATCACAAATCACCTTTAAACTCCACGTCATAACACAAAATCATACAGGCTCGTATATCACAAGGCACAATATAGTAGGGAGACTTACATCCACAGGTCGCACGAAGATGATGGCTGCACCTCGATACTAATCACGGCCGACATCACAGACGACGCGTCGCGACACGACTTAGACAGACACAATCGAGAACAAGACACGACAATACCCGACTGGACCCGATAGCCTAGGTTTCCGCAACCTAAGCTCTGATACCATATTCTGTAACACCCCCAAACCACTTGGGAATATTACAGCGCCGCAGACCCTCTCCATGAGGATCTACCAGGCTAAATACAAAAATAATACATCACATTTTAAGCCGATGTGGCTAAATAATGAACCATTAGACCGATTTGGTCTTTTACCAAATATTTTTACATCGAACATACAAAACTCCTTTTTCTAACTCGTACCCACGCAGGGGTTAGGATACATTAATACTTCCCGAAACTTAGAAAATACCCCAACAAAAAGACAAAACAATAAGACTTCACCAAATACCCAACATGACCTTCATGTGATTAGCATCGTCGTCTTCCATCATCCTTCGTACCGATCCTGTGGTTCGCTCCCAAAGAACTGCAAGTACACGGACGCACATGAGACATCCACCCCCCGAATACTCGGGGGTTAGCAAAACTCCACTGTTTTGCTAGTGCAAGTATAAAGTGCAAATACGAGCTATACACAACATATTCCAAGAATATAAAAACTTGATTAATTCCACAATTCAACCCAATGAAAATTTCCCGAGATATTACATTGAATAAAATAGTTCAAACCATGAAACATTGGAATGAGACACGCAGGCTCTTTGAAAAACATTTAAAAGTCTCGGGAGTTTTAGAAAGACATTTCTGGGCTAATAAATCTTTAACTCGACAAACCACATAGGGACACGGGCCAAAGAATTGTTTTTACTCAAAGATACCAATCTGGTCACAAACACAGGGTCCACGACCCAAAACATCCATATCCCATACTCGAGTGAATAACACAACGGTCACACTCGATACATAACCAAACCACGATGTACGGAAACAATCACGGGGCCCGTATCCTTATGCCAAAAATATCGCAACCATGAAGCAAATAATATACGACGCTTATACCGGTGCCATTTTAGCCAAGTACCAAGACCTTACATATGATGTATCTCACTTTGGGAATTTGCATATGTGATACTCCGGACATATCACAATTATCGAAAACAACATCGTGCCATATCACAAAACAACCTCCCGAGCTATACTGGCCCTGTACCTCTCAGCAAGATACACACCCCAGAGACACCTCGTCAGGCCCTCCCTGGTGTATAGCCCACCGAGTGATCCGTAGGGATACGCAGCCTACCGGACCCCAGGGGACCCTCACTGGTTTTACTCGGTTCACACACTCTCAGTAACCACATGGCACAAACCACATTTTCTGAAATTACCACTTTCACGAAATCACGATTCAAAAACATATTCCCCCGAAGTACTTCAACTGTAAATCAAGGTACTTGCTAAGAATGGCCACAACACCCGACACATACTCACATCACACATCATCACAAACTCATCAATAGTACACACGTCCACACATATATACACACTTCTTGTCAGAAAGACATAACCTTAAGTTCACTATCAACATAATCACGCACAACGATACCAAACGTAAAGAAGATATTCCAAAGCACACCACTAGTACATATCCTCAGCACCACACAATCGTTCACAAACACATAAGTAGATTTTATAGAAAACCTTTATCGAGAATATACCAATTCTTTTATAAGTTCATTAAAAATAATTCAATTGCACACCTAGTCAATTACCGACTATAACCACTACGAAATATGAAGTGTATAGGCAAGATACTTGCCTCAAATCCGCGAGCGAACAAATACGACGAATCACAAGGCCTCGATACCACGAAACACCGGACAACGAACGGATGAGGTTGGGCAGCCCTCGAACTTCCAAAACCGACCAAGAACTCGACAACTCCACGAGAACTACGAAAATAACACTAACGCGAATCAATAACACTAAACGGAATCCGAATCGATCCTAAAAACTACAAGGATCTAAGTGTGTCTTCAAGAAATCAAGAACTATGTTCCGAGTGATATAAAATCATGAATGAGTTCAAAAATCCGAAGATCATGGCCAAGACAACAATAATTTCACCATCGATTCATCATCCTCGGATTAAATCGAAGAACTAAGGAGAAACCCCCCAAAATTCAAGAACTAGGGTTCTAAGAAGAGATTACCTTGATTTGGATCAAGAAGATGATTTGGTGTTGTTAAACACCTACAAATCCGTTCCAAAATGAAGCTTGACGAAGAAGATCGCTGAAAATCACCTATGGAGCTCACTCCCGTCGGAAAGGATGAAGAAGGGAGAGAAATGACGAAGTGAAGCTTCACGTCGGTATTTATATCGATGCTTATTAGCGTGCGCTAACTAGACCGCATTAGCGCGCGCTAACGAGGTCAACGCCCAGAACATTCCGCATATAACACTGTTAGCGTGCGCTAGCCCCATGAGTGTAGCGTGCGCTAACGAGTCACGGGTCCAGTCCAGTGGCCCCTGGACAGATCTGTACTTACCGAGCAGCGCGCGCTAGAAAGAAGGAAGAGCGTGCGCTAAGCAGTCGATAGCGTGCGCTAGTTATCGACCTTAGCGTGCGCTAACAAAGCCACAGTCCCAGTCCAGTAGTTCCTGGACTGCCAGTTAGCGTGCGCTACACATCTGGTAGCGTGCGCTAACCCCAACGCCGTAGCGTGCGCTATGCCACAAGCATTAGCGTGCGCTACACCACAAAAACCCAGAAACTCACATAGTGATCTGAAACGCCTCCAAACACACGTCCCAACAAGGCACACATAAACATGACACCAAATTCCAACGATGAGGACAATAACAATCCGATAAAACCCCAAAAACTCAACGAATCTGGAACAAGGATCTCGGGTATTACATTTGAGACAGCTTCCATACTTAGTCTTTATAAGACTTCTCTGTACTGAGAGGTTCCACTATATGCTGGATTCGAGACAGGTCTTCGATATAAGTTGACACTTCAACTTATCGATACCATTTCCTTACTGGATTGAGGATTGACATATATGTCAAAACCTTTTATTAACACTATTCGATACAGGGATTTAATATCCTGGCTGTTTCGATACAGGGTATTTTGTTATCCCAACAATTTCCCCCTTTTTGACAATTTGCCAAGACTTTAAAACTTTCAAGTTTTCTTGATGATGCCAAAACCATCTTCATGAAGCAAATGACTTTCTTGATGGCTTCTGGCAGATTTCTTGGTCTTCTGTCAAACGGTCTGTCTTTCAGCAACTTAGTCTAATTTATGAACTGCTCGCAAGCGAGTTCGATACAGCTAAGAATTTTTACAACTTAAGCTTATGATTGGCGCGCAGGCACAATCTTACAATGTATTCTAAATACATACAACTGAAATTATGAACTGTTCGTAGACAAGTTCGTACAGCTTAATTTTTAAACAAGTTTCTATACTTGTGATTATTGTTTCAACAATTTAAGTTATGTAATCATACATCAACACAGTAGATTACGAGTTGTAATCTTTCAAGACAAGCAAACATTTTTATTGATATTCAAAAAATAGAGTATATCGTTTGCTGTTTCGAAGGAAAAATTACAAACAAAAATTACAAGGATTTCAGCTCCTATAGTCCGCATGTCTCCATGGCTTTTTCCCTAGGTCATTCTAGTATCCACGCCACTAGTGCTGTAGGGAATCGTTGCCTCGATCTAGGTATATTGCTCTACCTTCGTAGGATCTGTCAAAGGCAAGAATGCAGTCTTCTGGATGGGTGATCCAATCTCCTCTTCTATGCTTGGATTTCATTTCGCTTTGGAGAGGGAGCTTTCCTTCTTCTAACATCTTCGTGAATTTGTCTGCAGCCTCCGCTAATGTCTTATAACCTTTGAAGATGGCGGATTCCCTGATAAGTTTAACAAAATATCTCATCAGCTCATTTTTCCTCCATTGCTTCACCTCTTCGGCAATTAGATGGCGGTTGGTTGGCAGACGAATTTGAGAAGGTCTTTGGATTGAGCTTTGCCACAGGACATTGGGATCATGAAACTCAGGTCGGGAGCCTGAAATCTTGAAACTATGAGAGGGAGGGGCTAGCTTGTTCAATTCAGCGGTAATGCTGTCTTGAGCAGCATTAAATTCCCTTTCTTGCTGTAACCTTATTCTCCTTGCTGCTTCTCTCGCTTCTTCTCCCTTTTTGGCATCATCAAGACGTCTTAGGATTTCCAGTGTGGCATCCTGTTTCTTCTCAATGTTTGTCATTCTCTCGACAAGGGTGGAGAGCACCTGCGATATATCCTTGATACTTTTGTCATGGGCTCGAAGATGAGAAGTGGTTTCGATCATGGCAGCTGCGGTCTTGGCCTCAGATATGCGTGTTTTTGTTGACTCTTCCCTCAGGAGTTGCTCTTGTTTGTCTTGCATGATCTTCAGTGCTTGCTTGAAGACTTCTGGCAGTAAAGTGAATGCTTCTACTACTCGAGAGAATTCATGTTGTAATGTAGTCATCTCTTCCACAGCAGATGTGTGCATCCAATTCAGAGCTTTTTCCACTGAGTACAGGGCATTAACTGCATCCTGGATGAAAACAGTTTGAATTCCAAGAGCACGCAGTCGCTCTTTTCTAGCAGTAGTGTTCGGAGAATCGGGCTTGGCGAAGTCCTCGACTCCATTCAACCTTCCCAGATTCACGGTAGGGCGTGAATTGAGTTGGACATCCTCAGGTACAATACCGTCGTCGGATTCCACGGTTGGTGGGGCGGGAGCAGCTGTTGCGGGTTCGGAGGCAGTCGGTGCTGTGTCCTCCTGTTGCGAAGGTGCATCTGTAGACATAGATACAGGATGGACTGATTCCTCCTGTTGTCTCTCAGCAACAACTTCTTCTTCTTCGGCAGCAGGCTCGGGTGCCTGTTCCAAAACAATTTCTTCTTCCTCGACTTGAGGGACTGATTCCTCGTCGTCAGGAATGTTCTCTTGCTGTGGCAAAGAGGGCTCACTTCGACTTGATGGCCCTTCGTCATTTTTGGGTTGAGAGGCATCTCTGTCTTGAGCCTCTTCACGACTCATTCTCAGACCTGCTTGTAATGCATCGTCGTCGTCGTCTGAGTCATCGTCATTCTTTGGATTTTGGGGAGAGTCCTCGGACTTATCTATTCCTTTTCTCCTGGCGTCAGATTTTTGCAATAGATGGCTTTCAATCAGTTCTTTGCAGTAGAGATTGTCCCATTGGATCAGGGCATCAACTGCAGTTGAGTCCGTCACTTCCAATACAAACTCTTCATGGCTCCAGTCGCTCCAGTTGTATAAAGTGTCATACGTAGCTAGCCTGTAGCATTTCCATTTAAGGAATCTTTCATACGCATGATCAATCTGCACAGAGAGAAGGGTTTTATTGATAATGGTGTCCGGGGAGGGACTGCGTACAACGTCTGAGTCCGCTGTAGCGAGGTGTTCCTCTACAGGTGTGGGATCCTGTAGAGAAGTGGGATTCCTTACAGGGGATGGTGCCCCGAAGGAAGATGGATCCTGTACGGGTGTGGAATCCCGCATAGTAGAAGTAGTTGTTGGCTCCAAAGGGGCAGCCGACTCGCTAGTGTCTTCTAAGTTGGCAGATGTCCGATCATCCGTCTTAGCCGCCAAAGGCTCAGGATCTACTGCCGACACAGTAGCGGGCACCTCTTCCACAGGGGTTGGGCCCTGGGGTAGTTCTTCAGTGGGTTGCGCCACGGTAGAAACTTCCTCGGAGGTTTTGGTAGATTTAGCTTTAGAAACCCTCCTTATCTTCCTTTTCGGCTTCTCACCAGCACTAGGTGTCTTGCTGTGAGATCTTTTCCTCTTCCTTGAAGACTCCACATCTTGAAACTTCAAAGAAACATCCCTTGGGTCTTCAGACACGGGTATACTTCGGATTTTAGGGTGGTTGCAGACCAGAGTGCTCTGGTTATACGCCGAAGGCTTGACGCCTCCCAAGTATATCCGGGAGCTGTTTTTCTTCGTATCCGCGGATTGTGAAAGTCTGCATTTCGTCAAAGTATGGTTTAAAATTAAACCAAACGACTTCTTTTGAGAGGCAGGCTTGGATACTTCCTCCTGCAATCGCTTCAAGACAATCTGGCACCAATTGACCTTTTCACAGGTCAAAATCACAACCATCATCCTAAATCTCAGATTTGTGCATATTTCAAATGCACCAGTGCAATTTTCGATGATCCTGCAACAAAAATCATGCAAATACACATATGGCAGAAAAAAATTCTTCTTGTGACATGTAGTGTGAACCACGTCAACAACAGATGAGCCGATGAACAGCCCATAGTACTTCGTTATCAGCTCTTGAGACCCATAAGTCTCAAGTTCTTCCATGGTAAGGCCATCAACAGGCAGCCTGTAAATGTTCTGAAGAAGATCTCGATCGATACAGATCTCCACTCCTTGAATGATAGCAGTGATGTCAGCAACGTGACCTCCCTGGGCCAACGACAAAAAGCGAACGGCGGCGTTGAGGTAAAAGTCCTCAACCAAGTGAACATCGTATTTCTCGGCGGTTTGACTTCCAAGGCGATAGAGACCTTGCTGACGGAGCCGGGTGATGATGAACTCCATTGGATCGGTGTTATTGGTTTCAGAGAGAATACGCTCGATGACGACAGATCTTGAGAAGATCCGTCCATCGATGATGTTCGAGGATTTCTTGAGTGCGGGAGAAGATGTCTGACCAGCCATTGATGTTTCTCAAGAAAATATGAAAGAGAATACAAGAAGTTAGCAGTAAAACGCAGAAAACTTTGTAGGCTGTATTTGCTTGAGTACTCTTAAATTTTGCAGAAAGCGTAAAGAGTCTCTAATGGCAGTATTAGTCCTTTTATAGTGGGCGGCGAAGTAGGGTTTTTCAGATGAACGAATGGTCAGATTTAAGGGATGGGAACCGGTTTTTGAAAAGAACAGTCACGATGAACTGAGTGTAACTGCTACACTTATCCATGAATTATTAAAATATGAGCGGGTCCCACTTCTGACAATTCTTGTTACCCTAAATGCCTGAAACGGCGGTTTTAAAAACATTAAACAATTTGAAAACATCGCGGCTTTTGAGATTCAGTTGTCCAGATGTCGTGTAAGGCATTTAATGTAAATGACGTTTGATATGAAAACAGGGCACGTGGACAAAAATCATTTTAAAATAAAATAATATAATATAATATATATATACTGAATCGAAATCCTATAGTATGTGCTGTGTCCGCGACGATACAGCGTTCCCCCTTAAAAGGTACATATAGGTTTGAATTCCATACAGCAACTTTTGGATTAATGTTGTATTCATGGGTCATACTGTATTCCCCCTTAATTATTGCACACGTCAGCTGTAGGATGATTCATATTGCTTTGTTCCCTACAGTGCTGTATTGAAGGCTCTGAGTGTACATATAATTAATGGTGGATACTGTATTCTTGGGTCTTACATCATTCCCTCTCAATTGTTGAGTAAAAACAGTAAATTACTTATAGGGAGTCGGGCTATAGCATTCCCAATTCTTGTCTAAGCATGTTGAATCTTGCTGTGTCGAGCGGCTTGGTGAAGATGTCGGCCAACTGAATATCTATATGAACCTTTTCGAGCCAAACATCCTTGTTCTCGACATGATTCCTTATGAAGTGATGCTTCATGTTGATATGCTTAGTGCGCGAGTGCAGGACAGGATTGTGCGTTATTGCAATTGCACTCATGCTATCACACATGATTGGCGTCTCTCTGGCTTCAATTCCATAATCTGACAACTGCTGCTGCATCCAAAAGATCTGCATACAGCAACTACCAGCAGCATAGTGTTCTGATTCAGTCGTGGAAAGTGAGTTGGCTAATTACTTCTTACTGAACCAAGAAACGAGTCTAGGTCCAAGAAAGTGACAAGTTCCACTTGTACTCTTCCTATCTAGCTTGCAGCCTCCGAGATTCGTGTCGCTGTATCCAACTAAATCGAATCTGCCTTCTTTAGGATACCACAGTCCTACATCGATTGTTCCTTTAATATACTTCTGGATTCGTTTAGCTGTATTGAAGTGTGATTCCTTAGGTGCTACTTGTTATCTCGCACATACTCCAACAGCAATCTGGATATCGGGCCTGCTAGCTATTAGGTACAGGAGCGGACCAATAAGCTTCCTGTAGAGTGATTGGTCAACCGGATTTCCGGCTTCATCAGCACTAATTTGCACGGAAGTGCTCATGGGGGTTGACGATGATTTGGAAGTGTTCATTCCAAATTTGTTGAGAAGCTCCTTGCTGTATTTTTCCTGGTTGATGAAAATACCTGTAGGCAACTGTTTTACCTGCAAACCTAGGAAATAACTAAGTTCTCCCATCATACTCATTTCAAATTTACTTTGCATGAGATGAGAGAACCTTTGACACAAAGCAAGGTTAGTTGAACCAAAAATTATATCATCTACGTAAATTTGCACCATTAGAAGGTCATCACCTTCATGTATTTTGAACAAGGTCATGTCCACAGCACCTTTCTCAAATCCATTGTTGGTTAGATACTGGGACAGGGTCTCGTACCAGGCTCTAGGGGCTTGCTTAAGTCCATACAGTGCTTTCCTTAGCCTGTATACTAGGTCGATACCGTCTGTGTTGGCAAACCCTGGTGGTTGTTCAACATAAACTTCTTCGGCAAGGTCTCCATTCAGGAATGCACTCTTGACGTCCATTTGATATACAATGAAGCTCTTATGGGCGGCTGTAACACCCCGAGATATTCGGAATAATTACAGCGCCGTAAACCCTTTAAGTAAGGATTTACAAGGCTAATTAAAAAGGAAAGTAAATATAAGACATCAATACTGCGGAAATTCAAGTTTATGAAACCGTACAACTGGTTCAACGAGTAATTAATACAACCATATCGAATTAATATCAGTAAGACACGCGTACTCGAGTACAGAAACCAAACCAAGAAAACAAATCACCAATAACAACAAACATCACTGAACCCCTTCGTCGTCACGTCGCATCTTGTGTCGCTTTCCTGCTCCTCGGCTACCTGAACATCAAAACAAATGTCCACCCCCGAAGGGGTTAGCAAAAAGATGCTAGTACAAGTATCATATTAAACAATTCGAATATGCATCAACAATACATAACAAGATACACTACACGGACTTCCGCTACCGGAATCCGACAATGCGAATCTACCAGATTCCATTACACATCATGGGTATTCCAATGATCCGGCCTCAAAGATAGATCCCAAGATGATCCCGTCGGACCAACACGAGGTGGAATAACCCGTCCAATGATCCAACGCCCTCAGCCTAGATCCCAAGATGATCCCGTCGGACCAACACGAGGTGGACATCCGATCCAGCGCCCTCAGCATAGATCGTACAACGTATACAAACACAACTCATGCATACACATATGCCAAATCATTATGTTCATCAACATGAACATATAAACACTATATAACGAATACCATGACAAATCAACGAAGTAAATCTCATGTTCAACAACATGAATAATCATACGCATGCTCCAAAAATACCAATATTAACATATTACGATACTTGCCTCGAAGATGGCAAGAACGATATACTTCAATGATCTCAACACACTCGAAGGTTGCCTCCTTCGATCAACGTAGCAAGCTTGAACCTTAACAAAAGGAATGATATACAAATCATCTCAAGTCGAACGATGGCCTATCAATTCGGTCTACGGCCGAAAAGCTCAAAATAAACAATCTGCCTGGACTTCTTAGCGTGCGCTACGTACTCTACGTAACGTGCGCTAAGCCGGCCTGTTAGCGTACATTATCGTGTAAGACTAGCGTGCGCTAGCTACGAACTGACAGTTCGAATCGGCTGATGCATAACGTACGCTACGTAAGTTCTGTGCGTTAATTGAACCCCGATAGCGCACGTTAACTTATATATGTTAGCGTGCGCTAACCCTGCATGGCAGAAAACTGCTAACGGAAAAACTGGGTTGAAAGGTGGTGAATTCATGAATTCTATGTTGATACAACAAATCATCCTCAAGTCTGTCATGCTAATAGGCTTGTGGAAGTTCCATGATCATGAGGCACAAATATACGGATAATTATCTCATCATCATAACTCATCCAAGATCTTCAAGAAATATTCCAAGTTCCGATTATTCCAAATCCCAAAACATATGGTTCCTTTCGTAAAACATACGAACTAGGTAATGTACGTATACTGGTCGATTGGTTTGGAAGGTACATAACATGCTTAGAAATCCTCATACAAAAAGGTTCAATGGATCATACGATGAATAAGGGTCGAAACGTCGAAAACATCCTTCTAACACATGATGTACGGCTAATAACGAATCTAACTGACTAGATGAACATGATCAACATCCTTTAGAACATAACCAGTATTGGTGAAGAATCACCTACCTCAAGGTAATGAAGAACACGGAGGAAAATGAAGCAATCCGACACCAAAAGCTTGAACACCATTCTCCAATGATATACGATCTTCAATCACGAATCAGGATGTTGATATGAAGTGTTTAGGATGAAGGAAGTTATGTTCTAAGTGTAAGAATTCGGGTAATGGGAGAAGAAGGAACTGAAATCACGAATAGGATGCTGTCCTATTTATAATAAATGGCTATTAGCGCGCGCTAGACCCTGCTCGTAGCGTGCGCTAACGGCTCCCTGACTAAACTGTACTCAGCACTTAGCGTGCGCTACGCATATACCTGTAGCGTGCGCTAAGGCGTTGACTCAGCTTTTCCCGAAAGCCGTCCAGGTACATCCGACACGATTCGACAGGGGTCCCCCGGCCAGATCTCACCTACCGCACGTCTCAATCAAATTGACCATGCATAGCGTGCGCTAATGACCCTCTGTAGCGTGCGCTATGAATCTATGTTAGCGCACGCTAAACATAGCCGGTAGCGTGCGCTACATGCGCAGATTTACAATCTTCAATTCACAACCATGAAATTAAACGCTCGACAACATCGGTCTAAGAAATACGGAGAATAGTACTCAGACAAAAGTACAATTATTACAATATCATAAGTTCCAATTACATAGAAATCTCGGGTATTACATCCTTCCTCCCTAAAAAGAAGTTACGTCCCGAAACTTAAGATGAAAATAACTCCGAATATCTAGTCTTCATACTGTCCTCCGTTTCCCAAGTGGCCTCTTCGACTCCATGTCGTGACCATTGTACTTTAACCAAATGTATTGGTTTATTCCTCAATTGTTTGATCCGGCTCTCAAGTATCTTGATTGGTCTCTCTTCGAAGGTGCCATCATTAGCTATCTCGATCTCATCGAAATCAATGACGTGACTGGGGTCCGGTACATACTTCCGCAGTTGAGATACGTGAAACACATTGTGAACGTGACTCAGCGATGGCGGTAAGGCCAGCCTGTATGCTAAATCTCCAACTCTCTCGAGGATCTCAAATGGTCCGATATATCTCGGACTAAGCTTGCCTCTCCTCCCAAAACGGAAAATCCCTCGTGTAGGAGACACCTTCAACAGTACATGGTCCCCAGCGTCGAACTCTAGAGGGCGACGACGTACATCTGCATAAGACTTCTGTCGACTCTGGGCAGTCAACAGTCTCTCTCGAATCAAAGCTACCTTCTCTTGAGTCTGAATAATCAATTCCGGTTCCGTCCCGATCAAATCCGAAGAATCATCCCAACACAGGGGTGATCGACATCTTCTCCCGTACAAAGCTTCAAATGGTGCCATTTTAATAGAAGCATGCCAACTATTATTGTAAGTGAATTCGATCAAGGGCAAGTGAACTTCCCAATCAGTTGACCAATCCAACGCACAAGCTCTAAGCATGTCTTCTACAGTTTGTATAGTCCGTTCGGACTGACCATCCGTTTGGGGATGATAAGCTGTACTAAAGTTTAGCTCGGTCCCCAAAGCCCTGTGCACTGCTCTCCAGAAGTGCGACACGAAACGACCATCTCGATCTGAAACAATGGTCTTCGGTGAATACTCGCGCCAATCTCTCTGGTCCCCATGTATCTTTGATTCCTAGGAAATGAGCCGACTTGGTTAGTCGATCAACTATAACCCAAATCATGTTCATTCCCGTTCTAGTCCTTGGCATACTGGTGATGAAATCCAACGAAATGTCCTCCCACTTCCATTCAGGGATCGGAAGCGGCTTTAACATCCCGGCAGGTCGCTGATGTTCAATCTTAACCTGATGACAAGTCAAACACTTCGAAACGTACTCTGCTACGTCCTTCTTCATATTCCCCCACCAGAAGTTTTGTTTTAGATCCTTATACATTTTATCACGCCGGGTGAATAGAATAGGCGCTGTGAGCTTCTTTCGTAATAGTCCGTCTCAAATCATCATCATCGGGAACGCAAAGTCGACTTTAAAATCTCGAACTCCATCATCTTGTATCACGAATCACAGGGCTTTTCCTTTCTTTACTTCATCACATAATCGAAGGATCAGAGAATCGTCCAACTGCTTGGACTTGATCTTCTCGACTAGTGATGAAGTCAGTTCCATCACATAAAGTTGCCCTTGGATTCCTGGTGCCCATACTTCAATCCCTTCGCGGATCAGTTCTCGTTGAATGCTGGTCTGGGACGTAAGAGTTTCCAACACTCGAAGAGAAACAGGTTTACGGCTCAATGCATCGGCTACTACATTTGCTTTCCCCGGATGATAGAGAATCTCTAAGTCGTAATCTTTGATCAATTCCAGCCACCTTCTCTGTCTCATGTTTAATTCTTTCTGACTGAAAATGTACTTGAGGCTCTTATGATCTGTAAAGATCTGACAATGAGTGCCGTACAAGTAATGTCGCCAAATTTTCAAGGCAAATACCACAGCTGCTAGCTCCAGATCATGAGTCGGGTAATTAACTTCGTACGGTTTCAATTTCCGAGAAGCATAAGCAATCACTTTATCCTTCTGCATCAACACACAACCCAAACCCTGATTTGAAGCGTCGCTGTATACCATGAATCCATCAGTTCCCTCTGGCAGTGCTAATATAGGTGCTGTCGTCAGTCTCCTCTTAAGTTCGTCAAAACCAGCCTGGCACTTCTCATTCCACGCGAACTTTTGAGTTTTCTGTAACAGCTGAGTGAGCGGACGGGCAATTTTGGAAAATCCCTCTACAAAGCGGCGATAATATCCAGCAAGTCCTAAGAAGCTTCGGACTTATTTCACGTTTTTAGGAGCTTCCCACTCTAAGATTGCTTCGACTTTCTTCGGGTCCACCTGAACTCCGTCGGATGATATCACATGCCCAAGGAAGGTTACTTCCTTAAGCCAGAATTCGCATTTAGAAAGTTTAGCATACATCTGTTCCTTTCTCAAGATGCTCAAAACCATACGTAAATGTTCAGCATGTTCCTCTGCGTCCCTCGAATATATCAAGATGTCGTCAATGAAAACGACCACAAATTTATCCAAGTACTCCAAGAATACCCGATTCATCAATTGCATGAATACCGCAGGAGCATTGGTAAGTCCAAACGGCATCACTACGAATTCATAATGCCCGTACCGGGATCTGAAAGCAGATTTCGGTATATCCGATTCCTTAATTCTCAACTGGTGGTATCCTGATCGCAAGTCAATCTTCGAGAATACCCTTGCCCCTTGCAGTTGATCAAACAAGTCGTCGATCCGAGGTATAGGATACTTATTCTTGATCGTCATCTTGTTGAGCTCCCTGTAATCAATACACAGTCGGAGGGATCCGTCTTTCTTCCGGACAAAGAGAACGGGCGCTCCCCAAGGAGAAACGCTAGGTTGGATATAGCCCTTCTGTAACAATTCCTCCAGTTGTTTCTTGAGTTCATACATCTCGGTTGGCGCCATGCGGTATGGTGCTTTGGAAATAGGAGCTGCTCCAGGCTCTAATTCGATAGTGAATTCCACTCCCCTCTGCGGAGGTAACCCCGGTAGTTCGTCAGGAAATACATCTGGGAACTCATTCACAACTGAAATAGACGAGAGCTCTACTCCTTCCTCTTTCCTCATGGCATAGCACCAAAGTCCGTGACATCCCTGCTTCAGTAATTTCACGGCTTTCATTGCTTTGATCAATTTTCCCGAGCTTCCTGGTCTCCATCCTCGGAATAAGTGTTCAGATCCGTCATCAGCAATGATGGAAATGACTCTCTCTCGGTAATTCGTAATGTACTCCATAACGGTTGAGCCAATCATCTCCGAGAATTAAATCGTCACCGTAGATGTCAACTACAATGAGATTCGATGGCCACTCTCTTCCTTCTATAGATACTGGGAAATCCCTAGCTTCTAGTGTTCCCACAATTTTCTCTCCGCTCGGTAATCCCACAACATAAGGTTCACAATTATACAAGCACGAGATTTTCAAACGATTAACACAGTTCAAAGATATAAAAGAATGCGTAGCTCCCGAGTCGAACAAGACACTAACTGGTTGCAAAAGGATCTGAATCGTACCTGATGCAACAGCTGTGTTCTGATCATCAGATTTCCTCATTTCGTACAGGCGCGGAGGAACAGACCCAGCACTGGATGCCTCTCTCTTCCCAGCGTTCTGCTGCTGAAATCCACTTTGTTGTGTCTGGTTCACACTTATCTCCTTAGGAACTGGTGTTGGAGTGCGGGTACCAACAGATCTAGTAGCGGCTCCACAGAAGGCCGCACGGTGCCCTTCTTGCCCACAATCGTAACAAGTCACAGAATATGCGGGGCAATCACGTCGAATATGCCCTGCTCGACCACAATTGTAGCATTTCTTTGATGCGTCCGAAACTGCTGATGTTGTCCGGAATTTCTTTCCGCCTCTAGAAGGATGCGGAGGTTTTCTAGCCGAATAAAAGGAAGACTGACCCTTGCGGGCCCCACCACTCTTGTTTTCTGCAAAGCTACCAGTCACCTTCTGCTTCTTTGCCTCTACTGATTTCTCCACTGCCGCCTCTTTCATGTCGTAGGCCAGCGCTTTGTCTTGATATTGTCTCAACGTAGTACACTCGAATCCGGACATGTACTGCTGAATCTCCGGCTTCATCCTCATATCAAAATGAAAAATCTTTTCTGCCTCCGTTCTGACCAAGTGTCGCACACAAGTCAGCTGATGATTAAAAGTTTTAATTACATCTGTCACAGATGCCTCCGAACTCTGTGGTGAGAAAAACTCTCGGATCTTTGCCTCTCTAACTGGACGAGGACAATACTGTGCTTCCATCATTAGTTTGAATTCCGTCCAATCCGCAATATGATTCTCAGGTCGAATAGCCTCCCACCAATCAAAGGCCTCCCCAGTCAGAAAATACTGGGCAATGGGAACCTTTCGGTCCTCGGGACAGTTAAGACACGCGAATATCTTCTCCAACTCCTTGAGCCAGTGATCCCAAGTAAGTGCCTCAGCAGATCCGTCAAATTTCGGCGGGTGCAATTTAACCACCTCAGCAAGCCATCTGTCTCCCCGATTATCCTCGTGGTGCTGCTGTTCCATCGCCGTCTGCATGCGGTCAACGACCTGAGCGAACTGGTTTATCTACGCCACCACCTGTTGAAGCACTCCCGGCATGTTAGGATTTGCATCATCATTTGCTGATCCTTGCTGCCCTCCAGAATGGGAATCGGTTCGACTAGCCGATATTTCTGGGGTAGTTGCGGAATCCTCCTGTCTCATGTTACCACGTCCGTGTCCACGACCGCGTCCGCGTCCACGACCGCGTCCGCGTCCACGTCCTCCTCTCAACATACTGTAAACGCAATTTCTCAATATCCAGAACAAATTTTTGAAATAAAGTCCGTCAATACTCACAAAACAGTAATTAAGTAAAACGGTAGTATAAGGGATTAAGAGACTTACAACCACGGTTCACATGACGACTTCGGCTGAATAGTGATGTTACAAACGACCCGTAAATCAAATAACGTAAACAGACCCAACTAAAACCCGACTGCCAAGATATCCATGAATCTTAGCTCTGATACCATATTCTGTAACACCCCGAGATATTCGGAATAATTACAGCGCCGTAAACCCTTTAAGTAAGGATTTACAAGGCTAATTAAAAAGGAAAGTAAATATAAGACATCAATACTGCGGAAATTCAAGTTTATGAAACCGTACAACTGGTTCAACGAGTAATTAATACAACCATATCGAATTAATATCAGTAAGACACGCGTACTCGAGTACAGAAACCAAACCAAGAAAACAAATCACCAATAACAACAAACATCACTGAACCCCTTCGTCGTCACGTCGGTACTGTGGCTGTTTCCCTGCTCCTCGGCTACCTGAACATCAAAACAAATGTCCACCCCCGAAGGGGTTAGCAAAACGATGCTAGTACAAGTATCATATTAAACAATTCGAATATGCATCAACAATACATAACAAGATACACTACACGGACTTCCGCTACCGGAATCCGACAATGCGAATCTACCAGATTCCATTACACAGCATGGGTATTCCAATGATCCAGCGCCCTCAGCATAGATCCCAAGATGATCCCGTCGGACCAACACGAGGTGGAATAACCCGTCCAATGATCCAGCGCCCTCAGCCTAGATCCCAAGATGATCCCGTCGGACCAACACGAGGTGGACATCCGATCCAGCGCCCTCAGCATAGATCGTACAACGTATACAAACACAACTCATGCATACACATATGCCAAATCATTATGTTCATCAACATGAACATATAAACACTATATAACGAATACCATGACAAATCAACGAAGTAAATCTCATGTTCAACAACATGAATAATCATACGCATGCTCCAAAAATACCAATATTAACATATTACGATACTTGCCTCGAAGATGGCAAGAACGGTATACTTCAATGATCTCAACACACTCGAAGGTCGCCTCCTTCGATCAACGTAGCAAGCTTGAACCTTAACAAAAGGAATGATATACAAATCATCTCAAGTCGAACGATGGCCTATCAATTCGGTCTACGGCCGAAAAGCTCAAAATAAACAATCTGCCTGGACTGCTTAGCGTGCGCTACGTACTCTACGTAACGTGCGCTAAGCCGGCCTGTTAGCGTACGCTATCGTGTAAGACTAGCGTGCGCTAGCTACGAACTGACAGTTCGAATCGGCTGATGCATAACGTACGCTACGTACGTTCTGTGCGTTAATTGAACCCCGATAGCGCACGTTAACTTATATATGTTAGCGTGCGCTAACCCTGCATGGCAGAAAACTGCTAACGGAAAAACTGGGTTGAAAGGTGGTGAATTCATGAATTCTATGTTGATACAACAAATCATCCTCAAGTCTGTCATGCTAATAGGTTTCTGGAAGTTCCATGATCATGAGGCACAAATATACGGATAATTATCTCATCATCATAACTCATCCAAGATCTTCAAGAAATATTCCAAGTTCCGATTATTCCAAATCCCAAAACATATGGTTCCTTTCGTAAAACATACGAACTAGGTAATCTACGTATACTGGTCGATTGGTTTGGAAGGTACATAACATGCTTAGAAATCCTCATACAAAAAGGTTCAATGGATCATACGATGAATAAGGGTCGAAACGTCGAAAACATCCTTCTAACACATGATGTACGGCTAATAACGAATCTAACTGACTAGATGAACATGATCAACATCCTTTAGAACACAACTAGTATTGGTGAAGAATCACCTACCTCAAGGTAATGAAGAACACGGAGGAAAATGAAGCAATCCGACACCGAAAGCTTGAACACCAATCTCCAATGATATACGATCTTCAATCACGAATCAGGATGTTGATATGAAGTGTTTAGGATGAAGGAAGTTATGTTCTAAGTGTAAGAATTCGGGTAATGGGAGAAGAAGGAACTGAAATCACGAATAGGATGCTGTCCTATTTATAATAAATGGCTATTAGCGCGCGCTAGACCCTGCTCGTAGCGTGCGCTAACGGCTCCCTGACTAAACTGTACTCAGCACTTAGCGTGCGCTACGCATATACCTGTAGCGTGCACTAAGGCGTTGACTCGGCTTTTCCCGAAAGCCGTCTAGGTACATCTGACACGATCCGACAGGGGTCCCCCGGCCAGATCTCACCTACCGCACGTCTCAATCAAATTGACCATGCATAGCGTGCGCTAATGACCCTCTGTAGCGTGCGCTATGAATCTATGTTAGCGCACGCTAAACATAGCCGGTAGCGTGCGCTACATGCGCAGATTTACAATCTTCAATTCACAACCATGAAATTAAACGCTCGACAACATCGGTCTAAGAAATACGGAGAATAGTACTCAGACAAAAGTACAATTATTACAATATCATAAGTTCTAATTACATAGAAATCTCGGGCATTACAGCGGCAAAGGCTAAGAATATCCTAATGGCTTCTAGTCTGGCTACAGGGGCAAATGTTTCATCATAGTCTATGCCTTCTTCTTGACTATAGCCTTGTGCGACTAGCCTTGATTTATTCCTTATAATAAGTCAATTTCGATCCTTCTTGTTTCGAAACACCCATTTGGTTCCTATAACCGATTGATGCGTAGGTCTGGGTACAAGATACCATACATTGTTTCTTTCGAAACCGTTAAGCTCTTCTTCCATAGATGTTATCCAATGAGAATTATTAAGAGCGTCTATGGTCGAAACAGGTTCGGACTGGGCTAAGAATACAACAATAGTGCACATATTGAGTCTTCTAAGCTCGGATTGAGATTTCCATTCAGGGAACAATGAAGTCTCAGTATCTAGTTCTTCTTGTGCACAAAGTACATTTCCTTGTGTACTCTGTATTCTCCTACGGGTAGAAACACCAGCATCTATGTTTCCAATGAGTAGCTCTTGTGGGTGATCTCTCAACCATCTTCGGTCGGGTTCTAATTCAGGGTTCCGTATTGTATCGAGAGTTTCTGTAGATACAGCTTCAGCTTGTACAGCGTCGGCTTTATCTACGTCGATTCTTACAATTGCGGGGTTGATTTCTAGGTCAACAACAGGTTCTATGGGAGTTGGAGGATCTAAGATAGATAGATGTTGGATGTTCTGAGTAATATCATCTACTCCTGTAGGGTCATGGTGAGGTTCGTCGAACACTACATGAACTGATTTCTCGATCGTCAGCTTCCTTTTCTTAAAGATCTCATAAGCTTTTCTGACGGAGGAGTATCCTACAAATATTCCTTCATCTGATTTCTCATTAAAGGTTCTAAGTTGATCCTTCCCATTATTCAACACATAACACCTGCATCCAAAAATGTGAAAATATGAAACTAACGGAGTTTTGTTGTTCCATACCTCATATGATGTTTTGTTGTGGTGCTTGTTGACGATACAGCGGTTTTGAGTGTAGCATGCTGTATTGGTTGCTTCACCCCAGAAACGCTGTGGCAACTTGCTTGCGGCGATCATTGTCCTTGTTGCTTCTTTCAGCGTCCTATTCTTTCGCTCGGCAACACCATTTTGTTGAGGTGTACGGGCAGCTGAGTATTCGTGTTGTATCCCATTTTCCGAGCAGTATTGTTCTATGAAGCAGTTAGTAAATTCTATACCTCTGTCGGAACGAATGGACACGATACTCATTGCCTTTTCATTTTGCAGCTTTCTCAGGAGCTCGGGCAGCTTTGATGTTGTTTCCTTTTTCTTGCTTAGGAAAATTGTCTAAGCATACCTGGAGTAATCATCAATAACAACAAGACAGTATTTCTTACCTCTCAAACTTACTGGGTCTACAGGACCGTAGAGATCCATATGTAGCATCTCCAACACTCTTTGGGTTGAAAGGTAGAATTTGCTCTTCAGGGTTGACTTGATTTGCTTGCCTTTCTGACATGGTCCGCAGACGCTGTCCTTTTTGAATGACACGTTTGGCAATCCTCTTACCATTCCCTGTCTTGAGAGCTTGTTGATCATCTTGAAGTTGACATGAGACATCCTCTTGTGACATAACCAGCTAAGATCTGCAGTGCCTTTGGCAACAAAGCATGGAATTGATGAGCTCATAGGCTTCCAGTCAGCAATATACATGTTACCTGATCTGCTTCCTGTAAGCACAACTTCCTTGGTCTGGATGTTCTTGACTCTACAGCGATCTATATAGAATTTAACCGAGAACTATTTATCACAGAACTGGCTAATGCTAAGTAGATTGTACTGTAAGCCTTCAACATATGCAACATCAGTGACTTTGAATTTTCCGACAAGTAAGTTTCCTTTCTCTCTTGTTCTTCCTTTAGATTTATCACCGAAACGAACTTTTGGACCGCGACCTTCTACAAAATCTGATAGCTTGATTCTATCTCCGGTCATGTGCCGAGAGCATCCACTATCGAAGTACCAGGTGTCCTCCTCTAGGATGTCCTGTATGCAAAAAGTTTAAGTAGATTTAGGTCCCCTTTGATTTTTGGGTCCATGAATGTCAGTTCCTTTAGGTACCCAAGTTTTCCTGACAACACGTGGTTTACTGTAGGTTACATTCGGTACAGTGTTGCGGTATCTACATGGGGCATACACGTAGTCGCTATAACCATGATAATTATTATGCATGTAAAATTCAGGGTTATTATTATTAATCGAGTACGAGTGCCGTCTCGGAGGTGGAGCCATTTTCTTTGGCCTAACAGCTTGCCTTCTGGGTCTCCAGTTGGATTCACAACGCTGTTGTTGATACTGTGCGGACACCTGCTGTCTCGAGGAATAACGGGGCTCCTGTATCTAATACCTCGGCGTGCTGTACTGATAGTACTGCCGTGCGGGCCTTTTGTAACACCCCCAAGACATTCAGGGCATATTACAGCGCCGTGGACCCCACACTGTGGAATCCACCAGGCTAACATACCAAACAAGACATTCGACAACGACAACAATCATCAATAATACGACAATTCAAATAAGATTACAATCCGACAATAAAATCCAACATTAATCCACTTCCCAAACAGGAACACAACATTAACAATTTTGTAAAAGAAGTACTCGAGTACTTAAACCAGTTTTTATAAAACAAAATCCCCAAAACAAGATATCAAAATATTCGACAGATAGAACACCAATAATCAACTTACGGGCGGTATCATGCTCGCCCATCATCCTCATACGGCTCTAGTGCTCGCTTGTCCCCACGATCAATACCTGAAATACAAAAAGTATTTCCCCCATTTAAGGGGTTAGCGACAACTGCTAGTGCAAGTACAATCCATTTGAACTACATTCTAATCAGATGAATAATGCGCCAAAAATCATTTTTAGAAAACGTTTCATATTCCGGAATATTTACAATCACAAAACACATTATCTCCAACAAATCACAATTCAAAGTTAACCGTTGGTACGAGACTCACGGCCACCGTACCCCGCAGAGTCCCGTCGGACATCCCTGGGTGGCTAACCACAGTTCACGATACGCACACTCACGGCAATACGTATCCCTAGAGGCCCCGTCGGACCGTCCCTAGGTGAACATACACATAACCATCCACAACAACCACGATACAGCCATAATTCAAATACTAGAACATGTAAACAAATGTAAAGTACTTGCCTTTGAGACATTCTTAAAGAAACGGAAGTGAAACACGACTATGAACGGTCCGGGTGGAAAACGACGGTTCCTAAACGAAGGATCAATACAGTTCAGTCCCAACGGACAACAATACTCTATTGGAATACACCCATAACCCCGGTTACAATATACGACAATAGACGATCAATTGATACAGGCGAGGGTTTACGCAAAATCTCCCCGTATCGATAATTCGCGGATTAAAATCAAGGAAATTGGATTTGGAATCATTCAACAATCACAATCGGTGAAGAATATCATAACATACTGGAATAATTCGGTTCCAATTAGTAAAACCCGGAAAACCCCCCAAATTTGACGAGTTAGGGTTCTAGACGAAATTACCTTGATTTCGGATGATGGATGACGATTATGCTGATGATAATATGTTAGCACGACTCTACGGTGATGGAATGTAAATAGAACGCCGATCGGGATCGATGGAAATCGCCTCTCGAGGTCGCACGTCGAAGAAAGCGAAGGAAAGAGTGAAAGTGGCTAACTTTCAATCGCCCCACAGGCTTATATAATTGTGAAGTTAGCGCACGCTAATCGCCATATGCGGCGTGCGCTAACGGGCGCGGCAGATCCGGTGGCTCGCCACAATTCGTTAGCGTCGCTAACAATAAGGGTTAGCGTCGCTAATCTGTTCTTGATAGCGCACGCAAGGCAGGGTAGCGTGCGCTACCTACACAGCGATTGATCTGGCGATGTCATATCGGCAGATAGGCTGGCCGAGGGTACGATACATGATACACGACGAGACCGAGAATCCGGGAACATGAACGCGAAGCATACAAGGCAGCGGAGCTAAGCGCTGAAAGAAAAATACAATTCCGACCACCGAAGGGTCCGTAATGCGACAACGAAAACGAGATTCCCTAAACTATTAGGAAATTACAAAAATGGCCCAAGTGCCCGAAAATCACAAAACGACGTCGGATTTACAAACCGAAAGTCTCCACATGACCAACTCAACCATACAAACTTGCACAAACCAAGAAACAACGGAAACGAACGAGTTTTACAAGAATCGAACGTTCATACGGCAAAACATGTCATAAAATGAAATTACGTGAAAACATCATCAAAACTCGTCCAAATGGAAAAACTCCAAGAACAAAATAGATTCAAAATGTCGAAACGGTTACAAGCGAGTCGATAAAAATAGACATACACCAAAAATGGAAACCGCTAAAAATGGAAAAGTTACGGATATTACATTCTCCCCCTCTAAAATAAAGTTTCGTCCCGAAACTTAAGAATCAAAAAGCTCGGGGTAACTCGAACGCATATTCTCCTCTAGCTCCCACGTCGCTTCTTCTACTCCGTGCCTCGACCATTGCACCTTAACCAGAGGAATGGTTTTGTGCCTTAACTGCTTGTCACGACGCTCCAAAATTCTGACGGGCCTCTCTTCAAACGTAATATCCTTCTCTATCTCCACGTCCCCAAAGTCAATAACGTGGGACGGGTCCGGAACGTACTTCCTCAACTGGGAAACGTGAAATACGCTATGTACATGACTCAGCGACGGAGGTAAAGCCAAACGGTATGCCAACTCGCCGACTCTCTCCAATACCTCGAAGGGTCCAATATATCTCGGGCTGAGTTTCCCCTTCTTCCCAAAACGGAAAACTCCTTTCGTCGGAGATACTCTCAACAGAACGTGATCTCCCACCTCAAACTCCAAAGGTCTACGCCTAACATCCGCATAAGATTTCTGTCGACTCTGAGTAGCCAACATCCTCTTTCTAATCAATTCAACTTTCTCTCTCGTCTCCAACACAAGGTCCGGCTCAGTGCCAACCAAATCGGACGGCTCATCCCAACATATCGGTGATCGGCAACGTCGGCCATAAAGTGCCTCATATGGTGCCATCTTAATCGACGCGTGCCAGCTATTATTATAAGTAAACTCAATTAAGGCCAAATGATCCTCCCAGTTACTACTCCAGTCTAACGCACACGCGCGCAACAAATCCTCGAACGTCTGGATGGTACGTTCGGACTGCCCATCGGTCTGGGGATGGAACGAAGTGCTCAAACGTAACTGTGTCCCCAATGCCTTATGTACCGCCTGCCAAAAAATGCGATACAAACCGGCCATCTCTGTCTGAAATAATGGTCCTCGGCGTACCATGAAGCCTCACTATCTGTGTAATAAAAAAACGAGCCAACTTTTCTGGACCCCAAGTATCCTTGATGCCCAGAAAATGTGCCGACTTATTTAGTCGGTCTACAATCACCCACACCATATTCATACCAGTCTTCGTTCTCGGTAAACTTGTGACAAAATCCATAGAGATGTCCTCCCACTTCCTTTCCGGAACGGGAAGTGGTTTCAATAATCCGGCTGGCCGCTGATGCTCAATCTTGACTTGCTGACAAGTCAAACACTTAGCCACAAATTGAACTACCTCTTTCTTCATATCATTCCACAAGAAATTCTTCCTCAGATCTTTATACATTTTACTCGAGTCCGGATGGACTGAGTAAGGTGACGCATGAGCCTCTCGCATAATACTCTGTCTCAATTCCGAGTCGTTCGGAACACACAACCGACCTCGGAATCTCAACACTCCGTCCTCATGAATAACGAATCCCGGGGCTTTCCCCTTCTCTACACTCTCCCGAAGCTGAATAAACATCGGGTCCTCCAACTGTCCCGATTTAATGTCCTCGACCAGAGATGAAGAAATCTCAAGAGTACGCAACTGCCCGGAACTCTCTGCGGCAAAGACAACCTCAATGCTCAACCTCGTAAACTCTGCTGAAGTCCCATTGGGCCGTAAGTAACTCAAGCGCTCGAGCGTCTGCGACTTCGGCTCAAGGCATCTGCTACCACATTAGCCTTGCCCGGATGATAAAGGATCTCGAGATCGTAATCCTTAATCAATTCCAACCACCTCCTCTGCCTCATATTAAGCTCTTTCTGGGTGAAAATGTACTTTAGGCTCTTGTGATTGGTGAAAATCTGACACGACGAGCCATACAAGTAATGACGCCAAATCTTCAACGCAAAAACAATTGCGGCCAACTCAAGATCGTGCGTAGGGTAATTCAATTCATATGGTTTCAACTGACGGGAAGCATAAGCAATCGTCCTCCCGTGCTGCATAAGTACGCATCCGAGCCCTTGGCCCGAAGCATCACTATAAACTGAGAAACCATCATTACCACTCGGTAAGGCCAAAACGGGAGCGGTCGTCAACCGCTTCTTCAACTCCTCAAAACTATTCTGCCTCTCATCGGTCCACACAAACTTCTCTGACTTCTGTAACAACTGAGTCAGAGGTCGAGCAAGTTTAGAGAACCCCTCGACGAACCTACGGTAATACCCGGCTAATCCCAGAAAACTGCGGACCTCTTTCACGTTCTTGGGCGGCGCCCAATCCAACACTGCCTCTACCTTATGTGGGTCCACACGAACACCCTCGGCCGAGATCACATGACCGAGAAACATAACTTCCCGTAACCAAAACTCGCACTTTGAGAACTTCGCAAAAAGATGCTGAGTTCTCAAAATATCTAACACAATATGCAAATGACGGGCGTGCTCCTCCTCGCTCCTCGAGTAAATCAGGATGTCGTCGATAGAAACGACTACACACTTATCGAGGTACTCAATAAAGACTTTGTTCATAAGCTGCATGAACACGACTGGTGCGTTGGTTAGCCCAAAAGGCATAACCACAAACTCGTAGTGACCGTATCTCGTCCGAAAGGCCGTCTTCGGAATATCGGTATCCTTCACTCGGAGCTGATAATACCCCGATCTCAAATCAATCTTCGAAAACACGGTCGCTCCTTGCAACTGATCAAACAAGTCATCAATCCTCGGGAGTGGATATTTGTTTTTGATGGTCACTTTGTTCAACTCTCGGTAGTCGATACACAGACGAAGTGACCCATCCTTCTTCTTTACAAATAGGACCGGTGCGCCCCAAGGCGAAGCACTCGGTCGAATATACCCCATGTCTAGCAACTCTCCCAATTGTTTCTTCAACTCAAGCATCTCGGCAGGCGCCATACGGTATGGCGTCTTAGAGATAGGTGCTGCACCCGGCTCTAGATCGACGGTAAACTCAACCTCTCGGCCCGGCGGCAAACCCGGCAACTCATCTGGAAGAACGTCAGGATACTCACATACTACCGGAATAGACGAGAGCTCGACTTTCCCTTCTTCCGATCTCAAAGCGTAACACCAATAGCCCGTGCAACCTCCCCGAAGAAGTCTCACCGCCCTCAAAGCGCTGATCAGTAATCTCTGGCTACCCCGCTTACGCCCCACAAAAGAATGAACGTGTAAGTACAATTCAAATGCAAAACGCAACAAGATACTAAGACAGGAGTAGAACCGAACAACGAAACGAATCAAGTTAGGAAAAACTTACGAGCACTGGCGTACTGAGATGATGGCATAGCAGTGATACTGTCCCAAAAACGACACTTAACTAGACCCAAATGACCGACAGCCTAGGTATCCATAAACCAAAGCTCCGATACCATATTCTGTAACACCCCCAAGACATTCAGGGCATATTACAGCGCCGTGGACCCCACACTGTGGAATCCACCAGGCTAACATACCAAACAAGACATTCGACAACGACAACAATCATCAATAATACGACAATTCAAATAAGATTACAATCCGACAATAAAATCCAACATTAATCCACTTCCCAAACAGGAACACAACATTAACAATTTTGTAAAAGAAGTACTCGAGTACTTAAACCAGTTTTTATAAAACAAAATCCCCAAAACAAGATATCAAAATATTCGACAGATAGAACACCAATAATCAACTTCTGGACAGTATCATGCTCGCCCATCATCCTCATACGGCTCTAGTGCTCGCTTGTCCCCACGATCAATACCTGAAATACAAAAAGTATTTCCCCCATTTAAGGGGTTAGCGACAACTGCTAGTGCAAGTACAATCCATTTGAACTACATTCCAATAAGATGAATAATGCGCCAAAAATCATTTTTAGAAAATGTTTCATATTCCGGAATATTTACAATCACAAAACACATTATCTCCAACAAATCACAATTCAAAGTTAACCGTTGGTACGAGACTCACGGCCACCGTACCCCGCAGAGTCCCGTCGGACATCCCTGGGTGGCTAACCACAGTTCACGATATGCACACTCACGGCAATACATATCCCTAGAGGCCCCGTCGGACCGTCCCTAGGTGAACATACACATAACCATCCACAACAACCACGATACAGCCATAATTCAAATACTAGAACATGTAAACAAATGTAAAGTACTTGCCTTTGAGACATTCTTGAAGAAACGGAAGTGAAACACGACTACGAACGGTCCGGGTGGAAAACGACGGTTCCTAAACGAAGGATCAATACAGTTCAGTCCCAACGGACAACAATACTCTATTGGAATACACCCATAACCCCGGTTACAATATACGACAATAGACGATCAATTGATACAGGCGAGGGTTTACGCAAAATCTCCCCGTATCGATAATTCGCGGATTAAAATCAAGGAAATTGGATTTGGAATCATTCAACAATCACAATCGGTGAAGAATATCATAACATACTGGAATAATTCGGTTCCAATTAGTAAAACCCGGAAAACCCCCAAATTTGACGAGTTAGGGTTCTAGACGAAATTACCTTGATTTCGGATGATGGATGACGATTATGCTGATGATAATATGTTAGCACGACTCTACGGTGATGGAATGTGAATAGAACGCCGATCGGGACTGATGGAAATCGCCTCTGAGGTCGCACGTCGAAGAAACGAAGGGAAAAGAATGAAACTGCTGCTCTGAAAACTGCCCGCTGGGCTTATATAATTGTGAAGTTAGCGCACGCTAACTGCCATATGCAGCGTGCGCTAACGGGGCCGCGACAGTCCAGTGGCTACTGCCACCATTCGTTAGCGTACGCTAACAATAAGGGTTAGCGTACGCTAACTGTTCTTCGGTAGCGCACGCAAGGCAACAGGGGTAGCGTGCGCTACCTACACAGCAGTTCAGTACTGCTGATGTCATATCAGCAGTAAGCTGCTGTCGAGGGTACGATACACGATACACACGACGAGACCAGAATCCAGGAACATGAACGCGAAGCATACAAGACGACGGAGCTAAGCGCTGAAAGAAAAATACAATTCCGACCACCGAAGGGTCCGTAATGCGACAACGAAAACGAGATTCCCTAAACTATTAGGAAATTACAAAAATGGCCCAAGTGCCCGAAAATCACGAAACGACGTCGGATTTACAAACCGAAAGTCTCCACATGACCAACTCAACCATACGAACTTGCACAAACCAAGAAACAACGGAAACAAACGAGTTTTGCAAGAATCGAACGTTCATACGGCAAAACATGTCATAAAATGAAATTACGTGAAAACATCATCAAAACTCGTCCAAATGGAAAAACTCCAAGAACAAAATAGATTCAAAATGTCGAAACGGTTACAAGCGAGTCGATAAAAATAGACATACACCAAAAATGGAAACCGCTAAAAATGGAAAAGTTACGGATATTACACATTTGGTATTTGGATACAACCTTTCTTCTGAACGGATGTTGACGCTGTTGATATGCTCGAGGAGCATGCTGTTGAGTGCGCCTTTCAGGTCTGAATGGCTGGTGATTCCGCTATCTGGAATAGGATTGGCGGAATGGCAGCCTTTGCTGTTCGCTGTGCAACAGGTTCCTTCATGGGACTCGAAGTTTCTTTCGACACAGGAATGTGTTCCACACTCTTGACAAACACTGTACTAGTTTTCCCTTTGTTTGAACATGAGCTGTATCCTAAGCCACTTTTATCATGAGCATGTTGCCTAGTGCTCAGAATTTCTTCCATTCTTTTGGACGATTTCTCGAACGATTTCAGAATGGTCTCAAGTTTATCTTCTCGTATTTCGAGAGTTTTGATTTTGGCTTGAAGTAGAACCAAATCATTTGTCTTGCTCTCATTGTGAGTTTTAACCTCACTTAGTTCATTAGAAAGTTGATGATTGCTCTCCATGAGTTTTTCAAAATCGACTTTGCTGGTTTCACAATCAATAGACATATTTTCATAATTTATTTTCAGCAAGTCATTTTCATCTTTCAGCTCTAGGTTAGACAGTTGGAGCTGTATATTCTCATTTTTCAATGTCTCATGGGCCTTTTGAATGTTTTTAAATTCATTCATCATGTTTTCAAAGGTATGAGATGCATTTAATGGAATAGCTGAGGTTGAGCTTACCTCATCATCGCTATCTTCACCTTCCGGAATGTCCTTGGCCATGAAGCACATATATGATTTATCATCGAGCTCATCGTCAGATGAATCACTTTCAGTGACCACCTGAAGACATTCTTCTGATTTGGATGGTGTGGGGGAGGCTTCTGATTCTCCAATCAGGGCCTTGAGCTTGTTTTTCCAAGCACGTCTTCTTTCATCTCTCTCTTGTTGCTCGGCCTCCGGCAACCTTTGAACTTTGGGATGAGGACATTTATTTGCATAATGTCCCGGTTTCCTGTAATTATAGCACAGGTTAGCATCGCCAGATGAAGTTTCGGTACTTACCTTGTGGACAGGTTTGGGCCTGTAGGGAGTTTTTCCCGATTGCTTGATGAACTTCTTGAACTTATGCATGAGAAGCGCCATTTCATCTTGAGACAGGATGTAAATGCGTCACATCGGCATTCTTGTGACTAGGCTTGACGAGCCGGGCATCTTTGTGTCGACGATTAAATCTGACTAGTGCTGTAACCTTTGAAGGAGATTCTTCAGCTTTCTCTCTTCTGTCGATATCATACTCAAAAGCTTTGAGGTCATAGAAGAGATCAAAAGTAGATATTTCATTAAGATTGCAAGATACACGCATAGCTGTGGTCTTAATGTCCCATCGGGCAGGGAGAGATCTGAAAATTTTTAAATTCTTCTCCTTTTGGGTATAAACTTTGCCCAAAGCTTCAAGTTCACCAACAATACCAGTAAATCTGAGGTCAAGTTCCTCAAGTGTCTCAGTTGGTTTCCTTTCGAAAGATTCAAATTGCTGAGTCAGTTTGGAAATTTTGTTTTCTTTTGAGATCTCAGTTCCCTCACAAATCAATATGAGTTTATCCCAGATTTCCTTGGATGTTTTACAGCTCTTTACCTTTGAGAACGTGCCTTTGTCAAGAGTGACAAATAACGCGTTCTTAGACACATTGTTGAGGTTGGCTCGCTTTCTTTCATCTGTGGTCCATTGCTCGCGTTCCTTCTCGAGCATCTCAGCATGGGCTTGGCCTTCAATTCTTGCGGCTGTGTTTACCTTCATGATCTTGATAGGGCCATCCTGTATAACAAAAATTATCTCTTCATGCATTGCTGCAAGATGAGCCTCCATCCTAATTCTCCAATTATCAAATTCGTTAATTGAGAACATAGGCACTTTGTTGATCATAGATGTATCCATGTGAGAATAAAGGAATGAAAAAGACTGTTTTAAAAATTAAGTGATTTTGGATCTGATTCGGTTAAAAAAAATACGACTGATTCTTTTTAGAATCAACTTCTCCGATACCACTTGTTGGCCACTAAGTATACTGGATACAGCTTGGGAAGTAGTTTAAACAACAAGCTGTACTGATTTTAAATCTGAGTGCGTAGCGGAAGTCTCAAATACAGTAAGTTGCTGTGGATACAACAACTCGATGTGCAGTGTATACTTAAATAATCACAGTAATTAAAAACAGTACGGTAGAAGGTAAATAACACAATATTTAAAGTGGTTCGAGGTAAACCCTTCTACGTCCACTGGTCCTCCACACAGGTGTAAAAAGTTTATTATAATTACTGCGTACACAACTATGTAATTATAACAACACACAATCAATATATCGTTCACACAAATTGATATAAAGATCTTAGCTTCAACCGTTCACACAGATTGGTTTGAGTTAATGCTTGACTGGCTTCTTCACACACAGTTATGAAGCTTCGTATTCCTCAATGCAAATCCTTCACACACAGTTCCAGAGAAGCACAGATTACTCAGTCCACACAGGGCTGATCTGGGTTTGTTCAAAGATAGAACAGGGTATGAACAACAACTTTGACTTTCAGAGCTTCTAGCTGATGATGTGTTGTTCAAGATGTTGAGCACTGTATATCTCTTTGATCTGAATAGCAGTAAGCTTTGGAGATATGTTTTGCTCTGATAGTAACTTTGATAGCTTGGTAATTTCGTGCGTATTTTGGTAACTGATCTTCAACACCTTGATGAGATATATATAGTCTTCTGGAAAATATATCCATTGAGATAAATCCGTTGAGCAAGATTCCATTCCAACGGGATGAAAAGCACGATCCGAAATTTGCGGGATTTGAAGATTTGTTGACTGAAAGTATTTAAATACTTTATCCTTCAGTATTTAAATACTTCTTTATCAATGGGACTTGACTTCTTGTGGGAACAGAAGATTCTTTCTTTGTCCTGTTGAGAGCTGTATGGAAGATCACTGTATTGACTATTCGAGACAGCTTCCATACTTAGTCTTTATAAGACTTCTTTGCTGTACTGAGAGGTTCCACTATATGATGGATTCGAGACAGGTCTTCGATATAGGTTGACACTTCAACTTATCGATACAGTTTCCTTACTGGATTGAGGATTGGCATATATGTCAAAACCTTTTATTAACACTATTCGATACAGGGATTGAATATCCTGGCTGTTTCGATACAGGGTATTTTGTTATCCCAACAAGGAATTTCATTCAAAATACAAAGAGAAAAATCCTCCAAAGATCTTATCTCTTCACACGAGATTTTGATGGATTTTTTCGCCTTTCTCCTCTCTACGCGTGACCCTCCCCTCTCCGATATCAACATTCGAAGCCCTCGATCCCCAATCAATTAGACCCAATTTCTCATCTGTTCTAATTTCTTATTTTCATATTTGAATTAATTTATTATTATTATTGTTATTATTAGTGTATTTATTATTATAATTATTATTTATTATTATTAATATTATTATTTATGATTTATTATTATTATTATTATTATTATTATTTGAGGCTATCTGGTTCTTGTTTCATGACTTGAGCTAGATTTCACATATCTAGAAAGTAGATGAAAATCCATGTAATTCAATCACAAAAAGTCTGTCAAACTCTGTGTGGAGTTTGTGGAATTAATAAATCCACAAAATCCACAAACGTTTTGAACTCCACTAAATCCCACGGATTCCAGAACCAATACACCCCCTTAGTTTTGAATATGTAGTGACTTCAGAGACTTTAATTTGTTTTTTCTTTTCTTTTTTTCAGAAAATCGTTTATGTTTTTTAATTATTTCCTTTCATTCTTACTTTTTTTCTCCTTGGCTATTCTTCTCTGTTCGGTGGTGGTGGTGATGATGATGATGATGATGATGATGATGATGATGATGATGATGGTGGTGGTGGTGGTGGCGGAAATACTAGTAGTTTTGATTCATGTTTCAAACCGGTAACATTCATTTTTACACATATTTTTAGAAGGTTTTTCCGAATTTTAAGATCCCAAAATATGTAGAATTGTGTCCTTTGTGCTCATATTGTGTTTGTTGGACTCGATCATGCTTGGGTACGTTTTATTTGATTTTATAGGTGTTTTAAGAACATTATCAAACAAGAATGAAGTCTCAATCCCAATACATATCAAGCAATGCAGAAATGAAAGATCAAGCCGAATAAGAAGGAAAAATAGAGTCAATATAGGTGTTTTAGGAACATTATCAAGCAAGAACGAAGTCTCAATCCCCAATACATATCAAGCAATGCGGAAATAAAAGATCAAGCCGAAAAAGAAGGAAAAATGGAGTCAAAACGGACCAACACGGACTCGGCCGTGTCATTTAACACGCGCCGTGTCACTGGCTCGACCATGCCATATAACACGGTCGGGTTGCTTGTACAGAACCATTTGCAAATTTTAGAACACTATGACACGGGCCGTGTCACTTTTCTGAGTCAAACAACTTTGTTGAAGTTTGTGCACAGTTTGAACAAGAATTTTTGGTTTTTGGGTTGATAAAAAAGCTCTAGAATGGACTTAGAAAGATATTCTGAGAATGGAGGAGTTGGAGAGAGAGAAAAACATATGATTTGAGAGAGAACTTACCAAAAGAAGGAGATTTTGAAGGAAGTGCAAGGAAGAACACATCAAGAACACTTGAAGGCTTGAGTGCTCAAGACACCATCCGAGTTTAATCTTCTTCCTATCTTTTACTCATTTTTGTTATTTATTTAGCATGAACATGATGATTATTAATCTTTCTTTCATTACCATGTCCGGCCAAACTTGTAAGATTCCGGACATGGGAGTACGTTCCTTTGCTATGATTTTGAGGGATTGTTGATTATATATATCTAGTGTGTTTTCTTTATCAAATACTTGATTTTAATTCATGTTAGGACACTTTATCAATGTTTTTACATGTTAAACTTAATTGCTCATAATTTGAGAGAAGAGGACATTAATAGGTTTCGAGTATTTGACATAGTTAATTACGAGATTGAGAAATCGGTGGTAAACTATGATGATATTTAATCTTTTGAGTATTTTGGAGTTAGATAATTTATAATAGACGGAGACGTTGTTATAGGTTGTGTAATCTATATTTTATTGCATCTCGAGAGGGACTTTATGTAATATCTGGATTTTCAGTATAATTTTTTCACATTATTTTATCTGAGATATACTGGATAGCTTGGTGTCTATACAGTATGGATAAAATAATTTGAGAACTGAGACAGTTGTATTAGTACAATTGACGTGATTGGTTGACAGTTATAATTGAGGATATCGTTTATCAGGTGGTTTTAATTTTGATATCGGGTATATCGTATGATAATATTATTGAATTGAGTACATGTATTCAGTATGCCGTATGTTCATATTCTGTATGTCGAGACGTTGGACAATAATAGATGAAAATGGCTAAGTACAACCACGTTAGCGCACGCTAAGTATAAGTGAATAGCGCACGCTAAATGTAGATCGGACAAAGGAATATTGGCTTCGTCAGATCACTTTCGGTGCATGTTCCGATAAGGTCAACGAATGTTTGCTATGAAGGACTAGCGCACGCTATATTCTAAGGTTAGCGCACGCTAAAGTAGAGAATCCCGGTAATCGCGGGTGCTTTCGGCATGTGGGACTCAGGCATCTTCGGGGTAGGTGCAGACTGTAGTAAGTCAACTACGATTAGCGCATTCTAAGTTTGAAGAATTGTGTACGCTAGACAGAGTATTTACGTATGTTATTGCATGGGCATTACATACGTAAGCTGATGTGCGAAGCAAGGTAGTAGCCTTTGGACTTCGATAGCGCACGCTATCAAGGAAGGATAACGCACGGTAGGGATGTAGCGCACGCTAAATACAAGTTTTAGCGCACGCTCAATACAAGTTTTAGCGCACGCTAGTAATGTGCAATATATAAATGGACATACGGGTGTTAAGATGCATTTCGTCTATTTTCTTTCCCTTATTTCGATAGAGAGAGTTCTTAGAGAGAAGTTTGAGGTTCCAAACACTTGAGTTGATCGTCTCTAACAACATTGGAGCTTGGAAGTGATTGGAAATAGATTCAACCTTGGGATTCAATCCATTCCTTCAAAGAGGTAATTACTCTTCACTTTGGTTCGTTTTGGATTGTATATGATGTTCTTGAGTTGATAATCGTCATGTATATGAGCTGATGAGTATATGATTATGAGATGGATTACTGAGATATGTTGATGATATTGTTGAAATGCAGATATTGATATGATTCGTGTGGTTTTGAATGGTGTTGTTCTTCTTCAAGAGATATGTTGGTTAATATCTCCCTTCATTTCGGATTTTTGATGTTGTTGTTATTGTTTACTTCGTATGATGATGAACATGCAAGTGATTATGATTCTTTGTGTATATGATATGATTAAGAAAATTATATGTTGAAATGTTAGTGGAAATAAGATTTGGACATTTGTTTGGAAAGTAATGTGTATAAGGTTCTATTTTGGAAAAATTACCACCGATTCTTGAAAACTACAAAAATTATGAAACATAACAGTATGATAAAGCATCGAGTTATCTTTCTAATGGTTCAAACGGTGAGTTAATCGGAGTCCGGATGAGTGAGTTATGCACAAAATGGCAAAAACTATACTGTCTGTATTCTGGGAACAGGTAGCGCACGCTATTGATGAAGTTAGCGTACGCTAGCGTGCCTGTACGTATAATATTTGATGAATAGTTTCGTTTTCATTTCATTTATAATTCATATAGCAATGATATTAGAAATATAAATTGTCGGGATGATGGTTTGTATACTGTGCTCTAGTTTGGAATAAATCATAAGGTATATGATTTAATTGTGTATGATTGAAAACAGAGATGTGAGTTATCCTTGATCTATGATACGGAATGTCGGATATCGAGGGTAGTTATCGTGAAGACGTGGATATCGGGATAAAGGTTTATTGGTATTGAATGGACGGTACCTTATTTGAGATTATTCGTATAATTGTGTATTCGTTCAGGGATGTTTGTTAGTGGAAAGGATATTGTCTTCGGCTTTGAGGTAATGTAAGTATTGTTCAGTTATGAGGATAATTATTCTGGTGGATCATTGTATATGTTGTACGATGATGTTTCGTATATTAGAATTCGTATTTATTGTTTCATTGAGGGATGATGATCCCAGGGATGATTGTATTGAGATCGTTGATCGTGTTGATAGTTAATTGGGGATCATGACACCAGGATTGTTGTTTTAGATATTGATTAGTCGTGTCGATTTTTCTTTGTCAGTTTTTCTTTGTTCACTTTGGTGAGTCTTTTGATCCTTATTGGATATGTGATTCTTTGAGTTTCATTGTCATGTTGCATCGTGACATATCTGGAATCATATCTGCATGCCGATTGGTTATGTGTAGGATTTTCAGGGCGGGCACGTATAGTCATGTGATGGGTTCATATCATCACATTGAGCAGTGCACACGAGACGTACTTCGTGAGACTGATTAGGTACAAGACCACATGTGTCTTTAATCGATACCCGGGGTGGCTTGTGCAGGGACACATTTCCGGATCGGGCGTACTGTGACATCCATCTTTGAGCCATATTGATTGGTCGTTCATCCTCCATTTATGGTAGGGTATGTTCGACGGTTTGCGACTGGTTGTTCATACGCCCGAGGGGTATGTTCGACAGTCGGGATTATTTCCTTGTGATCCTTTGTTGATCGTGTTTGGATTTTACCATGTTGAGGGTATTCTCGGGTATTGTTGATTCTTTGTTGATCGTGTTTGGAGTTTACCATGTTGAGGGTATTCCCGGGTATTGTTGATCCTTTGTTGATCTTGTTTGGAGTTTACCATGTTGAGGGTATTCTCGGTTATTGTTGATCCATTGTTGGTCGTATTGGAGTTTATCATGGTGATGATATTCTTAGTTGATGTTTTGGTTGATCATGGTTATTGATTGTATGAGCATTCGGACTGTACGCTGATGTTTCGGGATTTGTTATCACTGTTTTGTGGTAGTTGATCTACAGATATATAGTGTGTTATTGGTTTCTATTCCAAATTGATATTTGACAATGCAATCCGACAGACAGGATTTGGCAAAGATGGACTATTTCACGCTTATGAGTTATGATGATGTTTTGAGGATTCTTGGTATTGTTTGAATACAGTACGGATGGTTGTAGTTGAGTTCATTTCGTCATTTGAGGAGGTGAAGTGTGGATTATGGTAAGGATTGATTTGATATGGATTGCTATGGATTGGTAAGGTTATGACGGTAAGATTACGTTGGTGGTAATCTTACTATGATATTACATTGGTATGTAATTATTTATGTGATGTGATCGTTATCATTATTGAGTATTGTGGCTAACCCCGTCGTGGATTTTATTTTTAGGTACTCGGAGATCAAGCTAGTAGCGGTTGTGGAGAGATGAGTTTCCTAGGTGATACTCGCTATGACATTATTTTTGGGAATCGAGTATTCTTTACTGGCTATTATTTTTCCGCTGCAGATGTATTTTCTACTGTAATTTTTATCTGTTGTGTGTGTGTTGTGTGGCGATTTATACGCCTCGATGGCGATCGTCATGATGGTCGGGAGCCAGTCAAAGAAGACGGGCGCTGTGCAAGCACCTAGCGATTGGTGTCCAAGGCGATCGTCTTTAGGCATCTGGCGATCGCCAATGATATCTGACTGCAGACGATCGTCACATACTGCATGTGAATCCGACACCCGTCAAAGTCTTCGAAGGCCGAATCTCGGACGTAGGCCCGCATGATCCGCAAAAGGTGCCGCAAGATAAGGCCTTTGACCCCAGCCTGTCACCAACCTCTCACCTACCGACAGGACCGCCGAAAGGTACAAGGTGGGTCCTCCCTAGATAGCGACTCAGGACGCGTGCAGGTTTCCATTGGCTCGCACAGCTGGCTGCCAGCAGCAGCCTCGGACTTCAAGAGAACAGTCCCACGTGACGGGACGATCGCCCACCTTATTCTAATATAGAAAACGGTGGTCGTCCGCGATCTCCGGAGAGGACCCAACAACCCCTTCTCCTATAAATAGGAGGCATCCAACAGTGGCCAAAGAGTAGTGAAAAAGATACAGAGAAAACAGTGGACTCATATTACGAATTGATACACTAACACAGTGAAATCCATTGAGAAACAAACTCATTCGCATATATAGAACATCAAAAGCAAGAACTCACAGAGCTTCATATCTGGTTCTTCCGGCAATCTTCACGCTCTATTGCTAAGATAACTAGAATCTTTACACTCATTGTAATAGTATTCTAACATTAATATTTGTACTCCAAAGTATTTATATTAATAACATCTCGCGAGAGCATTCAAGCCCGGGACTAACAACCCCGGCAAATCTTGTGTTATTTATTTTCCCACGGAAGTGTTCTCGCATTTGTTTGTTACTCGACCATTCCAGCAATATCATCTCCGGATAATATTTCGGGTAACAACAATTGTCGCTAGAAGAAGGGCGCTTGAACATTCGAACTTTCATTTTTATTCCGACCGTCTCGAAGAACACTCACTGTTCTCCGGGGCATATACTTGAAGAAACACTCACTGTTCTTCAAAGAAAAGCCTTCAGAAACATGACATCTGCCACGACCTCCAAAAGAGCCACCCTGCGATATGCCGAACATCTCATTCCGGCCCAGACCGAATCCCATCCTACGGCGGAAGGCGACCGCGGCAACGCTAGACTCTCACTCCCGCCCCCGAGGGACGGTCCCAGCCTCTCACTCGATCAGTTCCAGACCGCGGAACAGATTGAGGAGGCTATAGCCATCCTCAGGGAGCGCGGAGGGCATGCGACTCGCCCACCATTACTCCGTCAGCCATCCGCCGAGCAGGCAAGCGAAAGCTCAAGGGGATATATGTTGAGAAATCGACAGAAAGCCCCGAGCCGCAGGAAAAGGCTCTCGTAAGGCGGGACGACTCCGTATTCAGCCGCCTAGGGAGTGATCCCTCGTGGCGACCCGGGCATTCAGTGTAACACCCCGAGATATTCAGAGTATATTACAGCGTCGTGGACCCCTACGTGGGACCCACCAGGCTACAAACAAGAAAACTCCACTCGACTAACCATCTCGGTTAGTGGGGACAACCATTAAAATGATATAACATAAAAAGATACGCCCGGGACAACCGGCGAAATAAGCATCAACCGACAATGTAACAATTTTAAAGTAATACAATACGGAGTTTGAATTGAAAATCCTAAGTACTCGCGAGTACAATCTATAAATTTATAATTGTGAGAACAACCAAATCGGAATGGACAAGAGAAATAAAAAGACCCAAATGCACATGTCAACGACCCAGGCCAACATCCTCGTACTGTCCCGGTGCCCGCTCGTTCGGATAGTCGTAACCTGAAATCCATAACAATAATTTCCCCAAAACGGGTCCCCAAAGGGGTTAGCAATTACGCTAGTACAAGTAATCAAGGCAAACCAATCGCTTACACATTTCATAGTACATGCACCAATATCAATTTCAAAAGTTAAAACCAGACATGTCTTTTCCGGAAACAAACAGTCAAACAATTTGCCTTGGGAACAGAGTAATATCATAGATCCCGCCCGAGGCCTCTAAGGACCCTCCCGAGCTGGCCATATTATAAAACAAAACACGCACGTGCATCGCCTTGGGAACAGAGTAATATCATAGATCCCGCCCGAGGCCTCTAAGGACCCTCCCGAGCTGGCTAGCTAAACAAACTCATGAATCCAGGACTCAACCCTTTGGATTCCCTCCGTGATCCCGTCGGACCAACCCGAGGTGAGCAAATCACACACAAAATACATTACCATTCCACGTTAAGCATAAAGGTTTCCAAAAATACTTGCCTTGAGTAATTGATGACGCAACGAACGGAAAGGATAATCACCGACGAACGCTAAGAACCAACGGAACCGAACCTAACGATTCGAAGAACATAATTACAACCAACTCTAGACGAACACGGAAATGGAATACACTCGACAACCCGCCTACGATTCATGTATATTCGTACAAAAATAACAACGAGGGCGGACCACAACCAAACCCTCTCGATTCCGTAAAAACTACAAAATATACCATGAATCCGTAGGAAAGTTAATAATACTAACAATATTAATCGTATTCATCACGAATCCACCAACAAAACGGAAAGAATCGGACTAAAACCCCAAAATCCCCAATTATCCAAAAGGTAGGGTTCCAAGAGATATTACCTTTGAAGATTCAAGTATCAAGATCCGTAGAACAAGTGTTAGATTGATTATCCGGGCTTCACAATCGAAGAAGAATGATGAAAATCGACCCCCAATTGATGAATGATGAGAAGCTCTCCTCCTCTCTCACTCTCTCTCGCGTAAATGGAAGAAGAAGAAAGAAAATGGGCTGCTCTCGCTCAAAACAACACAATTATAGGGTTGACCGCATTGTGTGCCGCGGATCAGCCGAGGTGTGCCGCGGAACAAGCCCAAAAACTGCTCCTAGGGTTTGGCAGTGTGCCGCGGCTCAGCCGGCGTGTGCCGCGGCACCCGGTACAGTCGGGTTTTGGCCGAAAATGCCACACGAGTGTGCCGCGGCACCGGACGGGTGTGCCGCGGTCCTGACTCGGCACTGTGCCGCGGCACCGGACGGGTGCGCCGCGGCACACAGTACAGTCCGCTCGACCAAAAACTGGAAATTGGGTGTGCCGCGGCGCACACTCCTTGTGCCGCGGCCCGCACCCCCTTTGGGTCCCAAAATGATGAAAAATGATCCAGGAAGAGAATAAAAGCAATAGGAATCAACATTTGGGAACCAATAACACGAAATGGATCCACGGAAACCCCGAAACGGCGGTTCCGCACAACAATAACGAGAATACAGTTCAATAGATGACAGGAAGGATACACTGAAAGATACACGAGGGTCACTACGATCGAGAAATACACTGAAATGAAAATACAAGGGAAAGAAAAATGCGGATATTACATTCTACCCCTGTAAAAATTAGTTTCGTCCCGAAACTTAAGAAACAAACAACTCAGGGTACCTAGCACGCATGTTATCCTCGGTTTCCCAAGTTGCCTCCTCGACACCGTGTCTCGACCACTGCACCTTGACTAAGGGAATGGTCTTATGCCTCAGTTGTTTCTCACGATGCTCCAAAATCTTCAAAGGCTGCTCTTCAAAAGTAATATCCTCGACGACATCAATCTCACCATAATCGATGACGTGACTCGGATCCGGGACATATTTCCTCAGCTGGGAAACATGAAAAACGCTATGAACATGACTCAGGGCTGGGCGCAATGCCAAACGATATGCTAACCCACCGACTCGCTCAAGAATCTCGAAGGGTCCAATAAATCTCGGACTCAACTTCCCCTTCTTCCCAAAACGGAAAACTCCTCTTGTCGGTGACACCTTCAGCAAAACATGGTCTCCCACAGCGAATTCTAAAGGTCGACGACGGACATAGGCATATGACTTCTGTCGACTCTGGGCAGTCAACATCCGTTCCCGGATTAATTCTATCTTCCGTCTCGTCTCTAAAACGACATCCGGCTCGGTCCCGACCAAGTCGGATGCCTCATTCCAACAAATTGGTGATCGGCATCGTCGCCCATAAAGTGCTTCATACGGTGCCATCCGAATCGATGCGTGCCAACTATTGTTGTACGTGAATTCGATTAATGGCAAATGCTCCTCCCAGTCGCTGCTCCAATCAAGAGCGCACGCACGCAACATACCCTCGAACGTCTGGATAGTGCGTTCCGACTGTCCATCCGACTGAGGATGAAAAGAGGTACTCAAACGCAAACGAGTGCCCAACGCCTTTTGCACCGCCTGCCAGAAGTGCGATACAAAACGGCCATCACGATCCGAAACGATAGTCTTCGGAGTACCGTGAAGCCTCACAATCTGCGCGATAAACACACGACCTAACTTCTCTGGGCCCCAAGTATCCTTGATGCCCAGAAAATGTGCCGACTTAGTCAGGCGGTCGACAATCACCCAAACCATATTCATGCCCGATCTCGATCTCGGCAAACTCGTAATGAAGTCCATAGATATGTCTTCCCATTTCCATTCTGGAACGGGAAGTGACTGCAATAATCCAGCCGGTCGCTGATGCTCGATATTAACCTGCTGACAAGTCAAACATCTCGCCACAAACTGCGCGACCTCTTCCTTCATATCATTCCACCAGAAATTTCTCCTTAGGTCATTGTACATCTTACTCGAACCAGGATGAACGGAGTAAGGTGTAGCATGGGCCTCGCGCAGAATACTCTGTCTCAACTCTAAGTCGTTCGGTACACAAAGTCGACTCTGGAATCTCAAAACACCATCCTCATGAATCACAAACCCAGGCTACTTTCCCTTAAGAACGTTCTCTCGGATTTGAGTAATCATCGGATCCTCTAACTGCTTCAGCTTAATCTCATCGATTAAAGACGACGAAACCTCTAAAGCACAAAGTTGCCCGACAGCCCCAGGCAACAAAACCTCAACATCAAACTCAATCAAAGCCCGCCGAAGCTCAGACTGAGACGTAAGGACCTCAAGCGTTCGCAACGCAATCGGTTTCCGACTCAAGGCGTCGGCCACGACGTTCGCCTTGCCCGGATGATAAAGGATTTCGAGGTCATAATCCTTAATCAGCTCTAACCACCTCCTCTGTCTCATATTCAACTCCCACTGAGTGAATATGTATTTCAGACTTTTATGATCGGTAAAAATCTGACATGTAGAGCCGAAAAGGTAGTGACGCCAAATCTTGAGCGCAAAAACAACTGCCATTAACTCCAAATCATGAGTAGGGTAGTTCATCTCATACGGCCTCAACTGTCTCGACGCATAGGCAATAGTCTTTCCGTGCTGCATCAATACGCACCCAAGACCCTGACCCAAAGCATCACTATAAACGGCAAAACCCTCGTTGCCACATGGCAACGTCAAAATCGGGGCTGAAGTCAAACGCCTCTTCAGCTCCTCAAAACTCGACTGCCTCTCGTCATTCCAGACGAACTTCTCGGATTTCTGGAGCAACTGTGTAAGTGGTCGAGCCAGTTTCGAGAAACCCTCGACGAACCTACGGTAGTAGCCAGCTAAACCCAAGAAACTACGGATCTCCTTCACATTCGTGGGCGGTGCCCAATCCAACACTGCCTCAATTTTCTGCGGATCCACACGAACTCCCTCGGCTGAAATCACGTGACCTAAAAACATCACTTCCTTCAGCCAGAACTCACATTTCGAGAACTTCGCATAGAGTTGCTCGCTCCTCAAAATGTCTAACACTGTCCGCAAATGATGGGCATGCTCTTCCTCATTCCTCGAATAGATAAAAATATCGTCAATGAAGACGATGACACACTTATCCAGATACTCAATAAAGACTTTGTTCATCAACTGCATGAACACCGCCGGCGCATTAGTTAACCCGAAAGGCATAACTACAAACTCATAATGTCCGTATCTCGTCCGAAAAGCTATTTTCGGCACATCGGACTCCCTCACCCGGAGCTGATAGTACCCCGATCTCAAATCAATCTTTGAGAACACCGCCGCTCCCTGCAACTGATCGAACAAGTCATCAATTCTCGGCAAGGGATACTTGTTCTTGATGGTCACCTTGTTTAGTTCGCGATAGTCGATACACAAACACAGTGAACCATCCTTATTACGCACAAACAGGACCGGTGGGCCCCAAGGCGAAGCGCTCGGTCGAATATAACCCGACTCAAGGAGCTCACTCAACTGCTTCTTCAGCTCGGCCATCTCTGAAGGTGCCATGCGATACGGCGCCTTCTAAATCGGGGCTGTGCCCGACTCTAACTCTATAGCAAACTCAACCTCACGATCCGGTGGCAATCCCGGTAACTCGTCAGGAAATACATCAGGAAACTCACTAACGACTGGAATCGACGAAAGCTCGACTCCACCATTCTCCGCCTCCAAGGCGTAGCACCAATAACCAGTACACCCCTTTCGCAGGAGTTTCATCGCCTTCAAGGCGTTAATAACAAACTTCTGGTTTCTCTTTTGCCACGCGAAGGAGTGTTCAGTGCCGTCCTTGGCTAACATGGTAATGATCCTCGTGCGGTAGTTCATGATTGCACCATGCCGCTCGAGCCAATCATCCCCGAGAATCAGATCCTCACCCTCGATACTCACGACAATAAGATTAGAGAGCCAAGCCCTCTCACAAATAAACATAGAACAGTCCCGGACTTCTCGATCACCGACAATTCTATCACCGCTAGGAAGTTTAACGATGAAAGGCTCGCAAGGTGACAAGCAGTCGAGACTCAAACGGCGTACACACTCTAGAGAAATGAATGAATGCGTAGGGAATGGATATGAATGGTACATGTCGCCACAGTAGCTGCTGGATCATCGGCCCTCCTCATCTCGTATATACGCGGCTGGGCAGAGCCGACACTGGAAGCTCCTCCTCTAGCGGGCTGACCCCGACCCCTACCTCGGCCGACACTCGGTGGAGGCGGCGGAGCAAATGAGCCCTGGTTCACACTCGGTTCCACAGGTGCTGGGTGAGAAGAACGGGCGCCGCGAAGCTGTCTGATCTGTTCGCAAAAGAGGGCCTTGTGGCCCAACTGTCCACAAGTATGACAAGTAAATTGCGGACGAGGACACTGCCGATTCCTATGGCCCTGTACACCACAGTTAAAGCATGTGGGTTCACGAGTGGAGGTTCCGGCGGCACCCCAAAAGCTCCCGGAGAAACGAGCCGAACCGCCCGTAGAAATATTTGCAGCCTGAGATTTCTGCTGGCCTCCACTCTTGGGACCAGAAAAATTTCCGAACGAATTCTGCTTCTTGTTCTCACGAGCCAAATCACTAGCCGTCACCGACATATCATAAGTGAGGGCCCTACTCTGATAATCCTTCAAAGTAGTGCAGACGAGTCCGGACATATAGTCCCGAATGGACAGTTTCATCCTCCTGGAAAAATGGAAAATTTTGTCGCTCTCTTCGACAACTTGGGTTTTCACATAACCCAACTCCTTATTAAAATCGGCAATAGCTTGAGATACGGGGATATCCCGTGGTTGAGCATCATAGAAGGCATGCACTCGAGCCTGTCTGACCGGCCATGGACAATATTCTGTCTCCATCAATTCCTGGAATTCGGCCCACGAAGCCACATGATCTTTGGGGCCCACGGCCTCCCACCAATCCGTAGCGTCCCCAGTGAGGAAGTACTGGGCAATAGGGACCTTGCGGTCCTCGGGACAGTTAGTGGCAACAAAGACCTTAGATATCTCCTTGATCCACCCTTCCCAGCCGATCGGGTCTGACGCTCCCGAAAACTGAGGAGGATGCATCTTAATGACATCTTGGAGCCAACGGTCTGCTCCGCCCCGATTAGCATGGGCCTGATCGGGGTTTTGAACCACTTGAGCTATTGCCGCCATCTGGTTAACCATTTGCTGCATAACAGCCGCAATACCAAGATCGGCGCGCTCCTGAGAAGAAGCATGACTGTGATGGTCACCGGTACTGCCGGCTCCCAAAGAATGCGACGTGGCCGCCCCGCCGGCTGCCCCACGTCCTCGGCCGCGTCTACGACCACGACCACGACCACGGTTTCCTCTGGCTTCCATACTGGTGTTAAGGGATAACAGAAGTATATTGATGATGAGTAAGGGAGGAATAAGCAACTACAATTTGAAAAGCGGAAATACTATGCAAGAAAACAAAAGACCGGATAAGAAGACTTACGAGCACTGGAAGTACCGAGATGCTGGTAGCGGTGTGACAATATGCAAAACAAAACACGACTAGACCCAATTAACCAACAAGCCTAGGTATCCATAAACCTAGTGCTCCGATACCATTTTCTGTAACACCCCAAGATATTCAGAGTATATTACAGCGCCGTGGACCCCTACGTGGGACCCACCAGGCTACAAACAAGAAAACTCCACTCGACTAACCATCTCAGTTAGCGGGGACAACCATTAAAATGATATAACATAAACAGATACACCCGGGACAACCGGCGAAATAAGCATCAACCGACAATGTAACAATTTTAAAGTAATACAATACGGAGTTTGAATTGAAAATCCTAAGTACTCGCGAGTACAATCTATAAATTTATAATTCTGAGAACAACCAAATCGGAATGGACAAGAGAAATAAAAAGACCCAAATGCACATGTCAACGACCCAGGCCAACATCCTCAGTCTTGTCGGTGCCCGCTCGTCCGGATAGTCGTAACCTGAAATCCATAACAAGAATTTCCCCAAAACGGGTCCCCAAAGGGGTTAGCAATTACGCTAGTACAAGTAATCAAGGCAAACCAATCGCTTACACATTTCATAGTACATGCACCAATATCAATTTCAAAAGTCAAAACCAGACATGTCTTTTCCGGAAACAAACAGTCAAACAATTTGCCTTGGGAACAGAGTAATATCATAGATCCCGCCCGAGGCCTCTAAGGACCCTCCCGAGCTGGCCATATTATAAAACAAAACACGCACGTGCATCGCCTTGGGAACAGAGTAATATCATAGATCCCGCCCGAGGCCTCTAAGGACCCTCCCGAGCTGGCTAGCTAAACAAACTCATGAATCCAGGACTCAACCCTTTGGATTCCCTCCGTGATCCCGTCGGACCAACCCGAGGTGAGCAAATCACACACAAAATACATTACCATTCCACGTTAAGCATAAAGGTTTCCAAAAATACTTGCCTTGAGTAATTGATGACGCAACGAACGGAAAGGATAATCACCGACGAACGCTAAGAACCAACGGAACCGAACCTAACGATTCGAAGAACATAATTACAACCAACTCTAGACGAACACGGAAATGGAATACACCCGAAAACCCGCCTACGATTCATGTATATTCGTACAAAAATAACAACGAGGGCGGACCACAACCAAACCCTCTCGATTCCGTAAAAACTACAAAATATACCATGAATCCGTAGGAAAGTTAATAATACTAACAATATTAATCGTATTCATCACGAATCTACCAACAAAACGGAAAGAATCGGACTAAAACCCCAAAATCCCCAATTATCCAAAAGGTAGGGTTCCAAGAGATATTACCTTTGAAGATTCAAGTATCAAGATACGTAGAACAAACGTTAGATTGATTATCCGGGCTTCACAATCGAAGAAGAATGATGAAAATCGACCCCCAATTGATGAATGATGAGAAGCTCTCCTCCTCTCTCACTCTCTCTCGCGTAAATGGAAGAAGAAGAAGAAAGAAAATGGGCTGCTCTCGCTCAAAACAACACAATTATAGGGTTGACCGCATTGTGTGCCGCGGCTCAGCCGAGGTGTGCCGCGGCACAAGCCCAAAAACTGCTCCTGTGGTTCGGCGGTGTCTGTGGCTCGGCCGGTGTGTGCCGCGGCACCAGTCTGATCGGGTTTGGCGAAAATGCCACGAGTGTGCCGCGGCACGGACGGGTGTGCGCGGTCCTCACTCGGCCTTTGTGCCGCGGCACCGGACAGGTGCGCCGCGGCTGCAGTCTGATCCGCTCGGCCAAAGCGTAAATTGGGTGTCTTGTGGCGCACACTCCTTGTGCCGCGGCCCACACCCCCTTTGGGTCCCAAAATGATGAAAAATGATCCGGGAAGAGAATAAAAGCAATAGGAATCAACATTTGGGAACCAATAACACGAAATGGATCCACGGAAACCCCGAAATGGCAGTTCCGCACAACAATAACGAGAATACAGTTCAATAGATGACAGGAAGGATACACTGAAAGATACACGAGTGTCACTACGATCGAGAAATACACTGAAAATGAAAATACAAGGGAAAGAAAAATGCGGATATTACATTCAGGCCCCAGCAGGGAGGCATCGGAGTCCGAATCCGTCACCAGGAGTTCGGCATATCCGACTCCCAGAAGACAAGCCGCCCAACGGGCTCCCGCTCGCCCAAGAATTGAGCTCGGCAGCGGAGAGCTCGCCATCCACCATGGGGCCAGGAGATCGATACACGATCGCCTTGGCTCCCGCTCCGAGAGCCAATCAGCAAGCAGTCAGGCTACGACTATGGCCGCCATGCAGCGCCAGCTCGACAAAATGAAGGCGCTCCTAGAGACTGGGGTAGGCGCCAAGAGATCGGTCGTCGGACCGAGTGAGCCACTCGCAGCCCAGATCGAGCTCGCCGCAGTTCAACCAAAGATCGTTCCCCCTCAAACACCTGTAAACGAGGGGAGAACGGATCCCGAGACCCATTTGAGTAAATTCCGGATCTACATGACCGGATGTGGAGCATCGGACGCGACGAAGTGTCGAATGTTCCCATTGACATTAGGCGATCTCGCCCATAGATGGTACATTTCGCTGCCACCTCGCTCGATCAATTGTTTCGAGAAGCTGGCGAACGACTTCACGTCGCATTTTGCCGCCAAAGTTGCTCGCCCAGAAGGCCCCCACCGCATGATGAAAATCAGGCAGGGGAAGAACGAGCCCGATGAAGACTAAATCGACCGGGTGGATGAAATAGTCCTCACTGGCGAGCCTATTAGCGACGAGCTCTCTCTCTACTCAGTCCTAGGGGGATTCTACGGCCACTCGCCCATGTTCAGGCACCTTACAAAAGACATCCCCCCGACCTACGCGATTTTCCGCGTCAGGGCCGCTGATTTCCTCGCTAGGCAGAGGATGCTCACCCTCCGCTTAGGTGAGGGATCTACCGAGGAAGGGAAGGCACCATCTTCCATCCCGAGAAAGGCGGTCGCCAAGACCAGAAAGGCGATCGCGAATCCGCCCGGCGAATTCAAAGCTTTCGAGGATGTGGAGGTTCACCTCCTCCGTAACCTCAACCTATCTCCGGACCACATCTTTAACGCCATCAAGGGGCGCGAATGGCTTAGAAAACCAAAGCCGGTGAGGGACCATAGTAATCTGGACCGCAGCAAATTTTGTGCCTACCACTAGAGTCCCGGCCACAACACCAGTCAGTGCCGCGACCTCCTCAGACAACTCTGGAGACTATTTGAGGAAGGCAAATTGGATAACTTGGTTACCAATCCAGAGCCCCGAGCAGAGAGGACTGGGGGGCGCGAGCACCGATAGAACAACGGGATCCCTCCAAATTCGGTCGCCAGGATCGAGCAGAACGAGCCGGAGTATTCTGACGAATCAATCCCTCCGATCCACCCTGGCGGTCGGATCAATATGCTTCAGGCAGGAGGTGGAAACCTCGGCGGCCTTTCTCCAGTCTCCACCATGTCGAACAGAAAGCAGAAGGCCGAACTGAGGGTGTTCGCCGGATTCCATTTCGTAGTACCCCCAGAGCCGACCATCTCCAAAGACGCGCTCATCACTTTCTCCAACAAGGATAGGGAGGGAGTGCAGTGCCCCAAAGAGGATGCATTGGTAATCTCTGCATGTATCCTTGGGAAAATGGTCGATCGCGTGCTGGTAGACAATGGGAGCTTCTGCAATATCATATTCAAATATGCTCTTGACCAGCTCAGCAACCTGACCAAGTTCATCAAGCCGTTTGACACCGTGCTTCAAGGGTTCGGCGACAGCACAGTCCAAGCCTATGGAAGGATCAAGCTCTCTGTCGAGCTAATATGCTTTTACGATCCCAAGGTTAGGATTACTAGGAACCTAAATTTTGTAATCATATATAGGCCCAGCATCTATAATGGGTTCCTAGGTCGTCCATTTCTAGAAACCTTCGAGGCGGTCGCCTCTTCTTTCTTTTGCTGTATCAAATTCCCCACTGCCGATGGGACAGTCGGTACTGTAAAAGGAGATCAGCTAATGGCCAAGAAATGTTTGAATTACTCTTGTGTCGTAACTTCTTTCAACACTTCATGTACTATTTATAACATTGAGACGATCGACAATCAACCGATGGAGATCGACGAGCCGAGCACCTCGAACCAACCCAACTCAGGGGATGCCATCTCACATCGATTAACGGACGACATCGAGCCAAGGATCGGTTTCGAGCCAAGCCTCGACATCGATCCAAGGATTGAGTCCGGAAATCATTCCAAACGAGAAGCGACCGTCCCCGTTGAAGAGTTGAAAAGTATAACAATAGATTCGGCTCGCCCTGAGCGGGAAGTGCAGATCGGCGCAAGCATCGACCTCAAATTAAAGGATGATCTAATCAGCTTACTACGGAAGAACATCGGAGTCTTTGCCTGGTCGCATCAAGAGATGGTCGGCATAACTCCTGAACATGCTTGCCACTATCTAAAGATTGAGCCGGCACAGAAACATGTTCACCAGAAACGTAGGAAATTCGGTCCTGAGAAGTACGCGGCGCTCGACAGCGAAATCAAGAAGCTACTAGACAATAAACTAATCGGAGTAGCCACCGACGAGCCGCAGTGGATAGCCAACGCGGTGCTCGTCAAAAAGCCGAGCAACTCCTGGAGGTTATGCATCGACTTCACCGACCTCAATCCGGCTTGTCCAAAAGATCACTTTCCGATGCCTCATATCGACCACTTGGTCGATAGTACAGCAGGTTGCGAAATGATGTCGTTCATGGATGCCTTCGCCGGATACGATCAGATCCCAATGGCAGATAAGGACATAAAGCACACATCGTTCCACACGGAAAAAGAAATATACTTTTGGGTCCGAATGTCGTTCGGCCTGAAGAATGCAGGGGCGACATACCAACGGCTAGTCAACGGAATGTTCGCCAACTAGATCGGAAAAACCATGGAGGTCTACATTGACGATATCATGGTCAAAAGCCTCAAAAAGGAAGATCACCTCAATGACCTAGCCGAGACGTTCGCCATCCTCGAAAAGTTCGATATGAAGCTTAACCCCAAGAAATGCAACTTCGGGGTGAGCTCCGGAAGATTCCTGGGGCACATCGTAAGTCAGAGGGGGATCGAGGCGAACCCCACCAAGATCCAGGCGATCCTCGACATGCAGGAACCGCGAAATGTCAAACAAGTGCAACGCCTCACTGGTTGTCTAGCCGCCCTCAACCGCTTCATATCTCGGCTCGGGGATAAAAGCAAGCCATTCTTCGCGACCATAAAGAACAAGAAGTTCGCATGGACAAAGGAGAGTCAAATAGCGTTCGCTAAAATTAAGGAGTATCTATGCAATCCCCAGATCTTGGCAAAGCCGATCCCCGGCGAAAAGCTATTCCTTTACCTGGCGGCCTCGGAGGTCGCGCTGAGTGCTGTTTTAGTACGAGCAGAGGGGTAAGCCCATTTGCCGATCTACTTCGTTAGCCAATCGCTCCATGACGCAGAAACGCGATACACACCTCTGGAGAAGATCGCCTATGCTCTAGTCATGAGTGTTCGCAAGCTAAGGGCATACTTCTTCGAACATCAAGTGGAGGTCCTGACGACTCTCCCCTTCAGGCAAGTCCTGCACTGGCCAGAAACTAACGGGCGACTCCTCAAGTGGTCACTGGAGATCGCCCAATACGGTATCACGTACGCTCCTCGCACGGCGATCAAAGGCCATGCTCTGGCGGACTTCGTGGTGGAATTAACATCCCTCACAGTCCGACCCAGGTCGGCCGCCCTGCTTGGAAGCTGTATGTGGACGGCTCGGCAACCAACTCGCGAGCAGGGGCAAGGATTGTCCTCATCAGCCCCGACGGGCAGAGTTTCACAAATGCCGTGCGTTTCGATTTCCATGCGACCAACAATGAAGACGATTACGAAGCCTTGGTAGGCGGGCTATATTTATCCCTCGCCCTAGATGTTCGCCGTCTCCACATCTTCATGGACTCCCTCTTGGTCGTGAACCAAGTCAAGGGAGAATATGAGGCGCGCGGCGAACAAATGATCAAATACCAAGAATTGGTCGCCAAAATGTGCACAAAGTTTGAGGAAGTGCTGATCGAACAAGTCCCGAGAGAGCACAACTCTCAGACCGATGCCCTTTCCAAACTAGCGTCGTCGGATGGGGCGGCCGATCTCTCTAACATCCAAATCACAAAATCAGCAAAGCCGGCGATCGACAGAAACCTGATTACCACGGTCACCGTCGCCGAGGAGAACTGGATGACTCCCTTCATTAAATATTTGAAGGACGGGACGGTCCCCGACGACCGTATCAAAGCTCGCCAGCTCCGACTTCGTGCTACCAGATACACCCTACTGGACGACCGGCTTTACAAGCGAGCTTTCAGCCTTAGGATTAATCCATACCGATGTATGTGGTGCCTTGGAAGCAGCACGTGACGGATATCAATATTTCATTACGTTTACAGATGATCATACTAGGTATGGTTATGTATACTTAATGAAACATAAATCCGAGGCCTTTGAGAAATTCCAGGAATCTAAGGCCCTAGTCGAGAAACAAACTGAAAATTATATCAAAGCACTTCGGTCGGACCGAGGTTACGAGGATATGAGTATGGAGTTTTTAACAAGTTCCTGAAGGAACATGGAATAGTATCACAACCAACACTTCCAGGCACTCCTCAATTAAATGGTATGTCGGAAAGAAGGAACCAGACCTTGTTGGATATGGTCCATTCCATGCTAGGCTATACTGACTTACCGATTTACCTGTGGGGTATACACTTTTGAGTGCTGCATATATCTTGAACAGATGTCCTTCCAAATCCATTATTAAAACTCCACATGAGATGTGGGAGGGCAGGAAACCAAGTCTTAATCACATTAGGATTTGGGGATGTCCCGCCTATGTCAAGGAGACTAAGTTAGACAAAATAGAAGTGAGGTCCGTGAGGAGACGTTTCATAGGATTCCCATCTGAGACGATGGGTTATCTATTCTACATGCTCAAAAGATCGAAAGATCGCTGTTGCTTTGCATGCACACTTCTTGGAAGAAGAGTTCATTTAGGAAGGCGGAGCAGGTAGAAATATTTCTTTGGAAGAATACAATGGAACTCCTCAGGAGACACCTGTGCAAGAAATTAGAACCGAACCTTATGAAACACAAGTACAACCACCTCGTAGGTCTAGTAGGGTGTCTCAATTACCTGAGAGGTATAGTTTTATGCACTTGGAGGAACTGGGTTTCCACGAGGTTCCAGGTGATAAACAAGAGACTGACCCGCGACCAATGACCTAGCAATGGTGGATGTAGACTGCATGAAATAGACTGTAGCAGTCTTCATGTAGTTGAGACCTTTATTTTGACGAGGCAGTCAAAGAGTTTGACTTCGTGCAAAATGAAGAGGAACCTTGTGTATACAAGAGGGTTAGTGGGAGCAAGATCGTATTCTTAGTACTATATGTAGATGACATTTTACTAATAGGAAATGACGTGGGAATGCTCAGTTCTGTGAAAGCTTGGCTTTCGAGTAATTTCTCCATGAAAGACTTGGGAGAAGCTACCTATATTCTTCGTATTCGACTCTACCGGGATAGAGCAAAGATAACAATAGGTCTTTCCCAAGCCCTCTATATAGATAAAATCTTAAAGCAATTTAAGATGGATGATTCTAAAAGAGGGTTCCTTCCGATGCGACATGGAATAAAACTCATCTCGAAGATGTGTCCTCAAAGTGAGGAACAAAGAAGGGAAATGAGTAATATACCATATGTTTCGGCCGTCGGTAGCCTTATGTATGCTATGTTGTGTACAAGACCTGACATTGCGCATGCTGTAAGCGCGGTGAGTAGGTTTCAGGCGCACTCAGGTAGGGAACATTGGACTGCCGTAAAGAATGTTCTCAAGTACTTAATAAGGACTAGAGACATGGTTCTTATGTATGGCGGTGGAGAATTGGATGTGGTGGGATTCACTGATTCGGACTTCCAAGGACAGAATGATGACTCGATGTCTACTTCTCGCTAAATATTTACTCTTAATGGAGGAGCAGTATCTTGGCGTAGCGCCAAGCATAGCGCGACTGCTGGTTCCACTTGTTAGGTTGAGTATAAAGCGGCCTCGGAGGCCTCCAAAGGAAAGATTAAGAAGTTACTGGGTAAACTTCACGTGACACCATGTGTTGCGCTGCCTATTTTCGTTTATTTATAAGATAACAATAGTGCGGTAGCACAGGACTAGGAGCCGAGGTTTCACAACAGTACCAAACATATTGAGAGAGAGTATCATCTCGTAATAGAATTTGTTCGCAAAGAGATACATTGTTCTGCAATAGACTAGAGTCAGCCGACAACGTTGCTGACCCACTGACCAAGCCACTATTCTCAGATTAGCTTGGATCCTCATCTGGAGAACATGGGTATTAGATACCATAGTGTGTGGCATTGAGTGCAAGTGGGAGATTATTAGGAGTATACCCTTGAATGCCACTCAGAGGATGTTGAGTGAGGGCATTGTACTTGTTATTATTTAAATTCATTATCATAAGGCAAATGGATGTTTCTTTATTTACTCCTAGTTACTGGCATTCCTAACTTGTAAATATACATATAGAAATTAGTCCATGTATTTGAGAGCAAAACGTTCCACTCCTTATTGGATAAGGGGGTCGGCACTGGAAAGGTTTATAGCTCAAATACTTAACCGTTCGCAAGTCGATGAAACTTGACTGCGCGTTAAGTTTATGTGAAGACTTGTATGACGTGTCCTTTGACATGGAGAGTTCCTGTCGAACACTAAAGGTTAGTGGGAGCACACGTTATAGGTATGCTATTTGGATTAGTATACTCGAATCGACTCACCCTCGATTCGTCACATGAATTTCACTCCGGGACAGTCATTGACGGAATTGAAAGGTTGTGATAGGTATTCGTGAACCTTCGACTTGAGGATTTATTAAGGATGTGCTTGTGACGTCAAGATTTTCATTAGAGTAGTTCGACCCTGTAAACCGAAAGGCGGGGGTCAACCTCGACGTGCGTCTTGACGGGCAAGTAGCAGGTCCTACTGAATACCAAGATAGAATTCTTTCGCCTGTAAGTGAACATGTTATATGTTCTATGCGGTTATTGACAGATGAGATCATAAGTCTTTGGCCAACGCATTGGAGCTAGTTGTTTTGGATACACGAGAGCTCGATGATCTCGATTTGCATTAACATATGCATAGAGTCAAGTACATATAGGGTTTGACTGACCGTGACCCTATATCGTGATAGGTACATTTGAAAGAAGGGTTTATACGTTTACTGGTATTCACGACAGAATGGTTCTTGAATGATCCCAATCGTTCGTTCTCAGTTGGGGTACATTGTAGGCCGTCAGGCTGGCTAGGTGGTGCTACTACTCTTTGGTTCCTCCCATTGCTGACTGAGACGGACCTATCGAGTCGCGCAATAGGATTGACGACGGAATGAATCGAGCTTATTCTCTCATTATGAATATTAGATATTGGATATCTGATTTATTGGGACATTGGATGTCTAAATTGATTTATTGGATAAATTGATTTACGGTCCAATGAAGTAAATAAATTATTGGGTGATTAATTTATTCATAAATATAATTATTTCTTGGAGAAATTAATTATGTTATTAAGTATTTGATGTAATTAATTAATTGGATTAATTAATTGATATAAATACATCGGAACGGAATCGGAGTTTATCTGTTTGGACTCACAGGAGTCCGAAACAAACCGAACTCTTCAATTCCCTTCTAGATGCCCCCCCCCCCCCAACTCACCTCCATGTGAGTTCTCTTGTCTACATCATGATGTTTGAATTATCATTTTGTCAAAGCGACAAGTATCATGATCTTTGTTTGGTGGGGAATTTTATATTGTGAGATAAAGAATATATTGTAAAGACTTGACATCTCTCAAAGACACACCCTTGTGCATTTCTACGGGAGAGACACAGTTCAATAGAGAGAAAATTGTTTTCTCATATACTCTTCATTTTCATCTTCATCTTGTTCTTGGAGAAAAATCAACGAAATCAAAAGAGAGAAAGTGAGTTATACACTTAGAGTGTCATAATCACAAAGAAAGCTTCCATCACTTTATTCTAGCCGTAACCTTAGAGGTTAATCGGGTGATCATCGTTCCGTTCGTTTCTCCGGCGCGTGGCAAGTAGAGACGCGGTATTTTCGGTGTTGGATTATCCAAGAGCTTGGAGGGGATTGGATCGTAGGGAAATCAACTAAAGCTTGGGTAATATCTCAAGAGAATGATACCATTAAATCAACGGACTACAAGGGTATGTTTTCTCGTATCTCTTGTGTTTCGTATTATATTCGTATATACGTAGCTCGATCGATCTTCGTAGGGATTCGGATCGAATTAATTTTTGTTTTACCGCTTCCGGTGGGCCTTCGATTTAGGCACCGAATCCCAACATGTAAGACTTTTTTATTTCCATATGAACTTATACTATCAATAACATTGCAATATTCCATATCATCATGAAATTTCATAGCTTTAAATATGAAAAATAGAACATGCTCACCGTTAACACGTAGTGTTAATTCTCCCCTTTAGACATCAATAAGAGCCTTTCCCATTGCTAAAAATGGACGTCCAAGGATAAGTGGTAGATCTTCATCTTCTTCCATGTCGAGAACGACGAAATCCGTTGGAAATATAAAATTGTCGACCTTTACGAGCACGTCTTCAACAATCCCCTTGGGGTGTGTTATGGATCGGTCCGACAATTGTAACATTATCGTTGTGGATTTCATTTTACCGACTCCTAATCTCCTAAAAATAGATAAAGGCATGAGTTTAATTGAAGCACCTAAATCACACAAAGCTTTATCGAATGAAACTTTTCCAATGGTGCATGAAACGGTAAAGCTTCCAGGGTCCTTAAGCTTTTGAGGTAATTTGCGTTGGATAATAGTGCTACATTATTCGGTTAGTTTAACCATCTCATGCTCTCCCATCCTTATTTTTCTCAACATCACATCCTTCAAGAATTTTTCATAATTACGCATTTGTTCCAAGGCGCCTGCAAAAGGAATATTGATATTAATTTTCTTGAAGATGTCTAAAAATTTTGCAAATTGTGCATCTAGCTTTTTTTTTTAAAACGTTGAGGAAAAGGGGGAGGAACTTTAAAAGTAGAAGTAGAGTTAGAAGATATTTTAGGCTTCTCAGCCCCCTTAGATGTGTCATGCTTCTCTTCTTCCTCTACATTTTTGATTTGATCCTCTTTGGCTCCCTCACTTTGTTGGACCGTTGGCATCTTTGGTCCTTCATAATTCGTTCCGCTTCTTAAGGTGATAGCTTGACAAGACTCTTTTGTATTTACTTCGTTATTGCTCGGAAATTGTCCCCGGTGATGTTGACTTCCGACAACTTTAGCCAATTGTCCAATTTGAGTTTCGAGATTTTTCATTTGAGCTCCCATGGTGGTAGCTAATTGAGTAACATGGCCTTCGATTTTATCTAATTTTTCCTCATCTCGACTAAATCGACTTTTTGTTTACATCATAAAGGTAGCTAGAATATTCTTTTTGATGTTGGCTTTGCTTCTTCAATTATTTCACAATTTGACACTTTGAATCCGGCCGGTGGTTGTAAGGCATTCTTTGGATTAGCATAGCTAAAATTTTCATGATTTCTATTGGAGGTAAGGTAGAAACCCGGCGGTGGATTATTCCGAAAATTGTTGTAATTCCGATTATTAATGTAATGAGCCTCCTCCAATGGGTCGGACCGTAGTGAACTTCCTTGAGGAGTTATTTTCGAATCACATCCTTTTGTTAAGGCCCCAAACTGAGTTGCTAACATCGTCATTTGCGCGGTTTGTGCCTTGATAGGGTCCAAATCAGATATCTCAGCCACCCTTCTAACATTTGCTCTTTCCATCGGCCATTGATAACTATTCATCGCCATTTCTTCTATTAATCCATATGCTTCTTCAGCGCTTCTTGCTAGCAATGCTCCTCCCGCGGAAGCATCAATAAAATTCCTTGCTTCTCCCATAAGACCATTGTAGAAGAAATACATTTGTTGGTCTTCTGGGAAACCATGTCGAGGACACTGCCTTAGTAGATCTTTGAAACGTTCCCAAGCTTAAAATAACGGTTCGGAGTCCAGTTGATGAAATTGAGTAATTTCACTTTTTAGCTTCATCATCTTGTTAGGTGGGAAAAATTTGAACAAAATTTTTTTGCTCAAATCCTCCCATGTACTTATATTTCCTGGAGCTAAAATCCCAAGCCAGTTTCTTGCTTTCTCTCTCAAAGAGAATGGAAACAATCGTAAGCGTATTGCATCATCCGAGACCCCTTTCAGTTTGATAGTATGACATATTTGCATGAAATGTGTGAGATGGGCATGTGGATCCTCGACAGCAAACCCTCCAAATTGATTTTGTTGAACCATTAAAATTAAGGCGAGCTTCAACTCGAAATTCAGAGCGTTGATTGGAACATGAGTGATTCCTCCAAAGTTTCGGTCCAGCTTTGGTCGTAATCCATCCCGAATTGATTGCACCCGAGCTGTTGGATTTTCAATCCTTCCGCACTCGTTTTCCTGGATTATTATATTCTCGTTCGTGTTATTCATCCTCGTGTTGTCTCCTGCTGTCTCCATGTCTTCAAAAAGATCCCTTCTTAGTTTCCTTGAGGTAGAACTTGTTCTTCGGGCGAATGCTTTTACTTCGGGGATGAAAGTTTCTAAAGGCACTCGAGATGAACGGGTATCCATGTACTCCCTGAGTAGGATTTAAATATGCACAACATGAGTTATGTAACAAAAAATAAGAAATGTGTAAAGTAAGACTAGAAACACTTATCGTAATATCAAAACTAATAAAAATAAATTAATCTCTGGCAACGGCGCCAAAAACTTGTTCGCTATTTTTTTTAACAATCCGCAAGTGTACGGAGTAAATGTAGAAAGCGGTGAGCAAGGTCGTATTCCACAGAAACTAATTATTCGTATTGTGTTGATTACTAGATTATAGTGATCTCAATTTTATCTATATGATCGATAGAGTGCATGAATGGTTAACTAAATAAAAGAATGATAATTAATTTATAAAAAAATAAAAATATCCGAATTAAAGAGAATTGTAAGAGTTTTGAAAGATAGATTTCAGGGGTAGGTTTCCGTTGATCACTAAGTCTAGTCGGGATTGATGCCGAAGGGTTCTAAGTGCGTTTCTAAAATGATAATCACAACTATGTCTTAAAGTGTAACACTCCAAAAACCATCCGGGGATATTACAGTGTCGTGGGCCCCGCGCCGGAACCCACCAGGCTAAACCTCATTTTCGCAAATATTTCAAATACGCCAACAGGCGAAAGACGGTAATGTATTTTAAATAATTTTCAAATATCCATTTTACAAATACCGTCACAAAATAAAATCATTTAAAAGTAGAAGGCCAAAATGCCAAAATTCAACAGTTTTAAAAATGTATGTTAAGACACCACTTATACGTACCGATAAAATAGTTTAGGGAATCGGTTTTATGAAATAAACCCAAGTTCGCAAAATGCCAAAAGACCATTTTGAAATACACACACAACAGATAAAAATTACAGTAGGGAATGCATCGGAAAAATAACAACCAGAAAAGAATACTGGATTCCCAAAAATAATGTCATAGCCAGTATCATCCAGGAAACTCATCTCTCCACGACCGCTACTAGCTCGATCTCCGAGTACCTAAAAATAAAGTCCACGACGGGGTCAGCCACAATACTCAATAATGGTAACGATCACATCACATAAATAATTACATACCAATGTAATATCATAGCTTACCAATCCATAGCAATCCATATCAAATCAATCCTTACCATAATCCACATTTCACATCCTCAAATGACGAAATGAACTCAACTAAAACCATCCATACTGTATTCAAACAATACCAAGAATCCTCAAAACATCATCATAACTCATAAGCGTGAAATAGTCCATCTATGCCAAATCATGTCTGTCGGATTTCACTCTCAAATCTCAATCTGGAATAGAAACTAATAACACACAATATATCTGTAGATCAACTACCACAAAACAGTGATAAAAAATCCCGAAACATCGGCGTACAGTCCGAATCCTCATACAATCAAGGGAAAACAGTGATTTTCGTCCCTGTAATTTGCACGATTTTTGCTTTTAGTCCCTACGAAAATTAAAATGTTATTTTCATCCCTGTAATTTCTACAACGTTCTTTTTTAGTCCCTGCCGTTAACCTCCGTTTATTTTTAAAGGAAAAACAATGCTTTTCGTCCCTGTAATTTGCGTGATTTTTGCTTTTAGTCCCTACGAAAATTGAAATATTATTTTGATCCCTGTAATTTCTAAAACGTTCTTTTTTAGTCCCTGCCATTAATTGTATATTCCAAATAGCATAATAGTGCAGTAACAAATTAGACCCGGCAGTTTACCACACGACACGAAAACGACACGAAAATTTAGGGTGCGTTCTGTTTGTATTTCATTTTGTATATTCATTTTGAAAAATATTTTGTATTTTTCTATTTTTATTTTTGTTTACAAAATTGCTGAAAACGCGTTCTGTTAAATTTATTTTGCAAAATATTTTTTTTGTAATATTAATATTAAATTCATAAATCTTTATTTTAGACTTAGTTTCAAATTAGGATAATCCAAAAAAAAAAACTCAAAATGCATTTTGAGCATTTTGAAGATTTTTTGTTGAAATACACACAAAACGCTCAAAACGAGGTTTTGGGCGTTTTGCATTTTGTGTACAAATATTTTTTGTTCAATATTTAATTTAATAAAAATATATATTTAATGAATTAACTCTGCCTGTGGGTGTCTTCTTGACATTCATTGCCGGTCCCAAGCCCGGATAAAAGAGGAGGGTTGCGGTAGGTTAGTTAGTGGCAGCCAGCGTAAAACTCGTGTCGTTTCGTTTCGTGTTTTCGTGTCAGACACATAATATAAAATAAATATTAAAATGTTATAAAAAAATATTAATTTTAATATTATAATATTATTTTTATAGGTTTTAGTAGACGAAATGAAACGAATGGCAACGAAAACACGAATGTTTACATGAAATTTATGAAAATTCACATTATATTTTCAAATTTTAAAGTTTAGTATAAACAGAATTCATTAAATATATATTTTTATTAAATAAAATATAAAATATTATATTTATTTATTTATTTATTTATTTCGTGTACCTCGTGTCGTGTCATGTACCCAAAGGGTAAACACAAAACCGACACTAAATCTCGGTCGTGTACTTTCGTGTTCGTGTATTTTCATGTCGTGTACTCAAAATGCAAACCCAAACACTAAATTTTCGTGTCGGTTTCGTGTCGTGTTTTCGTGTCGTGTAGTAAATTGCAGGGTCTAATTTGTTACTGCACTATTATGCTATTTGGAATATACAATTAATGACAGGGACTAAAAAAGAACGTTTTAAAAATTACAGGGATCAAAATAATATTTCAATTTTCGTAGGGACTAAAAGCAAAAATCACGCAAATTACAGGGACGAAAAGCACTGTTTTTCCTTTAAAAATAAACGGAGGTTAACGGCAGGGACTAAAAAAGAACGTTTTAAAAATTACAGGGATGAAAATAACATTTTAATTTTCGTAGGGACTAAAAGCAAAAATCGTGCAAATTACAGGGACGAAAATCATTGTTTTCCCTACAATCAATTACCATGATCAACCAAAACATCAACCGAGAATATCATCAACATGATAAACTCCAATACGACCAACAAGAGATCAACAATAACCGAGAATACCCTCAACATGGTAAACTTCAAACACGATCAACAAAGGATCAACAATACCCGAGAATACCCTCAACATGGTAAACTCCAAACACGATCAACAAAGGATCAACAATACCCGAGAATACCCTCAACATGGTAAACTCCAAACACGATAAACAAAAGATCACAAGGAAATAACCCCGACTGTCGAACATACCCCTCGGGCGTATGAACAACCAGTCACAAACCGTTGAACATACCCTGCCATAAATGGAGGATGAACGACCAATCAATATGGCTCAAAGATGGATGTCACAGTACGCCCGATCCGGAAATGTGTCCGTGCACAAGCCACCCCGGGTATCGATCAAATACACATGTGGTCTTATACCTAATCAGTCTCACGAAGTACGTCTCGTGTGCACAGCTCAATGTGAGGACATGAACCCATCACATGACTATACGTGCCCATCTTGAAAATCCTACACATAACCAATCGGCATGCAGATATGACTCCAGATATGTCACGATACAACATGACAACAAAACTCAAAGAATCACATATCCAATGAGGATCAAAAGACTCACCAAAGTGAACAAATACAAACTGAAAAATAAAAATCGACACGACTAATCAATATCCAAAACAACAATTTTGGTGTCATGATCCCCAATTAACTATCAACATGATCAACGATCTCAATACAATCAGCCCTGGGATCATCATCCCTCAACGAGACAAACAATATGAATGCTAATATACGAAACATCATCGTACAACATATACAATGATCCACAAGAATAATTACCCTCATAACTGAACAATACTTACATTACCTCAAAGCCGAAGACAATGTCCTTTCCACGAACAAACATCCCTGAACGAATACATAATTATACGAATAATCTCAAATAAGGTACCGTCCATTCAATACCAATAAATCTTTATCCCGATATCCACGTCATCATGATAACTACCCTCGATATCCGACATTCCATATCATAGATCAAAGATAACTCACATCTCTGTTTTCAATCATACACAATTAAATCATATACCTTATGATTTATTCCAAACTAGAGCACATTATACAAACCATCATCGTGACAATTTATATTTCTAATATCATTGCTCTATGAATTATAAATGAAATAAAAACGAAACCATTCATCAAATATTATAAACTGAACAAGTATAAACTTGCTCGATACCGATACGACAAAGCTGTTACCAATTCCATTGCCTTCGTTCACGAGCTCCTCAGCCCCGACCAAAAAGCAATCTACGAACTCTTCAACCTCAACCGCAACACAACGGTCAAAATACAACGATCAATTATCACAACCTATTACAATAATCGATTAACACACCTTCGATAATAATCAACAATTGATATAACCAATCCACAAACCCAACGATTCCAAAATATCTTGATTAAACACAAGTCCGAACAATCTAAGTCAAACAATTAAGAATTCATTCCCATGTTTCCGTAAAGTCTATATATCGATTCGATAAGGCGAGTATACAAACTTAACCAAAACATTCCAATCAATTTCTCTTTCAAACTTCAATCAAACACATTGAAGGCAGAATTCAAAGGTATATTCGAATCATCAATCAATAAACAGCAACCACATGAAGAACACGAAGAACACAATCACAAACATATATATATATATATCCTTCAACATTATATGATTCTAGCCATCGATACGAACTAAACAACCCAAATATATCAAGAATCTCAAACATCCCAAAATATTAGAGTTCAATCCAATTACCTTCGATCCGGCGAAAGAATCAAGAATGATGTTATAATCCTTGTTCCAAGCTTTCCTAGACGTTATCACTTGATAAACCAACTCAAAATCTGAGGTTTAGGGGTTAAAAACCGAGTTTGGGTGATTTGGGACGAAAGGGGATCATGTAGGAAGGGTTGGGAAATGAAATTCTCGACTGCTTTACGTTTTTATACGTCCAGGCACGTTAGCGTACGCTAACTTCATCAATAGCGTGCGCTACCTGTTCCCAGAATACAGACAGTATAGTTTTTGCCATTTTGTGCATAACTCACTCATCCGGACTCCGATTAACTCACCGTTTGAACCATTAGAAAGATAACTCGATGCTTTATCATACTGCTATGTTTCAGAATTTTTGTAGTTTTCAAGAATCGGTGGTGATTTTTCCAAAATAGAACCTTATACACATTACTTTCCAAACAAATGTCCAAATCTTATTTCCACTAACATTTCAACATATAATTTTCTTAATCATATCATATACACAAAGAATCATAATCACTTGCATGTTCATCATCATACGAAGTAAACAACAACAACAACATCAAAAACCCAAAATGAAGGGAGATATTAACCAACATATCTCTTGAAGAAGAACAACACCATTCAAAACCACACGAATCATATCAATATCTGCATTTCAACAATATCATCAACATAACTCAGTAATCCATCTCATAATCATATACTCATCAGCTCATATACATGACGATTATCAACTCAAGAACATCATATACAATCCAAAACAAAATCCCAAAGTGAAGAGTAATTACCTCTTTGAAGGAATGGATTGAATCCAAAGGTTGAATCCGTTTCCAATCACTTCCAAGCTCCAATGTTGTTAGGGACGATCAACTCAAGTGTTTGGAACCTCAAACTTCTCTCTAAGAACTCTCTCTATCGAAATAAGGGAAAGAAAATGGACGAAATACATATTAACACCCGTATGTCCCTTTATATATTGCACATTACTAGCGTGCGCTAAAACTTGTATTTAGCGTGCGCTACATCCCTAACGTGCGTTATCCTTCCTTGATAGCGTGCGCTATCGAAGTCCAAAGGCTACTACCTTGCTTCGCACATCAGCTTATGTACGCAATGCCTATGCAATAACGTACGTAAATATTCTGTCTAGCGTACGCAAGTCTTCAAACTTAGCGTGCACTAATCGTAGTTAAGTTACTACAGTCTGCACCTACCCCGAAGATGCCTGAGTCCTACATGCCGAAAGCACCGGCGATTACCGGGATTCTCTCTGACCGATCTGACTTTAGCGTGCGCTAACCTTAGAATGTAGCGTGCGCTAGTCCTTGATAGGAAACATCCGTTGACCTTATCGGAACATGCGCCGAAAGTGACCTGACAAAGCCAAGATTCCTTTGTCCGATCTACATTTAGCGTGCGCTATTCACTTATACTTAGCGTGCGCTAATGTGGCTGTACTTAGCCCTTTTCAGCTATTATTGTCCAACGTCTCGTCATACAGAATATGAACATACGGCATACTGAATATATATACTCAATTCAATAACATTATCATACGATATACCCGATATCAAAATTAAAACCACATGATACAGGATATCCTCAATTATAATTGTCAACCAATCACGTCAATTGTACAAATACAACTGTCTCAGTTCTCAAATTATTTTATCCATATTGTATAGACACCAAGCTATCCACTATATCTCAGATAAAATAATGCAAAAAATTTATACTAAAAATACGGATATTACATACTATCCCCCTTAAAATAAGTTTCGTCCTCGAAACTTGCAATCCTATCAACCAAAAATTCTCAACTCATCACAAAAGCAATCAATCATCGCCACAAGCGAATAACCAAACAAGTATACTTACACGTACGTGAAGCCGATGATCTCCCGTGATACTAGCATACGACTCTCATACGAAGTCTCAACACAATACCAACACACACAAATATCACAAATAGCAATGTGAAAAGATCTCAAAAATTTTGGAACCTCCACAAATCGGTTTGTCTTAAAAGTCGGAAAAATAATTTTCAAAAGCCAGGCTACTACCGTATTGGTAGAGCCACATAACACACACGCCCGGGTTTCACAAAACCCAAAGCTCCGATACCATCTTCTGTAACACCCCAAAAACCATCCGGGGATATTATAGAGCTTTGGGGCCCGCGCCGGAACCCACCAGGCTAAAACTCATTTTGGCAAACATTTCAAATACGCCAACGGGCGAAAGACGGTATTGTATTTTAAGTAATTATCAAAAATACATTTTACAAATACCGTCACAAACTAAAATCATTTAAAAGTAGAAGGCCAAAATGCCAAATTCAACAGTTTAAAAAATGTATGTTAAGACACCACTTATACGCCGATAAAATAGTTTAGGGAATCGGTTTTATGAAATAAACCCAAGTTCGCAAAATGCCAAAAGACCATTTTAAAATAAACACAGCAGATAAAAATTACAGTAGGAAATACATCTACAGCGGAAAAATAATAATCTGAAAAGAATACTCGATTCCCAAAAATAATGTCATAGCCAGTATCACCCAGGAAACTCATCTCTCTACGACCGCTACTAGTTCGATCTCCGAGTACCTAAAAATAAAGTCCACGACGGAGTTAACCACAATACTCAATAATGATAACGACCACATCACATAAATAATTACATACCAATGTAATATCATAGTAAGATTACCACCAACGTAATTTTACCGTCATAACCTTACCAATCCATAGCAATCCATATCAAATCAATACTTACCATAATCCACACTTCACATCCTCAAATGACGAAATGAACTCAACTACAACCATCCGTACTGTATTCAAACAATACCAAGAATCCTCAAAACATCATCATAACTCATAAGCGTGAAATAGTCCATCTTTGCCAAAGCCTGTCCGTCGGATTGCATTGTAAAATCTCAATTTGGAATAGAAACTAATAACACACAATATATCTATAGATCAACTACCACAAAACAGTGATAACAAATCCCGAAACATCAGCGTACAGTCCGAATTCTCATACAATCAATAACCATGATCAACCAAAACATCAACTGAGAATATCATCAACATGATAAACTCCAATACGACCAACAAGGGATCAACAATAACCGAGAATAACCTCAACATGGTAAACTCCAAACACGATCAACAAAGGATCAACAATACTCGAGAATACCCTCAACATGGTAAACTCCAAACACGATCAACAAAGGATCAACAATACCCGAGAATACCCTCAACATGGTAAACTCCAAACACGATCAACAAAGGATCACAAGGAAATAACCCCGACTGTCGAACTTACCCCTCGGGCGTATGAACAACCAGTTGCAAACCGTCGAACAAACCCTACCATAAATGGAGGATAAACGACCAATCAATATGGCTCAAAGATAGATGTCACAGTACGCCCGATCCGGAAATGTGTCCTTGCACAAGCCACCCGGGGTATCGATCAAATACACCTGTGGTCGTGTACCTAATCAGACTCACGAAGTACGTCTCGTGTGCACAGCTCAATGTGAGGACATGAACCCATCACATGACTATACGTGTCCGCCCTGAAAATCCTACACATAACCAATCGGAACGCAGATATGATTCCATATATGTCACGATGCAACATGACAACGAAACTCAGAGAATCACATATCCAATAAGGATCAAAAGACTCACCAAAGTGAACAAAGACAAACTGACAAAGAAAAATCGACACGACTAATCAATATCTAAAACAACAATCCTGGTGTCATGATCCCCAATTAACGATCAACACGATCAATGATCTCAATACAATCAGCCCTGGGATCATCATCCCTCAACGAAACAATCAATATGAATCCTAATATACGAAACATCATCGTACAACATATACAATGATCCACAAGAATAATTATCATCATAACTGAACAATACTTACATTACCTCAAAGCCGAAGACAATATCCTTTCCACGAAAAAACATCCCTGACTGAATACACAGTTATACGAATAATCTCAAATAAGGAACCGTCCATTCAATACCAATAAACCTTTATCCTGATATCCACGTCATCACGATAACTACCCTCGATATCCGATATTCCATATCATAGATCAAAGATAACTCATATCTCTGTTTTCAATCATACACAATTAAATCATATACCTTATGATTTATTCCAAACTAGAGCACAGTATACAAACCATCATCCCGACAATTTATATTTCTAATATCATTGCTATATGAATTATAAATGAAATGAAAACGAAACCATTCATCAAATATTATAAACTGAATAAGTATAAACTTGCCTTGATACCGATACGACAAAGCTGTTACCAATTCCATTGCCTTCGTTCACGAGCTCCTCAGCCCCGACCAAAAAGCAATCTACGAACTCTTCAACCTCAACCGCAACACAACGGTCAAAACCAACGATCAATTATCACAACCTATTGCAATAATCGATTAAGTCACATTCGATAATAATCAACAACTGATATAACCAATCCACAAACCCAACGATTCCAAAATATCTTGATTAAACACAAGTCCGAACAATCTAACTCAAACAATTAAGAATTCATTCCCATGATTCCGCTAAGTCTATATATCGATTCGATAAGGCGAGTATACAAACGTAACCAAAATATTCCAATCAGTTTCTCTTTCAAAACTTCAATCAAACACCTTGAAGGCGGAATTCAAAGGTATATTTGAATCATCAATCAATAACCAGCAACCACATGAAGAACACGAAGAACACAATCACAAACATATATATCCTTCAACATTATATGATTCTAGCCATCGATACGAACTAAACAACCCAAATATATCAAGAATCTCAAACATCCCAAAATATTAGAGTTCAAGTCAATTACCTTCAATCCGGCGAAAGAATCAAGAATGATGTTATAATCCTTGTTCCAAGCTTTCCTAGACGTTATCACTTGATAAACCAACTCAAAATCTGAGGTTTAGGGGCTAAAAACCGAGTTTGGGTGATTTGGGACGAAAGGGGATCATGTAGGAAGGGTTGGGAAATGAAATTCTCGATTGCTTTACGTTTTTATACGTCCAGACACGCTAGCGTACGCTAACTTCATCAATAGCGTGCGCCACCTGTTCCCAGAATACAGACAGTATAGTTTTTGCCATTTTGTGCATAACTCACTCATCCGGACTCCGATTAACTCACTGTTTGAACCATTAGAAAGATAACTCGATGCTTTATCATACTGTTATGTTTCAAATTTTTTTTAGTTTTCAAGAATCGGTGGTGATTTTTCCAAAATAGAACCTTATACACATTACTTTCCAAACAAATGTCCAAATCTTATTTCCACTAACATTTCAACATATAATTTTCTTAATCATATCATATACACAAAGAATCATAATCACTTGCATGTTCATCATCATACGAAGTAAACAATAACAACAACATCAAAAACCCGAAATGAAGGGAGATATTAACCAACATATCTCTTGAAGAAGAACAACACCATTCAAAACCACACGAATCATATCAATATCTGCATTTCAACAATATCATCAACATAACTAAGTAATCCATCTCATAATCATATACTCATCAGCTCATATACATGACGATTATTAACTCAAGAACATCATATACAATCCAAAACGAAATCCCAAAGTGAAGAGTAATTACCTCTTTGAAGGAATGGATTGAATCCCAAGGTTGAATATGTTTCCAATCACTTCCAAGCTCCAATGTTGTTAGGGACGATCAACTCAAGTAATTGGAACCTCAAACTTCTCTCTAAGAATTCTCTCTATCGAAATAAGGGAAAGAAAATGGACGAAAAGCATATTAACACCCGTATGTCCCTTTATATATTGCACATTACTAGCGTGCGCTAAAACTTGTATTTAGAGTGCGCTACATCCCTAACGTGCGTTATCCTTCCTTGATAGCGTGCGCTATCGAAGTCCAAAGGCTACTGCCTTGCTTCGCACATCAGCTTACATACATAATGCCCATGCAATAATGTACGTAAATACTCTGTCTAGCGTACGCAAATCTTCAAACTTAGCGTGCGCTAATCATAGTTGACTTACTACAGTCTGCACCTACCCCGAAGATGCCTGAGTCCCACATGCCTAAAGCACCCGCGATTACCGGGATTCTCTCTGACCGATCTGACTTTAGCGTGCGCTAACCTTAGAATGTAGCGTGCGCTAGTCACTTATACTTAGCGTGCGCTAACGTGGCTGTACTTAGCCATTTTCAGCTATTATTATCCAACGTCTCGTCATACAGAATATGAACATACGGCATACTGAATATATATACTCAATTCAATAACATTATCATACGATATACCCGATATCAAAATTAAAACCACATGATCCTCAATTATAACTGTCAACCAATCACGTCAATTGTACAAATACAACTGTCTCAGTTCTCAAATTATTTTATCCATACTGTATAGACACCAAGCTATCCACTATATCTCAGATAAAATAATTCGAAAAATTTATACTGAAAATCCGGATATTACATACTACCCCTCTTAAAATAAGTTTCGTCCTCGAAACTTGCAATCCTATCAACCCAAAATTCTCAACTCATCACAAAAGCAATCAATCATCGCCACAAGCGAATAACCAAACAAGTATACTTACAGGTACGTGAAGCCAATGATCTCCCATGATACTAGCATACGACTCTCATACGAAGTCTCAACACAATACCAACATACACAAATATCACAAATAGCAATTTGAAAAGATCTCAAAAATTTTGGAACCTCCAAAAATCGGTTTGACTTAAAAGTCGGAAAAATAATTTTCAAAAGCCACGCTACTACCGTATTGGTAGATCCACATAACACACACGCTCAGGTTTCACAAAACCCAAAGCTCCGATACCATCTTCTGTAACGCCCCAAATACCATCTGGGGATATTAAAGTGCTGTGGGGCCCACGCCGGAACCCACCAGGCTAAAACTCATTTTGGCAAACATTTCAAATACGCCAACAGGCGAAAGACGGTAATGTATTTTAAATAATTATCAAAAATCCATTTTACAAGCACTGTCACAAAATAAAATCATTTAAAAGTAGAAGGCCAAAATGCCAAAATTCAACAGTTTCAAAAATGTATGTTAAGACACCACTTATACGTACCGATAAAATAGTTTAGGGAATCGGTTTTATGAAATAAACCCAAGTTCGCAAAATGCCAAAAGACCATTTTGAAATACACACTGTTGTTACCCGAAATATTATCCGGAGATGACATTGCTGGAATGGTTGAGCAACAAACAAATGCGAGAACACTTCCGTGGGAAAATAAATAACACAAGATTTGCCGGGGTTGTTAGTCCCGGGCTTGAATGCTCTTGCGAGATGTTATTAATATAAATACTTTGGAGTACAAAATTAATGTTAGAATACTATTACAATGAGTGTAAAGATTCTAGTTATCTTAGCAATAGAGCGTGAAGATTGCCGGAAGAACCAGATATGAAGATCTGTGAGTTCTTGCTTTTGATGTTCTATATATGTGAATGAGTTTGTTTCTCAATGGATTTCACTATGTTAGTGTATGAATTCGTAATATGAGTCCACTATTTTCTCTGTATCTTTTTCAATACTCTTTGGCCACTGTTGGATGCCTCCTATTTATAGGAGAAGGGGTTGTTGGGTCCTCTCCGGCGATCGCGAGCGACCGCCGTTTTCTATATTAGATTAAGGTGGGCGATCGTCCCATCACGTGGGACTGTTCCCTTGAAGTCCGAGGCTGCTGCTGGCAGCCAGCTGTGCGAGCCAATGGGAAACCTGCACGTTTCCTGAGTCGCTGTCTAGGGAGGACCCACCTTGTACCTTTCGGCGGGCCTGTCGGTAGGTGAGAGGTTGGTGACAGGCTGGGGTCAAAGGCCTTATCTTGCAGCGCCTTTTTCGGATCTGCATGCGGGCCTACGTCCGAGATTCGGTCTTCGAAGACTTTGACGGGTGTCGGATTCACATGCAGTATGTGAGGATCGTCTGCAGTCAGATATCATTGGCGATTGCCAGATGCCTAAAGACGATCGCCTTTGACACCGATCGCTAGGTGCTTGCCCAGCGCCCGTCTTCTTTGACTGGCTCCCGACCATCATGACGATCGCCATCGAGGCGTATAAATCGCCGCACAACAATTGCCCCCAGCTCGCTCCGATGTTGAAAACATGGGGTGAGGTGGAACTGTTGGCGATCGCCTGTTCTGGACGATTGGATCGTCTGCTTTTATGACAAGGACGATCGTCACCTGGACGATCTGATTTCGAATCCGTACGATCTCCTTATGCGCTGGAAATAGCGGGAAATGGAGGCGGGCTCTTGAAACGTTGCAGGGACACGCGTCGCGCTATCGTTGGAAGAGTCCGACGGTTTTGTCAGACTTGTCGTCTGGCGTGCCCTCGAAACGACGCGTACACGGGTTTCAAGGGCTGCATTTAATGTGTCCCCCCCGACGGTTGCACTCCAGCCCCTGGGATTCCGCCTATTTGCACAGAGGCCCCTGCACCAGCCTATAAAAAGAGGTAAGGACATTTTATTTCAACTCTTTATGCACCCTTGCTCTTTAGATGATGACTCTGCCGAATTTATTTGAAGCTCCGTGTGCCCACCGACTTTCCTTCTAGGTAAGAACAAGAATTTTCATTCCCCCTTTACTCTTCGAAATATGTCTGGAGGAGGATCCAAAGTTTATGAGGTCGGCAGCTCCTCTGCCGCCACGATATCGCCTGTCCGGGAAGAAACCTCCGCGGTTCTCGACATGGAGACGGCCGTTGAGGCCATCCGCATGGGAATAACGCCTGCGGAGGTCGAGGAGCTGTTCAATGAGGCCGACGCAGCGAGATCAGCGGCGGTGGCGGGGCAGAGGGGCGCGCCGGTAGATGAAGATGAAGCGGTAAGGCAGTATTGGGAGCAGAATAGCGTGTTCAGCCCCGCCTATTTAGAATTTGCTAAGCTCATGGAGAGGATTGCCGGACCATGTCCCGAGTTTGACTTCGAAGCATATTCCGCCGCCCACCCTTATGAGCCCGTGAAACGAACGGCGTTTCGGGCCACAGACTGCTCCCTGTGGACCCTAGGTTAGATTCGGAGTTCGGCGACCAAGAAAGATTTGAGTCGCTGGAGGGCGAAATATCATATTCCTTTTGATGTTTCGCTATTCGTGCCCTCGGAGAACGAGCGTGCCGACCAACCTCCCAAGGGTCTGGTCGCCGTCAACGAAATGATTCTGGAGGCTGGCTTGCGGTTCCCCTTGCCGTTCGCCGTGTCATATTTGCTGATCGCCTGGAATGTTGCGCCGCTCCAGTTGATGTCGAACGCCTGGCTGCAGATTATCAGCACCTTGACATTGTTTGGCGGTCATCGGTTGTTTCGTCTGCCTTCTGCGCTGGAGATGAACTATCTTTTCAAGCTGACCACGCAGAAGGGATCGGTCAGTGGCTACCATATCCAGGGTCGCATGGGTAGGGTGGTCCTTGGGGTGGCGAACATGGTTTGGGGCGACCTGGAGAAATGGTGCTGGGTCGGTGGAGCATGGAGGTCGGCATCGAGCGATAAGCCTGAGGAAGAGTTGGATATCCCCACCAGTTTTCGGCAGAAGAATCCGAGTAAGGGTTTTTACTCTCCCTTTATTTGGATACACCTTGAAATGATCTAATTTGGTTTCCTTTTTGCAGGTTCTCTTGTTCCAACGATCGGCGATCTCCTCTTTGATTTCTTGATCGTTTGGGAGCGAATTCGCGGTCTGCTGGACTCCTACATCGACCTTCGCTCACTCGGCCATGAACTTCACCGGTTGGGAGCTCGATTGTTTCGCTTCCCACACCACCTGAAGGTTCCACGTATGAATTTTTACTTCCTCTTTCCTGTATGACGATCGTCTGTTTGAAAGAGGTATTTAACTTGTCTGAATTCTTCTTTGACAGAGATCCATTTTCCCCGCTACGCCGAGCCACCGAGAGAGATCTCAATGTCGAATCCCGGTCTCTTAGGTCGCCTTCACCAGGCTAAGAAGACGAGTCGTGCCCCAGCAATGATGTCCCGTTATGTCCCTGCGGTGAGACCTACTGCGGTGCCGGTCGTGGAGCCGGAGGTTCGGGAGGAAGAACAGCTCCAGCGCAACCGCAAGAGGCGGAGGCCTGAGGAGTCCCTGCCGACTGCTGACGCGGAGGTATCCATTCTGGAGCCGCCGGTTGCCACGCCACCTATCTCTGCTGTTCCGATGGCGGAGCGGTCCAGGCCATCAGCTGCCTTCCTGAAGACCTCGGCGATCGCCGAAGCCGAAACTCCTCGGGGCAAGCCCTTCTTCGGCCGCGACCCTGAGTTGGTCAACAGGTAGGACCGATCTGATCTTTCTGAGTTAGGCTATTTGCGTAGGATGTATGCTAACTCCTCTGTTTCTTTTTTGTTCATGTTGCAGGATCCGACTTGCTGATCCGGACACCTCGCCGATGGTGTTGGATTTTTTGGCGAGCAAATCTCCGCGCCAGTCTCTCGACGTCCCTTCGTACGTCTCCCGGGCCATCTCCTCTCTTCCTAAGGCTTGGATGACCGATCTCGATGTGATTGCTCGTCGGCGGTCTGGAGATGCCATGCAGGCGACGCTCGCCCTGACTCTCCAGGCGGCGACGATGGCCGCCCAAGCCGTCAAGGATTATGAGGGGCGACCCTCTACTGCTCGCCTCCATCAAGATCTCGAGGTCGCTCGGAACCAGAATGCCGAGTTTGCTAACCGGATCAAGGCCATGGAGAAAGAATATGTTGAGACGGCCAAATGGGCCAAACAAGATCTCGACCGGATGAAGCAAGAGCTTGGCCGGTCCAAGGAGGTGGCCGATCGGTTTCGAGACCAAATGATGGATGCTCGCCGGTTGCACGCGGCCTCGCAAGAGGAGGTGACTGGGCTGAAGGCGACGGTGGATCGTCTCAACGGCGAGCTGGAGAAGGCGAAGGGTGAACTGGCCGCCAAGGTAGCCGAGCTTGCGGATGCTGACCAGACGACTCCGGAGATGAATGAGCAGTTGAAGGAGATCGAGACCGATCCCTACCAAAATATGGGATACGTCGGCGAGTTCGCCTATTATATGGCCTACGCCGACGCTATCCGTGCCGCCAAGAAGGTAGGGATCGAGGTCGGACCTATGATGGAAACCTTCAAGGCCTACATACTCGAGTAGAGGTGCCCAACCACGGGTCCGGGTCCGGGTCGGACCCGCCGGGTCGCCGGGTCAGCAGGACAGGACCCGGACCCCACCCGTACATATGAAATGTACGGGTTGGCGGGTCGACGGGTCGGCCACGGGTCCGGGTCCGAGTTCAACCCGCCGGGTCACGGGTCCGACCTGTCTCTATTTTTTTTTAATGTATATAAAACTTTTATTTATTATCATTTTATACACGAAAAATAACTATAAGTGAAAAAGGAAATCATTTGAAAAAATTAGCTTGTATTTAATTTTAAGTTTGTACTTAAAATTAAATTGCCTACGTATCCCCGTGAGGAATCAAAGCTCCACGTAGTTCTTTTACTTGAGAAGAGTTAAAAAAATGGGCTTGTATTTAATTTTAGGTTTTCACTTAAAATTAAATTGCCTACGTATCCTCGTGAGGAATCAAAGCCCTACGTAGTTCTTTACTTACCTTACTTACCTTACTTACCTTTAGTCGAAGTCGATGTCGTCGTCGTCTTGATCATCGGTTTGACTCATTTGACTAGACTCTCCTTCAGTAGTGCCTTCTTGATAGGCATCTTGGTCCGCTAATAGGTCATCCCATTTATTTTCTTGATCTCGTAACTCGGCTTTTGTTGCGTCTTTAAGTATCATTTGAGCCTCGAGATTTTTTGGCGTCATTCGGGATCTCCGCTCGTCCAACATATAGCCTCCTTCACTAAAAGCACTCTCAACGGGGACTGTGGATGCGGGCACTGCAAGGATTTCTTGTGCCATAATGGAAAGTATGGGAAATTCGGTTCCCCTTCTTTTCCACCAATCCAACAGATCAAAGGTACCTGCATTGTCATCCTCCACCCGTGTAGGGAGAAGCTCGACCCGGACCCCACCCGTGTATACCATGGGTCCGGGTCGGCGGGTCGCACGGGTCATCCGGGTCCGGGTCCTGCACGGGTCATCCGGGTCCGGGTCGGCGGGTCGACCCGGCGGGTTGGGTCGTTTTGGGCACCTCTATACTCGAGCATCCCCTGCATCCGGACTTCTCCCTGCCGATCCTCGACCTCGCTGATTTAGGGACTGATTTGAGCTGGTATCCGTTTCCGGATAAACTTATTTATCCTGAGGCCGGTGAGGAAGCGCCCGCCGATCCGCCTGCTGGGGGCGATGGTCAGTCGGGGGCGGCCTGAGTGATGGTGGAGTTGCTTTGTTTTCCTTCACTTGTAATTTTCTATTTTTCTCTTGTATTGCCTTCGGGCTTGAATGTACACAACTTTTTGAATGGAATAAAATACTGTTTCTTCGCATCTGATTCCTTACATGTACGATCGTCTCTTCTGTATGTTTGCATATGAATTTGTACAAGTGTTTACACAATTGAGTCTGATGCCTCGTTTGTACGGACGACTGTTTGAATGTTGAATGGATCTGATTGTATTGGTACACTTGAAAATTCTTACTTGTAAATTTCTTGAACAAGACCGATCGTCATGTGTGTGTTTGAACGAAGCCGGTCGTATATGGTCCCTTCCTCCCGATCGCATTTAGGAATATGTCACGGGCAAACTTCAGTCCGTCGAGTTATGCCGTGCGCCCCTTAGCAACTCAGTCCTTCGGCCACTAAGGCAGGCTTTCCCAACCCTTGCCGGTTAAGTGCGGAAGATTGAAGTATTTTAGAGAGAGAAAGTTAGAGAGAGAAACTGCTCTTTTAGAAAGGAACTTTTATTGCTCAACTTCGGATGATGTACAAATGAGGGGCTTGGAGCTCCTTTTATAGGTCTCCATCTATATCTTCTAGAATGTACAAGAATCTACAAGTATCTAGAACATACAAGAGATTACAAGTCAATCTACATCCTTCTAATCCTTTCTATGATCATTAGGAGGGCTTCCTAATGTTACAACATCTATCAAGTAAATACTAGAATTCTGGAGAAGAATCTCGACCCTTCTAGAAGCTTCCATAGCCAAAGTGTGACAATTCTCCCCCACCTGAGTCTTGACGTCCCCGTCAAGGTTTTGCCTTGTATGAATCAATTTCGGTTTTGAACTGCCACAAGTCTTGCTCCTTTTCCCACGAAGCTTCGCTGTCGGGTAAACCTCTCCAGCGTACTAAGTACTCCGTCCAGCGGGGTGTTCCCCGTTTTCCGACTTGTCGATCCGCCAGGATTTCTTCGATTTCCTTCTCAAAGGACACTGTGTGAGCAAGCGGGGCTCGATCTGACTTATTTCGAGTTGGGTCTTCCTCATCCATGAAGTATGGTTTCAAAAGACTCACATGGAAGACCTGGTGAATTTTGAAGTCATTCGGAAGATTGAGCCGATAGGACCGCGTTCCGACCTTCTTCACTATCTCAAAGGGTCCTTCATACCGCCGGGTCAAGCCTTTATGCACTTGACGGATCGCCTTAACATTTCTTCCGATCATTCGGACCAACACTTGGTCCCCTACTTGAAAGTCCCTCGGACGGTGCTTGTCGTCCGCCCATTTCTTCATCCGCTTGGCAGCCTTAGTCAGATACGCCCTTGCTATGTCATGTTCCTCGTTCCAACCTTTAGCAAGTTTGTACGCTGCCGGACTCGCACCTTCGTATTTCCGAACTAGTTCATGGGGTGTCGTCGGTTGTTGCCCCATCACCAGCTCAAACGGACTTCGTTGTGTGGACTCGTTACGCTGCAAGTTGTAAGAAAATTGCGCAATATCAAGTAAACGAGCCCAGTCGGACTGTTTGGCACTTACAAAGTGTCGGAGATAAATCTCCAGCAAATGATTTACACGTTCAGTTTGGCCATCCGTTTGGGGGTGAAAGCTTGTCGAGAAGTGGATGTTTGACCCCATCAACTTGAATAGCTCCCTCCAAAATTTTCCTGTGAATCGCGGGTCTCGGTCGCTTATGATACTCCGAGGAACTCCCCAGTACTTTACCACATGCTTCAAGAATAGTCGGGCAGCTTCCTCGGCTTTACGATCCTTTGTTGCCGGTATGAATGTCCCATACTTGGAGAACCGATCAACTATTACCATTATGGACCCGCATCCTTACGACCTCGGTAGTGCCGATATAAAGTCCATCGTAAGACTGTCCCACGGACGTTCGGCAATAGGCAATGGCTCAAGTAGTCCTGCCGGTTTACTTTGTTCCACCTTGTCTTGTTGGCAGACCAAGGAGGTCTTTACGTAGGCGTTCACGTCATCCTGCAAGTTAGGCCAGTAAAATGACTGCTCAACAAGCGCTTTAGTACGAAGTGTACCTGGATGTCCCGCCCATTTCGAGTCATGGCACTCCTTCAGTACTTCCCTTCTAAGGTTGTCCCACCGGGGTACATACAACCTATCTCCAACAGTAAAGAGTAAGCCATTCTCTTGCCAGAACTTCCTTGTTTTGCCCTCCTTCGCCAGTTCCACCAGATTCTTGGCCAAGGGGTCTTGGGCAATACCGTCTCTTATCCGATCGGCAAGGTCGCACTGTGCTTGGGTGATAGACGCCAGTGAGGCCTTCTGACTTAAAGCATACGCAACAACGTTCGTTTTTCCTGGCTTATATTCCATAGAATAATCAAATTCAGCCAAGAAGTCTTGCCACCGGGCTTGCTTCGGGGTGATCTTCTTTTGATTTTGGAAATAGCTAGTCGCCACATTATCCGTCTTGATCACGAAATGATTCCCGAGCAAGTAGTGTCTCCATGTACGAAGACAATGGATTATCGCCGTCATTTCTTTGTCGTGAACCGGGTACCGTCGTTCTGTCTCGTTTAGCTTCCGGGACTCGTATGCAACAGGATGTCCATCCTGCATTAGGACCCCTCCAATGGCATAGTCAGAGGCATCCGAATGTAACTCAAAAGGCTTTGTGTAGTCCGGAAGTTTTAGCACTGGGTCATTCATGACAGCCACCTTCAGATCTTCGAAGGATGCTTGGCACTCGTCAGTCCAATCCCACGCAACCTTCTTCTTGAGTAAGTTTGTTAATGGCGTAGCCCTCGCCGAATATCCATCAATAAATCGCCGATAGTAGTTCACCAAGCCTAAGAACGACCGAAGCTCGGAGACGTTCTGAGGAGGCTCCCACTCGGCAATGGCCTGCACTTTCTTTGTGTCCATTAAAATCATTCCATCTTTCACCTTGTGCCCCAAGAACATTACCTCCGTTTGGGCAAACGAGCATTTTTCCAATTTTACATATAATTCGTTTTCCCTCAGGACTCGGAACACTTTCCGTAGATGTTGAGCGTGTTCATTCAAGGACTCGCTGTATATCACTATGTCATCCAGGTACACAACAACGAACTCGTCCAAGAATGGGTGAAATATCTTATTCATGAGGGTGCAAAAAGTTGCAGGAGCATTAGTCAAGCCAAAGGGCATAACCAAAAACTCAAATGAACCATACCTCGTCACGCAGGTTGTTTTCGGTTCGTCTCCTTCCGCGATACGGACTTGCCAATACCCCGACCGCAAGTCTAGTTTTGAGAACAACTTTGCCTTCCCCAAGCGGTCGAATAGGTCAACCACCAACGGTATTGGGTATTTGTTCTTAATAGTAACCTTGTTAAGCGCCCGGTAGTCAATGCACATCCGCAAGCTACCGTCTTGTTTTTTCTGGAATAACACCGGGGCGCCATAAGGAGCTTTGGAAGGAAGAATATAGCCAGCATCAAGTAAATCCTTCAACTGCCTTCGAAGTTCTTCCAACTCTGGCGGAGCCATCCGGTACGGCCCCATTGCAGAAGGTTTCGCCCCCTGTTCCAGCTCAATCTCGTGATCTACCTCCCGTCTCGGTGGTAACTTTTTGGGCAACTCGGGAGGCATCACGTCCTTAAATTCGGCCAGCACTTTACCGATTTCTGCCGGGACTTCCTTCCCGACGATTGGGTCTTCCGTCTTTAGGGCAGCAAGATATGTCTCTTGCCCCTTCTTACACCCTTTTGAAACCTGCATAGCCGACAACATACGGGACTCGAGCTTTCCACGTAATAATGGAATATCAAATGTTACCTTGTTCGGCGTTATGCTCAGAATTTGGGCATCTTGGATGGTTACCGTCTTCATCCTTTCCAAGAATTCCATGCCCAGCACCATCCGATAGTCATCCATTCGGACCACTGTCAAGTCAAGTTTGCCTTGCCAATCCGCCAGTTGGACCGGGACTTGCTTAGCCACGCCAATTATGGGTCTTGAGGGTGTGTTCACTGTTTTCATCCATCCCATTTCCTTAGTAACTCTTACACCCAGTCGGATCGCCTCGTCCTCAGCTAAGAAGTTGTGAGTGGCTCCCGTGTCTACTAAGGCCTTTATGACTCCCTTATTTATTTTTGCCTCAACATACATGAGACCATTCCTGACCTTTTCCGCCTTGGGTACCATCACGGTTTCTTCCTTCGCCTTCATTGCATTGAGGAGTTGCATCGACCCCATCTGCATTTCTTCGGCCCGTTCCTCCTGTTGGCTCATTATGGCATTTAGTGCTTTCTTCTTTGGGCACTCCTGGACGAAGTGTGGACCCCCGCATAAGAAGCACTCTCTCTTCTTGACTTCATGGGTCTTTTCTTTCCCTTTGAAGGTTGGCTTGTATCCCGTCTTGTGAGGTCTGTCTCCCCCACCTTTTTACTTGCCTCCCTTCTTGTCCTTTCGCTGCGCGAAGTCCTTTCGGAATTCCACAATTTCCTCGGCCGCAGCAATTGCTTCCGACAGGTCTTGGACCTTCTGCCTTCTCAACTCAAGGGCTGCCCAGGACTGCAACCCGTCCAAGAAATAGAATAATCGATCCTTGTCCGACATTTCGGGAAGTTCCAACATGAGTGAGGAGAACTCATTGACATAATCCTTCACGCTCCCCGATTGTTTCAGGCCACGCAGCTTCTTCATGGCCAGACTCTCGGCATTCTCCGGATAGAACTGCTTTTTCAAGTCCGCCTTGAATTCTTCCCAAGTGTCTATCCTGCATGTCCCTCGTGCAATGTCTTGATGGCGCCGTCTCCACCATAAGGCAGCGTCATCACTTAGGTACAAGATCGCTGACTTGATCTTGTCCTCGTCATCCCTTATGCGAACTGCATCCATATAGGTTTCGAGAGACCAAAAGAAATTATCAAGTTCTTTGGCATTGCACTTACCTGAGTACTTTGGAGGTTCTGGTGCCCGAATGCGCGGCACTTCCCTTGCCATGGTGCCACCTGCCACGGCTGCCTTGCACAATGCGCAATCCTCCTCGGTCTTATCCATCCGTGCGGTCAGTTCTTCCCGCAATTTGGCTACCTCGCCAAGAAGTGTGGACTTCAACTCGTTAAGAGCAAGCAACACTTTGTCCTCAATATTGCTGGCATTTTCTTCAAGGACATCCATCCGTTCGATGGTTTCACCAACAGCCACCTCGATCTTGGTCACCCTTACTTCCATCGAGGATGCAAAATCTCGGGACTTGTCCCTACCACCTTTCTTGGTCTTGCGAGCATCATCGCCAGCATTGTTCCCTTCGACCATGCTGCTGTTTCCGCTCATTCTCTCACTTTACCAACAAACCGGGCTCCGATACCACGTGTCACGGGCAAACTTCAGTCCGTCGAGTTATGCCGTGCGCCCCTTAGCAACTCAGTCCTTCGGCCACTAAGGCAGGCTTTCCCAACCCTTGCCGGTTAAGTGCGGAAGATTGAAGTATTTTAGAGAGAGAAAGTTAGAGAGAGAAACTGCTCTTTAGAAATGAACTTTTATTTCTCAACTTCGGATGATGTACAAATGAGGGGCTTGGAGCTCCTTTTATAGGTCTCCATCTACATCTTCTAGAATGTACAAGAATCTACAAGTATCTAGAACATACAAGAGATTACAAGTCAATCTACATCCTTCTAATCCTTTCTATGATCATTCCGGAGGGCTTCCGGAATGTTACAACATCTATCAAGTAAATACTAGAATTCTGGAGAAGAATCTCGAACCTTCTAGAAGCTTCCATAGCCAAAGTGTGACAAATAGCTCCACTTTGCCCCTTGTTTTTGTTTACTTAGTGTAGGTAAGGGAACGAAAATAGTTTGTTGGACGATCTATCTTGAGTTTTGCCGATTCTTTGAGGGAGGACGTCTGTGTGCACGGTCGCTAAGTTCGATGGACCGACCTCCGTTGTGTGTCTTTATATGCGATGGGCATTCCATCTGTAGGTATGCCCCGCGACTCACTTTATTATTAGGGTCCTCCGTTAGGCTGCGCCCGCTTTGTATCTAAACGAAAGGCGAGCGATCTTGGTCTGGAGGAGTCCTTGCATGGGGCGCCGTCGGTTTATTCGACTCAACGTCCGCGGCTAGTTTGCACTCTTCTACCTCGGGTCGGCATGTTAAATAGCGACCCTCGACGGTATACGTTGTGATGGGGTAGGGACGCGTCGCCTTGTTCGGGTACATCATGTTAGATGGTGTACTTTGAGGGCGCGCGAGCGTGTCCACAAGTTTATTTGGAGGGTCCTTCGGCTACGCCCGCCTCGTATTTAATCGAAGGGCGAGCGATCGCAGCCCAAAGGAACCTTTCATGGACGAAGCTGTCGGTTCCATCGACCTCCAGGACCATGGCTGCACTTTTTCTACCTCGGATCGCCATGTTAGATGGCGACCCTCAACGGTATACGTTGTGTTGGAAGGGGCGATTGCTTGCATAGGTCTGTCAGGTTTATACGATGACCTCTTGTAGGGCGAGCGAGCCATCCTCTTTCTAGTTAGACGATCGTCGAGGCGAATCATATAGATGAGATAGGAAGATCTCATTATACTCTTTGTACATTACTGAAATTGAATACAAAGTTTTCACTGGTAGTACTTCTTCAAATGCACGGCGTTCCAGGGATATTGGTCCGGAGTGCCGTCAGGGTGTTCAAGTTCGTAGGCTCCCCTAGTTAGCCACTTAGATATCCTGAAGGGGCCTTCCTAATTCGGGCCAAAGACTCTTGTGTGAGTCTGGACCTTTTTGAGGACTAGGTCGCCCACTTGGAACCGTCTTTCCTTGACCTTCGAATTGAAGAACTTTTCGGATCTCCTTTTGTAGATTGTGTTCTTCATTTCCGAGGTCAGTCGCCGTTCTTCGAGTATGTCCAAGTCGATCCGCCGGGCCAGATCATTGTCCGATGTCATCTCTTGTTCAGTTCGGTGGCTGAGGATGGCGATCTCCAAAGAGATCACCGCTTCTATTCCGAAGGCGAGGGCGAACGGGGTTTCGCCAGTCGAGTTTCGGGTCGTCGTATGGTAGGACCACAAAACGTCTGGGAGCTCGCTCGCCCATCGTCCTTGTTTGGATTCAAGTCTTGCTTTGATCGTGTGTTTGAGGATCTTGTTTACAGACTCTACCTTCTCGTTCGCCTGAGGGTGGTAAGGGGCCGAGAACAACTTTTTGATTCCCCATTTCTCGCAGAATTACATGACTTCCAAGCCGTCGAACTGCTTTCCGTTGTCGGAGATTATAGCCTGGGGTAGACCGAACCGGCATATGATGTTCTTCCAAATGAACTTGATTACTTGTTCTTGGCCGATCTTGTTGAGCGGCTCGACCTCAGCCCATTTCGTGAAATAATCGACCCCCACAATGGCAAACTTACAGCCCCCTGGCGCCGTCGGCAAGGGACCTATAAGGTCGATGCCCCATTGGGCGAATGGCCATGGGCTGTACATCGAAGTGAGCTGCTCGGGGGAAAGCTTGATGTTTGGGCCCATCACTTGACACCTATGACACGATCTGGCAAAGGCGATCGCATCTTTAGTTTATCAGCGGCTCTTTCAAAAGTCCCTATGAAGGGGGACTTAGTCATTTTTGCCTTTAAGGCAAGATTCACAAGTACGAAAGGGATCCGATCCCAATGGACCCATAAGTCCATCTTTTTCCATTTTGTAAACCTTGATCTGACCAACATGACCAAGTCTAAGATGCCATTTCAAAACTTGATTGGTTTCATCCCTACCACATTTCCTAGTCATAGTATTCACGACGACTTTGTTACTGAGGTTTAAATAATACAGTCCATTTAACAATGTAGCAGTACCCACTAGTTTATTTCTGAAATAAATTTTGCAGGAACCATCACCAATGAAAAATGAATAGCCTTTTCGGTCCATGACCAGAATGGATACAATGTTTTTATGCCCCTTGGACAAAATAAGTACATCTTATAAAGTCAGAACAAAATCGGATTCTAAACCCAAAAGAAGTGATCCTATGTCAGTTGCCTCGACACTATGCCCGCTTCCGACAGTGATCATTACTCCAGCTCCAAGCTTCATACTTTGTTCTAGATCCCGATTCATGGTACAAATATGAGAACTAGCAACAGGATCCAGTATCCAAGAAGTAGAAAATACAGTAGCAGAACAATTTGTTTCCAAAACTAAAAGTTCTGTACCTGAAGTGCCATGAAGAATCGGACAGTCTATAGCCCAGTGGCCCAGCTCACCACACTTGAGACAAGCATCCTTCTTCTTCTTGTTCTTCGGAACCATCGGGGCCTTGCCCTTTCCCTTGAAGTCCTTGACTTGTGGTCCCGTCTGCTTCTTGGTCTTTTTCTTCTTGTTCTTAGACCTCCGAGGTCCAGAAAAAATCACAAGGGTGGACTCCTTCATCCACGGAGTCTTCATCTGAGACTGAGCGGTCATCAGTTTGTTCATTAGCCCAGCTAAGTTACACGCAATCTCATTGCAGTTGAAGTTCATAACAAACTATGAGAAGGAATCAGGGAGAGACTGTAGGATAAGGTCAGTTTGAAGAGAAGTATCCATTTTAAAATCAAGAGCCTCCAATCTCTACATCATGGATATCATTTTGAGGACATGTTTCCCAACCTTCTCACCTTTCTTCATCCTTGCACCGAACAGTTGCTTGGAGATCTCATATCTAGCAGTTCTGCTGTGCTCACCATAAAGCTCGGTTAAGTGAGATAGAATCTGCCTAGCATAAGTCATTTTCTCATGAGCTCTCTGAAGCTCATTAGACATAGAAGATATCATGTAAACACGGACTTTTATGTCATTCTTAACCCACTTTTCGTGGTTTTCAATCTTTTCCTGATTGGCTCTGGTCCAACCTGGAGGCGCCAGAATGTCCGTCTCCAAGACGTATCCCATTGCCTCTATACTGAGGACTATCATCAGATTGCGGAGCCAATCCACAGAGTTAGGTCCGATCAAGGTATTCTTTTCGAGTAGAATTGCGAGTGGGTTCATTGTCATATTGAGAGTTAAGTCTGCATTAATTACGACAGATTAATTAGTGACTCATTTAATTATGATCTGAGTATAGAATTAAGATCTTTTCTATTCTTGTTACCCAGCTCCCACTATTTTTATCGAATAACACTCCCATGTGAAATCCGGAAGTATTGTCGCTCTACTTCATAGTAGTGATCGAGTTCTTTATAAATCTTAATAGAGGGCAACCGAATAGGTTTCTAGTCTATTAATTTTCATAAAGTAGTGTCCAACACCAACCCATATAATAGATGATTCGATCTTCTTTTTTCCCTTGTTCACTCCCCTCAACCTATACGGTTTCTATGGTTCGTGAACAAGTTAAGTTTATACCATCGACGCAAATCAGTTTCACAATTGAATCTTATCCGGCAACCTATCAGGTTTCTAGGGATAAAATTTGCTCCAACCGAAGGCATCCAATGCGCACCCGGTAATTTATCCATCCTCCACGAACAACTACCCCGATAACCCGGAAGCATAGCACATCCGGTTTGGATTTCAATTTCCCGAAAGCTCGATGGAGGGAAGGAAAACCTTGAAACCTTATAAATTTAATAATTTGTCGTGGGATAATTTTCGCGATTAATGTTACACATTGCACATTAATTCATTTAAGCGTATTTGTTGCATTCATACAATATGCACAACCATTCACAACCTAGTTGCTACCAACATGTGGTTCATGGACCGTTCCTAGAAAACAAAAACTCCGTAATCTAATTACAAGTCTTCGTTTTTTATCTTCATCTTCTCGAAACGGATCATCCTCCGGTCTTCGTCATTACATATAAATTTTACATTGAAAATTACATGCTAGATACAAATATTTCTAGGAAAATAAATAGGCTCAAAACGGCCTTTACAACCCAATCGAATAAACACCGAACGATTCAAAAACTAAGTCCACGAACCACATCCCCATTCAAAAGCATTCATCCAATAAGTACTAAATAAATGGAAAGCATAGAGATACATTGATCCAATCAACAATACGAACCGATCCAATCGATTCATCCAAAACAAATTAATCCAATTAATTCAAACAACCGTCAATTTTAACTTGTTCCGGACGAGAAAATATTTCATTAAATTAATTCCCCTAAGAATAAAGATACCATAATTAAATCTTAGTCTAATTAAATTCAATTTAATTTGTGGGAAATTAATTATCGAACGAAATATAAAAAATGGAGTCGAAAAATACGGGCGAACCTTTGCCGAGAAGGGCCGGCGAGGCCGAGACCATTGCCGAGATAGCGGCGGCGGCTCCGAAACCGCCGGCGTGGCCAATCACGGGTCAGATCGCGTCTGCTGCCTCGGGCGAGGCGGCGCCGGCCTCAAGTGCCGGGTCCGATTATGTTTTTAGCTCGTTTTTTGCCCCGATTCCAAAAATAATATTTTTCTACTCTTTATATTACACTTTAAATCAATTTTTAAAAAGAAAAATAGACTTACATTGTAGCATAAAATCATGAAAAATTAATTTTTGGATACGATTATGATTCCAAATCATACAACATCTAATCAAGCATTCCAAATGCCAATATCATACATACGATCGCAAGACCTACGCTCCAATACCACTTTTGGGATTCGGTGCCTAAATTGAAGGCCCAGCGGAAGCGGTAAAATGAAAATTAATTCGATATGAATCCCTACGAGGATCGATCGAGCTATGTATATACGAATATAATACGAAACACAAGAGATACGAGAAGACATACCCTTGTAATCCATTGATTAAATGGTATCCTTCTCTTGAGCTATTCCCAAGCTTTAGTTTATTTCCCTACGATCCAATCCGCTCCAAGCTATTGAATGATCCAACGCCGAAAATACCACGTCTCTACTTGTCACGTGCCGGAGAAACGAATGGAATGATGATCACCCGATTAACCTCTAAGGTTACGGCAAGAATAAAGTGATGGAAGCATTCTTTGTGATTATGACACTCTAAGTGTATAACTCACTTTCTCTCTTTTGATTTCCTTGATTTTTCTCCAAGAACAAGATGAAGATGAAAATGAAGAGTATATGAGAAAACAATTTTCTCTCTCTTGAACTGTGTCTCTCCCGTAGAAATGCACAAGGTTGTGTCTTTGCGAGATGTAAAGTCTTCACAATATATTCTTTATCTCACAATATAAAATTCCCCACCAAACAAAGATCATGATACTTGTCCCCTTGACAAAATGATATTTCAAACATCATGATGTAGACAAGAGAACTCACATGGAGGTGAGTTGAGGGGCATCTAGAAGGGAATTAAAGAGTTCGGTTCGTTTCGGACTCCCCTGAGTCCAAACAGATAAACTCCGATTCCGTTCCCATGTATTTATGTCAATTAATTAATCTATATTAATTAATTACATCAAATACTTAATAACATAATTAATTTCTCCAAGAAATAATTATATTTATAAATAAATTAATCACCCAGTAATTTATTTACTTCATTAGACCGTAAATCAATTTATCCAATAAATCAATTTAGACATCTAATGTCCCAATAAATTAGATATCCAATATCTAATATTAATAATGAGAGAATAAGCTCGATTCATTTCTTCGTCAATCCTATTGCGCGACTCGATAGGTCCGTCTCAGTCAGCAATGGGAGGAACCAAAGAGTAGTAGCACCACCTAGCCAGCCTGGCGGCCTACACTGTACCCCAACTGAGAACGAATGATTGGGATCATTCAAGAACCATTCTGTCATGAATACCAGTATACGTATAAACCCTTCTTTCAAATGTCCCAATCAAGTTATAGGGTCACGGTCAGTCAAACCCTATATGTACTTGACTCTATGCATATGTTAATGCAAATCGAGATCATCGAGCTCTCGTGTATCCAATACAACTAGCTCCAACGCTTTGGCCAAATACTTATGATCTCATCTGTCAATAATCGCATAGGACATATAACCTGTTCACTTACAAGAGAAAGAATTCTATCTTGGTATTCAATAGGACCAGCTACTTGCCCGTCAAGACGCACGTCGAGGTTGACCCCCACCTTCTGGTTTACAGGGTCGAACTACTCTAATTAAAATCTTGACGTCACAAGCACATCCCTACTAAATCCTCAAGTCGAAGGTTCATGAATACCTATCACAACCTTTCGATTCGGTCACTGACTGTCCCGAAGTGAAATCCGTGTGACGAATCGAGGGTGAGTCGATTCGAGTATACTAATCCAAATAGCATACCTATAACGTGTGCTCCCACTAACCATTAGTGTTCGACAGGCACTCTCCATGTCAAAGGACACATCATACAAGTCTTCACATAAACTTAACGCGCAGTCAAGTTTCATCGACTTGCGAACGATTATGTATTTGAGCTATAAACCTTTCCAATGCCGACCCCCTTATCCAATAAGGAGTGGAACGTTTTGTTCTCAAATACATGGACTAGTTTCTATATGTATATTTACGAGTTAGGAATGCCAGTAACTAGCAGTAAATAAAGAAACATCCATTTGCTTTATGATAATGAATTTACATAATAACAAGTACAATGCCCTCACTCAACATCATCTGAGTGGCATTCGAGGGCATACTCCTAACATTACACTCATTATTTTCAAATCCGTTAGAGTTTGCTCTTGCGAACTCAGGCTTTTCTAGTGACTCAACCTTGGAGTTTGATGATTCTGACTTGTTTGATTATATTTGTGAATTGAATTCCCTACAGAAAGAACCGCAAATCAATAAATTCGATGATTATGACAAAGAAATGGAACAAGATGAGCATGTAGTAGTTGCTGAAATCAAGCTAACGGGCGACTCGACTGTGTCAACTGACACGATCCAAAATTTAAGTCCCGTTTCATCTCATTCGGGTGTATCACAATCAAGCTTGGACCTTAAAACCCTTCCATAACACCTCAAGTATGGATTTCTATATGGTAATAATACAAATCTGGTAATTGTATCCTCTTCCCTTACCTCTACTCAATTAGATAAATTGCTTCGTGTGTTGAGAGCTCATAAGTCGGCTATAGGATGGTCTATCTCAGACTTGAAGGGAATTAGCCCTTCAATATGCATGCATAGGATTTTGCTTGAAGAAAATTATAAACCTAAAGTGCAAAATCAACGAAGACTTAATCCTATAATGAAAGAAATGGTAAAAAAGGAAGTACTCAAACTGTTAGATTTATCCAATTTCCGATAGTGAGTGGGTGAGTCCTACACAAGTTGTGTCTAAAAAGGGGGGATGACCGTGACTAAAAATGAGAAAGATGAATTAATTGCTATGATGGTAGTTGTATAATGGCGAGTGTGTATAGATTACAGGGCTTTGAATGCGGATACTCGCAAAGACCATTTTCCTCTCCCCTTCATTGATCAAATGCTTGATAGATTGGCGGGGCATGAATATTTCTGTTTTCTTGATGGCTATTCAGGATATAATCAAATTTACATAACGCCGGAAGATCAAGAAAAAATGGCTTTTACATGTCCTTATGGAATTTATGCTCATCGTAGGATGCCGTTTGGCTTATGTAATGCCCCAACCACTTTTCAGCGTTGCATGATGGACATCTTCCATGGTTTGATCAAAAATATAATGGAAGTATTCATGGATGATTTCTCGGTGTTTGGAAATTCATTTGATCATTGCTTGCATAATCTCACTTTAGTTTTGCAGCGTTGTGAAGATACTAATCTTGTGCTAAATTGGGAGAAATGTCACTTTACGATGCAAGAAGTGATTGTCCTAGGCTATAGAGTGTCCGCCGCAGGATTAGTGGTTGATAGAGCGAAAATTTTGCTATTGAGAAACTTCTCCCTCCGAAGAATGAAAAGGCTATTAGGAGTTTATTGGTCACGCGGGTTTCTTAGCAGGTTCATAAAAGATTTTTCAAAACCACTAAACCTTTGAGTAAATTATTAGAAAAAGATACTGTTTTCATTCTTTCTAACGAGTGTTTGCAGGTATTTGAAACTCTAAATAAGGCATTAGTGAGTGCTCCTATCCTCGTAGTACCGTATTGGTCTCAAGGTTTGAGATCATGTGCGATGCAAGTGATTATGCGGTTGGAGCTGTGTTGGGACAACGTCGTGAAAAACTCTTTCGGGCTGTTTACTATGCAAGCAAAACATTAGACGGAGCCCAGCAAAATTACACAATGGAGAAAGAAATGCTTGCCGTGGTATTTGATTTTGATAAATTCCGATCATACTTGATTGGTACACAAATGATAGTACATACGGACTACGCAGCTATCAAGTACTTGTTCGAAAAGAAAGATTCCAAACCTTGCTTGATTCGATGGATTCTTCTTTTGCAAGAGTTTGACATGGAAGTTCGAGATAGGAAGGGTTGTGAGAATGTGGTGGCTGTCCACTTTTCTCGCCTTGAATACAAGAAGGAGTAGACCGAAATTGAAGGGATTAAAGAAGAGTTTCCGGACGAACGACTTTTTATGGTAGAAGCTAAATTTCCTTGGTATGCTGACATTGTTAATTTTTTGGTTGCAAGCGTACTACCTCCGGCCTTAACTCATTATCAAAAGAATAAATTCCTCCATGATATCAAGTTCTATATGTGGGATGATCTACTACTTTTCAAAAGATGTGCCGACATGATAGTGAAGAGGTGTGTGCCGCAAAAGGAATGGGAGGAAATTCTTCAACAATGCCATTCTTCACCAACCGGAGGACACTTCGGCCCAACACGGACTGCTACAAAGGTGTTGCAAAGCGGATTTTATTGGCCTACGTTATACAAAGATTGATATCTCTTCATTCAACATTGCGATAGATGCCAACGAGCGGGGAATATTTTGTTGGGAGTATGCCCTCGAATGCCACTCAGAGTATGTTGAGTGAGGGCATTGTACTTGTAATTATGTAAATCATTAATATAAGGCAATGGAAGTTTCTTTATTTACTGGTAGTTACTGGCATTCCTAACTCGTAAATATATATATAGAAACTAGTCTGTGTATTTGAGAGCAAAACGTTCCACTCCTTATTGGATAAGGGGGTCGGCACTGGAAAGGTTTATAGCTCAAATACTTAATCATTCGCAAGTCGATGAAACTTGACTGGGCGTTACTTTGACATGGAGAGTGCCTGTCGAACGCTAATAGTTAGTGGGACCACACCTTATAGGTATGCTAATCGGATTAGTATACTCGAACCGACTCACCCTCGATTCGTCACACGGTTTTCACTCCGGGACAGTCAATGACGGAATCGAAAGGTTGTGATAGGTATTCGTGAACCTTCGACTTGAGGATTTAGTAGGGATGTGCTTGTGACGTCAAGATTTTCATTAGAGTAGTTCGACCCTATAAACCGGAAGGCGGGGGTCAACCTCGACGTGCATCTTGATGGGCAAGTAGCAGGTCCTACTGAATACCAAGATAGAATTCTTTCTCCCGTTAGTGAGCGGGTTATATGTCCTATGCAGTTATTGGCAGATGAGATCATAAGTCTTTGGCCAAAGCATTGGAGCTAGCTGTATCGGATACACGAGAGCTCGATGATCTCGATTTGCATTAACACATGCATAGAGTCAAGTACAGATAGGGTTTGACTGACCGTGACCCTATATCTTGATCGGGACATTTGAAAGAAGGGTTTATACGTTTACTGGTATTCACGACAGAATGGTTCTTGAATGATCCCAATCATTCGTTCTCAGTTGGGGTACAGTGTAGGCCGCCAGGCTGGCTAGGTGGTGCTACTATTCTTTGGTTCCTCCCATTGCTGACTGAGACGGACCTACCTAGACGCGCAATAGGATTGACGACGGAATGAATCTAGCTTATTCTCTCATTATGAATATTAGATATTGGATATCTAATTTATTGGGACATTGGATGTCTAAATTGATTTATTAGATAAATTGATTTACGGCCTAATGAATTAATTAAATTACTGGGTGATTAATTTAATTCATGAATATAATTATTTCTTGGAGAAATTAATTATGTTACTATGTATTTGATATGATTAATTAATTGGATTAATTAATTGATATAAATACATCGGAACGGAATTGGACTTTATCTGTTTGGACTCTCGGGTGTCCGAAACGAACCAAACTCGTCCGACTCCTTCTAGATTGGCCGCCCCCCTTTAACCTACTCATCTCGGTCTTTGTCTCCATTTTAATAATGGATGACTCATGACCTTTAGAGATAGAATATCTCTTATTATATGGTAAAGGGGATTTGAGGAGATTATGATGGAAGAATATAATGAAGACTTGCTCTCACGTTCCTAAGCTAGTGCATTCATACGGTTCAAAGTGTGTGTGAGAGAGAAAATAGTTTTCTCAATTGTCTTCATCTTCTTCTTCATTTCTTCTTGGTGGTTCTTGGAGAAAAATCAAGAAATTAAAGAGAGATAGTGAGTTATACACTTAGAGTGCTATAATCACAATCAAAAGCTTCATCACCTAGATCTAGTCGTATCCTTGGAGGACAGCAAGGTGATTGTCGTTCCGTTCATTTCTCCGGCACGTGGAAAGTAGAGGCGTTTTGTTTTCGACGTTGGATCATCCAAGGGCTTGGAGCGGATTGGATTCGTAGAGATCAAGAAAATCTTGGGGAATAGCTCAAGAGAAGGATACCATTTAATCAACGGACTATGAGGGTATGTTTCTCGTATCTCTTGTATTTCGTTTATATATTCGTATATACGTAGCTCGATCGATCCTCGTAGGGATTCAGATCGAATTAACTTTCGTTTTACTGCTTCCGCTGAGCCTTCGTTTTAGGCACCGAATCCCAATAGTGGTATCGGAGCGTAGGTCTTGCGATCGCATATACGATATTGGCATTTGGAATGCTCGATTAGATGGTGAATGATTTGGAATCATTTTTGTAATTATCATGGTATATGTTTTTCGTTCGTAATAATTGCATTTTTCATAAGTTTTTGTCTAAATATAAATCTTAAATTTTTGGGAAATGTGATTTATATTGAAGATATGAAAGTCGGAAAATATTGATATTGGATATCCGGTCGAAAATCTAGCCCCGAATCGTCGTACGACTTTTGGTCAAAAGGTGCATTCTGGCCGAAAGTGACTCGACCGTGTCTTGGGTGACTCGGTCGTGTCCGTGATCTGGCAGCATCGCCCGGCGGACCCGACCGTGTCGAGCGACACGGGCCGTGTCTGGCCGGCGAGCTTCGAGTGACTCGGCCGTGTCGGCGACACGGTCGTGTCTGCGAGAATGTCTAGGACCTTTGCACGACCCGACCGTGTCGAGCGACATGGGCCGTGTCGGCGGCAGTGCCGGCGATGACTTCGGCCATGGCAGGCCATTTTCGCCCCGGCTCGATTTTTCCGTGTATTCTTAAAAATTAATCTCCCGCATGTTAAATTGGATTTAATATTGTAATATCCGGATTTATTACAGTGTATTTCATATATATTCAAACCATGTATTATTTCGGATTGGTGATTTTGATTATTGGAGTATGATATTTAGTGCATTAATATCATTATACATAAGTATAGCAACTTGCAAAATTGCTCAAACAACCTCGTGATAGCGCACGTTAAGAATGTATCTTAACGCGCGCTATCGGGCCATTATTAGCGCACGCTATGCAGGTATGAGTAACGTGCGCTAAGGACTCAATTATTGAGCGGGCGGTGGCTCGTGCGCCGGGACATGGGTCGGATAAGATTCCCGACGCACCGGACAAATTCTGAAGTCAACCATTATTAGCGCACGCTAAGGGATGCTTAGTAGCGTGCGCTAACTTATCAATAATGCGAAAATTATAAATGGGACATCAACCGTGTTGGCTTGCATTTCTTTCGCACTTTCCTCAATCTTGAGAGTTCGAGAGTTGTAGAAATACTCTTATACACTTAGAACACATATTGTTGATATTTATACATTGGTTACCACGTGGAATGTTCATGGAAGTGGAATAGCACCTTGGAAGGGCATACAACCAACCGGAGTTGGATTCTACCTTACGGTTCGGTGATTTCGTCATTTTAAGGTATGTTCAATCTATCTCCGGACTTAGAGTTGGATTCTAACGATTTGGATGATCATGTTAACAAGATATGGATTTTCATAGATGAATTATCCAAGTATATCATGTTTGGAATAGTGAGTTGTATAAGCCTGGAATACCTTGATTATAATCATCATGATTCGAATCTTAGTACCTTTGGATATGTGAAGAGAAGCTTCTATCATTGGTTAACCGAATCTAATAGATGATTTCATAGTAATCTTGGACTAGACGTTAACATCCTTATTGTTAGATAAATCTAAAGGTTTGATCATGGAAGGATTTATCTAGTATATATAGGACGTTTATCAACTTGATAGGATAATATGGGTGATATAGAGGTGTTGATATCAACCATTTAGTTTTCGTATTATCGTATGAAGATTTGAAGTCGGAAAAGAATATGGTTTTATATTGGCATGCATATCCTTGAATCGAAGTTGTCTTTATCCGTATAATCATTCATGAGGTGTAGACATAGTATTCATGGAAGTAACATGAATTATCACGCAAGATTTCGTTGTTTCAAACATGGCAAGAAACGAGTTCTGCTCACGATGGCGCCATGCATAGATAGCGCACGCTATGCTATGCAATGTAACGCATCTTATCGGCGATTGTTAGCGTGCGCTACGTTTGGTGCGTAACGTCGCTAGACCATCAAAGCGAAGTCGGTGGCTGGTCGGTGAGTGCCGACCATGCATCGTTAGCGTGCGCTAGGCTTTGTTGTTTGCGTGCGCTATTGGACGAGGCATCTTGCGCACGCTACAGTACTTAGCGTGCGCTAAGCTATTGAGCGGTGCGGTTTATGAACTTTTGACCGTTAATCGAATTGTTTAACATTCATACGACGTGAGTTAAATCCTATATCATTTCTTTTGTTAAGGTTTGGTCTAGTTACGTGATTGATTGAGAAGGACGATCGTCAGTGTTCATTTCCGTGGAAGTGTTATTATTGTCTTCAAATCGAGGCAAGTACCTTAATTGTTTTACGTATTGTTGTTATATATATTGTCGTGCATGTATGTCGTTATTGTATGTCCACCTCGTGTTGGTCCGACGGATCATCGGGGATCTATGCTAGCGTCGCTGGATCATCGGACGGGTTTTCCACCACGGGTTGGTCTGACGGGATCATCGTGGGTTCTACAGCGATGAAGCTGGATCGATGGAATTACCATGTGTATGTATTGATATCATGTTGTGATTATCGATTGTGTATGTTATGTTTGAGTTTCTCGTAGGAGAAGACTCGTTGGTATTTTGTTTACGTTATCATTATTATTCACCGTGAGATATGAATAATATGATGTGGTACTTGTACTAGCATCGTTGTGCTAACCCCTTCTGGTGAACATTTTGTTTGTGTTCGGGATCCGGGAGAGTGAAACAACCACCTGAGCAGTATGACGACGAGTGCGAGTGATGTCCGACCGGGTTTACTTATCATTGTTTATTCGTTATTTCAATAAGTACTCGAGTACGAAGTCGGTTGTGATATTTTGAATTTGGTGATGTATTATTAAGTTACGTTGAACAATTGTACTATTCTGTGTTGGGTCGAATCGATGTCTGTAATTCCGTTATTTCCATTTATTAGTACCTTTTTATACTTGTTCAATTCTTGACCTTGTAAATCCTTACGTAAAGGATTTACGGCTATAATATTCCCGAATATATCGGGGTGTTACGAGAATATGGTATCGAGCTAAGATTATGGATATCTTGGCCGTTGGGTTAAAATAGGGTCATTTATGTCTTTTGGGGTAACGGCCGTGAATGACATCACCGCACCGCCTACGTCTTCATGCGAGCAGTGGTTGTAAGTTCTAAACTCTATCTCGTTCTTTGCATATTGTATCTCTTTATACTCGGATATTAGAACGATGTTGTTTTACGTATATTGAGTATTTATGCTTACGGTATGTTGAGAGGCGGACGTGGACGTGGTCGCGGTCGTGGGCCGGACGAAGAAATGCCGAAAGGAGGCGTCGCCTTCTAACCGAGCCGATCATAGCTCCGTGAGCCATGACAATCTATTAATAATGAACCGAGATCCTGCTTGTGCAGAGATCCTTCGTCAAGTGGTGAACCGGATGACTCGGTTCGCCCGGAGTCGTGGACCGAATGCAAGTGGCGGTGGGACTACGGCGAGGAGAGAGACAACAAGGGATCCCGGATATGGGAAATCGAGGTGACCGGTGGTCGCAAGAAGTGGCAAAAATGCAACCACCCAAATTCGACGGTATTTACGAGACTCCCACAGGATCATTGGTTAAAGGAGTGGAGAAAATCTTTGCGGAATCAAGCGCCAGACAATAGGAAAGCCTCTATCGCTCAATATTTTACGATAGGAAGCGTCGAATGGTGGGAAGCCATCCGGCTGTAGACCATGACGCCGATTGGACGAGTTTAGAATGATGATGGAAGCTCGATTGCCCTCGTCCCGTGATGGAAGCCAAAGTTCGGGAGTTTTCTCGCTCGGCCTTACGATGTGCGGTATCCCGAGCGATCAAGGCGTTTAACCAACGGTGGCATTTGTTCGACACTGGTCGAGCAGATGCGAGAAATGATGATCCATTTCGATATGAGAATGAAACCCGAAGTTCGGAGGTACATGTCGGATTTGAATGTACCACACTCAATACCAGGATAAGGCGTTGGCATATGAGATCAAGGAAGCGGCCATGGAGAAATTTGCGGAAACCAAGAAAGCAGAAAGTCTCGGTACTTTTATAGAGCACAAGAATAGTGGGGCCCGTAAGGCCCAGTCGTCCTTTCACTCTTTCAGAAACCTCCGCACCCGACTAGGAGCGGAAAGAACTTCGGGCGACATCAACTTTTGCGATGTTACCAGAAATGCTTTAAGCTGCGCCCAGGCAGAGCCTTTATCGGCCAATTGCCCCCTTCTGCCGTGATTTGTTTTGATTGTGGGCGAGAGGACATCGGGCGGTGTTTTGTGAAGAGGCGCAAAGTCTTTTAGAGCCGTACACCACGGCCGATCGAGAAGGAGGCCGGTATTCCACGACGCAGCAAAGTGTTCGAGATGCCTCGGAATTTTGGCAGGCGAGGCGAGAGGACAATGGGACCGAAAGGGACATCGAGTGCGGATCTGCTCCCACGTCATGCGAGATGAGGAGGACAGACGATCGAGATCTTCTTTGTCACATCAGTCTTGTCGAGATCCTTTCCCAGCCCGATTAGTGTTTTATTTGATCTGGAGCTACACATTCTTTCATATCCTTGTCTTGTGTAAATCGTTTGAATATTTCGGTTTTCATGCTTGTGAACCTTATGTGGTTGGGTTACAAGTGGAGAAAGGATTGTCGGAAACTTAGAAACTAGAAATTTCCTGTATCATTTGGAGGCGAGTGGCTCTCAAATCGATTGTGATAGAAATACAAGGAGATGACCTAATACTCGGAGGCGATTGGCTTAATCGATATGGAGCAATTGTGAACTACCGAAGGAGGAATATCTCGTGATCGCGACGATGGTTCGAGATTCTGTTTGAGGATGGAAACCAGAAGCTCGGGAAAGTTGATCAAGGCGATGAAAGTTGTCAAATTGTTAAAACAAGGTCAGATGCTGGTGCTGCTACACAATGAAGAAAGAAGACGAAATGGTGGAACTTTCATCTATTCTGTTGTGAGCGAATTTCCGGATGTATTTCTGATGAATTACAGGCTACCTCCACGAAGGGATGTAGAATTTACTATTGGTGGAACACAGAGCAACACCAATTTCTAAGGCGCCGTATCGTATGGCACCTCTTGAGATGTCTGGCGAAGAAGCAGTGGAGGAGTTCTTGGGCAAGGATATATTGACCAGCGTTTCACCACAGGGAGCCGATTCTTTTGTCAGAAAGAAGGATGGATCGCTCATTGTGTATTGACTATCGAGAGTGAACAAGATGGCGATTAAGAACAAGTATCCGTTGCCACGGATTGATGATTTGTTTGACCAATTGCAAGGAGCAACGTATTTTCTAAGATCGATCGAGATCGGGATACCATCAATCGAGGATTAAGAGTCGATGTTCCGAAATCGGCGTTCGAGAACTCGCTACGGGCATTATGAGTTTGTAGTGATGCCGTTTGGTCTCACTAACTTTCTTTGTATTTATGCAATTAATGAACCGTGTGTTCATTGAATTTTGGATAAATTTGTGGTCGTGTTTATTGATGACATTACGGTGTATTCTAAGAGTCGGAAGAACATGCGCGGCATTTGCGGATTGTATTGGAACTCTTGAGAAAGCGAGCAATTGTATGCCAAACTTTGTAAATGTGAATTACGGCTAAAGGAAGTAATGTTCCTCGGCCATGTGGTGTCGACTAAAGGAGTCCGAGTAGATCCTCAAAGATCGAAGCAATATTGGATTGGAAGCCTCAAAGAATGTGAAAGAGGTCCAAGCTTCTTAGGACTTGCTGGATATTAATCGATTCGTGGAAGGGTTTTCTAAAATCTCCCGCCCACTTACTCGAAACACGCAGAAAACTCAAAAGTTTGAGTGGAGCAGTCGTGTCGGACTAGTTTTGATGAGTTAAAGAAGAAATTGACAACGGCACCGATTCTATCACTTGGCGAGGCTGAAGGATTCATAGTTTACTGATGATGCTTGAACCAAGGACTTGGGTGCGTGTTGATGCGAGAATGATAAGGTGATCGCTTATGCGTCGCGACAAGCGAAACCTTATGAAGTGAATTACCCGACACATGATTTGGAACTAGCGGCGGTGGTTTTGCCTTGAAGATTTGGAGGCATTATGCATGCAGGACTCACCGTCGGATCTTTACGGATCATAAGAGTCTCAAGTACATATTGATCGAGAAAGAGTTGAATATGCGGCAAAGAAGATGGTTGGAGCGATTGAGGACTATGACTTGGAGATTTTATATCATCCGAGCAAAGCGAATGTAGTGGCCGATGCACTTAGCCGCAAGCCTGTCTCTATTCGGATCTTTGGAGACACCGACCTCCCAACTTAGCCTTGGCGAGAGATGATTCGTGAAGGGATTGAAGTGTGGTTCTGAGAGTCAGGGGACAACTATGCGTGATGGAGATAACCGTCATTAGAAGAAATCAAATCTAGGCAGGCGAGATGATCCTCGATGATTCGGTTGCATGGCGAAGTGATCAAAGGAAAGGCCCCGGATTCATAATTCATGACGATGGAGTTTTGAGATTTCGGGACCGACTCTGCGTTCCGATGTTGATGTTCAAAGCAGACGATTATGAAGGAAGCTCATAGTTACCCTATTCTATCCACCCGGCACCATAAAATGTATAAGGACTTGAAGCGAGAATTTACGGTGGGGCAACATGAAGAAAGACGTAGCGGACTATGTTTGAAATGCTTGACTTGTCGGCGAGTTAAGATCGAGCATCAACGGCTCTTTGGAAAGTTGAAGCCGCTCCCGATCCCTGAATGGAAGTGGGAGGACATATCAATGGACTTTATCACTAATATGCCGAAAACCAGGACAGGAATGAACATGATTTCGGTGATAGTTGATCGTTTAACCAAATCGGCTCATTTTCTAGGCATTAAGGATACGTGGGGACCAGAGAGGTTGGCACGAGTCTTTATTTCAGAGATAGTTCGATTGCATGGTACGCCGAAGACCATTGTTTCTGATTGAGATGGCCGTTTTGTGTCTCACTTTTGGAAGGCGATTCATAAGGCCTTGGGGACCGAATTGAACTTGATCTGACTTATCACCCATGATCGATGGACAATGAGAGAACTATACAAACGGTGGAAGATATGCTAAGGGCACATGCCTTAGATTGGTCAAACGATTGGGAAGTTCATCTACCATTGATTGAATTTACTTACAACAATAGTTGGCATGCTTCCATTAAGATGGCACCGTTTGAGGCATTATACGGAAGGAGATGCAGATCGCCCTTATGTTGGGACGATTCATCGGACTTGATCGGAGCAGAACGAGTTGATCGAGCGGACTCGAGAAGATAGCCTTGATTCGTGAAAGGCTGTTGGCCGCCAGTCGCGAAATCTATGCGGACGTACGCCGCCGTCCATTGGAGTTCAGTACTGGAGATCACGTACTTTTGAAGGTTTCTCCTACCCGGGGAATCTTTCGTTTCGGTAGGAAAGGAAAGCTGAGTCCGAGATATATCGGACCATTTGAGATCCTCGAGAGAGTTGGGGAGTTGGCATACAGATTAGCATTACCGCCGTCATTGTGTCATGTTCATAACGTGTTCCACGTATCCCAGTTGCGGAGATATATACCAGATCCCAGTCATATCATCGATTTCGGCGAGATCGAAGTCAAACGGGATGGGACATTTGAAGAAAGACCAGTCAAGATACTCGAGAATCGAGTTAAGCAACTGAGGAACAAGTCAATCGTTTTGGTCAAAGTTCAATGGTCACGTCATGGAACGGAAGAAGCCACTTGGGAAACAGAAGCTGATATGAAGTCTAGATATCCCGAGTTATTTTCGTCTTGAGTTTCGGGACGAAACTCCTTTTTAGTAGGAGAGTATGTAATATCCGGATTTATTACAGTGTATTTCATCTGTATTCAAACCATGTATTATTTCGGATTGGTGATTTTGATTATTGGAGTATGATATTTAGTGCATTAATATCATTATACATAAGTATAGCAACTTGCAAAATTGCTCAAACAACCTCGTGATAGCGCACGTTAAGTATCTTAATGCGCGCTATCGGGCCATTATTAGCGCACGCTATGCAGGTATGAGTAACGTGCGCTAAGGACTCAATTATTGGCGGGCGGTGGCTCGTGCGCCCGTGACATGGGTCGGATAAGATTCCCAGCCGACGGACAAATTCTCAAGTCAACCATTATTAGCGCACGCTAAGGGATGCTTAGTAGCGTGCGCTAACTTATCAATAATGCGAAAATTATAAATGGGACATCAACCGGGTTGGCTTGCATTTCTTTCGCACTTTCCTCAAGCTTGAGAGTTCAGAGAGTTGTAGACATACTCTTATACACTTAGAACACATATTGTTGATATTTATACATTGGTTACCACGTGGAATGTTCATGGAAGTGGAATAGCACCTTGGAAGGGCATACAACCAACCGGAGTTGGATTCTACCTTACGGTTCGGTGATTTCGTCATTTTAAGGTATGTTCAATCTATCTCCAGGACTTAGAGTTGGATTCTAACGATTTGGATGATCATGTTAACAAGATATGGATTTTCATAGATGAATTATCCAAGTATATCATGTTTGGAATAGTGAGTTGTATAAGCACGGAATACCTTGATTATAATCATCATGATTCGAATCTTAGTACCTTTGGATATGTGAAGAGAAGCTTCTATCATTGGTTAACCGAATCTAATAGATGATTTCATAGTAATCTTGGACTAGACGTTAACATCCTTATTGTTAGATAAATCTAAAGGTTTGATCATGGAAGGATTTATCTAGTATATATAGGACGTTTATCAACTTGATAGGATAATATGGACTGATATAGAGGTGTTGATATCAACCATTTAGTTTTTCGTATTATCGTATGAAGATTTGAAGTCGGAAAAGAATATGGTTTTATATTGGCATGCATATCCTTGAATCAAGTTGTCTTTATCCGTATAATCATTCATGAGGGTGTAGACATAGTATTCATGGAAGTAACATGAATTATCACGCAAGATTTCGTTGTTTCAAACATGGCAAACGATTCTTGCTCACCAAGAATCGCCATGCATAGATAGCGCCGCTATGCTATGCAATGTAACGTCTTATCGAAGCGATTGTTAGCGTGCGCTACGTTTGGTACGTAACGTCGCTAGACCATCAAACGAGTCAATTGGTGGGTCGGTGAGTGCGACCATGCATCGTTAGCGTGCGCTAGGCTTTGTTGTTTTGCGTGCGCTATTGGCGATGACGTAACGCACGCTACAGAGTACTTAGCGTGCGCTAAGCTATTCGGGCGGTGCGTTTATGAACTTTTGACCGTTAATCGAATTGTTTAACATTCATACGACGTGAGTTAAATCCTATATCATTTCTTTTGTTAAGGTTTGGTCTAGTTACGTGATTGATTGAGAAGGACGATCGTCGAGTGTTCATTTCCGTGGAAGTGTTATTATTGTCTTCAAATCGAGGCAAGTACCTTAATTGTTTTACGTATTGTTGTTATATATATTGTCGTGCATGTATGTCGTTATTGTATGTCCACCTCGTGTTGGTCCGACGGGATCATCGGGGGATCTATGCTAGCGTGCGCTGGATCATCGGACGGGTTTTTCCACCACGGGTTGGTCGGCGGGATCATCGTGGGTTCTAGGCGATGAACGCTGGATCGATGGAATTACCATGTGTATGTATTGATATCATGTTGTGATTATCGATTTGTGTATGTTATGTTTGAGTTTCGTAGGAGAAGACTCGTTGGTATTTTGTCGTTTACGTTATCATTATTATTCACCGTGAGATATGAATAATATGATGTGGTACTTATCTTAGCATCGTTGTGCTAACCCCTTCGGGGTGAACATTTTGTTTGTGTTCGGGATCCGGAGAGTGGAAACAACCACCTTTGGAACAGTATGACGACGAGGTGCGAGTGATGTCCCGAGGGTTTACTTATCATTGTTTATTCGTTATTTCAATAAGTACTCGAGTACGAAGTCGGTTGTGATATTTTGAATTTGGTGATGTATTATTAAGTTACATTGAACAATTGTACTATTCTGTGTTGGGTCGGAAGCGATGTCTTGTAATTCCGTTATTTCCATTTATTAGTACCTTTTTATACTTGTTCAATTCTTCAGCCTTGTAAATCCTTACGTAAAGGATTTACGGCGCTGTAATATTCCCGAATATATCGGGGGTGTCACAAATATGATTAAAATGACTTATGGTATTTCATTTTACAAGGGAAATTCAATTAATTGGAATAATTATGGTCGACCGAATTATTTTGAACGTTATCATATTACCGATTGTGTGAATTGATTAGATCGGTTCGTTTTGTTGATTGGATCAATGTATCTCTACGCTTTCCATTTATATAGTATTTATTGGATGAATGCTTTTGAATGGGATGTGGTTCGTGGACTTAGTTTTGAATCGTTCGTTTTATTCGATTGGGTTATAAAGGCCGGCCTATTCATTTTACTAGAAATATTTGTATCTAGGATGCAATTTTCAATGTAAAATTTATATGTAATGACGAAGACGGGAGGAAGATCCGTTTTGAGAAGACGAAGATTCAAGACGAAGACTTGTAATTAGATTACGGAGTTTTTGTTTTCTAGGAACGGTCCATGAACCACATGTTGGTAGCAACTAGGTTGTGAATGGTTGTTTCATATTGTATGAATGCCACAAACGCGCTTAAATGATTAATGTGCAAAGTGTAACGTTAATCGCGAAAATTCTCCCACGACAAACTATTAAGTTTATAAGGTTTCAAGGTTTTCCTTCCCTCCATCGAGCTTTCGGAAAATTGAAATCCAAACTGGATGTGCTATGCTTCCGAGTTATCGGGTAATTGTTTGGGGAGGACGGATAAATTACCAGGAGCGCATTAGATGCCTTCAGTTGGAGCAAATTTTATCCCTAGAAACCTGATAGGTTGCCAGATAAGATTCAATTGTGAAACTGATTTGCGTCGATGGTGTAAACTTAACTTGTTCACAAACCATAGAAACCGTATTGGTTGAGGGGAGTGAACAAGGGGAAAAAGAAGATCGAATCATCCATTAGATGGGTTGGTGTTGGACACTGTTGTTACCCATATTATCCGGAGATGAATATTGCTGGAATGGTCGAGTAACAAACAAATACGAGAGCACTTCCATAGGAAAAGTAAACAACACAAGATTTGCCGGGGTTGTTAGTCCCGGGCTTGAATGCTCTCGCGAGATATTATTAATATGAATACTCTGGAGTACAAATATTAATGTTAGAGTACAATTACAATGAGTGTAAAGACCCTAGTTATCTAAGCTATCGAGTGTGAAGATTGCCGGAAGAACTAGATATGATGCTCTGTGAGTTCTTGTAACAACGATGGGGTGCTGTGACGACTGTGAGAAATCGACGGTCTCTCACAGTGTGTATTAGCTGAAGTCTGAGCTCCTGGGCTTGCAAGTCTCTTCGGATCTTTGCTGCAGGGAGCTCTTGCCTCTGCCGACCGTCTTCCAGTTGAGAGGTGCTGAGAAAGAAATCCTGAGATAGATTCAAGAGAGGAAGTCTAGAGCATGAAAGTATATACGTTTGTATGTATTTCCGTGAATGATTCTCTGAATGTCTGAGCTGAGTGGAACCTTTTTCCAGTTGCTGGAAGTTCTCTATTTATAGCACTGGGAGTTGCTGGGCGATCGCCTCTGCTGTATTATAATAAGCGGGCGATCGTCTTTAGCACATGGGCTGGTCCCTTTGAAGCCTGTAGAAGTAGCTGGCTGCCAGAAGTGCGAACCAATTAGAGGCCAACACGCGTTCGTGTCGCTGTCCTGGGAGGCCCCACTTAGGACCTTTCGGCGACTCTGTCGGTAGGTGAGGCCGTCCTTATCACTGACAGCTGCATGTGGGCTGGAGTCAACGATCCATGTTCCGCGGCGCCTTTTGTGGATCTGCACATGGGCGTTTGCTTCGTGATCCAGTCGTAGACTTTGACGGACGATGGCCTTGTTCATGGCACAGGTCGGTCGTCCTTGGTCGGGCACCGGGGTCGATCGCTAGGAGCCAAAAGGCGATCGCCTTGGGAGTTGATCGCTAGATACTCGACGGTGGACTGTTATCTTCGTTTAGGCAAGTTCGCCGTATCTCCTTTCGTCGTGGACTCGGTCGCTCGGCCTTGTTACCGATCGCCGTCGAGGCGTATAAATCGCCTCACAACAGACACCACTTTATGAAAATTAATAGACTAGAAACCTGTTCGGTTGCCCTCTATTAAGATTTATAAAGAACTCGATCACCACTATGAAGTAGAGCGACAATACTTCCGGATTTCACATGGGAGTGTGTTATTCCGATAAAAATAGTGGGAGCTGGGTAACAAGGATAGAAAAGACCTTAATTCTATACTCAGAACATAATTAAACGAGTCACTAATTAATCTATCATACTTAATGCAGACATAACTCTCAATATGACAATGAACCCACTCGCAATTCTACTCGAAAAGAACACCTTGATCGGACCTAACTTTGTGGATTGGCTCCGCAACCTGATGATAGTCCTCAGTATAGAGGCACTGGGATACGTCTTAGAGACGGACATTCCGGCACCTCCTGTGCGGACCAGAGCCAATCAGGAAGAGACTGAAAACCACGAAAAGTGGGTTAAGGATGACGTGAAAGTCCGTGCTTATATGATGGCTTCCATGTCTAATGAGCTTCAGAGAGCTCATGAGAAAAGGACTTCTGCTAGACAGATTCTATCTCACTTAACCGAACTTTATGGTGAGGACAGCAGAACTGCTAGATATGAGATATCCAAGCAACTGTTCGGTGCAAGGATGAAGGAAGGTGAGATGGTTGGGGAACACATCCTCAATATGATATCCATGATCGAGAGATTGGAGGCTCTTGATTTTAAAATGGATACTTCTCTCCAAACCGACCTTATCCTTATGTCTCTTCCTGATTCCTTCTCATAGTTTGTTATGAACTTCAACTGCAATGAAATTGCATGTAACTTAGGTGGTCTAATGAACAAACTGGTGACCGCTCAGTCTCAGATGAAGACTCCATGGATGAAGGAGTCTGCCCTTGTGATTTCTTCTGGATCTCGAAAGTCCAAGAACAAGAAGAAAAAGACCAAGAAGCAGACTGGACCACAAGTTAAGGACCTTAAGGGAAAGGGCAAGGCCCCGATGGTTCCAAAAGGCAAGAAGAAGAAGGATGCCTGTCTCAAGTGCGGTGAGCTGGGACACTGGGCTAGAGACTGTCCGATTCTTCATGGCACTTAAGGTACAGAACATTTAGTTTTGGAAACAAATTGTTCTGCTACTTTATTTTCTACTTCCTGGATACTGGATTCTGGTGCTAGTTCTAATATTTGTACCGTGAATCAGGATATGGAACAAAGTAGGAAGCTTGGAGCTGGAGAAGTTATGATCACAGTCGGAAGCGGGCATAGTGTCGAGGCGACCGACATAGGATCACTTCTTTTGGGTTTAGAATCCGGCTTTGTTTTGACTTTAGAAGATGTACTTGTTTTGCCCAAGGGGCACAAAAACATTATATTCATTCCGGTCATGGACCGAAAAAGCTTTTCATTTTTCATTGGTGATGGTTCCTGCAAAATTTATTTCAGAAATAAACAAGTGGGCACTGCTACATTGTTAAATGGATTATATCATCTAAATCTTAGCAACAAAGTTATTGTGAATACTATGACTAGGAAGCGTGGTAGGGATGAAACAAATCAAGTTTTGAAATGGCATCTTAAGACTTGGTCATGTTGGTCAGACCAAGATTTACAAAATGGAAAAAGATGGACTTATTGGTCCATTGGGATCAGATCCCTTTCCTACTTGTGAATCTTGCCTTAAAGGCAAAATGACTAAGTCCCCCTTCACAGGGAATTTTGAAATAGCCGTTGATAAACTGGGATTAATCCATACCGACGTATGTGGTGCTTTGGAAGCAGCACGTGACGGATATCAGTACTTCATTACGTTTACAGATGATCATACTAGGTATGGTTGTGTATACTTAATGAAACATAAATTCGAGGCCTTTGAGAAATTCCAGGAATTTAAGGCCCTAGTCGAGAAACAAACTGGTAATCATATCAAAGCACTTCGGTCAGACCGAGGTGAAGAGTATATGAGTATGGAGTTTGACGAGTTCCTTAAGGAACATGGAATAGTATCACAACTAACACCTCCAGGCACTCCTCAGTTAAATGGTGTGTCATAAAGAAAGAACCAGACCTTGTTGGACATGGTCTGTTCCTTGCTAGGCTATTCTGACTTACCGATTTACCTGTGGGGTATACGCTCCTGACTGCTGCATATATACTGAACAGATGTCCTTCCAAATCCGTTCCTAAAACTCCACATGAGATGTGGGAGCTCAGGAAACCAAGTCTTAATCATACTAGGATTGGGGGATGTCCCGCCTATGTTAAAAAGACTAAGGTGGAGAAGTTGGAAGCTAGGTACGCGAAGGGACGTTTCATTGGATTCCCATCTGGGACGATGGGTTATCTATTCTACATGCCCTAAGATCGAAAGATCGTTGTTGCTTTGCATGCACACTTCCTGGAAGAAGAGTTCATTCAGGAAGGCAGAGCACGTAGAAATATTTCTTTGGAAGAATACAATGAAATGCCTCAGGAGACACCTGTGCAAGAAAAATGGAACCGAACCTTCTATAACACAAGTACAACCACCTCATAGGTCAATTAGGGTGTCTCAATTACCTGAGAGGTATAGTTTTATGAACTTGGAGGAACTGGGTTTCCTCAAGGTTCCAAGTGATAAACAAGAGACCGACCCGCGACCAATGACCTAGCAATGGTGGATGTAGACTCCATGATATAGACTCTAATAGTCTTCATGTAGTTGGGACCTTCGTTTTGACGAGGCAGTCAAAGAGTTTGACTTCGTGCAAAATGAAGAGGAATCTTGTGTATACAAGAGGGTTAGTGGGAACAAGATCGCATTCTTAGTACTATGTGTAGATGACATTTTACTAATAGGAAATGATATGGGAATGCTCAGTTCTGTGAAAGCTTGGCTTTCGAGTAATTTCTCCATGAAAGACTTGGGAGAAGAAACATATATTCTTGGGATTCGACTCTACTGGGATAGATCGAAGAGAATGATAAGTTTTTCCCAAGCCCTCTATATAGATTAGATCTTAAATAGGGTTCTTTTCCGATGCGACATGGAATAAAACTCACCTTGAAGATGTGTCCTCATAGTGAGGAACAATGAAAGGAAATGAGTTATATACCATATGCTTCGGAAGTGGGTAGCCTTATATATACTTTATTGTGTACAAGACCTGACATTGCCCATACTGGAAGCGTGGTAAGTAGGGCTAACCCAGTCAGGGAACATTAGACCGCCGTAAAGAATGTTCTCAAGTACTTTAGAAGTACTAAGAGATCTGATTCTTATATATGGTGGTGGAGAACAGAATATGGTGGGATTCACTGTATTGGACTTCCAAGGACAGAAAGACGATTATATGTCTACTTCTGGCTACATTTACTCTTAATGGAAGAGCAGTATCTTGGCATAGTGCCAAGTATAGCACGACTGCTGATTCCACCAGTTAGGCTGAGTATAAAGCGGCCTCGGAGGCCTCCAAATGAAGGGTTAAGAAGTTACTAGGTAAACTTATCGTGACACCTTGTGCTGTGCTGCCAGAGCGGTAGCACAGGCCTAGGAGCCGAGGTTTCACAACAGTACCAAACATATTGAGAGAGTATCATCTTGTAAGAGTATTTGTTCGCAAAGAGATACATTGTGCTGCATAGAGTAGAGTCAACCGACTACATCGCTGATCCACTGACCAAGCCACATTCTCAGATTAGCTTGGAGCATAATCTGGAGAACATGGGTATTAGATACCATAGTGTGTGGCATTGAGTGCAAGTGGGAGATTGTTTGGAGTATACCCTCGAATGCCACTCAGAGGATGTTGAGTGAGGGCATTGTACTTGTAATTATGTAAATCATTAATATATGGCAACGGAAGTTTCTTTATTTACTGGTAGTTACTAGCATTCCTAACTCGTAAATATACAAATAGAAACTAGTTCGTGTATTTGAGAGCAAAACGTTCCACTCCTTATTGGATAAGGGGGTCGGCACTAGAAAGGTTTATAGCTCCAATACTTAATCGTTCGCAAGTTGATAAAACTTGACTGGGCGTTAAGTTTATGTGAAGACTTGTATGACGTGTTCTTTGACATGGAGAGTGCCTGTCGAATGCTAATAGTTAGGGGGAGCACACGTTATAGGTATGCTAATCGGATTAGTATACTCGAACTGACTCACCCTCGATTCGTCACACGGTTTTCACTCCGGGACAGTCAATGACGGAATCGAAAGGTTGTGATAGGTATTCGTGAACCTTCGACTTGAGGATTTAGTAGGGATGTGCTTGTGACATCAAGATTTTTATTAAAGTAGTTTGACCCTATAAACCGGAAGGCGGGTCAACCTCGACGTGCATCTTGATGGGAAAGTAGCAGGTCCTACTGAATACCAAGATAGAATTCTTTCTCCCGTTAGTGAGCGGGTTATATGTCCTATGCGGTTATTGGCAGATGAGATCATAAGTCTTTGGCCAAAGCATTGGAGCTAGCTGTATCGGATACACGAGAGCTCGATGATCTCGATTTGCATTAACACATGCATAGAGTCAAGTACAAATAGGGTTTGACTGACCGTGACCCTATATCGTGATAGGTACATTTGAAAGAAGGGTTTATACGTTTACTGGTATTCACGACAGAATGGTTCTTGAATGATCCCAATCGTTCGTTCTCAGTTGGGGTATAGTGTAGGCCGCCAGGCTGGCTAGGTGGTGCTACTACTCTTTGGTTCCTCCCATTGCTGACTGAGATGGACCTACCGAGTCGCGCAATAGGATTGGCGACGGAATGAATCGAGCTTATTCTCTCATTATGAATATTAGATATTGGATATCTAATTTATTGGGACATTGGATGTCTAAATTGATTTATTGGATAAATTGATTTACGGCCTAATGAATTAAATAAATTACTGGGTGATTAATTTAATTCATGAATATAATTATTTCTTGGAGAAATTAATTATGTTACTATGTATTTGATATGATTAATTAATTGGATTAATTAATTGATATAAATACATGGGAACGGAATTGGACTTTATCTATTTGGACTCTCGGGTGTCCGAAACGAACCAAACTCGTCCGACTCCTTCTAGATTGGCCGCCCCCCTTTCACCTACTCCTCTTGGTCTTTCTCTCCATTTTAATAATGGATGACTCATGACCTTTAGAGATAGAATATCTCTTATTATATGGTGAAGGGGATTTGAGGAGATTATGATGGAAGAATATGGCTCTCACGTTCCTAAGCTAGTGCATTCATACGGTTCAAAGTGTGAGAGAGAGATAAAATAGTTTTCTCAATTGTCTTCATCTTCTTCTTCATTTCTTCTTGGTGGTTCTTGGAGAAAAATCAAGAAATCAAAGGGAGATAGTGAGTTATACACTTAGAGTGCTATAATCACAATCGAAAGCTTCATCACCTAGCTCTAGTCGTATCCTTGGAGGATAGCAAGGTGATTGTCGTTCCTTTCATTTCTACGGCGCGTGGAAAGTAGAGGCGTTTTGTTTTCAACGTTGGATCATCCAAGGGCTTGGAGCGGATTGGATTCGTAGAGATCAAGCAAAGCTTGGGGAATAGCTCAAGAGAAGGATACCATTTAATCAACGGACTACGAGGGTATGTTTCTCGTATCTCTTGTATTTCGTTTATATATTCGTATATACGTAGCTCGATCGATCCTCATAGGGATTCAGATCGAATTAATTTTCATTTTACCCCTTCCACTGGGTCTTCGTTTTAGGCACCGAATCCCAACATATTTCAAGGCGTCATGAGATGCCCATGACCAACGTAATTGAAGTTGAACTTTTTGACGTCTGGGCATTGATTTCCTGGGTCCCTTCTCCTCATCATTTGGGAATAAGTATATCCTACTAGGAATCGAGTATGTATCTCGATGGGTCGGGGCAATTTCTTCCCCAACAAACGACGGACAAGTGGTGATGAAGTTTTTAAAGAAGAAACATTTTTTGCCGGTTTGGAATCCCAAGAGCGTTAATCAATGATCGGGGATTACACTTTGTAAACAAAATCATGGATACACTCCTTCAAAAATATGGGGTCTGTTCAAAGAAATCATTGGCCTATCATCCACAAACAAATGGACAAGCCGAAGTGGCTAACAAAGAAATTAAACTAATCCTGGAAAAGACGGTGAGTACATCTCAGAAAGATTGGTCGTCCAAGCTTGACGATGCACTTTGGGCTTATCGCACGGCCTATAAAACACCTTCGGGAACATCTCCCTATCAACTCATATTTGGGAAATCATGTCATCTACCTCTAGAGTTGGAGCATAAGGCGATGTGTGCGGTAAAAAGAATAAATCTGGATTTTGAGGCCGCTGGAAAGAAAAGATTGTTAGAGCTGAACGTGTTGGAAGAATTCCGGGATGAATGCTACGAAAACACTCGAATATACAAAGAAAGATCTAAAAAATGGCACGACAAGATGATCATAAAACGTGAATTTGTGCCGGGACAACAAGTGCTTCTCTATAATTCAAGATTAAAATTGTTTCTCGAAAAATTAAAATCAAGATGGTCAGGGCCATTCGTGATCAAGAAAGTACTTCCACCCAAGTAGTCGAGCTCATGAGCAGAGATGGTGAACTATTTAAAGTTAACGGACAACGAGTCAAACACTACCATCATCCAAATCAAAAGGAAGTCATGTCCGTGATAACTTTAATCGAGCCATAGAACTTCCTGTTGCAGGCGTCCGACGGAAGACGTTAAACTTAACGCTAATTGGGAGGCAACCCAATGGTTCTTGTTAGTTCATTTTGTTCTTATTCTCACTTTATTTTTATTTTTACTTGATGAAGAACTGACCGGTTCAACTGTAGGTGTCCAATTCGCAGGAGAAAAGATCTGGAGACCAGAAGCGCACTTTCCAGGCTAGTATGGCACGGGCCGTGTCATTTGACACGGTCGGGTCATGTAGGCAGATGCTATTTAAAGTTCCTGGGCAGGTGCGACACGGGCCGTGTCATTTGACACGGTCGAGTTTGGCATACAGTCCTTTTGCACTTTCTGGGCATGCACAGCACGGTCCGTGTCAGATGACACGGTCGGGTTTGGGTGGCAGATGTTTTTTTTCATTTTTCGCGTAGGTACGACACGGGACGTATCGATTGACATGGTCGGGTCTGATGTACAAAAGGTTTGAGAGAAATCTGAACAGGTATGACACGGGCTGTGTCGATTGGGAGTATAAAAACTGGACACGACCGTGTATAGGGCTGTTAACGAGTCGAACTATACCGAACCTTCATAGGGTTCAGCTCGGCTCGAACTTATTCAAACCTTAGGTTCGATTCGGCTCGAAACTTTCAAACTCAGAATTTGCGGTCCGATTCGGCTCAAAGACTAAATTTTTTATAGTTCGATTCGGCTTGAATTTTCGAACTGTTCGAATATAGTTCGATTCGACTCGAGATAAAGTCTAGTATAACTCCATAAGTTCAGTATAGTTCGAATATAGTTCGGTCCGATTCGCCGAATCCGAATGGTTCGTCCTAGGATGGGAGGGGTTTATGTCTTTAGCCAAAGCCCTTCGAATCGAGCCGAACTGTTCTGTCCGATTCGCCGAATCCTATTTTATAGGGTTCTGCTCTACGTTTGGTGCCACGAATCGAGCCATGAATCGAGCTTTTTCGAGCCGAATATTTCAAATCGAATCGAACTTTTAGGTTTGTTCACAGCCCTAACCGTGTCCCTCATTTCACCTTCTTCCCCAAAATATTTTCCTTCATCTTCCCCATTTCAAAAAACCCTAATTCCCCATTCCCTACAAATAATCAAAATCAAGGAAATATTATGCTAAATCAAGCATAAGAACAAGATTCTTATCATTGTTCCACAATCTAAGAGCTTCAAAACATTAGAAATCGGACGAAATCTCCCTCCCTTGCTCGCGAATTTTTTCAATTTTTTCATCATTTTACTCCGAATTTGAGGTATGTTTTTCGATTCTGAATAAATTATTGTTTATGATTATCCTTAGATTGTTTGGATTGTGAATTATTGATTAATCTAGGGTTCATGAATTGAATTTTTTGGGGATTTTTCATGAATTATGATGTTGTTGTTACCCAAAATATTATACGGAAGGGATTGCTGGAAATGGCTATGGGTGAGTAACAAACAAAATGCGAGAGCACATCCGAGGGAATGTAAATAACACAAGATTTGCCGGGTTTGTTAGGCTCGGGCTTGAATGCTCTCGCGAGATATTATTAATACAAATACTTTGGGAGTACAGATATTAATGTGAGAGTGCAGTACAATGAGTGTAAAGACCCTAGTTATCTAGCTCTTGAGTGCTGCTCTGTGAGTTCTTGAACTGTAGGGAGTTCTCGTTTCTACCGACCGTCTTTTGGTTAAGAGGTTTTCAGAGAGAAATCCTAGATAGAGTCGAGAGAAAAGCAGAGAGAAGAGAGAGAAATTTTCAAGTGCATGAAGCCTTTTATTTATAGGAGAGGAGGTAGCTGGGATGTCTTGATCCCGAGCGGGCGATCGCCTTTCTTGCATTATAATAAGCGGGCGTTCGTCTCAGCACGTGGGTCAATTCCCTTAAAGTCCGCGGCTGCTACTGACAGCCAGCTGTGCGAACCAGTGAGAAGACGTCATGTGCCTTACGTCGCTATCTTGGGAGGTCCACTTTGGACCTTTCAGCCGGTCTGTCGGTAGGTGAGGTTTGTCCTTGTCGTTGACAGGTGTTGATGGGCTGGAGTCAAAGGCCTTTTCCTACGGCACCTTTTCTAGATCTGCACGAGGGCCTTTACTTCGAGATCTGGTCTTGGTAGATACGACGGATGATGGCCTTATACGTGGCATAGGACGGTCGTCCTTGGTCGGGCACCAGAGTCGATCGCTAGGTGTCAAGAGGCGGTCGCCCAGACGTCGATCGCTCGGTACCTGAACTCGATCTGGACTCTTTCGCTTGGCAAGTTGCCTTGGTTCATTTGACGCTGACTCGGTCGCTCGGCCCTTATGACGATTGCCGTCGAGATGTGTTAATTGCGACACAACAATTGCCTCCTAATTCGCTCCGATGTTGAAGGCATTAGGTGAGGTGGTTTTATCGGCGATCGTTTGAATTACGAACGAGCGACTTATCATTTTATGGAACAGAATCTTCTCTCGAGCGGTCTGATCCTTGGTTCAGCTCTTGTGATCTTCAATTTTGCAGATTCCTCAAGGGAGGCTGACCATCTCGACCTAGAGGAACTGTGCACGGTCGCGGAGTTCGATGGACCGACCTCCATGACCATGTCTTGTGCGTTAGCGACATTCCACCTGTAGGTTTGTATCGCGACTCACTTTATTGTGAGGGTCCTCCGTTAGGCTGCGCCCACCTCGTATTTACGAAGGGCGAGCGGTCTTGGTCTGGAGGAGTCCTTGCATGGGGCGTCGTCGGATTAATCGACGCCACGACCGCTGCTTGCTAGAACTTTTCTACCTCAGATCGTCATGTTAGATGGCGATCCTCGACGGTATACGTTGTGATGGGGGTAGGTGTTGGGATAACAAAAACCCTGTATCGATGTTGTTTGAATAAACAAACCCTATATCGATCGTATTGTCAGAATGTTTTGATAATATGCCAAATCCTGAATGCCGTCTTTAGCTGTATCGAAAAGCTGATCAAGTATCAACCTGTATCGAAGACTTCTCGCAGTCCCAACCATACAGTATATTGATCATACAGTAAAGAGTCCCGCAAAGCTAAAGTATGGAAGTTGTCTCGAAATATCAATACAGTAATCCTTCCATACAACTCTCAACAGGACAAGAAGGAATCTTCAGTATTCGCTAGAAGTCAAGTCCCGTTGATGAAGAAGTATTTAAATACTAAAAGATAAAGTATTTAAATATTGCAAGTCAGAAGATCTTCAAATCCCGCAATATCCGGATCTCAGTCAAATATCAGTTGTCGCAGAATCTTGCTCAACAGATATATTTCAAACGGATATATTTCAGAGGCTATATATATCTCCAGAGTTTGAAGATCAAGAACCACTGCAGAACTACTGAAGAACTACTGAAAATCTACAGAATATTCACGACTTACAAACGAACAGAGCTTACAAGATATATTCAGAGCAAAACATATCTCCCTAAGCTTTCTGCTATTCAGATAAAAGAGATATACAGTGCTCAAACCTTGAACAACACATTATCATCTTAAAGCCCAGAAAGTCATAGCTGTTGTTCTAACCCAGTTCTATCTTTGAACAAACTCATATCAGCCCTATGTGGACTGAGGAATCCTTGCTACTCCCGAACTGTGTGTGACGGACTTGCATTGAAGAAGACGAAGCTTCAGAACTGTGTGTGAAGAAGCCAGTCAAGTGTTAGCTCAAACCAATCTGTGTGAGGGAACTGAGCTCTTAAAAGAAAACAAGATTTCCAAATGAACTCAGCAATTTGAATCTTTTGAAATGAAACCAACCGAAACACTTGAGGAACTTGACCTCAGATTCACTGGAATTGTTGGTGAAGTTGAAGCTTTGGGCAAAATTTATACTCAAAAGGAGAAAAATCTAAAAAATTTCAGATCTCTCCCTGCCCGATGGGACATTAAGACCACAGCTATGCGTGTGTCTTGCAATCTTAATGAAATATCTACTTTTGATCTCTTTTCTGACCTCAAAGCTTTTGAGTACGATATAGACAGAGAGAGAAAGTCAAGAATCTCCGGCCAGACTACGGCCTTAGCAGATGTATCAACCGTCGACACGGATGCCCGGCCCATCAAAGCCAAATAACAAGAATGCGATGGCACGACGATATCCTGTCACAAGATGAAATGGCGCTCCTCATGCACAAATTCAAAAAGTTCATCAAACAGTCTGGAAAGACTCCCTACAGGCCCAAGCCTGTTCACAAGGTAAGTACTGAAACTTCCTCTGGTGACGCTAACCTATGCTATAATTGTAGGAAACCAGGACATTATGCAAACAAATGTCCTCATCCCAAAGTTCAAAGGTTGCCGGAAGCCGAGCAACAAGAGAGGGATGAACGAAGAAGTGCTTGGAAAAACAAGCGCAAGGCACTGATAGGAGAATCAGAAGCCTCCCCCACACCATCCAAATCCGAAGAATGTCTTCAGGTAGCCACTGAAAGTGACTCATCTGATGATGAATTCGAAGGTAAGGCATATATGTGCTTTATGGCAAAGTACATTCCGGAAGAAGAAGATAGCGATGATGAGGTAAGCTCAGCCTCAATTACTCCAGTAAATGCATCGCATACTTTCGAAAACATGATGAATGAATTTAAAAATATTCAAAAAGCCCACGAGACTTTGAAAAATGAAAACATTCAGCTTCAACTTTCCAACATAGTGCTGAAAAAAGAAAACGACTTGCTAAAGATAAATTATGAAAATATGTCTATTGATTGTGAAAACAGCAAGGTCGAGAATGAAAAACTCGTGGAGAGCAATCATAAACTTGTAGACTCGGTAAGTTTTTCAGGTAAGAAATACTGTCTCGTTGTTGATGATGATTACTCCATGTATGCTTGGACAATTTTTTTAAGCAAGAAGAAGGAAACAACATCAAAGCTGCCCGAGCTCCTGAGAAAGCTTCAAAATGAAAAAGAATCGAGTATCGTGTCCATTCATTCCGACAGAGGTACAGAATTTACTAACCGCTTTATAGAGCAATACTGTTCGGAAAATGAGATACAACACGAATACTCAGCTGCCCGAACACCTCAACAAAATGGTGTTGCCGAGCGAAAGAATAGGACGCTGAAGGAAGCAACAAGGACAATGATTGCCGCAAGCAAGTTGCCACAGCGTTTCTGGGGTGAAGCAACCAATACAACATGATACACTCAAAACCGCTGTATCGTCAACAAGCACCACAACAAAACAGCATACGAGGTATGGAACAACAAAACTCCGTTAGTTTCGTATTTTCATATTTTTTGATGCACGTGCTATGTATTGAACAATGGGAAGGATCAACTTAGAACCTTTGATGCGAAGTTGGATGAAGGAATATTTGTAGGATATTATTTCGTCAGCAAAGCTTACATGATCTTTAATAAAAGGAAGCTGACGATCGAGGAATCAGTTTATGTAGTGTTCGACGAACCTCACCATGACCCTACAGGAGTAGAAGCTGTTGCTCAGAACATCCAACAACTTTCCATATTAGATCCACCAACTCCCATAGAACCTGTTGTTGACCTAGAAATCAACCCCACAGCTGTAAGAATCGACGTAGATGAAGGCGATGTCTGTCAAGCCGAAACTACAAAGAACTCAAGATACAAGATCACGGGACCCCGGATTAGAACCCGACCGAAGATGGTTGAGAGATCACCCACAAGAGCTGATCATTGGAAACATTAATGCTGGTGTTTCTACCCGTAGGAGAATACAGAGTACACAAAGAAATGTACTGTGTGCACTATTCGCTATATTTTTAAACAATCCGCAAGTGTACGGAGAATATGTTGAAAGCGGCGAGCAAGGTCGTATTCCACAGAGACTAAATATTCTTATTGTATTGAGTACTAGATTATAATGTTTCCGGTTTTATCTAGACGATCGAAAGGTAAAATGGATGGTTAATGAAATAAAATAAAATGATCACAATAAATTAAAACAATTGAAAATATCCGAATTAAAGCGAATTACAAGAGTTTAGAAAGGTAGATTCCAAGGCTAGGTTTCCGTTGATTACTGAATTTAGTCGGGATTGGTTCCAAAAAGTATTAAGTGCGTCTCCGAAACGATGATCACAACAATATTCTAAAGTCTCTCTCGAGATGTATTAAAACGTAGATTAAACAACCTATAACAACGTCTCCGTCTATTATAAATTATCTAACTCCAAAATGTTCATAAGATTAAACATCATCATAGTTCATCACCGATTTCTTAATCTCATAATTTACTACGTCAAATACTCGAAACCTATTAATGCCCTTTTCTCTCGAATTATGAGCAATTAAGTTAAACATGTAAAAATATTGATCAAGTATCTAAACATAAATCAAAACCAAGTATTTGATAAAGAAATCACACTAGATATATATAATTATCAATCCCTCAAAACCTTAGCAAATCAACGTACTCCCATGCCCGGAATCTAACGAGTTTAGCCAGACATGGTAATGAAAGAAAGATTAATAATCATCATGTTCATGCTAAATAAAACAATAAAATAAATAAAAGATAGGAAGAAGATAAAACTCAGATGGTGTCTTGATTGATCCCGGTTGAAGCCTTCAAATGTTCTTGAAGTGTTCTTCATGAATTCTTCAAATCTTCTTCTTTTTGGATGAAAAACTCTTAATCTTGTGTTTGTTTTCTCTGTCCAATCTCTCCAAAACTCTCTCAAAATCTGAATATCACTAAGTCTTCCCAAGATCCTTTTTTATAAGGCCAAAAATACCACTTTTCATGCTCAAATCTTGCAAAAATGTCAAAAGGTGATATTTCACCGAAAAGTGACACGGCCCGTGTCCAATGACACGGCCCGTGTCCAATGACACGGCCCGTGTCGTAGTGCTCTAGAAAAGGCAATGGTCGCTGGACTGGAAACTCGACCGTGTCAATATGGCATAGCCGAGCAAGTGACACGACCGTGTCGATTGACACGGCCCGTGTCATACTCCTCCAAAAAGGGCACAATTGCCTGGATGTGAAACCCGACCGTGTCAATATGGCACGGCCGGGCTAATGACACGGCCCGTGTCAAATGACACGGCCGAACTCGTGTTGGTCCGTTTTGACACCGTTTTGACTCCTTTTTAAGCTCGATCTCTCGTTTCCGCATTGCTTGATATATATTGGGGTTTGAGACTTCGTTCTTGCTTGATTTATGTCCATAAAGTACCTATAAAATCAATAAAACGTATCCAAGCGTGATTGAGTCCAATAAACACAATATGAGCATAAACGACACAGTTCTACACATTTTAGGATCTTAAAACCCGGAAAATCGGTGCAAAAAATATGTGTAAAAATGAGTGTTATCAAAATCCTCCAAACTTGAACGTTGATCGTCCCGAGCAATTCACTTTAAAATAACCACTCTTAAGGAAACTCGTCCCTCAACATACCTCAAAGGATCATTTTGAAAGTTCATCAATACGCCTCAAGAAATAAATAAGTCGAGTTCTGTAAAGTATGCAAATCTCTGGGGTGCTTCCTTAACCTCATAGCTAATACTTTAATAATACGAACCTCGCCGGTCAAGTGTATTCCCTCACTCTCAAAGTGTATAATGGGATAAGTGACGCTCAAAACTCATTCAATGAAATAAGAATCCCCATAGGCTTGCCAATCGTCTACATCTCTACCACTGATTGTGCATGTAAATTTGGTGAATCAAAAAGGGCTTTATCGGTTGTAATGTAGGCTTTTTGGTCGGGGAAGGATACGTATGGCTTAAAGTGACTTGACTTGAGAAAATTAGAACATCATCTCAATAATCACTTCGGTCAATTAGAAGCTCAAAATTTTGTTTTCCTTGGAATTTGCTTCCTTCAACCCCTTGATTTTAGTATAATCGCACTAAGCGCTTTTAAAATCACAACCTTATACCTCCTTATTGCTCCATTTATTTTATTTCCTCCTTATCGCTCCAATAAATCACGTTTCTCTTTTTTTTTTTTGTGGCCACTCTTTGTTTTTTTTCTTTTCATGTGGTGGACAACATCATCATTATAATCACACCATTCTTCCTTCAAATTTATTTTGATGAATCATTGTAATTGAACCAACAATCTTCCCAATTGCCTCCACACATCTTTTCATTCTTTTGCCAATTTGTTCTAATAAGCTCAAGTATAGGGACAAAAATTTATAATGGAACGGAAAGCTCATAATGTGGCTAACAAGAAATAGGCTTTAAGCTCAATCGGGCTAACTAGGGAAATAAATTTTCGGGTTGGCCAAAAGGTTTGAAGGGTTTCCAATAAAAATCGCCTAAAATCACTTTCACTAATTTGCACACGCACTTGTAGTTTCCAATCAGATACCAGGGCAAGTTCTAGAGTCTTAAAACATGAATGGTACACTCGACAATGAAACTTGCATATTTAATGATGCACGAAGGATCAAAAGCTAACAAGCTAGATTTTTTCATATTTCCAAGGTATTAAACTATTTATTCAATTTCACACCCTTTTGATTATTCTACATTTTTTCCCCTTCAAATTATTCTCGATTTGCATATCAAAATAACAAAATAAATCTCGAGGCATCCAAGACAAGAGTTCATTCTTTCGAGTTTCATCTAAGTTCATCATACTCAAAACACACCAAGTTCAAAATAAAACACACCAAAATAAATGAAAAAAATTCACACCAAAAACGTAAATCAAAATCACACCAAAATCCAAACCAAAATCCAAAAGACAAAATAAAAAACAAACAAACAATGTAAGTATTTCTTGACCCAATATCTCCCCCCAAACTTGAATTAAAGAGTATAGACACGAAGGGGTATAGTATTTAAACAATAAAAACTTTGGGTCAAGAGATACTTACAACCGGTCCTACTGATTTGGCGGAGGAAAGTGGCCTTGTTGGACATGCCAATCGTGCATTTGTCGTAAAAGGGTCAGCATCCCGTCTTGTCTCTGTCGGGTCTCCTCTCGGAAAGCCTCGAACTCTTCTCTAAGCGTGGAACGAGATGTGGCATGTCTTGATTTGGCCTGTCTCGATAACTCGGGCCGTTCTCTCTCTCTTTCTTCTTCCTCTTCCGTTTATCTTTCGTCTTCAGGGCCTCTCTCATAGGCAAATTCCTCCTCCATTCTTTCCGCTCTATCTTCTTCTCGCATCCTCTTGGCTCTATCCTCATTTTCCATATGCCTAGGACGGACATTCCTAGCAACGTATCTTTCACTAGGAGAGATTAATCCAGCTGCTTCCCGGGCCAATTTATGCGCCTCCGTGGCCTTTTGTAGATTTCCTAAATCCCGAATACTGTCAATAGTTGTCAAAGTTGTATTCAGGAGTAGGAAATGATCGCCGTAATTCTGGAGGAATATATCACGAGAGTCGTAGTCGAGGATATTCATCAACTTCATGACTTGGACAGATAGGGGCATATTTCCCGGAAGAGGAGTTCGGTTTTCTAGTGGTACATCAAGACGAAGTGCGATAGGGGTAATTAAACCCCCTATCTAAATCTCCCCTCTCGGTTTAGTGGCAACATCCTCAAAATGATCCATGATAATAGCTCCGGTTGCTGGATCTGTTCCGTCGAGTATATGTGATAAAACGTATAACTCTCGTTGAGTAATTGGCCCCGTTTCTTTCCGGCCAAAGATAGTGCTCGCAATTACCTTGTGTAGATAGCGGAGGATAGGATTGCGAAGTGAGGATCCTTTTGCCGACTTTGGGATGTAGGGACGTGCATCGCTCCCTGGATACTCAACCATTGCCCGCCAATATGTCTCACACTCGAACCGATTGATTCGGTATTCTCCGTACTTTCGAGTGTCGTATATAGCATCCAATTCACCGGGAGATAGTTTTTCATTTTTGTTGTTTAGCTGGAATTCCAAAACGGTCGGCTCATGTGAAATCGGGTCTCTTTTAACAGTGAGTGTGCTAAGGAATTCCAACGTGAGACAGCGGTAGGTGGCCCAATGTTGTGTCATTAATGTTGTCCAACTTATTCTTTCAAGCAGCCTCATGACATCGTCTCTTATTCCCATCGCCGTCATGCATTCTTCGTCCGGCCATCGAGTGGGGAGCATTTTTTTATGCCCCAATATCTCCCATCGTGCTAGGCGACTTGGCGGAAGTTCAATTCCATATGTCTCGAGCGTCTCGACAGCCCCTTGAGTCGGTATTCTCGCTGGTTGCTCAATTTCCGTTGTGGGTCTTCCTCGTCCCCTTTGAGCTGCACCACGTCCCTGTTGGACATTTCCTCGTCCTCGTCCCCTGGCCATTTTTCTGCAAGAGATTCATCGATTATCATTTGTTTCACAAAAGCTCAAAATCACTGTTTATCGATAATATACGCTCCCCCAAAATACTTACTAATTACACATTTTCCCCAAAATAAGCGTTTCTTCAAAAATACCACAACCATAAATTTCAACGCCAATCGTCATTGTATGTAATATCCCAATAATTTCAAACATGTAATAACATCTCTCAATCATATACTTCCAACATGTAATTCACGAAAATCACCAACAAAATTTCAACATATTTTTACTCATGACAAATTTCACCAAAAATTCATTTAAGAACCCTAAATTGCTCAATAAATCATATTTCACATAATCTCAATGCAATGAAGAATTAAATCATCCAAAATCGTGAATCATACCTTGAATTCGGAGTGAAAATTGAAGAAAATTTCAGAAAAAATCGCGACCCATAAACCCGGATGAATTCGTCCGATTAGTACCCTTTTAAGCTCTAGGATTGTGGAATAATGATGAACACCTTGTTATTATGTGGGATTTAACACGATTCTTGCTTGATTTTGATGGATTTTAGGGGATTCGGGGCTAGGGTTTCGGATTTGGGGAAGAAGGAAATGAAGGAGTCGGCCCTGTTCACCCTTTTATACCGCCCGACTGACACGGCCCGTGTCAAATGACACGACCGTGTCATACCTGTCTCTAAGATTAAAACAATGTCTGTCCACCTGACCCGGCCATGTCAATTGACACGGCCCGTGCTCAACTGTCCCAGAAAGTAAAATTTCCACTGAATACCTGACTCGACCGTGTCGTACTAGCTTGTAACGTGAAAATGGACTGGACCCCAAACTCAATCGTGTCAAATGACACGGCTCGTGTCGTACCTGCACAGAAAATGAGATATGATCTGCCTGCACGACCCGACCATGTCAAATGACATGGCCCGTGTCGTACAGGCCTGGAAAGTGCAGTTTTGTCCTCGGTGTGTTTTTCCTGCAAATTGAACACCAAAAGTTGAACCGGTTAGTTTTACAGCAAGTAAAAATACTAAGAAGGTGCGAAAAAAATCAAAACATGAAAATAAAAACTATTGGGTTGCCTCTCAATTAGCGCTAAGTTTAATATCTTCAGCCGGATATCTTCAACTGGAAGTTTTATGGCTCGATTAAAGTTATTACGGATACGGCTTCCTTTTGATTGAGATGATAGTAGTGTTTGACTCGTTGTCCGTTAACTTTAAATAGTTCTCCGTCTCTGCTCATGAGCTCGACTATTCCGGGTGCAAGTACTTTCTTGATCACGAAAGGACCTGACCATCTTGATTTTAATTTTCCGGGGAACAATTTTAATCTTGAATTATAGAGAAGTACTTGTTGCCCCGGCATAAATTCACGTTTAACGATCATCTTATCGTGCCATCTTTTAGACCTCTATTTGTAGATTCGAGAGTTTTCGTAGCATTCATCCCGGAATTCTTCCAACTCATTTAGCTCTAGCAATCATTTCTTTCCGGCGGCCTCAAAATCCAAATTTATTCTTTTCACCGCCCACATCGCTTTATGCTACAAAGGTAGGTGACATGATTTCCCAAATATGAGTTGATAGGGAGATGTTCCCAGAAGGGGTTTTATAGGCCGTACGATAAGCCCAAAGTGCATCGTCGAGCTTGGATGACCAATCTTTCCGAGATGTACTCACCGTCTTTTCTAGGATTAACTTAATCTCTTTGTTGACCACTTCGGCTTGTCCATTTGCTTGTGGATGATAGGCCAATGATTTCTTTGATCGTACCCCATATTTATGAAGGATTTCATCCATGATTTTGTTGACAAAATGCGATCCCCTATCACTGATTAACGCTCTTGGGGTTCCGAATCGGCAAAAGATGTTCTTCTTTAAAAATTTCATTACTACTTGAGCATCATTTGTTGGGGAAGAAATTGCCACGACCCATCGATATACGTATTCGACCGCTAGTAGAATGTACTTATTCCCGAATGATGAGGAAAATGGACCCATGAAGTCAATAGCCCATACGTCAAATAGTTCAACCTCAATTACGTTGGTCAGGGGCATCTCATGACGTCTTGAAATATTTCCCACTCGTTGGCATCTATCGCATTGTTGAATGAAGAGATAGCATTTGTATAACGTAGGCCAATAAAATCCGCTTTGCAACAACTTTGCAGCAGTCCGTGTTGCTCCGAAATGTCCTCAGGTGTTGGGATTCCACAGAAAATAAACGCAGCGGAAGAATCAACGGAATCCCTAAGAGGATCGATCAAGTAACGTATATACGAAAAGAAATACGAAGATCAAGGAATCAAAGTCCCATACCTTTGATGTCTCTGAAAAACCTTCGTATGATAATGATGATGATGAAGAGCCCTTCGTTCCAAACACCGAAAGCACGGTGCCTCTACTTCACATGCCGGAACTTGACGGAAAAATCAGCAAACTTCCTTTCTCTAAGAATGCGGCTAGGGAAGCTTGTAGGAATTTTTTCTCTCGATCTTTTCTACTAATAACTTGTCTCTAAGATCAAGTATATGATGTAGAAAATTTTTCTCACTCTTGAAGCTCTCTAAAAACGAAAAATTCACTTGGGGAAGGAAGAAGGAGACTTAATAATTGAAAAGACTTTCTTATTCACAATCCATGAAGCCTCACATGTAGAAGATGCTTTTAAAAGCATCTCTACACCTCACATGACCCCACAAGTGTATAATATAATGAGAGAAAGACAAAGTAGAGAGGAGGGGGGCCTTATAGGGAATCTTCCAAGAAACGGGCCGAGTTAATTCGGCTCGTGTATTGGATGTTCGTCAAACGAATCCCTCGTGAATCGGATGTCCGTCAAACGAATCCGTTTTATTTCCAATGTGTTTATACTAATTAATTAATCCAATTAATTAGTTATATCAAACACAAATATATATTTCTCTAAGAAATATAATTTATGAATTAAAGTAATCACCCAGTAACCTACTTACAATTCATAAGACCGCTATTTGATTTATCCGATAAATCACTAATATCTAATATTATAAGAGAGATTATTAATTCATATTTATCCGTCAATGATCCTGTTGCGCGACTCCGTAGGTTCGTCTCAGTCGGCATTGGGAGGAATCAATGAGTGCGGGCATCACTTAGCCAGCCTAGCGGGCCGCACTGTAAACCCCGACTGAGAACGAATGAACGAATCATTCCAGAACCATTATGTCATGAATACCATATACGTATAGACCCTTCATCAGATGTCCCGGTCAAATCTTCGGGTCACGGTAAAGTCAAACCCTACTGTTGACTAGACTCTATACATGTGTTAATGCAAATCAAGACCGACTGATTAATAGTGTATCTAATACGACTATATCAGAATGCTTTGGCCAAAGACTTATGATCTTATTCGCCATTAACCGTATAGGACATTCGCCTGCTCACTAACAAGAGATAGAATCCTTTCTTGGCGTACAGTAAAGACTGCAACCTGCCCATATAGTCCGCACTTCGAGGTCGACTCAGAAATTAAGCAAATGAGTCTAACTACTCTAATGACAAACTAAACGTCACAGGCACATCTTCTACTGAACCCTCAAGTCAAAGGTCCACGTATACTATCACAACCTTTCGATTCGTCATCGACTCTCCGAGAGTGAATACCGTGTGACTGAATCGAGTATGAGTCGTGTTCGAGTATACTGGTCCCACCAATATACTTATAACTATGCTATCAAGACGTGCACACGTCCTAGCATCAGTTATACAAGTCTTATTAAAACTTAATGTCCTGTTAAGTTTTATCGACTTGCGAACTAGTTAAGCATTCGAGCTCTAAACACTTCTAGTGCCAATCTCCTTATCTCCATAAGGAGCAGAATGTTCACTCTCAAATGCAAGGACTATTATTCTATATACCAAATCACAATGCCAGTGATATACAATAATATAGAAATAATAATTGCCTTATTAAATATAATATTCATAATTACAATACAATTGCTCTCACTCTCTCATCCTCTGAGTGGCATTCGAGGGCATATATTCCTAACAATCTCCCACTTGCACTCAATGCCACAAACTATGGTATCTAATACCCATACTCTCTAGATGTCTCTCTAAGACCTTCGAGATAGTGGCTTGGTAAGCGGATCGAGAACGTTATTTCTTTGTGTCTACTCTTTGCGATGTAACATTCCCATCCCGAACCATTTCTCTAACAAAATGATATTTTCTCGCAATATGTTTGGTGTTGTGGTGAGCCCTAGGCTCCTTAGCACGTACAGCGGCTCCGTCGTTGTCACAAAAGCGATGTCACGGGCTTCTCTGCGTTAGGAACCACTTGAAGTTCCTCGGTGAACTTCTTTATCCCAAAGCTTCTTTAGCGACCTCTGTGCTGATATTCGCTTGACATGTAGAGATAGCAGTAGAACTTAGCTTGGCACTTCTCAAGAAATCGCCCCACCATTCGGCGTAAAGATATACCCCGATGTGGACATCCGAGCATCCATGTCCCCAGAAAAATGAGTCTGTATAACCCATCACTCTTAGTTCTCCACCGCCGTATGTAAGAACCAAGTCTTTAGTCCTCCTTAGGTACTTAAGAATGTTCTTTACAGCAGTCCAATGTTCCTGCCCTGGATTTGACTGAAACCGACTTACTACGCTCACAGCATAGGCAATGTCCGGTCTAGTGCAAATCATTGCATACATAAGGCTACCTACTGCCGAAGCATAAGGTACCTTGCTCATTTCCTTTCTATATTCCTCACTTTGAGGACACATCTTTAAGGAAAGTTTTGCACCATGTTGCATAGGTAGAAATCCTCTTTTAGAATCTTCCATCCTAAATCGCTTCAGGATCTTTTCTATGTAGAGGGCTTGGGAAAGACCTAACATTCTTTTCGCTCTTTCCCGGTAGAGACGAATACCCAGAATATAGGTAGCTTCTCCCAAGTCTTTCATTGAGAACTCTATAGAAAGCCAAGCTTTCACAGAACTGAGCATTCCAATGTCGTTTCCTATAAGTAGAATGTCATCTACATATAGTATTAAGAACGCAATTTTGCTCCCACTTACCTTTTTGTAAATACAGGGCTCTTCTTCATTTTGGACAAAATCAAACTCTTTGACTGTCTCGTTAAAACGAAGATTCCAACTCCGTGAAGCTTGCTTCAGTCCATAAATGGCATGCTGAAGTTTGCATACTTTATGAATATTGGTTTGAGATATGAATCCCTTAGGTTGTTCCATGTAAATCTCCTCCTCGAGAAATCCATTTAGGAATGCTGTTTTCACATCCATTTGCCATATTTCATAATCTAAGTGGGCTGCTATAGCAAGCATCATGCGAATAGACTTAATCATAGCTACAGGCGAGAAGGTCTCGAAGTAATCGATTCCTTCTCTTTGGGAATAACCCTTTGCCACAAGCCTGGCCTTATAGGTATCAACCTTGCCATCTCCATTAGTCTTTCTCTTATAGATCCATTTGTTTCCAATAGGCACTATGCCTTTAGGACGATCTACTAAAGTCCAGACCTGATTAGCATGCATTGAGTCTATCTCAGCTTCCATAGCTTCTTGCCACTTGGTGGAGTCAACGTCTACCATCGCTTGGTCGTATGTAGAAGGATCATTCTCTTGACTACTTTCTGTCATCTCATGGACACCCAGTTCCTCTTGATGCAGATAGCCATACCTCTCAGGTATTTGAGAAATTCTACTAGACTTGCGAGGTTGTGTTTGTATTTCAGAAGGTTGGGTTCTAATATCTTGCATAGGTGTCTCATTTGGTGTTTCTTTTATTTCTTCCAAATAAATATTTCTACCTGCCCCTCCTTCCTGAATAAACTGATCTTCCAGGAAGTGTGCTTGTATAGCATGATCCTATGATCTTCGTGCATGTAGAATAGATATCCCATGGAATCCCCTGGATATCCTATGAAACGACCTTTCACAGACCTAGTTTCCAATTTCTCTAATTTAGTCTTCTTGACATAAGCAGGGCATCCCCAAATCCTAATGTGATTAAGACTTGGTTTCCTACCTATCCACATCTCATGGGGAGTCTTAGGAACGGATTTGGAAGGACATCTGTTCAAGATATACACAGCAGTAAGGAGCACGTAACCCCACAGATAAATCGGTAGATCAGTATAGTTAAGCATGGAGCGAACCATGTCCAACAAGGTTCGGTTCCTTCTTTCTGATACACCATTTAATTGTGGAGTAGCTGGAGGAGTGAATTGTGACACTATTCCTAGTTCTTTTAAGAACTCATCAAATTCGGTACTCATGTACTCACCACCCCGGTCTGACCGAAGAGTCTTAACACGGTTACCTGTTTGATTTTAAACTAGGGATTTAAATTCCTTGAATTTATCAAAAGCTTCAGACTTATGTTTCATTAAGTACACGAATACATACCTGGTATGGTCATCAGTGAATGTAATGAAATATTGAAAGCCATCTCGTGCCACTTCAAAAGGGCCACAGACGTTGGTATGGATCAATCCAAGTTTTTCAGCAGCTCTTTCAAAAGTCCCTGCGAAGGGTAACTTAGTCATTTTGCCTTGAAGGCAAGATTCACAAGTTAGATAGGGATCTGATCCCAATGGACCTGTAAGCCCATCTTTCTCCATTTTATGAACCTTGGTCTGACCGATATGACCAAGTCTAAGATGCCACTTAAGTGCTTGGTTCGTTTCATCCCTACCACGCTTCCTAGTTATAGTGTTCACAGTTGTTTTATTCTTTAAATTTAAATGGTATAAACCATTTAATAATGTAGCAGTACCAACCAATTTATTTCTGAAATAAATACGACAGGACTCATCTCCAATAAAGAAGTGAAATCCCTTTCGGTCCATGACCGGAATTGATACAATATTCTTGTGCCCCTTGGGCAAAACAAGTACATCATCTAAAGTAAGAATAAAACCAGATTCTAAATCCAACATAAGGGATCCGATATCAGAAGCCTCGACACTATGCCCACTTCCGACGGTGACCATCACCTCCCCTGAATCCAGCTTCCTACTTCGTTCCAGATCCTGATTCATTGTACAAATGTGAGAACTCGCACCGGAATCAAGTATCCAAGAAGTAGAATATACGATTCTGAGAACAATTTGTTTCTAAAACCGGTAGTTACAGCACGAAGGCGCCTTACGGTCAAGCTTTGGACAGTACCTCTTCCAGTGGCCTAACTCACCGCAGTTGAGGCATACATCAGTTTTCTTGGGCCCCTTGCTCTTTTGAACCATTGGGGCCTTGCCCTTTCCCTTGTCGATCTTGGCTATTGGACCTAACTGCTTCTAGTTCTTTTTATTCTTATTCTTGGACTTCCAAGTCCTAGAAGAAATCACAAGTGCAGCTTCCTTTCCCTTTGTCTTCATCCGAGGACTCGTCGGTTGTTCATTAGCCCAGCTAAGTTACATGCAATCTCATTGCAGTTGAAGTTCATGACAAATTGTGAAAAGGAGTCAGGAAGTGACTGCAGGATAAGGTCAGTTTGGAGAGATGCATGCATCTAAAAATCAAGAGCTTCCAATCTCTCAATCATCGAGATCATCTTGAGGACATGGTCCCCAACCCTCTCTCCTTCCTTCATCCCGGCGCCGAATAATTGCTTTGATATCTCATATCTAGCAGTTCGGCTATGCTCTCCATAGAGCTCAGCCAGGTGCGCTAAGATGGCTCGTGAAGACGTCATCTTTTCATGGGCACGTTGAAGCTAATTGGTCATTGAGCCTAACATGTACCCTCGCACTCTTATGTCGTCTTTTACCCATTTCTCATGGGCATCGACATCTTCCTGATTGGCTCGGGTTCTTGCAGGAGCCGCTGGGATGTCCGCCTCCAAGACGTATCCCAGCATTTCCATAGTTAGGACAATCCTCAAGTTCCGAAGCCAGTTCACATAGTTCGGACTAGTCAGGACGTTCTTTTCAAGTAGTATAGCGAGTGGGTTCATTGTCATATTGAGAGTTTTGTTAACTGCAAAGAATAATTTGAGATTCGTTAGTGTTTGTTTAATTATGATCCGAGTAAGAATTTAAGGACTTTCTATATTCATAACTCGGCTCCCACTATTTTATCGGTATTTACACACTCCCATGTTAAATCCGGAAGAGTCTTGGGTGACTTCATAGTGGTGATCGATTTCTTTAAAAAGTTTAATAGAGGGAAACCCATACGGTTTATATTCTATTATTCTTTATAAAGTGGTGTCTAATACCAACCCATCTAATGGATGATTCGATCTTCTTTTACCCCTAGTTCACTTGCCCTCAACCCATTTGGTTTCTATGGCTCGCTGAACTATCTAAGTTTAAACCGTCAACTCCTATTAGTCTGACAATTGAATCTTACCCGGTAACCCATACGGTTTATAGGGGTTTGATTTGTCACAACCAAAGGCATCTAATGCACTCTAGGAATTTATCAACTTTCCCCAAAAATATTACCCCGACATACTCGGAAGAATAATATTCCATTTTAGATTTCAATTTTCCATGAGTTTGACGTAGGGTAGGAAACCTCGTAACCTTTATAACTTGGTGTTTGTAAGTGGGAGTATTAACGCGATTATATGTTACACTTTGCACATTAATCCGTTTATAAGCGCGGTTTGTGGTTTGTCAATCATTCAAAATGAAAAACAATAAATAGCAACCTAGTTACTACCAACATATAGCTCATGGACTTTTTCCTAAGTATTGGGCCAAGCCAAATAAAGAAAGGAAAAATACAGTATTGATTCTTCGTCTTCTAGTCGGTCGTCTTCGGTCTTCGTCATAGCCATATGAATAATTACATCATTGAACAATACGTCCTATTATACATATTTTCTAGTAAAAATAAATATGCTCAAAACGGCCTTTACAACCATATCGAATCGAACAAATCAACAACTAAGTCCACGAGCTATATCACCATCACATAAGGCATTCCATACAACATGTAATGGTAAATGAAATTAAATAATCAATTAATATATTAATCCAATTAATATAAAAATTAATCTATTTAATTTCAACAATATTAATCAAATTAATATTTATAATCGTCATTTTAATCCGTTCAAAGTAATCCGGCCAAAACAATATTCTCGTCTAATAATTTCCCTTAATAAAAAAATATTCCAAATATTTTATTAAATCCAATTAAATCCAATTTAAATTTCGGAAATTATTACAACGAAATATAAACACAAAAATGGAGTACCGGAAAATCCGGTATCAAGCCCAGCCCACGGCCCGATTCAAAATCGGGCCGAAAACCCGAGAACCGCCCGGATCGAGTCACTCTCGGCCACTTCCCGGCAGGCTGGCCGAGCTGCTACAGTAGCCTATCGAGTCACTCTCGGCCGGCCAGCAAGCAGCCCGATGAGCTGCCGGCAAATGCTTCGTGCGGTATTCGTGTTTAACCCCCGTTTTTCTCATTTTTTCGACTCACTTACAAAACGAAAAAGTTTCTTAACTTCATGAAGAACTTATAAATCAACAAAAATCAAATTTTTCAGATTTATAATTCACGTAAAATAGTCGAAACTTGACTTACTATGAACGATTAAATTTCTTCGACTATATCTATTATGATTCTAAATCATAAACATCATCAAATAACATTCCAAATGCAAAGATGATCGTATATACGATATATTTGACCTCGCTCCGATACCACTGTTGGGATTCCACAGAAAATAAACGCAGCGGAAGAATAAACGGAATCCCTAAGAGGATCGATCAAGTAACGTATATACGAAAAGAAATACGAAGATCAAGGAATCAAAGTCCCATACCTTTGATGTCTCTGAAAAACCTTCGTATGATGATGATGATGATGATGATGATGATGATGATGATGATGATGATGATGAAGAGCCCTTCGTTCCAAACACCGAAAGCACGGTGCCTCTACTTCACACGCCGGAACTTGACGGAAAAATCAGCAAACTTCCTTTCTCTAAGAATGCGGCTAGGGAAGCTTGTAGGAATTTTTTCTCTCGATCTTTTCTACTAATAACTTGTCTCTAAGATCAAGTATATGCTGTAGAAAATTTTTCTCACTCTTGAAGCTCTCTAAAAACGAAAAATTCACTTGGGGAAGGAAGAAGGAGACTTAATAATTGAAAAGACTTTCTTATTCACAATCCATGAAGCCTCACATGTAGAAGATGCTTTTAAAAGCATCTCTATACCTCACATGACCCTACAAGTGTATAATATAATGAGAGAGAGACTATAACACCCCCAGATCAAATCGGGAATATTACACGCCGCAGACCCTCTCCGTGAGGATCCACCAGGCTAGACATCAACACAACACATTACATTACATACTGACGAATCAAAATAACGAATCAATAGACCGATTTGGTCTTCCGTCACTGACTTACAAATCAAAATACATAAACTCATCCAGACTCATACACATGCAAGGGTAAAATACTTGCAACGACGAACAATAAGACAGCGGAAAAGACAATACAATGGACTCACTAATCAAGTCAAACCGCCTTCGTGTGATTAGTATCATTCGTCTTTCATCATCCCTCGTACCGATCATGTGTCTTGCTCCCGAAAACCTGCATGTACCTGGACACAATACAGATATCCACCCCCCGATTACTCGGGGGTTAGCAAAACTCCACTGTTTCGCTAGTGCAAGTATAAAGTGCAAATACGAGCCATACACAACACATTCCGAGAATACAACGAAATACTTCCCGAGATATATGTAGTTAAAAATAGTTCAAGTCTTGAAAGTAGAAACGAAGCAAGTAAGCATTTTGAAAACATTTCCAAATCTCGGGAGTTTTGAAAACATTAGAAATTGAAAAGTTCTTAATCCCTCGAAAGTCATTTAGGGTCACAGCCCCAAAGTTCATTTTCCAAAATGCAAATCCGTTAACAAAACACGGGGTCCACGGCCCAACCATTCCGGTCACAAAAAATAGGGTCCACGACCCGACCATCCACTTCAAATCACTTACAAGGACACATTACACATAACACATTATTCCTATGCCATTCTAGCCAAGCACCAAGACTCGATATATAATGTCTCTCGACCCCGAGCACAAAGCATTGTGATACTCCGGACAATATCACAATTAACAAAAACATCAACGTCATCCTCAAGATGAAAACCACAACTGGTAACCCGCGGCCGTACCCCTTAGTATCGACCCCCAGACATCCCGTCGGACACTCCGGGTGGGAAACCACTACCGCGGCCGTACCCCTTAGTATCGACCCCCAGACATCCCGTCGGACACTCCGGGTGGAAGTTCATCCACACACGCACCCAAGTCCACTTCCGTGGCCGTACCCCTTAGTATCGACCCCCAGACATCCCGTCGGACACTCCGGGTGGAAGGAACAACACACAAACGTTCCAAAATCACAGTTGCAAACCACAAGCCTCGAAGGTCAATCACAGTATATATAGTCGAGGTACCTTACTAGAATGGCCAGCTCATCCAACATATACTCACGACCAAGTAACGATACGACTCATGTTAGAATTCCAACGATGCAGCTAGTACCAATAACATAGCAACGAGGAAAAATACCTTTCCAACCACGCCGAACGACACAATGTCACAGAATCATCAATAGGCATATGTTACACACATACCTCAAGGAAGGTTAAACTATAAATCTACAATGTCATAATCACACAAAACGATACCCTACACAGCACATTAACAAGGAAATCATACGAGTCATCTTTTAAGGAAGTATTGGAAAGTATATCGATTCTTTTGAAAGTTAATTATAGACATTCGTAAATCACGTATCGTAAATTACCAACTAATATATATCCACAAAACACGTAATGTATGGGCAAGATACTTGCCTCGAATAACCACAACGCAGAGAATCGGCCGAAGTAGGTTAGCACGAACCGACTACGAACTCACCGACTCCACCGAATGACAATCCGCAACAATGAACTACGAACGAAAACGATAACAACGAAAATAAATTCCAAGTTACGACCCAAAGCCGCTGAATTCAAAGAACGAATGACGAAAGTTCAAGTGTTTTCCCCAAAACGGCCAAGAACACGATTCGTTCCGACAAAACACGAAAATGGAATTATAAGTCGAAATATGGATATACAATCCATGGAATATGTTTAACAACATCATTTAACCACAATCGATCCATCGAAAACGGATGAAAAAAACGAGATCGAGGACAAATCTCCCAAAAAGTCAATTCGAAGGAAATCAAGAAATATACTTCGATTCGACGAAGAACAATGGATTAAATGATCTTAAACACAAGAATACTACCAATATTAATCATACCCATCATGAATTAATCAATAATACGGAACGAATCGGACAAAAACGCAAAAACCCCCAAATTCACGAAATTAGGGTTCTAAGGAAGATTACCTTGATTCGCTGGATCAAAGGACGATAACGGATGATTGGTTGATGTTATAACCTCAAGAACTTCGAGGATTTGTTGTCAAACAACATGGCTCCATGATGAGCATACCCTCAGCCGCAGAAGAGAAGGAGAAGGAGGAGAAAAATCGCCAAAAACCCGTGTGCAGGACCATAAATAGGGCCACACGGTGTGCGGCCGGCGGGAGTGTGCCGCACGGGGCCAAAAATGGCTCCAGTGGGTCGGTGTTCCGCGGCCGGCCGGCGTGTCCGACGCAGCCGCGGCACTGATCAGTTTGGGCCGAAAAATGCCACAGAGTGTGCCGCGGCCAGCGGCATGCGCCGCGGCCAACGTGATGCAGCTGCTCGGCCGAAGCCGCGAGCACTACCGGCCGTAGCTCGGCCAAAGCCGGCCTGGGCCTGATTGCCCGGCCATGACTCGGCCGGCCAACTCCGACGGCCCGAACGACCCCGAAACCCGAACACGAATACGAATCGATGATACTGATTTACGACGTACTCGCAAAGAAGAATCCAAGAGCTAAGAGAACACACAATTCGACCACTCGAAGGCTCGGAATTCGACAACTAAGTAATTACCCAAAACTTTGGGAAATTACGAAAATGGCCCAAAACGTCCGAAAATCACGATACGCGATCGAAACACCAAACCAAAGCTCGCAACATGAATAATAACATTAAATGAACTTACGAGAAACTCGAAACAACAGTTTCGGACGAGATTCGCAAGAATCGAACTCAAGTGCGGAAAAGTCGCTAAAAAGCTCGGAACTCAACAAAACGATACCGAAACGAACTCGGATGACAAAAAGTGCAGAATTAATCATTCTTGAAATGACGAAACAGTCATGGGTGAGTCGTCAAAACGGACTCCGGCCAAAAAAGAAATTTACCGAAAATCGAAAATTGCGGATATTACATTCTACCCTCCTTAAAAGAAGTTTCGTCCCGAAACTTAAAACAAGTAGGGAGAAGCAATATCCCGCCAGGAAAACTCAACGAGATACGCAAGGAAACGCGTAACTTACGCCCATCGGCGAAACGTTACAAGCAACGCAAAGGAATATACGGCGTGAAAACACGCTCCACGACGACCAACACAACGCCGCCGTTAGGGATATAATAAAACCAACAAGTGACAAGCGTCATCAAATGGATAATACAATCAAGTCAATTATCCGAACAATCACAAAACTCAACGAACGAAAATCAATACGATTGACCAACCCAACGGTACATCAATCAAAACGCGAGCCAATCGCTGAACAAATACGGAATTCCACCGCCCAAGGGTTGGAAGATCGAAAACGAGAGTAATTTTCCGAACTTGGAAAGGTCACAACGATATATAGATCAATTTGGGACAATATCAGAACTCGCGCGAATGACAAAGGTGAGAAACAACACCAGGTCAGAAGCATCAACGAATACAGTCGAGTCGATACGGTTGGACGAAACAGAAAAGAAAGAAAGAAAAATGTGGGTATTACATCATATCACCTTTAAAAGAGGTTTCGTCCCGAAACCTAAACAACGAGAACGAAGTGTTGGAATAGCAACCTTCCCGACTATACCCTCTTGGTCCACATCCGATCTTCATGGCCATTAGTATCGTGGTCACGACTGTGTCCTCTGCCCAACGGCATACTAAGCGGATCCCCACTCAATACGATTGCACAACTTCGCAAAATATTATACTAAAGTACCAACTCAGCACGACATATCACACAAGGTAACCAATAACAACTCGAAAAGAAAATCCACGAGGTATCCTTTTAAAGGAAATCTTTTGAAAATCCTTGGATTTGTATGCTATTTAAAATAAACTTTAAAAGTACTTTTGGTACCTCGGGTTGTTTCATCAAAACTTGTAAACAATATACTTTAACCGTCTCATTTGAAATCATCTGAAGTCATCATGCCTCTACGTATCATCATCACCGTTAACAACTAACAGGTTAACCATGCAAGATCATCAAATCATTCTTACATACTCTAACATTTCCAAATCCGAGTTTGAACTTTACATCGAGTGAGATTTTTCATATTTCACTATATATTTTAGAAAATAAAAATCGCATTGGTTTTTTAAATAAAATATTTTTATGGTGTGAAAGATTTTTGAAAATCATTCACTCGAATTATTTGAAAATGCAACAATACGTTAAAATCATTTTCGAAAATTCTCCCAACACTTCACAAACATCAACGACGGTAATATTTTACAAAATGTTCAAGGTACTTTAAAACAACTCTTTCAAATACCGTCGAGGTTTTATTTGAGAATCCTAGGCCGGCTCGCAAATTTCAAACAATTTCCAAAGTTCATATGAAGCCGTCGGCTAATCGCACTTGCACAAACTTATGAAAGTTTTAGAAAAGCGTGTTCGAACACACTCGCAGCAGACATAATTTATCAATTTGCCGAACCCAATCAATTATCACTTAGCGCAACGAAAAAAAATCATAACGCACATTCATACAAAACAGTTGTCATTACTTGACAACACACATAGAATACAGTCCCGGGTGATTGACTGCTAAGGTTAGGCCTAACGGCTAAAAGAAATGTAGTTCCCTAGCCTCTGTCCAGACTGACTAACGCGCGCTACAACACATATTTAGCTTGCGCTATCCATGCTGCATTAGCGCGCGCTAGCCTTACACTTAGCGTGCGCTAACGGTTCTATTTTAGCAACATGATTGCGAACATATATACGACATTACTGGAATCGAAGGTCACAAATAAACAACAACAATATTCGAATCTCAAAGCCATCGATTCACATAATTACAACACATCATGAGCAACCATCAAAAGGTAATTGTCATTCAAAACCGAAAAGTTAAAAGCAAGGGTCACGTCTTGAGTATATTTTGTAGAACTCATTTGAGTTCAAAACTCGTGTTTTGAAAACTTATAGTACACAGTGGATAAGAATTATCAATAATTCAGGTTTTCAGAACTTACAGTCTTGAGGTCAACATACGAAAATCAACTTTTTCCTCCCTTGGAGGACATTTTAAAAAAATTTACGTGACTCCCCAATGGATTCGAAAACTTAAAATTCCAAGGTTTATACTCTTGCAAGAAAAACGGTTTATACAAAGATACATTCAGCAATATCATTCTACATTTTAGCGCAAGCCGGGAATCAACAAATATATGTCACTTACTCACGATGCACCTTCAAATACTAACTACATAACACAGAATCACACAGGCTCGTATAGCTCGTGGTACAACCTGTAATAGGGAGACTTACATCCACAGATCGCACGAAGATGATGGCTGTACCCTGATACTAATCACGGCCGACAATCCAAACGACGCGTCGCGACACGACATCAGTCAGACTCAATCTGACAAGACAAGACCCAACAATACACGACCGGACCCGACAGCCTAGGTTTCCGCAACCTAACCTCTGATACCATAAATGTAACACCCCCAGATCAAACCGGGAATATTACACGCCGCAGACCCTCTCCGTGAGGATCCACCAGGCTAGACATCAACACAACACATTACATTACATACTGACGAATCAAAATAACGAATCAATAGACCGATTTGGTCTTCCGTCACTGACTTACAAATCAAAATACATAAACTCATCCAGACTCATACACATGCAAGGGTAAAATACTTGCAACGACGAACAATAAGACAGCGGAAAAGACAATACAATGGACTCCGACTAACTGAAGTCAAAATTGGCCTTCGTGTGATTAGTATCTTTCGTCTTTCATCATCCCTCGCACCGATCCTATGTCTTGCTCCCGAAAACCTGTATGTACCTGGACACAATACAGATATCCACCCCCCGATTACTCGGGGGTTAGCAAAACTCCACTGTTTCGCTAGTGCAAGTATAAAGTGCAAATACGAGCCATACACAACACATTCCGAGAATACAACGAAATACTTCCCGAGATATATGTAGTTAAAAATAGTTCAAGTCTTGAAAGTAGAAACGAAGCAAGTAAGCATTTTGAAAACATTTCCAAATCTCGGGAGTTTTGAAAACATTAGAAATTGAAAAGTTCTTAATCCCTCGAAAGTCATTTAGGGTCACAGCCCCAAAGTTCATTTTCCAAAATGCAAATCCGTTAACAAAACACGGGGTCCACGACCCAACTATTCCGGTCACAAAACACAGGGTCCACGACCCGATCATCCACTTCAAATCACTTACAAGGACACATTACACATAACACATTATTCCTATGCCATTCTAGCCAAGCACCAAGACTCGATATATAATGTCTCTCGACCCCGAGCACAAAGCATTGTGATACTCCGGACAATATCACAATTAACGAAAACATCAACGTCATCCTCAAGATGAAAACCACAACTGGTAACCCGCGGCCGTACCCCTTAGTATCGACCCCCAGACATCCCGTCGGACACTCCGGTGGAAACCACTCGCGGCCGTACCCTTAGTATCGACCCCGGACATCCCGTCGGACACTCCGGGTGGAAGTTCATCCACACACGCACCCAAGTCCACTTCCGTGGCCGTACCCCTTAGTATCGACCCCCAGACATCCCGTCGGACACTCCGGGTGGAAGGAACAACACACACACACGTTCCAAAATCACAGTTGCAAACCACAAGCCTCGAAGGTCAATCACAGTATATATAGTCGAGGTACCTTACTAGAATGGCCAGTTCATCCAACATATACTCACGACCAAGTAACGATACGACTCATGTTAGAACTCCAACGATGCAGCTAGTACCAATAACATAGCAACGAGGAAAAATACCTTTCCAACCACGTCGAACGACATAATGTCACAGAATCATCAATAGGCATATGTTACACACATACCTCAAGGAAGGTTAAACTATAAATCTACAATGTCATAATCACACAAAACGATACCCTACACATACTTAGACAAGCACATTAACAAGGAAATCATACGAGTCATCTTTTAAGGAAGTATTGGAAAGTATATCGATTCTTTTGAAAGTTAATTATAGACATCCGTAAATCACGTATCGTAAATTACCAACTAATATATATCCACAAAACACGTAATGTATGGGCAAGATACTTGCCTCGAATAACCACAACGCAGAGAATCGGCCGAAGTAGGTTGGCACGAACCGACTACGAACTCACCGACTCCACCGAACGACAATCCGCAACAATAAACTACGAACGAAAACGATAACAACGAAAATAAATTCCAAGTTACGACCCAAAGCCGCTGAATTCAAAGAACGAATGACGAAAGTTCAAGTGTTTCCCCCAAAACGGCCAAGAACACGATTCGTTCCGACAAAACACGAAAATGGAATTCTAAGTCGAAATATGGATATACAATCCATGGAATATGTTTAACAACATAATTTAACCACAATCGATCCATCGAAAACGGATGAAAAAAACGAGATCGAGGACAAATCTCCCAAATAGTCAATTCGAAGGAAATCAAGAAATATACTTCGATTCGACGAAAAACAATGGATTAAATGATTTTAAACACAAGAATACTACCAATATTAATCATACCCATCATGAATTAATCAATAATACGGAACGAATCGGACAAAAACGCAAAAACCCCCCAAATTCACGAAATTAGGGTTCTAAGGAAGATTACCTTGATTCGCTGGATCAAAGGACGATAACGGATGATTGGTTGATGTTATAACCTCAAGAACTTCGAGGATTTGTTGTCAAACAATATGGCTCCATGATGAGCATACCCTCAGCCGCATAAGAGAAGGAGAAGGAGGAGAAAAATGGCCAAAAACCCGTGTGCAGGACCATAAATAGCCGTGCTGCATGTAGGTGGGCAGTGTGTGTGCACAGGGCCAAAAATGGCTCCCAGTGGTCGGCAGTGTGCCGCGGCCCGGCCGACGTGTGCCGCGGCACCCGGTACAGTCGGTTTGGCCGAAAAATGCCACAGAGTGTGCCGCGGCCCAGCCGGCATGCGCCGCGGCCAACGGTACGGCCTGCTCGGCCAGAAGCTGCCGAGCACTACCGGCCGTAGCTCGGCCAGTGCCGGCCTGGGCCCAGATTGCCCGGCCATGACTCGGCCGGGGCCAACTCCGACGGCCCGAACGACCCCGAAACCCGAACTTGAATACGAATCGATGATACGGTTACGACGTACTCGCAAAGACGAATCCAAGAGCTAAGAGAACACACAATTCCGACCACTCGAAGGCTCGGAATTCGATAATGGAAGTAATTACCCAAAACTTTGGGAAATTACGAAAATGGCCCAAAACGTCCTAAAATCACGATACGCGATCGAAACACCAAACCAAAGCTCGCAACATGAATAATAACATTAAATGAACTTACGAGAAACTCGAAACAACAGTTTCGGACAAGATTCGCAAGAATCGAACTCAAGTGCGGAAAAGTCGCTAAAAAGCTCGGAACTCAACAAAACGATACCGAAACGAACTCGGATGACAAAAAATGCAGAATTAATCATTATCGAAATGACGAAACGGTCATGGGCGAGTCGTCAAAACGGACTCCGGCCGAAAAAGAAATTTACCGAAAATCGAAAATTGCGGATATTACAGAGACAAAGTAGAGAGGAGGGGGGGCCTTATAGGGAATCTTCCAAGAAACGGGTCGAGTTAATTCGGCTCGTGTATTAGATGTTCGTCAAATGAATCCCTCGTGAATCGGATGTCCGTCAAACGAATCCGTTTTATTTCCAATGTGTTTATACTAATTAATTAATTAGTTATATCAAACACAAATATACATTTCTCTAAGAAATATAATTTATGAATTAAAGTAATCACCCAGTAACCTACTTACAATTCATAAGACCTCTATTTGATTTATCCGATAAATCACTAATATCTAATATTATAAGAGAGATTATTAATTCATATTTATCCGTCAATGATCCTGTTGCGCGACTCCGTAGGTTCGTCTCAGTCGGTATTGGGAGGAATCAATGAGTGCGGGCAGCACTTAGCCAGCCTAGCGGGCCGCACTGTAAACCCTGACTGAGAACGAATGAACGAATCATTCCAGAACCATTATGTCATGAATACCATATACGTATAGACCCTTCATCAGATGTCCCGGTCAAATCTTGGGTCACGGTAAAGTCAAACCCTACTGTTGACTAGACTCTATACATGTGTTAATGCAAATCAAGACCGACTGATTAATAGTGTATCTAATACGACTATATCAGAATGCTTTGGCCAAAGACTTATGATCTTATTCGCCATTAACCGTATAGGACATTCGCCTGCTCACTAACAAGAGATAGAATCCTTTCTTGGCGTACAGTAAAGACTGCTACCTGCCCATATAGTCCGCACTTCGAGGTCGACTCAGCAAGTAAGCAAATGAGTCTAACTACTCTAATGACAAACTAAACGTCACAGGCACATCTTCTACTGAACCCTCAAGTCAAAGGTCCACGTATACTATCACAACCTTTCGATTCGTCATCGACTCTCCGAGAGTGAATACCGTGTGACTGAATCGAGTATGAGTCGTGTTCGAGTATATTGGTCCCACCAATATACTTATAACTATGCGATCAAGACGTGCACACGTCCTAGCATCAGTTATACAAGTCTTATTAAAACTTAATGTCCTGTTAAGTTTTATCGACTTGCGAACTAGTTAAGCATTCGAGCTCTAAACACTTCTAGTGCCTATCTCCTTATCTCCATAAGGAGTAGAATGTTCACTCTCAAATGCAAGGACTATTATTCTATATACCAAATCACAATGCCAGTGATATACAATAATATAGAAATAATAATTGCCTTATTAAATATAATATTCATAATTACAATACAATTGCTCTCACTCTCTCATCCTCTGAGTGGCATTCGAGGGCATATATTCCTAACATCAGATTGGTGACGAATGACATTGTTGAAGAATTTCATCCCATTCCTCTTGCGGTACACATCTTATCACTATCATGTCGGCACATCTCTTAAAAAGTAGGGGATCATCCCACATATAGAACTTGATATCATGTAGGAATTTCTTCTTTTGATAATGAGATAAATCCGGGGGTAGAACACCTGCGACCAAAAAATTAATAATGTCAGCAAACCACGGAAATTTAGCTTCTACCATAAAAAGTCGCTTGTCCGAAAATTCTTCTTTAATCCCTTCGATCTCGGGCTCCTCCTCCTTTTTGTACTCGAGGCGAGATAAGTGGTCAGCTACCACATTTTTACAACCTTTTCTGTCTCGAACTTCCACGTCAAACTCTTATAAAAGAAGAATCCATCGAATTAGGCGAGGTTTAGAATCTTTCTTTTCGAACAAGTATTTGATAGGTGCGTGGTCCGTGTGTACTATCGTCTTTGTCCCAATTAAGTATATTCGGAACTTATCAAAAGCAAATACCACGGCAAGCATTTCTTTCTCCGTTGTTGTGTAATTTTGTTGGGCTCCGTCCAATGTTTTACTTGCATAATAAATAACCCGAAAGAGTTTCTCACGACGTTGTCCCAACACAGCTCGGACCGCATAATCACTTGCATCACACATGATCTCAAAAGGTTGAGACCAATCCGGTACCACGAGGATAGGAGCACTCACTAATGCCTTCTTTAAAGTCTCAAATGCCTGCAAACATTCGTTAGAAAGAATGAAAGTGGTATCTTTTTCCAACAATTTACTCAAAGGTTTAGTGGTTTTTGAAAAGTCTTTTATGAGTCTCCTATAAAAACCCGCGTGCCCAAGAAAACTCTTAATTGCTTTTTCAATCTTCGGTGGGGGAAGTTTCTCAATGGCGACAATTTTCGCCCTATCAACCTCCAAACCGGCGGCGGACACTATATGGCCTAGGACAATTCCTTCTTGCACCATAAAGTGGCATTTCTCCCAATTCAGCACGAGATTAGTGTCTTCACATCGCTGCAAAACTAAAGTGAGATTATGCAAGCAATGATCAAATGAATTTCCAAACACCGAAAAATCATCCATGAAAACTTCCATTATATTTTCGATCAAACCATGAAAGATAGCCATCATCCAATGTTGAAACGTGGCTGGGGCATTACATAAATCAAACGGCATTCTACGATAAGCATAAATTCCATAAAGACATGTAAAAGCCGTTTTTTTATCTTCCGGTGTTATGTAGATTTGATTATACCCTGAATATCCATCAAGAAAACAGAAAAATTCATGGCCCGCCAATGTATCAAGCATTTGATCAATGAAGGGAAGGGGAAAATGGTCTTTGCGAGTAGCCGCATTTAAAGCCCTATAGTCTATACACACTCGTCATCCCGTAACTACTCTCATAGCAATTAATTCATCTTTCTCATCTTTGGTTACGGTCATCCCTCCCTTTTTTGATACAACTTGCGTAGGACTCACCCACTCACTATCGGAAATTGGATATATTATTCCGGCATCTAATAGTTTTAGCACTTCCTTTTTCACCACTTCTTTCATTATGGGATTCTTTCATTATGGGATTAAGTCTTCGTTGATTTTGCACTTTAGGTTTAAAATTTTCTTCAAGCAAAATCCTATGCATGCATATGGCAGGGCTAATCCCTTTCAAATCTGAGATAGACCATCCTATAGCCGACTTATGTGCTCTCCATACACGAAGCAATTTATCTAGTTGAGTGGATGAAAGTGAAGAGGATACAATTACCGGATTGGTATTGTTATCATCTAGAAATGCATACTTGAGGTGTTCCGGGAGGGCTTTAAGGTCCAAGATTGGTTGAGATAAATCCGATTGAGATGAAACGGACCCAAAATTTTGCACCATGTCATTGGACACGTTCGAGTCGTCCGTCAGCTTGAATGCTCCTCCTTGTCAAAATCATCAGATTTATTGATTTGCGTTTTTTCCTGTAGAGAATTTAATTCATAAACATAATCAAACAAGTCAGAGTCGTCAAACTCCAAAGTTGAATCACTAGAAAAACATGAGTTCGTAAGAGCAAACTCTAACGAATCTGAAGACAATGAGTGTAAGATTTTTTTTCTTTCCATATGAGCTTATATGGCCAATAACATTGCAATATTCCGTATCATCGTGAAATTTCATAGCTTTAAATATAGAAAATAGAACATGCTCATCGTTAACACGTAGTGTTAATTCTCCCCTTTCAACATCAATAAGAGCCTTTCCCGTTGCTAAAAATGGACGTCCAAGGATAAGTGGTAGATCTTCGTCTTCTTCCATATCAAGGACAACAAAATCCGCTGGAAATATAAATTTGTCGACTTTTACAAGCGAATCTTCAACAATCCCCTTGGGATGTGTTATGGATCGATCCGCCAATTGTAGCATAACCGTTGTGGCTTTCATTTCTCCGACACCTAATTTCCTGAAAATAGATAAAGGCATAAGGTTAATCGAAGCACCTAAATCACACAAAGCTTTATCGAATGAGACGTTTCCAATGGTGCATGGAACGGTAAAGCTCCGGGATCCTTAAGCTTTTGAGGTAATTTGCGTTGGATAATAGCGCTACATTCTTCGGTTAGTTTAACCGTCTCATGATCTTCCATCTTTCTTTTTCTTGACATCAGATCTTTCAAGAATTTTGCATAGTTAGGCATTTGTTCCAAAGCATCGGCAAAAAGAATATTGATATTAATTTTCTTAAAGATGTCTAGAAACTTTGAGAATTGTGCATCTAACTTTTTCTTTTTGAAATGTTGAGGAAAAAGGGAGAGAAATGTTAGGAGTAGAGTTAGAAGATATTTTTGGCTTCTCAGCCCCCTTAGATGTATCATACTTCCCTTCTTCCTCTATAATTTCGATTTGATCCTCCTTGACTCCCTCTTTTTGTTGGACCCTTGGCATCTTTGGCCCTTCATAATTCATTCCACTTCTTAAGGTGATCGCTTGACAAGACTCTTTTGGATTCACTTCGGTATTGCTCGGAAATTGTCCCCGATGATGTTGATTCCCGACAACTTTAGCTAATTGTCCAATTTGAGTTTCGAGATTTTTCATTTGAGCTCCCATGGTGGTATCTAATTGAGTGACATGGCCTTCGATTTTGTCTAATTTCTCCTCATCTCGACTAAATCGGCTTTTTGTCTCCATAATGAAGGTAGCTAGAATATTCTCGAGATTTGACGTCGGCTTTGCTTCTTCAATTATCTCACCATTCGACACTTTGAATCCGTCCGGTGGTTGCAAGGCATTCTTTGGATTAGCATAGCTAAAATTTTCATGATTTCGATTGGAGGGATGGTAGAAGCCCGGTGGTGGATTATTCCGGAAATTGTTGTAACTCCGATTATTAATGTAATGTGCCTCCTCCAATGGATCGGACGGTAGTAAACTTGAACTTCCTTGAGAAGCTCCATTCGAATCACTTCCTTTTGTTAGAGCCCCCAATTGAGTAGTTAACATCGTCATTTACGCGGTTAGTGCCTTTATAGGATCCGAATCGGATATATCAGCCACCCTTCTAATATTTGCTCTTTCCATCGGCCATTGATAGCTATTCATAGCCATTTCTTTGATCAATCCATAAGCTTCTCCAGCGCTCCTTGCTAGCAATGCCCCTCCCGCGGAAGCATCAATAAAATTTCTTGTTTCTCCCATAAGACCATTGTAAAAGAAACACATTTGTTGATCTTCGGGGAAACCACAAGGGCATCACCTTAGTAGATCTTTGAAACGTTCCCAAGTTTCCTATAACGGTTCGGAGTCCAATTGATGAAATTCAGTAATCTCACTTTTTAGCTTCATTGTCTTGTTTGGTGGGAAAAATTTGAACAAAAATTTTTCGCTCAATTCTTCCCATGTCTTTATACTTCCGGGAGATAAAGTTCCAAGCCAATTTCTTGCTTTCTCTCTTAAAGAGAATGGAAACAATCGTAAGCGTATTGCATCATCTGAGACTCCATTCATTTTGATAGTATCACATATTTGCATGAAATGAGTGAGATGGGCATGTGGATCTTCGACAGCAAATCCTCCAAATTGATTTTGTTGAACCATTGAAATTAAGGCGGGATTCAACTCAAATTTTAGAGCGTTGATTGGAACATGAGTGATTCCTCCAAAGTTTCGGTCTAGTTTTGGTCAGAATCCATCCTGAATTGATTGCACCCTAGTTGTTGGATTTTCATTCCTTACGCCCTCGTTGTCTTGGATTATTGCATTCTCATTCGTGTTGTCCCTTCCCACGATATCTCCCGCTCTCTCCATGTCTTCAAAAAGATCCCTTCTTAGTTTTCTTGAGTTAGCACTTGTTCTTCGGGCAAATGCTTCTACTTCCGGGATGAAAGTTTCTAAAGGCACTCGAGATGAACGAGTGTTCATGCACTCCCTGAGTAGAAATTGTATAACATGAGTTAAGTAACAAATAATAAAATGTCTAAAGTAAGACTAGAAACACTTATCGTAATATCAACACTAATAAAATTAATTTAGTCCCCGGCAATGGCGCCAAAAACTTGTTCGCTATATTTTTAAACAATCCGCAAGTGTACGGAGAATATGTAGAAAGCGGCGAGCAAGGTCGTATTCCACAGAGACTAAATATTCTTATTGTATTGAGTACTAGATTGTAATGTTTCCGGTTTTATCTAGACGATCGAAAGGTAAAATGGATGGTTAATGAAATAAAATAAAATGATCACAATAAATTAAAACAATTGAAAATATCTGAATTAAAGCGAATTGCAAGAGTTTAGAAAGGTAGATTCCAAGGCTAGGTTTCCGTTGATTACTAAATTTAGTCGGGATTGGTTCTAAAAAGTTCTAAGTGCGTCTCCAAAACGATGATCACAACAATATTCTAAAGTCTCTCTCGAGATGCATTAAAACGTAGATTAAACAACCTATAACAACGTCTCCGTCTATTATAAATTATCTAACTACAAAATGTTCATAAGATTAAACATCATCATAGTTCATCACCGATTTCTCAATCTCGTAATTTACTACGTCAAATACTCGAAACCTATTAATGCCCTCTTCTCTCGAATTATGAGCAATTAAGTTAAACATGTAAAAACATTAATCAAGTGTCTAAACATGAATCAAAACCAAGTATTTGATAAAGAAATCACACTAGATATATATAATTATCAATCCCTCAAAACCTTAGCAAATCAACGTACTCCCATGCCCGGAATCTAACGAGTTTAGCCGGACATGGTAATGAAAGAAAGATTAATAATCATCATGTTCATCATGTTCATGCTAAATAAAACAACAAAATAAATAAAATATAGGAATAAGATAAAACTCAGATGGTGTCTTGATTGATCCCGGTTGAAGCCTTCAAATGTTCTTGAAGTGTTCTTCAAGAATTCTTCAAATCTCCTTCTTTTTGGATGAAAAACTCTTAATCTTGTGTTTGTTTTCTCTCTCCAATCTCTCCAAAACTCTCTCAAAATCGGAATATCACTAAGTCTTGCCCAAGATCCTTTTTTTATAAGGCCGAAAATACCACTTTTCATGCTCAAATCTTGGAAAAATGTCAAACGGTGATATTTCCACCGAAAAGTGACACGGCCCGTGTCATAGTGCTCTAGAAAAGGCAATGGTCGCTGCACTGGGAACTCGACCGTGTCAATATGGCACGGCCGAGCAAGTGACACGACCGTGTCGATTGACACGGCCCGTGTCATACTCCTCCAAAAAGGGCACAATTGCCTGGATGTGAAACCCGACCTTGTCAATATGGCACGGCCGGGCTAATGACACGGCCCGTTTCAAATGACACGGCCGAACTCGTGTAGGTCCGTTTTGACACCGTTTTGACTCTTTTTTAAGCTCAATCTCTCGTTTCTGCATTGCTTGATATGTATTGGGGTTTGAGACTTCGTTCTTGCTTGATTTATGTCCATAAAATACCTATAAAATCAATAAAACGTACCCAAGCGTGATCGAGTCCAATAAACACAATATGAGCATAAACGACATAGTTCCACACATTTTAGGATCTTAAAACCCGGAAAATCGGTGCAAAAAATATGTGTAAAAATAAGTGTTATCATGCACAAGAAGAACCAAGATACTGAGATATCACCATTTCCTGAATGGAAATCTCATATGTGCACTATTGCTGTATTCTTAGCCCAGTACGAACCTTTTTCTACCATAGAAGCTTTCAATAATTCTCATTGGATAACATCTATGGAAGAAGAGATTAACGGTTTCGAAAGAAACAATGTATGGTATCTTGTACCCAGACCTACGCATCAATCAGTTATTGGAACCAAATGGGTATTTAGAAACAAGAAGGATCGAAATGGACTAATTATAAGGAATAAATCAAGGCTAGTCGCACAAGGCTATAAACAGGAAGAAGGCATAGACTACGATGAAACGTTTGCCCCTGTAGACAGACTAGAGGCCATTAGGATATTTTTAGCCTTTGCCGCCTATAAGAGCTTCATTGTATACCAAATGGACGTCAAATGTGCATTCCTAAATGGAGACCTTTCCGAAGAAGTTTATGTTGAACAACCACCAGGGTTTTCCAACACAGACGGCATAGATCTAGTATACAAGCTAAGGAAAGCACTGTATGGACTTAAGCAAGCCCCTAGAGCATGGTATGAGACCCTGTCCCAGTATCTAACCGATAATGGATTTGAGAAAGGTGCTGTGGACAAGACTTTGTTCAAAATACAGGAAGGCATGACCTTCTAATGGTTCAAATCTATGTAGATGACATAATATTTGGTTCAACTAACCTTGCTTTATGTCAAAGGTTCTCTCATCTCATGAAAAGTAAATTTGAAATGAGTATGATGGGAGAACTTAGTTATTTCCTAGGTTTACAGGTAAAGCAGTTGCCTACAAGGATTTTCATCAACCAGGAAAAATATAGCAAGGAGCTTCTCAACAAATTTGGAATGAACACTTCCAAATCATCGTCAACCCCCATGAGCACTTCTGTGCAAATTAGTGCTGATGAAGCCGGAAAGCCGGTTGACCAATCGCTCTACAGGAAGCTTATCGGCTCTCTCCTGTACCTAGCGGCTAGCAGGCCCGATATCCAGTTAGCTGTAGGAGTGTGTGCGAGATATCAAGTAGCACCCAAAGAATCACACTTCAATACAGCTAAACGAATCCTGAAGTATATTAAAGGAACAGTCGCTGTAGGACTGTGGTATCTTAAAGAAGGCGGATTCGATTTAGTTGGCTACAGCGACTCGGATCTCGGAGGCTGCAATCTAGATAGGAAGAGTACAAGTGGAACTTGTCACTTTCTTGGACCTAGACTTGTTTCTTGGTTCAGTAAGATGCAATTGGCAAACTCACTTTCCGCGGCTGAATCAGAATACTATGCTGCTGGTAGTTGCTGTATGCAGATCCTTTGGATGCAGCAACAGTTGTCAGATTATGGAATTGAAGCCAAGGAAACGCCAATCATGTGCGATAGCACGAGTGCAATTGCAATAACGCACAACCCTGTATTGCACTCGCGCACTAAGCATATCAACATGAAGCATCATTTCATAAGGAATCATGTCGAGAACAAGGATGTTCGGCTGGAAAAAGTTCATACAGATATTCAGTTGGCCGACATTTTCACCAAGCCTCTCGACACAGCAAGATTCAACATGCTTCGACAAGAATTGGGATTGCTACAGCCTGACTCCCTGTAAGTATTTACTTTTTTTACTCAACAATTGAGGGGGAATGCTGTAAGACCCAAGAATACAATATCCACCATTAATTATCTGTACACTCAGAGCCTTCAATACAGCAGTGTAGGGAACAAAGCGATATGAATCATCCTACAACTGACGTGTGCAATAATTAAGGGGGAATACAGTATGACCCATGAATACAGCATTAATCCAAAAGTTGCTATATGGAATTGAAACATATATGTATCTTTTAAGGGGGAACGCTGTATCGTCACGGATACAACACATACTATGGGAAATCGATTCATTATATATTATAATATTCATTTTAAAAACAATTTTTTGTCCATGTGCCCTGTTTTTATGTCAAACGTCTTTTACATTAAATGCCTTACACGACATCTGGACAATTGAATCTCAAAAGCCGCGATGTTTTCAAATTGTTTAATATTTAATACCGCTGTTTCAGGCATTAAGGGTAATATCAAATGTCAAAAGTGGGACCCACTCCTATTTTAAAAATTAATGGATAAGTGTACCAGATACACACAGTCCATCGTGACCGTTCATTTCAAACACCGGTTCCCTTCCCTTAAATCTAACCATTCTTTCTCTGAAAACCCTTTTGTACAACTGGAGTGAGTCGTGTAACGAAGAGAAATTCGTTTTGGAAGTGACGGACACTCAAGAAATTGTTGTCCTGATCCAATGGGACAACTTATTCGTTAAGGATCTAATTGAGAGTCATCTACTTGATAAGGCTGAAGCTAGAAGGAAAGGAAAAGCTTCGTCAATGGAAACTCCCGATAGTCCAAAATCAGATCCTGATTCCGACGACGATGACGACGCACTCCAAGCTAGTTTGCGGATGAGTCGAGAGGAAGCCCAAGCAAAGAAAGATGAAAGGACATCTACCCATCAGTCGCCCCCTTCGCCACAGCAAGCCAATGTTCCCGACAATGAGGATTCAGTCCCTCATGTCGAGGAGGAAGAACATGTTTCGCAACAGGCACCCGAGCCTGCCGTCCCCACCGAAGAAGAAGAATCACGCGCCATCCAGCAAGAGGAATCAGTCCCTCTGCCGGAACAAGCGGATGCTGAGAGACACCAGGAGGAATTGTTCCCTCCTGTATCCATGTCTACAGAAACCACTTCGAAACAGGAGGATGCCGCACCCCCTGCCGCCGAACCTGAAACAGTTACTCCCGCCCCATCAACCGCCTTGGAATTCGACGACGGTACTATACTTGAGGATGTCCAACTCACTTCACGCCCTGATGTGAATTTGAGAAGGTTAAATGGAGTCGATGACTTTGCCCATCCAGACTCTCCCCGCATCGAAACAAGAAAAGAGCGATTACGTGCTCTTGGCCTCGAAACTGTCTTTATTCGGGACGCGGTCAATGCTCTACACTCTGTAAAAAAGGCTCTTGAGTGGCTTCACACACCTTCTGTTAAAGAAATGACCAGACTAAAACATGAAGTCTCTCGAGTAGTCGAATCCTTCACGTTCTTGCCACATGTCTTCAAGCAAGCTATGAGCCAACTGCAAGAGAAGCAAGAACAGATCCTGAGAGAAGAGCAATCGAAACTCCGCGTGTCTGAGGCCAAGACCGCATCTGCTCTGATCGAATCCGGTTCCCAACTGCGAGCCCATAACAAGAATATAAAAGATATGTCGCAAGTGCTCTCCTCCCTTGTTGAGAGAATTTCTAACATTTAGACGAAACAGGATGCCGCTTTGGAAATCCTGGAACGTCTTGATGAAAAGTGTCATACCTTGATGATGCCAAAAAGGGGGAAGAAGCAAGGGAAGCCGCTAGGAGGACGAGGTTGGAGCAAGAGAAAGAATTGTTAGCTCCATTTGAAGACTCCATCACTGCAGACATAGCCCGTATCTCAACACCGAACGTGAGGACACAGGGAGAAAGACCAGAATTCCAGGATCCTAAGTATCCTTGGAAAAGCCTAGTCTGAAAGCCGCACTCTATGAACCTCTCGGCAGACCGTCAACCTACCGCTGCAGAGATCAAAGACTGGAGGAGAAATGAACTATTAAGATACTTCGTTGTACTTATCATAGATTCCCCTTTATTCAATAGATGCAGAACGGTGCAGGAAGCCGCAGAGGAATTCAAGACGAAGCTAGAAGATGGATCGCTCCCGCTACAGCTGCAGATGAAATCAAAGCACAAGAAAGGTGACTTGGTGACCCATCCAGAAGACTGGATCATAGTCTTTGATAAATCTTATGAAGGACGTGCAATTTATCAGAATCGAGACAAGGACGCTCATCAGAACTGGTGGTGAAACACCAAGAATGACCCTTCCAAGAGACCATGGAGGCATTCAGACTATAGGAGTTAATTTCCTTGTTTTATAGTTTTTGTAATCTTATCTTCCAAACAGCAAAATTTTGTACTCCTCATTTCAAATATCAATAAAATTTTTGCCTGTCGTGAAAGATTACAACTCGTAATCTACTGTGTTCTTATATGTTTACAGTCACTTTATTTATTCTTACTGTATTCATATTATGAAACATATCTCATACACAAGCTGTAAGAACTTGTCTGCGAACAGTTCATAGTTTAGGTTGTATGCATCTAAAAAACAATGTAAGATTGTGCCTGCGCGCCAATCATAAGTTTTCAATGTAACTTTCTTTTGATAATAGCTACTTGCCTGCGAGCAGTTCTTAGTGTTAAGCCAAATGCTGAAGGCCAGAACATTTGAAAGAAGACCAAGAAGTCTGCCCTACTTCAAACCGCTAAGTGTCAAAGTTTTGGCATCATCAAGGATGTTTGGATAACATCATAAGGTTTTATAAGGAAGACTCGGAAGGACTTGGCAAATTATCAAAAAGGGGGAAATTATTGGGATAACAAAAACCATGTATCGATGCTGTTTGAATAAACAAACCCTGTATCGATCGTATTGTCAGAATGTTTTGACAATATGCCAAATCCTGAATACCGCCTTTAGCTATATCGAAAAGCTGATCAAGTATCAACCTGTATCAAAGACTTCTCGCAGTCCCAACCATATAGTATATTGGTCATACAGCAAAGAGTCCCACAAAGCTGAAGTATGGAAGCTGTCTCGAAATATCAATACAGTAATCCTTCCATACAGCTCTCAACAGGACAAGAAGGAATCTTCAGTATTCGCTAGAAGTCAAGTCCCGTTGATAAAGAAGTATTTAAATACTAAAAGATAAAGTATTTAAATACTGTAAGTCAGAAGATCTTCAAATCCCGCAATATTCGGATCTCAGTCAAATATCAGTTGTCGCAGAATATTGATCAACGGATATATTTCAAACGGATATATTTCAGAGGCTATATATATCTCCAGAGTTTGAAGATCAAGAACCACTGCATAACTACTGAAGAACTACTGAAAATCTACAGAATATTCACGACTTACAAACGAACAGAGCTTACAAGAAATATTAAGAGCAAAACATATCTCCCTAAGCTTTCTGCTATTCAGATAAAAGAGATATACAGTGCTCAAACCTTGAACAACACATTATCAGCTTAAAGCCCAAAAAGTCATAGCTGTTGTTCAAACCCTGTTCTATCTTTGAATAAACTCATATCAGCCCTGTGTGGACTGAGGAATCCTTTCTACTCCCAAACTGTGTGTGACGGACTTGCATTGAACAAGACGAAGCTTCAGAACAGTGTGTGAAGAAGACAGTCAAGTGTTAGCTCAAACCAATCTGTGTGAACGGTTGAAAGCTAAGATCTTTATATCAATCTGTGTGAACGATATATTGATTAAGTGTTGTTATAATTACGTAGTTGTGTACGCAGTAATTATAATAAACTTTTTACTCGTGTGTTGAGGACCACTGGACGTAGAGGGGTTTACCTCGAACCACTTTAAATATTGTGTTATTTACCTTCTGCCTTTATTGTTTTATTAACTGTGATTATTTAAGTATACACTGCACACCGAGTTGTTGTATCCTAAGCAACTTACTGTATTTAAGACTTCCGCTACGCACTCAGATTTAAAAAAAAAAACGTACAACTTGTTTAAAACACTTTCCAAGTTGTATCCAGTATACTTAGTGGCCAATAGTATGGACGCGATCCTCGACGGTATACATTGTGCTAAGGGAGGCGATATCATGCCTAGGTCCATCATGTTAGATGATGAACTTTAGATGGCGAGCGAGTCCTCCATTTTTTAGAGACATTGCTTTGGGCAGTGACCTTTCGTTTGACATGGTGGAAACTGGGGAAAGACCTCCGAAGTTTCCACCTCTTGATTGAAGCATAAAGATCTGGCCGCCAGGGTTGATCGGGAGGATCGACTCGTATGAATCCTCTGGCTCGCCGTTTTTGATTCTGGCGATCGGATTGGGAGATTGGTGATCGTCGTTCTGACGCCGATCGCGGTACTTGATCCTTTCCGTCCGGGGCTCCGGCTAAGTTACTAAACTGTCCAGCTTGCCCTCCTCGAACAATCTCCAGAGTTGTCTGTGGAGGTCGCGGCATTGATCGGTGTTGTGGCCGGGACTCTTGTAGTAAGCACAAAATTTGTTGCGGTCAAGATGACCGTGGTCCCTTACCGCCTTCGGCTTGCTTAGCCGCTCGCGCCCCTGGATGGCATAGAAAATATGGGACGGAAATAGATTGAGGTTGTGGTGGAGATGGGCTTCCACATCCTCGAAGGTCCTAAAATCACCGGGTGGCTTGTCGACCGCCTTGTTGGACTTGGCGATCGCCGTCTCTGCCCCCTTGCCTTGGCGAAGGGCGAGCAACTTCCACCTGGCCAAAAAGTCTGCGGCCTTGGCACGGAAGATTGCGTAGGTCGGGGGGATGTCCTTCGTAAGGTGCCTGAACATGGGCGAAAGACCACTGAATCCCCCTAGGATTGAGTAGAGGGTGATCTCGTCGCTTACGGGCTCGCCGTTGAGGATTATCTCTTCCACCCCGTCGATGTAGTCTTTGTCGGACTCGTCTTCCCCCTGCCTGATTTCATCATGCGGTGGGGACCTTCTGGTCGAGCGACCTTGGCGGTGAAGTACGATGTGAAATCGATCGCCAGTTGTTCAAAGGAACAGATTGATCACGGTGGCAGTGAGATGTACCACATATGGGCCAGTTCGCCCAATGTCAACGGGAACATTCGGCACCTGGTCGCGTCTGATGCCCCGCATCCGGTCATGTAGATCCGGAACTTGCTCAGGTGAGTCTCGGGGTCCGATCTCCCCTCGTACAAAGGTGTTTGAGGAGGAGTGATCCTTGGCTGCACGGGGGCGAGTTCGATCTGGACCATGAGTGTCTCACTTGGCCTGGCGATCTTTCTCTTGGCGCCTGCCCCAGTTTCTAGGAGCGCCTTCATGTCATCGAGTTGGCGTTGCATTGCGGCCATCGCCGTAGCTTGGTCTCTCGTGGTTTGGCTCTCGCAGCGGGAGCCGAGGCGATCGTGTACCGATCTCCTGGCTCCGCGGTAGGCGATGAAATCGTCGCCGCCGATATTGGTTCTTTGGCGAGGGGGAGCCAAGTGGCCGACCTGCCTTTTGGGAGTTGGGTACGCCGAACTCCTGGTGACGGATTCGGGCTCCGTCGTCTCATGGTTGGGGCCGGAATGCCCCGGCCGCCATGGTTGGACGCTTCCTAGGCGGCTGAAAATGGAACCGTCCCGCCTCGCGAGTGCTTCTGCTCGAGAATCGGGGCTTCCTGATGATTGCTCGACAAGTAACCCCTTGAGCTTCCGTTTGCCCGCGCGGCGGATGGCTGATGGGGTAATTGCGGGCGTACCGCATGCTCTCCGTCGCTCCCGTAGGATGGCCATGGCCCCCTCGATCTGTTCCGCGGTTTGGAACTAATCGAGCGAGAGGCTAGGATCGAGAGTTTCGGGCCGCTGCGGCTACACTCCGTCGTAGGTTGGGGCTCGGATTGAGCCGGAATAAGGCGTCCGGCGGATCGGAGAGTGGCTCTCTTCGATGGGGTGGCAGACGTCATTATTCTGAAGGCTTTTCTTTGAAGAACAGTGAGTGTTTCTTCAAGTATATGCTCCGGAGAATAGTGAGTGTTCTTCGAAACGGTCGGAATGAAAATGAAGGTAGATGCCCCTTCCTCTAGCGCCAATTGTTGTTACCCAAAATATCATACGGAAGGGATTGCTGGAAATGGCTATGGGTGAGTAACAAACAAAATGCGAGAGCATGTCCGAGGGAATGTAAATAACACAAGATTTGCCGGGTTTGTTAGGCCCGGGCTTGAATGCTCTCGCGAAATATTATTAATACGAATACTTTGGGAGTACAGATATTAATGTGAGAGTGCAGTTACAATGAGTGTAAAGACCCTAGTTATCTAGCTCTTGAGTGCTGCTCTGTGAGTTCTTGAACTGTAGGGAGTTCTCGTTTCTGTCGAACCGTCTTTTGGTTAAGAGGTTCTGAGAGAGAAATCCTAGATAGAGTCGAGAGAAAAGCCGAGAGAAGAGAGATAGATTTCCATGTGCAGGAAGCCTTCTATTTATAGGAGAGGAGGTAGATGGGATGTCTTGATCCCGAGCGGGCGATCGCCTTTCTTGCATTATAATAAGCGGGCGATCGTCTCAGCACGTGGATCGGTTCCCTTAAAGTCCGCGGCTGCTACTGACATCCAGCTGTGCGAACCAGTGAGAAGACGCCATGTGCCTTACGTCGCTGTCTTGGGAAGTCCACTTTGGACCTTTCGACGGGTCTGTCGGTAGGTGAGGTTTGTCCTTGTCGTTGACAGCTGTTGATGGGATGGAGTCAAAGGCCTTTTCCTACGGCGCCTTTTCCGGATATGCACGAGGGCCTTTACTCCGAGATCTGGTCTTTGTAGATACGACGGATGATGGCCTTATACGTGGCATAGGACGGTCGTCCTTGGTCGGGCACCAGAGTCGATCGCTAGGTGTCAAGAGGCGGTCGCCCCGGACGTCGATCGCTCGGTACCTGAACTCGGTCTGGACTCTTTCGCTTGGCAAGTTGCCTTGGTTCATTTGACGCTGACTCGGTCGCTCGGCCCTTATGACGATCGCCGTCAAGATGTGTTAATCGCGACACAACAGATGTGTTTGGTGATTGGATTCAAAATGTTGAAAATTCTTGTTACGAAAGGGATGTTGTATATGATGGAAATCATTTTTCAAGTAGATTGGTATTTGGAATTATACATGTGGGTATTTTGGATGAAATTTTTGTGGTAAATGTATATTTGGTTATAAGTTTGGAGGAGATAATACCATAGAAAATTATTGACCCATGATGTTTTGTTTGAAACAAATAATAATTGATAAATTCTTGCAGGAAAATGGCCAGAGGTCGAGGACGCGGTAATGCCCAACAAGGACGTGGTACTGCTCAAAGAGGACGAGGGAGACCGACGACTGAAATAGAGCAACCGACAAGAATGCCGGCCCATGGGGCTGTCGAGACACCGAAAACCTACGGAATTGACCTCCCGGAGAGCCGACAAGCGCGGTGGGAGATGTTGGGGCAAAAAAAAATGCTTCCACTAGATGGCCCGACGATGAATGCATGAGAGCCATGGGTATAAAAGATGACGTGATGAAGCTGCTAGAAAGAATAAAGTGTGAGTGGATGATGACACAACATTGGCCCACCTACAGATGCCTCACATTGGAATTCCTAAGCACGTTAACGGTTAAAAGAGATCCGATCACTCATGAGCCAATCACTTTAGAATTCCGCCTGAACAATGAGAACGAGAAGTTATCTCCATGAGAACTAGGGGATATATATGACACACGAAGGTACGGAGAATACCGAATAAATAGGTTCGAGTGTGAAACCTACTGGCGAGCTATGGTGGAGTATCCGGGATGCGAGGCACGTCCTTATATTCCAAAGTCGGCCAAATGATCCTCTATTCGCAATCCAATACTCCGATATCTTCACAAGGTGACTGCGAGCGCTACTTTCGGGCGAAAAGAAACAGGGCCAATCACCCAGCGAGAGTTATACGTTCTAACTCACATGCTCGATGGGACAGATCTAGAAACCGGGGCTATACTAATGGATCACTTTGAGGATGTCGCTACGAAACCGAGAGGGGAGATTTGGATAGGGGGTTTGATTACCCCTATCGCACTTCATTATGATATATCACTAGACAACCGAACTCCCATTCCAGGAAATATGCTTCTATCTCTATCGGTGATGAAATTAATGAACATCCTGGACTACGACTCGCGTACAATATTCCTCCAAAATGATAGTGATCATTTCCTCCTCCCGAATACACCTCTGATGGACGCACACAAATTAGCCCGGATAGCAGCTGGATTGGTCTCCCCTGGTGATTGCCACTTTGCTCGTAATGTTCGACCTCGGCGTATAGAAAATGAGGACAGAGTCGAGAGAATGCAAGAAGAAGACAGAGCGGAGAGAATGGAGGAAGAGGATGCTTATGAGAGAGGGTCGGACAATGAGGAAGAGGAAGAAGAAAGAGAGAGGGATCGGCCCGAGTCATCGAGACAGGCCGAATCAAGACATGCCACATCTCGTTCAACACTTAGAGAGGAATTTGAGGCTTTCCGAGAGGAGACCCGACGGAAACAAGACGAGATCCGATAGAAACAAAACGAGATGCTGACCTTATTACAACAAATGCACGAATGGAATGTCCAACAAGGCCACTTCCCTCCGCCCAATCAGTAGGACCGGTTGTAAGTATTTCTTGACCCAAAATTTTTTATTGTTTAAATACTATACATCCTTTCATGTGTATACTCTTTAATTCAAGTTTGGGGAAAATATTGGGTCAAGAAATACTTATATTGTTCGTTTGTTTATTTTTTTATTGTTGTTTCTCATTGTTTGTTTGTTTCTATTTTTTCGAATTTTGGTGTGAAATTTTGCTTGGATTTTGGTGTGAATTTTTATTTTTGAACTTGGTGTGTTTTGAGTATCATGTACTTGAGTGAAACCCAAAAGAATGAACTCCTGTCTTGGATGCCTCGGGATTTATTTTGTTATTTTGATATGCAAATCGAGGATAATTTGACGAGGAAAAATTGTAGAATAATCGAAAGGGTGTGAAATTGAATAAATAGTTTAATATCTTGGAAATATGAACAAATCTAACTTGTGATCTTTTGAGCCTTCGTGCATCATTAAATACGTAAGTTTTATTGTCGAGTGTATCATTCATTTTTTAAGACTCTAGAACTTGCCTTGGTATCTTATTCAAAACTACAAGTGTGCGTGCAAATTAGTGAAAGTGATTTTAGGCGATTTTTTTAGCTCTTCAAACCTTTTGGCCAACCCGACAATTATTAATTTCCTTGTTTGCCCAATTGAGCTTAAAGCCTATTTCTTGTTAGCCACATTATGAGGTTTTCGTTCCATTATAAACTATTGTCCCTATACTTGAGCTTATTAGAACAAATTGGCAAAAGAATGAAAAGGTGTGTGGAGTCAATTGGGAAGATTGTTGGTTCAATTGCGATGACTTATCAAAATAAATTTGAAAGAAGAATGGTGTGATTATAATGACGATGTTGTCCACCACATGAAAAGGCAAAACACAAAGAGTGTACAAAAAAAAATGGAGCAATGAGGAGGACTAAGGTTGTGATTTTCATTATCATAAAAGGCATTTGTTGCGATTATATTAAAATCAAGGGGTTGAAAGAAGCAAAGTCCAGAAAATGTTTGAGCTTCTAAGTGAGCGAAGTGATTATTGGGATTTAGTTCTAATTTGCTCAAGTCAAGTCACTTTAGTCATACTTATCCTACCCCGACCAAAAAGCCTACATTACAACCAGTAAAGACATTTATGATTCACAAATTTGCATGCAAAAATAGTGGTAGAGATGTAGACGATTGGCAAGCTTATGGGGATTCTTATTTCATTGAATGAGTTTTGAGCATACACATATCCCTTTATACACTTTGAGAGTGAGTGAATACACTTGATCGGTGAGGTTCATATTCTTCAAGTATTGGCTATGATGTTAAGGAAGCATCCCAGAAATTTGAATACTTTATAGAACTCGACTTATTTATTACTTGAGGCGTATTGATGAGTTTTCAAAATGATCCTTTGAGGTGTGTTGAGGGATGAGTTCCCTTAAGAGTGGTTATTTTGAAGTGCATTGCTCGGGACGATCAACGTTTAAGTTTGGGGGATTTTGGTAACACTCATTTTTACACATATTTTTATAAGGTTTTTCCGGATTTTAAGATCCTAAAATGTGTAGAATTGTGTCGTTTGTGCTCATGTTGTGTTTGTTGGACTCGATCACGCTTGGGTACGTTTTATTTGATTTTATTGGTGTTTTAAAGACATTATCAAGCAAGAACGAAGTCTCATCCCAAATACATATCAAGCAATGCGGAAATAAAAGATCGAGCCAAAAAAGAAGGAAAAACGGAGTCAAAACGGATCAACACGGACTCGGCCGTGTCATTTGACACGGGCCGTGTCACTGGCTCGACCGTGCCATATAACACGGTCGGGTTGCTTGTCCAGAACCATTTGCAAATTCCAGAACACTATGACACGGGCCATGTCATTTGACACGGGCCGTGTCACGTTTATGAGTCAAACAACTTTGTTGAAGTTTGTACACGGTTTGAACAAGAATTTTTGATTTTTGGGTTGATAAAAAGGCTCTACAATGTTAGAAAGATATTCTGAGATTGGAGGAGAGAGAAAAACATAATATTTGAGAGAGAACTTACCAAAAGAAGGAGATTTTGAAGGAAGTGCAAGGAAGAACACATCAAGAACACTTGAAGGCTTGAACCAAGTTCACTCAAGACACCATCCGAGTTTTATCTTCTTCCTATCTTTTACTCATTTTTGTTATTTATTTAGCATGAACATGATGAACATGATGATTAGTAATCTTTCTTTCATTACCATGTCCAGCTAAACTTGTTAGATTCCGGGCATGAGAATACGTTGCTTTGCGATGGTTTTGAGGGATTGATGATTATATATATCTAGTGTGTTTTCTTTATCAATTACTTGGTTTTAATTCATGTTAGGACATTTGATCAATGTTTTTACATGTTAAACTTAATTGCTCATAATTCGAGAGAAGAGGACATTAATGGGTTTCGAGTATTTGACATAATTAATTACGAGATTGAGAAATCGATGGTAAACTATGATGATATTTAATCATTTGAGTATTTTGGAGTTAGGTAATTTATAATAAACGGAGACGTTGTTATAGGTTGTTTAATCTACGTTTTATTGCATGTCGAGAGGGACTTTAAGACATAGTTGTGATTATCATTTTAGCAACGCACTTAGAACCCTTCGGCATCAATCCCGACTAAACTTAGTGATCAACGGAAACTTACCTGGAATCTATCTTTCAAAACTCTTACAATTCTCTTTAATTCGGATATTTTATTTTTTTATAAATTAATTGCCATTATTTTATTTAGTTAACCATTTATCCACTCTATCGATCGTCTAGATAAAATTGAGATCACTATAATCTATTAATAAACACAATACGAATAATTACTCTCTGTGGAATACGACCTTGCTCGTTCCTTTCTACATTTACTCCGTACACTTGCGGATGGTTAAGAAAATAGCGAACACAAACACTAGATACTGGTGATCCCATTTTAAATTCGTCGTGATATTTTACTCTTAGTTTTTTTTTTTTGCTTGAGATGATAAACTCTATTTGCTGCGTTTTTATTTTTTATGTTCGTTACATTGGTGTAATTACCAAGTACTTAAAACATTGCTATTTGGCTATGTTTCTTTGTTTTTTTTTCTTAGATTAACATAAGAGTAATAAAAACAAGAAACACACTAATTAAAACAAACTTAACATGAAACGATTTAACTACCACCACAGTACTGCCTATTCAAACAGAATAACCACGATCAACACTAAAACATAAATCAAAACAAAAGCACACAAAACATGAACACATAAACCACCAACAACGACCTCTCGTCTTAGTCAGTAGAGAGAAACCACTGCTGTTCGTCTATCTTCCAGTATTTTCTTCATTTCCACTTGCATGTTCGGCCTCTTCCAATGTAGCGATGTAACCTCTGTGGCTCAGATATGAGACGATGACGCGGCGCCCTCATATCCGCAGTATGAAGGTTCACCAAGTATTGGATATTCTCATCATTCACCCGTACTGGAGTGACAAAGTTCTTCAGGGTAGGGTAGTCTTTACTACGGATTACCACGGCCACAGTGATTAGAACAGGGAATCTTGAATGCTCGAGAAGATATTGATCTTCTGGAGGAGCAAAGAAACTAAAGAACGCTGGATAATTCTGTCTCATTATTGCCTGATATGCTTCCGCTACACTCTCGACTTCCCCTTGCACGCTTGGCTCCAAGAGGATCCGAGAACCAGTAACACACAGTGCATCATAAACAAACCTGAATGGATGCATTCCCGACCAGGCCAACAGCCTCTTCAAATAGTGACAGCATTGCGATAACATGCCATCTCCATCTCCATTCTTAATTATGAAGTCCACAGCCCTTCTTCTAAGCAGGTTACTGGCGCCAAAGATGCTCCTTATCTTCTGTGCAGGCCCCAAATCAAAAGGTAATCCCAAAGCGAAATCTGGGTCAACCCCTACTCTTGCCTTCAGTGCGTTAATTTGACTCGCCATGAACACCCCGTAACTTTCCGGCCCGACATTCTTGAAAATCAACAGCAGGCTTGCACCCCACAGCACTGTAACCTGAGCAGGGTTAAGCTCTCTATCCAAAGCCGTATCAACCATCCTAGCCGCACATTCAGAAGGAACTCTAATATTCACTGGTTCAAGTCCCTGCTCAGCAAGCACAGAAATCAGAGCATCCTTAAGAGACGGTGCAATGATTGTCAATGCGCTGGCGTAAAGACCAAGTAATGTGCCAATAGGAGCTCGAGCAGCATCTCTCAGGCACATGTCAACTGTCTCGGTTGCGTTTTCAGCTGGATCATCAGGGATATACATTGAGGTTCCATTTCTCTTAACAATTCTGGGGGATATGGTCCTGCATACGTGGATCAGATCGAGGCATGTCTCCTCTCAGAATAAGCTCTCGCCTCATGAGTCTCTTTGGCTGTGCACGTAACCCTTCAAAAGTTCCTAGTGAGATTGGAACGTAAGCATCTCCTGCCCGTTTCCGAGTTCCCATGACTACTCACAAAGCAAAATTCAAAAGTTTATGGTTTATAGTCTCTGAAACGGGATCGAGGTTGATGTCTAGTCACAAAGGCATCTGTTCCTTTGTAACTCCTATGTTTCTTTGTTAATTATGAAGCTTCTATATATGTTTTTTTATAAAGACTGAGGCTTGCGCCGGTACGTACGCCTCGAGGCTTATGCCTCAGCCTCATTTTCAGAGGAGGCCTCAAATACACCTCGCTCTTTTTAAAACATTGGTCAAAATACAAAACCTGATTTAATAGTTTCAAATACTATAGTTTAAGATTAAGGAATAATCTAGCAATCTCAATTGAAGAGTCTTAATTTCAAAACATTAGACACTTCGAGAGTGTACTTTCAAAACGTAATTTCACCTCACGAGGAAAGTTTACTTTCAAAATAAAACCTTAAATTCGAATTAAAATGTATGTAATAATATTTCTTAAGATTAATATTATTTGTCATACAAAATAACATATCATTAGTTGATCGAAAAAAATAAAAATGGTTCAAAAAAGGGTTACAATTTTGTTAGAACGACTGAAATTAAAAAGTATACCTTAATCAAAGTAGAATCCGACAGATGGAATAAAAATGAAAAAATAAGAAATTATTAATGCTCGAAAAAAGTAGACAGGCGTTTGTTCGTATAATACCTGGGCCGGCGGGGTAGATGAATGGCTGGAAAACTGGCTGAACATTAACCAGGGTTAACCGCTCTTATTCTCCGCCTCCGTTGTTGCTTCCATAAAGCGCTTGTTGTTTTTATTGTACTATTGTATCGAGGGGATGACTGACTTCTACCATTGGCAATGGGTAAATATTAATTAAATAAATATCATAATTTAAAACAAATATGAGTCTTAAAACAATATGAGTCTTAAAACAAATTTATTATCTTTAGTTATATAATTAAATAAATATCATAATTTAATTTTTACGTAAGCAATGAATCTTAAATCTAATTTCATAAAAATAAGTTCATTTATTTTGCATCAATCAATTTTACTGAAAATTAATGTTTTGTTCCGGGAAATCCTTCCCGTATTGGTGTCTTACCTAATACTAGTTGTAGGGGGATAAGAGTTATGGTAGGTTCTAGACTCTTCCATAAGTAGTTGGATCATGTTAGATGTCTTACCTTAACTAGGAATCCTATGTATGGAAAGACTCTCTTTGTAATCTTTTATATAAAGCGCCTCTATTCATTGTTATCAATCTGATTGATTCTTTACTTTTCTCCTCAAACACGTTATCGGCACGTAGCTCGAACGAAAGAAAAAAATCGGCCAAAAGCCTACCGAGCTCATGCCGCCGTCGACCTCCCGCCGCCGACACCGCCGCCTAGAATCGCTCCGGCCACCACCGGACCAACGGCCGTTTGCCAGCTTGACCACCGCCCTTGGCCGGGCGCCGCCTCTAATCGCGCCACGCCATTGCCGTGCAACCGCCAGCCGCCGCCAGCCCTCCGCCGCCGCGCCCAGCCGCCAGCCCGCCGCCAATGGCCACAACGCCGCCGTCCCAGTACTCGCCGCCGGGCGTCAGCGCCTCCGCATCGGACCACGCCATCGACCGCCTCCGTCGCCGGACCTCGCCACCAGGCCGCCGGACCGCCGCCACTAACCGCCGCCAACCACAGCCGCTGCCTGCCAGCCGCCGCGCCTCCGCCGCCCACCGCCGCCGCGGACGCCGCGCCGACAGCTCGATCCGGCTAGTCCGACCTGGGCCCGACTCTCGGACCAAAACTCGAACATCAACTTATCTTGAGCCGTCAAAATTGCGCCTCCGGTTTCACGTCGTCGCGAGTACCAACCGGTAGATCGAAGCACAACATGATTCAAAGACGTGCCTAATTTTATAATCGAGGTAACTATCTGACTTGTCCCTTTTCAATTCTCTCCTTTTTTGGGAATTTTTCTTTTTGGGACACGGGTTTTGGGTTCTTTATCTCCCACGCTACTTTGCGGTGGATGAGACCGCGAAAGAAGTCGGTATCTCTGCGTGTCGAAGAAAACTGTGTGACGGTCCTGGGGGAGTCACGGAATTGTTGAAAAGTCGATACTTGTGGTTGTTGCATACACCACGTATCTAGGTGCGATCTGATATCGCCGTTTTTTTGTCGACTTTACTAAACAACAATTAAGGGAACTAAATCGAGTAACGGTTATGTTACACGCTTTTAAAAGCATCGATTGTGACCGTTTACATTGTCACTGAAAATCCAACAAGACTAACTTCCTCTTGTTTATATCTTGTAGATGGCACAAAGCTCCAATGTTCATCCGGAGTTCGACATCCTTGACCATCTTTGGTAAGGAGTACCATAGGTGGGTCTCAGACGTTCGCTTGGCGTTCGTCGGTAAGAGATTTACTACCACCATCTTTCCCTCTAACGAGCCTACCGCTCAAGAACCGAGCGAGGAAACCAAGGCTAATGCACTGATGTACTTGCGTAGACATATACATCCGTTGTTAAAAAAGTGTTATATGAACTTACAAACCCCTAAAGAACTATGGGACACACTCGAACAACGATTTAATAATGTGCATGATCAGCGCTTCCCCGAATTGCAACTTCGGGGGAGCAAATCCGATTTTGGATTATGCGAATGTGGAAGCCTATAATCAAGCTATCCTCGATCTTGGCTGATCTTGGTTTTGTGGTGTCAAGAAGTCGATCAAGATTTGATCGAGAAGACTCTTAACACGTTTCCGTGGGAGCAAGTGTAATTGCTCATCACCGCGCTATGAGGAAGGGAGAATTAAGAACTTTAGTGACCTTATCTCCCACCTCGCGAAAAAGAAAGGCACCATGAGATTATTCTCAATAGCAATGCGCGCCCGGTGATACGAAGCCGATTACGGAAGTATATCGGGCTACCGGGAAAGCACCACGACAAAATAGAAAAGGCAACGCTACTCGGTTTTGCAAGCACCACGGATGCATGACTCGAGCAAGCAAGGGAAAAGACGAGGTCGTCGTTCAACGTGTGGAAGAGGCAAGGTGGCTCGGCCACGGACCTAGTGGAACCCAACCACGTGGGCCGCCTCCTGCCGGAATGGAACCACTCCAAAGGAAGGCCGGAATTGCTATACTTGCGGATCGAAGAAGCATACTTACCGCAATTGCAAAGCGCCAAAGAACATCCAAGCTTACTACAAGCACTATAAACAATATTTGACTCAAGAGTCGAATTACATGGAAGTAGATAATGAGAATACGGAGGTGAACCATATTGAGATCAGTGAGATCCCTCCTCTCACCATTGCGGACAAAGACCAACATATGGATGTTGCCGACTTTGACTAGTTTTACGCTTTGGTTATGTTTTGTCTTGTTTCTAGTTTCGAGAACTACTTTGGATTTTCATGAATGTAATAAAGTTGGCTATGATGAATAAAATTCTTTTAATTCTTTGTGATTGTGCAAAGATGAATTTTATTTTTCCTTCAAAGCATGTTTGGTTTATCACAAAATAATTGCTAGCAACGAATTGCTTGGTTAAAAATTTGATACATTGGTAGGATTTCATCAAAACTTTTGATCAAGACTAGGCGCATCCTCCTTGGTATTTGTTTATGCTTTGAGAGTTCAAACGGAATCAGTGGTTTTTAAACAAATTTTAGTCTGAGACATTCCTACTTTCTCTGCAAGTCTACCAAGTTGGAGTTACCGAAAGGATCATTAGTAGAGATATAAATCGTAAACCAAGATGCATTTTAAAGTATCTAAACGCTCCTATGGCCATATTTCCATAGTATTGTATCAAAAATAATGCCTTTGAAAAAGGCTTAAACCTTGCTCTTTCACTCAACAATAGGGCAATACCAAAATAGCAAATTAAAACGAGCACTGAGATCTGAGTTTAATGATCCAGAAAGTGCACGACCTATGGATAGAAAGATACGGAAGTCTAGTTTCCAGAACAACTGACCATTCTTCCATAGCCTTCTTAACGAAGAAGTTATTGCTGTTTTAGTGAACAAAGGTCAAGCTGCGCGGAAATTATTTCCAGCGATTGTGCTAACTTTGATCCTAACCAACTTGGTCGAATTTCCCCAAACTCGATGTAAATGAGTTTTCGCTATGTCTCTAAACATAAGACTAATCGAGTTTCATGTCTTATTGTAGATGTCTCGTGGCGAAATTGAGTGCCTTGCTGATAGTGGAACAACCCACACTATTCTTCGGAATAGGCAATTATTCAAGGATATTGTGCCATACATATCCTGAGTGACAACAATGATTGGTTCCTCCCAAGTAATTCAAGGGAGGGGACCTGCTCATTTCTTGTTACCTAACGGTACGCATATTAATGTCACAAATTCTCTCTATGCCCCAAGAGCAAACCGAACATTGCTAAGTTTTAGGGACATCCGTGCCAACGGTTATCACCTTGATACACATTGTGAGAATGGGACAGAATTTTTGTGTGTTACTCTGGCAGAATGCGGAAGACGCCGCGTTCTCGAGAAACTTATGAGTCTAAGTAGTGGTTTATACCAGACTACAATAAGGGTTATTGATTTCTATGCTGTGAGTCACGAACTGTGTGATTCCGAAGCATACCAACTATGGCATGACCGACTCGGTCACCCTGGACGCGACATGATGATTCGCATTTTGAAAAACTCACATGGTCATTCATTTTTCAAGTCTAGAAAACTATTGGAAGCACCACTCGATATCGGCATTGATGTGAGTGATCTTGATACCGTATCACCGGGACTAAAGATCGCACGCCCTAATAAGGTTGACGGTGCATCTCTCGTAAATCCCGAGGCTTCCGTGGCAATTTCTAATGCCCATAAATCGTTTTGTAAAGCCTGTTCACTAGCAAAGTTGATACCCTCTCCGTCCTTTGCTAAAGACTCAACACAAAATATTCGCTTCTTACAAAGAATTCAAGGGGACATATGTGGACCTATTCAACCAGAGTGCGGACCATTCAGATATTTTATGGTTCTGGTTGATGCATCGACGCGATGGTCATACGTCGCTCTGCTATCCACAATAAACGCTGCATTTGCTAAACTCCTAGCACAAATCATCAAGTTACGGGCTAACCACCCCGACTTCCCAATCTCGTCATTAAGATTGGACAATGATGGAGAGTTTACGTCAAAGTCTTTTGACGACTATTGCATGTCGATTGGGATTGATGTTGAACATCCCGTCCCCCACGTTCATTCGCATAATGGCCTTGCCGAGGCTATGATTAAGCAGTTATAGCTTATCGCCCGAGCATTGGTATTGCGCACCAACTTGCCGATTTCTGCATGGGGTTATGCAATTTTGCATGCGGCTATACTTATTCGCCGACCCACCGCCAATCAACCGTTTAGTGCGTACCAGTTGGTAACTGGATATGAGCCTAATATTTCACACTTACGCATTTTTGGTTGTGCGGTATATGTGCCAATTACGCCTCCACAGCGTACTAAAATGGGTCCGCAAAAACGATTAGGTATATATGTTGGCTATGAATCGCCTAAAATTATCCGCTATTTGGAACCTTTGACAGAGATCTGCTCACCGCAAGATTTGCAGATTGTCACTTTGATGAGACAAACTTCCCGTCGTTAGGGGAGAGAGGAATCGAACGATTCGATTGAACGCCAGAAATTGTCTCGGTGTGCTCCTCCTTGCCTCATCAAGATCCCCGCATGCCTCAATCCGAGCTAGAAGTGCAACGTATTCTCGATCTTGAAAGTTGCGGATTCGATGCCCGGCGGCTTTACCGAGCATCTGCGAAAGTGACAAGATCTACCATTCCCGCTGTGAATGTTCCTGCAAGGTTAGAAGTCCCAGTTATAGGGCAAGGTTCAGCCGCCCAAAGGAATGATGCCCCTGGCGTCAACCTTAGTGGTGGGACGGCTGCTCCGGCTGCTCTTATCCCTGCTCGAAAGAGGGAGAGGCCAGTGGGTAGAAAGGATACCGAACCTCGAAAGAGAAGAGGAACGGAGGCACAAAATCCTCTCATCATCGACACAGTGACTCCGTCACACGAGATTATCTCTGACTACGGATATGTCCTCGAATCAACAATGGAACAATCGACGGACGCGTCGGAAACTTTGTTGATGTCAGAAAATAAAGAAATCTCGATGCAATGTATGAGTGAATACGTCTTATCGATGTGTCGTCCACGCTAGTCGACGATGCTTTTGCCTACTCCGTCGCTCAAGAAATTATTGAAGACGACGACGCTGAGCCGCGCTCGGTTGCTGAGTGTCAACAACGAGCCGATTGGCCGAAATGGAAAGATGCAATGCAGGCTGAACTAGACTCAATGGCTAAACGTGAGGTATTTGGCCGTATCGAGCCAATACCCGTGGGCGTTAAACCAGTTGGACATAAATGGGTCTTTGTTCGTAAACGCAATGATAAGGATGAGGTCATGCGTTACAAAGCGAGACTAGTTGCCCAAGGCTTCTCGCAGCGCCCTGGCATTGACTACGAGGAGACGTATTCTCCCGTTATGGACATCATCACTTTCCGCTACTTAGTCAGTTTGGTAGTGTCCAAAAATCGAACATGCAGCTTATGGATGTGGTTACAGCGTATCTTTATGGGGATCTAGATACGGATATCTATATGAAAGTCCCCGAAGGGATTTCATGGCCCAAATCAAGTAGCTCTAAACCACGGAGCGCGTACGCTGTGAAATTGCGTCGTTCACTGTATGGCTTGAAACAATCCGGAAGGATATGGTACAACCGCCTAAGTGAATACTTGGTTGGGAAGGGATACAAGAACAGTGACATCTGTCCATGCATATTCGTGAAAAGAACAGATGCAGGATTCGTGATTGTAGCCGTCTATGTAGATGACATGAATGTCATCGGTACCATAGATGAGGTCAATGAAACGGCCCGCTACCTTAAATTCGAATTCGAGATGAAAGATCTGGGGAGGACTCGATTCTGCTTGGGCTTAGAGCTAGAACATCGAGATGATGGTATACTCATTCATCAGTCTGCCTATGTCCACAAAATGCTTAGGCGATTTAGCATGGACAAGGCACATCCTCTTGCTACCCCCATGATTGGTCGAAGTCTGGAAATGAACAAGGATCCGTTTCGTCCTAAAAAGGAGGATGAAGGGGTCCTTGGAGCAGAAACACCGTACCTTAGCGCAATCGGTGCGTTGTTGTATCTGGCTCAATGTACTCGTCCAGACATCGCATTCTCTGTGAATCTGTTAGCGAGATTTAGCTCCGCTCCCACGATAAGGCATTGGAATGGAGTAAAACACATCTTTCGATACTTGAAAGGCTCCAGTGACCTTGGATTGTTCTTTCCCTACGCAAAAGAGAGTGATATTCCGAAAGGAATTGTTGAGGTTAAGACGATGCATACCGACCGTCGATCTTCCTCTGATATTGCAGCTAAGCATGGTAGCTTGACTACCAGAAGTGCTAATGCGAGCAAGCTTACCCCTTATGCAGAGAATCCTAACGACACGTTAGTTGGATTTGCTGATGCCGGTTATCTCTCTGACCCGCATAAAGGACGTTCCCAAACTGGTTATGTGTTCACCATTGGGAATACGGCGATATCTTGGCGATCTACCAAGCAGACCCTAGTTGCTACTTCCTCGAATCATGCAGAGATAATTGCATTGCACGAATCCGTAGGGGAGTGCATTTGGCTCCGGTCAGTCATAGACCATATACGAGGAACGTGTGGATTAGATCCCACTACAGCAACTCCTACTTGCATCTTTGAGGACAATGCGGCATGCATTGAGCAGATGAAGTTAGGTTTCATAAAGGGTGACAATACCAAGCATATTGCGCCGAAGTTCTTCTATAATCAGCAGCAGCAGAAATTGCTGAATATCGAAGTGAAACAAGTGAGTTCCGATGAGAATATCGCAGACTTGTTCACTAAGTCTCTGCCGAAATCTACATTTGAGAAACATGTGAGAAGCATCGGAATGTATCGATTATCCGAGCTCAACTAAAGATGGCTCGATGGAATGAGCTGTCATGTATACCTCAGGGGGAGTATACTTCACATGATTCTGACATTTGTAGTTGGTGCGTTGCGCTCTTTTTCCTCACCAAAGTCTTTGTTTTTCCCACGGGGTTTTATTTGACTTGGAAAGGTTTTTTACCGAGGCAACACATTGTGCACCATGTTAGTATTAGCGTTCGACACAGGGGGAGTGTTCCGGGAAATCCTTCCCGTATTGGTGTCTTACCTAATACTAGTTGTAGGGGGATAAGAGTTATGGTAGGTTCTAGACTCTTCCATAAGTAGTTGGATCCTGTTAGATGTCTTACCTTAACTAGGAATCCTATGTATGGAAAGACTCTCTTTGTAATGCCTATATAAAGGCCCCTCTATTCATTGTTATCAATACAATTGATTGGTGTCTTTACTTTTCTCCTCAAACATGTTTATATTTTTAATCTATATTTTTTGTGCAATCGGCCATTAATGTAAATCCATCAAATTTATTATATTCAATACGGATGTATAATTAAAGATCGTGAAATAAGAATTAATTTCACTTTTACAACCTCTTTTACACCAAGCATTACATAGTATTCTACCATATGCATTAAATGTGTAACATTAGTAAATACTTTTAATATTTTGATACTGTATTATCTATAAAGTACAAGGTACAACACTGTTTAATGCAGGGTGTAAATTTTTGGTGTAAATGATGTGTAAGAGTATCATTACTCTTCCTCTTATTACATCTAGATAACTATTAGTTCAACAATTAATTTCACTATCATTTAAAATAGTTTAATTTACATCTAAATCCACAAATTTTTGTTTTGGTGAATTAAAATCTGGAAAAGCCTTCTTTATATTATTGGATCTTAGATTTGACCAAAGGCTTAATTTTTGGAGCAAGACAATTGGCACATTCATTGCACGTGTGGATTCAGATGTAATTATTTTAAAAAACACATTAATTTAAAAGATAATAAAATAGAAAAAATATTCTTTGTTTTATTCCTGTTTTTACATATGGTTAATAGCATGTATGTGATGCGATGTATGTTTAGATGCATGTTAGCCAACATAGACATGCTACAGTACATAGGATAAAACCCCTCGTTAAATTTTTTTAGTGTTGTTCAATTAAAACAGCTATCAAGACTTCGATCATCTTGAGCAGGTCATGTCAAAGCTGGGTACTCGGATTATATTAGTAAGGTAGGATGGATAAAATATATCTCACCATTAAAAATATAACAACTCCCCCTAAGTTAAATATCGATTTTGAAAATATCCAAGATAAAGATACCAATTGATGAAATATTTAATTTTGATTTTTGGGGATCCAACCGATAGTTGGTTTTTCTTTTGAAATATAGACAATATTTGGAATGTTGGTTCCTTTAGGAATCCAAATTTTCTTAATTTTTATCTTCCGACGTGGGCTTTTGCAATTTGAAATATGATATCCAATTTTTAAACATTTCTCGCAACGGGGTATTTTCAAGTTTAAGGATTCGGTTTTATTATGCGGGTTGAATCCTGACCCCTGTTGTTTAACGTATATTTTTGAACAGAAAACATATTTTCAAATTTCTCGTTTCCGAGAGAAAATTTGTTCGTTAAATTTTTAAGTTCGTCTTGAACTTTCAAAAGATCATTCTTTAATTTATTTTCATTATCAAGACAATTTGAATGATCGGTTTCTAAAGATTTCCCTTTTTCAAGAATTTTGGAAATTTCGGTTTCCAATAATTTATTTTTAGCCTGAAGGGATTTTATTTCGGATAAAGTATTTTGAAAATCAGTATGCAATAATTCGAATGCTTCAAATAATTCATCATAAGAATTACTTACTTGGCTTCGACGTCGCTTTCGTCAAATGAACTTCTGGCCATAAGTGCGAGATTATTTTGATTATAATCATCCACATCATCTTCGTCACTCCATGTTGTGATTAATGCTTCCTTCTTGGAAGTTGATGCTCGGCAATTCTTTGCAAAGTGGCCTGATTTGCCACATACGACAGCTGTTGTGGAATTTCTTAGATTCGCCCGATTTGATGTCCTTCCTTTTATGGTTCAATAAGTTTTGAAACTTATTTATATTCTTGGCATAATATGCCGATTCTTCACCATCTTCGTCCACCGGGATTTCTTCGATCTTTGACACCTTAGCTTTCATAGCTATTGATCTTTCCTTCGGCTTCGGCTTTGCATTCCGAGATTTTAGAACAACCTCGTAATTTATTGGTGAACCAACGAGAGCGCTAAAATCAAGATTATTTAAATCTTTCGATTCCATAATTGTCGTCACTGTGTCGTCCCATTCCCGAGGTAGTGATCGTTGGATCTTCTTTGCTTTTTCACTACTCGAAAGGGGTTTTCCAAAACAATCCAATCCATTCGTAATGATCGAAAATCGGTCGAGCATTATTCTAATGGATTCGACATCTTTCATTTGGAATAGCTCGTAGTCGTGGAGAAGCATGTTTATTTTCGGCTCATTGACTTGAGACGTTCCTTCATGTGTTACTTCTAACATCTTCCAAATCTCTTTGGCACTTTCACACGAAGATATCCGGTTGTGTTCTTCCGGATTTAGAGCACAATATAATAATTGCGTTGCTTTGCAATTATAATGGTCATTTTTCCAATCGGAATCATCATACTCTTTGAAACTTTTAAGCGTACTGTTGGTGTTCGTGAGAATTTTCGGATCAAGACATATAACTTTCCACAGCTGGATGCCGTATGTTCGGATGAAGATAGACATGTTTTTCTTCCAAGTCATGAAGTTCGATCCATCAAAGAATGATGGTCGATTTAAAGCAAGACCTTCGATCGGGGCAAGTTGAAATGCCATCGGATCTTTTTATCTTCGGATATTAATCCTATATATATGAATACGCGCTCCGATACCAATTGTAGGTGCAAGATTATCGGTATCTTCGCCGTTTTGAGATAGGCACCGAGTATATATAAGAGTTATGAAACTCTTTGCGCTTTGCGGAAGCGATTTAAAGTGCAGAAATTAAACGACACAAGATTTATAGAGGTTCGGCCAAACGTGACTACGTCCTCTCTCCGTATCTTTTTCTATAGGCTAAAGATCAACCTCTGCACCTTTCTTCTATCGGTCGAGGGATTACCGTTACAATCTCGTCTTCTATAGATCCGAGATAAACCGTTCAGACACTTATCTTTTTGTCGGTCTAAGTTAAACCGTTTTCCTTTTCTATCGGACAAAGAATCAACCTATCTAGATTTCTATGGGTACTAGACAAACCTCACGTGGATATAGATTGTGATTCTAATAATGTCGGATCCTTTATCCTAATAACACTGAATCCAATCTTATCCTTTCTTTTTCCTCTCGTGTATGTTGTCGTGTATAACACTCAAACACTTATCAATATAAGCTCAAATACAACAACAAGAATGTTTACAATGATATCACAAGTATAGATGATTTGCTCATAGTTGTTGTGTGGTTTGATACCAAATGGTTTGGTATTTATAGGCAATTTCCCCCAACTAGCCGTTACTGCCAGACACTATTTAGCGTGCGCTAGCCTCTTACTTTAGCGTGCGTTATTGCCCTGTTACGTACGTTAATATGAATGGTTACGTACGTTAACTGCTCTTTCATTCAGTCCAGTGGCTTCTGATACTTTCAGTTAGCGTGCGCTAATATGCAGTCTCTGGTAGGTTGGAAGAGGACTCGACGGTCGTATATAACTTATGTTACAGATGTATGTGACTAAAGTTACGACCATTTCGTACATGTTGGTTTCGTAAACTTTCATGTGAGTATTATATGCCCGTAAGCATGCATGGATACGATCATATATATAGATTATACGGCAGTATGGCTACTGGCCTTCGAGTTGATGGATGACAACTGTGCAAGGCACAGCCGTATGTAGTGGACATATGAACGTCTCTTGGAGAGTTACTGTCATAACAGTTGGAGATATGATTATATCTCATGGCAGTACTTAAGACGCAGCTCAGTTTTTATACCGATTTCCTTATTTCTTCTTCATTTGTCCGACAGAGAGACTTATTGGAGAGCTTCCTAATCTCCAAACACTTAAGTGTTAGTGGAATTGATTGTCTATAATAAGTGTTGAGCTTGCGAAGAATATTTAAATGGATTCAACTAAGAGTTCTCATTCGAATCTTCAAGTGGTAATTGTTCTTCAACTTTGGTTTCTTTTTCGAAAGGATTATGATGTGTATAGAGTTATAATCATATTGTATATGAGTTTATATATATGATTATGAGATGGTTATTATAATTTCTTGAGGTTCTTAGAATTTTGTTGTGATAGGACGCCGAATGTACGCTCCCTGAAAACCCGGTTTAAAATATGGACCAATAAAAGTCCGACCTAGGTTCTTAGATAAGGGGATGACAACCTCAAGGTCCTTTAGAAGGTCGCCGACCTCGGAGGCCCCACTTAGCTGTAACGTCTGTTAGAAGGGCGCCGACCTCGGAGGTCCCGCTGACCTATGATATCTGATAAAAGGTCGCCGACCTCGGAGGCCCCGTTTAGCTGTGACATCTGTTAGAAGGGCGCCGACCTCGGAGGCCCCGCTGACCTATGACATCTGATAAAAGGTTGCCGACCTCAAAGGTCTCTCGACCTACTGATTTGAATAGGAATGAGCTGACATAAAACCACCGAACTCAGGAAGGTCGAACTCTTGGGAAAGAAGATCCTGACTCACCTGACAGAATCCCTAAGATCCAGGGATTGAGAGCCCATACCTTGCAATCCCGGAAATCCAGGGATGGAAAATCGCAGCCTGAATCCCTGGATATCCGGGATTTTCTCTGGAAATCAGGGAAAATCTTAGACAACAAGGCACCCTCCTCCTATAAAAGGGAGAGAGGAGGTTTCTCAAAAGACAACACACACTCTGAGAATATAGCATATTTTAGAGAGAGAAAGAAAAGAGAATACTTCATATATTTTGGGTTTTCTTAGCTAAACTTCTAAGATTAACCCGGTTCTTGGTGACCGATCAGCTCGGTTACATCAAGTGGCGCCGTCTGTGGGAAGTGTGACATCGAGTCACTTTGAGTTGAGACGTGAGGTTAGTGATGGCGGAAGAAATGAACCAGAAAAGAATAGGGGAGTTAATACCCAGAAATCTAAAAGAGGAACTAGCAGCTGCGGGTGGAGAAGCGACTCTGGAAAAAACACCCGTCACCCCTGTAGAAGAAGCCGCACCAAGCATAATTACACTGACGAAGGAAGCCTTAGCCGACATAATTGCCAGTGCAATCCAGAAGAGCTGGGAGGTCGGAAAACAAAGGGTACCACGAAAAGTAATACCCATCCTTTCGGATGGGCCGGAGGAAATTGATCAGCAGGAAGAACATGGGGAGAGTTATCCAAGAATATGGGAGCGATCCAGACAGGAAAAAACGCAGGATCCCTTGATATCCAGCATGCAGGACGAGCTGGAAGAGTTGCGACAGAGGGTTGCGGGGAAGGACATGGAGAGTCATCCAGGCCATCCCTTCTCAGAAGGCATACTGCAGGCCGAGCTCCCATATGGGTTTAGGGCTGTCACCTTCACCTACGATGGACTCTCAGATCCTACCCGACATTTATACCGATTCGAGAACATGGCGGTACTACATCGATATTCGGATGCCGTGAGTTGCAGAGCATTCTTGGCTACACTGACAGAGTCAGCTCAGGATTGGTTCCACCAGATACCCCCTGGGTCAGTCACCAGCTTCAAAACTTTTAGCTCCGCGTTCTTGACTCACTTTGCCAGCGCCAGGGCGCACCAAAAGACCTTCATGTCCTTGTTCAGTATCAAGCAATATTCTGGAGAAGCGCTGAGAGCTTATGTGACCCGATTCACGAAGGCATGTCTGGAGGTACCCTCGTCGTCAGAAGAAGTAAAAACCAGTGCCTTGACGCAGGGACTGAGGCCGGGGTTGCTACGCACCTCATTAGCTAAAAAACCAGCCAGAACATATGATGAGGTCTTAGCCCGATGCTCGAAATACATTAATGTTGAGGAAACCGAGAAGGATATGGAGGAATTGCAAGAAAAGCCCGAAGATGGGGAAAGGGGGTCCAGCAGATTGATACGACGGGAGGAGTACACCTTTCAAGGAAATTTACCTCGGGAAGAAATGCCGCGGGGAAAAACAGATCGAAAGAAGAACGATATCGTTCTAAGGCGACCAAGATTTGACCAATACAACCCACTAACAATGAGGAGAGCTCAGGTTTTGGAAGCAGTTGAGGGTAAGATGAACAGGGTTATCGAGTGGCCTGCATCTCGTCCTAATAGGCCCACCCAGCCGAAATCAGAGCTTTATTGTCGATTCCACAATGATTACGGGCATAAAACAGACGAATGCAAGCACCTTAAGGATGAGATCGAGAGGCTGGTCCGAGCGGGACATCTGATGGAGTTCACATATCAGCAGATAAATGGAGGTCGGAGGCAACCACCCATGCCCCAATGAGGTGCGGGGGTGAAAAGAGAAGCTCCTCGGGGACCCGCTGCTCCCCCGACTAAAAAAGGAGTGATCCACATGATATCAGGGGGACTAACCGACGGAAGTTCTAATCAGGCTAGAAAAGCCCACGCGCGAAAGGCTAGGTGTCATCAGCTCATGGAGGTCGCCTCTGTAGGCAGTGGGCCTATCATTCAGTTCAGCCCCATGGATTATAACGGGATACATACGCCCCACAATGACGCGCTGGTCATCACCGCGGAGATCTCCAGTTACGATGTGCAAATGGTGTTTATCGATACGGGAAGCTCGGTAGACATCTTATTCTATGACTGTTTCAAACAGATGAACCTGGAAGTGGAATTGAGAAAGGTAGATACCGCACTCTATGGGTTCTGTATGACCGAGGTGCAACCAGTCGGAGAAGTGGTGCTTCCGGTAGCACTAGGTCGGATGCCCCATCGGAAGGTCAAGACACTCAGATTTTTAGTGGTGGACACCAAATCGGCCTATAACGCCATTCTAGGACGACCAGGGCTCAACAAATTCGAAGCAGTGGCCTCTACCGCACACATGAAAGTAAAATTCCCCGTAGGAGGTGAGGTAGGAGAAGTAGCCGGAGATCACTTTGTAGCCCGATCTTGTTATCAGACAACGGTAAAGCAGGGAGTGCAGCGCGGAAAGAGGACACCCGATCTCGGGGGTCCGGATCCGGAGTTTAAGAGGAATAAGCAATCGAAGGCGCCCGAGGAAGCTGAGGAAGAAGGCGTCAAGCCCAACGAGGAGTTACTAGAAATAGAATTGGTTCCAGGAAAGCCGGAAACAAAAACTCGCATGGGAAGTCGGTTGGACGATGGAATAAAGGAAAGCCTCATCAGCCTGCTAAGGAGATTCGTGGACATTTTCGCGTTCGCAGCTGAGGATCTGGTGGGAATCAGCCCAACAGTTGCCGAACACAGGTTGAACATCGACCCTACCATAAGACCAGTAAAGCAGAAGAAGAGGCATTTCGGGCCAGAGATGGATGGGGTCATTGGGGAAGAGGTCGATAAGCTCCTCTGAGCTGGACACATAATGGAGATCCAGTTTCCGGAGTGGCTATCAAATGCTGTGATGGTGGGGAAAGGCCAGGGGAAGTGGAGGATGTGCATGGACTTCCGGGACCTAAATAAAGCATGTCCCAAGGATCACTACCCGTTACCCTGCATAGATCAGCTAGTGGATTTAACCTCGGGGTGCGAGTTACTCAGTATGATGGACGCTTCCCAGGGATATCATCAGATTCCTCTCGCACCCGAGGACAGAAAGAGGGTTAGTTTTGTGGTTTCAAAGGGAACTTTTTGTTATGTACGCATGCCTTTTGGATTAAAAAATGCAGGAGCTACATATCAGAGGATGGTCGACAGAATCTTTAGATCCCAAATCGGCAGAAACATGGAGGTATACGTGGATGACATGCTAGTGAAAAATGTGAAGGCAGGAGAGCATATCAGAGACCTAGAAGAGGCGTTCGAAAACCTGCGCGCATACGGAATGAAGCTCAACTCATCAAAATGTTCTTTTGGAGTCAAATCGGGAAAATTCCTGGGATATGTGGTCACAGAACAAGGAATCGAGGTCAACCTGGAGAAGGTCAAGGCAGTGCTGCAAATGAATCCTCCAAAAAATATCAAGGATATCCAGATACTAACAGGAAGAATAGCAGGGCTGAGCCGTTTCATATCACGCTCGGCCGAGAAGGGATTCCCATTTTTTAAACTCTTAAGAAAAGGGAACAAGTTCGAATGGACCCCAGAAGCGCAAACAGCATTCGGAAAATTGAAAGAGTATTTGGCCGAGCTACCCCTGCTCACCAAACCAATACCAGGAGAGGATCTTGTACTCTACTTATCCGTGGGAGAAGGAGCGGTTAGCTCGGTCTTTCTAAGAGAAGAAATGAATAAGCAAAAGCCCATTTATTATACAAGCCGAATTTTGCAAGGAGCAGAACGGAACTACTCCGAGCTAGAAAAGGGGCGCCAAGCGTTAGTGGTTACAACAAGGGATCGAGGCCCTATTTCCTAGCCCACCGGATAAGACTGCGAACCAACTTGCCCTTAAGAGAGATATTAGGGCGACCTAATGTGTCAGGTCGTCTGGTGAAGTGGGCGGTAGAAATGGGGGAGTACGACATGGAGTATGAGCCGAGAACGGCGATTAAAGCTCAGGCCCTAGCAGACTTTATCCAAGAGGGGGCCATGCCATCGCCACCAGAAGGACAGTGGCTGTTATATGTGGATGGATCGGCAACAACTAGTGGTTCTGGGGCAGGGATAATTCTTACTACCCCGGAAGGTGAGCAATTAGAGTATGCCATATAATTCGATTTCAGGGCATCTAACAACGAGGCTGAATATGAAGCCTTGGTTAAGGGAATGCAGCTGGGAATAGACTTGGGCGCGCGACGACTCATTGCTTACTCTGATTCCCAACTGGTCACACAACAGGTAGAAGGAAATTTTGAGATAAATGAAGATCGGATGAAGAAGTATGTGGAGGAAGTGAAAGAGGCTGCCAAAAAACTAGGGGAATGGAAGTTAATCCATATCCCTAGGGCGGAAAATGCAAAAGATGATTACCTAGCAAAAATTGGAAGCTCCTTAGTGGATTTCCGCTCGCGAATAGTAACGATTTTGGGAGCAGCCCGGAGTAGCATCATGAAACAGGTGATGGAGGTGAACGAGATAGCAGATTGGCGAACTCCTTTGTTGGCATACCTAAGAAGGGCAGAACTACCCAAGGAGAGGCAAGAAAGAATGAAAATTGTGCGAAGAGCAGCGAGGTTATGTTGCATTAACGATGAGCTATACAAGAGGTCCTACCTCGGTCCATACCTACGATGCGTTTCGGAAGAAGAAGGGCGAAGTATTTGGAATAAATCCATGAAGGGTGCTGCGGAGACCATACCAAAGGAAGAGCGCTGATTAGCAAAACGCTAAGGGCTGTTTTTTTTTTGCCGACCATGAGCAAGAGAGCAGTGGAAATGGTTAGGCGATGCCAAAAATGTCAAGTGCACGCACCCTTAATTCACATCCCAGCCGAGGATATGATCACCATGGGAGCACCCTGTCCATTCGCTAAATGGGGAATTGATATCATGGGGCAGTTTACACCTGGCTCGAGAGGAAGAAAGTTCTTAGTAGTAGCCATAGACTACTTCAGCAAGTGGGTAGAGGCCGAGCCCGTGGCCACCATAACCGAGCAAAGAATCATAAGTTTTCTGTTTAACAACATTTGCTGCAGGTATGGAGAGCCCCAGATACTCATCTAAGATAATGGAACCCAATTCAATGGGAAGAGAACCCAGTCCTGGTGCGAGGGTATGCATATCAAGCAAAGGTTCGCTGCGGTTGCTCACCCGCAAGCTAATGGGCAAGTGGAGGTAACTAACAGAACAATCTTGCAGGGGATAAAAACCCGCTTAGACAAAGTTGGAGGAGGATGGGTGGATGAACTTAGCTCGGTACTATGGTCGTACAGGACCACACCTAGATCGTCAACAGGAGAAACACCCTTCAGTATGGTATACGGGTCCGAAGCCGTCATCCCCGCAGAAGTCGGAGAAATGTCCCACCGGGTTCGATGGTTCAACGAGGTGGAGAACGAGGAAATAATGAAGGAGGCGTTAGATACCATAGAAGAAAGAAGGGAAGCGGCGGCAGCATGAACTGAAAGATACAAAAGCTTGACAAGAGCAGCTCATGACAAAAGAGTCAGGAAGAGACAGTTCCAGGTCGGTGATTTGGTGCTTAGGCGAGCTGATGCCCTCAGAAAAACAGGAAAGCTGGAGCCGAACTGGGAAGGCTCTTACAAGGTAATCCGAATTTATGCGGGGGGAGCTTACGAGCTTGAGGATATGGAAGGGCACCTCATCAAAAGACCTTGGAACATATGTCACTTAAAAAAGTATTTTGTGTGAAGAGGTGTGGAAAAAAGCTTATGTTGTTTTAATAAAAGTCTATTACAAAAATATCTCTCTATGAATGTGTTGATCAAGTAAAACTAGAAATGACATCTGATCAGGCGAAACGCCTTCAGATCCGAGTAAGGGTGAACCGCCCTCTGACATCTGATCAGGCCAAACGCCTCCAGATCCGAGTAAGGGTGAACCGCCCTCTGATATCTGATCAGGCCAAACGCCTCCAGATCCGAGTAAGGGTGAACCGCCCTCTGACATCTGATCAGGCGAAACTCCTTCAGATCCGAGTAAGGGTGAACCGCCCTCTGACATCTGATCAGGCGAAATGCCTCCAGATCCGAGTAGGGGTGAACCGCCCTCTGACATCTGATCAGGCGAAACGCCTTCAGATCCGAGTAAGGGTGAACCGCCCTCTGACATCTGATCAGGCGAAACGCCTCCAGATCCGAGTAAAGGTGAACCGCCCTCTGACATCTGATCAGGCGAAACGCCTTCAGATCCGAGTAAGGGTGAACCGCCCTCTGACATCTGATCAGGCGAAAGGCCTCCAGATCCGAGTAAGGGTGAACCGCCCTATGAAGCTATGACTAAGGGAAATACCCAACCTACACTAAAGATCGGTGAAAAAGTTAAGTCAAAGTGGTCGGGTTACATTTAAGATATTTCGAAATTTAATAGTCGGGACTATACTAAGAAAAAAGTCGGGCCATGTCGGAAAGTAATCATATCAAATCAAACAGGCACAAGATACATCAAGGTTACAATCAACATCGAACTATATCAACTTGTCATACAAAGCACATCACTATCATACAAACCCCAAGTATATTCAACTCAAAAAGTTGTCATTCAAAATAGCTGTGCCAGTACAATAAAAAAAAAAGGGAAAAAGAAACAGAAGAAAATATATATATATATATGTCTACACTAAACTACAGGCTCTGAAGACGGAGGAGGCAACGGAGGAGAAGCATCACGGTCGGTCCCAACCACCTCGGGATTAGGAGTGCTGGCCTTAACAGGTGAGCTAGGAGGAGTAGAAGGCAGCTCCAAATCCGAGGCGGATTGCTTTATGGACTCCTCAAGGGCGTCCTTCCACCGCCGCCTCGGAGATTCTTCCACGTCCCGGACCAACCCGAAGGAACGGAGCCCGTCAATGCGGCATCGATCCGGCTCGCCGTAAAACCCAAAGAAGCTAGCTGCTCACAAGCACGAGTTAGAGCAAAATCAAAATATTGTGTCGCGGCAGGGGCTAGCTTAACCAGGAAAGCGGTAGAATTGTGATACCGGGCCAGGAGGGCGGAAAGGTAGGCCTCCAGGAAAGAGTGACCAACGTCACTGGTCAGAAATCGACGTCGGCCATCCGTCGCCCCGCGCTCATAAGACGATCCCTCGGATCTAGCCTCGGCTAGTTGAGCTTCCAGCTGGGTCACCTTTTCCGATTCCGCTCTAGCTTGAGCTTCGAGTTGGGTGACCTTCTCCAACTCAGCCTTAGCCCGGGCCTCAAGTTGAGCTATCCTCTCGGATTCGGCCCTAGCTTCCGACAACTGAGCCTCGAGCTGGCCCACCTTCTCCGTTTCAGCTGTAGACAGGGTCTTCCAAAATTTCAGCTCTTGGTTCAGCTGAACATTGGCCATCTGAGCCCGTTCCAAAACCGCCTCCCGCTCAGAACTTTTCTTAAGGGCAGCATCTAAGCGATACTCCCTCTCCTGAAGCTGAGCCGAGAGATCGGAATTAGCCGACAGGGCGGCCTCCAGGTTGGCTTGCATCTGGGTGAGCTGGGAGGAAGACGTAGCGCCGAGCTTATAATCCTCTGCGAAGGCCACAAAGGTGGTGAAGAACTGCACAAGAAAGCAAGTTATATCAGGTCGGCAGAGAGGTAATAATAAAGGTGAAAATAATCAAAAAGGGGGGAAGGAAAAAGAGGTTAATACCTTCCCAAAATACATCATCATGGCATCAAAGCGGGGGTCCTCTGCGGCATCTCGTAATCCCAGCTTATCCTTAGCCGGGACCATGGAGCTGAAATAGGGAAGAAATCTCTCAAACTCCTTGCAGCGAAGAAGAGTCTCCATAGCCGGACCTGGGGGACCCGCGGTCTTCGGCCGTTTGGAAGCAGGGGAGCTAGGAGAAGAGGCCCTCTGAGTGACCTGAAGCTGCCGAGACGAGCTCGCAGGGCTTCGTCCGGTGGTCAAGGTAGGAGCCAGGTCGGAGGGGAGAGTTACCCCAGACTTGGGGCGAGAAGGGAGCTTCCGTTTAGTTTTGGATGAGCCCTCTGCCCTCTCCTTGGGGGGATTCGTCGACTTAGGGACCTTCTCTTTTATTGGTTCAGCCGGCTTGGAGGCATCCGACTGGCAGGTCCGCATGAACCGATCTACAAAAAACAATACAAACGGTCCGGGAAATAGCTACAAAGCAAAATAACAAAGATCTGGAAAAAATAGATAGAGCCTACCGATGTCAGGGATAGCCGGGTAGGGATTCGAGCTCAGCCCACAATGGAACAGAAGATTATGGAATTGCGTCAGCTGGAAAGCATTATAGCGAATGGCATTCCATTCCCGAACTTTCTCGACCCACGCAGCCCGGATGGAATTGCGCCTAGGAATAGGATCCTGGCTCGGAGTAGCCTGCGTCCATTCCATAGGAAAGCCCCAAGAATCAGATGTAGGGAGCCGAAGGAAAAAGAAGCGGGACCTCCAGTCCTTCACATTGGAAGGGAGGTGGGTGAAGAAATGGGCGTTGTTTCGGGAAGTCAAGTAAAAGGAGCCTTTAAAACTCTTTAGCCCAAAACAAAAATAGAAAAAGCCCAGGTCGGGTTCCTCATGTCTGTAATGACACAGCACGAGAAAACCAACCATGTAGCGAAAAGAGTTAGGAGAAAACTGGTTGATGGGAAGATTGTATTTAACGGAGAGAGAGAAAAGGAAGGGATGGGGTGGAAAGCGAAGACCACTGCTCACCTGATCCACAAACCAGGTAATATGCCCCGGGGGAGGATGATCAGGGGTGTCGCTAGCCTGAGGTGTGACAAATTCCCACCCCGGGGGAAGTCTAAGAAATCTTATAAAACTATCCAACGCGGCTGGGCTAGTCCTTGATAGAGGATGGGGAGGGAGAACTCGAGTCGCTCCTACAACCGTCTGATATGGATCATCTAAGAGGCCGGTCACAGTTACCTCGTCCATAGGAGGAGGGGAAGGAGGATCTAAAATGATTAGGGGGATGCCAGAGGGAGGGATGTCACCTAGCTCGGACCAGTCTACATCACCTAAGGGCTCATCCCTAAGACAGAGGGAGGAACCAGTAGCTCGCCCCGACCTACCCCCTGAATCCCCACCAGAAGAGGAAAGACCTTCTAAAAAAATAGTTCACGGCCGATTCACCGAAAATATTTTGAGAATCCGAAGCAGACGACATAATAAAAGGAAGAAAAGGGAGGAATAAGAAAAGGAAAATATCCGTAAAACAAATCAAAAACTAAAGAGATGTTTAGATGAACATACCCATGGGATTGGGTGGAAGATCGCCGGAGAAAGGTAGAGCAAGCACGTCGCCGGAGACAGATAGCTGTGATCCCTAGTGTCGCCTGAGAATTTTCGCACCAGAGGTTGAGGATATAAAAACGCGGAAATGACAAAGGAAGAAGAAGACCTCCTTTTATAGGAGGGAGGGGCGAAAACCAAGAAGGATAGGGACGATCTGGAGCGTCCGATGCCCTATTCAAAAGAACGGCTGGGATTTGGCACCTTCTTATCCGACCTATAGCAGGTCGACACCTGGCTTTGACCATCGACGCGACGTTTGGGAGGCGGGGAAAGGAAAAGACAGGTTATTATAGCGCACGAAGTCCGAAGAGCCTCGTTATCTGGGAACGGGAGTCCCAAGGGTTATTGCGTCAAGGTCGTCCGATTATAAACAAATCTTACTCTACTCGGTCTTACAGCTCGACTAGAGTAGGGGGGACTGGTTGATAGGACGCCGAATGTATGCTCCCTGAAAACCCGGTTTAAAATATGGACCAATAAAAGTCCGACTTAGGTTCTTAGATAAGGGGATGACAACCTCAAGGTCCTTTAGAAGGTCGCCGACCTCGGAGGCCCCACTTAGCTGTAACGTCTGTTAGAAGGGCGCCGACCTCGGAGGCCCCGCTGACCTATGATATCTGATAAAAGGTAGCTGACCTCGGAGGCCCCGTTTAGCTGTGACATCTGTTAGAAGGGCGCCGACCTCGGAGGCCCCGCTGACCTATGACATCTGATAAAAGGTTGCCGACCTCAAAGATCTCTCGACCTACTGATTTGAATAGGAATGAGCCGACCTAAAACCACCGAACTCAGGAAGGTCGAACTCTTGGGAAAGAAGATCCTGACTCACCTGACAGAATCCCTAAGATCCAGGGATTGAGAGCCCATACCTTGCAATCCCGGAAATCCAGGGATGGAAAATCGCAGGCTGAATCCCTGGATATCCGGGATTTTCTCTGGAAATCAGGGAAAATCTTAGACAACAAGGCACCCTCCTCCTATAAAAGGGAGAGAGGGGGTTTCTCAAAAGACAACACACACTCTGAGAATATAGCATATTTTAGAGAGAGAAAGAAAAGAGAATACTTCATATATTTTGGGTTTTCTTAGCTAAACTTCTAAGATTAACCCGGTTCTTGGTGACCGATCAGCTCGGTTACATCAAGTGGCGCCGTCTGTGGGAAGTGTGACATCGAGTCACTTTGAGTTGAGACGTGAGGTTAGTGATGGCGGAAGAAATGAACCAGAAAAGAATAGGGGAGTTAATACCCAGAAATCTAAAAGAGGAACTAGCAGCTGCGGGTGGAGAAGCGACTCTGGAAAAAACACCCGTCACCCCTGTAGAAGAAGCCGCACCAAGCATAATTACACTGACGAAGGAAGCCTTAGCCGACATAATTGCCAGTGCAATCCAGAAGAGCTGGGAGGTCGAAAAACAAAGGGTACCACGAAAAGTAATACCCATCCTTTCGGATGGGCCGGAGGAAATTGATCAGCAGGAAGAACATGGGGAGAGTTATCCAAGAATATGGGAGCGATCCAGACAGGAAAAAACGCAGGATCCCTTGATATCCAGCATGCAGGACGAGCTGGAAGAGTTGCGACAGAGGGTTGCGGGGAAGGACATGGAGAGTCATCCAGGCCATCCCTTCTCAGAAGGCATACTGCAGGCCGAGCTCCCATATGGGTTTAGGGCTGTCACCTTCACCTACGATGGACTCTCAGATCCTACCCGACATTTATACCGATTCGAGAACATGGCGGTACTACATCGATATTCGGATGCCGTGAGTTGCAGAGCATTCTTGGCTACACTGACAGAGTCAGCTCAGGATTGGTTCCACCATATACCCCCTGGGTCAGTCACCAGCTTCAAAACTTTTAGCTCCGCGTTCTTGACTCACTTTGCCAGCGCCGGGGCGCACCAAAAGACCTTTATGTCCTTGTTCAGTATCAAGCAATATTTTGGAGAAGCGCTGAGAGCTTATGTGACCCGATTCACGAAGGCATGTCTGGAGGTACCCTCGTCGTCAGAAGAAGTAAAAACCAGCGCCTTGACGCAGGGACTGAGGCCGGGGTTGCTACGCACCTCATTAGCTAAAAAACCAGCGGGTTTCTCAAAAGACAACACACACTCTGAGAATATCCGGGATATCTGGGATTTTCTCTGGAAATCAGGGAAAATCTTAGACAACAAGGCACCCTCCTCCTATAAAAGGGAGAGAGGGGGTTTCTCAAAAGACAACACACACTCTGAGAATATAGCATATTTTATAGAGAGAAAGAAAAGAGAATACTTCATATATTTTGGGTTTTCTTAGCTAAACTTCTAAGATTAACCCGGTTCTTGGTGACCGATCAGCTCGGTTACATCATGTTGGTAAATACTTTGATTGTTAGATTAGAAACTTGAAGGATTCGACTATGTGTTGATATAATATGGATGATGATTTTGTCTTTGATTTTGAGTTGAAATCATCGAAAGATATGATATTAAAACATATTATCATGCTTCATAAGGAAGATGATAAACTACTCTGGTGTTCTTGGTGCTCTAGGTGTTCTTGAGGAAACCAATAATTTTTTTTTGAGTGTTAATATTGGATGAATTATATTTTGTTCAAGGTTTTTAGAAAGGTTATTGATTTTGCTGGAAATATTATTCATGGAAGGACATTTTATCTCCGGTATTGAGGCAAGTTAATTCTTGCTTGGTTATGACGATAATAATGCTTATGATTGTTGTACATATTGTTGTATGTTGCTTTCTTGTGCTTATGAATTCTGATTCATATTGAGGTATTTTGACTGATAGTGTTGATTGTTCTTTGTGGGTTACTGATCCCAAGAATGTTGTTTTGATATCGTTGACTGTGCTGATTGTTCGTTATTGGTATATCATTGTTTCACTTTGGTGGATTTGTTTTGATCCCTACTGGATATATTGATTTGTTGAGTTTCATTATCATGTTTGATATCATGACAACTCTGAAGTCATACTTGTGTGTCTGTTCTTTCGAGTTGTGTTTGGTCGTCCATGCATCACGTATGATTGGGTGTGTTCGACGGTTGTGGTTATCGTTTGTTCATACTCTTGTTATATTGCGTATGTTCAACATCTTGAGTTGTGTTATCTTGCATGTATGATCCTGTGATTTTGAGCGAAATATGTGTTTTACATCGTATTTTAGGTAGATGGAAGGCAAGGGTCAGGATGAACACGATGACAGTGAAGAGTCTCAAGGACACTAGTCTGAAGGCCCGAGTAGTCTTGATTTGTGTTGTTGTATTTTCATTCCACTGTATTGAACTCTTTGTATTTATAATTTGTATCAGTTTGGTATATTTCATCTTTATATGAATTATACTTGCATTTGTATGATTCGATTGATTGGTTGATGTAGTTGGTCAAGTACTGTTTAAACTCCTCACTGACTATTTGGTAATATTACGTGGTTTGGTACTATAATTATACTATATATTGATTATTATTAATGTGATTCGCCTGGTAGGTCCCAGTTAAGGGTCAAAACACTTTAATATTAGCCTTTGTGGGAGTTGCATTAAATTCCTAAAACTATGTCATGTTTTAGTTAAAATCTCCCACTCGTTTTATCAAATAGCAAAGCAAGTAAAAGCACATCAAATTCAAAATCTAACAACCACTTTTGGAAGAAGAGAGTATATTGTATGAAATATCACAGGTGGTACAATGCACGGTTGAAATAGTAGTTATCCATAAGAATATATTGTTAAATATTTTTTTATAGAGAACACTTTTAGTTTGGTTGCAATTAAACTATCATTGCTGCAAACCACTATTTTCAACTTATTTTTTATTAATTACTCGGAAAATAGCCACATATAGATGATTGAAACCGCGTTCTTGAGATATAGACCGAAGTGCCAGAGAGATTGTCCTTAACTTTTATTTGTATTCATGGCATAAGAAACCATACGAGAAAATTTCTTCTGTGAAATTTGAATGTTATTTGATGATTAAACGATGTTAGTATCATTCGTGTAATCAAGACTTTATCATCAGCATTAATCCCTGTGAGAATCTTACATCGAGCATGTGCTTGCTAAGCATCACCAATGCTAGTAGCATGTCAGATTTGCTCAACATAGATCACACAACACATACACGCGACACTAGCACAATTTGACGCGCAACACATACTCGTCATACACATATTTTATATATACATATGACAACTTTAGGAGACTTACCACATCACACAACGTGCTAGTACTCTTCATAATCACAAGTCTCGTCCAATTATATAGTCGCATTGAGTGGTTTATGGTCAGGCCCGGCCCTGGCCCATGGTTGTGATGGCTTTGGCCATGGGCAGCAGGGGCTGCAGGGCCCATAAGGGCATTAATTTTTTTCAAGTCTTCCGGTATTATTACTAGGTTCATAATTCATTTTAGCCGATGCATTTTTTTTTTGACCATTTCCTAAGCCTAGTATGCTGCATCGTGCGTACCAAAAGCCACCAGCCCATCAATCCATCACGATTCTGAAATCACCGTTCACGAAATCATCAAATCGGTAATCTCCTGCTTCTAAAAATGCACGAAGGCATCATTTTAGGTCATGTATTTTACGTTTTATTATACGGGGTTTTGGTTTATGTCCCCTGTTGTATCGTTTTTATTTTATTTAATAAAGATCCGGCGTGGGGATGAGCTGGCTAGCTTGACTAGGTTCCAAATCCATTTCAAAAATTACATTTGCGTAATAAAAAGGTATTGCCTTTCGCCATGGGCATCCGAAATCTCAGGACCGGCCCTGTTTATGGTCTTCAAATGCAACTCTTAAAAATTTCTTATCCATTTAAATTATAGCGTGTGAAATTGGAGTCATTATTTTGTTTAATTTTTAAAATGTTTACAAAATCCAAGGCTGAGTAAATTTAGGATAATTTATATTAAGGATCTTGGTGCATGATATTAAGGCTCCATTACAAATATATAAATAATAAATGAGTTAAAAAAAAAAAAGGAAAAGGTGAGTACATGATATAAGTCATCCGATCGATTCATCCCATCTATGTTTTGTGGTGTATTGCTTTGTTGCATCACATAATCGGGCTCATAATATTTTCGCTTTTTCAAATTGAATTTTAACCATATTAACTCGTAAAAAAAATCATAAATATATGAAATTTTACTGCTATATTTGTATTAATGTTTTTAACATTTTTTAATATTTTTTTCTCATTATATTTTGAGAGAAAAAACATGGTTAAACTTTTTTTGATCGACGTGATTAAACTTCAATCAGTGATGGATCTATGTACATCCTGCACTGGGCTCCAGCCCGGTGCAACCCCATAATAAATCCTTATATATAGCTCAAAATGAGCTCAAATTAATTATGAGCCCACCACAAAAAATAGAAATTATCATCAAATTCAATAAGTATTCTCAAATTTATCTAATTTTAAGTGGGCTTATTATTATAAAATGAAAATTTCATTCTATTTTTGTTACATTGTTATATAATTGGCTGTTTATAATAATTTATTCTAGGATTTCGTATAATTATTTTAATTTATATTGTCAAGTTGGTACGAATTATTAATATTTTTATAGACTTAAATTAGTCTTAATATGAGATTAAATTGTTATTTGTAGATGAGTTTTTCATAATTTTTTTTTATATTTTGTTTTATTGGATTAATTATGATGAGTTTAGAATAACATTTTTAAGTTAGATTTTTCTTTTCTTTTATAATTTCTTGGAATTTTATAATTTTTGTTATTTTGTTTAAAAATATTGTGTGAAATTTAATATGTCAAATATTTAATTCTAAACCCACCCAGGATCCGCCCCTGACTTCAATCTAAAAAAAATTTAAGATAACAAAGAATACAAAACGGGGGAAATATTAAATTAATTACTATATATCACTCGTAATGCAAAACAAAGGGAAAAGGACAGCGCATGAATCTTGCGCGGCACGTGTATTAGCGAACTTTAGAAGTGCAGCGAGTTTTCCGCATCATATATTTTAGTTTTGGAAACAAGTTTTTGGGATCAGATGGAAATTCTGAATCCTAATGTCTATAAAATCCAGATTGTTTCCTGATAATAATCAATATTTCTCTCATTATTTAACCCTACGCAAATTAAAGAGGAGAAGAGAAAAGAAGAGAAGGGCCCTTTATCATATATTTTTACATATTCATTAATTTCTGGAAGAAGAAAAACAAAACATGATGAAGTATGATTACCAATGGGAACAAAGCTTGTCGATCAAGTTAGTGAAAACAAGATTCGGCAGTCGTGGCGACGACATGCGCCCGACTATGTTGCCTCAGCTTGACATCAACTTCCATTTCATCTGCAAATTCAACTTGTCGGAATGGGTAGTTCAACACGATGATGATGATCATCATCATCATAATGACTTGATCAAGTTGGTGAGACAGTCGAGATTTCAACCCTCGATCAAGAACGTGGTCCGACGAACCCTCATGGAGTTCTTATTCTACAACCAAACACGCGAAGCCATTGGCCGAGTGCTCGGACGGATACTGCTGCCTGATTCTATGGCGGATCATGATGAGAAGCTTCGAGATTTGATCGACTACGCAATTGGCAAAGCTTTGGATATTATTAAGTCGAAGCCCACCGAGCACAACATGCTGGATCTTTACTTCAGCGTCTCCATGCAACAAAACCGTGTGCTTACAGATGCCGATTACTCCTAATAATTTAGATTTAGATCCACAGTAAATTTTAGTGTATTCAGATTCTGTGCTTTTTCATTGAAGTCGTATATGTAATCTTTTTGCTGTTCAATTTATTTAGCTATGCAGCAGCTGGTTGCTTTAATAATTGATGAATAATAGTTGCAATTTCTATCTGTTATGTTTATTGAAGATGTTGAGTCGCTCTAAAAAGTGTCTATATTATTGAAATCTCCCAAAGAACAAGTAACGCAAAACAATCACCACCACATGATTATCAAGTCAGTTCAAGTCTTCATCATATAGTCGATCGTAAAACATACAGAACACCATAGGAGAACATCTTATAACAAAGGGGTATATACAACATTGAAAAAGTGAGGAATGTCGGGCAAACGGTAGACAAATCCTTCCAGTTTTATATATCAGCCAAGTTCTCTTCAGCTACAAAACCAATGCTGAAGCTAAAAGTAATGCATGTCAATCGCTTGCCATTCGCATCCACCATCGTCATTTCCAGCGTGTACGAGCCCTGAACATGCAAGATGTCAATTTGGTGTGCCAAGAAGGAAAAGAACTATGTTTACTCATAGGTAATAGGTATTCCACAAATTGGCTAATCTATGGAACACTGTGCCATTTATATATATATATATATATATAATATACAACCAAATGTCTAACTGAAGTCGAGAGGCACATGAAAATTGTTAAAAAAAAAAAATCATGGTAAATGACTCACCCATGGTGTGTACCCAGGTAATTCTTGTGCGTGAGTGACATTAAAATCACCAACAGAAACAGGGCACAAAGTCTCTTGACAAAGATCATGATCTTCACTGTGGATGTGGAATCCAAAGTACGAAACATCAATTTTCAGTTTCCCACCAGATATTGCTTCATCTGGTATCAAAATACAAGGGGATAAGTCTCATAAAACCAGTCATTTTCACAACCAAGCTTGATAATGATAAGTGCGTGGGGCTCCTATCAAGATGTACCATCAATATAAGACAAATATATTAAATGAAGCACAAATTCCCAAAATGGGAACAAAATCCAATGCCACCAGACATCGACAAGCTTCCTCCATTGCGAAATATATATACCTACTGGCTACTACTACACAGGTATCGTATAAACTTCATTCCCCAAAAATGTAAAGTCAATAATTCTGCAAAGTAGCTTCAATTATTAGAATTCAATAAAACTACAATTTTATCTTGAAATTTTCATCATGCAAATTATGGAAGAGTAATGGTGAGATCAAAGCACCATTCATTGCATCTCAAAGTCGGAAATACAATGTACCTACATATATCCTTGACAGTGAAAAACTTGCTAAAAAAGGAAAGTAAAGAAGAAAAATTATGCAGAAACATGGGAGATGAATGGTCAAGAAATCTACCGGTTCTTCGAGTACGACAGATTTTAGTAGATGCTCACAACATTGAATATCACTAAATAGATATAGAACCATTATTAGCCGTCATCTGCACCTGAATGCATCCAAAAAACTAGCTCTTTCTACTAAAATTTGGGCACCCTTAACTCAGCCCAACAAATCTGTGAGAAAAAGGGGCAAAGAAAAAAGAATCCACCTACATCATCCCAAAAAGTCTCAGTATTTACAGTATTGCCCATCCAAGTTTCCACCTGTTTTTGTGTGAATCACCAATGATTAAGTATTAAGTCTATGCATAAGAGAGTAAGAGACGATAAGGGGGAAAAATAAATATTGCTGCCTCAGGTAGAAATATCCATCAGTCAACAGGATCACATTTCGGAGGCAATGGTTGAGTCATAGTAATGCTATCTACCGTGCCTAGGAAACAATATGAATCATAGGATATACACCAGCCTAAAATAGTACACGTGGGTATAGCAATTACTTGTGGATGCCGTGATTTGAAACGTGGTATTTTTGCCTTTGGAAATTGGATATGGATCTATATCCAGTCCACTGACCTTGACAGCATAGTCAGCCTTCTTATCTGCAATAATTTGAGAAAAGAAAAAAGACTCAGCAAAATCACAACACAAAAACTAATGAGCACAACTGAATAATATGCTTTCACAAAAAGATTTCGTCAAATGATACAACTTCGTCCAAAAACTTGCTTCGATTTTGAAACTAAAAAACATGGTTAAGCATCAAGGAAAACAAAGCAACGGACAGTCGGACAGAAACAGCTGAACTTTGTACTAAGCATTTACCAAGTACAAACATGAAGCATCGATACGTGACGAAACGGCAATCATATTAACCTTCAACCAAATGAAATTGTTCTCATTTTAATTTAAGAACGAGCGTTTTCCTTCTTACCTTTTTTATATGGTCATAGAATTAACTAATACTCTTAACACCAGTTACATATATAGTTCAAATGGGCTCAACGAATAAGTAATCTTCAGAAAAATAAAAATAAAAACTTCTTTCTTCAGCAAATATTCATATAACAATTTACTAAATCTACCACCGTTAAAACGTTTTTGGATTCAGAAAGTTGACTATCATTCTAGCGCATCCAAACATGAAAGAACTGAATCAATACACATGGGATGCAATGAGGATCTTACAAACAGTCACAGTACCGATCAACTACTCCAATCCACAGGAAAATCCAAAAAAAAAAAAGGCAAAATAATAGCACAAAGATACGCCAACCGAGAACGAAAAGGAAATTGGAATCAGGAAATCTAAAATACTCAAAAGAACGGAGAAATTTAAAATCCACATAGAAAATTAACATACTGCAATAGTGAACGTCGGTGGGCTTGGCAGAAACCAAAGGTACTAGCAGACACAAGGCGAAGAGGAGACCACCGAAAACCTTCATCTGCGCCATTTTTACAGCTCAGATATACCGAAGTTCTATGTAAAAATCGAAGTTTATGATGTAAATTATATATATGCGAGCGATCGATGAAGCAAACAATCAAGTGGACTACAGAGCAGACAACTGATGGATTTAGATTTGTAAATAATGAAAACAACCAAGTCACTTGGAGAAGATTCTTTTCCTGAGCTAACCGACTCGGGTTCTAAATGAATCCGGATCCAATAAGCAATTAGGATCCGTTATCAGCAGCACCCAGATCCATGATCTTGGCACAAGTAGCTCAAACGGTCAAACCATATTATGGGTGTTCGTTAAGCTTTGTATGGGTTAGGTTATGTAATAAATGATTGAATATTGATATATTTAATATTGTTTTAAGAGAAAGTAAAAAGACCGTAAATAGAGTCAATCAATTGTATTCATAACATTGATAGAGGGGTCTTTATATAGGCATTACAATGAAAGTCCTTCCATACATAGGATTCCTAGATAAGGTAAGACATCTAATAGGACCCTACTAACTCTAGAAGGATCTAGAACCTTCCATCTATGTATTTACAATCAGTATTAGGTAAGACACATTACGGGAATAATAATTCCCGGAACACTCCCCCTGTGTCGAGCACTAATACAACAATGGTGCATAAGATGTTGCCTTCGTAAAAACCTATTCCAAGCCAAAACAAAACCCCATGGGAAAAATAAAGGCTTGATGAGGAAAAGATTGCAACGCACCAACATAACATGTCATGTATACTCCCCCTGATGTATACATAATGACTCACTCATAGGAGTCAGATGCCAAGTTGCCCTCACAACTATACCAAGGAAAAACCCAGTGGGAAAAATACCTCTTGGTCTAAGTTGAACAGAAGTACAACGCATCATTGTATGGATGTTCTCATAAGTCGCCTCATTAAAAACCTTACCAAGTGAAAATCCAGTGGGAAAAACAAACCTTGGTTTAAGGACAAAAAGAGCGCGACACATCCAAAGTGCAGAGTCGCTAAAGACTTATCAATTTTTCTAAAGTCTTGACCTCCATGCACCAAATCAGTCATAACTTTTTCGATTCAATAGGCATCAACGAAACTGTAAGAACTTATGAAAACTAGACACCCATAGCTTTTCATTCACATACAGTATGTAACCTAGATCGACCTGAGCAGATCACAAAGCTCTATCGAAGTTGACTCAGCAAATTACCGGACATATCTTGTCCTACTTTGCAACAATAGTCATATGTCACTCAACATGATGGATGTGATCAAATGGTTGATTTCCTTGGAAAGTAGACACAAACCTTTCCAATGGCACCAATTTCACCATTTTCCATCAAGTGAGCTGCCCTGTAGGTCATATGGGAGATAGACCAACACATTCTGGGCAAATTCGGGTATCAGTTTTCAAGTGTCCTTTTTATCGAGATAGAGCGAGCTTCAAGCTTCTTGTCAATCACAGACATTGCGTGAGCGCATCCTAGGCCATCATCACAGTGGCTTTACCGGATTATTACGAATGAGTACATCGAGTCAAACATGAGTACATAATACCGTACTTTTCTCTTAAGACTGCATCATCACTTAAGTGAGCCAAGTCTTATGATGACTTCGACTAATCATTGGGAATCATATAGGCATTACTTTATCGTCTCTTAGGGAAACTGTCCCTTAGATTGCCTTAAACCGATTGATGAATACGCATCATCAAGTGTCCCCAAGAACCTTTCATTCTTAACTTTGGATTTAGCGGAATCTCTTAGTCTCACAAGAGTACATCACTATAAACCCTTAGTTTTACACGCAAAAGCTTCATATCTCTTCCAAATCAAGTATATACTTAGTATGCGTTCCCCATAATCACTTGTCGACGCGCTCCGTGGTCGGAGGCACTTGATTTGAGTCTGATCCACCACGAGATCCTTTCTATCACTTAACTTAGTTCCCCACTAAGATAAGATTTAACCACATGTTGCACGTCAGTTTTTGGGAAACTATCTAACTGAAAAGATAGTGGATGCTATAACATCCATTACGATAGCACAACTAAGTTTCGTGTCATCGTAGTCGATTCCAGTGCGTTCATGAGAAACCTCGCGCCATGAGGTGAGTTTAACTCCTTCTCTCACTCGCTTTGACAAAGTATACGGATAGATCTTATCTTTGGAGTGTCGGTACCACTTCAACAAAGGGCTATCACTTTGTTTATACTAGAGTCGCATATGTTTCCATTTTAGGCCAAGGCTACAACGTTGTAGATTTTCAACGAAGTATGGTTCAATTAAACTCACATTCCACGTCCTCATGTACCGGCTTTATTCAAAGAGTACTCTTTATGGATTGGCATTCATCGAGGCGTCCCCCAATGATGACTATAATCCAGAATCACATGAGACGGATGAGTTCATTTGATCATATGATCAAGTTTCATGTACCAAACTCGCATAAATTATTAGCGAGAGTATTTATCGAACCAAGTGGCATCCCAATACTCGATGAGATCCACGGCCTAGTAGCACCATCTACCACAATTTGTGGTGTTACCATATCACCATTTATAGGTGACGAACGTCCATAACCGGACACAATCCTTGCAGACATGTTTGCAGCATGTATTTAATCTCATCACTTTAGGGAACTTGGTGAGGCACAGTAGGGACAAACTACGACAATTCCAAGTCGTTCTACTCAAACATGATCGTTCGCATCTCCCCCTAACGACGGGAAGACTGGCTCATCAAAGTGACTTACGAGATCGTCTGCCAAGGTATATTTTAAGCGGACTATGAGTGAAAGCGCATGTCATATTCATCATTTATAACCCGTCATAATGCGTTGTGGTGACGCACTTTGGCACATGAACATGTGGACGATAAAGGTTTTTCATTGTTAACAAAATTCAGTTAACAAAATGCACATTGTTACACTCGTAACTAAGCATTTGAATGATGATAGGTATAGGTGAATATGACATGTTGACCTATGCTACATAACCGTAGCTACTGGTCTTGAGAATCCAACAAAACCGCCACCATGCACCACCGGGATCGAACATAAAGAAACGATTGAATCGATGATAGGCCGTTGGTTTTATCTGTAACACCCCCAAGATATTCGAGGTGTATTACAGCGCCGTGGACCCCTACATGGGACCCACCAGGCTAACACAAGAAAACACCCCTCGACTAACCATCTCGGTTAGCAAGGAAACAATTGTTAACAACAAGAACATAAAACAACACGTCCGGTACAACCGGCATAATAAACATCAACCGACAAATACGGTACTCCAACGAAGTCCAAACACAATTCGAAAGGAAAAGCCTAAGTACTCGCGAGTACAATCTATAAGTTTACAATTTGGAAACATCCATATCAAAAGAGACAGTAGGAAATAACAAGACTCAAATTGCACATGTCAACAACCTTGGCCGACATCCTCATACCATCCCAGCGCCCGCTCGTCTGGATGAACATAACCTGAAATCCATAACAAGAATTTCCCCGACAACGGGTCCCCAAAGGGGTTAGCAATTACGCTAGTACAAGTATTCAAGGCAAACCAATCGCTTACACATTGCATAGTACATGCACCAATATCATTTCAAAAACCAAAACCAGACATGTCTTTTCCGGAAACAAACAGTCAAACAATTTGCCTTGAGAACAGGGCGGCAACATACATTCTCACTCGAGGCCTTATAGGGACCCTACCGAGTTGGCTACAATTACAGAAAAACAAAATTACGCACACGCTATGCCGTGAGAACAGGGCGGCAGCATACATTCTCACTCGGGGCCTCACAAGGACCCTAACGAGTTGGCTAGCGGTACGAAACTCGTGAAATCCAGGGCAAAGATAGATTTCCCTCCTTGACCCGTCGGCCAACACAAGGTGAGTTACACACAAGTAATATACATCACCATTTCATGTTAAGCTTAAAGGTTTCCAAAAATACTTGCCTTGAATTATTGACGACGCAACGAACGGAAAGGAAAGTCACCGACGAACGCTAGGAACCAATGAAACCGAACCTAACGATTCGAAGAATACAATCACAACCATTTCTAAATAAATACGGAATTGGAATACACCCGAAAACCCGCCTACGATTCATGTATATTCGTATATAAACAACAACGAGGGCGGACCACAACCAAACCCTCTCGATTCCGTAAAAATCACGAAATATACCATGAATCCGTAGGGAAACTAAGAATACAAACAAGATTAATCATATCCACAAAATAAGAAAAGTATGGGCAAGGTACTTCCCTTGATATCACGAGAAATGGAAAAGTGAACGGATACGGCCGGGTAGCCCTCAAATTCCCGAACACTATCTAGAATGTGATAGCACCGAAATTACTACGGGAAAACACCATATGTTTCATCAACACCAACGGAATTCAACATCGGAATCATCGAGCACCTATAATCCTCCGTAGGGAATAATAAAACATGATTACGACGAGAATCAAGGCCAAAAACAACGGAAATCCCAACAAACTATCAAAGGGAACTCATTCGAACATTTAATCGAACATTAAATGTTCAAGACCCTTCAAGAACAAAGAAATCACCTCTCGGGTCGAACGAACCAAAGATACGAGTATCCAATCCGTAGAACAAGTTCAAAACAACGTTTATACAACAACTAATTGATCAAAAACGGATTGGAATCGAAATCAAAAAGGAAAATCCCCAAATCTACAAAAACAAGGGTTCAAGCCACAATACCTTGATTTGGATGAAGGATTCAAGTAGAGATCGAAAATATTCAACAAGACTTGAGGAGGATAATCTCTACAAGTTTTGGAGCACTCAAATCGCCCAAAATCGCCATCAAATCGCCCAAAATCGCCATCAAATCGCCTAAGATGAAGGAGGAAGAAGAGAGGAGAAAAAATGAAGTTTTTCTCCTCGCAAATCTGCTAAAAAACGCAGAAAAAGCCCGTGTGCCGCGGCACAGGAAGAGTGTGCCGCGGCCCAGGGCCAAGAAAAACGCCCAGGAATTAGCTTAGTGCCGCGGCACAGCCTGAGTGTGCCGCGGCACACGGTACAGCCCCCTTCAACACCAAAAAGGCACACCGTGCAGTCTTCGCTATTTCGACCATAACTCCTTCGTTTGGACTCCGATTGACTCACCGTTTGGACCATTGGAAAGCTAACTTGATTCTATATAATGTTGCAAAGATTCAGAATTTTTGGAGTTTCCAAAAATTAATGGTGACTTTACAAAGTCGAACTCCCACGTGAAAAAGTCGATTAAGGACACGGAACTCAACAAAACGACACCGAAACGAACTCGGATGACAAAAAGTGCAGAATTAATCATTCTCGGAATGACGAAACGGTCATGATAGAGTTGTCAAAATGAACTTCCTCCGAAAAAAGAAAATTACCGAAATTCGAAATTGCGGATATTACATTATCGAACCTCTAGTGCTTTCTTGAAGAGTTCACTCCCTTCACCAGCCCCAAACACCTCAAAATTTCGTGAGCATGTATAAACGGGTGTTTAGGATTCCAAAACCATCAACCTTGTGGACAAAATCGGTCGAAATGACATTGAACTTGTTGATAGGACGGCTAGTGGTATGTGAAAACTTCATTTAAGTGGTTCACCTCCTTCCAAGTCTCCAAATAGCACCGAAATTTGTGAGAAGGTAGCCTTGGATGTTAGGAAGTACTCGTTAAAATTTCACTTTAAGACTTGGTCTAAAAAGTGGGTGAACCGACTTTTACAATGACTGGTCCGCAAGTTGGACAACCATAACTCAGGTTTCATCAACTTATCAATCATTGTCAAAGGAACAACATAACATATAAATGTTATCACTTGAGTACGACCATTTGTGAACACCATCATAGCATAGCCACCCAGGCTAATACTTATGATCATGTATGTATAAGGACTCGGTGAAAAGGGAGGACTCAGCACCATGCTTATGCGAGTCGCTACATTATTTTCTTTAGAATAGGAGGGTGTCATCTCCTAATCGTGCCAAAGAATAGGCTTTAATCAATGAACATGGGTAAGAAGGATCATTGGGGGGGTCTTTAGCGTCACACATGTTTATGAAAACAAGACACAGATGACATAAATATCATCATCGGTCATGAGCCCTGCTCACGACTCCACCAACGTACTTTGGTGTCTTTGATCCAACTAGTTTCTTTGTTCAAAGAAAATGATGTCCATGACAATACCGTGGTATATGGATCATCAAACTGTCCAAACTCGAGACTATTAAAGCCTAAATGTGTCAATGTCCCAATACATCTTCTGGTTACACAAACCGATGCAAGCCGGACCATATTGACTCATGAATATTTTTCCTTTCCACGTATCCAATACAAGTGATGCATAAGATTTTATTTCTCACAAATTATAATGAGATGCTATGAGTGATACACTTTGGCATATGTATCATCGAGTCATAACATGGTTCAATTGTTACGGAACATATGTGACTAGAAAATGCCATTCGGCATTCAACAACTTGAGCATTATACCACTCATTTATTGTGATGACCTAGTCATCATAGTCACAATGGATTTATAAATCGAAATCCAAAAATATCGTGTTCCTTGAAAATAGCTTAATACACACTCAATTTCGCTTGCAAAATTTTACAAATATGAGCATAGCGAACACTCTAACAACATAGAGATTTTATACCAAATACGATCAAAATGATCTATCTTATTGAGTGCATAACATGGCAAGGTTTTATACCTAAGGGGCAAAATTACGACACAAGCATGGTGTAACACTACCATGCACACGCTCGACCTTCTTATAAGGGTGCGTATTTTGGGCTTCCCCAAGGAAACTGTTTTTCAACATTTGAAAGATGATAGTTTAGCGTATAACGCATACCAAAAACTGTATCATCTATGGCAAATTCGGCCAAAATGAGGTTGAAAAATATGTGTCATAAGACCACTTGCAAATTCAAGATGGGAACCAAGTTGGTTGGGACAAAAGTTAGCACAATCGCTGGAAATAAAATTCTGCGCAGATTGACCTTTGTTCACTAAAACAGCGATAACTCTCTTGTTAAGAAGGCTATGGACGAACGGTCAGATGTTCTGGAAACTAGACTTCCGTATATTTCTATCCATATATTGTGCACCACACAGATCATTAAACTCAGATCACAGTGTATGTTTTAATTGGCTGCTTTAGTATTTCCCAAGTTTAGTGAGAAAACAAGGTTGAGACCATATCCAATGGCATAAGTGTTGATGCAAAAATCTGGCAGTGACAGCCATATGTGCGTTTAAACGCAGCAGGGTGTTCGATTTCTTATCTCGACTAATGATCCTTTCGGTAACTCCAACTTGGTAGACTTGCAGAGAAAGTAGGAATGTCGGTACAACTAAGGCTGTTTAAAAACCACTTATTCCGTTTGAACTTTCAAAGCATAAACAAATACCAAGGAGGATGCGCCTAGTCATGATCAAAGTGTAGACAAAATCCACCAAAGTGCATCAAATCAACCAAGTATTTTAATTCTCAATTTGCAAGTATATGTCATAATAGCCATGTTATATGGATGCAACGCGGTGCATCAATATTAAGCATTTTGAACCATGAGACATAATGAATATACCATAACCAACTCGTCTTGACCATCCAATAAGATCGACTAAACATAGTCAAATGTATAAGGCACATGCCTTTACAAATACTCGGAAAAGTATTCGGACCTATAGTCACACGAACTATAATCGAGGTCAACGAATTCATGTATTTAACGCAATATGCCATTGCTTTACATGTTGAAACTCATGAGAATTACTCGTACATTCTTTCATATATCTTATTGCAAGGAGACGGTACATGACTACACCCACATGCAATATTTTATTTTAATAAGATGAAAGATGGAGTTTTCCAAGTATGGGATTGGGTCAAGACCAACGTGGTGGTCGCTCAATTCAACGTGACAAATCCGTCACAAATCGATTTTAACCACGACATATCCGTCGCAATCGATGTTTGTCCCATTTGTACGTCACAATTCCGTGACTAATCATGAACAAGTCATAACTTTACCGTTACCGACAATGTTCATTTTATTTAATTGTTGGTTTAAAATCGACAAAACGGCGATGTCAAATCGCACCCAAAACGTGGTGTATGCAACAACCACAAATATCGACTTTCAACAATTATCCGTGACTCCCCCAGGACCATCACACAGTTTACTTCGACATCCGAGAGTGATACCATCTCTCATTGTCTCATCCACCGCAAAGTAGCATGGGAGATAAAGAACCCAAATACCCAATTCCCCAAAAAAAAAAAAAATTCCCAAAAGAGAGGAATTGAAAAATGGGAACTTTAATAAAATCTTACGGGTACTTGGTTCCATATTTGCTTTGGTCCTTGAACGGGAGCTTCTCTCCATATGAGCAACATATTTTTGTGATACCCGGTTCAATATTTACTTTAATCCTTGAACGGGATAACAAATATGGCTTTCTCCATAGCGTGCACATCATCATGAGCGACGTATTTTCCTATATATACGTAAAACATAAACATGATAAGATTCATAAGTGTACAAATTAATGAACAAATGAATCATTAATTAGGAAAAGATGGAGAGTCGAGAAATGCCCGGATATGGCTACTAGGATCGATAATTCGGCTGAAAAAGAACTCGAGCGCGGCGGTGCAGTAGCTCGGTATTGGATGAGGTCGGATCTCCAAATTTCCTCGTAAAAATCGCTACATTGGCGTGATTCGATCATCAATATTACTCGAATCCGATCTCCACCGTTGAATATACGAGATATTTGTGTTGGGAATTCTTTGTCAAAATTTCACACCGATCCGACGGTTAACGAATCGGAAAACATGATTTTGGTACGATCACATTGTGCGAAAATTTCTGTGGAAATTCTCGTTTCTCTCTCTCTTTTTTTTTTCGCGTACAGTTTCATCGAGAAATACTGTCCCGGATCAAATCTTCACCGTTAAATTTGTAGTTCTTACTACATGGTTGAGATGGTAACAATCTGAGCGAGCACTAAAGAAATCGTGTCGGACCGCGACTGGATTGGATCTACAACACGTACCGAATCTGGACTGGGTTTGCAACTGGAACTGGGTCGGGTTGGCAGCAGCGGGATGGGGGATCCGATCTGAGGCGGACGACGCGGAGCAGGTTGTGCGCGGTGAAGACGACGATTGCAGGGTTCTGGGTGGCAGGCCGGCCGGGCTGTGTTGGATTGACCACGGTCGTCGGGATCGGAGCAGCGGTGGCGTCGGACTGGAACGCGATCTGGTGCGGCTGGAACGCGGTCGGAAATCGGAGGGTCGGACTTGCGTTCTGGTTTGCAGGTTGGAATTCGGAAGTCCGGCGGCGAGGGTGGTCGGTGGTGTTTTGGCCGAAGGCAGAAGGCCGTCCGGCGGCCGATTGTAGAAGATGGAGCAGAAGACGGGCGGCGACCGGGGAAGAAGGTGGATCGGCGGCTAGGGTTTTGCAGAATTTTTTTTTTTTCGCTTTTTTTTCCGGAATATTGCAGAAAACGGGAGGTTTTTTTATTCTTGCTCAGTTGGGAAACTACGTGCTGATAACGTGTTTCAGGAGAAAGTAAAAAGACTGTAAATAGAGTCAATCAATTGTATTCATAACATTGATAGAGAGGCCTTTATATAGGCATTACAATGAGAGTCCTTCCATACATAGGATTCCTAGATAAGGTAAGACATCTAATAGGATCCTACTACCTCTAGAAAGATCTAGAACCTTCCATCATTGTATCTACAATCAGTATTAGGTAAGACACATCACGGGAATAATAATTCCCGGAACAAATATGATATTATATATGTTTTTTATTATTATATATTAATATTATTTTCTTTTAAATGTATAATTTTTATATTAATATTATAATAATGTAGTATATATAATAAAGGGTTGATAATAATATATTTAATATAATATTATCTATTATTAGTATATATTAAATATTTTTTTCTTTTGAAATACAATTTATATTTTAATATAATATTATATATTAACATAATATATATATATAATAAAGGATTTAAAAGTGAAAATTGAAAAGTGAAGATGACAAATATAAAAAAAAAATCTAACAAATGGGTTAATCCATATGACTCTCCTTTTTTGGCCAATTGATTAAAACATCAACTTAATGAATAAGTCATAAACGAACGGCCAAATATGACTGACCAAATAAGCTATGCAAGCTATTAAGCCCATTAAACCATTACCGAAACCTAACACCGTTTCGTAACCACTTAATTTTATTGTTGGGCCAATTGATATTTCAGACTTCCGAGTACAAATTATTTTGTCTCAAAATTTTAAATTTACACCATGTTTTGTGTTTCCATTCAACATATAAAACTTGGTACTTATGTGTAAATAGAATCAAGTACAAATTTGTGTGTAATACATGCAGAGGTGTAAATAAAATGAACATTCGTGAAAAATTTGCGAAAAAATTGGTCAATTCTCGATTTGTATTCGAGTTGACCGAACGGAACAGTTCGCAAACATGTTCATTATAGACACGAACTATACACGAACATCTATATTATTATTCGGTGGTTCGCGAACTGTTCGCGAATAAATGGTAAATATCAATATATATTTTATTATTTTATTACTTGAACTGGTTCAATGTTTAGTTTTATTACTGCAGTGTTTTTTGACTTATTGGATGGCTTTTAGACACTTTAGCTAGAATTTTGTTTTAATTTTTTATATTATTATTGCTTGAATTATATGAATTTTGGCTTTTCCTTATACTTCGAACATACACAACAAAAGAACGCTCGAACCGAACTGCTTGAACGCAACAGAACCGAACAACCAAGCACTTACGAACGAACGTAAAATTTCTGAAATTTTAACAAACCGAACACGAGCAAGTGGTTGGACTGTTCTTCGAGCACGAGCTCGAAGCGAACATACCATATCTTGAATGAACGAACGTTCATTAAAGTTACCTTTCGGTTCGTTTGGTTCGAAATACACCCCTACACATGAGAATTACACAAAATAAGTAAATTTCCTGTGAACATTTTATTTATTATTTTCCTAGCAGAGATCATTATATTTTAAGCGATAACTGTATTTTTATTTCCACATGTAATGAAAATATTTTCATAATTTATTTAAGTATGACAATCCACTAAAATAAATCACACAAAAACTAGCATATAAAATTAAAAGATCTATATTGTAAAGGATATTGATAATGTGCAGTTGGAAATGCCACTTACTCTTCCCCTCCTATTAAATTTAATAATATTAAAAATTCAAAATACTCATAAACTTTTAAAAGAACTTTTAAATTATTAAATTTAATATTAACTGGCAGTTCTTTTTGCCATCGGCAGTCCACCCTCAGACGACGACTATTTCTTTTTTTTTAGGATGTCCTAGCGGGTTTCTTTTCGTTGGGGCCACCACCGAAGGACATTTGCAGACGGATTTTTTTTTTTTTTTTGCGACCAACCTGCTTTCCGGTGGAGCAGCCACCAACCTCTGGCATACCTCAAGCGACGGCCTTTTCTTACAGCCGGCCTGCTTTTCGACAGGACTGTCACCGCCTGCAGAATTCCGGCGACGATCGTTTTTTTTACTACCGCCGCCGACAATCGACATGTCGGCGACGAAAAGCTTTTTTACTTTGGCCGCCTGTCGGCCTGCTCTCTAACGGGGATGCTGCCGGCTGCCGACAAACCTCTGGTGTCGACCAGTTTTTTATTTTTTGGCGGCCGGGCCTGCTCTCCAGCCTGGCCGTCGCCTGGCACTGGTAGATCTCCAGCGCCTGTCAGTATTTTTTTACGGCCGCCTGCTCACCTGTTTTCCGCCAGGTTCGCCGCCGATAGAATTCTGGAGACGACCACTTCCCTTTTTTTTGCGGCCAGCCGCCAATGGGCAGTTTTTATCTGCGCGACGACCTACCCCTACATTCTCTGGTGGGGCCGCCAGCAGACCTTTGATGACCAAGCAATTTTTTCTTGATGGGAGGCCAACTGTGTTGGGAACGTGTATGGGTTTCACTCAATTTTCTTTAACTCAAACACAATATATGTGTGTAGTGTATATGTAATGAAACAATAATACAAACACAGCTATTTTAATATAACTCAAACACAAGCTACAACGTTAATGTTACACAGAGCTTCATCTCTTTCTTTCTCTCTATTCTCTTTTTCTTTTTCTCTTTGGTGTGTTTTTGTTGTTTTTACTAGTACACCAACAAGCCATATATATAGACTTCAATTACACTGGCTTACATAAGCGCTTACGTATTGTTACATTTATTCAAGCTGCCATCTTTGAATATCATTCATGCATGCTTTAAATTTCTTTTAGCCACTTTTTAAGCAATGACCTTCTGGAAAGTTTGAAAATTCTAACACTCCCCCTCAAACTTGACTTTGCATTCCGAGCGTCTTTTTCATTTTGTGAAATATTTCCTGCTTCAACGGCTTCGTAAATATATCTGCTAAATCTTCTTCAGTCCTGCAGTGCACCAGCTCCATGATTTTTTCATTCACCCGTTCTCGAATAAAATGATATTTAATATTGATGTGCTTGCTTCGACTGTGTGACACTGAATTTTTCGCAAGTGAAATAGCGGATTTATTATCTACGTAAATGGTAATCGGAACTTCCTTTGCAAGATTTAACTCGCTCAATATGTAGCCTAGCCACATAGCTTGACATGTGCACGGTGCTACTGCCATGTATTCTGCCTCACATATTGAGAGAGCAACTGTCTGTTGCTTCTTTGATGACCACGAAAATATCGCCGAACCGATGTGAAAAGCATATCCCGAAGTGCTTTTCCCGTCATCCAAATCGCCACCATAATCACTGCTGAGTAGCCAACTAATTTTGAATCTTGAGAATGCGTATACAATAAACCATGATCAAGTGTACCTTTAATGTATCTCAAAATTCGTTTAGCTGCCATGAAGTGATCTTGCTTCGGCTTCTCCATATACCTACTAACCAGTCCAACTTCGTACATAATATCGGGACGAGTGAAAGTTAGGTACCTCAAACTTCCAACCAAACTTTTGAATAATGTCGGATTTACCGACTCTCTGGTTGAGTCAACTCTCAGCTTTATGCTAGTGTCTGCTGGTGTGCTCACCGGCTTACATTCTTTCATTCTGAATTTCTTTAAAATCTGCTCCGCATATTTTTTCTGTGACATAAAGATCCCATCTTTACTTTGCTTCACCTCGACTCCCAAAAAGTAAGACATTTGACCAATATCTGTTATCTCAAATTCGTTAGTCATTACTTTCTTAAAATCATCGAACATACCAGGGTTGTTGCCAGTGAAAATCATATCATCCACGTACAAGCATACTATCATGATATCTCCCCCTGGATTTGTTTTTGTGTAGAGTGCATGCTCGTATGGACTTTTCACAAAACCATTCTTCTGAAAATATTCATCAACCCTTGTGTTCCAAGCTCTCGGAGCTTGCTTCAACCCGTACAATGCTTTCTTCAATTTGTACTTTATCTTCCTGGCCTCTTTGAACATATCCAGGTGGTTGGTCAATATAGATTTCTTCTTCGAGATAACCATTTAGGAATGCTGACTTGACATCCATCTGATAAATCTTCCACCGATTCTGTGCTGCAATTGCTGTATGAAGTCGTATAGTATCAACTCTTGCAACCGGAGCAAATACCTCATCATAGTCAATTCCGTATTTCTGCTTGTAGCCTTTAGCAACTAGCCTTACCTTGTATTTCTCCACTTATCCATCTTGATTGGTCTTTGTCTTGTAAACCCATTTGACACCAATTTCTTTGTGTCCGTCTGGAAGATCTGTGAGCTCTCACGCATCATTTTTCTTGATTGCACCGATTTCTTCATCCATGGCTTTATTCCACTGACTTTCTTCAGAAGCTTCCTCAAATGTTACTGGATCACACTCAGCCATCAAGCAAAATAATGAATAATCAAATGTTGTTTGTTCTGGACTTGTTGCATCATAGATATCATCTAGACTCCGCATTTTTCTTGGTGCTCCCCCTGAATTGTTGCTTCCTGATGTCGATGGTGTCGATGCAGGAGTTTGTTGATTTGGACTTGGTGGAGGAGTCGGATTATCATTTTCATCACCTTCATTGTTAGATTCATCGTCATCATCATCGTCAAAAAATAAACCTGTAACTTTCCTTTCTTCCGCGCTCCATCTCCAGTAATCTGTTTCATCAAATTCAACATCTCGTGAAAGTATTACCTTTTTTGTCAATGGATTATAGAGTCTGTAGGCCTTGCTGCTTTTGTCATATCCGATGAAGATACACTTTTCACCTTTGTCATCTAGCTTCTTTCTCTTTTGATTAGGAACATGAGCATATGCAATGCATCCAAAAATTCTGAGATGTCCAACTGCTGGTTTGCTACCACTCCATGCTTTATTTGGTGTTTTAAATCTGACACTCTTTGTTGGACAATGATTTAGCAAATAAACAGAACATAACACGGCTTCAGCCTAAAAACTTCTTGGCATGTACTTTCCCTTCACCATACTTCTTGCCATATCAAGAATTGTACGATTCTTTCTTTCAGCAACGCCGTTTTGTTGTGGAGTATATGCTGCTGTCAACTGGTGATTAATTTCATGTGATGTGCAGAAATTGTTGAACAAGTTTGAAGTATACTCGCCTCCTTTGTCTGATCTGAGTATCTTCAAGTACTGGCCACTTTGTTTTTCCGCCATTGCTTTGAACTCCTTGAATTTATCAAGAGCCTCTGCCTTTTCTTTAAGAATGTATACCTAACTCTTTATGCTAAAATCATCAATAAATGTTAGGTAGTACCTATTCTCGCCAAGTGATGCGATATCAAATGGACCAGCTATGTCAGTGTGAACAATCTCCAATGGCCTCCTAGCTCTCCATGATTTTCCAACAGGAAAACTCTGTCTGTGTTGCTTTCCTTTGATACATGTTTCACATAGTTGATTTGGTTCGTTGATTTCTAGCAAGCCATCCACCATCTTTGTTTTTGATAATAATTTCAAGCCAGTAAATCCAAGATGACCAAATCTTAGATGCCATAACCACGAGTCATTTTTAATGATTGACTTTAAGCACTCGTGCACCTCTGTCTGCATATCAAGTGTGAACAGACGATTCTTTGTCATCTTCACATTAGCAATCAATTCATGAACTCGATTTCAGAGTACGAGAGAGTTGTCCCTCATTCGTATGTCATATCCTTTCTCCACAAGTTGACCAAGGCTGATGATATTACTTTTCAAAGAATGTATATAATAGACATCATTGATATACTTTTTATCACCATTCTTTGAGATGATCATAATAATACCTTTCCCTTTGATTGGAGCCTTTGACGAGTCACCAAAAGTAACTTCTCCATAGATGGTATCGTCTATCTCTGTAAGTAGCTCTTTTTAGCCGGACATGTGATTACTGGCGCCTGAGTCAAGATACCAGGTATTTTTCTTGCCTTCTTCATTTTCTTTGTATGTGAGGAATACAGCAGTCCCCACATCCTCGTCTTCTTTTGCGGCAGCAAAGTGATTCTTTTCTTCCGCCTTTGGAGCTCTACACTCGTAACTGAAATGGCCGTACTTGTTGCAATTATAATATTAAAAATGAGACTTGTCACCTTCTTGTTGAAATCTGCCTCTTCCTCGGCCTCTGAAATTTTGACCACGACCAGATGGCTGATAGCCTTCATTTTTCTGGTCTCTGTTGAAAGGTTGTCTTCCTCGTCCTCGTCCACCTCGGTAGCCACCTATATAGTCACCTCTTCCACATAAATAATTGCTACTGCTTGGACTATCATCAATAGTCGCCTTGCTTTGCAACGCTTTTTCTAAATGGCTTGTATCATCGTACTGATCATCCGTTGCTCATGTGCTTGTAGTGAATCCACGAGCTCATCAATAGAAATTGTGGACAAATCTTTTGACTCTTCGATTGACGTAACAACATAGTAAAATTTTCTTACCAACGATCGAAGAAGTTTTTCCATGACCCGAACATCATTGAGACTTTCGCCGTTTCTTTTCATCTCATTTGTTACCGTTTTCAAACGCGTAACATATTCACCAATATTTTCTGAAATTTTCAATTTGATATTTTCAAACTCACCACGGAGTACTTGGAGCCGAACCCTTTTAACTTTCTCGACACCTTGGAATGATTTTTGCAAAATCTCCCACGCATCTTTTACTGTTTTTGCTTCCGAAATTTTCTCAAAGGTTGATTCGTCAACACCTTGAAAATAGTAAACAAAGCTTTTTTATCTTTTTTCCGGGACTCTTTTAACGCGTCTTCTCAGTGTTCGAAAGTGTTGCTTCTGCAGTTTCATCTACGGGCTCGTCATACCCGTTTTCGATAATATCCTAATTATCGTAGGAACCGAGTAACACCTTCATTTGGATACTCCAATTTCTGTAATTTGTACTCGTCAATTTCGGAATTTGTGGTTGCATCATATTCGCCATTTTTCACGAACGGAACCTTGGCTCCGATACCACTTGTTGGAAACGTGTATGGGTTTCACTCAATTTTCTTTAACTCAAACACAATATATGTGTGTAGTGTATATGTAATGAAACAATAATACAAACACAGCTATTTTAATATAACTCAAACACAAGCTACAACGTTAATGTTACACAGAGCTTCATCTCTTTCTTTCTCTCTATTCTCTTTTTCTTTTTCTCTTTGGTGTGTTTTTGTTGTTTTTACTAGTACACCAACAAGCCATATATATAGACTTCAATTACACTGGCTTACATAAGCGCTTACGTATTGTTACATTTATTCAAGCTGCCATCTTTGAATATCATTCATGCATGCTTTAAATTTCTTTTAGCCACTTTTTAAGACTTTGAACAATGACCTTCTGGAAAGTTTGAAAATTCTAACAAACTGTCGGCAAATCTCCGACAGGCAGTTTTTTTTTGGCGGCTGCCTGTCGGCCGTTGGCTGGCCTCGGCTGACTGGTAATATTTTTGTCTCTGCCAGTTAATATATTTTTTTTCTAGTAAATTAATCTCGTATAATTTTAGTCCAACTATGGCACTTTCATTGTATCGTAACCATACGGTTATCACTAATAATATATAAGAAAAATAGATCATACGTACATGTAAAAGTAACCGACGACGTGTTTAATAAAAAAAGACGCCATAGATTGCGTGTTGCATCATTTTCCAAAAAACAAAAAAATTATCGACGGTCAACTGCATTAGACAGGAAGAATTTGTTATAAAATGGATGAAGTGGTGTTCGAACGGCAATGATGGACGGCAAGTGTTGGATTTTATGGGAAGAAAGTTTAATTGGGGTAAAATTTTGATTTTAAACATCAAGAGTTGTTGGGAAAATAACTGAGAGAAGAAATAGTGCAAAAGATCTATATTTTCATTAATGGTATCTCTATATATACGGAGAGATTACATTATAACAGACATAATCTTACTCTAATTAGGAAAGCTCATAACTTGCAGAGTAAGGCACGCAAGAGTATTATTCTTTTAATACTCCCCTTTCTGCCTAGTCTATTAGTGCATATCATGTTGCCTCGTTAAAACCTCGTCAAGCAAAAATTCAGTGGGAAAAATATTTGATCGTAAGGAAAAGAGTATAGCATTCGGTGGTTTCTCTTATTTCATCGAGAGTACCGATTATGTTCATATCATCGACGGTTATACAACATTCTTAGAGATTGCTTCAAACCGTAAAGCTGAGCTTTTCATTCTAATTGCAAACGTACTCCATGGTCTAGAGCCACTTGTGTTGGGTAATGACATGTCATCGGGCACTTTCATACAAATATCCATATCTAGATCCTCATAGAGATGCGCAGTAACCACATCTACAACTATATTTCCAGTCCCTCAGAAATTACTATGTTAATCAAATAGCGGACTGTACGTGGGAGTACATTTTCTCGTAATCAATTCCAGGACGTTGTGAGAAGTATTACTTCGTGAACCTTGTACATTATGACTCGATTATTCTCACTACGCTTTACTACAAAGACTCGTTTATGTCCTACAGGTTTTACACTTGGTTAGGTTAGTACTACCTACACCAGATACATGTCTCTTTGTTAGAGAACTTAATTCTACTTGGAATTTTTCATTTAGCCAATCGGCTCTATGTTGTTTTCATCCAACTTAGCGAGGTTCGAAATCATCGTACTTTATGATTCATTGAATAACATATCATCATAGTGGGTGATTGATCAGGTCACACTCTCATAATTTCATCGAGATTCTTGATTTTCTGAATCATCTCTTGGGGGCGTCCCCCTTGTCATAACTCATGGACATAATAAAATCAAGCATGTTGGTCTCAGTATACTATCTTACAACTTAGAAGGGGGTTGAATAAGTTGTACTCTTTTTTGAAGTTTGATTTGCGTAGCAGAAGTCTTTAGACTAAGTTGCTGTAAGTACAGCAAGTAAGTAGTTTCCTATAGTTTGATGCTTAGAGGGTTTTCAAAGCAAGTATACTAAAATCACAGGCAGTAAGAAAACAATAAGTATGGAAAGTAATAACGCACAAGTCTAATGTGGTTCGAGGTAAACCCCTTTATGTCCATAAGTTTTCCACACATGAGTAAGGCCCTATTCGTTTGGACTTATTTTTCATTTTGATTCGATTCGATTCGAGTCCATTCGATTCGATTGATTCGATTCGAGTTCATTCGATTCGATTCATTTGATTCGAGTCCATTCGATTCAATTGATTCAATTTTTTTCTTCTTCTTCTTCTTCTTCTTCTTCTTATTATTATTATTATTATTAGTAATGATAATCTTGATTATTATTATTATTGTTATTATTATTAAAAATATTGATTATTATTATTGTTGTTGTTGTTGATTACCATTATTATTACTACTAATACTTATTATTATATTATTATTTTTATTATTATTATTATTATTATTATTAATCTTGATTATTTTTATTATTATTATTGTTGTTGTTGATTACTATTATTATTACTAATAAAATTTATTTTATTATTATTACTTTATTATTATTATTATTATTATTATTATTATTATTATTTACTCTTAATATATATTTCAATCCGATTGATTCGACTCCATTCGATTGATTCGATTCATATCAATTGATTCGATTCGATTCAATTGATTCTGATTCGATTTAGATTCATTCAGTCCAAAAGAAGAGAGCCTAAGAAGTTTATTAAAATCAAGGTGTGTACAACTATATTATTTTAACTAAACCCGTAACGGTATCGTTCACACAGATTGATACAGCCGACTGTAGCTTAAGTCATTCACACAGATTGGGTGTAGGCTTCTTAGACTTGCTTCTTCTCACATAGATTGAAGCTTCGTCCTTGAACTATATTCTTCTCACACAGGTCGGAATATCTTGACTTAATCCACACACGGCTAAGGGTCTCAACAATAAGGTTTTGAAGTATCGTGAGTACGAACAGCAACTGTAGGCTTTGTAGGCTTGTGTTGTTCTTTGTTGAGAACTTAGATATTTCTTCACTCAAGAAATTCGTTGTATGCTTGAAGAAATACATTGCTCTTTGATAATAAGTTCGCCAGTAAGTGAGACAGTGAGTTCATGTGTGTGATCAATGTCGCTTGCGTGGGTTATTTATAACCTTGGAAACAGATTTGTTATAAATATATCCGTTGGCCGGTTGGTAAGATTTAGACAGCTCTGATCGGCGGCTTCAGAATGTTTAAATTAAAGATGTTTTGCATTTAATGCTTCAGACATTATTATTTAATCCGCATTAAATGCTCTTCTGTCTACAAGTTGTATTAAATTTTGTCCTGTCAGCATCAAATACTTTAAAACCGTGAATATTTTGTGAATAAATAAATGGTTATCTCACAACAGTTTAAAGTTCAGTCTATATCCTGTTGGATTTGTGTTTTACTTTTCCTAAAAACACCTACAGCATCATTGTTGTAGCTAACAGCTGTTATTGCTGTACGCTAGAGTTTAACTGTAGGATTTGACTTCTTTTGGTATTGTATGAAGTGGCGCTCTAGGAACATACTGTAGGGTGCATTTATCAAAACACTTGGGGTATTATTTTTTCCAACAAAGCATGATCTCAGTAAATGAGTTTATTGATGATTAACATATAAACTTGTGCCACACTCTACCTCTTCATTGGGTAAGTATTTAGACGAACCATAAGCCTTACACTCCTTCATTTGCAGGGAGCCACGGCCTCAACTACACCTCCATCAGGTGCGGTTGCATCACCTTGTCCATTGGCGATGTGCCCCTTACAAGGGACTTCTAACCTTACATGAATATTTGCAGCTGTAATTTGTGATCTTGTTAGTTTAGCGATATCAGTAAACGCATCAGGCGTCGAATTTGCTACGTTCTGAAGATCGAGTATTCTATGTGTTTCACGGTAACATTGTGAACTTCGGGAATCATAATGAGACAAAGTGGGGACACACCATGACAATTCCTGTCGTTTTCCGAGAAATTACCTTTTCTCCTTTTCCTAAAGACGGGAAGATTGTCTCATCAAAGTGACAATTCGCAAATCGTGCAGTAGAGAGATCACATGCGAAGGTTTCAAACAGTAGATAAACATTGGGGATTGTTATCCAACATGGATATATAATCATTTCTAAATACCAATGCATTGTGGGACGCAGAAGACACATATAATGCATAAATGAACATGTCGGAGCATCTACTAAAACTATAAAATACATAAATGATCCGCATACTAGATGGATGGGTCCATAAAAATCTCCTTGTATTCGGCGTAAGAATGGAATGCTTGCGTTTATTTCTTTAGCGTAGGAAGGTCTCGCTCCTACTTAGGCTAAAGAGCAGGCTTTGCAAAACCGAGTGGTGCACATTTGATATGTATCCGGTTCTTTGGATGACATATCATGATTAACGTCAAAATTATTCACTATGTCAAGTCGTTGCCACATTTTCACTCGAAAGAAATAATGTTCGTACAAGTTCTTTAGCATACAGATCATCATGCCTCGACCGGGATGACCAAGTCTATCGTGCCAAAGCTTATATGAGTCTATGTCCCAAAGTACATTGTTGGTGACAACATAGGATTTGAAAATCCTAATAGTAGTATAGTACAGTCCACTAGATTTACTCACGAGTTTTTCTAAAATGCATTTATGTCTACATTCATTAGAATTAAAAGAAATAAACTCTATTACATTCTTACAATGGGTTTCAAATTGGAAACCATTGCTACGTATATTATTGAAGCTAAGTAAGGTTCGAGGGGATCTAGGTGCATATAGAGAATCAATAACATGGAAGAGAGTGCCGTGTAGTCATCATGCATTGGGCATTACCTCGCCATTTGATGAGTTCGGAGGACCCAGTCATCGTAGTTACTGAGGTTTGGCCGGCGACTTGTTCGATGAATAGAAGCCTATTTCTAAGAGCATTCAAGTTCTCCTTGATACATTCCTTATAATAGAGTGAAATTTCGAACCATAAGCACTCAATCAATATTCAGTACTTTGAAATAAAGCTAGTAATATAACATAAGCAATATTAATATCTTATTCGTGAAACAATATTGCATCACACCATTAGTGGACAGAAAACACCAACACAATCGTCTTGAGGCAACTATACTAAATGTAAATAAGAAAGAAAACATAATACTAGAATTCAGTCATAAAGCAGTGCCTCTATAGACTATGGCTCGTATGACTCATTTCGACGATTGTGACTGTAAAACTGACATAGGGGGACTTGTCGAGATCATATTCCTCCATATAGTGAGTTTTTATTTCTTTGGATTATCTATATTTTTTGTAGTGAGCTGCGACTTGCTTGCGTAAATGGTAGTGCAGTTCATGGATCGTTCTTAGAACAAAAACATCATAATCTAATAACATGTCTTCGGTCTTGAATCTTTGTCTTCTTGAATGGATCTTCCTCCGGTCTTCGTCATTACAATAAATTTTACATTTGAAAAATTGCATCCTATACAAATTTTTCAGTAAAATAAATAGGCTCAAAACGGCCTTTACAACCCAATCGAACAAAACAAACGATTCAAAACTAGGTCCATGAACTACATGTCTATTCGAAATTAATACAACAATCACATTAAATAATTGGTAATAATGATTAATCTAAATATTGATCTTATCAACAAAAATTAATCCAATAATTAGAATTGATCAAATTAATTCATGTAATCGTTCATTTTAATTTGTTCCGGAAAAAATAAATATTTCATTAAATTAATTCCCTTAAAAATAAAATTACCATAATTAGATTTTAGTCAAATTAAATCCAATTTAATTTGCGGGAGATTAATTTACCAAATGAAATATAAAAATAGAGTCGGCAAACATAAGGCCCGGGCCAAGCCCACGGCAGGGCGAAGCGGCCGGCGATCCGGCGACCAGTGCCGGTCCGCCATTTTTCCTGCTCGTTTCTTCGTCCCGAATCCAAAAATAATATTTTTCTAATTTTTATATTACACATTTAAATCAGTTTTTCAAAAGAAAAATAGATTTATATTGTAACATAAAATCATGAAAAATAATTTTTAGATGAACAATTAAACATTAACAATTGAAACAATTATGATTCCAAATCATAAAAGAAAATAACCAAGCATTCCAAATGCTAATATCGAATATACGATCGCATAGACCACTCTCCGATACCACTGTTGGGAATCGGTGATTAAAATCAAGATACGCAGCAGAAAATAAACCGCTCCAACCGGATAAAACCAAACCCCAAAACAGATCGATCAAGCATCGCATAACGAATATAGATAAAATTTAGAAGTCATACCCTCATAGACCTTTGATAATATCTTCTTGAAGGAAAAATTCACGAGCCAATCTTTGATTGTTTCCGGTCACCAATACGAACACGAATCCGAGCTTGATAAATGATCAAATACCGAAAATGCTGAGTGTCTCTATGTTATCACGCGTTGGATATTGATTGAAAAAATAAAATATCAATTTGTTCTCAAAGAACACGACTAGGAATTGATACGATATTTTTCTTCTCTTCTCTTCTTCCTTTTCTTTCTCTCAAAGATGAACAAGAAAAAGAAAATAAATTTTTCTCCCTCCCAACCATAGCTCACGGCTGAACTTATGTTTTCGTGTGTGTGTTTTTTTCAAGTCTTCTTCTAATGAAAAACATTCATATTTTATATAACCAAAATGAGATCAAATGATGAGATAAGATATCTAATCCATTTGTCCTCATCTCTTAATATAAAACTAACACATCCCACATCACATGGAGATACATGGAAGTTAAGAGGAAAGAGGGAGGGGGCGGCCACATGGTGATAGGTGAGAAAATGATCCGAGCCACTCGGTTCGTGTATCGGACGTTTGCGTATCTAGTCTGCTAAATACACTTCATTTTATCTCAAATATATTTATACTTAATTAATTAATCTAATTAATTAATTTTATTAAATACAAAACTATAATATATTTCCGAGAAATAATTATTTATAAATTAAATTAATCACTCGGTAATTAATTTTAATTCACAAGACCGCATGATTTATCAAATAAATCAAATTAGATATCCAATATTAATGAAGAGATAATAAATATATATTTTATCCATCAAATATCCTTGTGCGCGACTCCATAGATCCGTCTTAGTCGGCAATGGAAGGAACCAAAGAGTATGAGTAACACTTAGCCAGTCTAGTGCTCCGTACCGTAACCCAACTAAGAACGAATGATCGGATCATTCAAAATCATTATGTCGTGAATATCGTATACGTATAAACCCTTCAATCATATGTATCGGTCAAGTATTAGGATCACGATAAAGTCAAACCCTACTGTAACTTGACTCTATGCTTTCTGTTAATGCAAACTGAGATCACCAACCTCTTGTGTATCAAATACAACTAGCTCTAACTGCTTTGGCCAAAGACTTATGATCTCATTTGCCATTAACCACATACGACATTTACCTGCTCACTTACAGGAGAAATAATTTTATCTTGGTATTCAGTAGAGACTGCTACTTGCCCACTAAGTTGCATTTCGAGATTGACCCCACCAACTGGCAATTTGATCGAACTACTCTAATGACTAAATTAATGTAACACCCCAAACTACGTGGACATTACAGTGCCGTGGACCCCCGACTGGGACCCACCAGGCGGATGAAAATTAATGAATTACACAATACAATGTAGTATCGAACCACATTATGTCATCAATTACTCCGATGAGGAGTTTCAGGTACAACACACCCAGGAATACAGAATACATGTATATTTTATATGAAGATAAAATATACAACACTGAATGAAATAAAAATCTAAACAGAACTGCAGTGAAAAATACATGACAAAGAAACATGAACAAATGAAGAGACTGGAGCCCCCTACGAGTATCACTGGGACTCCTCGCCGTTAACGTTCTCTTCCTGTGCTTTTGCCTTGCCATGACCTAAAAACAATATCCCGAACGGGGTCAGTTACACAGAACAACAATCCTCAAGAGTTGAACAAGCACAAACATTATATATTAGTTATGAAATCAAGCTGAATAGGGGCATCATAGTACGCCCGTAATGGGACGTGCAAGTGCACAAGACGAGTGTCTGGACACACCCACACTTGTACCTAATTAGTCTCATGGAGGCACGTTACCGTGTGCACAGTACATTGTGTCGGTGAACTCGCATCACATGACTATCTGTGCCTGACTAAAAATTCCACACATAACTACCCGACCACGCAATATGAACCCAGAAGGTCACAAGAACAAAAGTGACCATGATGAATATCAATGAATAGCATCGACAAGGGTCAAGAATGACTCACCGAGATGAAATAATAATGAAATGAATGATAGCTCACTGAAATGATTGGAACCGTCATTCCTCGTGAAATGAATGATTAGTTTGATAATTACAAATCTCAACATGATTAATATACTATGAATGAATTATGAATATGAATGAATAACAGCGAAAGGAATGAATATCCTTTTAACTGAGCAAGAATTAGCTTGCCTCAATACAGGTGATGAAATGTCCTCCCTCGAACAAACGTCCTTAATGGAATTATCGGTCGCTCGAACAACCTTGAATAACATAATTACCAACAAACGCTCAATATACATATCAAGTACGATTATATCCAACTCAAAAGTCGATGCAACAATAACCAAACTCATTGGGGCATTCCAACGAATACGTTGCAAACATTCTTCCATTGATTACAACCAACCCCAAATATATCAAAACCAACCTTCAAATGAGTAGTTCAACCCCAAAACATCATCAACACAATCAAATAATCCAATAGGAATACTCCATTCGATATTACGACAACATCTAGTCGAAACCCCAAAAATCCCAAAGTCAACCCTTAAGGTGTTCTTGAATAATTCTCCAAATACTCAACAAATCCGAAAATAACACCAATAAATCCGTAGGAATACATGTATCCAAGGTAGATAATCCATATCTAACATATTCAAACATAATAGCAAGCTAACTCGAAGAGATCGGAAGGAAAACACTCAAATTCCGAAATTCTAGATTCAAGAAATGTTTACCTTGATTTGGTGTGATGGAGAGGATTAAATGATGATTAATCCGAACTAGAAGCTTGAGGATGATGATAAGTGATTGCAGCTCGAAAAGATCTTCACAATTCGCCCAAAACGCCCAAGGAAGGAGGTGAGATGTGCAAATGACGAATCTGGACTGAACTGTCCAATTTATACCTAGACCAGCTTAGCGCGCTAGCTACTGATATTAGCGTTCGCTAGCGGGTCCACTGGGTAGTCCAGTACCCACTGCCTGCATCGTTAGCATGCGCTACGTACTTTGGTAGCGTGCGCTAACGTCTCTTATTAGCGTGCGTTAACCTTTTGTTAGCGTGCGCTACCTGATGGTTGATGTCCAGAATACTAGAGTCCAGAACCTACTGACTTCTACCCTGATCGCCTTAGCACGCGCTACACAAGTGACTTAGCGTGCGCTACAAGCACCAATTAGCGTACGGTAATCTCTACTCGTAGCGTGCATTATGAATTATCCCATTCCAGTCCAGTACTCACTGGACTCTGTCTGATCGAACCTTAGCACGCGCTGCACTGATGCTTAGCGTGCGCTATCAATACCACTGTAACACCCCCAATCCACTCAGGGATATTACACGCCGTAGACCCTCTCCTCGAGGATCTACCAGGCTGGTAACAATATTTAACATCTCGACAATGCCTTCAAGGCTACAATGACTCAGTAGACCGATTTGGTCTTTCCACAAATACATACAACTCAAATACAACTCATGCCCACGCAGGGGACAAAATACAACTACACCGCATAACGGAACAATACAAGAATGAAAATAAAGTACAATCGAACCAACACACGATGTACGGTTCCTCATGTGATTAGTATCGATCATCTTTCATCATCCTTCGTGCCGACCACCGTGTTATGCTCCAAAACCCGAATGCAAAACAGACATCCACCCCGAATACTCGGGGTTAGCAAACTCCACCGTTTTGCTAGTGCAAATACAAAGTGCAAATACGAGCCATACAATTCACATTCCACGAATAACAATAACCGAGGATCCTCAAAGATCCAAACGAAACGAAAAGTACTTCGAGGCAAGGGTTTGAGAAAACATTTCAAAACGAAATATCATAAATCAATGGGAATAATTTATACAACGGTTTAGAATGCCATCGAGAGTTTTAATAGAAAACAATTTAGGATTATCAAATCCTACTTTTCAAAACCAAAAGACAAAAGGGGTCACCGCCCCAAAGGTTTACTTTCGGAAAATGACATTAACCAAATCGTTGGGATTTTAGCCCCAAATCCGTAGCGACTTTTATAAACCATTGGGATTTTAGCCCCAAATCTCATCAACTCACAAAGACACGAGAACGTCAACAAGGTTCGTCTTCCAACGTCAAAATCCACAAATAAATGATTTAAAACAAACAACAAAATACTCTAGAGCCATCCTAGCCAAGTAGGCCAAACGAACAACTTACCTCTTACACATTTAGTCAATGCATGCAAATGAAAACCGTTCAAAAGTACTCATTTCCTAAATGCCAATATCAAATCACATTTGCAAAAATGCACCACAATTAACCGTCGATCCACACCTCCGTGGACCCCTACCGAGACCCCGTCGGATCTAACCCGTAGTGGTTAAAAGCAAAGCTCGTCGATCCACACCTCCGTGGACCCCTACCGAGACCCCGTCGGATCTAACCCGTAGTGAGCATACACACACACACGTTACTCATGCAATACTAACATGCTAAGAATGTAAGTTCATTAAGAATACTCACTAGAGATGGCCATTAACTCGACACCATTATCAAACTCTTCAAAAATAAATAACAAGATTAAATACGGAATACACGATTCCATAACTTAAACAATAGGAGTACCATCATAAAATCCTTCAACGTTCAAAATAATCAAATCATAATCAATTCTCAAAACACCGTTCACAAATCACACTCGTTTGAAAGAAAGCCTTTAACGAGGCCAAACCGAAATCCTTTGAAACTTCATTTCAAATAACCAAACAAACGCATCAAGACGACCACCGATCATCATATCCATAAAACGAGAAAAGTATGGGCAAGGTACTTGCCTCGAATAAGAACAACGCGGAGAATCGACCGAAGTAGGTTGGCCCGAACCGACTACGAACCCACCGACTCCACCGAACGCCAACTCACGTTCATAAACTACGAAGGACAAATAATAACAATGAAATGAATTCCATAACACGACTCAAATCCGTTGAATTCAAAGAACGAATGACGAAAGTTCACTGATTTCCCCCAAAACGGCCAAGAACACGATTCGTTACGTCAAAACCCGAAAACGGAATTCCAAGTTGAAATATGGATATACAATCCATAGAATATGTTTAACAACATCATTTAACCATAATCGATCCATCAAAACGGATGAAAAACGAGATCGGGACAAATCCCCAAAAAGTCAATTCAAGGAAATCAAGAAATATACTTCGATTCGACGAAGAACAATGGATTAAATGATGTTAAACACAATAATACTATCAAGATTAATCATACCCATCATGAATTAATCAACAACACGGAACGAATCGGACGAAAATGCAAAAATCCCCAAATTCACGAAATTAGGGTTCTAAGGAAGATTACCTTGATTCATTTGGATCAAAGGTTGATAAAGGACGATCGATTGATGTTATGAACCCAAGGACTTCATGGATTTGTTGTTAAACAACATGGCTTCGTCGCCCATGAATCGCCACTCGCGGATGGAGAAGGAAGGAAATGAAAACGAAGTGAAATGTGATCGCTCACCATATTTATACGGGCGACTAGCGTGCGCTAGCCTTCCCGGACTAGCGTGCGCTATCGGCCGGTATCGGCCGAGTACCTCGGCCGTGGCCCACAACACCGGCATCACCGACCAACCCCCCGACCGAACTGCCGACTAACTCCCTTAGCGTGCGCTACGGCCGGATGCTGCGCGCTAGCCGACTGTCGAGAGCCAGGATCGAATCGCCCGGCCAGTAACGACGCTAGCCGGCCGACAGCGGCGCTACGCCGACTAGCGCGCGCTACGCTCGGCGTAGCGTGCGCTACCTGCCGATCCCGACCGAGTCCGTAACCTCGAAACCCCACCGCCTGTGCCCGGGCGATGGCGTCGCTAGCCACCGGCGGCTGCGCTACACTGCCGGGTTAGCGCGCAGCCTTCCGGACGTAGCGTGCGCTACGCCGGTTCTGCCACCCCGTCCGGCGGTGCCCTGCATCGTCGGCCATCCATGCCGTCGGCCGATCCACCGCCAGAGCTCGACGACCCGATTTCCGAAACAGGCCGGAACGAACACGACGAAAAGTTCGCGGACAAGATAAACGACTCGAAATGAAAGCGTAATACCATAATTAGTCATACGCGACCAAGAAACGGGTCGAGACAACAATTACAGATACGGATACGTAACTTTCAAGAAATTACAAAATGGCCCAAACGCCCGGAAATCACGATACGTGATCGAATAACCAAACCGAAGTTCACAATACGTCCAACAAAGTTAAACGGACTTGCGGGAAACTCGAAACAAGCTTGACGAGATTCGCAAGAATCGAACTCAAGTGCGAAAAGTCGCTAAAAAACACGGAACTCAACAAAACGACACCGAACGAACTCGGATGTCAAAAAGTGTAGAATTAATCATTCTCGTAATGACGAACGGACATGAGCGAGTCGTCAAACAGACTTCCGCCGAAAAAGAAATTAGGAAATCGAAAATTGCGGATATTACATTCTACCCTCCTTAAAAGAAGTTTCGTCCGAAACTTAAAACAAGTAGGAGAAGAAATATTCCGCCAGAAAACTCAACGAGACACACAAGAATGCGTAACTAACGCCCAACGGCGAAATGTTACAAACAACGCAAAGGAATATACGGCGTGTAAACACGCTCCACGGTGACCAACACAACGTCGCCGTTAGGGATATAATAAAACCGACAAGTGACAAGCGTCATCAAACGGATACTATAGCCAAGTCAATTATCCGATAATCACAAAACACAACGAACGAAAATCAATATGATTGACCAACCCAACGGTACATCAATCAAAACGCGAGTCAACCGAACAAACACGGAATCCCATCGCCTAAGGGATGGAAGATTGAAAACGAAACTAATTTCCCGAACTAAAGGGAATTACGAAGGAGCCCGAACGTTCAACAATCACGAACGAGAACAAAACCGAACAAACAAACGATCGAGACAACAAAATCGAACAATCATGTTCGAATCACAAAGAACAATAAAGTTCAAACAACAACTCCGAGGATGATCCGTGAGAACTACAAGACATGCATTGCCAAAGATCCACAGAAAGGGAATAGCGATTGAAAGGTCACCACGACGAACGAGTTATTCAAACGATACCACACTCGTTCGATAAACAAAAACAAGGGGCGGACAATCTCGAAATGTCAACAAACATAAATGAGTCGACAGTCGAAAACATAAGAGTTCCAAATCCGATCCACTTCGAATAAAAGAACTAGTAGAACCAGATGATGTCACTCCCAAACAAGGTTCACAAGAATCGAATCAACCCGAAAAAGTAACATCGATAACCGTATCAACTCAAAACAAGATCACGATTCGTTCGGACGATGAAACTGAAATACCGAACAAGTTCATAAAGTACCAACGAACATGAGCGAATCGATAGACTGGGGGAAGAGAAAATACAGAAGTCAAAATAGTACGGGCATTACCTCCGACCTCGTCCACGAAATTCACAAATACGGGAGCAAGGTAACAAGACATTAAACAGCGGACACATAACGGAACCATCACCGATGCACACGGTCATACCAAACCAAGCTCTAACAGCTCGCACATGCGCGACAACGCAGGAATCACTACGAGGCGATAATATTCAACACCAACATCCCGCCTCTCACAGGGGGCTAACGCAACAAATGTGTGGAAAGCGACTCAACGCCAATTCGGTCATACTCGGGAGAAAGTATCAAAAGGACAACGCGAACATCACACATACATACCCAGCCCTCAAACGGGAATGGATAGGTTTTAAAAACGAAAACCTCATTTTGAAAATAATTTAGAAGAACACCGATTGATCTTGAGTATCATCTTCAAAAAAAATACAAACGTGAAACATCGTTATCGAGACATTGGAGAACCATTTCGCATTTGATAAAAATGAGGACATTTTCTCTTAGTGAAAACTTTCAAAATATTCGACCCTCGGGTCTAAATAAAAGTGTTGAAAATATCTCAAAACATTTTGGTCCTCGAGGTAGAAAAATTTTTTGAAATACATTGTGGCACCTAGGATGTACCATATAAATAATTAGTCTATTGAAACGTATGTGTCGAAGTTTATTTTTCTAAGATACTCAAGGTTTTCAAAATTCCAATAGGCCAGAATGCCCAAAACTCACACATACCGACGTTCACTAAAACAACTCCTAGCACACGCATCAAAACGTTTAAAATCAAGACAATACATGTCTTTAAACGAAAATAAACGATAAAATACCACATTCAGAACAAAACCACTGATAAAATACCCTCCCGCATGGCTAGTGAACAAGTCGAACGCGTATAAGCACAAAGCTTCCACAAGAGACTTGTAAAACGTGCAAATCGATTCGAAAATCATCAACAACGGACAAAAACAACAATAAAAAGACATCACAAACGATTTACATTCCTCGTATAAATCAAATACGAGAGTCGACTAAATACATATCGTGAAATCAAAATTCACATAAGGATTCCACCACTTAACAAATAATCATAAAAATAGCTCGTGTCACACGAGGCACAACACAAAGAAGGGAGACTTACTTCCACAGGTCGCACGAAGATGATGATCGCCCCACGATACTAATCACGACCAACAAACTCAAACGACGCGTCGCGACACGACTCAGTCAGATAAAAATCCAACGAAACAAGACTCAAACAACATGACTTGACCCGACAGCCTAGGTTTCCTCAACCTAAGCTCCGATACCATTTATGTAACACCCCCAATCCACTCAGGGATATTACATGCCGTAGACCCTCTCCTCGAGGATCTACCAGGCTGGTAACAATATTTAACATCTCGACAATGCCTTCAAGGCTACAATGACTCAGTAGACCGATTTGGTCTTTCCACAAATACATACAACTCAAATACAACTCATGCCCACGCAGGGGACAAAATACAACTACACCTGCATAACGGAACAATACAAGAATGAAAATAAAGTACAACCGAACCAACACACGATGTACGGTTCCTCATGTGATTAGTATCGATCATCTTTCATCATCCTTCGTGCCGACCACGTGTTATGCTCCAAAACCCGAATGCAAAACAGACATCCACCCCCGAATACTGGGGTTAGCAAACTCCACTGTTTTGCTAGTGCAAATACAAAGTGCAAATACGAGCCATACAATTCACATTCCACGAATAACAATAACCGAGGATCCTCAAAGATCCAAACGAAACGAAAAGTACTTCCCGAGGCAAGGGTTTGAGAAAACATTTCAAAAACGAAATATCATAAATCAATGGGAATAATTTATACAACGGTTTAGAATGCCATCGAGAGTTTTAATAGAAAACAATTTAGGATTATCAAATCCTACTTTTCGAAAACCAAAAGACAAAAGGGGTCACCGCCCCAAAGGTTTACTTTCTGGAAAATGACATTAACCAAATCGTTGGGATTTTAGCCCCAAATCCGTAAAACGACTTTTATAAACCATTGGGATTTTAGCCCCATATCTCATCAACTCACAAGACACGAACGTCAACAAGGTTCGTCTTCCAACGTCAAAATCCACAAATAAATGATTTAAAACAAACAACAAAATACTCTAGAGCCATCCTAGCCAAGTAGGCCAAACGAACAACTTACCTCTTACACATTTAGTCAATGCATGCAAATGAAAACCGTTCAAAAGTACTCATTTCCGGAAATGCCAATATCAAATCACATTTGCAAAAATGCACCACAATTAACCGTCGATCCACACCTCTGTGGACCCCTACCGAGACCCCGTCGGATCTAACCCGTAGTGGTTAAAAGCAAAGCTCGTCGATCCACACCTCCGTGGACCCCTAACGATCACACGTCGGATCTAACCCGTAGTGAGCATACACACACACACGTTACTCATGCAATACTAACATGCTAAGAATGTAAGTTCATTAAGAATACTCACTAGAGATGGCCATTAACTCGACACCATTATCAAACTCTTCAAAAATAAATAACAAGATTAAATACGGAATACACGATTCCATAACTTAAACAATAGGAGTACCATCATAAAATCCTTCAACGTTCAAAATAATCAAATCATAATCAATTCTCAAAACACCGTTCACAAATCACACTCGTTTTGAAAGAAAGCCTTTAACGAGGCAAATCAAATCCTTTGAAACTTCATTTCAAATAACCAAACAAACGCATCAAGACGACCACCGATCATCATATCCATAAAACGAGAAAAGTATGGGCAAGGTACTTGCCTCGAATAAGAACAACGCGGAGAATCGACCGAAGTAGGTTGGCCCGAACCGACTACGAACCCGCCGACTCCACCGAACGCCAACTCATGTTCATAAACTACGAAGGACAAATAATAACAATGAAATGAATTCCATAACACGACTCAAAGCCGTTGAATTCAAAGAACGAATGACGAAAGTTCACGGATTTCCCCCAAAACGGCCAAGAACACGATTCGTTCCGTCAAAACCCGAAAACGGAATTCCAAGTTGAAATATGGATATACAATCCATAGAATATGTTTAACAACATCATTTAACCATAATCGATCCATCTAAAACGGATGAAAAACGAGATCGGGACAAATCCCCAAAAAGTCAATTCAAGGAAATCAAGAAATATACTTCGATTCGACGAAGAACAATGGATTAAATGATGTTAAACACAATAATACTATCAAGATTAATCATACCCATCATGAATTAATCAACAACACGGAACGAATCGGACGAAAATGCAAAAATCCCCAAATTCACGAAATTAGGGTTCTAAGGAAGATTACCTTGATTCTCTGGATCAAAGGTTGATAAAGGAGGATCGATTGATGTTATGAACCCAAGGACTTCATGGATTTGTTGTTAAACAACATGGCTTCGTCGCCCATGAATCGCCACTCGCGGATGGAGAAGGAAGGAAATGAAAAACGAAGTGAAATGTGATCGCTCGACCATATTTATATCGCCACCCTAGCGTCGCTAGCCTTCCCGGACTAGCGTGCGCTATCGTCCGTGCTCGGCCGAGTACCCTCGGCCGGGGCCCACAACACCGGCATCACCGACCAACCTGCCGACCGAACATGCCGACCCAACTCCCGCTAGCGTGCGCTACGGCCGGATACTGCCTTGCGCTTGCCGACTGCCCGAGAGCCACCGGATCCCGCCGGCCAGTAACGTCGCTAGCCGGCCGACGCGGCGGCGCTACGCTGCCGACTAGCGCGCTCGCTCGGCGTAGCGTGCGCTACCTGCCGATCTGGCCGAGTCGTAACCTCGAAACCCCACCGCCCGGGCCGATAGCATACGCTAGCCACCGGCGGCGCGCTACACTGCCGGTTAGCGCGCACCTTCCGGCCGTAGCGTGCGCTCGCCGGTTCTGCCGCACCGTCCGGCCGGTGCCGCAATCGTCCGGCCGATCCACCGTCGGCGATCCGCCCGCCACCGCTGGCTCGACGACCCGATTTCCGAAAACAGACGGAACGAACACGACGAAAAGTTCGTGGACAAGATAAACGACTCGAAATGAAAGCGTAATACCATAATTAGTCATACGCGACCAAGAAACGGGTCGATACAACAATTACAGATACGGATACCCGTAACTTTCAAGAAATTACAAAATGGCCCAAAACGCCCGGAAATCACGATACGTGATCGAATAACCAAACCGAAGTTCACAATACGTCCAACAAAGTTAAACGGACTTGCGGGAAACTCGAAACAACAGTTTCGGACGAGATTCGCAAGAATCGAACTCAAGTGCGGAAAAGTCGCGAAAAAAAAACACGGAACTCAACAAAACGACACCGAAACGAACTCGGATGTCAAAAAGTGTAGAATTAATCATTCTCAGAATGACGAAACGGACATGAGAGAGTCGTCAAAACAGACTTCCGCCGAAAAAAAGAAATTACCGGAAATCGAAAATTGCGGATATTACAACCACTAGCATACGTTATATCCACTCTTAGCATGCGCTATGAATTACACCAATTCAATCCAGTACCTACTGGACGGTCTGCCTCCATCACGTTAGCGTGCGTTAATGCTGAGAGGTAGCGTGCGCTACCAGTACTCAATTAGCATGCACTAAAGAGAGTACATAGCGTGCACCACTCCTCACACACAGCCCACCACAAAGATGACAATGATGATATACGATCCAACTTCTGCCGAACGGTGAATACAATGAATGAATAAGAATGATGAATGATTATTAATGAGTGAAAAATTATTGAGTAACAATTTACTGAATGATAATGAATGAATTTACAATCGGGTATTACATACTCCCCCCTTAAAAAGAGTTTCGTCCTCAAAACTAAGGGTCAAACAAATCGGGATAACTCTCCCGCATACTATCCTCGGTTTCCCAAGTAGCCTCTTCGACTCCATGTCTAGACCACTGAACCTTAACCAAAGGAATTGTCTTTTTCCTCAACTATTTGATTCGCCGCTCTAAGATTTGTACATGATGCTCCTCGTACGTATGATCATCCGCGATCTCGATTTCATCAAACTGAAGTATGTGACTAGGGTCAGCAACATACTTCCGCAACTGAGAGACATGAAATACGTTATGAATTTGGCTCAAGGCTGGAGGTAAACCCAATCGACAAGCCAGATCGCTTACTCGATTTAAAATCTCAAATGGTCCAATAAATCTTGGACTCAACTTTCCTTTCTTCCCAAAATGGAAAATACCTCGACTCGGGGATACCTTGACCAAGACATGGTCACCTGTCTCGAACTCTAATGGTCGACGACGATTATCGGCATATGATTTTTGTCGACTCTGAGCGGTCAACAAACGACTCCTGATCAGCGCTACCTTCTCACGAGCAGCTATAAGCATATCGGGATCGGTGTCGATTGATTCTGATAAGTCATCCCAACACAAGGGAGATCGAAAACGACGACCGTATAAGGCCTCGTAAGGTGCCATCTTAATCGAAGTATGCCAACTGTTATTATATGTGAACTCGATCAACGGTAGTTGGGCTTCCCAATCGTGTTTCCAATCGAGAACACATGCTCTCAACATGTCCTCTAACATCTGAATAGTTCGCTCTGATTGTCCGTCGGACTGAGGGTGAAAAGTCGTGCTGAAATTGAGCTGAGTTCCCATGGCTCGATGAACGGATTTCCAAAAATGTGACACGAATCGCCCGTCACGATCATAAACGATACTCTTAGGGGTACCGTGCAGTCTCACTATCTCTTTGATGAACAACTGGGCAAGTCTCTCAGGACCCCACGTATCCTTAATCTCAAGGAAGTGAGCTGACTTAGTTAAGCGGTCCATAATTACCCAAATTGTATTCATGCCACGACGACTCATCGGAAAACTCGTGACGAAGTCCATTGAAATATCCTCCCACTTCCACTCTAGAATAGGAAGCGGTTTCAGCATACCCGTCGGTCGCTGATGTTCTACCTTGACTTGCTGACAGGCTAAACATCTCGAAACAAATTCTGCGACTTCTCGCTTCATATTACTCCACCAGTAGTTCTGTTTCAAGTCCTTGTACATCTTGTTAGACCCCGGATGAATAGAATAAGGGGTAGCATGGGCCTCTCTAAAAATCGAGCTTTTCAACTCATCATTCGCCGGAACGCATAACCGGTTCTTAAATCGCAAAAGTACATCCTCGTGGACCATAAATCCAGGGGCTTTCCCTTGATCCACATCATCTCGAATGCGCAACAAAAATGGGTCTGAAACCTGATTCACTCTGATCGCCACCTCAAGTGGCGATGAAATCTCTAACATACAAAGTTGTCCTTGTACTCGCTGAAATCAGACCTCGATCTCGGATCTTAGGAATTTCTGTTGAAGTTCCTTCTGAACAGTCAAACGTGCAAGCATTTGCTCCTGAACGGACTTACGACTCAAGGCATCGGCGACAACGTTCGCCTTACCCGGGTGGTATTGAATCTCAATATCATAATCTTTAATCAGTTCTAACCACCATCTCTGTCGTATATTTAACTCCTTCTGAGTAAATATATACTTCAAACTCTTATGATTGGAGAAAATCTGACAGGTGACGTCATAAAGATAATGATGCCAAATCTTCAGCACAAATACCACGGCTGCTAGCTCCATGTCATGGGTCGGATAGTTGACCTCATAAGGTCTCAGTTGTTGTAACACCCCAAAAAGGCGGCTATTACAGTGTCGTGGACCCTATACTGGGACCCACCAGGCGATACCAAAATACAGATTAAATAAGTATTATCTTGTGATACTGAACCACATTAAATAGTCAATACTCCGATTAGGAGTTTATTAAAGGTATGGCCAACGACCTTATGATACACAGGATCCGAAATACAAGTATAAACCATATGGAGATGGGATATACTGCAAATAATAGTACAAATGACAATAGTTCAAATTAAGCAGAAATTAACATTACACGGTTTAAACATAACCGGAAAACAACAGACTTGGGCCCCCCGAACTAGTATCCCTCGAACCCTTCGCTGTCACAATGCTCTTCCCGTGCCTTGCCTTTGCCTCGACCTAAAATACAACACAAGTATTTCGCCCAAACCACAGGGCCAGATATACATGATTATAATTCTCAAGACATTATACGATTCACATATATTATATCTCAAGGAAACATCCCGACTATTGAACATACCCTTCAGGCATATGAACAATCAGTCACAAACCGTCGAACATATCCAATCATACATGGACTATGAACGACCAAACAATATGGCTCAAGATGGACATCACAGTACGCCTGATCCGGAAATGTATCCGTGTACATGTCCACCCCGTATACGGAATCCAGAATATACGTATGACAATGTACCTAATTAGCCTCACGAACTACATCTCGTGTGCACAGTCCAACACGGAAACATCCATGTATGACTATATATGTGCCTGGATAAAAATCCTATACAATAACCAATTGGCACGCAGATATAATTCCAGATATGTTACTATACAGCATGACAACGAATTCAGTAAATCACATATCCAATTAAGGATCAAGAAACTCACTGAAATAAGGATCAACGAGATCAATGATTTCAAGGTGATGGACTTGGGAATGCAATCCCACAATGAAAAACGGAAACATAATCAAGAACAATATCAAATTACGAATCACAGATTCATAAGTGTTTTATATATGCGAACGTATAATCATTACAAGAATTCAATCATCAATATAACCAAGCAAGATAACTTGCCTCAATTCCGTAGGCGAAAGATAGTCCTTCTCCAAAAGATCAAACAGACGGTATCCTAGACTAAAATACTCACTCGAACGAGCAACCTTGAATGAAACATAATTCATTCAATAATACATTCATACAATATTGATATCAATTCGTAGGAACGACTCCCGCAACCTACCCGAATAATTCATTTTACCGTAACAAATAGTCTACCGATTATTGAAGGGTTCCAATACATATAGTTCGTCTTACACAATTGGATTACTATACTAAAATGTCCTTTAATACTCTTGTCATTGCTAAGAATCAAACATCTTCAATTCACAATTAAAATCGGTTTAACCAAGTGCTTATGTTCTACAACATCTACAACTATACAAGGGTAATCATAACGAATTCAATATTCAATCTACTATGACATTAACGTTCACAATTAACATATCCTTCTTAAGAACACTATGTACTCTATCATTATGATCAAATACATTCGTACGTTAACAACACATTCAATTAGTAAAAAGTTATTGTTGTTATTAGCAATATCCTTTGTATTTATCACACAAGATTCTGCTGTGCACTAAGTTGGGGGTCTTCACGGAAACAGCCTCCCTACCGTAATAAGTAGGGGCATGGTCTGCGTACATCTTACCCTCCTCAGACCCTGCTCTGAGCGGGATATACTGGGTATGTTTGGTTTGGTTTGGTTTGGTTTCTTATCATTTCTCAAAGACTTGTTAAGCCGAACAAGAATGAGGTTATAACTTCTAAGATTTCTGAACAAGAGAACATCATCCCAATATCAATATTGTCAAGTTCTTCCCCAGGTAAGTAAGTACCTAATATGGTGTTTAAACACTTTATGATATCAATTCTATTGATTAAATCTAACTATGATGAAGCTAACTGATTATCAATGTTCTACTGACGTTATTTCGTCCAGTAAGATGAGCATGATATTTATAAACATGGTTACTATCACTATAACATCAAGAACACCTCCATTCCAAACCCTTAATTATCATATTCATCAAGAAGTGTTAAAAAGCTTAATTACAACATGTTTTACTTGATTAATTCAATACTAGGTGAAGTATTTAACATCATAACTACGAAAACATAGAGGATAATCGCACAACATACCTCCAGAAATGAAGAACAACCCCCAAAGCTACAAGAACACACTCCAAGTTCAAGAACACCTTCTAAAGTTCAAATCAATGAGCTCCACTCCAAGTTTTAAGGCTCAATAACAAGTTGGAAGAGGGTAATATCGGTCTAGGGAGGCAGGGGGGCGATATATGGAGAGAAAATCGGGTTGAAGTTGTGAAGAAATGAAAAACAGGCTGTGTCTTTAAATAGACTGTACATCAGTAGCGTACGCTATCGAAAGATATTAGCGTACGCTAACCCTGTTACGTACGTTAACCCGAAAGTTTTACGTACGCAACCATCCTACAGAGGCTACTGACTCAAATTCACATGCCATTTACGTACGCTAAATAAAAGATATTACGTATGCTAATTATGGTTGACTTTGACCGTCTCGACAGCCCAACACCCTTCACATGCATGGCAACGGATAACAGATTCACGTGCGGAAGTCAACTGATGTATGATTCCCTCATTAACGTACACAATAGATGACATGTTACGTACGTTAGGACACAGGATTAACGTACGTTACGCTAACTGTGTAGCGTACGCTAACGCCACCAGAACAGGTCAAAATGCAACTATTTAATTAACATTGAACCATCAAACATGAAGTGAAATAACAACAATAAGTAACTCAAATCTATAACATCTCAACATTATAGTCATTACACTAAATGCAACGATCCACGACATTCAAATTATCCAAGTAATACAACGATAGATAAAAAAATTACAGTTGGATATTACATACTCCCCCTTAAAAGGAGTTTCGTCCCAAAAATTAAGGGGTAAACAAGTCGGGATACCTCTCTCGCATGCTAACCTCGGTTTCCCACGTAGCCTCGTCGACTCATATCGTGACCACTGAAATTTCAGCAAGGGAATCGTCTTATTCCGCAACTGTTTGATCCTTCTCTTGAGTATCCGAACGGGACGCTCCTCGTACGAGTGATCCTCCGCTATCTCGACCTCATCGAACTGAAGCATATGACTCGGATCAGCAACATATTTCCTCAGCTGTGAAACATGAAACACATTGTGAATCCGACTTAAAGCCGTGGCAAAGCCAGTCGATAGACCAGATCACCTACACGCTCCAAAATCTCAAACGGCCCAATGTACCTCGGGCTCAGTTTGCCTCTCTTCCCAAAACGAACACCTAGGGTAGGAGACACCTTCATTAGCACATGGTCACCAACCTCGAACTCAAGCGGTCGTCGACGGTTGTCTGCGTAGGACTTCTGTCGGCTTTGAGCCGTTAACAAATGACTCCTAATCAGAGCGATCTTCTCACGGGCTGCTAACAACACATCGGGTTCCGTACCCAAGGATTCTGACAGTTCATCCCAACACAAAGGGGACCTACAACGACGGCAATACAATGCCTCATATGGTGCCATCTGAATCAAAGCGTGCCAACTATTATTATAAGTGAATTCCACCAAAGGTAGTTGGGTTTCCCAATCGTCCTTCCAATCAAGAGCACACACCCTCAACATGTCCTCTAGAGTTTGGATAGTTCTTTCAGACTGACCATCGGTCTGCGGATGAAAAGCCGTACTGAAATTCAACTGCGTGCCCATCGAACGATGAACTGCCTTCCAGAAATACGACATGAATCGCCCATCACGATCCGATACAATACTCTTGGGAGTACCATGTAATCTTACAATCTCTTTAATAAATAGCTGGGCCAATCTCTCGGGACCCCACGTGTCTTTAATCTCCAAAAAGTGGGATTTGGTCAGCCGATCCACAATCACCTAAATTGTATTCATATCTCAATGACTCGTCGGCAAGCTAGTGATAAAATCCATCGATATGTCCTCCCATTTTCATTCGAGGATCGGGAGCGGTTGTTGGAATATTTATTCCACATATTAATAAATAATGTTTTGATGATTAAGTTGCCAAACAAAGCAAAACAACTTAGAGGCGAAGCAAAACGACGAAGGAATCGAAGACGCAAAAAGCTGGACAAAATACAAAGCTAGCACACGCTAGACATATAAGTTAGCGCACGCTAATGGGTCCCGGATGCAGATCAGATGAGTTCGAAGTAACCTGAAGTGAAGTCACCTGATGAGGATAGCGCACGCTACACGTGATGATTAACGCACACTATCGAAGACTTGTTACCGTTGTGAAGAGATTCAAACACAGAATGACGTATGCACTGAAGTAAGCTTAGCGCATGCAAGAGATGATATTTAGCGTACGCTAAATATCAATTTGAATCAAGTCAATCAATCCGTTGGGAGAATCTTCTACAAGTTAAAAAGCATTAACAGTTATATGACGCATGCAATGATGCATGATTAGCGTACGCTACAAAGGAAGTGTTAGCGTACGCTAACAGCCAGAGACAGTAGCCACTGGACTGAAACTGGAAGAACGTTAACGTACTTAATAGTACATAATGTATGATAAAGGCTAAATACATGCGATAGCGCACGCTAAGGAAGGTAGCCTAGCGCACGCTAATTATCAACTAGCAGTAACGGCTAGTTTGTGGAAGAAAGCTATAAATACCAAATGAGTTGGTATCATTCTACAACAACAATATTGAGCAATTCATATACACTTGAGATATATTGTAAACATTAAAGTTGTTGTTCTTGAGCTTAAATTAGAGTGATTAGTGTTATACACAAAATCATACACGAGTGAGAAAAAGAAAAGATACGATTGGATTCGGTGTTATTAGGATCAAGGATCCGGCATTGTTAGAATCGCAGTCGCTATCTTAGTGAGGTTTATCTTGTACCAATAAAAAGCTAGAGTGGTTGATTCCTTATCCAATAGAAAAGGAAAAATGGTTTTACTCGGACCGATAGAAGACGAGCCTGTAACGGTAATCCCTCGACCGATAGAAGAGAGGTGCAGAGGTTTTGATCTTGAACCTATAGAAAAAGATACATCAAGAGAGGACGTAGGCACGTTTGGCCGAACCTCTATACATCTGCATGTCATTTAATTCCCGTATTTAATTTTCGCTTCCACACAAACAACGCAAATACCGATATTCCACCAACAATTGGTATCGGAGTGGTACTCCTATAAGCGGCTTTTCATCCGAGGAGAAAAGACCCAATGGTGTTTCAACTTGCTCCCGTCGAAGGCCTTGCTCTCAATCGACCACCATTTTTTGATGGATCAAACTTCATGACGTGGAAGAAGAAAATGTCTATATTCATCCGAGCATATGACATCGAGCTTTGGAAGGTGATTTGTCTTGGTCCAAAAATTCCGACAAATTCCAACGGTACAATTAAAACTTTCGAAGAATATGACGATTCCGATTGGAAAAACGACCACTATAATTATAAGGCAACTCAACTTTTTTATTGTGCCTTAAATCCGGAAGAACACAACCGAATATCATTGTGTGGTAGTGCCAAAGAAATTTGGAAAATTCTTGAGGTAACACACGAAGGTACGTCTCAAGTCAAGAAGACGAAGATAAACATGCTCCTTCACGAGTACGAATTATTCCAAATGAAGGACGATGAATCCATCACGATAATGCTTGACCGTTTTTCGGTTATTACTAATTGATTAGCATGTTCCGGGAAACCACTTTCGAGTAGTGAGAAAGTAAAGAAAATTCTCCGATCACTACCTCGAGAATGGGACGGTATGGTTACGGCCATAATGGAATCAAAGGATTTAAATACTCTTGATTTTAGTGCTCTCGTTGGTTCTCTTATCAACTACGAGATTGTTCTAAAATCTCGGAATGCCAAACCAAAACCGAAGGAGAGGTCGATAGCCATGAAGGCTAAGATGTCGAGAAAGAAAGAAGAAATTCCGGTGGACGAAAGCGATGAAAAATCGGCATATTATGCCAAAAATATTAATAAGTTCCAACACTTATTAAACCGGAGAAAGAAGGACATCCAAGCAGGCGAATCTAAGAAATTCGACGACACCTGTCGATTATGTGGTAAACCAGGCTACTTTGCTAAGAACTGTCAAGTAAAACAAAAGGAAGTCTTAGTTGCAACATGGAGTGACGAAGATCGTGATGATGATTTCATGAATCAAAATAATCTCGCACTCATGGCCCGGAGTTCATTCGACGACAGCGACGTCGAAAGCCAAGTAAGTAATTCTTACGGCGAACTTTTTGAAGCATTCGAGTTATTACATACCGATTATCAAAATGCTTTAAAAGAAATTAAATCCCTTCAAACTAAATATAAATCTTTGGAAATTGAAAATTCCAAAATTCTTGAAAAGGGAAAATTTGCCGAAATCGATCATTCTAAATGCGTTGAAAACAAGAATATTTTAAAGAATGATCTTGTTAAAGTCCAAACCGAGCTCAAAGATTTAACGAAGAAATTTTCTCTCGGAAACGAGAAATTTAAAAATATGCTCTCGATTCAAAAATACACGTTAAATAAAGAGGGGTTAGGATTTAAACCACGTTCTAAAAATGAATCCGTAAATTTTAAAATATCCTTGTGTGAAAAATGTTTAAAAATCGGGCATCACATTTCGAATTGCAAAAGCCCAAGACGGACGATTAAAGTTAAGAAAATTTGGGTTCCTAAAGGAACAATTGTTTCAAAAATCGTCTACGTCTCGAAAGAAAAACCGACTTTCGGTTAGATCCCCAAATACTAATTTTTAACAATTGGTATTATACTCAGTGGGAGTAATATTTTTAAAGGGGAGATATTATTTTCAGGGGGAGTTTTATACCCTATTATTGCGTATTTGTTATTCATGCATATTTTCTTTATATATTCATATTGGTATCCTCTATATTTCTTTTTGCACTTTTTGCTGAATACAAAAAGGGGGAGAAGAAGTTGAATCGGATAAAAGCGTCATGAAAGATATGACAAGAAAAATAAAAAGTAAAAAGGAGGAAAAAATATTAAAAATCGAAGAAGTCGAGAAAGGAGAAGAAAGCATACAAAAAGGGGGAGAAATGAAAGAGTTGAAAAATAAAAAATGAAGAAGTCCAAAATGACAGAAAAAGAAAATAAAAAGGATTAGTGAAGCTAACGAAACAATCAATGTTGAAAACTTTGAAACGTACATATACATATATTTTATTTTGTAGGTTTTATCCAATTCAAGAGTTGTTTTGTAATCATCAAAAAGGGGGAGATTGTTGGAATATTTATTCCACATATTAATAAATAATATTTTGATGATTAAGTTGCTAAACAAAGCAAAACAACTTAGAGGCGAAGCAAAACGACGAAGGAATCGAAGACGCAAAAAGCTGGACAAAATACAAAGCTAGCGTACGCTAGACATATAAGTTAGCGCACGCTAACGGGTCCCGGCTGCAGATCAGACGAGTTCGAAGTAACCTGAAGTGAAGCCACCTGATGAGGATAGCGTACGCTACACGTGATGATTAACGCACGCTATCGAAGACTTGTTACCGTTGTGAAGAGATTCAAACACAGAATGACGTATGCACTGAAGTAAGCTTAGCACACGCAAGAGATGATATTTAGCGTACGATAAATATGAATTTGAATAAAGTCAATCAATCCGTTGGGATTATCTGCTACAAGTCAAAAAGCATTAACGGATATATGACGCATGCAATGATGCATGATTAGCGCATGCTACAAAGGAAGTGTTAGCGCACGCTAACAGCCAGAGACAGTAGCCACTGGACTGAAACTGGAAGAACGTTAACGTACGTAACAGTACATAACGTACGCTAAAGGCTAAATTACATGTGATAGCGCACGCTAAGGAAGGCAGCCTAGTGCACGCTAATTATCAACTGGCAGTAATGGCTAGTTTGTGGAAGAAGGCTATAAATACCAAATGAGTTGGTATCATTCTACAACAACAACATTGAGCAATTCATATACACTTGAGATATCATTGTAAACATTAAAGTTGTTGTTCTTGAGCTTAAATTAGAGTGATTGAGTGTTATACACAAAATCATACACGAGTGAGAAAAAGAAAAGATACGATTGGATTCGGTGTTATTAGGATCAAGTATCCGGCATTGTTAGAATCGCAATCGCTATCTTAGTGAGGTTTATCTAGTACCAATAGAAAGCTAGAGTGGTTGATTCCTTATCCAATAGAAAAGGAAAAACGGTTTTACTCGGATCGATAGAAGACGAGCTTGTAACGGTAATTCCTCGACCGATAGAAGAGAGATGCAGAGGTTTTGATCTTGAACCTATAGAAAAAGATACATCAAGAGATGACGTAGGCATGTTTGGCCGAACCTCTATAAATCTGCGTGTCATTTAATTCCCATATTTAATTTTCGCTTCCGCACAAACGGCGCTAATACCGATATTCCACCAACAGCGGTTTCAGCATTCCTGCGGGTCGCTAATGCTCAATCTTAACCTGCTGACAGGTTAAACATCTCGAAACAAATTCAGAAACCTCATGTTTCATGTTCCCCCACCAATAACCTTGCTTCAAATCCTTATACATCTTACTAGACCCCGGGTGAATAGAGTACGGGGTAGCATGGGCCTCTCTCATGATAGAGTTCCTCAACTCTTCATCTACGGGTACACAAACTCGATTCCTGAAGCATATCAATCTATCCTCGTGGATCACAAATCCAGGGGCTTTCCCCTTATCTACTTCATCTCGAACTCGAGATAAGAATGGGTCAGTAACCTGCTTCGATCTAATTATATCATCAAGGGATGATGAGATCTCAAGTGTGCAAAGTTGTCCCTGAATATGTTGTAAACAGACTTCAATTTCCGGCCTCAAAAGATCTAACTGCAATTCTCTCTGAACTGTCAAACGGCCAAGCATCTGCTCCTGCACTGTCTTACGACTCAAGGCATCGGCAACCACATTTGCCTTGCCCGGATGATAAAGGATCTCAATATCATAGTCTTTGATTTATTCTAGCCACCTTCTCTGTCTCATGTTCAACTCCTTCTGAGTAAAAATGTACTTCAGGCTCCTGTGATCAGTAAAGATCTGACACGTAACTCCATACAGATAGTGACGCCAGATTTTCAAAGCAAACACCAAGGCTGCTAGCTCCAAATCATGGGTCAGATAGTTAACTTCATAGGGTCACAATTGTCTCAATGCATAGGCAATCACATTCCCATTTTGCATTAACACACATCCAAGGCATTGTCTCGACGCGTCACTATACACCACGAATCCCTCCGTTCCTTTTGGTAGAACCAAGACAGGTGCTGAAATCAATCGACTCTTGAGCTCATTAAAACTTTGCTGACATGCCTCTGACCACAAGTACTTCTTATTCTTCCTTAGTAGGTTAGTCGTCGGTTGTGCAATTTTGGAAAAACCTTTCCACGAACCGTCGGTAGTAACCTGCTAGACCGAGGAAACTAAGAACTTCCTTCATGTTCTTCGGAGGTAGCCAATCTCGAATAGCTTCTGTCTTCTGTGGGTCTACTCTCACCCCTTCGGCTGATATCACATGCCAAAGGAAGATAACTTCAGGCATCCAGAATTTACATTTAGAAAATTTCCCATAAAGTTGTTCCCGCCTCAACGCATCGAGAACTTGGTGGAGATGACGCTCATGCTCTTCATGGTCACGAGAGTAAATCATGATGTCGTCAATAAAAATGACTACAAAACAATCCAGATAATTAATAAAAAATCGATTCATCAATTCCATGAATACCGCCGGTGCCTTAGTCAATCCAAATGGCATCACCACGAGCTCATCATGCCCATAGCGAGTTCGGAAGGCTGTCTTCGAAATGTCAGACTCTCGAATCTTCAATTGATGATAATCGGACCTCAAGTCGATCTTAGAAAACACAGCAGCTCCCTGAAGTTGATCCAATAAATCATCAATATGAGGCAATGGATATTTGTTCTTGATGGTTACCATATTCAGCTCACGGTAATCAATACATAAACGCAGAGATCCGTCTTTCTTGCGTACAAATAGCACTGATGCTCCCCAAGGGGACGCACTAGGTCGAATATAGCCCTTCTCAGTCAACTCCTCAAGCTCGTTCTTCAAATCCTGCTTCTCAGAAGGATCCATACGATACGGTGCTTTCGAAAGCGGGGACGTACTTGGCTCTAACTCAATAGTAAACTCTACCTCACAATGTGGAGGTAAGCCTGGCAACTCATCTGGAAATACGTCTGGGTAGTCTCGAACTACCGGATATCGGCCAATGCAACTAGTCGATCTGATCTTTTGGTCATGTAACACCAATAACCAATACACCCTTAATTAAGAAGTTTCATTGCTTTCATAGCGCTGATGACTCTCCCGGAACAGCTGGGATTATCACCCCGAAAAATACACTCGAAACCATCATCAAAAGTGACGGTTACCATCCGCTTGCGGACACTAAGTATGGCATCATGATGATCCATCCAATCGATACCTAAGATTATATAATCCTTAGGTAAATCGACCACAATTAAATTTGACAACCACTCACGGTCGTTCATACGAATCGGACAGTCCTGGACTTCATGATTTCCAATAATTCTTCTACCATCGGGTAGACCAATCACATAAGGCTCACAATTGATAACATGGTCTAGAGGCCAACAACTTAAACAAGAAGCAGATATAAAGGAGTGTGAAGCACCCGTATCAAAAAGGACACAAACAGGCTGAGAGTGGATCTCGAGTATACCTGCAATCATGCTGGCTTAGGGATCGTCAGTCTTCTTCATCTCGTAAATCCTAGGTTTCGCAGCTCCGGCATCAGGTATACCACTTTGATTCCCACGGCCCATTCCCCTGTTTGCCCCTCTCGTCTGATAGGAAGCGGACGGAGGTACATGGTCTTGGACAGAAGACTGAACTCGAGCATGAGATGCTACTGGATCATGTCCTGGTCCATTACTGCAATAACGAACACGATGCCCATTCTTCCCACAAGTATGACATGCGACAGCTGGCTTCGGCCATGGGTGGTCATTCAGAACGGTTTGGCAACGACTGGGGCTTCCTGAATGTCCCCCGGTTACTGTCAGTCTGGTTCTGGTTCCTGGATCTTTTGTTGTTGGACTGTGGTTCCTTCTTAGAAATCTCTTTCGCGGTGAGTTCATATTCCAGAGCTTTCTCGATGAACTCTGGTAGGGTCGTACAGTGGTGATTCAACAGTTGCATTCTCATTCGGAGTTTAAGCCTCTTGGGAAAATAGTTGATCTTATCAGCCTCCGTTCAGTCAATCGACGAGGCGAAAGGAAGAAGTGCCTGAAATATCTCGGCAACAGATAGTACATCATCGTCTTCAGATGGGTACGGGTTCAGCAATTCTGACAGCTTGGACTCACGGAGAGGACCTGGATAGTAACGGTCTAACATGAGGTTTTAAATTCCTCCCAAGTATAAACACCATCAGCTGGCCTAACCGAAAGCCACCAGGTGTGGGCGCGCTTTCTAAGATAGTAAGCTGCTACGGAGACGCGGTTCTCTTCTGGGCAGTCCACCATCTCGAACAATTTCTCAAAGTGCTCAATCCAATGTACAATGTCAGCAGGCTCAGGGGAGCCTTCAAAAGTCCGGGGTCGCTGGCGAGAGATGTCGTTGATGATCCGACTCACGGGGCCGCCAAGCACAGGAGGTGGAGGATGAGGCCCCTGTTGCTGGCCAGTAGTAGCTCTCTGTATAGCTTCCATTAATTGACCCATCTGGGCCATCATGCCCTACATCACAACGTAAGGATCGACACGCGCGTCCTCGCGTCCGGCGTGGTGCGATTGGTCCCTAGAAGGCGAATCACTGTCTGCGGAACTATGCTCCACATTCGCACGCCTTTTGGCTCGTGGTATCGGGATTCGGCCCCTTCCGCGGCCTCGTCCCCCTCTGCCACGGCCTCTCAGATTTCTTTCCATAGTGAAAGAATCAAACCATAATGATAACCACATGTATAGTTTATGATACCAATCAAAATTCGTGCTAAGTCAATAGCAATAAGGAACTACATATTTAAGAAGACAGTTCACAATAAATTATCGACACTACGAGTGTCACACAGAATATCATATCGACGTCGAGTCGAATAATTTCAATCATATAATCAATCTAGAATTTACCTCGAATTAGCAATCAGATAAATCTTGTCACGGATCCTCGAAATAACAAGATCAACAAAGAGATCCATTCTGATATCAACATCATGCCAGTAATTAAATTATGGCTCGTAAAGTACATACCGTATTTGGCTCGTAGCACAGGTCACACGTGACACGAAGGTCTATTGATACTATTTCATTTCACAACGACTCTTAAAGAGAAACCGACTCTCTGATACCATCTTCTGTAACACCCCAAAAAGGTGGCTATTACAGTGCCGTGGACCCCACATTGGGACCCACCAGGTGATACCAAAATACCAATTAAATAAGTATTATATTGTGATACCGAACCACATTAAATAGTCACTACTCCGATTAGGAGTTTATTAAAGGTATGGCCAACGGCCTTATGATACATAGGATCCAAAATACAAGTATAAACCATATGGAGATGGAATATACTGCAAATAATAGTACAAATGACAATAGTTCAAATGAAGCGGAAATTAACATTACATGGTTTAAAGATAACCGGACAACAACAGACTTGGGCCCCCCGAACAAGTATCCCTCGAACCCTTCGCCGTCACAATGCTCTTCCCGTGCCTTGCCTTTGCCTCAACGTAAAATAGAATACAAGTATTTCGCCCAAACCACAGGGTCAGATATACATGATAATAATTCTCAAGACATTATACGATTCACATATATTAGATCTCAAGGAAACATCCCGACTATTGAACATACCCCTCAGGCGTATGAACAAAGTCACAAACCGTCGAACATATCCAATCATACATGGACTATGAACGACCAAACAATATGGCTCAAGATGGACATCACAGTACGCCCAATCCGGAAATGTGTTCGTGTACATGTCCACCCCGTATACGGAATCCAGAATTTACGTGTGACAATGTACCTAATTAGCCTCACGAACTACGTCTCGTGTGCACAGCCCAATACGGAAACATCCATGTATGACTATATATGTGCCTGGCTAAAAATCCTACATAATAACCAATAGGCACGCAGATATGATTCCAGATATGTCACGATACAACATGACAACGAATTCAATAAATCACATATCCGATTAAGGATCAAGAAACTCACCGAAGTGATAATAAGGATCAACGAGATCAATGATTTCCAGGTGATGGACTTGGGAATGCAATCCCACGATGAAAAACGGAAACATCATCAAGAACAATATCAAATTACGAATCATAAGTGTTATATATATATATATATATATATATATGAACGTATAACCATCACAATAATTCAATCATCATTATAACCATGCAAGATAACTTGCCTCAATTATGTAGGTGAAAGATAGTCCTTCTCCAAAAGATCAAACAGACGGTATCCTCGACTAAAATACTCACTTGAACGAGCAACCTTGAATGAAACATAATTCATTCAATAATACATTCATACAATATTGATATCAATTCGTATGAACGATGCCCGCAACCTACCCGAATAATTCATTCAACCCTAACGAATAGTCTACCGATTATTGATGGGTTCCAATACATATAGTTCGTCTTCCACAATCAGATTACTATATTAAAATGTCCTTTAATACTCTTGTCATTGCTATGAATCAAACATCTTCAGTTCACCATTAAAATCGGTTTAGCCAAGTGCTTATGTTCTACAACATCTACTACAATACAAGGGCAATCATAACGAATTCAATATTCAATATACTATGACATTAACGTTCACAATTAACGTCTCCTTCTTAAGAACACTATCTACTATATCATGATGATCAAATACATTCTTACGTTAACAACACATTCGATTAGTAAAAAGTTATTGTTGTAATTATCAATATCCTTATCATTTCTCAAAGACTTGTTAAGCCGAACAAGAATGAGGTTATAACTTCTAAGATTTCTGAACAAGCGAACATCATCCCAATGTCAATATTGTCAAGTTCTTCCCAGGGTAAGTAAATACCTAATATGGTGTTTAAACACTTTATGATATCAATTCTATTGATTAAATCTAACTATGATGAAGCTAACTGATTATTAATGTTCTACTGGGGTTATTTCGTCCAGTAAGATGAGCATGATATTTATAAACATGGTTACTATCACTATAACATCAAGAACACCTCCATACCAAACCCTTAATTATCATATTCATCAAGAAGTGTTAAAAAGCTTAATTACAACAGGTTTTACTTGATTAATTCAACACTAGGTGAAGTATTTAACATCATAACTACGAAAATATAGAGGAGAATCGCACAACATACCACCAGAAATAAAGAACAACCCCCAAAGCTACAAGAACACACTCCAAGTTCAAGAACAACTTCTAAACTTCAAATCAATGAGCTCCACTCTAAGATTTAAGGCTCAAAAACAAGTTGGAAGAGGGTAATATCGGTCTAGGGAGGCAGGGGGCGATATATGGAGAGAAAATCGGGTTGAAGTTGTGAAGAAATGAAAAACAGGTTGTGTCTTTATATAGACTGTACATCAGTAGCATACGCTATCGAAAGATATTAGCGTACACTAACTCTGTTACATACGTTAACCCGAAAGTTTTACGTACATAACCATCCTACAGAGGCTACTGACTCAAATTCACATGCCATTTACGTACGCTAAATAAAAGGTATTACGTACGTTAATTATGGTTGACTTTGACCATCTCGACAGCCCAACACCCTTCACGTGCATGGCAACGGATAACAGATTCACGTGCGGAAGTCAACTGATGTCTGATTCCCTCTTTAACGTACGCAACGGATGACATGTTACCTACATTAGGACACAGGATTAACGTAAGTTACGCTAACTGTGTAGCGTACGCTAACGCCACCAGAACAGGTCAAAAATGAAACTCTTTAATTAACATTGAACCAGCAAACATGAAGTGAAATAACAACGATAAGTAACTCAAATCTATAACATCTCAACATTATAGTTATTATACTAAGTGCAACGATCGACGACATTCAAATTATCCGAGTAATACAATGATAGATAAAAAAATTATAGTTGGATATTACAGTTGCCGCGAAGCATAGGCAGTCACTTTACCGTTCTGCATTAATACACATGCGAGACCTTGTCCGGATGCATCACTATAAACCACAAATCCTTCCGTCCCTTGTGGTAGGAAAGGACAGGCACTGAGATTAAACGACTCTTGAGCTCCTCAAAACTCCGTTGACACGCGTCAGACCACGTGTATTTCTCATCCTTCCGCAAAAGGTTCGTCATAGGTTGAGCGATTTTAGAAAATCCTTCCACAAATCGTCGGTAATACCCAGCTAATCCGAGAAAACTTCGGATTTCCTTAACTTTGGAGGTTGCCAATCTCGGATAGCCTCTATCTTCTGAGGGTCGACACGTACTCCATCTGCTGAAATTACATGTCCGAGAAACGTCACCTCGGACATCTAGAATTCACATTTGGAAACTTTCCATAGAGCTTCTCTCGTCTCAACACGTCGAGAACCTGATGAAGGTGAAATTCGTGCTCCTCTCAGTCATGTGAATAAATCAAAATGTCGTCTATGAAAGCAACCACGAACTGATCTAAATAGTCAATGAAAACTCGGTTCATCAACTCCATGAATACAGCAGGTGCGTTAGTTAACCCAAACGGCATCACCACAAACTCGTAATGACCAGAGCGTGTTCGAAATGCCGTTCTAGCAATATCCGACTCTCGAATTCGCAACTGATGATACCCAGATCTCAAATCGATCTTGGAAAATACCGAAGTTCCCTGAAGTTGATCCAAAATATCATCGATGTGGGGTAGGGAATATTTATTCTTGATCGTCACCATGTTCAGTTCTCGATAATCAATGCACAAGCAAATGGAGCCATCCTTCTTCTTGACAAATAATACTGGTGCTCCCCACGGGGACGCACTCAGTCGGATATAACCCTTCTCGGTCAATTTCTCCAGCTGATTCTTCAATTCCTGCATTTCAGTCGGGCCATACGATATGGTGCTTTCGATATTGGATATGTACGAGGCTCCAACTCTATCGTGAATTCCACATCTCTCTGCGGAGGTAAACCAGGTAACTCGTCTGGAAATATATCGGCATATTCTCTCACTACAGGAATATCTGCCAACATCACTGATGATTTCTCGGTCTTGTTCATATAGCACCAATTACCTACACACCCCTGATTGAGTAACTTCACTGCCTTCATCATATTAATAACTTTTCCAGAACGGCTGGGGTTACCCCCTGAAATACACACTCAACTCCATCGTCTGAAATGATAGTGACCATATGCTTATGAACACTGAGGATGGCATCATGATGATCCATCCAATCAATACCTAAAATAACATCATATCTAGGTAAATCTTCCACGATCAGGTCCGCCAACCAAACACGACCATTAAGCTGAATCGGACAGTTCTTAACTTCATGATCTCCGATAATTCTTCTACCGTCAGGTAGTCCAATGATATAAGGTTCACAACTAGTAGCACTATCCAGATGAAGTCTACTCAAGCATGACTCGGAAATGAATGAATGTGATGCATCAGTATCAAAAAGGGTACACAGAGGTTGAGATAAAATTTCGAGTGTACCTGAGATCATTCGAGCCTCCGGATCGTCCGCTCTATTCATCTCATAAATTCAGGGCTTGCTAGTCCCTGCACCGGATGCTCCTGTCTGATAGCTGTGAGTTCCGCCTTTGTTTGCTAAAACGACGCGGATTGAGTGGCCTATTTTGAACCACTGACTGCTTCGGGGCCTCAAATGTCGCCGGAGGTTTGGAGTCTCTTTGGCAGAAACGGGCCTTATGCCTAGCAATCCCACAGTTATTACACGTGAGGGTCGGCTTCGGACACTTAGTGCTGAAATGACCCTGTTCTCCACAGTTGAAACAGGTGATGGCCAAACTGGCCGCTCGGGACTGAGATTCCACTGGTTTTGGCGCCATAGGGGGTAGCTCAGAAAAAGTAGAGCCCGCATGAGGCTTCTTGAAGGTTTCCTGGCCGCCTTCGGAATAATTACGATTCTTCGATTTCTTACCAGAAGATGAAGTTTGATTCTTAGAAATTTCCTTAGCGGTAAGCTTATAAGCAAGAGCTTTCTCGATGAATTCGGACAGAGTGGTGCAATGGTGATTAAGCAATTGAATCCGCATACGAGGTTTCAACCTCTTACTGAAGTACTTTATCTTATCCGCCTCGGAGTGGATAGTAGATGAGGCGAATGGAAGTAGCTCCTGAAACTTCTCAGCAATGGCGAGAACATCATCTTCCGTTGAGGGGTCGGCAATGAGTAACTCCGACAACTTAGCCTCCCTGAGTGGGGCCGGATAATATCTTTTCATCATAAGAGTCTTGAACTGGTCCCACGTGCAATATCCATCGGTGGGCTTCAAAGATATCCACCAAGAGAGAGTGCTCTTACCCAGATAGTAAGCCACAACTGAGACTTTGTGCCGTTCGGGACACTCCACCATAGCAAACAACTTCTAAAAATGTTCAATCCAGTGAATATTATCCGCCGGCTCGGATGAGCCCTCGAAAGTAGGTAGCCTCTGGCGAGAGATGTCGCCGATAATACTGCTCACACTCCTCTCTCGACCCTGAGGTGGCAGTGGAGGGGCCTGCTGAGCCTGAGTGGCTGAGTTCTGCATTGTCTCCATCAGACGTGCCATCTGAGTCATTTAGGCTATCATGCCCTGCATAAAAGCAAGTGGGTCCACCCGAACACCTTATGATTGAGCTGTATCTCGGGTACGACTTCCTGACGGTGAATGATTATTTCCAGGTGAATGAGTGGCAGCGTCGCTTCTAGTTGAATTGACATTATTACTTGCGTTCACACGAGTATTCATCCGAGCTCCCGGGTTTCGGCCCGCACCGTGACCTCTTCCCCCGCGTCCTCTGCCTGCTCTCTCCATACTAAAGTAGGAAAATCACATGATAATTATAGATCTTGAATGAATATCGCATTATGATTACGTTATGAAATGATAATAATGAGCATACGCACTCTAACACAATGATTACATGAAGAATCAACTGACGTGACATGATTATCTGATGAAATTTTTGAAATGATTATCTTGAACAAGTTAACAAGATTAATGATACAATCCACAAGATCGACAACTGAGCAATGAAATGAACTGAGTGATTAATGAGTTAACATGATCGACATGATCAAAAAATGAAAATGATGATTGAGGATTGTTGACTGATGAATGGTGAATGAGTGATTCTTATTGCCAGAAATTATACCATGGCGTCAGAAATCTTACAGTTTTTTCGGTCTGAGGGGTTTGGCGCTTGCACAGGTCACACGTGACGCGAAAGTCCAATAATACTAGTCTGATGAACGATGATTTCAAATGAGACATAACTCGGAAGGTAGTATTCAAAACCACGCTCTGATACCAACTCTGTAACACCCCAAACAAGGCGGACATTACAATACCATGGACCCCCGACTGGGACCCACCAGGCGGATGAAAATTAATAAATTACACAATATAATGTAGTACCGAACCACATTATGTCATCAATTACTCCGATGAGGAGTTTCAAGTACAACACACCCAGGAATACAAAATACATGTATATCTTATATGAAGATAAAATATACAACACAGAATGAAATAAAAATCCAAACAGAACTGCAGCAGAAAATACATGACAAAGAAACATGAACAAATGAAGAGACTGGGGCCCCTACTAGTATCACTGGGACTCCTCACCGTCAACATTCTGTTCCCGTGCTTTTGCCTTGCCATGACCTAAAAACAATATCCCCAACGGAGTCAGTTACACAGAACAACAATCCTCAAGAGTTGAACAAGCACAAACATTATATATATTAGTTATGAAATCAAGCTGAAGAGGGGCACCATAGTACGCTCGTAATAGGACGTGCAAGTGAACAATACGAGTGTACGGACATACCCGCACTTGTACCTAATTAGTCTCACGGAGGCACGTTACCGTGTGCACAGTCCATTGTGTCGGTGAACCCGCATCACATGACTATCGTGTGCCCGACTAAAAATTCCACACATAACCACCCGGCCATGCAATATGAACCCAGAAGGTCACAAGAACAAAAGTGACCATGATGAATATCAATGAATAGCAAATCGACAAGGGTCAAGAATGACTCACCGAGATGAAATAATAATAAAATGAATGATAGCTCATTGAAATGATTGGAACCGTCGTTTCTCGTGAAATAAATGATTAGTTTGATAATTACAAATCTCAACATGATTAATATACTATGAATGAATTATGAATATGAATGAACAACAACGAAAGGAATGAATATCTTTTTAACCGAGCAAGAATTAACTTGCCTCAATACCGGTGATGAAATGTCCTCCCTCGAACAAACGTCCTTAATGGAATTATCGGTCGCTCGAACAACCTTGAATAACATAATTACCAACAAATGCTCAATATATGTATCAAGTACGATTATAACCAACTCAAAAGTCGATGCAACAATAACCAAACTCATTGGGTATTCCAACAAATACGTTGCAAACATTCTTCCATTGATTACAACCAACCCCAAATATATCGAAACCAACCTTCAAATGAGTAGTTCAACCCCAACGAAACATCATCAACACAATCAAATAATCCAATAGGAATACTCCATTCGATATTACGACAACATCTAGTCGAAACCCCAAAAATCCCAAAGTCAACCCTTAAGGTGTCCTTGAATAATTATCCAAATACTCAACAAATCCGAAAATAACACCAATAAATCCATAGGAATACATGTATACAAGGTAGATAATCCATATCTAACATATTCCAACATAATAGCAAGCTAACTCGAAGAGATCGGAAGGAAAACACTCAAATTCCGAAATTCTAGATTCAAGAAATGTTTACGTTGATTTGATGTGATGGAGAGGATTAAATGATGATTAATACGAACTAGAAGCTTGAAGATGATGATAGGTGATTGCAGCTCGAAAAGATCTTCACAATTCGCCCAAAAATCGCCCAAAATGCCCAAGGAAGGAGGTGATATGTGAAAATGACGAATCTGGACTAAACTGTCCAATTTATACCTGGAACAGCTTAGTGCGCGCTAGCTACTGAGATTAACATGCGCTAGCGGGTCTACCGGGTAGTCCAGTACCCACTACCTGCATTGTTAGCGTGCGCTACGTACCTTGGTAGCGTGCGCTAACGTCTCTTATTAGCGTGCGTTAACCTTGTGTTAACGTGCGCTACCTGAGGGTTGATATCCAGAATACTGGAGTCCAGAACCTACTGACTTCTACCCTGATCGCCTTAGCGCGCGCTACACAAATGACTTAGCGTGTGCTACTAGCACCAATTAGCATACGCTAATCTCTACTCGTAGCGTGCGCTATGAATTATCCCATTCCAGTCCAGTGCTCACTGGACTCTGTCTGATCGAACCTTAGCACGCGCTACACTGATGCTTAGCATGCGCTATCAATACCACTAGCGTACGTTATATCCACTCTTAGCGTGCGCTATGAATTATACCAATTCAGTCCAGTACCTACTGGACTGTCTGCCTCCATCACGTTAGCGTTTTCTAATGCTGAGAGGTAGCGTGCGCTACCAGTACTCAACTAGCGCGCGCTAAAGAGAGTACGTAGTGTGCGTTACTCCTCACACACAGCCCAACACAGAGATGACAATGATGATATACGATCCAACTTACGCCAAACGGTGAATACAATGAATGAATAAGAATGATGAATGATTATTAATGAGTGAAAAAATACTGTGACAATTTACTGAATGATAATGAATGAATTTACAATCGGGTATTACACTTAATGTCATAAGCACATCTCCTACTGAAACCTCAAGTCAAAGGTCCACGTATACCTATCACAACCTTTCGATTCAGTTATTGACAATTCCATAGTGGTATCCATGTGACCGAATTGAGGCGAGTCGTGTTTTAGTATCCAAATCCCATTAGCATACCTATAACGTGTGCTTCCACTAACCCTTAGTGAAGACAGACACTCCACATGTCAAAGTACACGTTATACAAGTCTTGTCTAAACTTACTACCCAGTTAAGTTTTATCGACTTGCGAACCAGTTAAGCATTCGAGCCCTAAACACTTCCAGTGCCTATCTCCTTATCTCCATAAGGAGTGTAATGTTCTCTCTCAAATGCAAGGACTATTGTTTTATATACCAAATCACAATGCCTGTGATATACAATAATATATAAATAATAAATGCCTTATTTAATATTCATATAACAATACAATGCTCTCACTCTCTCATCCTCTAAGTGGCATTCGAGGGCATATTCCTAACACGAACAACATCATACCACATACAAAAACACAAATACATGTACGAAGCATCACAAAACTTATGCAAAGTAATTCGCATGAAACGGCGAATTAAGACGGTCTCAATAAACATTGTCAATGAAAAACAAATAGTCCGATCAATCACTAGTTAGAGAACATTAAGTGTAAAACGACAAATAATCTAAGACAACCAAAAATAAAAATCTCGGATATTACAATAATAACACCAAACACTGTAATATCAACAAACACGAGCAAAAGAAAAAAGGAAGTAAAAGACAGCAGCAACGGCACCACTGTCCAACATCGCTGCAAAAATAATCGCAACACCACATCTCAACACGAGCAATAGTAAATTATCGTGATAATTTAAATTAACATCTCAATAATTTAAATTGCAAATTAGTAGTTTAAAACATCACCCAAAGCCAATGCCAATCAACACAAACAATGTTAAATTACAAATTGAAATGAGACAAATGAAAGAGGCAAGTGGTGGCTTCCCTTCATCATCACCTTCACAAAACATCGGGCTCGACATCCCCTCTCCACATCGCGCCTTCCATTCGTCTCTCGAAATTGTACGAGTCACCACATCCATCCTTCGTGTCTCAAAATTGTACGAGTCCCTTCGTTGTCTTTGGACCATCCAATCAATCTTATCGGCGCCACTCACTCAAACATTCGTTCCAAAACCAACATAGTCCTTAGACCTCAACCATGCTGACTCCGCCATCAACCCCTAGACGGCGCATATTCATGGCACTGGTGAGGGAGGAAGGAGGGAGAGAGGAGGGAGAGAGAGGGGGGACTGATTTGGGAGAATAAGTATTTTAGGATTTATGATCTGGTAGGATATAGAGTATATTTGGATGCATTAGCTGATAATTTAGTTGATAGCTGATGATAATCTAGCTATTAACTGATAATCTAGCTGAAAGTTGATAATCCAGCTGAAAACTGATAATCTAGCTGAAATTCGATAATCTAGATTATTGTAATTATATGTGTTTGGCAAGACTAGCTGTCATACTAGCTGAATATTACAAAATGACATAAAAGGACATTCTTTATATTAGTTGTTATATTATAGTATTAAAAAAACTCGATATTTCGTTATATTAACTTATATTATCTTTTATTTTTTATTTTGCTTGACATTATATAAGTATACTATTAATTTTATTTTTTGTTTTGATGCTCCTTTTAATATCCACTTATGTTATTATATAAATTATGCACAGACGTCCACTCAAAAATATTCAGTTTAATTCTTCCCGATTTTGACACATGCATGTAAGTCACAAAGTAATAAGACATTTGTATCTTACATCACCCATATATATATATATATATATATATATATGCAACAATAAATTAGTTATTTGCGCTCCATATCGAAGTAGTTATTTCATCACGAATCCATCTCATCTCAGCAGATGGTCTTTTGGAACTTTCATCACTTCCTAACTCGATATTGGTTTAGACTTTCACTTGACTAACTTCTTCACACACAGTTCCGAAGCTTTGTCTCTTCAATGCAAGTCCGTCACACACAGTTCGGGAAAAGCAATGCTTTCTCAGTCCACACAGGGTTGATTGGTTTGTTCAATGATAGAACGATGGTTTGAACTACAGCTTGACTTTCTTGAGCTTTAGCTGATAATGTGTTGTTCAAGGTTGAACACTTGGATATTTCTTCTCTCAGAATATGCAGTTTGCTTGAAGAAATATGTTTGCTCAGATATATTCTTGTAAGTGCTTCTGGTTGCTTGTTATTCTTCGTGACCGATCTTCAAACTCTTAGAGATAAATATATAGCCTTCTGAATAGATCCATTGTGAAAGATCGGTTGAGCAAAATTCTGTGACAACTAGATAGTTGACTTGTATAGACCAAGATCTGGATTTTGCGTGGTTTTGAAGATATCTGTCGGCTTCAGTATTTAAATACTTTATCCTTTCAGTATTTAAATACTTCTTTATCAAACGGGACTTGACTTTAGCGAATACCAAAGATTCCTTTTCAAACGGTCTTCAGTCCTGTTTCGATATGTATTGAAGGTCTCAATACTTCACAGCTTGAATGTTGTATCCAATTGTGCTGTAGGCTATGAAGGAGAGGTCGCTGTATGGAATGTTTGTTGTATGGAGAGACAGCTTCCATACTTGGCGCTTTATAGACTCTGTTGTTGTATGATGGCATGAAGAGAAGTCTTTGCTACAGGATCAGCAACTTTGATTAGACTTGTCGATACAACAGCTTGTTGTATGCTGGATTGGCACATTGTCAAAACACTCTATCAAGATCTTTCGATACAGGGATTGTTATCCCAATAATGTCCCCCTTTTTGATAATTTTGCCAAGTCTTCCTTTAAAAACCTTTTGATGTTATCCAAACATCCTTGATGATGCCTTCAGCAATTAGTCTAACAACTAAGAACTGTTCGCAGGCAAGTTCAGCTTTTATCAAAAGAGTATTACATCTTTAAACTTATGATTGGCGCGTTGGCACAATGTTACATTGTTATCTAGATACATACAACTGAATCTATGAACTGTTCGCAGACAAGTTCGTACAGCTTAATATTTTAACAAGTTTTTATACTTGTATAAATTCAGCAAATGGATTGAATTGCGTAATCATACAGACACACAGTAGATTACGAATTGTAATCTTTCAAGAGAAAAAATATTTTTTTGATATTGAACAAGGATTACAATGTTTTTGCTATCTTAAAACAAATAAGAATACAAAAGAGTGAGAAAACAGGATAAGAATACGGGAATAGGAATACAGGAGGAAATCTAGCTCCTATAGTCAGAATGCCTCCAAGGCCTTCTAGGGTCATTCTTGGTACCCTTCCACCAATTCTGATGGGCGTCCCTGTTTCGATTTTGATAGATAGCTTGACCTTCATAGGATTTATCGAATGCCAGGATCCAATCATCTGGGTGGGTAACCAAGTCACCTTACCTGTGCTTGGATTTCATCTTCTGCTGGATCGGGAGTGTTCCTTCGTCCAACCTCTTCTTATACTCCTCTGCGGCTTCCTGCACCGTCCTGCAACTGTTGAATATTGAAGATTCCCTGATAAGAACTACGAAGTATCTTAGCAGTTCATTCTTCCTCCAATTCTTGATCTCTTCTGCAGTTGGCCGGGAGGTTTATTGCTTGTGGATTTTGAACGAGGTTCTTCCATGGAAAGTTAGGGTCCGAGAATTCTGGATGATCTCCCTGTATCCTAACGTTGGGAGTAGGAGATGATAGACGAGCAATATCAGTTGTGATGCTGTCTCCAAAAGCAGCTTCCATCTCCTTATCTTGCTCGAGCCTTGATCTCCTTGCAGCTTCCCTCGCTTCTTCCCCCTTTTTGGCGTCATCAAGATAAGAGACCTTCTCATCCAAGCGTTCCAGGATTTGCATAGCAGCATCCTGTTTGGTCTCAAAGCTTGTCATCTTATTAACTAGGGAGTTGAGCACCTGCGACATATCTTGAATCTTTTTGTCGTGTGCTCGAAGCTAGGAACCTGATTCAATAAGAGCGGATGCTGTCTTAGCCTCAGAAACATGGAGCTTTGATTGCTCTTCCTTCAGGATCTGCTCCTGACGCTGTTGCAATTGGCTAAGGGCCTGCTTGAAGACGATAGGCAGAATACGGAAGGCTTCTTCCACTTGTGAGACTTCGTGCCTCATACCGGTCATTTCTTCAACGGCGGATTGATGTAACCAATTAATCTCTTTTTCAACAGCATGCAGGAATTAACGGTGTCCTACAGGAAAATAGTTTGTCGGCCAAGAGCATGCAGTTGCTCTTTCTTTTCGACGGTTCGAGGAGAGTCGGGTTTGGCAAAATCTTCAACTCCATTCAGCTGTCTCAAGTTCACATTGGGACGTGAATTGAGTTGGATATCCTCAGGTATTATACCGTCGTCAGAATCCAATACAGTTGAAGGTGCGGGAGCATCCGATACGAGCTCGGCAACAGGGGTGACTGTATTCTCCTGTTCTGAAATAGGTTCTGAAGAGATAGGTAGAGGAGGGACTGAATCCTCCTGTTGTCTCTCAGCGTCCGCCTGCTCTGGTAGAGGGACTGATTCCTCGTACGGGATGGCACCGGTCTGGTCGTCTGTGGCGACAGGCGCGAGTGCCTGTTTAGGGGCTGTATGTTCCTCCTCTACAGGAGGGACTGAATCCTCGCTGTTGGGAACATTATTTTGGCTTGAGGTCCCTTGATCTGGATGGGTTTCCTCACGACTCATTCTCAGACCTGCCTGGAGGGCGTCGTCGTCGTCGTTTGAGTCATGATCAGATTTGGGACTGTGGGGATCAGAGCCAATGGATTTTGCTTTTCCTTTCTTGCGGGCATTTGCCTTGTCCATCAGGTGGCTTGTGATCTACTCTTTACAGCACAGGTTGTCCCATTAGATCAGGACTTCAACATCTTGAGAGTCCGTCACTTCCAAGACAAACCTTTCTTCGTCGCACCAATCGCTCTAGTTGTACAAAGTGTTGTACGGAGCTAGCCTGTAGGATTTCCACTGGACAAAGCATTCATATGCCTGCTCAATTTGCACAGAAAGCAAAGTCTTGTTTATTATGGTGTCTCGGGAGGGGCTGCGTACAGCACATGGGTCTACTGTATGCACGGGTTCCTCGACAGCCATGGGTTCCTGTGTTGGAGTAGGATCCCGAACAGGGGTTGGTACCCTGATGGGAGAAGGATCCTGAACGGGTGTGGAATCCCGAATAGGAGATGTGGCTATTGGCTCCAAAGGGGCATCCGACTCGCCATAGTCTTTTAGGTTGGCAGATGTCTGAGTATCCGTCGTAGCCGCCAAAGGCTCGGGATTTACTGTCGCGACAGTAGCAGTCATCTCTTCCGCAGGGGTTGCGCCCTGGGGGCTCGATACAGTGGGTTGGGCCGTTGAAGGAGCATCCTCAGAGATTTCTGTAACTTTAACTTTTGTGAGCCTCCTTAGCTTCCTTTTCGGCTTCTCACCAGCAACAGGAGTTTTGCTGTGAGATCTCTTTCTCTTCTTTGAAGTCTCCTCGCTCTGGGACTTCGAAGACACATCCCTCGGATCGACAGAAAGGGGCAAGTTTCGGACAAAAGGTCTATTCGCAATCAGGGGAGCTTTGTTAAAAACAGAGGGCCTGATGCTTCCCATGTATATCCGAGAATTGATCTTCTTTGCTTCTTTGGCTTGCGAAACACCGCATTTTGTCAGAATGTAATTCAGAAACAAACCAAAGGACTTCTTCTACAAGGCAGGCTTAGAGACTTCTTCCTGCAACCTTTTGAGAATTATTTGACACCAGTTGACATTTTCACAGGTCATGATTGCAACTAGACCTGGCACACGGGCGGGCCCGGCCCAAACGGGCCGGGCATAAAACGGGCGGGCCTTTTTTGGGCCGGGCCAAAAAGGCCCGTTTTTTCCTGGGCCAAAATTATTAGGCCCGTGGCCCGCCCCGGGCGGGCTCGGCCCGGCCCGCGGGCCTCGACTTTTTTTTTTTTTGAAATATTAATTCTGAAATAAATATACAAATATTTTTCGATCCTTAATTATTATATTATTCACTATACTATCACAATCAGATAAATAAATATACAATTATTTTTATTTGATAATTACATTATTTACTACACTACCATAATCAAAAGACAAATATACAAATATTTTTATTTGATCATCATATCATTTATCACTACTAATTTCTTATAAAATCATAAACTAATAATATTATTGATACGAGATACTACAAATAATCACAAAGTCCCAAAAAAAATAAAATTACATCAATAATTAACATATAGATGTATTATAATCTAACAAACAAGGAAAAAAAATTAAATATTATAATTACACATAACATAAATTTAAAAAAAAATCGGGCCAGGCAGCCATGTGGCCGGGCCTCTGGGCGGGCCAAATCTGGGCCGGGCCAAAAGGCCGGGTTTTTGGGCTAATAATATGCGGCCAATGCCCGCCCAAAACGGCGGCCGCCTGGCCACGGCCCCTGGGCCTATTTTGCCGGGTCTAATTGCAACCATCATCCTGAACCTTAAATTGGTGCACATCTCGAACGCATCTGTTCTATTCTCATTTACACGGCAACAAAAATCGTGTAAATAAACAAAAGGCAAACAAAAGAGTTTCTTGTGGCAAGAGGTGTGAACCGTTTCAACCGATGCTGAACCGGTGAACAATCCATAATATCTGGTCAAGACTTCTTGGGACCCAAAGGTCTCAAGATCTTCCATTGTCAGGCCATCAGCAAGAAGCCTGTAGAGATTCTGAAGGAGCTCTTGGTCAACACGGATATCGACTCTGCGAATGACAGCAGTGATGTCAGCAACATTTCCTCCTTGAGCAAGCGAGAAGAAACGGACAGCAGCGTTGATGTAAAATTCCTCAACCATTTGAGCATCAAAATGCTCAGCGGTGTGACTTCCAAGGCGATAAAGGCCTTGCTGACGAATCCTCGTAATGACGTACTCCATCAATTCGACGTCATCACCTTCGGAACGAACACGTTCAAGCACGACAGATCTAGCAAAGATCCGTCCGTCGATGATGTTGGAGGTCTTCTTGAGAGAGATAGAGGAGATCTGAGAAGATGCCATTGATGATTCTCGAAGAAAAGTAAAGAAGATTCAAAGAAAAATGCAGTAAAAGCAAAAAGACTTGTAGGCTGTATGCTCAAGGACTCGTTCAATATGCAGAAAGCGTAAAGAGTCTGAAGAGGCATTTACAGTCCTTTTATAGTGGGCGGCGGTGAAAGGTTTTCAGATAATGAACGGCCAGATTTAAGGGATGGGAACCGTTGTTTAAAATAGACGACCACGATGGACTGAGTGTAACTGATACAACTTATCCATCTAATTTTAAAATGAGAGCGGGTCCCACTTCTGGCATATCAAATTTCCCTTATTGCCCGAAATGGCGGTGTAAAATTAATAAATAATTTGAAACATTGCGGTTGGAGATACCAATGTCCAGATGTCGTGTAAAGAATTTAATGCGAAAGACTTTTCAATTATAACAGGACACGTGGACATAAAAATCATTTTTAAAATAAATAACATATTATTTGATTTCCCATAGTATGTGTTGTATCCGCGAAAATACAGTCTTCCCCCTTAAAAGGTACATACGTGTTTCAATTCCATACAGCAAATTTCGGATTAATGTTGTATTCATGGGTCGTACTGTATTCCCCCTTAATTATTGCACACGTCAGCTGTAGGATAATTCATATTGCTTTGTTCCTACAGTACTGTTCTGATAGTCTGAGTATACAGATAACTAACGGTGGATACTGTATTCTTGGGTCTTACAGCATTCCCCCTCAATTGTTGAGTGAAAGCATTAAAAACTTACAGGGAGTCAGGCTGTAGCAATCCCAATTCTTGACGAAGCATGCAGAATCTTGCTGTGTCGAGAAGTTTGGTAAAGATGTCGGCTAACTGGATATCTGTATGAACTTTTTCCAGCCGAACATCCTTGTTCTCAACATGATTCTGGATGAAGTGATGGTTCATGTTGATATGCTTAGTGCGCGAGTGCAATACAGGGTTATGCGTTATTGCAATTGTACTCGTGCTATTGCACGTTATCGGCGTTTCTTTGGCTTCAATTCCATAGTCTGCCAGCTATTGTTGCATCCAAAGGATCTGCATACAGCAACTACCAGCAGCATAGTATTCTGATTCAGTTGTTGAAAGCGAGTTTGCCAATTGTTTGTTGCTAAACCAAGACACGAGTCTAGGTCCAAGAAAGTGACAAGTTCCGCTTGTACTCTTCCTATCTAGCTTGAAACCTCCGAGATCCGAGTCGCTGTAGCCAACTAAATCGAATCCGCCTTCTTTAGGATACCACAGTCCTACATCGACTGTTCCTTTGACGTATTTCAGGATTCGTTTGGCTGTTGCGAAGTGTGATTCTTTAGGTGCTACTTGATATCGCGCACACACTCCTATAGCAAACTAGATATCAGGCGTGCTAGCCGTTAGGTACATGAGTGAGCCAATAAGCTTCCTGTAGAGTGATTGATCAACCGGCTTTCCAGCTTCATCAGCACTAATTTGCACGGAAGTGCTCATGGGGGTTGACGATGATTTGGAAGTATTCATTCCAAACTTGTTGAGAAGCTCTTTGCTATATTTTTCCTGGTTGATGAAAGTCCTTGTAGGCAACTGCTTTACCTGCAATCCTAGGAAATAACTAAGTTCTCCCATCATACTCATTTCAAATTTACTTTGCATGAGATGTGAGAACCTTTGACACAAAGCAAGGTTAGTTGAACCAAAAGTAATATCATCTACATATATTTGAACTATCAGGAGGTCATCACCTTCCTGTATTTTGAATAGGGTCTTGTCCACAACACCTTTCTCGAATCTATTATCGGTTAGATATTGGGACAGAGTCTCATACCATGCTCTAGGGGCTTGCTTAAGTCCATACAGCACTTTCCTTAGCCTGTATACTAGGTCTCTGCCTTCTGGAACAAACCCTGGTGGTTGTTCAATGTATACTTCTTCGACAAGGTCTCCATTCAGGAATGCACTCTTGACGTCCATTTGATATACAATGAAGCTTTTATGGGCGGCAAAGGCTAGAAATATCCTAATGGCTTCTAGTCAGTCTATAGGGCCAAATGTTTCATCGTAGTCTATGCCTTCTTCCTGTCTGTAGCCTTGAGCGACTAGTCTGGATTTGTTCCTGATAATAAGTACATTTCAATCCTTCTTGTTTCTAAATACCCATTTGGTTCCAATTACGGATTGATGCGTAGGTCTGGGTACAAAATACCATACGTTGTTTCTTTCAAAACCGTTAAGCTCTTCTTCCATAGATGTAATCCAATGAGAATTGTTGAGAGCTTCTTTGGTAGAAACAGGTTCGGATTGGGCTAAGAATACAGCAATAGTGCACATATTAAATCTTCTAAGTTCAGATTGAGATTTTCATTCAGGAAATGGAGATATCTCAAATGCGGGTTCTTCTTGCGCACATAGTACATTTCCTTGTATACTCTGTATTCTCCTACGGGTAGAAACACCAGCATCAATATTTCCTATGATCAACTCCTGTGGGTGACCTCTCAACCATCTTCTGTCGGGTTCTAATTCAGGGTCCCGTACTATATCTTGAGTTGCTGAAGTTTCGGCTTCAGCTTGTACAGCATTGGCTTCATCTACTTCAGCTCTTACAGCTGCGGGGTTGATTTCTAGGTCGACGACAAGTTCTATAGGAGTTTGTGGATCAATGATGGAAAGTTTTTGGATGTTCTGAGTAAGATCTTCTACTCCTGTAGGAACATGGTGAGGTTCATTGAACACTACGTGAACTGATTCCTCAATTGTCAGTTTCCTTTTATTGAAGATTCTGTAAGCTTTGCTAACAGAGGAATATCCTACAAATGTCCCTTCGTCCGATTTCTCATCGAAGGTTCTAAATTGATCCTTACCGTTGTTCAAAACGTAACACCTGCATCCAAATATGTGAAAGTACGAAACTAGTGGAGTTTTGTTGTTCCATACCTCGTATGCTGTTTTGTTATGGTTTGACGATACAGCGGTTTTTTGTATAGCACGTTGTATTGGTGCCTTCGCCCCAGAAATGCTGTGGCAATTTGCTAGCGGCAATCATGGTCCTTATTGCTTCTTTCAACGTTCTGTTCTTTCGCTTGGAAACACCATTTTGTTGAGGTGTACGGGCAGCTGAGTATTCGTGTTGTATCCCATTTTCCGAACAGTAATGCTCTATAAAGCGATTAGTGAATTCTGTACCTCTGTCGGAACGAATGGACACGATACTCAACCCTTTTTCATTCTGAAGGTTTTTCAGGTGCTCGGGCAGCTTTGATCTTGTTTCCTTCTTCTTTCTTAGGAAGATTGCCCAAGCATACCTGGAATAATCATCAACAATAACAAGACAATACTTCTTACCTCCCAAACTTACCGGGTCTACAGGACCATATAGATCCATGTGTAGCATTTCTAAAACTCTGTGGGTGGGAAGGTAGGATTTGCTCTTCAGGGTGGTCTTGATTTGCTTGCCTTTATGACAGGCTCCACATACGCTGTCTTTTTGGAATGAAACATTTGCAATTTGTGCCATAGCCAGCTTAGATCTGCAGTGCCTTTGGCAGCAAAACAAGGAATTGTGGAGCTCGTAGGCATCTAGTTAGCAATATACATATTACCTGGTCTGCTTCCTGTGAGCACAACTTCTTTGGTTAGGATGTTCTTGACTCTACAGTGATCTATATAGAACTTCACCGAGAACTGTTTATCACAGAACTGGCTAATACTAAGTAGATTGTACTGTAAGCCTTCAACATAAGCAACATCGGTGACTTTGAATTTTCCTACAAGTAGGGTTCTCTTCCCTCTTGTTCTTCTTTTAGATTTATCACCGAAGCGCACTTTTGGACCGCGACCTTCTACGTAGTCTGACAGCTTGCTTTTATCTCCTGTCATGTGCCGAGAACATCCACTGTCGAAGTACCAGATGTCCTTCTCTAAAATGTCCTGTATGCACATAAATTAAGTAGATTTAGGTCCCCTTTGATTGTTGGGTCCATGGATGTTAGTGCCTTTAGGTACCCAGATTTTCCTGACAGCAGTAGATTTACTATAGGATGGTTTAGGTCCGTAGTTGCGATGTCTACGTGGGGCATGTGCGTCACTATAACCATGATAATTATTATGCATGTAAAATTCAGGCTTATTATTATTACAGTACGAATGCCGTCTTGGAGGTGGAGCCATTTTCTTCGGCCTTACAGCTTGCCTTCTGGGTCTCCAGATGGATTCCCAAGGCCGTTGTTGATACTGTGCGGAAACTTGCTTTCGCGAGGGATAACGCGGCTCCTGTATCCAATACCTAGGCATGCTGTACTGAAAGTACTGCCTTGCGGGCCTTTGATATTTGGATACAGCCTTCTTTCTGAACGACTGTCGGCGTTGTTGATATGCTCGGGGAGCATGCTGTTGAATACGCCTTATAGGTCTAAATGGCTGGGGATTCCGCTTTCTGGAATATGACTGAGGTGGCGGAATGACATCTTTTGCTGTTCGCGGTGCAATGGGTTCCTTCACAGGACTCGGAACTTCTTCCGATACATGAATGGGTTCCACACCCCTGACGAACACAGTACTAGTTTCCCCTTTGTTGGAAAATGAGCTGTATCCTAAGCCACTTTTATGAGCATGTTGCCTGGTGCTTAGAATTTCTTCCATTCTTTTAGATGATTTCTCGAAAGATTTCAGAATGGTCTCAAGTTCTCCTTCTCGTTTTTCGAGAGTTTTTACTTTGGCTTGAAGCAGAACAAAATCATTTGTATTGCTTTCACTATGAGATTTAGTCTCACTTAGTTCATGAGCAAGTTGATGATTGCTCTCCATGAGTTTTTCATAATCGACTTTGCTGTTTTCACAATCAACAGACATATTTTCGTAATTTACTTTCAGCAAGTCGTTTTCTTCTTTCAGCTCTAGGTTAGAGAGTTGGAGCTGCATATTTTCATTTTTCAATGTCTCATGGGCCATTTGAATGTTCTTAAACTCATTCATCATGTTTGCAAAAGTATGAGATGCATTGGTAGGAATAGCTGAGGTTGAGCTTACCTCATCATCGCTATCTTCATCTTCCGGAATGTCTTTGGCCATAAAGCACATATAGGCTTTATCTTCGAATTCATCATCAGATGAGTCACTGTCAGTGACTACCTGAAGACATTATTCGGACTTTGTGGGTGCGGGGGAGGCTTCTGATTCACCAATCAGGGCCTTGAGCTTGTTTTTCCAAGCACGTCTTCTTTCATCCTTTTCTTGTTGCTCGGCTTCCGGCAACCTTTGAACTTTAGGATGAGGACATTTATTTGCATAATGTCCTGGTTTCCTGCAATTATAACACAGGTTAGCGTCACCAGAGGAAGTTTCGGTACTTACCTTGTGAACAGGCTTGGGCCTGTATGGAGTCTTTCCCGACTACTTGATAAACTTCTTGAACTTATGCATGAGGAGCGCCATTTCATCTTGAGACAGGATGTCGTCGTCGCTGTCAGCATTCTTGTGAATGGGCTTTGATGAGCTGGGCATGCTGTGTCTTCGGTTGGATACAGCGGCTAAGGTTGTAGTCCTGGCGGGAGATTCTTCAGCCTTCTCTCTCCTGTCTATATCGTACTCAAATGCTTGAGGTCAGAAAAGAGACCAAAAGTAGATATTTCACTAAGATTGCACGACACACGCATAGCTGTGGTCTTAATATCCCATCGGGCAGGGAGAGATCTGAGAATTTTTAGGTTCTTCTCCCTTTGGGTATAAATCTTGCCTAATGCTTCAAGTTCACCAACAATGCCAGTGAATCTGAGGTCAAGTTCCTCAAGTGTTTCAGTTGGTTTCATTTCAAAATATTCGAATTGCTGAGTTAATTTTGAAATCTTGTTTTCTTTGAGAGCTCAGTTCCCTCACAAATTAACTTGAGTTTATCTTAGATATTCTTGGATGTTTTACAGCTCTTTACCTTTGAGAACGTGCCTTTGTCAAGAGTGACAAATAACGCGTTCTTAGCAACATTATCGAGGTTGGCGCGTTTCCGATCATCTGTCGTCCATTGATCGCGCTCTTTCTCGAGCATCTCTGCATGAGCCTGGCCTTCAATCCTTGGGACCGGATTTACCTTCATGATTTTTATGGGGCCTTCCTATATGACAAAAATCATCTCTTCGTGCATAGCTGCAAGATGAGCCTCCATCCTAATTCTCCAGTCGTCAAATGCGTTAATAGAGAACATAGGGACTTTAATGATCATTGATGTATCCATATGAGAATATAGGAAAGAAAAAAACTATTTAACAAAAATAAGTGAATTAAGGATCTAATTCGATCAAAAATACGACTGATTCTTTTTAGAATCAACCGCTCCGATACCACTTGTTGGCCACTAAGTATACAGAATACAGCTTGGAAAGTGTTTTAAACAACAAGCTGTACGATTTTCAAATCTGAGTGTGTAGCGGAAGTCTTGTTAAAGTAAGTTGCTGTAAATACAGCAACTAGATATGAAGTGTATACTTAAAAATAATCACAGATATTAAAACAGTAAATGAAGAAGGTAAATGACATGGTAATTAAAGTGGTTCGAGGTAGACCCCTCTACGTCCACTGGTCCTCCACACATGAGTTAAAATGTTTATTATAAATACTACGTACACAACTACGTATTTATAATCAAACCTATCAATGTATCGTTCACACAGATTGATACAATGATCGAAGCTTTTAACCGTTCACACATATTGGTTTAGACTTTCACTTGACTAACTTCTTCACACACAGTTCCGAAGCTTTGTCTCTTCAATGCAAGTCCGTCACACACAGTTCGGGAAAAGCAATGCTTTCTCAGTCCACACAGGGCTGATGGGTTTGTTCAATGATAGAACGATGATTTGAACAACAACTTGACTTTCTTGAGCTTTAGCTGATAATGTGTTGTTCAAGGTTGAACACTTGGATACTTCTTATCTCAGAATATGCAGTTTGCTTGAAGAAATATGTTTGCTCAAATATATTCTTGTAAGTGCTTCTGGTTGCTTGTTATTCTTCGTGATCGATCTTCAAACTCTTGGAGATAAATATATAGCCTTCTGAATAGATCCGTTGTGAAAGATTCGTTGAGCAAAATTCCGTGACAACTAGATAGTTGACTTGTATAGACCAAGATCCGGATTTTGCATGGTTTTGAAGATATCTGTCGGCTTCAGTATTTAAATACTTTATCCTTTCAGTATTTGAATACTTTTTTATCAAACGGGACTTGACTTTAGCGAAGACCAAAGATTCCTTTTCAAACAGTCTTCAGTCCTGTTTCGATATGTATTGAAGGTCTCAATACTTCACAGCTTGAATGTTGTATCCATTTGTGTTGTAGGCTATGAAGGAGAGGTCGCTGTATGGAATGTTTGCTGTATGGAGAGACAGCTTCCATACTTGGCTCTTTATAGACTCAGTTGCTGTATGATGGCATGAAGAGAAGTCTTCGATACAGGATCGGCAACTTTGATTAGACTTGTCGATACAGCAGCTTGTTGTATGCTGGATTGGCATATTGTCAAAATACTCTATCAAGATCTTTCGATACAGGGATTGTTATCCCAACAAGTTGGTGCCATATTTTCAAAATGAGATTGATGATATCTTACTTTTGGGTATGGTACCATATACCCTTTTCTCTCTGGATATCCTTTGCCTACCAAATAATATTTACTTATCATAAAAACGCGACAAACATAAGAGCATTAATCATCATAAAGTTATTTAATAATAAAAACATATGAGTAAAGGTACCTTCTGGAGGTTGAGTAAAGTCCAATAATGGTATAATGATTGCATGAAGAAATATACGTGTATCATGTGGTGATCCTTCCCACTCGGCCGATATAAAAGTAAAGCACATGTCAAAATCACATGCAGCCATGACATTGAAAGTAGGATACGCCTTTCTACCTCTATAAGGTAGTTGCTCTGCTTCTGGAATATATGTGTCTATATACGTACCATTAATACATCCAATACAATTCTATATTAAAAATAGAAAATATTAAACAAAATATCTACCATAAATATATATAACACTCTAATTCAGTTGAATATAATAAAAAGATATTAAATGAACTATAACCTTAAAAAAGGCATATATCTTTCGTCATCCTTTATACGAGGCGATATATTTGCAAAGGTTTGATCCTTTGGTCTAATCATATCACGTGCAAAACCCATAAAACCTTTGCTCCTTCCAGTAATTGTCTCCAAGACATCGTGAAAGCTCTACTAATCGTTTCACCTGAACGTTGAAATCGCTCACTGACATCTCGATTAGACAAACCTAAGGCAAGAGTATATATAAATTACCCACTTTCTCAATTACCGGTATTTTGCCATTCCCAAACTTTTTACTAATTGCCTTTAAACCATATTGGATGTCAGTTCCTCACATTGTTGCATAAATAAAATGGAGTCCATTCTAAATGCATTAACAGGTCGAATTGGATGTCCATTTAACTTTCATCCACAACTCTCCTATTTGAAGAGAAGTCATACATGGTTGTTTGTACATATGTGTATAGTAATATCCAGCTAAAATATTCGACATACATGAAGCAGTGAGCCAAAATACACAATGTTTTCTCCTTCGTCTCTTTCAATACCGATAGTAGACCTATTCAGAATAATAAACGACAAACATATACTTATTTAAGAAATCGAAAGTTAGACACATATCATAAAGTGTGCAAGTAACATAACAATAGACAGAAAAATAGTCAACATAACAATGAAATGATTAAAATACATGTGTCCAAATGAAAAGACACAAGTAAAAGATGAAACAATACAAATAACACTTATTTATTCTTAAATTGTCACTGCAACCATACCAACCTCGCAACATCATCACGGAAACTCATAAATAATTCTTGTGTCGGCTTCTTTAAGTGAAGTGGCCGCATAACACCAAAAATCACTGCCCATTTCAATAGAACCATCATCAATCATACGATCCAGAACACGAAGTGCTGAAGCAATCCCACCTTGATTTTGATTGACACTAGTTGCCGAATCAGCCTCTAATATCTCTAAAGCACGATCATATATAACATTCATCATAGTCATATGATCTTGAAACAACACAGCTCCTGATGATTGTCTTTTTCTCCGCTTTTTTTGTAGGTGTTTTGTTTTTAATGTAGATTTTTTTGAAGTTCTTTGGATTGTTGTGACATATTTTTCGAATTATTTTCCCCACTTGGTCCACCATGACTCAACTCCTCCACAAAAGAACCAAAAAATTCATTCTCTTGCCTTTCTAGATCCTCCAAGCGTGAAGAGTATGGTGTGTATTGTGAATAATCGTCATCCCCAACCTCCACATTTGTAATATGGTTACCACTTCCAGGCATATAAACATTCTCAACATTCACATCTTGTTTCTCATTCACACTTGGAGGATCCATAGATGGTGTTACACAATTCAACCCCGTTGCAACTGTATCCTCAAATAACATATTCCATATTTCTTCCAACTTCGAGGATACTCCTTTATTGCGAAACTTTTTACATTCAGCATCTTCCTACACATTATCATGGTAAATCATTGCAAATTATATTCTCATAGTAAATACAATAACCACAAATTACGTATTTGATTAAAATTATTACGTTGATTTTTATGTTCCACCATTCTTCAAAAGCAGAAATTCTTCCGGTGATCGAATCCCATCCTAAGCCGGTTTCCCCACTCTAAGTTTTTCCATGCGCGCCACTCCCTCTTGGTTGAATCAAGTTTTGTTCTTACAACAAAATGGATTATTACATTTTTTGTTGGTTATATTTTTCAAAGTCATGTTGTATTTCACGCCATCTATACACAGTACTTTTGCCATTCTTCACACGGAACTCCACGCAAAGGTTAAATAAAACCTTATACACCCTTTTGTCCAGTCAAAGTTCGCTCCCCTTGTTCTTGGTTCATTGTTTTTTTTTTCAGCATTTGATTCCATCTCGCTAAGAATTATAGAGTTCAAAATTTTCAATAGAAGTATTAATCAGTTAACTGCATGCCAAACTACTTGAACCTTAAACAAATATTGTTTGCATTAATAGCTATAAATTCATGAATATGTGCTTCTGCAATACTCCTTTGGCGTTTGAATTTTCATGCCAAACCACGATTCATATGACAAATTACTCTTAAATATTAAATGTTTATGGTCTAACCAATAGTAACTGAGAATTAGAGAGCATCCTTCAAATTTTATAACTTTGAATGTCACACAATTGAGCCAAAAACGAAACAAAGTAAAGGCAAAAAACTTTTTGATAAGAAATAAGATTTTTAATATCGAAGAAGAAAAAATTACAATCCCTTGATGAGACGATCACGAAGAAAAGCAGTGGACTGTACACTTTTTTGGATCCATGTAAAGCCGAGAGGATCAACTAGTGACGGATAATCATATTTATTCAACTCCCAAATTTGATCTTAACTAAATAAATTAGTTGTTTGAATCTTTATTTGAGGAAACCTACCAAGAATATGGACTTTTGAAGTCTAAAACTAATTCTCAAGTATAGCCTGACAGTGTTAACATCAGTTCAGACAAAAGTACTAACGATTCTATTAAACCATAATAAGGTGCGCGAAAAACAATGAAGACAAAAGAAGTAAAAAGCAAGGGTTTCTTTGTTGTAATGAGGAAAGCACGTAAATATTGATTTTGAGCAAGAATATTGTGGGGAAAATTGTGGGAAGATGAAATACTTGTGAAAAATTCTAGGTTCTAAAGGACATGTACGTTTAATGAGTTCATGAACGTTACAGCATCCAAAAATTAACCTAATTACAAAACCTAAAATACCATTAATCGAAGCAAAAAAAGAATACTAACATGTGCTCGGCGGCGGTAAGATGTTGATGACAATGGTTGATCACCATTCAGAGAACTGACGTGAGGAGGATGAAGGCGATGCATTTTTCTATTTGCGGGGAGGTGAGAGAGTAGGGCGACAACCCCTTTTTTTCCTTTTGTTTTTTGCCAAAATTGAGGGCAGAATTGAAATATAAAAAAAATCTGGTAAATGAAGATTGAACGCTATGGGAAAAAGCATTGAGTATAATCTAGATTAAGATTATAATCTAAATTAAAATAGCACCGTCCAGCGAAATTATTAGAGTCAAATTAGATTATTTGACCAATTCTAATCTAGATGAATTGTGGGACCAACCAAACATGCTCATACTCCCTCCATCCTATAAAAGTATGTACATCTTGATTTGACCTGTCTTTTCAAATAGACCTTTGACCATTGATAATTTTAATTATATATGAATCAAAATTATAAAAAAAAAAATATTTAAAAGATACACTAAGACAAAACTAACAAGTATTTACATGACTACAATAAATTTATATAATAGCTGCAACATATAGTCAAAATTTATTAATTTTGATTAGAAAGATCAAAATTAACATACTTTTAGGGGATATTGAGTGAAATGTGGAAAAGTAATATTTTTTTTGTAACCACGTTAAAGCTATTGTATTTAGGGGAAAATAAATTACTCCTTACAATATTGGGGCATTTTCCTTCTCTTTAAATCTATGACACCAATTTGAAGTTGAACGAAAACATGTTTTGTGAAGTCAATGATCATTTTTGGGTTGGCTAGATCAATATACAAATACAATTCAAAATTAATATAAAAAATATTGATTCTTGAATACCTCTTTGTACATCCCATAACTCAACAATTCCAAACATTTTCATCTGTTTGTTAATCAAATTGTCATCCCATAACTCAACAATTCCAAACATTCATCAGCAGTGGGATCATGACCGAAAAAAGATATTCTTTACCAAATGAGAAAAAGAATTATTTACCAAAAAAATTTTTTAATAGAATTCGAGACAGATACATACTTATGTGAAAAATTTGCCAATCATATTTTCGACAAATACACAATGAATGGCGAGGCAAAAAAGAGATATTCCAACAATTCCGACATATTACCAACAAACCACAAGTTAAAATTTAAAAGTATCATAGCTCATCTTATTCATATGTTCACGAGTTAATTCCCATCAATCAATTCTACGATTCAAATTGTAGTTGGTCGATAATTGAATTCAGAAATTTCAAATAATATATAGAGATAAATTCAACTGGCCAAAATCTCAACAGAAAACTATTGAATTTAGACGGATTGTCAAATTTCCATACACCAATTATGAGATAAAAGACAAAATTGGCATAATTTGCAATTTACCGACAATAATTTGTAGCAAATACTGTGTTTAAAATATGAAATGCTACAATGAATTCTGATCTAGGTATGGAACAATCTGGGGAACACCATAACTTTTTATTTCCAATTTCTGATTTTAGATCTTCTGATTTCTAATATCATTTAGTTTTACAAAATAAACAATTTATCAAATAGTGCTTAATTCATACTTAAGGGTAAAATGACTATCTCAATCATTCAAATAGTTGGTTCAGAACAACAAAAAACAGCAATACCTTTTCGCAATCAGACATATTAATTCACTCGGACGGCTCAACACATTCAGGATTAATGAAAAAAAAAAAGTACCTTGAAAATATGGCCCGTATGAAAACATGTCCAGTAGGCCCACCGTGTTTTTGTTGTTTTTTCAATATTTCTTGGATGAGCGAACATAAACGTAAACCAAAAACACACAAGAACATCATGTGAGGACAATATTTGGCAAACACAACTTTCGAACACTACCATATTATAACCTCCTATCTTCTGATTTCCCATGATTAAGATTAGAGATTACGCAATATGCTATGAATTTAAGACCGAGAATCTGAGGCACGTAACCTCTGCGCATGAAAGTTCATTCTGAATTACCAAATTACCATTGCCAATCGTAGAGCTCCAGAAGAAGGCCGAAATTCAAGCAGAGTCGTTTATTTTTCTCTGTGGGTCCTGATCAGTGCGAACATTATCACGAAGATCATCAGATACGCTTATATCATTGGCGAAGAATTCTACATCGGGATATATTTCTTGAAACAGCTGCAAAAGAAACAGTTTGAGGTTCATAAGCTAGTAAGAAGTACCTAACGCACAACGAGAAAGGAATTTAGGTAGCGTGCATGGCTTGGCCGGGAACTTGGTTCCTCCCAAATGAGTGATCCCTGAGGCAAACACGAGTGTTGGAAAAGGAGTATGGGAAGGTTGACTGGTCGGAATGCGTTCGATCAGTACCGGCACAGGGGGGGCTAACCAGTGTTTTAAAATTCGCAACTCGTATTCGAGGCGTTTTGCTCAAATGGGGTGAGGCGTACGCCTCGAGGCGTAAGCCTCAACTTTCTCATGAAAAAAAATATAACATAATAAACATATATAAGGTTCAACAATATCTGAAAATTTTATTTATATGATTTTTTTTTGGGAAGGTAATTATCTGGACCTATGTGCACGGTACGGGTATGGGTATCGTATCGGATATGATACGGATATGGTGGTAAGATGGATTTTTAAAATATAGGACATTATGATATGGCTAGGATTCGGTAATTACGTTAATATAAATAAAAATATATTTTATATATATTTAAGTTAATTTAGCATGAAAAAGATAACAACCCTAAAAAATCAGCCTACATAATATAAGTATTTTTTATTTTTCAATACAAAATCAATCCTAAAATACTAATTCATTATTTTTTTGTTGAAAAGTTATGTTAGTTGGTTTAGAAGAAAACTTGCATCAGTTAACTTCTAAATTAAAACTGAATCCCACTAATATGAGTAACCCTACTTCATATCATGCTTCCAAGAATCAACAGTATCTATCATTAAAAGCCCATTTACAGACTAAGTCCAAGTGACCCATTACACAACAAAACCCTAGCTCCTACATTCTTCTTCAGCCTCCACGACTCAACCAAATTCTGCAACAAAAAAATACCATGGCCCCTCCATAATTGAAATTTCCAGCAAGCTTTCCAGCAGCATTTGAAGGTTCGAATTTATGTCCTAGCTGTATCCCGTCAGAATCACAATCATGCCGTAGAAAACCAGATGTCGGAGCGAAAGAGGGAGACCCAAGGGCGTATTAAGTGGATGTTTTTCCTGACACTCGTACGTCTCTTACCGAGTCGTGTTGACTCGTATGCCTCGAAGAAAAAACTCGCGAATGTAAGAAAATCACCTGAATCGTAAGTATTGACTCGCCACTCATCCGCCTCGCCTCGCCTCGACTCGCGAGTCAACTCGTACGAGCCCGACGTTTTTTAAAACATTGGGGCTAACAAAAAATTCTAACCCAAGTTGACACTGACAATTTGGACGGGAGTCCGGAAGCTCGTGCGGCGTCCCGAGCCCCCTTACACCCTGAGACCAGCCTATCCTACATACACATGCCAACTGATTTCACAGGGAGGCAACAATAGCTTGAGAATTCCCGTCACGGGCTTGGCCTGGAATTTGGTTCCTCCCAAACACGATCCATGAGGCAAACACAAGTGTTGGGAAGGGAATGTGGGAAGGCTGAGTGATCGGAATGCATCCGACCAGTGCCCGCACAGGGGGCTAACGAAAAATTCTAGCGCAAGTTGACCCTGTGACCATTTGTACAGTGTCTATATATATATATATATATATATCCAATCCATCCCGAATTTGGTGGTTAAACTCTACTGCGGTGACGATACTGTAGGGGAGGTCCTGCGGAAAAATAGCTCGACGCCAGGATGCTTAACACCATGGCTGGGTAAAGGAAAGTTTTCTTTTTTTGAGGGTACTCCTGGGAACAGCTCCAGTGGGGACGGGGCGGGCCGGTAGCTCAGAGGATTAGAGCACGTGGCTACGAACCACGGTGTCGGGGGTTCTAATCCTTCCTATATATATATATATATATATATATATATATATATATATATATATATATGGGATATGATAGGTTATTATTCTAATTACTATATCAATTAAAAAAAAATCATGTTCTTCATAACCGTTACCCTTTTTGTTGCATCTAGGAGATTATTATAGTGTAGATGTTCATCCGGCATGGGGGTGTATCTGATGTTGGAGTGAGAATCACCTTCAAACTGAAAACAATAATAAAAAAAGAACATATCACGCATAAGGAATCAAACCACAAGACAAGTAAGTATCAGGGCTTTCGTCACTTTTGTTTTAATGGAACACCAGAAAGTCAGTCTACCATCAAAGAGGGGAAAAAACATGGAGATAGTAAAGAACGATTACAAGTAAAGACCACAATCGGTTGCTGATTTCTTTTACTTTTTTCAAAGAAAGAAAAATGGCTGAATATATTAAATTTTAATTAAAAGTGAGCCGCCATTGCTCATAAGACAAAGAAGTAGGATATCATGGTAACAGTATAACTCACTTAGAAAAGGCATATCAAAATAATCTCCGACAGCATGTGGAGTAGTGAATTTCAGGTTAATTCAGATCTTAAAAAACAAATTTTGATGACTACCCATTGTAATCACCATGTGCTGGAAAAGGTTAACGTCTTAAACATACATCAGATGGGGTTAAACTTTCAGAAAACATTACATAAAAAGGCTCACTTAAAGCACACAGTACATAATGAATGAAACTATAACGAAAACGTGAAGGGCAAGACACAAACCGAAGTTAGCTCTTGAATATACAAGGCACTCCAAAGCAAACAGGGTTTCCCTTCTGTATGCTCACATAAATTTCCTGGCCTACTATTTTCAGTGTTTCCTGATGTAGGCTTACAGAACAGTGCATTTATGGCTTCATTTAGTAATTTCTTACCTTCTACAGCATCATCACATATTGCTGACAGATACGTCACAAACCTGATGATGAAGCATATAACCGAACGTACGTCAAGACGATATCCAGTTACCAACATAAAGACTTGCTAATCTTTCAATAGAGCAGCCAGAAAAAAAATATTATCATCATTATACGGAGTAACGTAACTCTGAACAAGTTAAAAAAGCCTCTCATTATTAAACATAAACTCATACTCAGATAAGAAGATGATCACTATTTGTAGACAGCTTCTCATTGTAAAACATAAACTCAGACTCAGAAAGAAGCTGATCACTATTTGTAGATTTAAATGAACTACATAACTGAAGCGAAGGTTTAAAGTTTAAATCTCAAATGACAGGTGATACTTACATCCCCGAGGGGCAAACAGCCATAGTGCCACTCAACTGGAGTACACGGATAGTCGTAATTTGTTCTGGGTACAGAGCTGCATAGAAGGAAATATTAGCAAATGAAAGATTATTTACAGAGCTGTCGGCATAACTAAACCAACTAAGCTTACATCTGGGAGGGAAGAACACCAGGCAATTAGCAACTTCTGGGTTTAATGAAATCTTTCCAATGCAAATTCCCCGGGCAACCTTCTCTTTGGTATTAGAGAGTCTGACATCATGAGAAGATGTCACCTGTTCAGTAGAAACCAAAGTCGATGGGATTGTGAAATGAGGAGCAAGAATCAGCTGAGAGCTGAGTAACTCCTGACCGGAACCTAACTTGACACCCTTATATGTACAGCCATCCTGCGTGAAATACGAATCTATAGAAATGACACAAATGTCTTCATAGTATCAGATAAGAAGATACATGTGATGTGTGCACCGAAAAGATAACTGATGACGAGATACCATAGACCAATTGCTCAATCACTCATTGTGATGGCCGAAAAATGCACCTCTTAGCCGAATCACATACAAGAAACAAAGAACCATTCAAACCTTATCCATGAGCAGAGCAGCTATGTGCATCCGCAAAACCTGCAAGTATAAGAAACATTAGACGCTGAAGGAGAAACATTAGAACATAACCGAAGGAGAGAAAAAAGAAATACAGCTCGTAACATCAATCATTGGCCATAAACGATAAATGGTAATGCAGCAGGAAACAAAGGAAAAATAAAATAAAATAGAATATCCATTAAACCAGGATATTAGCTCCTTGAAGTTACAAGCTTTGGTACTCCGGAAAGCATAGGGTGGAAATGGAGTGACAATAGTTATTGAAAAAGAATTCATTGACGATGTAGTGGAAGTATCAAGAAAGAGTGACACAGGAATATGAGTATTAAGCTTGTGATAGGGGATGAGGTTATAACTATCATAAGTGCATATGCACCACATGCTGGACTGGATGCATCTATTAGGCCCTGTTCTTTTGGACTTATTTTTCAGTTTTTCAGCCGATTCGATTCAGTCCATTCGATTGGGCCAGTCCATTCGGGCCTGGGCCAGTCCACTTTTTCCGGATACGAAGACAGATATTTCGGACGGATATCGGATTTTTCGGATTTTTTTGACAGTCCTAGCCCCAGTGAGGAGGCTAGAAAGTTGGGGAACAAGTAATATTGTGAAAGATACAGAAAGACCCAAGAAAACTTGGATAAAGATGATTGAAAATGATATGCGGTTTCTTGGAATCGGAGAAAGTATGGCGATGGTGAGGCAAATGTGGAGGGAAAGAATACGGATGGTGGATGGAATCTGATTTTTGTTTTTATCTGTTTTTTTATTCCTATTTTCTTTTATTTCATGTTATCTTTTAGTTTATTTTTCAGGATTTTTCATTTTTTTTTTGAGTTGATTTGCTTTTTTCTCTACCTTTCCCCTCTTTTTTCCTTTTGTGTTATTTATGTAACGATCATTGACAGTTTCAAAGTTTGATTCATGTTAGCCGACCCCAAATCATTTTGGGACTAAGACTTAGATGTTGTTGTATCATCGAAGAAAAATCAGATTTTATTATCTCCACTATTCAACCCCCTTCAAGAATTCCCAATGAGCAATAGTAGCATAAGAGGTTGCATGCTTGCCTGCTAGGCTAACCTTCATATGTAAATATTCTTTATATTCATTGATAGGAATGGCAACAGTTAGGTGATCCTTGAAAACGCAAAGGAGACGAGACCTTTTTTCTTTGAAGTGGAATATGAGAAGTCAGTCAATGTCAATGTTTTGTTTTTATTCTTAATTTTTTTTTAGGGCTGAAAATGTAAATTCTCAAAGTTAGAGTACCAAATTTGAAAAGTTCTGAAAGATGGAGCTGAATCAGTGAACTTTGAAAATTGAAGGCTAGAAATAAAATTTTCAAATGGTTGGGTGAAAACTTGAGACGAACATCCCAAGTCAAATCAGCAAATAATCTGCAGCCCAAATTTTAAAAACAACTCCTAACAAAGGCCCAATAGACCCAAATGATTATGGAGCTGACTGCCAAAAGAAAGCACAGCTAGAGTAGGAATAGTGAACAGAAATTAGTGGAAACAGGAAAGTGGCTGAACGATGCCACAAAGGTGGGACTCAGTGGCCGAAAGTGGTGCCAACGAAATAAGAAAGGAAAGGCACACCTAACTGCACCGGCACACAGGAAATAGGATGGCCGGATGGTGGCATGTGGCAATCGCGAAGTAGAGAAGTTGAGGAAAGTTACCTCAAGCGTGGGAGCCACTGATCAAAAGAGGTTTCAACAGACCAACGACGTGAAGGCACGCGGAAAGGTATCGGTACGGTGCGAACGAACGGGATGAAGGCGCGTGGTGGTCACTCGCGAAAAAAAAAAAGAACAGATCTGGCGACGCGGCGTTGTGATCCATACGCGGCGTATTAAGGTCTGGTAGATTGCTGCCAGACGAGTCTGCTAAGCCAGCACATGTCTCCAGCAGCAGTGCCAGCGGCGTTGGATATTGTTGGCAGGGTCTAAGCTAGACAGGAAAAAGAACTGCAGACAGACTGGAGAGTGGAGAGAAATACAGAAAAAGGCTAGGTTTTGAATCTGCTCTTTGATACCATATTAAACTGGATATTTTTTCTATTTATTATGAAACCGATGGTGTGCATTATATAGAAACATAAAGCCTAAGTTATCCAATAAGTTAAGGGGAAAAAAGAATCATAAACTCAGAAATTATAAAACATATTTTCTAGAAGTCTGAAGTATGAAATTCTAAAGTCTAAAGTTAAGATATCTTAACAGAAACGAAGAGAGAAACTTATCAATTAGTAATAATCATAACGGCAAGTATTGGCAGAAGGCAAAGAATACTCATATGCAGATGGCGAGTGATCCAACAATCCAAAATATGCAACTGTACTTACATAAATGCACCCCTTGACAGCAGCACGGCGACAGAAGGATTGAGGAAGTTCTCCTTGACCATAAATAGGGTATATTATAGCACCTTTTGCATTAGAAAACCTACAAATGTTCAGAAGACACTTTCTAATTAAGGCCATCTCATGTAAAATCATAGCAAGTGAATATTGAGATTCTCACTCCGTCTGTATAACCTGATAATTTCAGGTTTATATGGTGATACAAACAAAAATCACAGTACATATATTGCAAGTGTATAAAGTGGTTATACTGATTAATCTGCTGTGAATTATAAACTAATAGCAGGTTAATGTGTTAAAAATAGCAATGAACTACTCGACAATACAAATAAAAAAGAGCATCTTAATCAGATTCACGCTTGAACATGATGTGAAATTTTTCTAAGCACGCATATCCTGCTATGAATCTTTCTGCACATTCATTTGTGCCACCCTTGACCCACAGCATTTATAGTTGTACTTTTTAGCAATAGCATACCAAGAAAACCAAACAAGTGTGCACGGTCAAAGTCACTCAAAAGTGAGTACAAAATGTCAAATGAAAAGGTTAGATCCATCTCATTATATAACTCTATTTTACTCAGCAAGTTCTAACTACTTAATGGATGTTCAATTCAATCTTCCCAAGGATGTTTGTGACCTGCAACTAACAATTCTTAACGACAAATTGGCTTGACAAATCTACATGCAAACTCCCACAAGAGCAACAGCCTTCAACCTGTAGTTTATCCCATCTCTATATTGATAAGGCTTCAGCGTCAGGACCACTAAGACCCCATTATCTGGAGAATCTATTCTAGGAAACCTAGGACTTAGTAGTAATAATTCGTTTTAAATGTGTTTTAATTTTAGTAACTGATGTGGCAGTTTATCATCATCATCAACATCATCAACAGCACCTTAACTGATGTGGCAGTTTATGAGGCAGATTTTAATTTTAATTTTATTGGTGTGGTAGGAAAGAGGGGAGACTTGTATGATATTTGATAGTTTTTACAAACAGAGAATCTGTAGGAATTTCTAAACTCTGGGATAGCAGAAGTTGCTGTTTTTTCTGTAATTTGTTGCTATTGAATATTATCTTCTTCTGCTAAAGATGGTTTTCTATCCTATATGCTTCAGGATTTTCATATGGATAAAGTGCAGGAAGAGTGTTAATGGGGTAAATAGTTTACACAGATTCACAGAAGAATCACAGAGTCGGATTCACGGTTAACCAGTACTGATTTTTTCGGTTCTTCACACTGACTGACTAACCAACAATGTGTTTATTCTCTTTACAAAAAATTCACTGAAATGAAAGCCTCAATTCAAGGATCAGTCTTACACATGTAGAAACTATGCTTGAACTGAATGTGCTTAATGAGTGTAATTTGCTATCAATTTATACATATTTTATTTTCTACTAAACTTTGTTCCTTAGCATGGTCTAGTACAGCAATCTTGTTTTTTTCAATTCCAAGTGCACCTAGCAGTATTTTCTAATTGTTGGCAAGTGGCACGCAGATGGGGCTCAGGAAAGGTAGATCCAACAGAAGTATAGGCAAGGTAAAGACATTCTGGAAGCAGAAATTAGTTGGGTTCCTCTCGGTCAATATGAGCACGTGGCTGAGCAGATATTCTGGATTTCGATTCTAGCAACCAATATTTTGGCCATGTATCTCTTATTAAATACTTAGAGCTTGAGTTACGATTAAGCAGGACGACATTAGTGAGAGTTTTACACCTGCTTTTCAGTTTCCTAGAGTCTTTCAAGCCGTCATGCAATGCTAAATTACTTTCTTCCAGTCCAAAGGGATATACGGACCTACTTCAGCTTGTCTATGAGCCGAAAAATCTCAACTATGTTTTGATGGTATACATGTAACGTGTTATTTGATTATTTTGGAATTATCTGTCCTATCTGTGTGTGATTTCTCAAGATTTGTGAATTTTTGGTTCAGTTTGGATCCACTACATTAAATTTTCATATTTCTACTGCTCGAATTAAGACCTTAATCCGTAATTGCTATTGTTTTTGATTCATTAGTGGCACCCGGGGGTCCTGCATTGCTAGGGTAGTATAAACCTAGGTTGATAGAAGTGAACTTGTGTATACGGTACGTGGTCTAGACCATTAAGTGCTTGATCACATCCCTACTTCTATCAATTGTGTAGTTGTTACCTTACAATTATGCAACTGTACTGCTATGAAATTGAAGGTGATGTCAGCAATAACTAGATTCTGTTTCTCCCCCATAATGTTTCTGGCAGTTCTGGGTATATAAATGGTACAACTTTTACAGTTTTACTATTATCAGGTAGCTCCTAATGGAAACACAAAGGTGAACTGACCTGCCAATGGACGAGTGGTAAAGTGTCAATCGATTTATCCCACTTTTGGTGTTGATAACATCTTTACAGACTTCCAGGTTTCTCTGATCATAATCAGCCATCACTATTGTGTACAAAATAATCCTGAAGGATAACATTAAGCAAGTTAGAAAGATTGCGAACCCAACAGGGAAAACAGCCAGAGGGAAATTATCAACCATTTGGAAATGCATACATACTTCTAAACAAACTAGTGACCGCCATAACATGCTGAAAAGCTTACAACAAAACAAGTAATTAAACAACCTCGTCCATTTTGAGAAAAAAATGAGAGATGATGGAGAAAAAACGACAAGATTCCACATGAATGGTCACCGCTTTCATCATTGTTTTGTGTCGATGAAACTAATTAAGAAATGTCTTGAAACCGAAATAATCTACATAACCAAAACCATTCTCTGTGACATACAGATCACAATCTACTCCGAGTCTTCCCAAGTTTACACACAAATATTCATGCTAATATTTGAAATCAGAATAACATCAGTAAGTCAAATATACCAAAAAAACAATAATGAACGCCAAAAAAAAATGAATCGTCTAAGCAATCATACACAAAATACACAAAGAACATGAACAATCAAGCAACTCGGACTGAAAAATAAGTATAACGAAAGACATAATGGTCCAATGGAACATGGGAACTCTAAATAATAGAGAAAGAAAGAAGAAGGGAGAGGAATTGATCTGTACGATTTTAGCTTCTGTGACAACCCCATTTTGGTCAAGAAATCTACAAATGGACTCTCCAAATCCTCTCCCGAAATCTTATCTTCCTTGCATTCGTTCCCAGAATAACGATGCACAAGCTTGAAGAACTTCATTAACTGATTTTTCTCGGGCAGAGACAAAGTGCGGTTTTTAAAGATGGCGCCCCGGGAGTCGGGCACGTTCTCCAATTTACCCCGGGCGTCTCTCAAGAAGCAGGCATCCAAACTCTTGAACTCCATGTACTGATTAATATCTGTCTTGAGGATCAAATCAACCATGGAGTCACAGCAGAGGAAGACGCGAGGGCCCGCCAAGTCGAGGTTGAATTTTCTGGAACACTCGAGGAGGTCAGAGAAGTAGGAGTTTATTTCGAGAGCGGAGTAGAGGGGACGAATCAAGAGAGGGATAGAAACACCATCATCGGAGGATTGTGATTGCGTTTGCGACTGGGATTCGGACAGGAATTTAGATTGGGACTGAAGGAAGGAGATAAGGTCGTTGATGGGAAGGGAAGCAGAGTGGCTACCGTAGAACGAGTTAGGATCGAGATGAAGGACGGTTTTTCCGGCGGCGGAGGCGGCGGACGCGATTATGGATTCCGGGAGGCCTGTACCGATCACGATCAGATCGAAATTGGAGGGCTCGATGGGTGGGTAAGCTGTAGCTTCCTCCATCGGCGAGACCAAACAGATGAAAATGGATTTTTGAAGTCTAGCCACGAGCGGAGCCAGGATTTTTTTCTCCACCCGGGCTAAAATATTTTTCACAAGAAACCAAGTGATATATACAAATTATAATTAAAATCATAAATAAGATATATTAATTAAACAACCTAATAACATATTTTGGAGCTCGTGGATGTTTTGGATAAGAGTAGGATTGATGTGGCTGGTATTCAGGAGACTAGGTGGTAGGGGGCGCAGTCCAGGAAGGCGAACGGTTATAAATTATGGTATTCAGGCCTTGCTAACTCGAGTAATGGTGTGGGTATTCTTTTATCTAAGGAACTAAAGGATAACGTCGTGGAAGTGAAGAGGTGTAACGATAGGATTATGTCCGTTAGAGTGGCGGTTGGAGAGAAGGTGGTTAACGTGGTTTGTGCGTATGCCCCTCATGTGGGTTTGGGTGTGCTTGTTAAGGAAGCCTCTTGGGTCTGTTTAGATGAGTTGGTCGAGAGTATTCCTGACGATCAATTTATTGTTTTGAGGGGCGATTTGAATGGGCACATTGGTGAGGGGGTGGATGGTTACCATAGTGCTCATGGGGGTTTCGGCTTCGGAGTTAGGAATGCAGGAGGTTCCGCGCTTTTGGAGTTTGCTACTGCGCATGAGTTGGTAATTGCTAACTCTGTTTTTCAGAAGAGAGCTGAGCACCTCATCACTCTGTTTTGCGCAGTCGTGATGTTAGGGCGTGCGTGGACTGCAAGGTGTTTCGGAGCGAGGCTTATGCTTCTCAACACCGGCTGCTGGCTATGGATTTATCCATGGGAGGTCGTGTTGTTAGCAGGGCTAGAGAAGCTAGACCTAGGATTCTTTGGAAGGATCTGAATGGTGAAAAGGCGGCAGAATTCAGGGAGTCTCTGGCCCGCGAAGGAGGTTTTTTGCGGGGGCGCGATGCTAACCTTATGTGGATCAGCATGGCCAATGCTATAAGGAGTGTGGGCGAGAAGGTGGTAGGGGTTTCTTCGGGCAGGTCTAGTGGACCTAGGGAGGCATGGTGGTGGAATGAGGAGGTTCAAAAGAAAGTTAAGGCCAAACAAGCGCTCTTTAAGGAGCTTTTGTCGGTTAGTGCTGGGGAGGAGAAAAGCACGAAGATTGTAGCTTACAAGGTGGCGAAAAGAGAGGCTAAGAAGGCAATGACTAAGGCTAAAGGTGAGGCATGCGAGGAGATGTACAAGCGCCTAGACACCAAAGAAGGAGTGAATACTATCTTTAAACTAGCGAAAGCTATGGAGAGAGGCCGGCGCGACCTGGGTTCCGTTAAGTATATTAAGGATGATTTGGGCCAAGTGTTAGTGAACGATGTTGTTATTAAGGAGAGGTGGAATAGATATTTTTTTTGAACTTTTGAATGAGGCAAGGGGAAGCGAATCGGTAGTGGTGCAAGGAGTTAGTCAATCTTCTGCTCGTTCGTTAAGTTCCTGTGAGAGCATCAGCAAGGAGGAAGTAAAGAGTGCCCTAATGAAGATGGGTAGAGCTAAGGCTGTAGGGCCGGACCAGATCCCTATTGAGGTGTGGCTTTGTCTGGGGGAAATAGGAGTTCAGTGGCTAGTAGAGCTGTTCAACATCCTCCTCAGAGATTCCAAGATGCCGACGGAGTGGAGGCGTAGTTTTGTAGTGCCGTTTTTCAAGAACAAAGGCGATGCTCAGAGTTGTAGTAACTATCGGGATATTAAACTCCTCAGTCATACTATGAAACTTTGGGAAATAGTGGTGGAATGCAGGGTCAGAAGAGAAGTTGAGATCTGATAGAACCAATTTGGCTTCATGCCGGGGAGGTCCACGACTGAGGCCATTCATCTCGTCAGACGCCTTATGGAGAAGTTTAGAGAGCGGCGTAAAGACCTCCATATGGTGTTCATTGATCTAGAGAAGGCTTATGATAGCTTTTCGCATGATGTTATTTGGAGGAGCCTAGAAGAGAGGAGGGTGTCGTTGCCGTTCGTTAGGGCGATCCAAGACATGTACTCCCAAGCTAGGACTTGCGTTAGGACCCCTGTTGGTGACACCCAGTATTTCCCGGTTGAGATAGGGCTGCACCAGGGGTCGTCGCTAAGCCCTCTTCTCTTCGCTCTAATCCTTGACGTCATTTCGCGGGGGATACAAGATGGCGTCCCGTGGTACATGCTTTTTACTGACGACATTGTGTTAGTGGTGGAGACGAGGAGGGAGGTGAACGCGAAGTTGAAGTTATGGAGGTCTAAGTTAGAATCCTAGGGCTTTCGTGTGAGCCGGTCTTAGACCGAGTATCTCTGGTGTAACTTTAGTGGTGAGACCAACGAGGAAGTAGTAGAGGTAATGATTACTGATCAGATCGTACCCCGTACGGATAAGTTCAGGTATTTGGGTTCGATCATTCAGAAGGAAGGTGAGTTTGAAAATGATGTCGCTCATCGTATCAAGGCGGGGTGGCTAAGGTGGAGAGCAGCGACAGGGGTCCTGTGCGACAAGAAAGTCCCTCTAAAGTTGAAGGGTAAATTCTATAGGGCAACAATCAGACCTGCAATGTTGTATGGCTCCGAATATTGGGCGATGAAGAATTCGCTTGAGAGCAAGTTGGAAGCGGCCGAAATGAGAATGTTACGTTGGTCATGTGGTCGCACAATGTTGGATAGAATCTCGAATGGGCTTTTAAGGAACGCGCTAGAAGTGGCGCCCATTTCAGCGAAAGTTAGGGAAGGGAGATTGAGATGGTTTGGCCACATCCGCAGGAGGCAGGCCTCTGCCCCGGTGAGGAGGGTCGAGAGTTTATTGGTTGCAGGGGGAGGAGGAGAGGCAGACCGAGGAGGACGTGTGAGGAGCAGTTGAGATTAGATTTGAAGGCCTTAAACTTATCCGAGACCATGACTGTTGATAGGTGCTCTTGTAGGCGCCAAATCAGAGTTGTGGATCCTTATTTAGGGAGCGGTTCTGTAGTAGAGAGTCTAAGGGTTGGGTTGTCTCGGTTAGCTTTGACCTAGAGCATTGCATTTTTATTTTTATTTTATATTTTATCCTAGTGGCTTTTGTGTGTGGTTTATTTTTGATAGGGAGCTGTGTGCGGAGTCAACCCCCCTTCGGTTAGAGCAGAGTTCATCGAGGGTGAAGTAGCTAAATTCCTCATAGTAAGCCCCATGTGGATTAAGCCATGGGCTCAGGTATGGTATTTGAGCTTTTTCGAATCATATGCTTCTTTGTATATATCACTCAATATTTTGATGTGCACTAAGCTGGGGGTCTTCACGGAAACAGCTTCCCTACCGTAAAAAGTAGGGGCATGGTCTACGTACATCCTACCCTCCCCAGACCCTGCTCTGAGCGGGATATACTGGGTATGTTTGGTTTGGTTTGGTTTTCTATTAATAAAAATAAATAAATCCAAAGTTTGAAAATTCAAATCACCCACCAATAAATATTAATCACCATTAACCAACATTAACAAAGATTTTTAACACAAATTATAACTATAATAAAATCTCTATAAATGAATATTTTTTGACCGCAAAAAAATATGATAAAATGAAAGATTATTCATAAATGGAGGTATATGAAAAATTTTGTATATGCTTTTACTCAAGAAGAAATCATTGAAGAGATTAGGCAAGGAGATGGGGGAAATAATTTGGCGGATGATAGCATAGAAGTCCCAAAAGTTTTATGTGAAGAAGTTTCAACAAGTTGGAAATATTTTGGGTTCAATAAGAAGTGGTCATATGGACGAGCATTTGAAGATACGCAAGTTAAAATATATAGTTACAACCAAAAAGATGAAGTCATTGTTACAAGCAATATTAGACAAATATTTTAAATCAACATGGTCTACTGTGTCTGTCTATTTGCTTGTGTGCGTGTGTGTGTGTGATGTACTATGTGTACAGTAAAACCTCTATAAAGTCATATCCTTGGGAACATAAAAAAATATTTCTAAATGGAGGTTATTCCTAAATAGAGTTTTAAGAAGATTTTTTTTAAATTTTAAAGTGCATGTATAATATATAAATATTATAATTAGTAGATACATGTATGTAATATGTTGTAAACTTATGAATTAGGCAAGAAAAATATTTATGCTTTAACCGATGAAGAAATCATTGAAGGAATTAGGCACGAAAATGAGGAAAATAATCCGGATGATGATAGCATAGAAGTACAAAAAAATTCATGTGAAGAAGCTTTAAGCTTACTCGACAAGTTGGAAATGTTTTGGGTTCAACAAGAAGGTGGTCATTTGGACGAGCTAATGGGCACACGCAAGTTGAAGGATATGGTTACAACACAAAAGATTAAATCTTTGTCACAATCAACCTTGAACAAGTATTTTAGATCAACTTAAATCTATTGTAAAAATTATATATATATATATATATATATATGTATTTTATTATGATTTATTCCTAAATGGAGATGTATTTCCTTATGTTGGGATTTGAAAATATATGAATTATGACAATATGGAGTTTATTCCAAATTATAACTAGTCCCAAGTTGGGACCATAAATTTTTATTCTTAAACAGAGTTTATTCCTTAATAAAGTATTCTTTTTGAAAGGTTTTACTGTATATATTTGTGTGTTGTGCGTGTGTTTATGTGATGTGTGTGTGTGTGTTTGTGGCTGCTCTGTGTATCTATGTGCTGTACTATAATTGTGTATTATTGCTTGTGTTTATGTTTGTCTGATATGTGTGTGTAATTATAAATAAGGTAATGTGTATATATATATAAGGTAATGTGTGTATATATATATATATATAAAAAAAAGGTAATGTGTATATATATATATATAGGAAATAGATCATATGAAAACTAATTATTTTGTGAAATCTAAAAACTTTTGTAGGCCATTGATAGTAGTGATCTAACGGCTGTAGATGAGTAGGATTATGTAATTTCATACCATTTTTATGTTTTAATTATGTTATATTAATTATGGGGTTATGAAAGTCTTTTATGGGTGTATGCATATTTATATATGGTTATGGGTGTATGCATATTTATATATATATATACACGTATAATATATACATATACTATATGTGAATGAGTTGTGATATAACCCTATATATTTAAGGACATTACTGGAAAACAAGGATTTTAATTTTATAGTTCGATTGATAGATTAATATATATTTTTTAGTGGAAATCCACTTCTTTAGCCACTTTGCCATAGTCAATGACAATATTTGTCAAGAGACTTAGTTTGTACAAATTCTAGCCAAAAAGGACATGTCCATATACCCTTACTTTTCAATAAACTAGTACTAACTTGTGGCGTTGCCACGGCATGATTTCCTTTAAATCAGTAATACGTGAAATAAAATGTCATCCAAACAATAAATGATATTAAATAGAATTAAAGGTTCAGTACATCGAAAAATATGAAAGAGAATGCAAAGTCAACGTGTACAATCACCGTAGACATCTGAATAATCATCAACTGCAAAACGATCTGTACAAATCAATAAGCAATAACAAAATCAAATAAATGTATATTGCTACTTTAGACATAAAGTGTATTAATATGATAAAAACATACCTCAAAGCGTTGAAAATACCTCCTTGTATATAATGTTGGTGATCGTGTCGGTGGGATTGCCTTCCTCATCTAATGCTAGACCTTGAGCCCATTTCTGCTTGTTACTCTGGAAAATGCAACATAAAGCTGGTCATGGCTGAAAACAGACTTTGGGAGGTAGAGCCCAACATAAGATAAACACTGTCCCTGACTCTTATTGATAGTCATTGCATAACAAACTGATATAGGAAATTGCCTTTGCTGAAATCTAATAGGAAACTTGGTAATATCATAAGGTGAAAGTACCATCCTTGGTATGAAAACCTTCACTCCAGCGTTCTTTCCATGTATCGTCTTAGCCTCATTAATGTGCTTGCCAGTCGCAGTAACAATCAATCTAATTCCATTACAAAGCTCGGCAGATTGGTCAATATTTCTAAGAAGCATTATAGGACAACCGACCTTAATTCGAATTATATGATTTGGTATCCAAGAAGTACTTATAGTGTTCAGGAACTCGACAGAATAGACATCTTCTCTATTGACGGTATCATCTTCGTCAGGGCATATGCTATCTGAACTCATGAATTCTGTGGCATCTCCAGGTAAAAGAGACATTATATAATCATTTACTTCCTAGACGATCTCATTGGTCGGAGCAAGAATAGCCATATCCTGAAAGTACCGACCATCACCGACATGGTCTAATATGCTCGGATATGTGCTCTTAACTATTACATCAATTTGTTCATCAATAGACCGAATCAGAATATCATCAGGCAGTTTGAATTCTACCTCACCATCATTATCAACACAAATTTCACCATCTCCAACCTTCAGCAACCACTCAGCAAACTCTCTGATGCTCTCGGTCTCATCATATGAGCCGACAGACTGTAATTTAATAGCACAAAGTCAATATACTTTATATTTAAAATAATTTATATACATTTAAAATAAGTTAATTGTATTAAAAGTAATTATCTATCATAAAATTTTAGCAAAGTACCTGTAGACGCATGTTCTTCGTAAGCTTCAGGACACGACAGGAACTCCAAATCGTCTTAGATAAGCAAAGGGATGCGTGGACTATATCCTGCCTACTACCCTTTGGTATGACGGGCAATATCTGTCTGTAATCACCACCAAAGACAACGACCAATCCACCAAACGGCTTGTTAGATTCCATACCATGATGATTTTTCATCATATCCCTTAGACTGCGATCCAGTGCCTCAAAGCAAAACTTATTAGTCATGGGTGCCTCATCCCATTTTATTAGCTTTGTACTCTTCAAAAGTCCTGTCAGATCGCTATTGGGGTTATCCTACTACACATGGTAGTTTCATCGACCTGCAAAGGAATACTAAACCTAGAATGAGCAGTGCGGCCCCCAGGAAGAAGTAGAGAAGCTATACCACTCGATGCAATTGGGAGAACAATATCACGCCTACCACGTAATGCAGAACACAGTGTCTTCCACAAAAATGTCTTTCCTGTGGCACCGTAACCATATAGAAAGAAAACTCCACCATTACCAGAATCGACTGCATCCATAATAGTATCATACAGACTTCTTTGCTCGTCCGTGAGACGTGGATTCAAATGGATGTGCAGCTCAATCATCTCATTGACACGTTCTTGTTTTAGTGTAACTATCGCAAGTGCATGATATCGTATCAAGTAGTAAGTGGACTTTTTGATTCCGGTTTATCGATCCTACGAGGAAGTTTGGTTATAATTTGAATTATACTTATTAGTCTATTTGTTATAGAGATATATATGAATGAAACACACAATTAAAGAGTTTGGTTTAATAATTGCAAAGAAAATGCAATAATAGTTCTAATATTCAAGGAAATAAAAAGATTGCAACAATAATAGATTGATTAAAGATAAAATGAAATAGTTGGGATTACAAACTTAGTTCGTCATTAGTTATAGTAGATGTATAAAGATGAATTTACTTATTATATTGTGTAGATTCGATTTTCCTTAAAAAGACGGTTTCTCTTTCGAACTATAAAACGCCCCTTATATATTGAATCAATCAACTATATTTCTATGTTGATTGGCTTCAATACATAGCATTAGGATTTATGAAAATAACTCAAAGGACCATCCAAGGTCTAGAGGTATATTTCTATCCCCTAGAACGACTTAGAGTGAAGATCATTTGATCTAATCAAACATATTTTCTTTTGAAACATATGAAGACCATAAATATCGTCATTTATTGGCCAAATAAATAAAGATTGTTAAAACAATGAAAATCACACACAATAATAAGTAATTCATAATAGATCTTTATACAAACTTAAATAACATGACTAACCTTGTTTATAATCCCAACTAAGGTAACTTAGCCCATGAAGGGTTTAATATACATAATACAAGCTTGAGTGGTCATTATTAGTTGAAAAAGAGAAAGAATTGATCCTAACTCCCTTAGTAGATAAAGGAGAAAGAAGCAATAAACTCTCTGAACAACATATGTTATACCACTATTACACAAATCACTCAAGAATACAAGTGTGTTCTTCACACAAATAGAAAATATTACAAAAAGTGGAAAAATATAAGATGAATGATTCATGATGATGGATCTAAGGGGTCTATTTATACACCTAAAGTCATCTAATAGCTCCAAAATTCCAGCATTATTACATTAGATCGGTTCAATGCCAGTCATCCCCTCAATAATAGACCAAAAGTATAAAAAATTATACAGATGATCACAATCTGCCAAGAGTTACGGTAATGTGATCGGGAGTTCTGGCCACTTGGATGACTTACGGCCGTAATATACATGAGTTACGGCCGTAAGTAGGCTACGGCTTTTTGTTTTGTGAGTTACGCCCGTATGTTATGTTGTTACGCCCGTATGGAGTTTCAGACTTCATTCTATGCCCAGATTTTCTCAGACTTTGCGTTTTTGCCCCAAATCTTCTTCGGATGATAACTTTTGATATATAACTCTGATTTTGAATCCGGAAAGACTGCCGAACTCGTCTAGGAAAGCCCTACAAAGAGAATATTTTATAAACATGTTATTTCTTGAGTAAATCAGTAATTCAATCCGATTAAGACTAGATTTACATCATCATCCGATAAAAATAAAATTATTAAAAACTAATTAATTAAAAGCAAAAAACAAGTAGACTAGCTCAATTATGGGTGAAATTTATCGATACAAACCATGGATAAGTGTATAAAACTGACACTTATCACTCATCAATATCATACGACATTTCTTCGGCAATCAAATTATTCATACCATTATCTATGATTATATTGTCGGGAATGGGCATATCTTCAATCTGAGTCAAGCTAAATCCATTCTTAGAAAGACCGATTATTGAAGGGTTCCAATACATATAGTTCGTCTTCCACAATCGGATTACTATACTAAAATGTCCTTTAATACTCTTGTCATTGCTATGAACAAACATCTTCAATTCACCATTAAATCGGTTTAACCAAGTTCTTATGTTCTACAACATCTACTATTATACGAGGACAATCATAACGAATTCAATACTCAATCTACTATGACATTATCATTCACAATTAGCATCTCCTTCTTAAGAACACTATCTACTCTATCATGATGATCAAATACATTCTTAAGTTAACAACAGATTCGATTAGTAAAAAGTTATTGTTGTAATCATCAATATGCTTATCATTTCTCAAAGACTTGTTAAGTCGAACAATAATGAGGTTATAACTTCTAAGATTTCTGAGCAAGAGAACATCATCCTATTTTCAACATTGTCAAGTTCTTCCCAAGGTAAGTAAATACCTAATATGGTGTTTTAACACTTTTATGATATCAATTCTATTGATTAAATCTAACTATGATGAAGCTAACTGATTATCATTGTTCCACTGAGATTATTACGTCCACAAGATGAGCATGATACTTATAAACATGGTTACTATCATTATAACATCAAGAACATCTTCATTCCAAAACCTTAATTATCATATTAATCAAGAAGTGTTAAAAAGCTTAATTACAAACATGTTTTACTTGATTAATTCAACACTAGGTGTAGTATACCACATCACTAGCATCATAACTACGAAAATATAGAGTAGAATCGCACAACATACCTCCAGAAATGAAGAACAACCCCCAAAACTACAAGAACACACTCCAAGTTCAAGAACAGCTTCTACACTTAAAATCAATGAGCTCCACTCCAAGATTTAAGGCTCAAAAACAAGTTGGAAGAGGGTAATATCTAGGGAGGCAGGGGGACGATATATGGAGAGAAAATAGGGTTTGGGTTGTGAAGAAATGAAAAACAGGTTATGTCTTTAAATAGACTGTAAAACCGTAACGTACGCAATCGAAAGAATTTAGCGTACGTTAACACCTATTACGTACGCTAACCCGTAGGTGTTACGTACGTAATCAACCTACATAGGCTACTGCCTCAACTCACACACATGCCATAACGTACCTAAGCAGTAAAAATTACGTACGCTAACACTAGTTGACTTTGACCGTCTCGAAGTCCAACAACCCTTCACGTGCATGGCCATACACGGGCGGAAGTCAACTGCTACGATCTGATTCCCTCATAACATACGCAACAGATAACGAATTACGTACGTTAAGGCACATGATTAACGTACGCTAACACCACCAGAACAGGTCAAAAATGCAACTCTCTAATTAACATTGAACCATCAAACATAAAGTGAATAACAACGATAAGTAACTCAATTCTATAACATCTACATTATAGTCATATACTAAATGCAACATGATTCAATGATATTCAAATTATCTGAACAATACAACAGTAAGGATGAAGAATTATAGTCGGATATTACAATTTGTTGTTACTGTATTGTGATTATTATAGAGTATGACTTGTTGTAGATGAGTCGTGTTGATCGTGTTCATGTCCATGTGGAGTTGTATGTTGTATGTTCGATTTGTCGTTTTGTACCAAATCTTTGTCTGATGATGATTGATTGAAATTATTTTGAAGTTGTGCATTTTTTGTTGTTATCGTGTTGTGATTTTTATCGAGTACGACCTGTTGTAGATGAGTCGTATTGATCGTGTTCATGTGCATGTGGAGTTGTATGTTGTGTGTTCGTTTTAATTTTGGGGTGTTGGTTATACATTTCTGTAATCGGGACACTATCGGATGTTGAGTTGGACAGACGGAGCAGAGGGTTGTTGCTACTGGGTACAATATTACCCTTACGGCATAAGCTATAAGTGTTACGTGTGTAAGACTATTCAGATTACAGCTGTTTTTGCCGATTTGTTACGACCATACTACTGTAGAATGGGTTTTGAGTCAGGATTACAGCAAGCCATTTACGGGCTTATATTCCTGGTGTTACGGAGGTAGGAAGAGTTAGTTACAGTCATAAGGCACCTTGGTTGCGTCTGTATCATGTAATTTTATATATCATAGATTATTCTGCTGCATTTTTCATTTGTCTCTTTCATCTCGCGGTGGCTGGAGCATTTTGTCTAGGGTTCCGGTTTTTGGACCGATTTACTCCATCCAAGGGTATTTTGGAGAGTCCTTTACGTGTATATCAATATTTATTCCGTTCTTCACCGAATTGAGGTTGTGGGTTTGGGGGCTTTTTGATCGAGCTGTGTTCTTTGGAGTATTAGCATGTCGATTATCGAGGCAAATATCTTGTCTATATAAATTGTAATCTTGGATTATTTTTTTCCCACACTAAAAAGAGTCATATTTCGAAAGGAATTGTTGAAGTAAGACGATGCATACTGACTATCGATCTTCCTCTGATATTACAGCCCATGGCAGCTCGACTACCAGAAGTGCTAGTTCTAGCACGCTTATCCCCGATGCCGAGAATTCCAACAATGTGTTAGTTGGATTTGCTGATGCCGGTTGTCTATCTGACTGCATAAAGGATGTTCCCAAACTAGTTATGTGTTCACCATTGGGAATACAACGATATCTTGGAGATCTACCAAGCAGACCCTAGTTGCTACTTTCTCAAACCATGCAGAGATAACTACACTGCACGAATCCATAAGGGAATGCATTTGGCTTCGCCCCGTCATAGACCATATTTGAGGAACTTATGGACTAAATTCCATCACAACACCTACTTGTATCTTTGAGGACATTACGGCATGCATCGAGTAAATGAAGTTAAGTTTCAATAAGGGCGATAATACCAAGCATATCTCGCGAAAGTCCTTCTACATCAGCAACAACAAAAATTGCTTAATATATTGAAGTGAATTCAATAGTAATGTAGCAAATTTGTTCACCTAGCCTCTGCGAAAATCTACATTTGAGAAAGATGTGAGAAGCACCGACATGCGTCTATTCTCCGAGCTTAACAAATAATTGCCCATCAGAATGAGCGGTTTTGTATACTTTAGGGAAGTATACTTTACACAATTTTAGTATTTGTAGTAGGTGCGTTATGCCCTTTTTCCTCATTAATTCTTTGTTTTTCCCACGAGGTTTTGTTTGACTTGGAATGTTTTTTACCGAGGCAACATATTATGCACCATGACTGTATTAGTGCAAAACATAAGAGAATAATCCAAAAATTATGATTTTATCCCTTGTTTATGTCTTACATAATACTCCCTCCTTCAATTTAAGTGGGAGGTTTCACCTTTTTTTCATTTCCCGAAATAAGTTCTATTACCCTTATTTTACAATATAATTTTATGGAACTACAAAAATTATTATTTTGCAATTAATTCTCATGGAATATTTTATGAAACTACAAAAATTACCCATATTTATTTGAAAAATTATACTGATTGTTATGATTAAATTTTAACTGATTATTCGATTTAAAAAAATTAGAAGTCTTTTTGATTTAAAAAAATATGAATTCCATGAGAATCCTAAGGTAAAAGGTTGAATTTATTCTCCAACTAAGAATTTTGTAGTTCCATAAAATAGTCCATGAGAATAAACTGTAATTTTTTTTGTAGTTCCATAAAATATAAGGACAATTACTTCGATTACCCCTTAAATTTGGTCCAATTACAGATTTCACCCTACCAGTACTTAAATTACATATTACACCTACAATACATGTTGAGATCACAATCAACCCCGAAAGTCAACCCTCCCGCTGACATGACAGTACTTTTTGTTGACGTGTCAAGGAAAGTTCGACATATTCACGAAAATGCCATTGAGTTATTTTCCTTTTGCTTTTCTTTAATTTTGGTAATTGAATTTCTTTTCTTTTCTCTTTTCCTTTTTCTTATTTACTTTAGGCGGTAACAGACAGTTGGGTGTCTATGTAACTGATCATATGTATTCAAGGGGGGTAAATGTAATTGTATTTTAGTCAATTTTAGCGGTTAGTTAATTAATGCACGAGGATGACACGTGGGGCAATACTGTAATTGAGCTCCTATATTCCAGGGGGCTATTTGTAATTGATTTGAATTTTTTTTGGCATACTAGCGGTTAGTTACCGTTTTTTTTCGAACTTTTGGGGGTTAAATACCCCATTTTCACTCAATTTTATCACTCTCCTCTGTATTCTTCACACTTCTGCTCTAGCCTCAACTCAAATGGCATCAAACAACAACTCATTTACGTTTTCTAGTAGAGTTGGAAGTGGAGTTGAGATTTACCGGGAATTTGATTGTGACCGAAGGACGGTTGTCACTCGTTCCACTTCAAGATCTAATCCGGGAAGGTTGTATCATTGTTGTATTGTGCATGGTTGGTCCGGTTGGGTAGTCCCAAATGAGCAGCAAGGTGATACAAATGGCAATGAAAGGAAAGAGCAACAAGGTGATACAATGGGAGGCAATGACAAAAATGAAAGTAGGAATGAAACCAGGGGAGTCCATGAAGATCATTACATGGGGCTTAGGCAACTAATTGCACTCAACGTAGTTTTGTTGGCTTTGTACTTATTTTGCTTGATTATGAAATGTATTTTCTAGATTATGAAAGAGTAGGAATAAATTATCCTTGTGAAATGTATGCTGGTTTAGTTCCCATGTATATATATGATTGAAATTGCATTACATTGAGCCAAAACAGAAAGATCAAGCCATTCATATTACTACAACAAAATAGGTTCCAAAAGAGTACATAATCCAACAAATGAGACTCTTAAGATTGGGAGGGAAACACACATCAGTGGGGAGATCTTCAGTATCCAAGAATTGAGATTGGGGAATAGGGTTCATCTCCAATTCATAAGACAAGTGGTAGGCAGCTTTAGTGTGATTAGAGGACAAATATGAGAGTGGATCCTCTCTTCTATGAACAATACCCAACCATGCATGTCTGCAAGGTATACCACTAATGTCCCACCTCTTGCAATCAAATGTTCTCTTCTCCAAGTCCACAATGAACTTGAAACTGCGGTCTTCGACCTCAAAGACCTTCCCATGTTCAGTTATCATCCTACATTTCCTAGAACATTCATTAACCTCATTCAATTTCTTCAATTAAGCGGGTATAACTACAGATGGACAAATAGCTCCAACCTTTTTTTCTATATTGCACTCTTTTCGTAATTTGTTGCCTCAACCCTTCCATAAGGTTATAGATGGAGAATGATCTCAGCAGGTCCACCCATAAGTTGAAGCATTCACTAGTAGAAACAGCCCCTTCCTTGACCCTTTTTTTATGACCAACAGTCGAAGATGACTCGCAAATAGCTTAGTCACATAATCAGAGTCATAACGCGTAAAATTTCCATTAGCGATGACGTGAGTTTACATGTGTCAAAAAGTGGCAGTCATAATCTTTTAAAATTTATTGATATCGATGACCAGCATTTTTGTTCGTCGTAAAATGGAGTCATAAATGAAAAACACGGAGTACCCCTGTGTATGCGGGTCATCTCCAAAACGTCGCGTTATAATTTTTTTTAATCAAAACGACGTCGTTTTGATTTGTCGTTTTCATTCCCCCTATATTCCCTCCTACTCCACTTATCAATTCATTTCCTCCTATTCCCGCTCAACACAAGAAACACACTCAAACACACACACTTAACCCAAATCTCACAAATCTCTCACAAACATCAGTCGATTCATCACTCAAATCACTCAAATCTCTCAAACACACACACTTAGTCGATTCACCCCCAAATCTCACACACATCAGTTGATTTTGCCCCAAATCTCTCAAGCCCTAATTTCAGTCTATTTTGCCCTAATTTCAGTCGTTTTGTGGAAGTTGCAGTCGCGTAATCAAAAAGGTATGTTCATAAAACGTAATCAAAACTCTCATGGATAAATCTTGGATTCTGTCCGATAGATTATCAATCGCGTACGAGGAAGGTGTGAATGCATTTTTAGAGTTTGCACAATGTAATAATCCGAATTCGGACGCCATTCCATGTCCTTGTGTAAACTGTATAAATTTGTGTCACACTTCAGTTTCCAACGTGCGCTATCACCTGTTTAAACACGGGTTCGATGAGAAGTATAAGGTTTGGTCCTTCCACGGAGAGAGTTTATCTAAGTCTGAACCTAATGAGTCTAATCAGCCTAGACCTCCTCAGTTCGACTACGCGAATGAGATGCTACATGATGCCTACACATATGCAGAGAATGAACCTAGTTCATTGAAGTCACTTCTTGAACAATGCGACAAGCCACTTTATGAAGGGTCTAACCATAATGCACTAAGTGGGTTCTTTGAAATTCCAACATTTGAAGGGTCGATTTGGGTGATGCATTACAAGCTTTGATGCTTTATTGGCGAGCTAAATGATTTTTGCCTCCAAATAATGCAATCCCTAAGTCGCTATCTGGCCAAGAAGTTGCTAAAAGGCCTAACTATAGAATACATAAAGTATCATGCTTGTGCTAATGACTGTGTCTTATTCTGGAAAAAACATGAGGATGCTACTCAATGTCCAACATGTGGCACTTCTCGGTGGAAGGAGAATACCAAGAACGTGCCGAGAAAAGTTGTTTGGTATTTTCCGCCAATTCCTAGATTTAGGAGAATGTTCGCGTCACCAGAAACCGCACGGGACCTGACTTCGCACGCGCAAGGTCGGGTCAGTGATGGAAAGCTGAGACATCCTTCTGATTCCCCATCTTGGAAACTTGTTGATGACAAGTGGAAAGACTTTGGAAACGAAGATAAGAATCTGAGGTTAACCTTGTCCGCGGACGGTATAAATCCTCATAAGTCATTAAGTGCAAAGTATAGTTGTTGGTCGGTTACCCTAGCAACATACAATCTGCCTTCTAATTTGTGTATGTCAAGAAAGTTCTTGATGTTGACTCTATTGATATCAGGTCCAAGGCAACCTGGTAACGATATCGATGTCTACTTGGCACCACTAATTGCAGATCTGAAAGAGTTGTGGGAACCGGGTGTTAAGACATACGATGCTTAAACAGTTCTTCAATTTAAAAGCAGTCTTACTTTGGACTATAAATGACTTTCCTGCATATGGTGACCTGTCGGGGTGTGTTACCAAAGGTTATAAAGCGTGTCCAGTATGTTCCGAGGAGACCTACTCACAATGGCTGACAAATTCCAAAAAAGTATGCTTCCTCGGGCATAGAAGATTCCTCCCAGTAACATATCCGTTTCGCAAAAGAAAAAAGGATTTCAATAATCAACAAGAGAGCGGTCTGATTAGAAGACCGAAATCGGGTGAAGAAGTTCTGAGTATCTTGAGGGTTTGAGACTAAATGGGGTAAGAAGATTAAGGCAAAGAAGGATATTTACACGTGGAAGAAGAAAATATCAAAGAAGAAGAAGAAAATGCCACGTTTGCGAGAGATCGAAAAGATAAAAGAAAGCGTCGATGCGAGATCGAAACTTTTTCATAAAAATCTATCTTTTTGAACTAGAGTCTTGGAAGCATTTGCTTGTTCGTCACCGATTAGATGTGATGCATATAGAAAAAAATGTATGCGAGAGTATTTATGGGACGTTACTGAATTTGCAAGGCAAGACGAAGGACGGTTTAAAGGCACGAAAAGATCTTAAATAGTTGGGGATTAAGCCTGAGTTAATAAGTCAATCGAAAGGGTCTGGCCATTATCTTCCACCAACTGTCTACTCATTAAACAGCTCGGAGAAACTTATGTTTTATGACACGCTGTCTAACATAAAAGTGCCCGAAGGCTATTCCTCCAATTTTAAGAATCTGGTGTCCAACGATTCGAAGTTGAATGGATTGAAGTCCAACGATTGTCACGTACTAATGCAACAGATTCTTCCTTTTGCAATCAAAGGGGTGTTAGACGTGAAAGTTAGGAAAACTATTATATCGTTGTGTCACTTCTTCAACGAGCTGTGTAGTAAAGTTGTTGATGTTAGTAAGCTAGGCAAGTTGCAAAATGACATCGTATTAACTTTGTGCTTATTAGAGAAGTATTTTCCGCCTTCGTTTTTGATGTCATGATTCATTTGATGGTGCATTTAGTCAGAGAGGTTAGGTTATGTGGCCCAGTCCACTTTAGGTGGATGTATCCATTTGAGAGGTACATGAAAACACTAAAGGGTTATGTACGAAACCATTATCGACTCGAGGGTTGCATGGCAGAATGTTATGTGACAGAGGAAGCATTAGAGTTCTGTTCCGGTTACTTAGAAAACATGAAGTCTATTGGAAATCGTAATGATCGAGTTGACGAAAGAATTCGCCGTAAACCTTTATCGGCTACCATCCGTGTTGTGGATTCTAAGTTACTTGATCAGGCTCATCTCTATGTAATACGAAACACTGCCGACGTTGAACCGTACATAAATCAGCATATGTTAGAACTTAAGGATCTTAACCCGCGTCGAAATAATACATGGCTGCAGACCCAACATAGTCGGACGTTTAGTGGCTGGTTTAAGAAGTTGGTTGAAAAGGGTTTGGCTAACGGGGAAAATATTTGTGAAACTGTTCGTTGGTTAGCAAATGGCCCTGATTTTGCCGTTAGTGAATATACCGGTTATGCCATAAATGAATATAAATTCCATACAAAATCTCGCGATGAATCTAAAACCACTCAAGGTAGTGGAGTATCTATAGTTGCAAATACTATGCAGATTGCTAGTGCAAAAGACCCCAATCCGGTGTACAGTATTACCTACTTGATGCATATTGGAAAGATGGGATCTTGATAATCGTACAATAACGGTTCCACTAATCATGGCTGAATGGCTACATAGTCGTGGAGTAAGAAAAGATGATTTAGGGTTCACGGAGTTAACTTTGATAGGCTTGGTCAATTCGAACCCTTCATATTAGCTAGTCAAGCAAGACAAGTTTTTTCGTTAGGACCAACAAGATAGGAACCTGTTAGTTGTTGGCTTCACACCACATAGGATGCATAAATATGGAGATTTAAGTGAAAATGATGATGTGGGTGAATTTGATGTTACACAAGATATGAACCTGTCTTTAGTAGACCTAGACGATGATTTTAAGTGTACGCGCCCGGATGAAGAGGGCATATTCGTCTTAGATCATTAGTTTTTGGTATGTTTATTTATTATTTAACTGTTTAATTACTATTTAACTGTTTATTTATTATTTGTTAACTGTTTATTTTGTTAATTTTAAACAGGTTGCTTTTTGGTAATAAGATGGCCTCGGGTTCTAGTTCTGGTTCGGACGGCGAAGATGTTTCGGCAGTTACAGTTCCGAGTCGGATCCCGATTCGGTTCCAAGCAAAGAGGCCCAACAAAAAAAGCAAAGGCGAAGAACAAAACAATAAATACTAATAAAAAAAGAGGTCTCCACTGATTGGGCGAAGAAAAGCATCAACTTTTGAGGGATTGGTTGCAAGATCTATGGTTCTCATAACCTATGATTCTTAGTTAGTTGTAGATGCTGAAACAAAGGAAGCTTGTTGGCAATATATTTTGGTAAGTATTTAAATATTTTATTCTAATTATGTTTTAGTTTTAGTAATTTATTCTAACTGTGTTTTGTTACGTTTCAGACACATTTTGTAGTTAGCCTAAAGAGTCGGAAGCAAGTTCTCCAGTCAATCGGGGTAAAGTGGAAAAACTTCAAGCATTATCTCTACAAGAAGTACATTAAGCCACTAAAGGATGATGAGTCCCAGGAGGTCAAGGAGCAGTTAAATACTCGTCCTGCATGTTATCCGTCCGTGAAAAAAAAAAGACTGAAGCTGTATTATCACAAAGAACTAAGAAAGCTTTTGAGGTATTTGTATTTGTTTAAGTTTGTTAAATAGTTATAATTTGTATTTGTTTAAGTTTCTAACTATTTGTATTTGTAAAACAGAAAGGAGTGCAAAGGCGTCGGCTATCCGGCACGTAATAAGTACAACCATCGTTTGAGCCGAAGGGATATCTTTGGACTCATTTCGAGATGGTATATGTAATTTAATTTAATTTAATTTAATTATATTCTTATGTTAATTGACTTTTATTTTGTTGACAACTTAGATGACGAATCGCCTAGAGGAAGAAGAAATTGATCGGGTAGAATGTTGGAAAAAGCAAGAGAAAAGAAGAAAGGAGGTTTCGATCCAAATTGCCCAACAAGTTATCGATAAAATTGTAAGTTTCATATAGTCTCTTCTTTATTTTGGTATGTTATAAGTTTTTAAAAGTTTGACTTGTTGCTTGTTTGTTGTTAACTATTTTGGTATGTTTGACTTGTAATCTGGTTTGTGTATTCAGGAGGAGCTAAAGAAGGACAAAGATTTCATAGAAGATCCAATGGGAGCACAAGATTTGTTAACAGAAGCTCTGGGTACCGAAGAACAACGTGGGCGTGTTCGTGGGATGGGTCGTTATATAACACCGCATCAGTACTTTCTAATACCCAAAATGTCAAGCGTACACGAGACAACATGATAAGAAGATGAACCAACGGCTCAGAGATGTTGAAGATGAGTTAGCAAGAATGAAAAGATGTGGAAGTAATGCTTCTGAGGGTGCAAGTAATTACCATTTCTGGAGCGATCAAGACGAAGAACCAAATGAACCAAGTGAACCAAATGTAAGTCATTTATATATTCTGTTTGGATTTATAACTTAAACACTCAGGTTTACTAACATATAAATCTTGTGTAGGATAAATCATGCTATCTTGCGGTCGACGATCCTTCAAATATAGTCGCCAAAGGAACCATAGTGAATCCGTTTGTTGAAGGTATATATTTATATATATTTAAACTTTATATATATTCTTACTTATTTAATATTTATTTGTTCATATATTAGATGGGAACCTTGAAGTTACCGTTGATACATCTGTTCAAGGAGAAGCTAAGCTACCGAATCCAATTCCCGATGAGTTTGTTGAGACTGTTAAAGATGCCCTCGGGTACATACTAAGTTGGCCGACTCACCTAGTCATTCCATGTTACGGTTTGGTATGTTTTTATTATAAAGCAGTTGACTTTTTATGTTTAAGTTAGTTAATTAGTGTTAGTTATAGTTTGACTTGGTTATATTTGTGGAGAACAAGATAGCGGTGGCAAAAAGATGGAGAAAAAGGATCTTGCCCAAGAAAAGGAGAAACGCAGAATCGAAGAAGCAAACAAGCGAAAAAGATGAAGAAGAAGCGAAAAGAAAAGAAGAACAAGGAAAGAAGAATGGAGAGTTGGGAACTGTGACCCACCGAAAAAGAAAAGAAGAAGAAGCGCTAACGAGAAGCCAACAACGAAGAACCGACGCTGACAAAAAAGCGACCGAGGTAAACTGATCAATCTTTGTATTTAACATTTATTATTTTTTCAAGTTTTTCTATTTTTATTAACAAAATGACCAAAATGTCCTCCTACTCGGGTTGACCAATTGCAGACAACATATGTGGATGATGGAAAAAGTTACACTTGGTTGCGGTATTTTTCTAGTTTTTCTATTTTTCAAGTTTTTCAAGTTTTTGTAGTTGATATGTTGATACGTATACATGTTAGATAGATGTAAGTTGATACGGATACATGTTAGATAATAACCACTTGATATGTTGTAGTTGAAGTGAAGGATAAAGGCGAAGTCCGAAACTCTCGCCTCTGTTGCAAAAACTAAGAAAAAGTAGGAAATCCGTTGAGAAAAATGGCACGAGAGGCGAAGAGTACGGAAGAGAATTAACGAAAGGCTTGGGTTGAAAATGACTGCAATGATGGTTGATGGACAAGTTGCGAAGGTCGATTCCATTAAAGTGCAGTGCGAGGATGATTTGTTTGGGTACGACAGTTTCACGTAAGTTAGTTAACTTATAATTTAGTTATTTTACCTAGTTAATTTAATTACTTAGTTAATTTAGTTAACTTTATTTTAACAGGTACTTAAACTGGAATGACTTTGAAAAGCTTTTTGCGATGGATGAATTAAGCGATGCTGTCGTTCCATCTTATACCATGTAAGTTAGTTAATTTAGTTAGTTAATTTAGTTAACTTATTATTTAGTAGTTAATTTAGTTAATTAACTCTATTTTAACAGGTTCTTGTATGAGCAAATCAAGAATGGGTCACAACAAGATCATGGAGTTTGTTTCATGACCCTGACTGCAACCATGAGTTCTGAACGTAAAGCGAGGGCCCAGAATATCGAGGATGCAAGTCGAGTCATTGCAAAACGATTATATTCAAGGAAGCAAAATGACATTGTCATACTGCCATACAATCCCGGGTTAGATTTTCGACAATCTTCAAATTAATTAGTAAATATTAACTGTTTTTAACAGAATTTAATTTTTGTTTTTTGTAGAAGACATTGGGTGTTGGGCGTCCTTAATATGAAGACAAGCACATGCTATTATCTCGATTCCCTCACGAAAAGTGATGTCAATTCTCAGTTTAAGCAAATAGTGGATGCGTAAGTAATACAAATTCTCAGTTTAACCATTATCTCTATGATGTAATACTTAACTGGGTTAATTCGGTGTAGGGCAATTGCAATGTATGATGTACAAGTTGGAAGCAGTAAGAGAACCAAACTTATCTGGGTTAATTCTAAGGTTAGTTAACTGATCTAAGGTTATTATATATATTTCTGTGATTATGCAGGGTCAGTAGTAATTAGTCTTGTGTTGTTTTAAGATATATAAAGTTAAGTTGTAGTAAAGTTAGTAATTAATTGTAACAATTAGCGTATGCATTGTGTAGTGTCCACGTCACCGGATTCACCGAATGTGGGTACTTCATCTTGAAGTTTATGAAGGAGGTTGTTAAGCATGGAGTTCGTGTTCTCGAAAATGACAATATAAGTTAATTACTTAAAGTAGCTATAAAGTTTACTTTTTATTAGTTTATTTTGAAGTAGGTATGATTAAGTATGAATGAAGTAGGTTAAAGTAGCCGGAATGGTTTGTCTTAAGCTGTTTTATGGTGTTTAGAGTCCGGTTTGATTTTGTTGATTTGTGTTGTTTTATGGTGTTTAGAGTCTGGTTTGAATCTCGGTTTGTATTTGTGAATTGGCGGTGGTGTTAGAGTTTAGATGCCGTTTCTCGGTTGTCCCCGTTATTGGCTAGTTAACTTGTCTAATTATGCTTGTTTCTTGTTTCGTAACTTGTAAGTGAAGGTTGTTTCTTGCTTGGTAATTGAATCTCGGTTGTGTAGGTTATTGCCTAGTTAATTGATCATCTTGTTTTACTTGTAAGTGTAGGTTATTTGTTTTGTTAATATGAATTGGCGGTGGTTTTAGTTGTAAGTGTAGGTTATTGCCGGCTCTCGGTTGTCCACTGTTATTGCCTAGTTTTGTATTTGTGAATTGAAGTTTGTGTATGAATTGTGGTGTTGGTGATAATGAGCGTCTAGATTGTCTTGTAGTTGGTCTTAGTTGTCTTATTTAAAGCTGTGAATTGTGAATTGTGGTGTTGGTCTTAGTTGTCTTATTTAAACTGTGAAATGAAGTTGTATTTGTGAATTGAAGTTGTCACTTGAATTGTGGTGAATTGTGGTTTTGTGGTGGTCTTAGTTGTCTAGCTTAGTTAGTCCGCGGATCCTATTTAAACTGTTTTAACTTGTTGTTTTATTTGACTAGATTGGAGGTGAAAGCAACGACTATACTGATGCGGATTTCGACGACATTCGAGAAGAATGGTGTACTTATGTGTCGAATTTTATTTTTAGGGAGTAAAACTGTTTGTAGGAATAGGTACAGTTGGTAGAAATGGGTACAATTGGTAGTAATCGTAAACTAGATAATATTGATCCGATTTTGACATGATCGAGTTTAGTCGAGTCATGTAATGAATTGGTAACGCATGGTTTTGCGATATATATGAAATGCGTTAATTTTGTACAATCGATCAGCAGGTTTTGTAATGAATTGGGTACAATTGGTATATAATTGCAGGTTTAGCAGGGGGGTCATAAAAGTCAGAAAAAAAAAAAAATTTGAAGTTATGACACGCAAAAACTGAAATCAGAAAAAGGGGTCATAACTTTTATGACACGCATATATAGTTGTCAGAAAAGGGCGTCATAAAGTGGGTGTCATAAGTGCGTGTCATTGTACAATGACGAACAAATGCGAGTCATAATGAGTTATGACTGGTCCTTCTATGACCAGCATTTGCGCGTCATAAAGGCCCTTTATGACGCCAAATGCGCGTCAAGAAAGACTCTTTTTCTACTAGTGATTCACTCATGTTATTTGTCACATGATCAACTTTGATCTTTGTATCATATGCATGCCTTGCCCAGTGACCAATTGGAATCTCCATTATCCATTCATATGCCTCTGGTTTGGCATCTTCCAGCCTACTTATAGCCTTATTGAAGCTATACCTTGTGTATGCTGTGCTTGCTTGCCAAAAGAACCTTCTTAGCTCTCTTGCAGACCATTTCAATTTGATATCATTTATATGCTTTGCACATTTCCTATTAGTCACCTCAGGGCACAATTCCACAATTGCAGGCACAAGACCCTAGCATATACAAGTTAGCAGCCATGTTAGATGAATTGACAACAAAGTAACTATGGTAAAACATAAATAAAGTTGAATGAAGGTACCTTTTGTCTGTCTGCCATGAAGTGACAATGCTTGTCTTGGTCAAAGGGCACAAGCATGTTCCTCATACAGTGCAAGACAAAACTCCAAGCCTCTTTCTTTTCACTCTCCACCACAGCCATGGCAATTGGATATAGTCCATAGATGGCATCAGTGCCAACTGCACTAAGAAGCACTCCTCCAAACCTGCCCCTCAAATGGCATCCATCAAAGAACACAAATGGAGCACATCCTGCCAAAAATGTAATACCCGGGGGGTAATTTTTTTTCGTGTTACTGTTGTGTTGTACGTATTCATTTGGAATTGTACAAGTGTTGTTGTACTTGACTGATACAATGTATATTGTGTTGAAATATTTTGGAATCGAAATATTTATACTTGTCGTCAGTATTGTATTCGCCGTTTTGTTGTTGCTGGGTGAGTTTGGGTTTTTGGCTAAGTATATTAGCCATAGCGTACGCTATATGTATAGAACTACGTACGCTACGGGTGGATTGTTACGTACGTTAAACCTTGTTGGTTACGTACGTAACACAGGGCATCTATCCGGATCGGATCTTTCGGCGTGTGGGGCCGGGCGAGGCTGGATTCGCGAGGTTCGATTGGGACAGGCAGGTCAACGCACATTACGTACGCTATACCTTGAGGTTAAAGTACGTAATGCTGAGGTTGGTTACGTATGTATTTTTTTTAACGTACGTAACGAGTGTCCCGTTTTGAGGCAGTAGCCTCTGGAGGAGTATTACGTACGTAACACCCTTGTGATAGCGTACGTAATGGCTCTTACGTACGTTATGCTTTGTGTATAGCGTACGTAGTGTGATTGTCGTGTTATATATCTTGGTTTCATATTTCATTTCTTCATAAATCAAAACCGAGTTACTCTCCCTAGAATCGTCCCTCTAGACTTGTTCTTGATATTGAGACTCTTACAATGTAATTTTGATCATCCTAGATTGGATTCAGACTTGAGGTTGGAAGCTTTTCTTACTCCTTTGGTGTTTGGAGAGTTCATCTTGTTCTTCTTGGGTAAGTTTTCTTAATCTCTTGTCCTTCAAGTGATTTTCGAGTATGTTGTTGTTGTGGTTGTTGTTGTTGTTTACTTCGTGTATTGATTTATTGTTGGAGTATATCATGTTTCTTGATGAGTTTTTATGAACTTATGGTGAAAAACATGATGTTATAGTTTGAGTTTGATTGTGTTCTTAATATTTTAGAATGTTTGGAGGTTATAATCATGTCTAGGAAGGATTATGTTAAGATTGTTATTATGATTAACATAGTCTTGATATGATTGTTGTTGTTGTTTGTGTTTCTTGGAGGAATTATAACCATTTTAGTAAGGAATTATGATTATGTAATGATTGTCATAATCTTGAAATGGTTGATTTAATCTTGTTGATTAATCCGAATTCATGATGAATTGGTGATTGATTATCGTTTAAAGATCATGTTTGTTGTGTTGGTGATGTTCTTGAGGTGATAAGTGTTAATATTGGTGAGGTTATCATTTTGGGATGATTAGTATAATGTTGTTCTTAAGTGATTCTTGTTGAATTGTTTTCACGGGTGTTAAGAACATGATGATCATGTTATTTGATCATTGTGGAGGATTGGAGAAAGTTAGAATTCATAGTTGAAAACTATGATATTCGTTTGGGGAGTTTAACTGATTCGTGATTGAATCAGGATTGTCTTTGGTGTTGTTTTCTATTGATTTTGTGTTATTGAATGAATTATATTTCATTCAAGGTTGTTTGAGTTCTTGTCATCGTCGGAAGACGCCATTTGTCGTTTCGTGCGAGGACGCTGATCGTGGAAGGACTTTCTCGTCTTCGGTTTGAGGCAAGTTTTATACTTGTACTAGTCAATGAAATTAATGTTATCATGTATGTGTATGAATGTGTTGTATCATTTCGGGACTTGGTCTCTCTATGATTTTGTTGGTATCAGGGGATTGTTTGATACGATACCCTTCGGCAAATTATGCCAAATGTTGTTGTTGTTCGATAAAAGCCATTCAGGGCTTTGAGATACTCGTTGTTGATGTTATTGTCGATAGCCGGTTCGCGGTATCGATGTATCGGTTATTGTTGTTAATATTGATGTCGGTCTAAGACATTGTTATGATCATTGTTATTGATATTGGTATTTTGCTATGGATGCTGTGATTGGCCGAGTGAAGGCATTGACGTGTTCGATTATCATCTCCGTCATTGGTAACCGATCAAAGGCACCGGGACATCTGTTCTAATCGTTTCGTTGTTATCGATTGGCCATTCTAAGGCAATCGAGGTATTGAATTGGGATTATCGAAGATAATTCCGATCCGTTGTATCATTGTTTATTGATAAGTGGTAATTTTACCACTTATTTCTAGGATTTTATACTAGGTTTTTATCTCGTTTCGTGATTAATGTGCTCGTATTTGGCTTATTTATGATTAGTCGAGCCGTATTACGCGTTTGGGTTGGTTTTAGTGTGTTTGCAGGTTTTTAGAGCCAAAAGGACCCAAAACGAGACAAAGGACCGAGAGTCGAGTCAAACGGACGAAGAAACGGATTTTTGCGAAAAACAAGAACCTATCGGCCGGCTATCGGCCGATAGGGCGTCGAGGAGTTACGCCCTACCGAGTGAAGAAATCGACGAACCACCTATCGGCTTGACTATCGGCCGATAGGCAGGCGAAAGGCTTCCCAGTGAGCTCTCGTAGTTGACGGATTTTGACTCTTTTGGATAGATTTTATTTCCTAGATTAGGGCTAATCGGGATTTTAACTCCCTTAGGCTTTATAAACCTCCTTTGAGACCTAGTTTCATCGATCTTTCACCACCCTTATCATTCTTTTTCATCTTTTACATTTTTACATCTTTTTAGCAAGATTTATTCTTTTGATTCAAGAACTTTTTGGAGGAGAATTATTATTGAAGACTCGGAGTTCATCCGTAAGGGTTGTAATCTCTCTTTTTATATTAATAATATGCATTCTTCATCAATTTCTTGTTTAATTTCAATTATGTCTGGCTAATTCCTTTGATTGATTCTAGGGTTAGTAATTTTAATTGATGTTCACATGATGTTCTTTTGATTACCTTTTGACCTTTCATCCTAGGCTTGTGTTCAAGTTGTGTTAAATCTCATGTTAGATTAAAGGGCCCTTAATCGATGCATGTTAGCTAATTGATTTTGTCCGGAAGGAGTAATTGATTAGTGGAAATACTAGATGCACAATATGATTTTATCTTGAGACCTAGCGGAGAAAGATAAATCATAGATAAATAAGTTGGTGCTTTTTAAGTAATTTCAATTCTTTGAGCCCTGGCGGGGAAAAGGGTTTAAATTAACTATCTTTCTAGGTTGCCTTGATCGGAATTCTAGATCGGCTAAGTGATTATTTCTAGGATTGAATTAAAATTTGGGGAAAAGGAATCAAGTGAATGGATTGTGTGAACTCAATTAGATGATACTACCCTAGGATCAATTACCTTTCGACTTGTGATTTTATCTTGATAATTTGCTTTATTTGCTTAATTTAGATATTTCATCTTTTATTTAATTTTCGTTCTTCGATTTTTAAAGTTAGATAATTAGAATCAAAACAATTTTCTGATTCCTAAATAGCAGTCAAATTTTGAGTAGAGTTAATTCCTTTATTTTCGACACATCAATTCCCTTGGGTTCGACACCTTGGAAATACTCCGAGGTTTTACAAATTTTAAAATTGATCGGATTTGAAAACCATACTACGCGAAAACAAGCGATCAATTTTTGGCGCCGTTCTTGGGAATTGATAGAAAATTTAAGGGAATAATTCGAAAAAGAAGAGATTGTACTTTAGGTTGTTTACTCTTATTATTAATATTCGATCTCGTTTCCTCACATCTTGTTTTCTCTTCCTTGTAGGCGGTGCATGATCACAAGATCCCAAGGAAAGGACTTATTTCCTTTGGATCCGGAAATCGAGAAATCTTTGAGGAGGAAGAAGCAAGAAGCGAGAACCGAGACTATTGCTATACCTTTCGTTGATACCATGGCCGGCATTGTTGACCAACCACGAGAACTCGCTCGTCCCGAGAAGATCCCTTTGAATGCCCGCTTTCGACCGAAGCTGGACGATTATCAAGAAGGAGGTTGGGGGAAGATTGATGCCAACAACTTCGAGCTTAAGCCGTCCCTCATCGCTACAGTGAAGTCTCAAACATACGGAGGGGGGGTTAATGAAGATCCAAATGCTCACCTTGAGTCGTTTTTGGACATATGTGCCACCATCAAGCAAAACGGAGTGCCTCCGGATGTCATTAAGCTCCGCCTATTCCGGTTTTCCCTAGAAGACGATGCGCTAGATTGGTACAAGAGCCTAGATCGGAAGGAAATTAGTACTTGGAGAGAGATGACTCGGTTGTTCTTAGCACAGTTCTATCCTCCCTCGAAGGTGCAAAAACAAATCAACGATATCTTGCAATTCGAGCAATATGAGGATGAATACTTATACGAGGCATGGATCCGATTTAAGAAGCTACTTCGCAAATGCCCACAGCATGGAATTGACAAAGAGGAGATCTATATTCGGTTTTATCGGGGTTTGACGAGGAAGGCTAGAAGAGAGTTGGACTATTCATCGAAAGGGGATTTCTTGCTAACGATTATGAAGAGGCCAAGAATCTCATCGAGCTAGCAGTCAACAATGATTACGAGGAGGTGACCGATAGGAAGATGACGAGAAGAAAGGTTCCATCCGGTGACGAGGACGCCTACGGTGATTTGAAGGCGAAATTTGAAAAACAACAAAAAGAGCTTGAGATGCTAAGAAAGAATACTTTGGGTGTCAATTCGGTTTTGAAGAGCTAAACGAGCCTATTGCGGTTAAGGAGGATGTGAATTACATGCAAGGAGGAAACTTAGGCAAGGGGGAAATATGGGGAACTATTATCCGAACAATCGAAACCACCCTAATTTCTCCTATGCCAACCCGAACAATGCTCTTCACCACCACCAGGATTTAACGTGAAAAACGGGGTTATTCAAGAACCGATTGCTAAGACACCTATGGAAGAGATGTTGGAACGATTGGAGGCGAGCCAAAAAGATTTTATTTATAAAGTAGACAAGAGGTTCGGGGCTCTCGAGCATAGTGTGACATCAATTGGAAACTCAGTGATAGCCTTGACAAAGCAGATGTCGATGGTGGAGACCCAAATGAGTCAAATGGCGAACGCCCAAGCCGGATTTCATAAGCCGGGCCATTTTCCGAGCAGCACCGAGACCAACCCGAAGACGCAACAATGCAACGCAATCGAGCTTCGGAGTGGGACGAGGTACAGTAATCATGGGGCTGAAGTTGAGAAATCTGGAAACAAAGATGTACTAGAAACGGGAGCAGAAAACGAGAAAGAAGATGGAATACAGCAGAACCTATCGGGTAGACTATCGGCTGATAGGCCCAACCGATACCCATACAGAATGCCGGCAGTGGAGCCTATCGACTCACCTATCGGTCGAAAGGCTCCTGGAAGTTCGAATGCGAAGAATTTTGAGGAAAAAGCTCCATTTCCACAGCGATTGGCCAAGTCGAGATATGATGAAAAGCTTCAACAATTTATCGACATGTTTCAAAAGGTGAATATCAACATTCCACTTCTAGACGCTTTGAGAGACATGCCGGGTTACGTGAAATTCTTGAAAGACGGTGTGGCAAGCAAGAGGAAGTTGAGGAAGTTTGAAACAATAAATATGACAGAGGAGTGTAGCGCTATCATTCAAAACAAACTTCCGCTCAAGCAGAAGGATCCGGGACGTTTTACTTTGACATGCATGATTGGCGACCAAATGTTCCGTAATGGGTTGTGTGATCTCGGGGCAAGCATTAATCTTATGCCTCTATCCATCTTTAAGAGGCTGAAGATTGGGGAGATGAAGCCGACTACCATTTCTCTACTCATGGCGGACCGGTCGATCACTTATCCGAGGGGAATTGTGGAGGATGTGCTCGTTAGAGTCCAACACTTGGTCTTCCCGGCCGATTTCGTAGTTCTTGATATGCCCGAGGACGAGAATCAACCATTGATCTTTGGGAGACCGTTTCTGGCGACGGGGAGAGCACTTATCGACGTCCAGGAGGGTGATCTTACTTTCCGGGTTAATGATAAAAATTTGAAAATTTCCATCTATGACGCGATGAAGAAGCCCGACGATGCGCTCGAGGAATGTTTTGAAATTGAGTCTATTATGCCGCCCCCGACCGACTTGTTGGAGCATTGTATTTCACACTCCATTTACTCACATTCTGATGTTGATGAAATTTCCGAGGATTTGCCAGATTATGTTCGAATGTTGGAGGCGAACGAGAGTCGGTCTAATGAGAGGCATTATCTATCTGGATATCAACAAACCCGTTCAAGGGGGAGTAGTCGCCGAAGACCCGGAATGAATGAGGTATCGTCTAGCTAAAGACGTTAAACGTAGCACTTGTTGGGAGGTAACCCAACGTATGTATATTAGTTCGTTTTATTCATTTATTTTCGATTTTTCGTTTGCGTGATTTTTGTAGTTTCTAGTTTCGTAGTAGCTTTGCTAGTTTTTGTTAAGTTCTAATCCATGCACGCCGAGTTTCGGATACTTGCAGTCTTTAATCGCCATATCAAGCAAAAGCAGGACCAATTATGCAAAGAGTAAAAGGCTGGAAAATTTTTGCAAGACAGAAGATCTATCGGGCGATCTGTCGGGCGATAGGCCCGGCCGATAGGCCGAGGAAAATTAAAAAATTACATGTTGAAAGCGGTGGTCGATAGCGGACCACTATCGACCAGATAGCCCGATATGAGCACTTGGGACGGATTGTTTGGAGTTTTGATGAATTTCTTATTGGGGATCCGCTTTTTGGAGGCTTTTGTTAGACTTGATGAATTTCCGCCCACGATGTCAGGTACTCCGTTAACAAAGCCACTCCTTTCTCTTTTCAAACTTATTCCTCCTTTGGGATGCGAAATAAGTTTGGGGGGGGGGGAGAAGTGCGGCTTTGTTAATTTCTTTACGTGTGAGTACCTTGTTTGCCTTGTATCATTATTTGATTGTGTTGGTGCCCGTTGTTTTTATTTGTGCTTATCATATTGGTGTTGCGTGGATTTGGCTTTTGGTTGCTTAGTTTTTAGATTTTTATATTCATTTTCGTTTGGTGTGTTTGCTAGTTTCTATTTTTTTAGGTCGTAGTAGTTTTTTTTAGATTTCGTGTTTGCTTTTATTTGCTTTTCGTTGTTTGTTTTAGATAGCCTTGCTTGTCCTAGCTTTTCTTTATTCGTGAATTTTTCGTGCTTCTAATTGTGTGATACTGATGTTACGACACTGTTTTTCTCTCTGAAGAAACGGTCGAGTTTAGTCGAGTTGTAGTCAGTTATTTCTGTTTTGCATAGTATTCATTTAGGTCCAAAATTTTCCGTGATTGTAGAGGTCTTGGCAGATAAGAGACGATACATACTTGTTTTAAAATCACCGTCAATACGTTTGGTTACATCTTAGGATAGTGAGTAAATCTTGTTTCGTCGATCGTGTTGGCACTTAGATTGAGTTTAGAGTCGGTCGAGTTTTCCCAAAAGTTGAGATAATGTTGTTCTATGAAGGGAAGTTTAGTAGCAGGGCATTCGCGTGACCGTTGTTTACCCTCGCGTAAAACAGCGACTCTGATTAGACTAGTGATTTAGATATTTCACATGTGCCAAGGATAGGGAACCTAGTAACGGGTATTCGCGTGACCCATTGTTTACTCTCGCGCAAAACGGCGACCTTGATTCGGACATGCGGAAATTATATATTCGAGTTGTTTCTCCGCGGTAGACGGGAACTTAGTAACTAGAAGCATCCATGTGCCCCATGAGTGTCTTTTACGTCAAACGGTTTCCTAATACATGAGAATGGAAGTTCCACCCTAGGATTACCCCGATGAAACATCCCTAGATCCTAACCTAGTGGTCAACTCGAATCAAATTCTTGAACATATATTAAGGGAATACTGACCGAGGTTTATTTGTTGTGAAACTCGTGAAAATTGTGCCACTAGGCGTATAGCAGGACGAACTAGCTTGTTTATTTTAGCCTTTCATATTGATTGTCGATTTGACTCACGTTTTGTTAATCTTTTGGATTTTCTTCATGAGCGAATGATTAGGGTGAACTTGTCTACTTTGCGGAATTATTATTCCGAGTGCAGCTCGCTTTTACGACACTCGGATTATTTAGAGAGAATTACGGGATAGTATTGATTAGGTTGAACACTATGAGTTTCACGATGATTCACGACTTTCTTTTTCTTTTCTTTTTGTTGTTCGGGACGAACAAGGCTTAAGTTTGGGGGGATTTGATAAGTGGTAACTTTACCACTTATTTCTAGAATTTTATACTAGGTTTTTATCTCGTTTCGTGATTAATGTGCTCGTATTTGGCTTATTTATGATTAGTCGAGCCGTATTACGCGTTTGGGTTGGTTTTAGTGTGTTTGCAGGTTTTTAGAGCCAAAAGGACCCAAAACGAGACAAAGGACCGAGAGTCGAGTCAAACGGACGAAGAAACGGATTTTTGCGAAAAGCGAGAAGAACCTATCGGCGGCTTATCGGCCGATAGGGCGTCCGAAAGGAGTTTACGCCTCTACCGAGTGAAGAAATCGACGAACCACCTATCGGCTTGACCTATCGGCCGATAGGCGCCGAAAGGCTTCCCAGAGCTCTCGTAGTTGGACGGATTTTGACTCTTTTGGATAGATTTTATTTCTAGATTAGGGCTAATCGGGATTTTAACTCCCTTAGGCTTTATAAACCTCCTTTGAGACCTAGTTTCATCGATCTTTCACCACCCTTATCATTCTTTTTCATCTTTTACATTTTTACATCTTTTTAGCAAGATTTATTCTTTTGATTCAAGAACTTTTGGAGGAGAATTATTATTGAAGACTCGGAGTTCATCCGTAAGGGTTGTAATCTCTCTTTTTATATTAATAATATGCATTCTTCATCAATTTCTTGTTTAATTTCAATTATGTCTGGCTAATTCCTTTGATTGATTCTAGGGTTAGTAATTTTAATTGATGTTCACATGATGTTCTTTTGATTACCTTTTGACCTTTCACCCTAGGCTTGTGTTCAAGTTGTGTTAAATCTCATGTTAGATTAAAGGGCCCTTAATCGATGCATGTTAGCTAATTGATTTTGTCCGGAAGGAGTAATTGATTAGTGGAAATACTTGATGCACAATATGATTTTATCTTGAGACCTAGCGGAGAAAGATAAATCATAGATAAATAAGTTGGTGCTTTTTAAGTAATTTCAATTCTTTGAGCCGTGGCGGGGAAAAAAGTTTAAATTAACTATCTTTCTAGGTTGCCTTGATCGGAATTCTAGATCGGCTAAGTGATTATTTCTAGGATTGAATTAAAATTTGGGGAAAAGGAATCAAGTGAATGGATTGTGTGAACTCAATTAGATGATACTACCCTAGGATCAATTACCTTTCGACTTGTGATTTTATCTTGCTAATTTGCTTTATTTGCTTAATTTAGATATTTCATCTTTTATTTAATTTTCGTTCTTCGATTTTTAAAGTTAGATAATTAGAATCAAAACAATTTTTCGGATTCCTAAATAGCAGTCAAATTTTGAGTAGAGTTAATTCCTTTATTTTCGACACATCAATTCCCTTAGGTTCGACACCTTGGAAATACTCCGAGGTTTTACAAATTTTAAAATTGATCGGATTTGAAAACCATACTACGCGAAAACAAGCGATCAATTATCGATTGACCGTTCTAAGGTAATCGACATATTGAATTGGGATTATCGAAGATAATTCCCATATGTTGTATCATGGTTTATCGATTGACCGTTCTAAGGTAATCAACGTATTGAATTGGGATTATTGAAGATGATTCCCATCTGTTGTGTCGTTGTTATCGATTGGCCGTTCTAAGGCAATCGAGGTATTGAATTGGGATTATCGAGGATAATTCACATCTGTTGTATCGTTGTTGTCGATTGACCATTATAAGGTAATCGATGTATTGATTGGGATCGTCGAAGACATTTCCCATCCATTGTATCGTTGTTATCAATTGGTCGTTCTAAGACAATTGAGGTATTGAATTGGGACTGTCGAGGATGGATCCCATCCGTTGATGTCGTTGGGATCGATTGGCCATTCCTAAGGCAGTCAAGGTATTTGAATTGGGACCGATGGGGACGGTGCCCATCCGCGAGTTATTGTTGGCGTGTTGGCCGACTCAAGGCAGCACACTATTATTCTTGTGAACTCGGTAATCTTGGGATCATTGCCGTTTGTGATTAATTGTGTTTTGGAGGCTAGTCTCGGCTAGTGCTCGATGGGTAAGTCTGTGGCTTGAACCTTCACGGTTGGTTTCCCAGCACCTGCGATTCAGCAGGTCACGGTCACTGGGTGATCTCATTATGGGTAAGTTTGGGGCTTGAACCTTCGCGATTGGTTTCCCAACACCTACAGTTCAATAGGTCACGGTCATTGGATGGCCTCATTGTGATACGGCTTCGCGTCGTGGCTTCGGCCCTCATTGTGATACGGCTTCGTGTCGTGGCTTCGGCCCTCATGTGATACAGCATCGGGCTGTTTTGGCTTCGGGGCCATTGTGATGATTGGCAGCTTCGGCTGAATGGTTTTCAGACCATTGTGATATTCTGGCAGCTTTGGTTGTGGGGCTTTTAGGCCATTGTGATGTATTGGTATTTTCGGTGGAGCCTTCGAGCATTGTGATTCGTATTTATTTCAGTTCTGGTTTGGTTTACCTTCGGGTAGTTCATTGTTGTGTCCTATATTGATTATTCTCCGTTGGGCACTTGTGTTCTAACCTGTTGAGCAGGTACCGATCGTATGCCATGGGCATAGTGTTTCACGAATGCTCGGTTCCTACCTTGGTTTGTGAGCATCGCGTATTACCATTGTTGTACCTGATTATTCTGACGTTGGATGCATATCATGTCGTACATGTATTTGATATTCATTATCTGGATGACTGACCCCGTGGGGGCGGAACATGTTTGCATGTTTTAGGTGATTGCGAGGAGAGAGTTGAGACACAGGGGCATGACGATGGCGACGAGGCATTCGAGCGATACTAGTCCGAGTTGTTTTGGTGTTCATGTCGGTCAGACAGTTTGGAGTACTCCAGTTTTGTTCAGTCGTTGTCATTTTGTATTATCCGAGCAAGGCTCGTGGATGTTGTTGTATTTTTATTTTGGCCATGTAGGCCACTTTTGTCGTTGAAATTCCATATCGGAATATTTTGTTGGATATCATAGTAGGGGCTGTGATATCCCTTTTGGTCAGTTTGTTGTATTTTGGTCGTGTTCGCCTGGTGGATCTCCTGGTGTGGAGTCAACGGCACTGTAATGACCCAATGAGATTTGGGGGTGTTACAAAAAACCCCTTCTCCAAACCATCAAATCCAACAAACAACCTTTTAAAGAGTATTGGCCTCTCCACCCCATCTCTCTACAACACAACTACACTCCCACGGTTAGTTCTTCTAACCATCTCAACATATTGAGGCATCATATGAAAAGCCACAACTAGATCACCCCCATTAACTCAATTGCCCTCTGTTTTGCTCTGTACATTCTCATATAGGGAACAGTGACACCTAATTCTTTGGTTGTCCAAGCTATGAGGGCATATAAATCCATGTTTAGATGTTTCTTGAGCTCATCCAATATGTTTGATGCCAACCAGTTCATGTCTGCCTCCTTTTGGTTGACCTCCTTCACACAAGTATGCCCACCATGGTATGTCTTAACCACCATGGTGCATCAACTCACCAATGAACCATGCAACCTCCATTGATATATTTCACCCTCACACTTAGCTGTAAAGCTATCATACTCATTCTCAACCCTAGTGCACTTGAATCCAATCTTAATTGAGTATTCCTTAACTCTTCTTCTCAACTCATAAATATCTTTGAAAGACTCCCCCACTTCAAACTCCTTATCCCACTGCACATTATTGGTTTGGAACTCATCCTCCACCCAGTCATCATCACTCAGTCCTGCATTATCACCAACATCATCATCACTACCTTCAAGTGTTGGAGCACTCTTATCACCTCCTCTTCCTAGTCCTAACACACAGTTTCAGGCTAAGGTTCAGTAGGGTTAGCCTCATTTCCAGGATCCTCTTCAATATTTGTCCTAGTGAAACCAATATGCTCATCTTCTTCTTCATGCATATATTCACTCTGTGGCTCCTCATCCTCCCAATCCATGCCATCTTCCTCTTCTGACATAAAGCATTTCCCTTTTCCCCTTCCCTTTCCCTTACTCTTAGATGTTTCATCAGCATGTTCAGTTTCAGGGGAATGAAGAGGGGATGGCATTGTTTGGTTAGGTTCAGTGGCTTGGTTTGATTGGTTTTGGGTACTGAAGTAATTACCTAATAAGGCATCAACATCAAACTCATCAAGGTTGGAGAAGTCATCCCTGTTTGGTTCATATTCATGTTCTTGTGGTTGAGGTGATCCAGGTATGTACATACCCTCATGGTCAGTAGTAGGATTAGGGTTGGATGTGACATGCTCTGGAGTAGGTTCCTTCTCAAATGTGGGAGTTGGAGTTGAAGTCTTTTGCGGAGATTCAGGCGTGACAATTTGCATAAATGTGACCGCTGTTAAAATTTTTGAAATAAAAAAATTAATTAAGCTGCCCCTGCCCAGATCCCCGCCCGGCCTGCCCGCACATCCCCGCTCGTCCGCTCGCGCCCCGCACATTTATGCATATAAATGTGCATATTGCTGCTCATGGGATTCGAACCTATGACCTCCATAATGTGGAGGTGATATAAACCACTGAGCCAAAGCCACTTTCTGATACTTTTGTTGCTTTATTTTATATAAGTGCACAATAAATCATATATATATATATATATTTTCAGAATTATTTTATATACATTAAAGTTAGAATGTATATTATATAACAAAATCTAATGAAACTGGTTATTAAACTTTTGTGATTTGTATTATTAATTAAGATATTATATTATTATAGAACAATAATATAATGTAATAAAAATTATATTACATATTAAAAATTATAATGTATATATTGTATATTGTTTGAGGAAAAAGTAAAAGACAGTAAATCAATTGTATTGATAACAATGAATAGAGGGGCCTTTATATAGGCATTACAATAAGAGTCCTTGCATACATAAGATTCCTAGTTAAGGTAAGACATCTAACAGGATCCTACTACCTCTGGAAGAGTCTAGAACCTTCCATAACTCTATCACCCTACAACCAGTATTAGGTAAGACACCAATAAGGGAAGGATTTCCCAGAACACTCCCCTGTGTCGAGCACTAATACTAACATGGTGCATAAGGTGTTGCCTCGGTAAAAAACCTTTCCAAGTCAAATAAAACCCCCTGGGAAAAACAAAGACTTGGTGAGGAAAAAGAGCACAACGCACCAACTACAAATGTCAGAATCATGTGAAGTATACTCCCCCTGAGGTATACATGACAGCTCATTCCGTCGAGCTATCATTAGTTGAGATCGGATAATCGACACATGCCGATGCTTCTCACATGTTTCTCAAATGTAGATTTCGGCAGAGACTTAGTGAACAAGTCTGCGATATTCTCATCGGAACTCACTTGTTTCACTTCGATATTCAGCAATTTCTGCTGCTGCTAATTATAAAAGAACTTCGGCGCGATATGCTTGGTATTGTCACCCTTTATGAAACCTAACTTCATCTGCTCAATGCATGCCGCATTGTCCTCAAAGATGCAAGTAGGGGTTGCTGTAGTGGGATCTAATCCACACGTTCCTCGTATATGGTCTATGATTGACCGAAGCCAAATGCACTCCCTTACGGATTCGTGCAATGCAATTATCTCTGCATGGTTCGAGGAAGTAGCAACTAGGGTCTGCTTGGTAGATCGCTAAGATATCGCCGTATTCCCAATGGTGAACACATAACCAGTTTGGGAACGTCCTTTATGCGGGTCAGAGAGATAACCGGCATCAGCAAATCCAACTAACGTGTCGTTAGGATTCTATGCATAAGGGGTAAGCTTGCTCGCATTAGCACTTCTGGCAGTCAAGCTACCATGCTCAGCTGCAATATCAGCGGAAGATCGACGGTCGGTATGCATCGTCTTAACCTCAACAATTCCTTTCGGAATATCGCTCTCTCTTGCGTAGGGAAAGAACAATCCAAGATCACTGGATCCTTTCAAGTATCGAAAGATGTGTTTTACTCCATTCCAATACCTTATCGTGGGAGCGGAGCTAAATCTCGCTAACAGATTCACAGAGAATGCGATGTCTGGACGAGTACATTGAGCCAGATACAACAACGCACCGATTGCGCTAAGGTACGGTGTTTCTGCTCCAAGGACCTCTTCATCCTCCTCATTGGGGCGAAATGGATCCTTGTTCATTTCCAGACTTCGACCAATCATGGGGGTAGCAAGAGGATGTGCCTTGTCCATACTAAATCGCCTGAGCATTTTATGGACATAGGCAGACTGATGAATGAGTATGCCATCATCTCGATGTACTAGCTCTAAGCCCAAGCATAATCGAGTCCTCCCCAGATCTTTCATCTCGAATTCGGATTTAAGGTAGCGGGCCGTTTCATTGACCTCATCTATGGTACCGATAACATTCATGTCATCTACATAGACGGCTACAATCACGAATCCTGTATCTGTTCTTTTCACGAAAATGCATGGACAGATATCACTGTTCTCGTATCCCTTCCCAACCAAGTATTCACGTAGGCGGTTGTACCACATCCTTCCGGATTGTTTCAACCCATACAGTGAACGACGCAATTTCACAACGTAAGCACTCCGTGGTTTAGAGCTACTTGATTTGGGCAACGAAATCCCTTCGGGTACTTTCATATAAATATCCGTATCTAGATCCCCATAAAGATACGCTGTAACCACATCCATAAGCTGCATGTTCAGTTTTTCGGACACTACCAAACTAACTAAGTAGCGGAAAGTGATGATGTCCATAACGGGAGAATACGTCTCCTCGTAGTCAATGCCAGGGCGCTGTGAGAAGCCTTGGGCAACTAGTCTCGCTTTGTAACGCATGACCTCATCCTTATCATTGCGTTTACGAACAAAGACCCACTTATGTCCAACTGGTTTAACGCCCACGGGTACTGGCTCGATACGGCCAAATACCTCACGTTTAGCCATTGAGTCTAGTTCAGCCTGCATTGCATCTTTCCATTTCGGCCAATCGGCTCGTTGTTGACATTCAAAAACCGAGCGCGGCTCAGCGTCGTCGTCTTCAATAATTTCTTGAGCGACGGAGTAGGCAAAAGCATCATTGACTAGCGTGGACAACCTGTCCCATAGTACGTATTCACTCATACATTGCATCGAGATTTCTTTATTCTCTGACATCAACAAAGTTTCCGACGCGTTCGTCGATTGTTCCATTGTTGATTCGAGGACATATCCGTAGTCAGAGATAATCTCGTGTGACGGAGTCACTGTGTTGATGATGAGAAGATTTTGTGCCTCCGTTCCTCTTCTCTTTCGAGGTTCGGTATCCTTTCTACCCACTGGCCTCCCCCTCTTTCGAGCAGGGATAAGAGCAGCCGAAGCAGCCGTCCCACCACTAAAGTTGACGCCGGGGGCATCATTCCTTTGGGCGGCTGAACCTTGCCCTATAACTGGGACTTCTAACCTTGAAGGAACATTCGTAGCGGAAATGGTAGATCTTGTCACTTTCGCAGTATCAGTAAAGCTGTCGGGCATCGAATCCGCAACTTTCTGAAGACTGAGAATACGTTGCACTTCGAGCTCGGATTGAGTTGTGCGGGGATCTTGATGAGGCAAGGAGGGAGCACACCAGTCAATTTCCTGGCGTTCAACTGGAATCGTTCGATTCCTCTCCCCCTAACGACGGGAAGTTTGTCTCATCAAAGTGACAGTCTGCAAATCTTGCAGTAAATAGATCTCCTGTTAAAGGTTCCAAATAGCGGACAATTTTAGGCGATTCATAGCCAACATATATACCTAATCGTCTTTGCGGACCCATTTTAGTACGTTGTGGAGGCGTAATTGGCACATAGACTGCACAACCAAAAATGCGTAAGTGTGAAATATCAGACTCATATCCAGTTACCAACTGGTACGCACTAAACGGTTGATTGGCAGTGGGTCGAAAGCGAATAAGTACAGCCGCATGCAAAATTGCATAACCCCAGGCAGAAATTGGCAAGTTGGTGCGCAATACCAATGCTCGGGCGATAAGTCAGAACGCTTAATCATAGCCTCAGCAAGGCCATTCTGCGAATGAATATGGGGGACGGGATGTTCAACTTCAATCCCAATCGACATGCAATAGTCGTCAAAAGACTTTGACGTAAACTCACCAGCGTTGTCCAATCTTAATGACGAGATTGGAAAGTCGGGGTGGTTAGCCCGTAACTTGATGATTTGTGCTAGGAGTTTAGCAAATGCAGCATTTCTTGTGGATAGCAGAGCGACGTGTGACCATCGCTTCGATGCATCAACCAGAACCATAAAGTATCTGAATGGTCCGTACTCTGGCTGAATAGGTCCAAAAATGTCCCCTTGAATTCTTTGTAAGAAGCGAATATTTTGTGTTGAGTCTTTAGCAAAGGACGGAGAGGGTATCAACTTTGCTAGTGAACAGGCTTTACAAAACGATTTATGGGCATTAGAAATTGCCACGGAAGTCTCGGGATTTACGAGAGATGCACCATCAACCTTATCAGGGCGTGCGATCTTTAGTCCCGGTGATACGGTATCAAGCTCACTCACATCAATGCCGATATCGAGTGGTGCTTCCAATCGTTTTCTGGACTTGAAAAACGGATGACCATGTGAGTTTTTCAAAATGCGAATCATCATGTCGCGTCGTGGTGACCGAGTCGGTCATGCCATAGTTGGTATGCTTCGGAATCACACAGTTCGTGACTCACAGCATAGGATTCAATAACCCTTATTGTAGTCTGGTATAAACCACTACTTAGACTCATAAGTTTCTCGAGAACGCGGCGTCTTCCGCATTCTGCCAGAGTAACACACAAAAATTCTGTCTCATTCTCACAATGTGTATCAAGGTGATAACTGTTGGCACGGATGTCCCTAAAACTTAGCAAGGTTCGGTTTGCTCTTGGGGCATATAGAGCATTTGTGACATTAATATGCGTACCATTAGGTAGCAAGAAATGAGCAGGTCCCCTCCCTTGAATTACTTGGGAGAAACCAATCATTGTTGTCACTGAGGATATATATGGCACAATATCCTTAAATAATTGCCTATTCCGAAGAATAGCGTGGGTTGTTCCACTATCAGCAAGGCACTCAATTTCGCCACGAGACATCTACAATAAGACATGAAACTCGATTAGTCTTGTGATGAAAGACATAGCGAAAACTCATTAACTTCGAGTTTGGGGAAATTCGACCAAGTTGGTTAGGATCAAAGTTAGCACAATCGCTGGGAATAATTTCCGCGCAGCTTGATCTTTGTTCACTAAAACAGCAATAACTTCTTCGTTAAGTAGGCTATGGACGAACGGTCAGTTGTTCTGGAAACTAGACTTCCGTATCTTTCTGTCCATAGGTCGTGCACTTTCTGGATAATTAAACTCAGATCTCAGTGCTCGTTTCAAGTTGCTATTTTGGTATTTCCCTATTGTTGAGTGATGGAGCAAGGTTGAAGCCTTTTTCAAAGGCATTATTGTTGATACAATACTATGGCAATATGGCCATAGGAGCGTTTAAACACTTTAAAACGCATCTTGGTGTTCAATTTATATCTCGGCTAATGATCTTTTCGGTAACTCCAACTTGGTAGACTTGCAGACAAAGTAGGAATATCGGTACAGCTAAGGCTGTTTAAAAACCACTGATTCCGTTTGAACTTTCAAAGCATAAACAAATACCAAAGAGGATGCGCCTAGTCTTGATCATAAGTTTTGATGAAATCCACCAATGTATCGATTTAACCAAGCAATTCATTACTGAGCAATTGTTTTGTGATAAACCAAACATGCTTTCGAAGGGAAAAATAAAATTCGTTTTTGCACAATCACAGCAATTAAAAGATTTTTATTCATCATGACCAACTTTATTACATTCATAGAAAATCCAAAGTAGTTCTCGAAAACTAGAAACAAGACAAAACATAACCAAAGCGTAAAACTAGTCAAACTACAATGATCTAGTCAAAGTCGGCAATATCCATATGTTGGTCTTTGTCCGCAATGGTGAGAGGAGGGATCTCAGTCGGGATCTCAGTATGGTTCACCTCCGTATTCTCGTTATCTTCCTCCATGTAATTTGACTCTTGAGTCAAGTACTGTTTATAGTGCTTGTAGTAAGCTTGGATGTTCTTGGCGCCTTGCAATTGCGGTAAGTATGCTTCTTCGATCCGCAAGTATAGCAATTCCGGCCTTCCTTTGGAGTGGTTCCATTCGCGGCGGCAGGAGGCGGTCCACGTGGTTGGGTTCCACTAGGTCCCGTGGCCGAGCCACCTTGCCTCTTCCATACATTGGAACGACGACCTCGTCTTTTCCCTCGCTTGCTCGAGTCATGCACTCGTGGTGCTTGCAAAAACTGAGTAGCGTCGCCTTTTCTATTTTGTCGTGGTGCCTTCCTGTGGGTAGCCTGATTCACTTCTGGAATCGGCTTCGTACCAGCTGGGCGCGCATTGCTATTGAGAATAATCTCATGATGCCTTTCTTTTTTCGCGAGGTGGGAGATAAGGTCACTAAAATTTTTAATTCTCCCTTCCTCATAGGCAACGCGCAGCTGATGAGCAATCACACTTGTTCCCACGGGAAACGTGTTAAGAGTCTTATCGATCAAATCTTGATCAGACTTCTTGACACCACAAAAACCAAGATCAGCGCGAAGATCGAGGATGGCTTGGTTATAGGCCTCCACATTCGCATAATCCAAAAATCGGATTTGCTCCCACTGAAGTTGTAATTCGGAGAAGCGCTGATCATGCACATTATTAAATCGTTGTTCGAGTGTATCCCATAGTTCTTTGGGGGTTTGCAAATTCATGTAACACTTTTTCAACAACGGATGTATATGTCTACGCAAGTACATCAGTGCATTAGCCTTGGTTTGCTCGCTCGGTTCTTGAGCGGTAGGCTCGTTAGAGGGAAAGAAGGTGGTGGTAAATCTCTTACCGACGAACGCCAAGCGAACGTCTGAGACCCACCTATGGTACTCCTTACCATCATGGTCAAGGATGTCGAACTCCGGATGAACATTGGAGCTTTGTGCCATCTACAAGATATAAACAAGAGGAAGTTAGTCTTGTTGGATTTTCAGTGACAATGTAAACGGTCACAATCGATGCTTTTAAAAGCGTGTAAGATAACCGTTACTCGATGTACTTCCCTTAATTGTTGTTTAGCAAAGTCGACAAAAAAACGGCGATATCAGATCGCACCCAGATACGTGGTGTATGCAACAACCACAAGTATCGACTTTCAACAATTCCGTGACTCCTCCAGGACCATCACACAGTTTTCTTCGACACGCAGAGATACCGACTTCTCTCGCGGTCTCATCCACCGCAAAGTAGCGTGAGAGATAAAGAACCCAAGAACCCATGTCCCCAAAAGAAAAAATTCCTAAAAAGGAGAGAATTGAATAGGGACAAGTCAGATAGTTACCTCGATTATAAAATTAGGCACGTGATGAATTTGTGGTGTGCTTCGATCTACCGGTTGGTACTCGATGCGACGACGTGAAACCGGAGGCGCAATTTTGGCGGCTTCTGAAGATAAGTTGATGTTCGGGTTTTGGTCCGAGGTTCAGAACCGGGTCGGACTTGGCTGGGCTGGAGCTGGCCGGCGGCGGCGGTTGGTGGCGGCGGCGGTGGCTTTCTGGCCGACGGATCGGGCGGTGGAAGCGTCAGGCCGGGCGCGGCGGTGGTAGCCGGGCGGTGGCAATCGGGCAAAGAAGGCGGCAGCGGTGGTGGCGTGGCAGTGGCAAGCGGCGGCGGTGGTGGCAATGGCGTGGTGGCCGGGCGGGCAAAGCGGCGGCGCGGGCCGGGCGGTGGTGGTGGTTGGCCTATTTTTTTCTTTTTCTTTTTCGTTCGAGCTACGTGCTGATAACGTGTTTGAGGAGAAAGTAAAAGACATTAAATCAATTGTATTGATAACAATGAATAGAGGGGCCTTTATATAGGCATTACAATGAGAGTCCTTCCATACATAGGATTCCTAGTTAAGGTAAGACATCTAACAGGATCCTACTACCTCTGGAAGAGTCTAGAACCTTCCATAACTCTATCCCCCTACAACCAGTATTAGGTAAGACACCAATAAGGGAAGGATTTCCCGGAACATATATAACCATGCTGAAAATTTAAATTTTATAATGTACATTAAAAATTAATACTCCCTCCGTCCCAGCTAACTTGGTTCATATTCCTTTTCGGGCCGTCCCGAGTTACTTGGGCCATTTCCCAAAATGGAAAAAATAAGGAATTTTAAGTATGGATTAAGAGGATAATAGGGATACTTAATTGTACCTCATCTATGTGGAACATTCAGTATCTCAAACTCTACACACCGCCTCCTCACCTCCGCCTCTTCACCTCTCATCTTCCTCCATGAAGAATCCGAGCGGTGGGCTCGTCGGCGGTGAAGGGAAACTTAAACCCCTCTGTCTATCTCACCCCTTTTATCACAGGTTTCTCCATCGCCACCCTCCCGTCCCTACTACAAGTACAGATCCATATTGGATCAAGGGTGGCCTACAACCTTTCACAGTCGACGATGTCTCCCGTCCCTGCAATTCTGTTTTTGCTGTTTCTCTTGGGAGGCTCAAGGGTTGTAAATGGGAAAATTCCAATTTTGCCATCAAACAACACTTCTCCATTTGTGGCAAATAAAGGTCTAAACACAGCACACATGAACATAATTTTTCCTATGAATTTTTTGGATTTGCATACCCTATGTGGTTCTATTTCTTGGCTCCAAAATTTCAATGCACATTTTCGTTTTCTTTGAGTTCCAATTCTGATTCCTTGTCTTTCATTTAAGTTTTTTTTTTTAAATTTCTGTTCAATTGACAAATTTGGAAGTGGAATATTAAAAAAATCGAAGAAAAAAAGAGATGATATAAAACTGGAAGTAAAAAATGAAAAAAAAAAGTCCAAGAAAAAAAAGGTAAAACTGGAAGTTAAAAAAATGAAAAAAAAAATAATTTTCAAAGTTAATTAAATACGAAAAATAAAATAATTAAAAATATTTGAATTAAATATTAAATTTAAAATAGAAATTATAAATATATCACTAACCCAATACAATTACAAACACACTTAACACTCTTAATCATCCTTCCTTAATTCCCGTGCCGAAAAGCAAGTGCTCAACATAGCCGGGACGGAGGGAGTATGTTATATTATATATTAATAATATAATGTAATAAAATTATACTACATTATATAATGAAATTATAAGATATAAAATTATATTGTGTCTGTATATATATACTAAAAACTATAATGTATACATATTATATAATAAATTTAATCATGCTGAAATTTAATAATTTATAAGGTATATTGACTATTAATATATTTTTATTATATATCAATATTAAAAATTATATATTACATTATATATTGAAAATTATACATACATACTTTTTTACGAATTATAATGTATTTGTAGAATTACATTATATATGAAAAATTAAAATTTATATATTTTATAAAGACTTAACCATGCTCAAAATTATAAATTTGTATCATATATTAAATATTAATAAGTTATATTATATGTTCATGATATACTGTAATGATATTTATCACATTATATATCAATAATGATAATATATAGTGATATTTTTACAAAATATAATATATTTATAGAATTATATTATATATATATATATTAAATATTATAATTATATTGTACAATAAATTTAATCAAATAAAACTTTAAAATTTTTATTGTACACTGAAAATATTAAATTTATAATATAATAAAAATGATATTACATAAAATATAATGTATTTATAGAATTTATCTTATATATATATTAAAATTTTAATGTATGATTTTAACAGCGGTTATTTCTAGAAAGTTAAATTCACACATTAAAATTTTAATATATATAGGATAAATTCATACATTAAAATTTATATTATAATATTAATATAAACTGCTCACCAGCATAGTGTATCCTAATGTTGTATTTTCCAGCCATTTCAAGCAACCTGCACATCCATAAATAAAGGTCTTTTTGTCATGCCCTATATAAATGTTGAATATAATGCTGTAGAAAATGACAAATGATGGTAAACCGAGGCAAGAGTTGGACTCTCTCTCCGTAAGACGAAATTGCCCCGCACAATACACACGGTTGAACGGCAAACGTCCCCAAGATACAACGGTTTTTCAACGAACTCGATACCCAGTACTAGGAATCGAATTCCGGGCGAACTACTGGATATTTGTGTAATACCCGGTAGTAATTCAGTAATTATCATTCAGTATTTATCATTCAGTAATTGATACTCAGTAATTTTCACTCATTATTAATCAATTGTCACTCAGATTCAGTCATGGTATTCATCATTCAGAGTAATTTGTATCGTCTATCAATCGTCATTCATCACTAATCGGATTGGAGTTTCGTGCCGCGTTTATCATCATTGTCATTTCGTTGCGAGCTGTGCGTGAGGAGTAGCGCACGCTACATAATCCTTTTAGCGTACGCTAATTGGGTATAGGTAGCGCACGCTACCACTCAGCTTTAGCGCACGCTAAGGTTGTGCTGGATGCAGTCCAGAATGTACTGGACTGCAGGTGAGATTATATGTAGCGCACGCTACGAGTGGTGAGTAGCGCGCGCTAACGGGTTGTAGTAGCGCACGCTCTATGGGTGGAGTAGCGCGCTAGGGCGGATCGGGTTGAGTCCGGTGGCTCTTTGGATCGCATCGATTCATTCATAGCGCACGCTATGTGTAGTTGTTAGCGTACGCAACCGATTGTATAGCGCACGCTAAATAATGGTTGTAGCGCACGCTATCGAGGTCAGGTCAGAGAACAGGCGGTTTTCTGGACTCCAGTACTGGGCGTCAAATATTTCGCTAGCGCACGCTAACAATGGATATTAGCGCACGCTAGTAGTATGGTCGTAGCGCACGCTACAAAGAGGTATGTAGCGCGCGCTACCGTGTTCGGACAGTGGGTACTGGACTACCCAAATTACTCGTTAGCGCACGCTAAGCACAAGGGGTAGCGCACGCTAACCTGGACTGATTATAAATTGGACAGTTGGTCAGATTTCGTCATTTACTCATCTCTTTTCACTCCTTCGGTATTTTTGGGCGATTTTCGAGCGATTCGGAGAGGATTCTTCGAGGTGTAATCGTCAATCATCATCTTCAAGCTCATCTTTCGGATTAATCATCATTTCATCATCTTCATCACATCGGATCAAAGGTATTAATCTCTTGGATCTAGGATTTCGGATTTTTGGGTTTTCCTTCCGATTTCTTCGTGTAAGCTTGGATTATCATTGGAATATGTTAGTTATGGATTATCTAACTTGTATAAACATATTCCTACGGGTTTAATGGTTATTTTGGGAATTATTTCAAGAACCCTTGGAGTTGACTTCGATTAATTGGGGATTTTCCGATTGATGTTGTTGTAATCATGAGTTATGGATTCCTAATGGATTATTGATATCCTTGAAAGTGTTTTGATGGTTTGAAATACTCATCTTGGAGTTGGTTTCGATTCATTCGAGCTCGGATATCGTTGTGTCGACGTTTGAATCGATTATGATCGTTTTTGATTTGCGTAATGATCGGATTAGTGGTAATTGTGTTATTCAAGGTTGTTCGAGCGACCGATATTTCATTTAGGACGTTGTTCGTGGACGGACATTCATCATCGGTATTGTGTAAGTTAATTCTTACTCGGTTAAAAGGATATTCATACCTTTTGTTGTTGATCATTCATAATCATAACTCATTCATCATTGTATTAATCATATTAAAACTTGTTATTGTCAATTAATCACTTCAGTCATAAGGAACGACGGTTCCAATCTTTTCGTTGAGCTATCATTCATTTCATTATTACTCTCATCTCGGTGAGTCATTCTTGGCCTTGTCTAATTATTGTTCATTGATATTCATTATGGTCATTCTCGTTCATATGACCTTCTGGGTTCATATTGCGTGGCCGGGTGTGGCTGTGTGGAATTTTTAGTCGGGCACACGATGGTTATTGTATTGGGTTCACCGATACATTAGACCGTGCACACGGGTCATATTGTCTCGTGAGACTAATTAGGTACACGGACGGATGTTGTACACTTGCATAGAACACTACGGGCGTACTATGGTACTCCTCTTCAGCGTAATTCATAATTAAGATGTTTCATAACTTCAGATATAATCATGATTGTGTACTTTCAACCCTTGAGGATTGTTGTTCATTTAATCGACCGTTTGGGGATTTTGTTTTTCGTGTCATGGCAAGGCAAACGCACGGGAATAGCATGTTGATGTCGAGGAGTCCTAGTGATACTAGTAGGGGGCCCCGATCTTTCGATTATTCATGTTATTGTCTTTTATTTTTCCATTGAGACTTTCACTTGAATACTCCGTTTCATTCAGTGTTGTGTATTTTATCTTCATATAAAATACACTAGTATTCGGTATTGTCCTGGTGTGTTGTAACTAAACTCCTCATCGGAGTAATTATTGTTGTAATGTAGTTCGGTACTACATTTATCTTGTGTAATTCATTCATTCTCATTTGCCTGGTGGGTCCCAGTTGGGGATCTACGGCACTGTAATATCCGCCTAGTTTGGGGTGTTACAATTTGGGACTTTGTAGTATGAACTTAGGCTAGTATGACAGTATTATTATCTTGATTATTATGCGTGTGAAATCATCATCCGCAGGGGTTGATTTATAGTTTGTAAAGCACCCTGTCCGAATCGGTGTGTCTTTCTGACTAGATAGACACCTTGTGGTCCGGTGGGAAGGGCTGCATTGGTTCAGAATAGCTGAACCATTGTGCTGGTCCAGTTCACACTGAATGGTTCGAACCATTGTATTGGTTCGGCCGTTAACCACCCGCTTGTGTGTCACTCCCGCCATGTCACTGCCACGTGTCATCCTAGTCACCTTCCATATCATCCGAGCCACTATCTTAGTTGTCAAAACGAAAGGCTCCTCATAGCTCCTCGCTCCGAGGCGTTCGAGCGAAGTGCAAAGTGCGCCTACGAAGCGCCCGTTGCGACAAGTGCAACGTGCACGTGCTCGGACTCGGAAGGTGCTTTGCACCTTCCTCGTAGGATTCGGATTTTAGCCTTAAAAATTAATTAAAGCCAACTAGGGTGCACCATAATGGAGCACACTTGATTGCTCCTTTAAGATGGAAAGTCCTTTATAAATAGCTCAACTTTTCCTTACTTCTCCAATGTGGGATGGGATTCCACACCACATCCCCAACTATTAAATGACTTAACTTTGTGCATTAATTACTCATTCATTTCTTAACGAAATTGAACAAGTAAATACACTAAATTAATCTACACAAAATGTAGATTCCAAATATACCATTTAATGTCATTAATTACCATAATTAATTATGGTATTAATTAAGCTATTTTTCCAACAATCCCCCACATGAATGATGATTAATGCAAATCTGACATGCACTAAGTCCCGACGACCTATTATTGCTTCGGGATAGGTGGTAGTTAGCCTTGAACCTTCCTTAGTGTAATCTTTATCGGATTTACTCGTTGCTCGGTGAACGTGATGTCTTGAACCGGTCAACTTTTGGGTAAACCAAGACAATAACATATACACAATAATAGATCTAATATCTTTCGTTCTCACGTTGTGTCCATTTTGGCCTTGGACCATTTCTTGGATTCATAAGTGTTACTAATTTTATGAAGCGGCCTTACTTCTTCACTTATATAGGTGACCTCCTATGAAGAGTATCCTGCCATACTCCACCTATAAAAGGCTATAGGAATCATTAAAAGCTTTAAAAAGCTTACCCTTTACCACAAAGTGCAGGCTTGCACTTGAACAGCTACGAGAATGGATTTTCAAGTGCTTTAACTTGAATTTTCACAACTTAGTTGTCTCATTGAACCAAGTTCTTGGGATCTCCAATCATCCTGGTTGAGTTACCATTATGAAAATTCTCAATGCGTGGATTTCAATCCCATTCCCCTTGCTGCATTATATAATTGATCACGGTTAATACCTTTCGTAAACGGATCCGCTAAATTGTCTTTTGACTTTATATAGTCAATACACATTATTCCTGTAGTGATCAATTGTCTAATGGTATTGTGTCTTCGACGAATATGTCGAGACTTACCATTATATATACTGTTCTTTGCCCTCCCTATGGCTGCCATGCTATCACAATGTATCATAACGGGAGGCAAAGGTTTTTCCCAGCATGGAATATCTTCTAAGAAGTTTCTTAACCATTCGGTTTCTTCGCCGGCTTTGTCTAAAGCAATAAACTCCGATTCCATTGTAGATCGGGCTATGCATGTTTGCTTAGAAGATTTCCATGATATTGCTCCTCCACCAATGGTAAATACATAACCCCTTGTGGATTTAGTGTCTTTAGTATCGGATATCCAGTTGGCATCACAATATCCTTCCAAAGCAGTGGATATCTCGAATAGTGTATACCATGATTGACGGTGTGTTTTAAGTATCTCAACACTCTTGTCAATGCGGTCCAATGATCCTTTCAGATTACTCGTAAACCGACTCGGTTACTAATAGAATATGCTATGTCCGGCCTTGTACAATTTGCTAAGTACATTAGGCTTCCAATTATCCTAGCATATTACATTTGTGATATGGGTTCTCCTCGATTTTGGCTAAGTGTAAACTTAAGTCAACAGTGTCTTAGCCGAGGTAGATCGTATGCCTTGAATTTCTTAAGCACATTCTCAACATAGTGAGATTGTGATAAGACTATTCCATCGGGTGTTCGGAGATCTTGATTCCTAGAATCACATCGGCTAATCCCATATCCTTCATGTCAAGTTCTTCTTTAACATTTCCTTAGTGCCTATGATGATTTTATTGTTGCTACCCATAATTAGCATATCATCAACGTATAGACACACAATGACAAAATTGTCAGATGTACCTTTGATGTACACACATTTATCGCATTCATTGATCTTGAAACCATTTGACATCATTACTTGGTCAAATTTCTCATGCCATTGTTTGGGTGCTTGCTTAAGTCCGTATAAAGACTTAACAAGTTTACAAACTTTGTTTTCTTAGGGAACCACGAACCCTTCGGGTTGTTCCATATAAATTTCATCTTCTAAATCTCCATTTAGAAAGGCCGTTTTACATCCATTTGGTGTATCTCAAGATTGTACAATCTTTGCAATTGCAAGTAGCATTCTAATGGATGTAATCCGAGTAACAGGTGAGTATGTATCAAGTAATCATACCCTTCCTTTTGTTTGTATCCTTTGGATACCAAACGTGCCTTGTATTTGTCAATAGATTTATCACCTTTGTATTTCTTCTTGAGAATCCACTTGCAACCTAAAGGTTTATTTCCCGGAGGAAGATCAACAATGTGCCAAGTGTGATTGTTCAAGATTGACTCGATTTCACTATTGATAGCTTCTTGCCATAGATCGGCATCGGAACCAGACAATGCTTCCTTGATTGTCTTTGGTTCATCTTCTAAAGAATAGACTACAAAATCCGGACCAAAGGTTTTTGCAGTTTTATTCTTTTTCCTCGCCTTAGTTAGGTGTTGGTCCATTACTATTTGGCGAGATTTCATCATAAGTCCTCTTTTTTGGACTTATTTCATTCTTTTCTTTCTTAGGGAATATAGTTTCAAAAAATATGGCATTTCTTGATTCTATAATCATTCCCTCATTTATATCGGGTACTTCCGATTTGTGTACCAAAATCGACGCACTACTATTATTTGCATATCCTATGAAAATGCAATCAACCGTCTTTGCTTCTCAAAAGATACACATAACAAAATCTTGTGCAATCATCAATAAAAGTTATAAAATAATTCTTTCCACCTCTTGTTTGCACAAGTTTTAAATCGCACAGATCGGTGTGAATCAATTCAAGAGGTTTTGTCGATCTTTCCACCGAATGAAAAGGAGATTTTGCCATTTTTGCTTCAACACATATTTCACACCTTTTGTGTTGATCGAAAGTCATTTTTGGCAATAAATCTAAATGTACTAAACGACGTAGTATATTTAGATTTGCATGTCCTAATCTATCATGCCATAAATTAGGAGACTCAACCAAATAAACAACTTTATCGTTTATTTCATTTCCACCACGTACATTGATAGCATTCAGTTTGAAAAGGTCGTTATCTATATAGCCTTTTCCGATAAAGTGACCATTTTTAGTTATTACAACTTTATCCGCTTCAAACACTAGCCTAAATCCGTCTTTGCTCAATGCCGAGCTGACACAAGATTCTTACGGATGTCCGGAACATGTAGCACATCCTTGAGCGTCAATTTCATTCCCGACGTCATCTTGAGTATAACTTCTCCAGTTCCGACAACATTTGAGGCAGCGGAGTTTCCCATGTACAATTTTCTTTCTTCGGTGACAGGCTCGTATGAGGAGAACATGGTTTTATCGGCACAAATATGTTTAGTAGCGCCGGTGTCCACCCACCATCCGACTGGGATACCAACCATATTGATTTCATCTACAACTGCACACAGATCAAGACTGGACAAATCGACGGGAACATACTTATTCTCGATAACATTTGCTTGATCTCTCTTCTTGTCCTTCTTTGGTTTGCGGCAATTTTTCGCCATATGCCCGAATTTACATGATTGTAGCATTCTCCTTTGATCTTCTTTTGATTCTTAGAGTCTTGCTTCTTCCCGTTAAATTTCCGCTTTTTGTTGTTGCTTGACTCGATGAGATTTGCTTTTGCCTCCATAGATGACTTGTTCATCTTGACATCGGTCTTCCGATTGTCCTCTTCGATCCTCAGTCGCACAATTAGATCTTCAAGGCCCATTTCCTTGCGTTTGTGCTTGAGGTAGTTTTTGAAGTCCTTCCACATCGGGGGCAACTTCTCGATTATGGCAGCAACTTGAAAGGATTCAGACAAGCTCATTCCTTCTGCCAGAATATCGTGCAGGATCAACTGTATTTCCTGCACTTGCTCGAGAACAGTTTTGGTGTCCACCATTTTGAAGTCAAGAAAACGACCCACGATGAACTTTTTCAAGCCGGCATCCCTTGTTTTATATTTTGTCTCCAACGAGTCCCACAACTCTTTGGACGTTTTGATTGTGGAATAAACACTGTAAAGTGTGTCATCCAGCCCATTCAAAATATAGTTCCGACATAAGAAGTCGTTGTGATGCCATGCATCCAATGCCGTGCATTTCTGGGTGTCAGTTTCATCATCCCCCACAACAGGAGGAGATTCGGAAAGGAAGCGACAGAGATTGAGAGTAGTAAGGTAGAACAGCATTTTTTATTGCCAACGTTTGAAGTCGGTACCTGAGAACTTCTCTGGTTTTTCGGCATGGGCAGGAGTATGAACATTGTTGCGTGACGATGCCATCTTCTACAGAAAAATTTCGTCTTACGATTGTTGAATATATTGCTGTAGAAAATGACAAATGATGGTAAACCGAGGCAAGAGTTGGACTCTCTCTCCGTAAGACGAAATTGCCCCGCACAGTACACACGGTTGAACGGCAAACGTCCCCAAGATACAACGGTTTTTCAACGAACTCGATACCCAGTACTAGGAATCGAATTCCGGGCGAACTACTGGATATTTGGGACTTTGTAGTATGAACTTAGGCTAGTATGACAGTATTATTATCTTGATTATTATGTGTGTGAAATCATCATCCGCAGGGGTTGATTTATAGTCTGTAAAGCACCCTGTCCGAATCGGTGTGTCTTTCTGACTGGATAGACACCTTGTGGTCCGGTGGGAAGGGCTGCATTGGTTCAGAATAGCTGAACCATTGTGCTGGTCTAGTTTACACTGAATGGTCCGAACCATTGTATTGGTTCGGCCGTTAACCGCCCGCTTGTGTGTCACTCCCGCCATGTCACTGCCACGTGTCATCCTAGTCATCTTCCATATCATCCGAGCCACTATCTTAGTTGTCAAAACGAAAGGCTCCTCTGAGGCGTTCGAGCGAAGTGCAAAGTGCGCCTACGAAGTGCCCGTTGCGACAAGTGCGACGTGCACGTGCTCGGACTCGGACTCGGAAGGTGCTTTGCACCTTCCTCGTAGGATTCGGATTTTAGCCTTAAAAATTAATTAAAGCCAACTAGGGTGCACCATAATGGAGCACACTTGATTGCTCCTTTAAGATGGAAAGTCCTTTATAAATAGCTCAACTTTTCCTTACTTCTCCAATGTGGGATGGGATTCCACACCACATCCCCAACTATTAAATGGCTTAACTTTGTGCATTAATTACTCATTCATTTCTTAACGAAATTGAACAAGTAAATACACTAAATTAATCTACACAAAATGTAGATTCCAAATATACCATTTAATGTCATTAATTACCATAATTAATTATGGTATTAATTAAGCTATTTTTCCAACAATCCCCCACATGAATGATGATTAATGCAAATGCAACATGCACTAAGTCCCGACGACCTATTATTGCTTCAGGATAGGTGGTAGTTAGCCTTGAACCTTCCTTAGTGTAATGCTATCGGATTTACTCGTTGCTCGGTGAACGTGATGTCTTGAACCGGTCAACTTTTGGGTAAACCAAGACAATAACATATACACAATAATAGATCTAATATCTTTCGTTCTCACGTTGTGTCCATTTTGGCCTTGGACCATTTCTTGGATTCATAAGTGTTACTAATTTTATGAAGCGGCCTTACTTCTTCACTTATATAGGTGACCTCCTATGAAGAGTATCCTGCCATACTCCACCTATAAAAGGCTATAGGAATCATTAAAAGCTTTAAAAAGCTTACCCTTTACCACAAAGTGCAGGCTTGCACTTGAACAGCTACGAGAATGGATTTTCAAGTGCTTTAACTTGAATTTTCACAACTTAGTTGTCTCATTGAACCAAGTTCTTGGGATCTCCAATCATCCTGGTTGAGTTACCATTATGAAAATTCTCAATGCGTGGATTTCAATCCCATTCCCCTTGCTGCATTATATAATTGATCACGGTTAATACCTTTCGTAAACGGATCCGCTAAATTGTCTTTTGACTTTATATAGTCAATACACATTATTCCTGTAGTGATCAATTGTCTAATGGTATTGTGTCTTCGACGAATATGTCGAGACTTACCATTATATATACTGTTCTTTGCCCTCCCTATGGCTGCCATGCTATCACAATGTATCATAACGGGAGGCAAAGGTTTTTCCCAGCATGGAATATCTTCTAAGAAGTTTCTTAACCATTCGGTTTCTTCGCCGGCTTTGTCTAAAGCAATAAACTCCGATTCCATTGTAGATCGGGCTATGCATGTTTGCTTAGAAGATTTCCATGATATTGCTCCTCCACCAATGGTAAATACATAACCCCTTGTGGATTTAGTGTCTTTAGTATCGGATATCCAGTTGGCATCACAATATCCTTCCAAAACAGCTGGATATCTCGAATAGTGTATACCATGATTGACAGTGTGTTTTAAGTATCTCAACACTCTTGTCAATGCGGTCCAATGATCCTTTCCAGGATTACTCGTAAACCGACTCAGTTTACTAATAGAATATGCTATGTCTGGCCTTGTACAATTTGCTAAGTACATTAGGCTTCCAATTATCCTAGCATATTCTGTTTGTGATATGGGTTCTCCTCGATTTTTGGCTAAGTGTAAACTTAAGTCAACAGGTGTCTTAGCCGGAGGTAGATCGTATGCCTTGAATTTCTTAAGCACATTCTCAACATAGTGAGATTGTGATAAGACTATTCCATCGGGTGTTACGGAGATCTTGATTCCTAGAATCACATCGGCTAATCCCATATCCTTCATGTCGAAGTTCTTCTTTAACATTTCCTTAGTGCCTATGATGATTTTATTGTTGCTACCCATAATTAGCATATCATCAACGTATAGACACACAATGACAAAATTGTCAGATGTACCTTTGATGTACACACATTTATCGCATTCATTGATCTTGAAACCATTTGACATCATTACTTGGTCAAATTTCTCATGCCATTGTTTGGGTGCTTGCTTAAGTCCGTATAAAGACTTAACAAGTTTACAAACTTTGTTTTCTTAGTAGGAACCACGAACCCTTCGGGTTGTTCCATATAAATTTCATCTTCTAAATCTCCATTTAGAAAGGCCGTTTTTACATCCATTTGGTGTATCTCAAGATTGTACAATGCTGCAATTGCAAGTAGCATTCTAATGGATGTAATCCGAGTAACAGGTGAGTATGTATCAAGTAATCATACCCTTCCTTTTGTTTGTATCCTTTGGCTACCAAACGTGCCTTGTATTTGTCAATAGATTTATCACCTTTGTATTTCTTCTTGAGAATCCACTTGCAACCTAAAGGTTTATTTCCCGGAGGAAGATCAACAATGTGCCAAGTGTGATTGTTCAAGATTGACTCGATTTCACTATTGATAGCTTCTTGCCATAGATCGGCATCGGAACCAGACAATGCTTCCTTGATTGTCTTTGGTTCATCTTCTAAAGAATAGACTACAAAATCCGGACCAAAGGTTTTTGCAGTTTTTATTCTTTTTCCTCGCCTTGGTTCCGGTGTTGGTCCATTACTATTTGACGAGATTTCATCATAAGTCCTCTTTTTCGGACTTATTTCATTCTTTTCTTTCTTAGGGAATATAGTTTCAAAAAATATGGCATTTCTTGATTCTATAATCATTCCCTCATTTATATCGGGTACTTCCGATTTGTGTACCAAAAATCGGTACGCACTACTATTATTTGCATATCCTATGAAAATGCAATCAACCGTCTTTGCTTCTCAAAAGATACACATAACAAAATCTTGTGCAATCATCAATAAAAGTTATAAAATAATTCTTTCCACCTCTTGTTTGCACAAGTTTTAAATCGCACAGATCGGTGTGAATCAATTCAAGAGGTTTTGTCGATCTTTCCACTGAATGAAAAGGAGATTTTGCCATTTTTGCTTCAACACATATTTCACACCTTTTGTGTTGATCGAAAGTCATTTTTGGCAATAAATCTAAATGTACTAAACGACGTAGTATATTTAGATTTGCATGTCCTAATCTATCATGCCATAAATTAGGAGACTCAACCAAATAAACAACTTTATCGTTTATTTCATTTCCACCACGTACATTGATAGCATTCAGTTTGAAAAGGTCGTTATCTATATAGCCTTTTCCGATAAAGTGACCATTTTTAGTTATTACAACTTTATCCGCTTCAAACACTAGCCTAAATCCGGCTTTGCTCAATGCTGAGCCAGACACAAGATTCTTACGGATGTCTGGAACATGTAGCACATCCTTGAGCGTCAATTTCATTCCCGACGTCATCTTGAGTATAACTTCTCCAGTTCCGACAACATTTGAGGCAGCGGAGTTTCCCATGTACAATTTTCTTTCTTCGGTGACAGGCTCGTATGAGGAGAACATGGTTTTATCGGCACAAATATGTTTAGTAGCGCCGGTGTCCACCCACCATCCGACTGGGATACCAACCATATTGATTTCATCTACAACTGCACACAGATCAAGACTGGACAAATTGACGGGAACATACTTATTCTCGATAACATTTGCTTGATCTCTCTTCTTGTCCTTCTTTGGTTTGCGGCAATTTTTCGCCATATGCCCGAATTTACCGCAGTTGTAGCATTCTCCTTTGATCTTCTTTTGATTCTTAGAGTCTTGCTTCTTCCCGTTAAATTTCCGCTTTTTGTTGTTGCTTGACTCGATGAGATTTGCTTTTGCCTCCATAGATGACTTGTTCATCTTGACATCGGTCTTCCGATTGTCCTCTTCGATCCTCAGTCGCACAATTAGATCTTCAAGGCCCATTTCCTTGCGTTTGTGCTTGAGGTAGTTTTGAAGTCCTTCCACATCGGGGCAACTTCTCGATTATGGCGGCAACTTGAAAGGATTCGGACAAGCTCATTCCTTCGCGAATATCGTGCGGGATCAAGCGTATTCCTGCACTTGCTCGAGAACAGTTTTGGTGTCCACCATTTTGAAGTCAAGAAAACGACCCACGATGAACTTTTTCAAGCCGGCATCCCTTGTTTTATATTTTGTCTCCAACGAGTCCCACAACTCTTTGGACGTTTTGATTGTGGAATAAACACTGTAAAGTGTGTCATCCAGCCCATTCAAAATATAGTTCCGACATAAGAAGTCGTTGTGATGCCATGCATCCAATGCCGTGCATTTCTGGGTGTCAGTTTCATCATCCCCCACAACAGGAGGAGATTCGGAAAGGAAGCGACAGAGATTGAGAGTAGTAAGGTAGAACAGCATTTTTTATTGCCAACGTTTGAAGTCGGTACCTGAGAACTTCTCTGGTTTTTCGGCATGGGCAGGAGTATGAACATTGTTGCGTGACGATGCCATCTTCTACAGAAAAATTTCGTCTTACGATTGTTGAATATATTGCTGTAGAAAATGACAAATGATGGTAAACCGAGGCAAGAGTTGGACTCTCTCTCCGTAAGACGAAATTGCCCATACAGTACACGGTTGAACGGCAAACGTCCCCAAGATACAACGGTTTTTCAACGAACTCGATACCCAGTACTAGGAATCGAATTCCGGGCGAACTACTGGATATTTGGGACTTTGTAGTATGAACTTAGGCTAGTATGACAGTATTATTATCTTGATTATTATGTGTGTGAAATCATCATCCATGGGTTGATTTATAGTCAGTAAAGCACTGTCCAGAATCGGTGTGTCTTTCTCATTTGGATAGACACCTTGTGGTCCGGTGGGAAGTACGCATTGGTTGAATAGTGAACCATTGTCTTTAGTCTAGTTTACACTGAATGGTCCGAACCATTGTATTGGTTCGGCCGTTAACCGCCCGCTTGTGTGTCACTCCCGCCATGTCACTGCCACGTGTCATCCTAGTCATCTTCCATATCATCCGAGCCACTATCTTAGTTGTCAAAACGAAAGGCTCCTCTGAGGCGTTCGAGCGAAGTGCAAAGTGCGCCTACGAAGTGCCCGTTGCGACAAGTGCGACGTGCACGTGCTCGGACTCGGACTCGGAAGGTGCTTTGCACCTTCCTCGTAGGATTCGGATTTTAGCCTTAAAAATTAATTAAAGCCAACTAGGGTGCACCATAATGGAGCACACTTGATTGCTCCTTTAAGATGGAAAGTCCTTTATAAATAGCTCAACTTTTCCTTACTTCTCCAATGTGGGATGGGATTCCACACCACATCCCCAACTATTAAATGGCTTAACTTTGTGCATTAATTACTCATTCATTTCTTAACGAAATTGAACAAGTAAATACACTAAATTAATCTACACAAAATGTAGATTCCAAATATACCATTTAATGTCATTAATTACCATAATTAATTATGGTATTAATTAAGCTATTTTTCCAACAATCCCCCACATGAATGATGATTAATGCAAATGCAACATGCACTAAGTCCCGACGACCTATTATTGCTTCAGGATAGGTGGTAGTTAGCCTTGAACCTTCCTTAGTGTAATGCTATCGGATTTACTCGTTGCTCGGTGAACGTGATGTCTTGAACCGGTCAACTTTTGTGTAAACCAAGACAATAACATACACACAATAATAGATCTAATATCTTTCGTTCTCACGTTGTGTCCATTTTGGCCTTGGACCATTTCTTGGATTCATAAGTGTTACTAATTTTATGAAGCGGCCTTATTTCTTCACTTATATAGGTGACCTCCTATGAAGAGTATCCTGCCATACTCCACCTATAAAAGGCTATAGGAATCATTAAAAGCTTTAAAAAACTTACCCTTTACCACAAACTGCAGGCTTGCACTTGAACAGCTACGAGAATGGATTTTCAAATGCTTTAACTTGAATTTTCACAACTTAGTTGTCTCATTGAACCAAGTTCTTGGGATCTCCAATCATCCTGGTTGAGTTACCATTATGAAAATTCTCAATGCGTGGATTTCAATCCCATTCCCCTTGCTGCATTATATAATTGATCACGGTTAATACCTTTCGTAAACGGATCCGCTAAATTGTCTTTTGACTTTACATAGTCAATACACATTATTCCTGTAGTGATCAATTGTCTAATGGTATTGTGTCTTCGACGAATATGTCGAGACTTACCATTATATATACTGTTCTTTGCCCTCCCTATGGCTGCCATGCTATCACAATGTATCATAACGGAGGCAAAGGTTTTTCCCAATAGGAATATCTTCTAAGAAGTTTCTTAACCATTCGGCTTCTTCGCCGGCTTTGTCTAAAGCAATAAACTCCGATTCCATTGTAGATCGGGCTATGCATGTTTGCTTAGAAGATTTCCATGATATTGCTCCTCCACCAATGGTAAATACATAACCGCTTGTGGATTTAGTGTCTTTAGTATCGGATATCCAGTTGGCATCACAATATCCTTCCAAAACAGCTGGATATCTCGAATAGTGCATACCATGATTGACAGTGTGTTTTAAGTATCTCAACACTCTTGTCAATGCGGTCCAATGATCCTTTCCAGGATTACTCGTAAACCGACTCAGTTTACTAATAGAATATGCTATGTCTGGCCTTGTACAATTTGCTAAGTACATTAGGCTTCCAATTATCCTAGCATATTCTGTTTGTGATATGGGTTCTCCTCGATTTTTGGCTAAGTGTAAACTTAAGTCAACAGGTGTCTTAGCCGGAGGCAGATCGTATGCCTTGAATTTCTTAAGCACATTCTCAACATAGTGAGATTGTGATAAGACTATTCCATCGGGTGTTCTGGAGATCTTGATTCCTAGAATCACATCGGCTAATCCCATATCCTTCATGTCGAAGTTCTTCTTTAACATTTCCTTAGTGCCTATGATGATTTTATTGTTGCTACCCATAATTAGCATATCATCAACGTATAGACACACAATGACAAAATTGTCAGATGTACCTTTGATGTACACACATTTATCGCATTCATTGATCTTGAAACCATTTGACATCATTACTTGGTCAAATTTCTCATGCCATTGTTTGGGTGCTTGCTTAAGTCCGTATAAAGACTTAACAAGTTTACAAACTTTGTTTTCTTGGCCGGGAACCACGAACCCTTCGGGTTGTTCCATATAAATTTCATCTTCTAAATCTCCATTTAGAAAGGCCGTTTTTACATCCATTTGGTGTATCTCAAGATTGTACAATGCTGCAATTGCAAGTAGCATTCTAATGGATGTAATCCGAGTAACAGGTGAGTATGTATCAAAGTAATCATACCCTTCCTTTTGTTTGTATCCTTTGGCTGCCAAACGTGCCTTGTATTTGTCAATAGATTTATCACCTTTGTATTTCTTCTTGAGAATCCACTTGCAACCTAAAGGTTTATTTCCCGGAGGAAGATCAACAATGTGCCAAGTGTGATTGTTTAAGATTGACTCGATTTCACTATTGATAGCTTCTTGCCATAGATCGGCATCGGAACCAGACAATGCTTCCTTGATTGTCTTTGGTTCATCTTCTAAAGAATAGACTACAAAATCCGGACCAAAGGTTTTTGCAATTTTTATTCTTTTTCCTCGCCTTGGTTCCGGTGTTGGTCCATTACTATTTGACGAGATTTCATCATAAGTCCTCTTTTTCGGACTTATTTCATTCTTTTCTTTCTTAGGGAATATAGTTTCAAAAAATATGGCATTTCTTGATTCTATAATCATTCCCTCATTTATATCGGGTACTTCTGATTTGTGTACCAAAAATCGATACGCACTACTATTATTTGCATATCCTATGAAAATGCAATCAACCGTCTTTGCTTCTCAAAAGATACACATAACAAAATCTTGTGCAATCATCAATAAAAGTTATAAAATAATTCTTTCCACCTCTTGTTTGCACAAGTTTTAAATCGCACAGATCGGTGTGAATCAATTCAAGAGGTTTTGTCGATCTTTCCACTGAATGAAAAGGAGATTTTGCCATTTTTGCTTCAACACATATTTCACACCTTTTGTGTTGATCGAAAGTCATTTTTGGCAATAAATCTAAATGTACTAAACGACGTAGTATATTTAGATTTGCATGTCCTAATCTATCATGCCATAAATTAGGAGACTCAACCAAATAAACAACTTTATCGTTTATTTCATTTCCACCACGTACATTGATAGCATTCAGTTTGAAAAGGCCGTTATCTATATAGCCTTTTCCGATAAAGTGACCATTTTTAGTTATTACAACTTTATCCGCTTCAAACACTAGCCTAAATCCGGCTTTGCTCAATGCTGAGCCAGACACAAGATTCTTACGGATGTCTGGAACATGTAGCACATTCTTGAGCGTCAATTTCATTCCCGACGTCATCTTGAGTATAACTTCTCCAGTTCCGACAACATTTGAGGCAGCGGAGTTTCCCATGTACAATTTTCTTTCTTCGGTGACGGGCTCGTATGAGGAGAACATGGTTTTATCGGCACAAATATGTTTAGTAGCGCCGGTGTCCAGCCACCATCCGACTGGGATACCAACCATATTGATTTCATCTACAATCGCACACGATCAAGACTGGACAAATTGACGGAACATACTTATTCTCGATAACATTTGCTTGATCTCTCTTCTTGTCCTTCTTTGGTTTGCGGCAATTTTTCGCCATATGCCCGAATTTACTGCAGCTTGTAGCATTCTCCTTTGATCTTCTTTTGATTCTTGAGTCTTGCTTCTTCCGTTAAATTTCCGCCTTTTGTTGTTGCTTGACTCGATGAGATTTGCTTTTGCCTCCATAGATGACTTGTTCATCTTGACATCGATCTTCCGATTGTCCTCTTCGATCCTCGCCGCACAATTAGATCTTCAAGGCCCATTTCCTTGCGTTTGTGCTTGAGGTAGTTTTTGAAGTCCTTCCACATCGGGGCAACTTCTCGATTATGGCAAAGAACTTGAAAGGATTGGACAAGCTCATTCCTTCGCTGAATATCGTGCAGATCAACTGTATTTCCTGCACTTGCTCGAGAACGATTTTGGTGTCCACCATTTTGAAGTCAAGAAAACGACCCACGATGAACTTTTTCAAGCCGGCATTTTCTGTTTTATATTTTGTCTCCAACGAGTCCCACAACTCTTTGGACGTTTTGATTGTGGAATAAACACTGTAAAGTGTGTCATCCAGCCCATTCAAAATATAGTTCCGACATCAGAAGTCGCTGTGATGCCATGCATCCAATGCCGTGCGTTTACGGGTGTCGGTTTCATCATCCCCCACAACAGGAGGAGATTCGGAAAGGAAGCGACAAAGATTGAGAGTAGTAAGGTAGAACAGCATTTTTGATTGCCAACGTTTGAAGTCGGTACCTGAGAACTTCTCTGGTTTTTCGGCATGGGCAGGAGTATGAACATTGTTGCCTGACGATGCCATCTTCTACAGAAAAATTTCGTCTTACGATTGTTGAATATATTGCTGTAGAAAATGACAAATGATGGTAAACCGAGGCAAGAGTTGGACTCTCTCTCCGTAAGACGAAATTGCCCCGCACAGTACACACGGTTGAACGGCAAACGTCCCCAAGATACAACGGTTTTTCAACGAACTCGATACCCTGTACTAGGAATCGAATTCCGGGCGAACTACTGGATATTTGGGACTTTGTAGTATGAACTTAGGCTAGTATGACAGTATTATTATCTTGATTATTATGTGTGTGAAATCATCATCCGCAGGGGTTGATTTATAGTCTGTAAAGCACCCTGTCCGAATCGGTGTGTCTTTCTGACTGGATAGACACCTTGTGGTCCGGTGGGAAGGGCTGCATTGGTTCAGAATAGCTGAACCATTGTGCTGGTCCAGTTTACAATGAATGGTCCGAACCATTGTATTGGTTCGGCCGTTAACCGCCCGCTTGTGTGTCACTCCCGCCATGTCACTGCCACGTGTCATCCTAGTCACCTTCCATATCATCCGAGCCACTATCTTAGTTGTCAAAACGAAAGGCTCCTCCGAGGCGTTCGAGCGAAGTGCAAAGTGCGCCTACTGGATATTTGGGACTTTGTAGTATGAACTTAGGCTAGTATGACAGTATTATTATCTTGATTATTATGTGTGTGAAATCATCATCCGCAGGGGTTGATTTATAGTCTGTAAAGCACCCTGTCCGAATCGGTGTGTCTTTCTGACTGGATAGACACCTTGTGGTCCGGTGGGAAGGGCTGCATTGGTTCAGAATAGCTGAACCATTGTGCTGGTCCAGTTTACAATGAATGGTCCGAACCATTGTATTGGTTCGGCCGTTAACCGCCCGCTTGTGTGTCACTCCCGCCATGTCACTGCCACGTGTCATCCTAGTCACCTTCCATATCATCCGAGCCACTATCTTAGTTGTCAAAACGAAAGGCTCCTCCGAGGCGTTCGAGCGAAGTGCAAAGTGCGCCTACTGGATATTTGGGACTTTGTAGTATGAACTTAGGCTAGTATGACAGTATTATTATCTTGATTATTATGTGTGTGAAATCATCATCCGTAGGGGTTGATTTATAGTCTGTAAAGCACCCTGTCCGAATCGGTGTGTCTTTACATTTGGATAGACACCTTGTGGTCGGTGGGAAGGGTGCATTGGTTCGAATATTTGAACCATTGTCTTTAGTCCAGTTTACAATGAATGGTCCGAACCATTGTATTGGTTCGGCCGTTAACCGCCCGCTTGTGTGTCACTCCCGCCATGTCACTGCCACGTGTCATCCTAGTCACCTTCCATATCATCCGAGCCACTATCTTAGTTGTCAAAACGAAAGGCGCCTACGAAGCGCCCGTTGCGACAAGTGCAACGTGCTCGGACTCGGACTCGGACTCGGAAGGTGCTTTGCACCTTCCTCGTAGGATTCGGATTTTAGCCTTAAAAATTAATTAAAGTCAACTAGGGTGCACCATAATGGAAAGACACTGATTCTCCTTTAAGATGGAAAGTCGCTTTATAAATAAACTCAACTTTTCCTTACTTCTCCAATGTGGGATGGGATTCCACACCACATCCCCAACTATTAAATGGGCTTAACTTTTAGATTAATTCTCATTCATTTCTTAACGAAATTGAACAAGTAAATACACTAAATTAATCTACACAAAATGTAGATTCCAAATATACCATTTAATGTCATTAATTACCATAATTAATTATGGTATTAATTAAGCTATTTTTCCAACAATAAAAAACCCTAAATGACAGCTATAATTAACGGGGATGCAGCAATAATGAAGAAATATACAAAATTTCATCAGTATGATCGAAGAAAAAAAAAAGGGTTTTTTACATTTAGAAACCAAAAAATAGAATTTTTTCGTTACATTAATCCAGTCGAACAAAGTAATGATACCTTCAACAAGAAAATCGAACAAGAAAAACTTGCATCATAGCTTCAACAATGGCACCGAGTTTACTGTCTACAGTTCGCGCCCGGAATTCTCTTCACCGGGAAGCTCGAAACCTTCAATATTAGCGCCTATTGATGCCTATTTCAATATCTATAGTTCAACTTCGACGAATCGACGTAGTGGTTTTGTTCGTCCAAGCAGAGAAGATGACTACTGGTTTCGTTTGGTTGGGATTTACGTTTAGGGCCGATTTACCAGTTCAATATTAGCGATGATTTATGTTTTCTTTTTTCTTTTCCTACAAATTAAATTTGAATTTAAATTTTTTTTAATGTTATGCTGATGTATTATCCATGTTGGCGGAGAGAGAAAGTCCTAGCCGGTTTTGATCAACATTGGGGGTTGTTTGTAATTATTGAATTCGCAGGGGGGAATCTGATTCGGGGATGTATTATGGGGTATTGGATGTAATTTTCTCTAAAATATAATGAAATACTTATTTTGAAAATTGGAAAAAAGTAAAATCTATCATTTTTAAGTGGGATCGAGTGGGTAATGGAAAAAATAGAAAACTCCCACTTAAATTGGGAAGGAGAGAGTATTGTTTATAGTATGATACACAAATGATAGGATTAGAGATAGTAGAATTCCATTAGGTATTTGGAAAGGACTCTCATCTATATCTATATATATATATATATATATAAAATAGCGTTACGGATTCGAAGCATTAGATTAATTCTCTTTGCTACGTGGCATTCTCTTAATTTTGGATTCCTATTTATCTAAAATCTTGAATCTCACATCAATTTAAAATAATACTTAACTGATCGACAATCCAAATAAATAGAATTCGATATCTTGAATCTCACATCGATTTAAAATAGGACTTCACCAATGGAGAACCTAAATAAGTACTTCGAATTAATGTGTATTTTTCAATCACATAGTTATTTTACACACAAGCTTAAGAATACTATTTTTATTGTGTTTAATTTGGCTAATTATTAAGTTGGACAAATAAATAATTTAAATTTTTAGTGAAAATTTAATTAGGTCAATTATTAAATTTACATTAATAATAGCGTTACAGATTCGAAGCATTATATTAATTCTCTCTCCTACGTGGCATTCTCTTAATTTTGGATTTCTACTTATCTAAAATCTTGAATCCGACATCAATTTAAAATAATACTTAACTAGTGGACAATCCAAATAAATAGAATTCGATATCTTGAATTCCATATTGATTTAAAATAGGACTCCACCAATGGAGAACCTAAATAAGTACTTAGAATCAATATGTATTTTCTACCACATAGTTATTTTACACACAAGCTTAAGAATATTATTTTTATTGTGTTTAATTTGGCTAATTATTAAGTTGGACAAATAAATAATTTAAATTTTTAGTGAAAATTTAATTGGGTCAATTATTAAATTTACATTAATTTTAAATATTACTTAACCGATAGACAATCTAAATAAATAGAATTCATTGTCTTGAGTCCATATTGATTTAAAATAGAACTTCACCAATGGAGAACCTAGATAAATATTTAGAATTCAATGTGTATTTTTCAATTTCATATTTATATTTCAGACACAAGCTTATGAATTTGTGTTAATCGTATTTATCTAAAAACACATCGATCTTAAATGAGGCTTTGTCGATTGATGTACTAAATAAATATTTAAAATTAATGTTATTTTTTACTCCATAATTACTTTGCATGTTTAATAGTTTTAAATTTATTGAGAAAAATAATTTGGCCGATTCTTAAGCTAAATGAATAGTTTTATTTCTATTGAAAGTTTAATTTGGCCAATTATTAGATTTGTATTAATCGTACTTATACATAAATTTAAATCCCACATCGTTTTTAAACAAGACTCCATAGATTGGATAACCTGAATAAATAATCACAATCAATATGCATTTTTGCACCTCACAATTATTTTGCACCATCAGTTAATAGTTTTGTTTTTATTGAAAAATTTAATTTGATCAATATTTTTTCTGCCTAGACATAAGAAATTTCTCTGATATTAATTGAGTCAATTTTATGTTGACGAAATAAATAGTTTTACTTTTACATATATATATATATATAATCAATTTGTATTTTACCATCACATTTCTCATATGCAATTAATTTGATCAATTATTAAGTTGGCTAAATAAATATTGTTATTTTATTGAAAATGAATTTTAGTCAATTATTGTGTTGACCAAATAAATAATTTTATTTTTTTGGCTGAACCTAACTAATAAGTATAATTGACGATTTTTTTCATTAATAAATTTGATTTAAAATATAATTTTATTATATATATATATATGTGGGTTCTATCTTTTATAATACTAAACCATAAAATTAACAAGTTATATATCCCCATTCATAAGAGTATAAGTTTTTGATACCAAAAGACATTAATACCCTTAAATCTATCACTAAAAGATAAAAAAAGACAGTCAACATCAACACCTTTTTGGAGGACATTTTAGTCTCTTTAAACAAAATGGTATCAATAACTTACACTCTTATGAGTGATGATATATAACTTATCAATTTTATGGTTTGGTATTAAAAAATTGATTCTCACTATATATATATATACCTTTACGTATCCGGAGCACCACATTAACTCTCTTATACGTGGTATTTTTTATTTTTTAGATTCTTATTTATTTAAATCTTCTACCCATCTTGATTTTCAATGACACTCCACTCATTGAATAACTAAATAAATATTTAAAATAAGTATGTATTTTATCCATAATTATTTTGCACCACCATTTTAATTTGATCATTTATTGAGTTGGTCAAATGAATTATTTTATTTTTTTTATAAAATTAAATTTGACAAATTATTAATTAAACCTCATTGGCCAAATATGTACATATTTATTTTTTAATATCTAATTTATATATGCATAAATATTATTTCTATATTTATATATAATAAGCTCGATTATCTTCACTTAAAAATAAATATATAAAGTATCTAGCAATATGAGTTCAGAGTACCACGTCTTAACCTTTATTTTACAACTAGTGTAGATCCGTGAATAAATTAACAGTATAAGACATAATATTTTATGATAGTTTTTAATTTTATATATCAATATTTTATATCAAGTAATTATATATTAATTTCTATATTAAAAATTTAATATTGACAGTTACATATTTCCAACAAAAAATTAATATTATTTCTTTATTTAAACCTCATTTCATTCATTAACCTTCTTTATTTAAATTTATTCGATACAATATGTTTTTTAATAATAGTTTATTAATAGATAAATTATGGAAGCCACGTGGATGAAAAATTTTCTTTTAATATATAGTAGATATATACATGTATAAATATATAATATATATATTTCGGTAAATATAATCAATTCCTATTTATTCGTAATTCATATCCTTAATTCGTAAAAAATAATAAGGTATGTAAGAGTTATTTGAGGTATAATTATAATATAATTAATGCAATGATGATTAGGCCAGTAATTGATTATGTGTCGGCTGAAGCATGAGAGACTGACACATAAGCATACGAAGCACCAGCAGAAGACATGTGGCAGTCGAAGCATGAGAAGCTGCCACTTAGGCTCAGCGTATTCCGCATTAGTATATAGGGGAGATGTTTGAGCTTTCATTGAGATGTATTAACCAATTAATTACTTTAGCAACTTATGTTTAGTTATTCAAATTATATGAATTTAAATACGCTGAATAATTAGCGGATATTATATTGGAGTATGGGATATAAACGAATCATAAATTATCTTTAAGGTGGTGATTACTAAATACATTTATAGTGTGTGGCTTGAAATGAACAGAAGGATTTTTGATCAAAAGAAATCTGAATTCAACAGTTCTTCATACTGCTGTGAGGAATTCTATAGGTAGACTTGAGTCTTGTTTTGTAGACATTTGTAATACTTTTCATCAGATCCCTGATCTATAAAGGGAACCGATAGATAGTATGGAAAATTTTGAATTCGGGTTCTGCTCTGTGGAGCTGTTTATACTGAGATGATGGGTTTATCGCTATGGAATAGAAAACTATCTTCGTTCCAAAAAAAAAATTATCTTTTAATCGAGTTTGATGAATATGAGTATAAAGATTTTAAAAATGTTTGAATATTTGTAGCATACATTCATTGTTTCATGTGTTACTATATGAGTTTTGAACTGAAATAAGTAGTAAAATTATCTTTCAATCAGGTTTAGGGCGAGTATAAGTACATAAAATTCTAAATGAGTTCGGGTGGTTGAATTTCATCCTCATTATTTCTGTTTAATGATGTGTTCCACTGCGGTACGATTGTAAGTGGCTGAACCCTAACAAAATATTAAATTATTTTTAGGATTTTACGTATAATTACAATATAAAGTGATTACCCGTCGAGTTTCGACGGGCTATACACTAGTTATAAAATATATATAAATATTAATATTATCAATACAATGATTGCTTTAATTACTCATCTTTATTAGTACTTCTTATAATCCGCCGAAACGTTGATACATTTTGTTGTGAGAGGTACAAAATAATTTGATATTTCACAAGTCATGTATTTTTCCTCTTTTGAAAAAATTATAGGATCCTTCGACCTTTAAAAAATGAAAATAACAGAAGTAGAAGTGGAGAAAGTAAACTAACAACAAGAAGAAGATTCGGAATAATGCCGTCATAGGCAATCGGCAGTAGTGGTATAAATAAATAAATACAGTAAACCGTACCGTACAGGAAGGACTGTGGGAGATCGAATCGGCGATTATTTTGGAGCTTGCGATTCTGTTGCGTGGCCTTATCAGGTACTTCGTCTTTTACTTCAATCGCTCTCTCTTCAAGTGTCTTAAAATCTTCCAATGTTTGTAGGAATTTTCGTCATCTCAATTAGATTACCGTTTTTAATAATTGAGTTTGAAACCAGAGAAGACTGATGGAGGGCTCACATGTCCTTAAGCTTAACGCGAAGGGTCTCTTTGCAGTTGCAGCACTTTTGAGGATTATGATGATACTACGGTTTTGTTTGACTAAGGAAAATTTTCATCTAATAATATATAGGTATTTGTGTTGAAATGCCGATCCCCTTTCAAGAATCTGTGTGTCGTTTAAGGTACTGCAATGTAATAGTTCAGGAGTTTAGGGGCTCAGTTGGATTATAAAGATTTTTGATAACCAAAAGAAGATAGTGAAGCCAGTCCTTTAATTCATGGCTATTTTTTTGGGAGGAAAATTAGTCTTGTAAATGTGTTTATTCGTTTGTTAAGCAATTTATTTGTTTGTCCGCACGCTCATGCTTTGTTACTTTGTGATTGATCAAATGTGGATATGCATTTTTATTACGAGATTTAAGAGAAGAAATGAATATGGAACACAACCATGTATTGCAGTTTATAATGGTCCGAGTGTTTATAAACCTTCCTCTATCATTGTATTCTTTTCTTTAATCTTCTTTCGTTCTTCCACCTTTTAGTTAAAGCTAGTAATCCAGAATTTTTTCTTTTAGTTATGTGACAAGGTAGAGAAGTTTTCCTTCAGATGAAGGTTGCAATAGGAAGGGCACCCGGGCGTAAAATTTTCGCTACTTCGGTTTTTGCATTTATATATAGTGTTTAACTAATTTTAGTCCATTCATTGATACTATAATCTTCATGCCATTGACCCCAACTATGATTAAGGTAGAGAAGATGCTTCTTTAACCTCTTTTTTATGTTAATTGCAGTGTCTATCTTAATCTTTATCCGCGCAGCGGGGGTGCTTTTCTTACATATAATTTGCCTTTTCAAGTATTTGGCATCAAGAATGATACGGTCTATGAAGCACCGACACGGTATGCACACGGGCACGGGTACTGTACCGGAACGGCATTTTCAAAAAAAAAAAAAAATGAGACGTGTATGGGGGGATATGGCCAAAAGATATGTATAATATATACACACACATTTGTAATAAAATACCGTAACTATACATTTATACTCCAATAAAAAATAATATTGATAATTAATAACACTTTACTCCTATTTATTTTAAGATTAATTAAAAAGACCCCAAATTATCCCCATTTTTTATTTTTTTTCATAAGAAGTCCATAAATTCGTATCCCTGAAGTATCTTTCACGTGTTCCCGGCATATCCCCCATTTTAAAAAAGAAAGTAGAAGAAAGCCGTATCCCATACCTATTCCCACGTATCCCCGAGTGTCCGACACGCAAACTTCGACGAGTATGGGTGCTTCATAGGATACTGTATTTAGTCAGCTTAACTGTTGTGAATTTGTTTTTGGTGTGCAGTTTATAACCCTTCACCTATCCAGCTATCCTTTGTCATTATTTTGTTTTCTCTATTTTTCTTTCATTCTTATACCTTTTCTAGATTCTCAAAGGTTTTTTGGCAAATTACCCTCCTCCTGTGTTTTATAAAATAGGCTATTTAGTCCATGTATAAATTAAATAGTCATATATTATTACCCCCTGTATTTTGAAAAAATAGCCAAATAGCCCCCATGTAAATTAATTAGGCACATTACCCATGTGTTTCAAAAAAGTGCATTCCACCCCCTTGTACACAAGGGATAATCTGCACTTTGAATAAAATGCAGGGTGTTAATCTGCACTTTTTTTGAAAATACAAGGGGGTAATGTGCTTATTTAATGTACAATTTATTTTCCAGAGGGGGTAATTGGCTATTTTTTCAAAAACACAGGGATGTAAAATGACTATTTTATTATTTACACAAGAAGTAAACGGCCCATTATCCACCATTCACCCATTTCTCAAATGATTCCTGATAAAGTGGAGCTGAGGTGACTGCAATGGTTAAATCTCTTTTTTAATTATGTTAATTGCAGTGCCTCTCTTAGTCTTAATCCGCCTGGGCCGGGGTCATGTCTTGATTATTTTGTTTTTATTCGTTTATATCAGCCGAGTTTTCAGACGATATAAAAGTTCCTATTTCTTGATAGTCCAAATTTGTTACCTGACACGCCTCGATTTAGCAGATGGTACATAAACACACACGCCGTGCTCCCAAACAATTGCATGGAAAGGAAGGTTCCGGGAGCTTATCTGATGATGGAGATTGGATTGTGGTCAAGAAGCAGAAGATCATGATTCTAATCCCGCCACTGCCTAACAAGGCAATCTCCACAACGCCTAGCGTGGGCGAGGGTCAGTCACAAGAAAACCCGAGAAATACTGATTCCCGTTCGCCAAAATCACTTCAAGAAACACAGAGACCCGAGCCGTTATCTCCGAAACAAGATGTCGGTCCTCCTCTGAGAGCGGATCCTTCCGAACCCAACTCAACCTTCCAAAAACCACCGGGTTTGAGTCGTAAGGGAATAATAATATTTACTGATAGTAGTGCGTTTCTAGATCGAAGGCTGAGATCCTCGTACCTCGAGAGAAAATTAAAGGAGGCGGGAGGGATGGAGAATTGGTTGCTTTCTCTCGGGCTCGGCCATTTCGTCAAGTTTTTTAGGACGAGAAGTGTGAATAAGTTCCAGCTGGCCAATATTACAATGAAAAAGCTTAAAGATATGGGGATGGATGCTGTTGGCCCCCGGAGAAAGCTGATGCATGCCATTGATTGCCTCTGCGAACCGCATTGTTTTCAGCGTGTTTAGGTGTTGCGATAATATATTTAGTTTCTCGATTTGCATGTGTATATTTGTTTTGATGCAAATACGGAGCATTATTGTCTCTTCATATATGGTAAAACCTCGATAAATGAATACTTTTGGGACTAAAAAAGGATATTCGTTTAGTGAGGTTATTTACTTCGATAAATGAATATATTATTCGTCTATCGATGAATGAATTTTGATTCATTTAGATAGTATTTTTACATTTTACTTTTTCGTATGATTGATTATTTTACATCTAATATACAAATATGCATGTAGACTAAGTACATGCATCATGTACTAATAAGATTCTATGCATGGAATAATTAGCTTCTATGTTAGGAATATATGCCTCATTTTGGTAGAAGGAAAAAACAAACAACTTTAGACGCTTTTTTGTGAAGCAATGACTTCTCGTATGATCATTGTTGATTGCAAGAAATTTAGGGTATATATATATACATACTTATGAATTTTAATAATTATTCTTTTATATTTACAAAGGGTCTTTAAGGATTCAAAAAAAATTATTCGTTGATATATTAAGTGAGGTTATTCATTTAGCCATTTTGTCCAAGTCGGGACAGGAAAAATTCATTCAGTTGGTGAGGTTATTCGTTCATCGAACATTCATTTATCGAGTTTTACTGTAGTTGATTTTTATTTATCCTCATTGGACAAAATGACTACAAATTTCTATGGGTAGGGTGGGAATTACCGAAATTACTGGTATACCGAACTAATGTACCAAAACAAATATCGATATTTTTGGTATATACCAAAATTGTGTAACTTTATTTTCAGAACTCTGTTAAGTACGAAAACTGCGAGAACTACTTTTAAGCCATTAGATTAGTTGATCAAGGGTTAAATAAAATGACTTGTGCCATAAATGTAATAAAATGAAACTTTAAGTTGCATTATATAAATGTTGAAAGGGCACTTAAGGAATTTCATATCCACACTTTAACCTAAAAATACTCCCCTCTTTTAGTTATTCTCTTTCTCTTTCTCCATCTCCCATGAACCACCATCACCATAAAAATTACCCATAAACTGATTCCAGAAAAGTGGCGCCGGCTTTGATCGTGGTTCGTCTTCTCGGATTCGTTGTGCCCGTTTCGTGGTGTATCCGGATATTCGATTTATGATATGCTCCTCGAAACAACAACACTCAAACATATTTAATATTCCACTAAGGTGCTTCTTGTTACGTGATTAAGATTTGCAAAATATATTTAATCTTCCACTAAGGTGCTTCTTGTTACGTGATTAAGATTTGCAGGTTATTATCTTATTCATTTAATTTGTGTGTATAGTTTTGTTTATAATTATTAAAAAGTTTAGGTTCATTGTACCAAAACCTTCATATATGTTTTGGGTGTTTAGCAGAATGATGACACTTATTTGTTTGTTGGGGCCTTCGGGATCATTTAAAGACTGCTGATAATTTCGTTTGGGATTACTGTTTTCATTGGAGTTCTACTTTGGTATCAATATTCTTTATGTGAGCATTTAGGTATATAGCATATTTTTAGTGATAGAATTAGCAGTTGGTGTTGTTAAAAAACTAATTTGGATTAGCATTTTCCTAGAAAGAAAAATTTCCCCAGCTATTGTAATTTGGATCTTTTAGTAAAAAATTATATGACCTTTAAATAAATTATAAATTAAAATCACAATCACTGTGCTAAATAGTAGGAAATGGTTATTTTCCTTTTCGTTTTCGAATGCGAAATTTGATTTATGTTTTGGTGCTAGATCCGTATTTTTGTATAATTTAGACAATTGGCATTTATTTTTAAATTTGAGACCCGTATTTGATTTATGTTTTGGTACTACCAAGGATTACATATGTATATTGAACAATACTTACGTTTTTGTGTTTTAAAGTTAATATAAAATCATTGGAATGGTGCATATGTATTTTTTGGCTCCTACAAAATCATTAAAGGTGGTGTACATATGTGTTTTTAAGATAATATAAATTCAAGGATAAATGGATGCATATGTGTTTTAAACTGTGCATATGTGTTATGCTAATTATTATGATTAAAAAGTTCGGTTTCTATTTGTTTGTGTTATTAAATATATTTTTCTTTGTCTTTCTATTCTAGTAAAGATTAATGTTGCTAATTTTTATACTTTTCCTTGAATCAGGTGTAACTGAATCAAAAGAATGATGACAACAATGAGTTGCACACATTTGTCCGCTTTCTGAAAATATTGAAAACAACGAGTGTGCACATATGTACGACTTCTGAAAATGTTGATGGCTACGAGTGTGCATATATGTCCGACTTCTAAAAATATTGATAAAAATGAGTGTGCATATATGTCCATTTGCCTTTAATATTATTAGTGCACGCGTGTATAGATCGATTAGATTCATGTATTCTTCTTATTAGAAATTTGTATTTTAATTGTACTTGAATCGATATCGAATTTTGTGTTTAACATTTATGTTCTTGGTTTGTTATAAATTTATATTATCTAAAAAACACATATGCACCTTACTATTTGAAAAACATGTATGTCGAAAAAATTATTCCAAAAACTGAAATGAAAACATTAATTCCTAAAAACACATATGCACTAAATCAATTTTAAAACATGCATGATAAAAAAAAGCAAAAAAAAAAAAGTTTCGAAAATTAAGGGTTTTCTAAAATACGGGAATTATTTAAAAAAAATAAAAAAAATATAAAATGTCTTACTATTTTACCCTTTTGGATTAAATAAAAAATTTAATATTTAAAAAAATATGATTGGTCTAAAGGAGGTTCTCGCAAATCTCGCACTTAACAGGGTTCTGAAAATAATGTCCTCCTACCAAAATTTTCAGTATTATATGATACCAATATCCAACTTCTCGATGCGGTCGGTATGACAATTTACAAATTTAGTTTTTAGGTACTGAAGTATTATAAATCTAAAAAATATAATGTGTTTAATAATAAAATTACAAACAAGGTAAAATATAAAGAATTTTACTCAATGAATGATATGTCGATGCTGATTGAAATTTTAGTATACTGAGATTTCGGTACAGTATCGGCATGCTCTTGAGCCAGAGTGATATATCAGAATGCCTAAATTCTAGATAGTAGATCGTATTATGGGACAACTACAGTTATATTTACGTGGAAAATACACGGGAGATCGAAAAGGCTCATTTTTTGATGATTGTTGAAGCAGTACAATTGCTAATCGCATTGCAAAATTGAGGGGTACAAAATGTACCTTTTCTTACATCCATTTGATATTGGAAATAACCCACGTTTTCATATGTATGGCACACATGAAGAAGAAAGTAAACTATTAGGTGCTCATGGGAAGTTGAGTGGTAAGGCGCAAGGTGATATGAAGTTTGTTCTGTTTAAAATTTTGTTAGCTTTCTTCATTGATTTAAACGAGAACAATTTTGAGGGACCAAACCTTATCATGTCAAGGACTAGTCGGTTGGAACATGAATTTTCTTCGATTATAGGAAGAAAAAGTAAGTACAACAAACAAATTAATATAATGAAAATATTTAAAACGGCATATTACAGAGAGAAAATTTAGAGAGGGAATAGAGAGAAAATTTAGAGGGAATAGAGAGAATGATTCTCGGTTATGATTTTCATTAATAACTGAAGTCCTATTTATAAACTTCACATGACACAATCATAATTACATAATTACATCAAAGATATAATAGTCATTCACATAAAAGTATATCAAAATGTCATCATCAGGGAATAGTAATTTCCGTGCCTCATGTGACTCACACGAGACTCCCCCTTGAATGATTATTTACATAGATGATTGTTGAATCATTTTGAAGAAAAACTCAATGGGAGGAAAATTTTCGAACAGTTTGTAGCCGAGCTTGTGACGATCATTTCTTGTTGCATCATAATGTTGCTAGGAAAATATTGTGGAATAAAATCTTAGCAATCTCGTAAATTTACTCCTCCTTATCTCGAAAATTTTTGTATAAGTATTCTTGTGCCGTCTCAATAAAACCACGTGGGACAAAAACTAAGTGAATAGTATGATTCTCTTTGACATGTATCTTAATTGTAGGAGTATACATCAGCTGCCTCAGTAAAATCTCTTGGGACAAAAACTGGGTGAATATGTCATATATTTCATTTGGAGTATCCACGTATCGCCTCATTAAAACCTTATCAAGAAAACTCAATGGGAAAAAACTTGATCGAAGGAAAAATAGTACACCATGAATATGCCTCGTTAAAACTTCATTAGGAAAATCCAATGGAAAAAAATCCTAATGATGGGAAAAGAGTACATTATTCATGCTAATACGCCATTCCAGTTGCCTCGTTAAAAATCTTGCTAGGAAAATCTGATGGGACAAAACCTCAGTCAAAGAAAAAAGCGCAACGCGTATTTTATACAAATATGTCTCAAACATTTCAACAATCCTCTCTCGATTAATATGAGTATCATATTTGGTGCAATTTGTAATCTTAGACTCATATTATTAGAATACCAAAATCTCTTCTAGAGATTTTTTTTAGTTGTGATGATTGTAATTAATTATATTATTATTATTATATTATATTTATTATTATTATATTATATTTATTATTATTTTATTATATTTATTATTTTTATATTATTATTATTATTTTGTTATTATTAATTACTCTTAATATATATTTCAATTCACTTCAAAAGAACAGAGTCTTAGATGTTCTAATTACATATGGGTATCATTAGTTCAAGCATTACATATATATCATTTTTTCTATTTTTGCGTTAACCAAAAGATGAAATCAGTTTCCTACCAAACATGACCTTATTTTTTCATTTTGAAAAAATATCCCTAATATTTTCTCTAATTCAAATTAAGCCTTTTATCTTCCAAGATTGTTTATTATTTAATTCTCAATATTAAAAAATAACTTAAATAGAAACACATTATTCCGAATGAAAAATAAAAACCTTTCCTTTTAAAAGAAAAATAAAAACCTTTTCCTTTTAAAAGAAAAATAAAAACAAAAAAATTATTCTATTTTTTTTTTCTGCTTTATTTCGGGTTCATAAAAAAAATTAAAATACACATTATTTTAAAATAAACGAAAAAAATATTCTAATTTTTATTTTATTTTTCTTTATTTCTAGGTAATAGAAAAATTAAAGAATAGATTATTTTAAAAGAACAGAAAAAAAATCATTTTCTTTTATTTTATTTTTTTCCATTTTTATTTTTGGTTAAATATTTTTTTTAAAAACACACTATTTTAGAAGAAATTGAAAACAATATTTTTCAATTTATTTTTTCTGTTTTTATTTCTGATTAGTGAAAAAATTAAAACACATTATTTTATAAGAGAAATAAAAAAAGTAAAAAATATTTATTTTTCTCTATTTTCTCGGTAAACAAAAATATTTTAAAACTACATTATTTTAAAAGTAAAATAAAAGTAGAAAAAATATTCTTTGATTTATTTTTTCTGTTTTTTTCTCTTAACAAAAGTATAATATAATAAATTTAGAGTAAATAAGACCACTTTATAAAATAAAATATAATTTGAAAGTAAGTATAAAATTTGTTAAGTTTATATTTAATTAAAAATACTTCATACTATTTTATTATTTGTACAAGAGTGGTAGATGCATTAATTGTCCCTATAAAAAAGAAGAGAAATGTAAATGAAAAAGATCGATAAGATTTTTTTCACAAAAAATTAAAAAGAATAATTAATCGCGCCAGGTAGGGATCGAACCTACGACTTTCTGCTTAGGAAACAGACGCTCTATCCACTGAGCTACAGGCGCTTGTTGATCTATTTTCATTTCCTTTTTATATGTAAACATACAGCAACAATCTGCTGCAAACTGTTCGAACATTATTCATCCCCCCCATTTTTTTTGAAATTCATTGAAAGGGGAGATTGTGGAAGAAAGACAATGGAGGAGTCGATCGGAAAATTTTGCAGAACGGTAACGAAATTCTGCAACCACCTCCAAACAAGCTGCGGCGCTCTGAAAGAGTCCGTCGATCGACGCCCTATTCCCCTAGGTATGTTACCTCCTCACTTTCTGAATCCCTTTGGCTCACTAACTAGAGGATATACGAGTCGCTTCTATCAACTTCGTCTCTCTTTATGCATTTTTCACCCGAATCTGCAATTTCCAGATTCTGCATCGACAACTTTCGTGCAAAGCGTTAATCGTAGAGTCTCCGCCGCCGGAGACGACTTGAACTTGCTGGAATCCATGTCCTTCGCCACGGTGTCGTTTGAGGAGCTTCTGGGACACTGCAATGAGGTCTTGAAGAAGAACCAGAATGACTTCTTTGCCCTCCAGGACCACCTCCATTCTTCCAACAAATACATTCCCCCACGTTCGTTAGCCTCACTTCTTTCACTTTCTTTTTTCTTCCTCAGACATTTGCTTCAATTTAAGACTCACTTTTTTTTTATCTTATTTCTCGGTTGAGTTTTTAGCTGATTTTGATGAAGAAGATGCCATAGGCAACTCTGCATTGGATAATTTCTCAACGGGCATCAGCAATGAATTTAAGAGTAATGACACCACAGAAGAGGATCCCTTGTATCCTTTTGAATTTCATTACTGAAGTTTAATAGCGCCTAATTTCAGTTGCAGGATTTCTCTGTGTGTGTGTGTGTGGGTGGGGGGGGGGGGGGGGGGGGTGCTTCTGTTGTATTTCTTGCTTTGTTCGACTAGTGCTGTTATTGGGTATTCATATCGTTTTTTGATTTACTTAACACGCTATAGGCTTGATGATTCCTTGAGTTTGAAGAATTTTGGGATCTCCGATGTTTCTCTTGCAACAATTGCATCTCAATGCGATGATTGTGACACTAATTTTGAGATGGATGAACCTGATTTTCAGATAGGTGTGACAATTTCGTTGACCTTTGAAACTTTATCCTCATAGAGTATGGAATATGTGAGCGATTTATGCAGTTGTTTATACTTGATCTAGGGGGGGCAAGAGATGATCTTAACCAAATCGAAGATTCTAGGCATCGTCTGAATGTCTCAAGAGATGATTATGAATGTCTCCCCAAACACATGAAGGGTTTGGTACCGTGGGAGGTATGATATGCACATGCTTGGTTACTGCATAGGCCTGTTTTTCAGCTGTTTTTATTTTGAAGCTCGAAATCTGTGATTTTGGAACTTATGCTATATTACTTTACCAGCAATATCTGCAAGCAACCATGCATTTTCAGCATGTAGGGATGCAGCATTGAACTTTCACAGGAAATTCCAATTTTTTTTCGGAAATGCCTTTGAACTTCGAGATTACTTGGGAGAAGTTTTAACCGCCTGTTTGCATCTATGAATAGAGCTAAGGCAGTCTACATTTTCTAGTGTGTCGTCATCATCATCAACAGCACCTTAATCCCAACTATGTTGGGGTCGGTGGCATGAAGATTATAGTGTCGTTTAATTGTCTAAAATTACTTAACACCATAACTCATGCAAATAACAAAGTGGCAAAGTTTTACGCCGGATGCCCTTCGTGTCGCAACCTTCATATGAAGGAGAAATAGAACGAAATTCCAAAACCGTCAACATCATAGGTTTTTCCATTTATATGGAAAATATCATGAGACGGCGATGAGTTTGAGATAATTGCTATTGCCATGTCACAATACGTGATTGATATTGTAAAATCAACACATACATCATGGAACATGGCCAACATTTTCTAGTGTGTATAAAGAAAAAAAAAAGCTTAATAGATGTATTATACATTTTTTAGGCCACCTTAGATCCTTTGTGCTACATGAAGAAATAGTGAAAACGTGTTTTTCGTTAGCTTTTGACTTTGTCCTATTCTGACATGAAATTTGGGGGAAATAGGACTGTTAGGGTTACTTAATCTTAATATATGTATTTTATTTATTTATTTGTTTTTTTACCATATTTATTTATGCCTTGTACTCCAATTATAAATAAACTACTAGTGCAACAATTAAAGTGTGGTGATATTTATTATTCCTCACCGAGGGTTTGGCTAAAGCTATTAGGGAAATTCTCAAGAAATTTCAGAGAAACCAAGCAGGCATGCATTTTATTTGTGATTCTGTGACTAAACATGTTGTTTGGTTACTGCATGGAGTCTCACCGAGGTTTTTGTCCTTCATTATTCCATGGATATTTTGATGGATATCAGTAGTCCCCTTAGGCCTCTCAAGCATATCTCTGGTCGCGTACCAACCAGAGTTCAGTTGGTCAGAAAATTGGATTCCTGGAGTAGACATAAGATGCAGTATTACATCATCACCTTTAGCAGTTACACTTTTTAATACTTCATCATCTTGCTCTATAGATCAAGAAAACCAAGGATAATGATGGTTAAGAGAGAAATTTGAAACTGTCATCATCATCATCTAGTTCTTCTCCCTTATAGAATGAATGTGCTCTATGCAGGATCTCTCAGTTGCGGTTCAGAAGATGAATTCATGCATAGCAGCAAAGAAGATAAAGCCAGACACCTTCAGACAAGATGAGATCGAATTGCTAGAATTGGGTATGTACTATCAAATCATTACTATTTTCTGGCTTGAAGTTCATAGTTATCAATAGGGATTAAAAAAAAAAACCACGGGTTCAGGTAACCGACAGATTTTAACCGAACGGGGTTTGTTCGGATTTCTGATTTCGGGTTCGGTTCAGTGGAAAACAAAAAAAGTTTGTGTTTCGGTTCGGTTTTTGGTATATCCAAACCGATCCGAACCCGAAGTTTGTGTGTATATATATATTTATTTTTTATGTATATTATTTTATACTAACTTTTTTATTATATATTTATGTTTAACTAAACTCTGCCTGTGGGTGTCTTCTTGACATCCATTGCCGGTCCCAAGCCCGGATAAAAGAGGAGGGTTGCGGTAGGTTAGTGGCAGCCAGCGTAAAACTCGTCACATTCCATGGACATGAATCAAACATTGAAAATCGTTGGGCGTCTCCTCGGAAGCGGCCTTTGCATTTCATAGGCCGGGTGCGGTGATAAGTATGCGAGGGTTGCTAGGTCGTCGCCAGAGCGGCGCGCCACCTTTACATCCGAGGGTGGTGTCGAATGAGCAAGGATGCGCTACACTTCATAGGCCGGGTGTAGTGGAAAATATGCGAGGTTGCTTGGTCGTCGCCGGAAGCGCGCGCCACCTCGAAGTATGGGTGTGGTGTCAAATGTGCAAGAATCCTTGCAGCGTGGACGGAGACAGATAGAAGTTAGTTCTTGCGGCTAGTAAGGGTAGTAAGGTGCGGTTTGGAACTTGGAACATTGGCTCTTTGTGGGAGATCGGCGAAGTGGGGAGGTTATGAAAAGGAGGAGAATTCACATAATGTGTCTACAAGAGACTAAGTGGGTTGGCGAGAAGGCGAGAGTGTTAGCTCCTTGGGGTTACAAGCTTTGGTACTGGAAAGGATAGAAGTAGAAATGGAGTGGGTATCGTCATTGATAAAGAATTCATTGATGATGTGGTGGAAGTGTCGAGAAAGAGCGATAGAATAATGAGTATTAAGCTTGTGATAGGGGATGAGTTTCTAACTATCATAAGTGCTTATGCACCACAAGTAGGATTGGATGCATCGATCAAACAAGAATTTTGGGAAGATTTGGAAGAGGTTGTCGAGCAATTCCTATGGGTGAGAAATTGATCATTGGTGGTGACCTCGATGGGCATGTCGGTGTTAGCGAGAGATGGCTTTGAGAGCATTCATGGTGGCTTTGGTTTTGGGACGGGAATGAAGCAGAAATGGTATATTGGATTTCGCATTAGCTCATGACTTGGGTATTATGAACACTTGGTTCGAGAAAAGGGACTCTCATTTGGTGACATATAGAAACGGAGGTAATGTAAGTCGATTGATTTCTTTTTAGTAAGGAATGTTTGGAGGAAAATTTTTACTAATTGCGAGGTGATACCGGTGGCAGTCTTTGCAACACGGCATAGGGTTGTGGTGCTTGACTTTCGAGGTAAGAGGCACTTAAGAAAGAGAAGACCACAAGTTGACCCTCGAATTAAGTGGTGGAAGCTCCGAGGAGAGTCGACATACTTTTGTGGCTAAGATTCTTTGATAGTGGTATTTGGTCTGATTGCACGGAGATGGATATAGATTCGATGTGGAACTTGTTGGAGCATAACATAAAGGAAATTGCAAAAGAAGTCCTAGGAGAATCTAAAGGAAACAGACCATCAAGTAAGGACACATCTTGGTGGAATGATGAAGTTAAGCAAGCGATAAAGACCAAACGTGAATGTTATAAGGTACTGGGTAAATGCTCGAGCGATGAGAATTATGAGAAGTACAAGAAAGGTCAAACAGAAGCTAAAAAGGCAGTGCGAAATGCCCGATCAAAGATCAATCAAGAATTATATGCAAGATTAGATACTAAAGAAGGGGAAAAAGATATCTATAAACTTGCTCGAATGAGAGAGAAGAAGACGCGAGATATTGGAAAAGTTAAATGTGTGAAAAATACTGATCAAAAAGTTTTGGTTCAAGATAAAGAGATAAAAGAGAGATGAAGGTCATACTTTGATACCCTATTCAATGGCCATCAAGAACAAGATATTGGGAATTTAAACATCCCCTCAAGTATGGTTAACCGAGAGTTTAAGAGAAGAATTCAAAAGGGTGAAGTGACAATTGCATTGAAGAAGATGGGATCAAAGAAAGCAGAAGGACCAGATGGTATACCTATTGAAGTTTGGAGGTGTTTGGGGGAGAGAGGGATCGAATGGGTAACAATGCTTTTCAATAAGATTTGGAGAAGCAATAAGATGCCATCAGCATGGAGGAAAAGTATTCTCGTCCCTTTGTATAAGAACAAAGGTGATGTTCAAGATTGTTCTAATTATCGCGGAATTAAACTAATGAGTCATACCATGAAGTTGTGGGAGCAGTGATTGAACAAAGGATCGTGAAATGTGTGAAGATAACGAGAAAATCGGTTTGGATTTATGCACGGAAGATCGACCATGGAAGCAATTTATCTTATCCGTGAGTTGATGGAATATTATCGAGATAAAAAGAAAGATCTGCATATGGTTTTATTGATTTAGAGAAGGCGTATGATAAAGTACGAGAAGTACTTTGGTGGGCCTTAGCAAAGAAGGGTGTATCGCGGAAATATATTGACATTATAAAGGACATGTATGAGGAGCTAGTACAAGTGTATGCGTCTTAATGTTGGGAGGACGGAAGAATTCCACTATTACGATTGGGGTGCATCAAGGATCTGCTCTTAGTCCTTTTCTCTTTGCCATAGTCATGGGCCGAATTGACAAGAGAAATTGAAATGACGTTCCGTGGTGTATGATGTTCGAGATGATATTGTGTTGATTGATGAAAGCGAAGGTTGGAGTGCAACCTGATTGGAACTTTGGAGGATACTTTGGAAGCTCGAGGCTTTAGGGTGAGCGAAGTAAGGCCCGAATATATGGAGTGTAGGTTTAGCGCTTGATGATAGAGAGGCGGGGATGATCACATTTGATGGGAAAGTTGTTCATGGATCCACTTTCTTTCGGTATCTTGGATCTATTATCGAAAGGATGGAGAGCTAGATGGCGATGTGGCTCATAGAATAAAGGCGGGGTGGTTGAAGTGGAAGAGTGCCACGGGGTTTTATGTGATCCCGACATGCCTCATAGATTAAAGGGTAAATTTTACCACGGCAATTAGGCTGCTTGTTATATATGGCCGAGTGTTGAGGTCAAAAGCAGTGTCACGTTCAAAAGATAAATGTGGCAGAGATGCGTATGCTACGATGGATGTGTGGTCATACAAAAAAGGATCGGCTCAGAAATGAGGTGATTAGAGAGAAGGTAAGAGTTGCGCCTATAGAAGACAAGATGATGGAGAATCGATTACGATGGTTTGGTCATGTGAGAAGAAGACCTATTGATGCCCCAGTGAGGAGGCTAGAAAGTTGGGGAACTAGTAATGTTGTGAAAGGTAGAGGAAGACCCAAGAAAACTTGGATAAAGATGATTGAAAATAATATGCGGTTTCTTGAAATTGGAGAAAGTATGGCGATGGAGAGGCAAATGTGGCGGGAAAGAATACGGATGGTGGATGGAGTCTGATTCCTTTTTTTTTTTTTAAATTCCTATTTTATTTTATTTCATGTTATCTTTTAATTTATTTTTCAGGATTTTTCATTTTTTTTTTTTTAACATTCATTCTATTTTTTTATTTGTTTTTTTCTCTACTTTTTCCCTCTTTTTTCCTTTTATGTTATTTATGTAACGATTATTGACGGTTTCAAAGTTTGATTCATGTTAGTCGACCCCAAATCATTTTGGGACTAAAGCTTAGATGTTGTTGTTGTTGTTGTTGTATTTATGTTTAACTAAAATTTTAATAATATTTATATAAGTAACATTATATTAATATTAAAAAAAATTCCTTCCCTAACGGCTAACGGTTAACCAATGGATACACGAAAGAAAATATCCAATTTGCTTAATAAACGAAACTGAATTTTTTTTTCGCTGTTTCGGTTTTGCGTTTCGAAATCGGTTTCAGCTTCGGATAGTGCAAACCCGTCCCCCAACCGAACTGTTGCCATCTCTAGTTTTTGATAGCGACAATAGCGGTTAGTGACGTGTAGTGGTACTTCATTGCCATTTCAGTTTATGTTTAGTTTTGGACAAATAGCGGGATATAGCGGCCAAATAGGGGATAACGGGCCCTGATAACTACAGGCCGCTATTTGCTATTGACGAATGACGACTACCATTTATATATATATATATATATGTATGTATGATAGTCGTAAAAAAGCTCCAAACAATGATTCTTGAATCAATAACTTATTCTTCTATGAACATTCGTCGATTGCTTTATGTTAATGTTGTAATGAAGACAGCATGGAGCTGGAAAAAGAAAATCGCAACATTCCATCTCCAAAACATGGACTGAAAATATGCTGTAGCGTGTAGTTGAGTGCTTGAGTTTCTTTTAAATTCGCACTCAGCGAAGCTTCAGTTTCTTTATTGTGCTTTATCTTATATATGCAGGCTCTAAAGCAAGATCTTACCTTTTGCTGCTCATAAAAATGAATCACTTAAGCATCGAGATGGATGGAGGCGTGATCTCGTACAGAGTTTTATAGACTTATATAGAAGGCAGAGCAGACCCTTATGCAACACCACCAAGTTCTGTTTTTTTAATAGTTAATACTTCATAAATTGGGTTCTCTGGTTTCTTCACTAAGCTGCTGGAATTTTCACATATGGCTTATGGTCAATATGTCGATTTCTGCATTTCATTTTTTTCATTCCACTTACTACGGTTAATTCTAGCAAAACTAATGTTTACTGTTTAGATATTACGCGCGGATCAGTCTCTTGCTTGCAGAATATAGTCCACCATTTGACAAATAGCATGTTTAAGAATGTCAATAGAAGAGAGTGCAGTCAGAACTTCAACAAAGACTACTGCGCTGATGGGAACAACTTAAGGCAAAGCAACAAGAAAACAAAGGACATTGGTGGTAGGGGAGATATAAATGGCACAATCTAATTGTTTCTACCTATCATAAGTGTTTGTGATCATCTTAATGTTGCTCTAGTCTTAGCTAAGTGACAATGTAGTGCTTCGGTGCATTAATGTGTTGTACCTTTATGTAATGCGTCAACATATTATTGTATATTTAAGTTACATAGAACTAGAGATGCCCATACACGGGTCCGGGTCCAACCCGGCGGGTCCACGGGTCGGCCGACCAGGACCCGGACCCCACCTGTACATACGAAATGTACGAATCGGCAGGTTCACGGGGTCGGCCACGGGTCCGGGACCTACCCGTGGATTTTTTTTTTTTTTTGAAAAAATATTTTTAAAATTTTATTTATTATCATTTTATACACGAAAAAACAACTAATGAACAAAGAAAATAATTGGAAAAAATAAACTTGTATTTAATTTTAAATTTTCACTTAAAATTAAATTGACTACGTATCATCGTGAGAAATCAAAGCCCTACCTGATTATTTTACTTAAAAAAGAATTTAAAAAATGGGCATCTATTTAATTTTAAGTTTTCACGTGAAATTAAATTGCCTACGCATCCTCACGAGGAATCAAAGCCCTCTGTAGTTCTTTTACTTACCTTACTTACCTTTAGTCGAAGTTGATGTCGTCGTTCTTGATTGTTGGTTTGACTCATTTGACTAGACTCTCCTTTAGTAGTGCCTTCTTGTTAGGCTTCTTATTCCGCTAATAGGTCATCCCACTTATTTTCTTGATCTCGTAACTCAGCTTTTGTTGCGTTTTTAAGCATCATTTGAGCCTTGAGATTTTTTGACGTCATTCGGGATCTCTGCTCGTCCAACATATAGCCTCTTTCACTGAAAGCGCTCTCAACGGGGACTGTGGACGCGGGCACTGCAAGAATCTATTGTGCTATAATGGAAAGTATTCTTCCACCAATCCAACAGATCAAGTGTGCCTGCATTGTTATCCTCGGCCACAAAACAGTTGCATAATATCGACTAAGGTCATTTCTTTGACCGACGTTACTACCCCTATTTCTTGCTATATTATATAGTTGTTGAAATGGGTTAGTCGGAGTTCTCTCTAGTTTTATGTTACATGTATTGGTGGCACTAGTTCTTGTTTTTTGAGTTTGAATCCTATCTCCATATTTATCTAAATATTCAGCAAAAAGAGTTTCACAACTATTTTTTAAATCTATTTTTACTTGTTCAACCTTAGGAATATTTTCAAACATAGTTTGACTCTCAACACTATCCTTAATATTAAGAAACCCATATTTTTTGGAATATTATAATAAATTTCAAGTAATTATTGTGCTTGAGCTAAATTCAAATCGGGAAATAAAACAGCACTAATCAAGAAAATATCATGGATACGATTAAAATACTTTAGTCATTTTAAACACATATTGTAAATAACATCCCCAATCTTGGGAATTTACTACAAGCATCCATTTCGAAAATAATAAAACCATAATTAAATAAAACTTTAGAAGATTTGGGATAATAACAATCACTTAAATCTTTAGTTGCATTTCAAAAATCTTTAATAGTTTTATTAAGTCTTTGGTTTCATCGCAATAGGTTGACAATAAATAAAATCCTTCTAAGTGGAAAAAATTCTCAAGAAATTCACAAAATAATTCTTTATATTATTTAGTTGAATTTAACATCTCATAAGTTGAGTTTCATCTATGTTTTACATCTGGGGTAAAAAATTTGGGTTGCATTTGTTTTAATTTTAAAAAAATTTAACCCGTTGTCTTGCTAACTTAATACGATTATGTAAAAACAAGACACATTTTCTAGTTGGTTCTATTGCATCATCTACACTTTTAATGCTATCTTGTACACACAAATTTAGAATATGACATGTAAATCTAGTATGAAATAATCGACCTTGTAAAACAGGATTGCAAGCTTGTATTAAAGTTGATACACTAGCAGTATTAGAACTAGCATTATCTTTTAAGCAATAAAAAGTTAATATTTTAATAACTACTCTAGCTATATTATCTGCAGTATGTGTGCAGTTAAATTTTTTAAAGGCTAGTAATTTTTGTTTAAGTTCCAATTTTCATCAATCTAGTGTATAGTTATTCCCACATATATATATATTTTTTAAAATCTGCCCACGTATCAGCAGTTAAATAAACTCTATGATTTATAGATTTAAAATATACTCGTAGTCCAAGTTTATGTTGTTTGGCTAGGTATACTACTTGTCTAGTCATTGTAGTACGTGGAATTCTTTTAATAGCAGGATTATAGGCATTTTGCATCCTATATTCCTAACCCGTACTATCTGCGAAATTAAGAGGTAAAAATTCTTGTGCACACAATTTTGCCATTTGTTTTCTAGCAATTTTTTCATTATATTTATAAAGTTGAGATTCAGACATACCTAGAATGCCGGTTCCAGTAGAAGGTTGGAAGTTGAGTTGACTTTGTGATTTTTGATCTCTGTGGACCGAGGCGTGGTTATGCTCAAAATGTCTTTTAAAATTTCTATATCCATCCCCAGCTTTATACGGATATTCTTTGCTGCAATAGTTGCAAAGAACCTTCATAGAACCATCCAACATTTTTCCTTCTTAAAGTGTTTTGAGAAAAACTTGGATACCGACTTCCTTTCTACAACAGGGACAAACTTCTTTCTCGCTTTAGTTTTCTTGCTTCCTCTTACTTCCACAATTTCTTCCTCCTTCTCGAACGATAACTCTTCAATATAAGGGGGTTGTTCTTAGGCTTGGCTTGCCGCTGGACGCTTCGACTTTAGTGTTTGCGTCGTAGTTGGTACGCCATGAAGAGTGCGCTCAAGCATTGCATATGTTTGTTTTAACATAGCTTCATCGATTTCGTGCTCCATTTCTTCGTCAATGTTATGCAGTTGTTGACAATTTGGGATACATCTAAATCTACGGGGGTCAACTTCTTCTTCAATAGTAGTTGTACTACCATAATATATATATATATATATATATATATATATATGGGAGCTTTATTTTCAGAACTCTCTTAAGTGCGAGAACTGCGAGAACTCCTCTAAGCCAATGAGATTTTCTTTAAATATTAAAAAATATTATTAATTCAAAAGGGTATTATTGTAAAATATAATTTTTATTATGGGAGATAACCCCTACTGATGATAACCCCTACTATAATAGCCCCTACTGATGATAACCCCTACTATATATATAACCCCTACTATATAGTAGGGGTTATGATCAGTAGGGGTTGTATGCATTGACATGATGTACATTATACATTATTAGGAGTACACAAGGTGGTTCTCGCAGTTCTCGCACTTAACAGGGTTCTGAAAATAAAGTTACACTATATATATATGTTCATGTATCGTAGCATGGTATTCATCTTTTTTTTTTACTTTCTTTTTCAAAGTGGAGGTTGGTTTTGAGGCTCCCGAATAGTTATGCCAGATGGTTTTTCGATTTGCCCCAAAGAGTCATTCGTTCTAACTTGGACATTTTAATTTTTTGGGAGACGTAGCAATACCATTTCCCTTGTCAGAGCTCGACATAATGATAAAATGATAATGGAAAGAGAGATATTAGATTATAGAAATAAGAGTTGAGAGATAGATATATTAGATTAAGAATAGGTGTGAAAAACGAGAGAGGTTGGGGGGCATTTATAGATATAATTTCTGATTTTTTTATTGAAAAAATTTGAATTCTTTCCGTTGGACCCGCCGGATTCAACAATCACTTTTATTTTCAGGCGGGTCGGCGGGTTGCTAAATGTAGGGCCGGACCCCACCCATGTATACCACAGGTTGGGGTCTCCGGGTCCGACGGGTTGGCTGGGTCCGGGTCCGGATTGATCCATCGGGTCCGAGTTTTCTGGACACCTCTACATAGAACGCAGAAAGTAAACGTACACTACATTTTCACAATGAGCTGCCTGATGAGGTAATTAAGACATAATCCTCAATGTTAATGATCGTAGATGGTCGACGCCATGTGTCTTGTTAGATCTGTCGAAACATACTAGAGAAATGTCGACAATTGTATTGATGGTATCCGGACAATCGAGCCAGAATGACCGGATCCATCCCAACGTTCAATAGTAAGATCTGGACGAACCAGAATAAATAAGTTGGAAAAACTTATTGTTCAGAAAAAAAAAAAAGAAAAAAAATTGTTAATGATCGTAGATGGTCATTCTAGCAAGTATGTGATAAATAGTGGAAACAAATATATGACAATATATTTTCAGATTTGGATTCCTAATATTAAAATTTAAATGTTGAAGCAAATAATTAGGAAATAAAATTATATATTTGTTCCGGGATATCCTTCCCTTATTGGTGTCTTACCTAATACTAGTTGTAGGGGGATACATAGATGGAAGGTTCTAGATCATTCAAGAGGTAGTAAGATCCTATTAGACGTCTTACCTTATCTAGGAACTCTATGTATGGAAGGACTCTCATTGTAATGCCTATATAAATGCCCCTCTATCAGTGTTATGAATACAATTGATTGACTCGTATTTACAGTCTTTTACTTTCTCTTGAAACACGTTATCAGTACGTAGCTCGAGAAAATTTTACAAATTCTGAAAGAAATCGGCCCTTAACCCTAGCCGACAACCGCCCAACACTGCCGGACCACCGTCGAACACTGCCGGACCACCCCCGATCACAGTCGATCACTGCCGGATCCCTACCGGACCTCAAATCTACTCAGACCGATCACAGCTGATCACTGACGGACCCCTACAGACCTCGGATCTACTCAGATCGACCACAACCGATTACTGGCGGACCCCTGTCGGAACTCTGATCGACCCAGATCGACCACTGCCACATCCTGCCGCACGCCACCACTTCTAGTCCGCCCACACAGTGATCGATCCTAACCGGTACCAACCGCAACTCGCCTGTGCTGACTAGATCCCGTCTGGTGCCTGTCGATCCAGCCTAGCCGTGACAGCAACTCGCCTATGCCGACGGATCCGTCGGTGCACAGCCGATCCGGCCCCAGCGGCGGCAACTCGCTGTCGACGGTTAGTTCGGCCGGCCGAACACTGCCGGTCGGCTAACTGCGACGCCAACTGCCCGTGCTAACGGATCCGTTCGGCCGGCCGAACACGCCGATCCGGCCTAGCGCGACCGCCTTTCGCCGTGCCGACGGATCCCGCTCGATGCCGATCTAACCCGACCACGATCTACCCGGCTCCGGCCTGATGCGTCGCGCGAAAGCCATGACCCGCTCCAGCCCACCTAGTCCGACCCGGTTCAAAATCTCAGTCTTAAGACCCGAACATCGACTTAACTTATTTTGTGAAACCGCCAAAATTGCGCTCCCGGTTTCACGTCGTCGCATCGAGAACCAATCGGTAGATCGAAGCACACCACCAATTCCTCCATATCACGTGCCTAAATATAATCGAGGTAATTATCTGAACTTGTCCCTATTCAATTCTCTGTTTTAGGAATTTTTTGTTGGGGACATGGGTTATTGTGCTCTTTATCTTCCACGCTACTTTGCGGTGGATGAGACCGCGAGAGAAGCCAGTATCTCTGTATGTCGAAAAAAACTGTGTAACGGTCTTGGGGGAGTCACAGAATTGTTGAAAGTCAATACTTGTGGTTGTTGCATACACCACATATCTGGGTGCGATTTGATATCGCCGTTTTTATCGACTTTACTAACAACAACTAAGGGAAGTACATCGAGTAACGGTTATGTTACACGCTTTTAAAAATATCGATTGTGACCGTTTACATTGTCACTGCAAATCCAACAAGACTAACTTCCTCTTGTTTATATTTTGTAGATGGCACAAAGCTCCAATGTTCACCCGGAGTTCGACATCCTTGACCATGCTGGTAAGTAGTACCATAGGTGGGTCTCAGACGTTCGCTTGACGTTCGTCGGTAAGAGATTTACTACCACCATCTTTCCCTCTAATGAGCCTACCACTCAAGAACCGAGCTAGGAAACCAAGGCTAATGCACTGATGTACTTGCGTAGACATATACATCCATTGTTGAAAAAGTGTTACATGAATTTGCAAACCCCCAAAGAACTATGGAATACACTCGAACAATATTTTAATAATGTGCATGATCAACGCTTCCACGAATTGCAACTTCAGTGGGAGCAAATCCAATTTTTGGATTATGCGAATGTGGAGGCCTATAATCAAGCCATCCTCGATCTTCGCACTGATATTGGTTTTTGTGGTGTCAAGAACTCTGATCAAGACTTGATCGAGAAGACTCTTAACACATTTCCCGTGGGAGCGAGTGTGATTGCTCATCAGCTGCGCATTGCCTATGAGGAAGGGAGAATTAAAAATTTTAGTGACCTTATCTCCCACCTCGCGAAAAAAGAAAGGCACCATGAGATCATTTTCAACAGCAATGCACATCCAGATGGTACGAAGCTGATTCCGGAAGTGAATCAGGCTACCCACAGGAAGGCACCAAGACAAAATAGAAAAGGCAACGCTGCTCAGTTTTTACAAGCACCACGGGTGCATGACTCGAGCAAGCGAGGAAAAAGACGAGGTCTTCGTTCCAATATATGGAAGAGGCAAGGTGGCTCGGCCATGGGTCCTAGTGGAGCCCAACCACGTGGACCACCTCCTGCCACCGGGAATGGACCCACTCCAAAGGAAGACCAGAATTGCTATACTTACGGTTTAAAGAACCATACTTACTGCAATTGCAAGGCGCCAAAGAACATCCAAGCCTACTACAAGCACTATAAACAGTACTTGACCCAATAGTCAAATTAGTGGAGGAATATAATGAGAATACGGAGGTGAACAATGTTGAGATACCTCCTCTCATCATTGCGAACAAAGACCAACATTTGGATGTTGCTGACTTTGACTAGATCGTTGTAGTTTGACTAGTTTTTATGCTTTGGTTATATTTTGTCTTGTTTCTAGTCTTCTTTCGAGAACTACCTTGGGATTTTCTATGAATGTAATAAAGTTGTCCATGATGAATAAAATTCTTTCAATTGCTGTGATTGTGCAAAAACAAATTTTATTTTTTCCTTCAAAAGTATGTTTGGTTTATTACAAAACAATTGCTCAGTAAGAATTGCTTGGTTAATCTGATACGTTGGTGGATTTTATCAGAAACTTTTGATCATGACTAGGCGCATCCTCCTTGGCATTTTTTTATGCTTTGAAAGTTTAAACGGAATCAGTGGTTTTTAAACAGCCTTAGTTGTACCGGCATTCCTACTTTTTCTGCAAGTCTACCAAGTTGGAGTTACCGAAATGATCATTAGTCGAAATATAAATTGAAGACCCCGATGCATTTTGAAGTGTTTAAGCACTCCTATGACCATCATTTCCATAGTATTGTATCAAAAATAATGCCTTTGAAAAAGGCTTCAACCTTGCTCTATCACTCAACAATAGGGAAATACCAAAATAGCAACTTGAAACGAGCACCACTATCTAAGTTTAATGATCCAGGAAGTGAACGACCTAGGGATAGAAAGATACGGAAGTCTAGTTTCCAGAACAGCTGACCATTCGTCCATAAACTTCTTAATGAAAGAGTAAAGGTCAAGTTGCGCGGAAATTATTTCCAACGATTGTGCTAAACTTTGATCCTAACCAACTTGGTCGAATTTCCCCAAACTCAAAGTTAATGACTTTTCGCTATGAATTTTATCACAAGACTAATCGAGTTTCATGTCTTATTGTAGATGTCTTGTGGCGAAACTGAGTGCCTTGCTGATAGTGGAACAACCCACACTATTCTACGGAATAGGCAATTATTTAAGGATATTGTACCATATATATCCTTAGTGACTACAATGATTGGTTCCTCCCAAGTAAATCAAGGGAGGGGACCTGCTCATTTCTTGCTACCTAGTGGTATGCATATTAATGTCACAAATGCTCTATATGCCCCAAGAGCAAACTGAACCTTGCTAAGTTTTAGGGACATCCGTGCCAACGGTTATCACCTTGATACACATTGTGAGAATGGGATAGAATTTTTGTGTGTTACTCTGGCAGAATGCGGAAGACACCGCGTCCTCGAGAAACTTATGAGTCTAAGTAGTGGTTTATACTAAACTACAATAAAGGTTATTGAATCCTACGCTGTGAGTCACGAACTTTGTGATTCCGAAGCATACCAACTATGGCATGACCGACTCGGTCACCCTGGACGCGATATGATGATTCGTATTTTGAAGAACTCACACGGTCATCCGTTTTTCAAGTACAGAAAATGATTTGAAGCACCACTCAATATCGGCATTGATGTGAGTGAGTCTGATACCGTCTCACCGGGATTGAAGATCGCACGCCCTGATAAGGTTGACAGTACATCTTCCGTAAATCCCGAGGCTTCCGTGGTGTTGCGATATTTCCTACACGCAAGTGCACGTCATCGTTTACAAGTAATAAAGTGATAAGTAGAGTATCGTTCCCACGAGGATTGAATCTCTAACTACCGACGTTTTCGTATCCCAATTTTATTTGAACAATCGAAGTTGGGTTTTTGGATTAATAACTAAAAGAATTAATAAAAGACTAAACAGAAAACGATAGCTTGAATGAAAGGAATCAAATGATAAATGAGTCTAGAGTTCTGAATCCACCTTAATTTGTCCGAATTTAATCTTGATTATCCGTAATAAATAATTTTCCCAATTTATTGAAGGCGGAGATTGCTAATATATTCTACCGCCTCTCCCGAGGTCAATAGATTTATCTAACGGCGACTAACGCACTCTATCCCTAGGTGAATTATCTCGTCGCTAGGCAAAAAGCATGAAATCTCCTAAAGGCCACGTAGTTCCTATGAGTATATTCCTATCTCACAGAATAAAACGGTCCTCACCAATAGTTCCTCACCAAATCTCCTCTCCCGATTCGAAGTGAATGATTAAATCAATACAACTATTGGCCAGATAATTGCAAGCATTAAACATAATTGGGAAAACTCAATAAAAAGGTAATAAATTGGATAACCTCAATCAATTCGTCAAAATAAAGGTTTCATCAAAACCCTAGATTAGGGCTTTAGCCTGACATACTAAAAATTGAAAATACAGAATAAATAAACGAAAGCATAAAATTCAAACGCAGATGAAGCTCGGATTCCTCCATTCTTGACTCCATATGCCCTTGAATTCTTACGCTTTCCTCCTCTTCTCTGTCTCAAGCTTAAACTCTCTTAGGTTTAGATTCAAATGATTCCCAAGGCTGATTAAATTAGGGTCTTCACCCTATTTATAGCTCAAAGACTTCCATAAATCGCGTCCGTATTAGTTGGTTGAAAAGCGGCTTGAAACGGCCCAAAATCATGCAGACGAACCAAACCCGCTAAGTGTGCCGCGGCTCATCAACTGTGCCGCGGCCTGGCCAAAATCTGAATACTTGGCGTAATTAAATCCCCTCGTACGCGGCTCACATGGGTCGTGCCGCGGCACAGTCTGACTACTCGCCCTTGGTGGTGTCTTCCTTTGCCGCGGCTCAGTTTCCTTGTGCCGCGGCTCATAGTCCAGTTTCGCCGTTTTCGCCCGTTTTGCCTCGTTTAAGCATCCGGACTTCAATTTCCTGTCAATCATACAAAATTAAGGCATTAAAAGCTCATTTAGATGATTTCACACTCCAAAATACTACAAAATAATGACAAATAAGCGTATAAAAATACGCCTAACAAATACCCCCAAACTTAAGCCTTTGCTTGTCCTCAAGCAAAAAGAATTAAAGTCACTAAAAGAATGTCGTGAATCATCGTGCAACTCATAGTGTTCAACCTAATCAATACTATCCTGCCATTCTCTCTAAATAATACGAGTGTCATAAAAGCGAAGCACTTTCGAATAATGATTACGCAAAGAAATCAAGTTCGATCCTAATCATTTGTTCACGAAGAAAACTCGGCTCAAAGATCAACAAAACATGAGTCAAATCAACCGTCAATATGAAAGGCTAACATAAACAAGCTAGTTAAATCGCGTTCCACGATCTAAAGGCACAATTTTCACGAGTCTCATAACAAATAAACCTCGGACGGTATCCCCTTATATAAATATGCTCAAGAATTTGATTCGAGTCGACCACTAGGTTAGGATCTCGGGATGTTTCATCGGGATAATCCTAGGGTGGAACTTCCATTCTCATGTATTCGGAAACCGTTTGACGTAAAAGACACTCATGGGGCACATGGATGCTTCTAGTTACTAAGTTCCCGTCTACAGCGGAGAAACAACTCGAATACATAATTTCCACATGTCCGAATCAAGGTTGCCGTTTGACGCGAGAGTAAAGCAATGGTCACGCGAATGCCCCGGTTACTAGGCTTCCTTTCTTTTTCAGATGTGTAATAACTAAATGACTAGTCTAATCGGGGTGGTCTTTTTACGCGAGAGTAAACAACGGGTCACGCGAATACACCCGGTTACTAGACTTCCCTTCATAGAACACATTATCTCGACTTTTAGGGAAAAAAATGACCGACTCTAAACTCAATTTAAGTGCCAACACGACTAAAGAAAGCGATCGACTCACTATCCGGAAAATGTAGCCAAACGTAATGATGGGGATTTAAAAACAAGTATGTATCGTCTCTTATCTCTAAGTCCTCTACAATCACGAAAAATTTCGGACCTAATTGAATACTAAGCGAGCGAAATAGCGACTACAACTCGACTAAAACTACCCGCTTCTTCAAAGAGAAAGACGATGTCGTAACATCGATATCACACATAATAGAAGCCCGAAAATTAACGGATAAAGAAAAACTACGGCAAGCAAGGCTATCTAAAAATTAAAAATTTTCGCAAATAAAAGAAAAGAGCAACAAAATATAATGTACGACAAGAAAATAGAGTACAAAGAATGAATGTAGATCAATGTAAATCCCTCCCCCAAACTTAGGACGTACATTGACCTCAATGGACAAAAATGAAATGCAAGAGAAGTAAAAGGTCAAGTACTCCCCTCCAGTCTGCTCAGGAGCTGGTGCCGGCATCGTCCGGTGAGGAGGGTGGTGTGGCTGGCCGGGCGGGCGCAGTAAATGGCCCGTCGGGATGCATGATGTGGGCCGTCCATGCAGCGAGGTGCTCCTGATGATAAGCCTCCCTCGCAGCAAGACGCCTCTCCGCTCGTCGGCTGGCCCGGCGGGCCTGCTCTCTCATCTCTGCTCTGGCGGCAGCAACAACACTCTCCCGCGCCGCCCGCTGCTCCTCCCTCATGGCAGCCATCCAGCTTTCTCTCTCTCTCCTCATCTCGTCTCTCTCTCCTCAACTCCCCTCTCAGCTCCTCTCTCTCTCTCCTCAGCTCCTCCCTATGCTCTTCTCTCTGTCTCCTCAAATCCTCCCATGACCCATCAAACAGCTCCTCCCGGCCTCGCTCTGTCAGCCGCGGGCGGCCTCTCCGTGCGTCATCAACAGCGGCTCGGGGGTTCCCTCATGAGCCTCCTCGAGCAAAATCCTCGCCCCGAGCGTGTGCGGCGCTCCGCCCCCTTGCTCAAAGTGCGTGATGATGCGGTGGTCGATCGGGGCCTGTGGGGCAAGCATCGGCTCGTCGACTGACCACGTCAGCCCCGACTGCCGGCATAAAGCGCATATGAGGGAGGGGTGCTTCAACCCCGTCTTGCCCCCCCTGGATACTCTGGAAGATAGATTGGACCGTAATGGGGCCACATCAAAACGCGGCCGGAGGTGATAGCAAAAGTATCCGGGCGCGGAGAGAAAAGCATACGGATCGGGAGGTGGGATCAATGCGGGCACAAATAAAGTAAAGCCGAGGCTCTTAGGCCGAGGCGCGAGCTCCTAAAGTGAAAAGTAGATGAGCTCTGTGCTCATTGCTCCCGGTCGGTCTTGGTGTCAATCGTCTCAAGCGGGGCCTCCTTAGTGAGGCCGGTCATCACGCGGTCATAGGTGTCTCGTCCCGCCGAAACCCAAAAAGCCTCCGAATAGCGGTCGGGAGAAATCAATGTGACCCCTCGGACGTCGACTGAGTCGAGACTCTAGAGATGGCAACGTATGCCCCTGCCGGATGTGCTTGACGGCGGCATAAAACTCTGGACGATCGAAATGACTGCTGGCTCGGGAGGTGCGGTAAATCTAGCCCATCCCATCTCGTCAATCATCATGAGCAACTCCCCGTCCCGAGGAGCCGGAGTAAAACCTCTCTCGGGAATCGGTGGGCGCAGACGGATCTTTTCATTGAATATCTTGTGGATCTCGGGGTCCGAAAATTGGTGCCCCTCCGCCTCGGCCCGACCCCGAGAGGTCTCTCCTCGCGTAGGGGATGACTCGGTCCTAGCTCGCTTGGTCAACTTCTGCGTGCGCGCCATAATCGATCTGAGAAGTACACACGAGGGTTTATTTACGCAACAATAGTAACGATGATATATGCGTGGCTAAAGACATCAAACCAGAAATTCCGACATTAAGACACTAGCGCATACGAGAGAAAAAGATGAATTTGGACTTAAATATCTCAACTGGATGTACGGGTTGGGCTTGCTGTAAATTGAAAACGTATACGTTGCACGAAACTTCAAAACAATTGCTTTTTCAAAGAAAATTTTCATTTGGGCAATTTATCAGACACCTTGAGGGCGCATGTTTACTTGAAGAATAAACATAGTTCTAGCTCGATTCAGCCCCAAAAGCGAAATACAATTCAACCATGAACAACTTAACACAATCAACTCATTGATATTCCAATTTAATCAAGAAAATTCGATAAAACCACCCTGTTATTCTCTACAATCACAAAGCTATTTGAAGGAGCAATAAACATGTTCCAATCATCAAACACATACCCCACTTCCAAATATAAACCATAAGCAAGTAAAATCGCAAGATTGAAACATACCTTTTCGAGATTTCAAGAAGAATCGCAGGAAAAGATGAAGGAATTGCTTGACCGGTCGCCTTTGGGGAGGGAAGGCAAGGAGAAGGAAAATCGTACGATAAATGCCGGCGAATGCATGTTATAAGCTACTGGCCCTTAGGATTCCGCATAGTGTACCGCGGCACGGATACTGATGAGCCGCGGCACAAGGTCTGATCCTTTTCACTGTGTCTCGATTTGTCGTGTGCCGCGGCTCAAATTCCAGTGCCGCGGCTCATTGCTCAAGTGTGCCGCGGCTCATTTATGCCGTGCCGCGGCGCAATCTGATCGGTTTTGCCTCCCTTTGCTATTGATGTGTGCGCGGCTCACAATAAGCGTCCGCGGCTCATACTCGATTTCTCCCACAGGACTTTCACTGAGAATTTTGAAAAGAAGACGTTAAAAGCGAGAGGAAGAAGCGAGATAGAAGCACAAAAATGATGAAAACTAAGAATCACGAAAAACAAGAAAAATAAAGAAATGCAAAATTCTACAACTACGAGCTCGGGTTGCCTCCCGAGAAGCGCTAAGTTTATAGTCTTGATAGGACCTATTGAACACGTTAGTTCGCTTTTCGCAAACTCCATTTGGCTTAGCCCGTTTATCGAACCGTTTATATTTTGGTTAAAATTATGACCATTGGTCATCAGATTCGATTCTCGGTTCGGTAATCAAAAGTTGTTTGCGAAGAGGTTTCGACTTGAAAAACTTCCCGAAACACCGGTTTCTCCATGACTAATTTTTCTTTTGGCTTTGGCTCACTCTCCTCCTTCGCCAACGAACTCACGACTGCAGCAGATTTTTCCTCATGCTCGAGGAATGCCACTCGTTCAACATCCTCCTTAAAACTTGGGCCACTCAACACAAAATCTGAATTTTTCCACCGACGATGTTTTCGGTGCTTTCCTCTTTCAACAACATCCACGCTTTCAATTTGAGACTCTTTATCAGCACTTCCGGGACATGGGAGCGATTTGAACACTTGAAAAGTGACTTGCTCGTCTTGGACCCTCAGAGTTAACTCCCCCTTTTCCACGTCTATAAGGGTGCGGCCCGTAGCTAGAAATGGTCGTCCCAAGATGATCGGAATATTTTCATCTTCCTCCATGTCTAGTACGATGAAATCAGTAGGAAAGATGAACTTATCGACTTTAACTAAAACATCCTCGATCACTCCTCGGATACTTTATCGATCGATCCGCCAATTGTAAGGAGGCGTGGTTGGCTTGGCTTCCCCAATATTCAGCTTTTGGAAAATCGATAGAGGCATGAGGTTGATACTTGCACCCAGATCGCATAGTGCCTTATCAAACGAAAGATTCCCCATGGTGCACGGTATGTTGAAGCTTCCCGGATCTTTCAATTTAGGTGGGAGCTTCTTTTGAAGAATTGCACTGCACTCCTCTGTCAAGGCAACCGTTTCAAACTCTTCAAGTTTTCTCTTCTTAGATAATATCTCTTTCATGAACTTGACATAACTCGGCATCTGCTCCAATGCTTCGGTGAACGGAATATTTATGTGAAGCTTTTTGAACACCTCGAGGAACTTAGAAAATTGTTTGTCCGCCCTCCTTTGCTGTAGTCTCTGCGGAAACGGAACAGGGGGAACACATGTCTTTGAGTTATCCGGCTGAACTTCCTTCGACTCCTCTAGCTTTAATTCCATCTCTTCCTCAATCACTTTCTTCTCTTTACCCAGCTCGGGCTGATCTAGCACATCTCTCCCGCTTCTCAAGCTAACTGCATTTAAACTCTCTCTAGGATTAGTCTCTGTTGTACTCGGCAATGCTCCCTCCGGACGAGCTGTCAACACATTCGCTATTTGGCCCAGCTGGACCTCCAAATTCCGAATGGAAGCAGAATGATTTTGTAGTGTAGCTTCCGTCCGAGTCATAAATTGACTCGTATTTGCCGCTAATTTTGCAAGCGCTTCCTCGAGAGACACTTTGGGAGCGGGGGGGGGGGCTGCTGTTGATTCTGAGTGAAAGGGGGCTGGTGTGCGTTCTGTCCGTTTCTCCATGAAAAGTTGGGGTGATTGCGCCACCCCGGATTGTAAGTATTGGAGTACGGGTTATTCGGTCGATTCCCATTTCCTACGAATTGAGCCTGCTCCATCTGATTTTGCTCGAACGGATTTCCAAATTGACATTCCGCACTCGGGTGTGATCCGTTACACCAATTACACGTCTCAATGGTAACGGGGGCTGGTGCGTGCGAAAAGTTCTGGAGCTGTTGTGTCAAGGCGGCGACTTGAGCTGACAAGGTGGAAATCGGATCATTGCTCGAAACTTCCATTACCCTCTTCGGTGTCAATCTTTCTGCTGGCCATTGGTATGCGTTTTCGGCCATATCCTCCAAAAGCACATGAGCCTCGGCCATAGATTTTCCCATGAATGTTCCTCCGGAGGCTGCATCCACTAAAGTGCGTGTAGAAGCACTCAAACCACCATAAAACGTATGCAGCTGAAGCCAATCAGGAATGCCGTGATGAGGGCATCTTCGAAGTAATTCTTTATATCACTCCCACGCCTCGTGGAGCGATTCCATATCGAACTGGGCAAAAGTAGTTATCTCGTTTCTCAACCGCGCCGTCTTAGCTGGTGGGAAAAATTTTGCAAGGAAGGCTTGCACTAACCTCTCCCAAGTTGTAATCGACCCCGGCGGTAAGGAATTTAACCAGAATTTTGCTTTATCCCTCAAAGAAAAAGGGAAAAGCCTCAATCGGATGGCATCGTCGGTGACACCATTAGTTTTGAAAGTGTCGCATATCTCAAGGAACGAAGCAATGTGGGCATTCGGGTCGTCCTTCGGCAATCCACAGAAAGGGCTCGCCTGCACCATCTGAATAATGGCGGGCTTGATTTCAAAATTATTAGCTTGGATGGTGGGACGCCGAATTCCCGAAAAATTTGCGTTGGCTTGCGGCATGGCATAATCCCGAAGAGCGAGTTCCGGTTGAACTTGCCGCACTTGGTTGTCTCCTCCTTGGATTTCAATATTTTCGGCCATCTTGGCCGTAAATCGTAACTCTCTTTTCCCCTTTTTATTCCTTCTTAGCGTGCGCTCGAGCTCGGTGTCCAAAGGTAGTAAGCCTTCGTTCTGAGTCTTCTCATGCACTACACGAAAGGTCCTGAAAGGAAAAATTAATAAACTAAATTAAATACACAAAAATTAAAAATAAAAAGTTCACATTAAGACTGGAAATACTTAAGTCGATATTAGAAAAATTGCAATCCCGGACAGCGCCAAAAACTTGTTGCGATATTTCCTACACGCAAGTGCACGTCATCGTTTACAAGTAATAAAGTGATAAGTAGAGTATCGTTCCCACGAGGATTGAATCTCTAACTACCGACGTTTTCGTATCCCAATTTTATTTGAACAATCGAAGTTGGGTTTTTGGATTAATAACTAAAAGAATTAATAAAAGACTAAACAGAAAACGATAGCTTGAATGAAAGGAATCAAATGATAAATGAGTCTAGAGTTCTGAATCCACCTTAATTTGTCCGAATTTAATCTTGATTATCCGTAATAAATAATTTTCCCAATTTATTGAAGGCGGAGATTGCTAATATATTCTACCGCCTCTCCCGAGGTCAATAGATTTATCTAACGGCGACTAACGCACTCTATCCCTAGGTGAATTATCTCGTCGCTAGGCAAAAAGCATGAAATCTCCTAAAGGCCACGTAGTTCCTATGAGTATATTCCTATCTCACAGAATAAAACGGTCCTCACCAATAGTTCTTCACCAAATCTCCTCTCCCGATTCGAAGTGAATGATTAAATCAATACAACTATTGGCCAGATAATTGCAAGCATTAAACATAATTGGGAAAACTCAATAAAAAGGTAATAAATTGGATAACCTCAATCAATTCGTCAAAATAAAGGTTTCATCAAAACCCTAGATTAGGGCTTTAGCCTGACATACTAAAAATTGAAAATACAGAATAAATAAACGAAAGCATAAAATTCAAACGCAGATGAAGCTCAGATTCCTCCGTTCTTCAGCTCCCGCCTTCTGCCCTTGAATTCTTCTGCTTTCCTCCTCTTCTCTGTCTCCAAGCTTAAACTCTCTTAGGTTTAGATTCAAATGATTCCCAAGCTGATTAAATTAAGGTCTTCAGCCCTATTTATAGCTCAGCACTTCCATAAATCGCGTCCGTATTAGTTGGTTGAAAACTGGCTTCGAAACGGCCCAAAATCCGCGCAGACGAACCAAACCCGCTAAGTGTGCCGCGGCTCACTGAACCTGTGCCGCGGCACAACGCCAAAATCTGAATACTTGGCGTAATTAAATCCCTCTGTGCCGCGGCTCACATGGGCATGCCGCGGCGACACAATCTGACTACTCGCCCTTGGTGGTGTCTTCCTTTGCCGCGGCTCAGTTTCCTTGTGCCGCGGCTCATAGTCCAGTTTCGCCGTTTTCGCCCGTTTTGCCTCGTTTAAGCATCCGGACTTCAATTTCCTGTCAATCATACAAAATTAAGGCATTAAAAGCTCATTTAGATGATTTCACACTCCAAAATACTACAAAATAATGACAAATAAGCGTATAAAAATACGCCTAACACGTGGCAATTTTTAATGCCCATAAATCGTTTTGTAAAGCCTATTCACTAGCAAAGTTGATACCTTCTCCATCATTTGCTAAAGTGTCAACACAAAATATTCATTTCTTACAAAGAATTCAAGGGGACATTTGTGGACCTATTCAAACCAGAGTGCGGACCATTCAGATACTTTATGGTTCTGGTTGATGCATCGACGTGATGCTCACACGTCGCTCTGCTATCCACAAGAAATGCTGTATTTGCTAAACTTCTAGCATAAAAATCATCAAGTTATGGGCTAACCACCCCGACTTTCCAATCTCGTCATTAAGATTGGACAACGCTGGTGAGTTTACGTCAAAGTCCTTTGACGACTATTGCATGTCGATTGGGATTGAAGTTGAACATCCCGTCCCCCATGTTTATTTGCAGAATGGCCTTGCTGAGGATATGATTAAGCGGTTACAGCTTATCGCCCGAGCATTGGTATTGCGCACCAACTTGCCGATTTCTGCCCGGGGTTATGCAATTTTGCATGCAACTATACTTATTCGCTTTCGACCCACTGTCAACCAATCATTTAGTGCGTACCAGTTGGTAACTAGATATGAGCCTGATAATTCACACTTACGCATTTTTGGTTGTGCAGTCTAGTTGCTAATTACGCCTCCACATCGTAATAAAATGGGTCCGCAAAGACGATTAGGTATATACGTTGGCTATGAATCGCCTAAAATTATCCGCTATTTGGAACCTTTGACAGGAGATCACTTTACTGTAAGATTTGCAGACGGTCACTTTGATGAGATAAACTTCCCGTTGTTAGGGGAGAGAGGAATCGAACGATTCCAGTTGAACGCCAGGAAATTGTTTGGTGTGCTCCCTCTTTGCCTCATCAAGATCACCGCACGGCTCAATACGAGCTGGAAGTGCAACGTATTCTCAGTCTTTAGAAAGTTGCGGATTTGATGCCCGACAGCTTTACTAATACTGCGAAAGTAACAAGATCTACCATCCCCACTGCGAATGTTCCTGAAAGGTTAGAAGTCCCAGTTATAGGGAAAGATTCGGCCTCCTGAAGGAATGATGCTGTAATACCCGTGATTTTCTCTTTCAGTAATTTTTCATTTTTGGCATTTTTTTGGTTTCCATAACTCGCTTGCAAGCGTTTTGACATTTTGATAATGTTTTGTTCTGCGTGTTTGGTCAACCGAGTTTGTTCCGGGGATGTTTTACCCGAATCCGTGTTTTGAGCGACTTTTTCCACTATTTGGTTCATTTCGTGTGATGGTGGTTCGAAACTACGGTTTCGTGTTTCCTATAAGTCCGTTGAGCTTTGTTATGCATGTTGTGAGCTTCAGTTTGGTTGTTTGATGTCATATTGTGATTTGCGGACGTTTTGGGCCGTTCCGCAATTTCCCAAAGTTTGGGGGTAATTACTTCTGTTGTCGTATTCCGAACCTTTGGTTAGTCGGAATCGTATCTTCTTTTAACGCTTGAGTTCGTCGTTGTGCATTCTTCGTATACATGTCCTCGTCTTGTGTTGTTGTTGTTGTCGTTTCGCGGTTTCATCGCGCTCACCTACGTACGCTATGCTATAAGCATAACGTACGTTATCATCATGTGCCTTACGTACGTTAAGCCGTTCTCATTACGTATGTAAGGGTCTTCCCAGTTCAGACAGTAAGTTCTGGCCATCGATAGCGCACGCTATGTGTTGGTCCTAACGTGCGTTAATTGTGCGCATTACATACGTTAAGTACTTGCCATAACGTACGTAATGGTCTTTGTTATTTCGGATAGGAGGTTCTGACCATCGATTACGTACGAAATATTTCGTGCCCTATGTACGGAATACCGATTACGTACGTTATCCTTCGTGTATAACGTACGTAATGCTGGAGCGGGTTTATATACCCAGGGGTTGACCGTGTTCGTCATTTTTCATCCTTCATTCCTTCCTCCGTGGCTGTGGCGACTTGTGGCGATCGAAGGGCGATTTTAGAATCTTGTAACTCCAAGTTTACATCTTCCTTGAGTTCTTGGTGTTGATTAACATCATCAATCCATTTTCTTCGTCTTTGATTTGAGGTAATCATCTTGTAAACCCTTCCTTTATATTTCGTGAATCTTCAAGATTCGGGTTGTTCTTCATGAATCGTGTTGTTGTATATCATCAATTGGTTGTATTGATTCTCTCCCTATGATTTGATTTGTGTCTCTTGTCGTATCTGGGTTCGAGTGATGTTCTTGATGTTCTTGGGGAAGTATTGAACCCCAAGTGTTCGATCTTTTTTTTCTATGAATTCTTGTTGGTAATTTCACATATTTTCTGTCCTCCTTGCGGTCGACTTCGTACTAATTATGTTGTTCTTGTGTTTGCACCCTAGTTAGAGGATTCGAGGGTTTCCGATCGAGCTTTCCCGCTGCTTTGCGTGCTTTGGACTTGAGGCGAGTATCTCGTCTATATTCTTTATACTTTGAGAATGTGATGTGTCGTGAATTTAACGTGGACTTGTTAGTGATGGTATATTTAACCATAGCTTACTTTTAAATGAAGATGTGATTTTATAAAAGTAATTACGAACGTAAACTTGAGTTTCATGAAGAATGATAACAACCATTTCATGTTTTTTGTGCTTAAAACGGATACTAGAAATGAATAGTTACCCGAGGAATTGTGGAATCGCATAATACTTATATTATTCGCTCGTTAGTCTTTTTCCTGAATGATGGTGTGCTGTGAATGTTGTGCCTTTGTTGAAGTTATGATGCGTTAACTTATGTGTTACGTGTTTGCGGATTGTGGAGAATATTGTACCTTTGGTGTTGTGTATCTTAGTGAATTGAGATGTTATCCGGGTAGGGTTCCGTCGAGGCCTCCGGAGGCGCATTACTTGCGAGTATGTCCAGACGTTACATTGTGACGATAAGGTTATCAATTCGGGTAGGTCTGGAGAGGGCTCCGAGAATCGTCACTTGCGAGTGCGATGTCATGATAACTTATGGGTGTGTTTGAATGATGTTATCCGGGTAGGGTTCTGTCGAGGCCTCCGGAGGTGCGTTACTTGCGAGTACGGCCAGACATTACGAGTTGACCATAAAGTAATCTAATCGGGTAGGTCTGGAGAAGGCTACGAGAATCGTTACTTGCGAGTATGATGTCAAGATAACTTATGGGTGCTTTTGAGTTGTTTTCGATGAGCTAATCCGGGTGGGACCTTCGGGGACACAGAGACAATTTGACTGTTGATTTGATATATCTGAAATGTGAATGTTTGAATCTTGGATCGTGGTTATATTGGTGGATATGGTTTTGGTCTTTGAGGTTTGGTTTGAGAATAAAATCAGTTATATGATTTTGAAAGAAAACCTTTTGGAAAGGAAAAATATTCATATTTCATGATTTTATACTAAAAACCCCGAAGTCTCTAAATAATCTCTTAAAGTGATTTATGGAGTAATTCACATGACCCATTTTAAAGCAAATGATTTTGAAAAGACTAAACTCGTGGATCGTGTTACTACCTTGTCGAAAGGTTATTTTCATAACGGTTGTATTCTTGATGTATAATTGTATAGCTTGGTTACTTGCTAGCGATTTCCATCGTTAACCCCTCGTTGGGGGATTATTTTATGTTTTTCAGGTATTCTGATTTGAGAGAGAGCAACCACAGGATCGACATAGAGGATGATGTAAAGCAACGATACTAGTTACAGTTGTAGTTGGTTGTCCTCAGTGATCTGTCGGTCTGAGTATTTATTTCTAGTTCTTTGTCATCCTTAAGAGGATGGACATGCTGTGTAAATTGTGATCGAGTTGTAGTTTGGTTTATCAGTTGTACTGCTATGTTGTATTTTGAGATACCTAATCGATCTATGGTTTTATGTTTTGGTCGAATTGACCACGAGTGGGTTTGTTTTGTGGTTTCTTGCCTGGTAAATCCTTGCGAATCTACGGCATGTCATGTCCCTAAACAGATTGGGGGTGTTACATAAATGGTATCAGAGCTTAGGTTTGCGAAAACCTAGGTAGTTGGGTCAAGTTGGGTCTTGTCAAGTCGTGTCTTGTCGGAGTCGTGTCTTATCGTGTCACCCGAGTGAGCAATTGTGAACAAGCGTGATGATTGTGGTCAGTTGTGATCAATTGTGATTCATTGTGATTAGTATCGTGGTGAAACCATCATCTCCGTGTGGCCTGTGGACGTAAGTCTCTTCTTTTATGCGAGGTATTCATATTTCATGATTTCCTGTATGTGCGATGATTGTGGTTCGTAATTTTGTTTGTGTAGTGCTGTAAAGTGAAATCCGTGTTTGATACTTGTGGTATATCATGTGTATATTGAGCTGAATGTATTGATGGTTGGACACCAATTGGTGCAATACGATGTGAAAACTGTGAATCTTGACGTGTTCCAGAGAATATATCGACGGTAGAGTTCATGAGGAACTCAGATTGGTAGTTTTTGACGTATGTCTAAACTTGGTGTTAGCGAATTATGTTTGATTGAATTTGTGATCTCGTTGCCGAGTGGGCATGTGGCTTCAAGTTCGATTATTTTTGGATAGTTGCAATTATGTCCGCTGCGTGTAGGTTTGAAAACGGTTTTCTTAATTGCAATTATGAGCCTGAGTATATTTGTAAAGAACCGATTTTTGAAAATATTTCGATGGTGCGATTAATCAACAGTTTTGCGTGGATTTTGAAAACGGTTAAACTTTGACGGGTTGGTTTTGTATTTTCAAATGACACCTTCAGACGGTATCTGAAGTAGGCGTTTTAAAGTATTTTGGACATTGTAAAATATTACCGTCATTTTGATTATGATCGAAAGGATTTTGGAAATATTTTTCTAAGATTCGAAAGTTTCGCTTTGAAACAGAACGGGTGTTGATGATTTCAAATTTCTTTTTTCTAGACTGAGTTCTTTCCGCTTTACGAGGAACGACAAGTCTTCTAAAATATTTTTCACACTTTTACAAAATTTTCAAAATAAGAAATCCTTGATCCGTTTCACGAAGAAGCGATAATTACAAGTATTTTTGTTGTTTGAGAAGGAAATTCCATTTTTTTAATATGTACGCTCGACAATTATATTTGAAAGAAACGTGTGCTGACTAATATCATTACCCATGTTGATGATGCTCGAGTTGTGGTCATTAAACTGTTTTTCCGTGACTCTTGTTAGAAAGTTTGAACTTTAATAAATTTCGAAAAATTTAGTGTTTTAACTCAAAGATTTTGACTTGAGATTTTCAAAAGTTCAACTGAATTGGGATGTTCTTGATTATTGGAAAATCGATGAGTTTTATCAACTTTAGTGTAGGAGTTTATGACTATTTTATGAGAGTTTGGTTTTGTTTCAAAAACGATGGTAACCGTTGAGAATGGTTCGAAACTTGAATGATATTGTCGTATATGCGGTGATAGCTACGCTTAATGACTTGGGCATGTGTTGAATGTTTCGAATGGTTTACCCATGTGCTTGGTTCTAATGTGTGATGACTTGATAAATATTGTTGTCGGAAATATTCATTTCCGAATCTATGAGAACTATCAGATATGAGTTTATTGTGTGAAAACTCTATGGTAACTCTTGTTAGCAAGAATATTTCTATGCTTCGCAATGTGTCTTGTATGGACCTTCTTTTGTGATTGATGTTATGTGTTGTTATATCTCGTTTTAACGAACGGTTGTTCAGTTTAGTGTGTCGAGGGCCAAAGGTCGGGGCCGTGGCAATCAGTCGCGCAATCAGGATTATGCTGCCGGTTATGGCGTTGGTATTGGTGTTGCTACTATACTTCAGCAGGTGGCAGACCAGATGACTCATTTGACCCAGGCGGTTCAGCGTAACACTACCGTGACTGAGAATATCAGGTCGACTCAGTGGCTTAGAGAAGTGGTACGTATGCGTCCTCCCCGTTTTGCAGGCGTAGGTGATACTTTGGGCTGGGACGGTTGGCTTTTCCAATTGGAAAAGATTTTCAAGGCGGTTGGTTCTCCAGAGGAACGGAGGATTCCTATCGCTCAGTTCCTTCTTGATAGTGACGCTGCTAATTGGTGGGAGGCCGTTGAGCCTCAGGATCATGCTGTTACTTGGGATGAGTTCAAGAAGTTGATGGAAGCAGAGTTCTGTCCGGATCCGATCCGAGAGCAGAGGATCCGTGATTTTTATCTAGCCTAGCCGCAGGATGTACTCGTGTCACAGACTATTATCGATTATAGTCGACATCTCGCTTACGTGAAGGGGCAGGTGAGGACCGAGGAAGACAAAATCCGTCATTTCGATATGTGGAAGAAACCAGAGATTTGACAGTACATGTCGGGTTTCACTTGTGCTACTTTGAGAGAGTATCAGAATCGAGCCATGGCGCACGAGATGATATCGTTATCTATTGGGCCTTTGCATGAGCCGAAAAGGCAGAGGACGTATGGAGATTTTTTGGATAGTGTGGGAGTCGGAACTTCTTCTCGTCGAGTTTCGCGTAGTCCTTCAGTGAAACCTTCATTTTCTTCGTTCGGTGGAACCAAGAGTTCCAAGCCGTCTTCTTTGACTCATAGTCAGACTGGGAGGTGTTTCAATTGCAACGTTGTGGGTCATGTGCAAGCTAATTGTCCTTCGCAACCGATTACTTGTTATAACTGTGTACTTGAGGGCCACAAAGTTCAGTATTGTGAAATATTCCATGAAGTTTCCCAGAATCTGTAATATCCGCAATTTCGGATTTCCAGTAATTTTCATTTTTCGGCGGAGGTCCGTTTCGACGACTCGCTTTTGACCGTTTCGTCATTCTGAGAATATTTAATTCTACACTTTTTGTCATCCGAGTTCGTTTCGGTATCGTTTTGTTGAGTTTCGTGTTCTTAAATGACTTTTCCGCACTTGAGTTCGATTCTCGCGAATCTCGTCCGAAACTGTTGTTTCGAGTTTCTCGGAAGTCCATTTAATGTTATTATTCATGTTGTAAGCTTCGGTTTGGTGTTTCGATCGTGTATCATGTATTTCGGACGTTTTGGGCCATTTTCGTAATTTCCCAAAGTTTGGGGTAATTACTTTCGTTGTCGAATTTCGAGCCCTCGGGTGGTCGGAATCGGGTGTTCTCTTAGTATTCGGATTCGTCTTTGCGAGTACTTCATAATCGTGTTTTCGGTTTACGTTGTGTCGGAGTTTGGGATTTTCGGACCGTCGGATCGACCGAGGCACTGGCCGCCAGCTGGTGGCGAACTTTGGCGATGCTGGCCGTAATGGCGGCGATGCGGCCGTAATGCGATTACGTCGTAATAGCCTTCGATTCGTCGTAACATGTCCGGCGAATCGTCGAGAGTTCGGCCTTGGCGATTCGTCGTAGGCCTTGGCCGAATTCGTGCGTGGCGGCCAGGGTCGGCTATTTAAGGGCCTGGACCGAGTCATCCGGCCATTTTCACCCTTTTTATTCGTTTCTTCGCGTTTCTTTGTCAATAATGGATGGATTTGGATGGATATGACATAGAGCAACATGTTTTGGAAGTTGGAATCATAGATTAACATCATCTTCCACCCGGATCGAAGGTAAGAACACCTAATCTTTTGGTTTTTGGGTGTTCTTGAGGTTTCTTGGTGTTTTGGCCAATTTGCTTCGTTTTGATTCATATTATTGTTAGAACTTGATTGTAAACTCGTAATCATTCAATACCCTTGAAGTTTTGTGGAACGAATTTGAGTATTTCTTTGAATAATCGATCAAATTGGCCTATGCCCTCAAAGTGTCCGATAAAATGCTTCAATGGGTAGAACTTGGGAAGTTCCATACGTTTTCGTAGAATTGTGATTGAATTGATATCGTTGTGACTTAGGAACGAATTCTTGTGAAGAACTCGAGTCGGAACCCTTCCGTTCGTTGTCTTCTTCGGGGTCCGAGCTTCCCGGTCGAACCGTGTTCTTCGGAGCGTTTGGTAGCGGTTATTAAGGCAAGTATCTTACTATACGACTTGTATCTTGCGACTAGTAATTATGTATGAGATGTGTGAGGATTTTGCTTGCCTTCGTAATTATGTTCCGTTTGAGTTGGTTGTGTTTTCCGTAATTTGAAGGCTTTGCGATAATATTGTTATATTAGTATACGTGTTAGGCGTTGTGCCATTTGTGCAGGATTGCGCCGTACATATGGGACGGTCGTACACTTGGTTGTGTAATGTAATGTGTACCGAACATGTGTTATGTTGGATATGTGTCGTTGATTGACGATAGTCGTTGCGAGTTTTGAGATTGTGTTATGTGCAGGTGATGTACGATTTTGTGGTGATCAATGTGATTGATCAATTGTGCTCATTGTTGAATGTAATGTGAATGTGAATATGAATATGTGTGTGACCGCTAAGTTCACTCGTGTTGGTCCGACGGGACCTACGAGGATTCGTGGCAGTGGACTACGGGGTCAGAACTTAGTGAGGTACTGAGGTCCAATCGTCTTTGATGCAGCGAGGCCTACGATAACGCATGGCGGTGGACCATGAGTTTCGGACACGATCGTCAACCGGGTGAGCTCGGCGGGGCTTACGGTGACACGTGGCGGTGGACTACGGTGTCGACTGTGTGTGGTTGTTGAGATTGATATAGTCCGTGCGGGTTGTTAAGCCTACGGAGACACGTGACAGTAGATCACGGTGTCGGAATTGGTTATGTCTGGTTAATAGTCCGTGCGGGTTGTTGAACCTACGGAGACACGTGACAGTGGATCACGGTGTCATGAGCATGATTGTTTTCAAATCAAAGTTTTGAAAAGAAAGTTTTAAGAAAGGAATGTTGGGCCGAGTCCCACGAAATTTATGAAATGTTTTCGTACTGTGAATTATTGAAATACAATTTGTGATTTGGGTTAAGAACCTAAGATTTTCGAAAGGTTTGAAATTATAAAAATTCCCGAGATGATAATCTTATTTTCGAATGCTTCATAGTTTACCTTCCCTTGTGAAAACCTCCCGGGAATATTTTGATACTTGATTATTGTATTGGATTCACGATTATTATTTGCTTGTTACTTTTCGTATGATTTGATACTTGCACTAGTAAAACAGTGGAGTTTTACTAACCCCCGAGTAATCGGGGGGTGGATGTCTGTTTTGCGTCCAGGTACATGCAGATTTAGGGGAGCAATCCAGATTGGCACAAGAGGATGACGAGCTGCGATACTAATCATGAGTCGAGAGTTGTCTTGATTTTTGTTGTGTTGTCAGAGTTGATTTCAGTCTTCCGCTGTATTGTATTTCGACCCCTGTGTGGGTAATGTTATTTAAGTCAGTTTTATCGATTGGGTTGTGTGACCTCATCGGTCTGTGTATTCACGTGTAAGTGACCATATCGATCTGTATCAATTTATTGTTTGACCCTGGCTGGGCAAGCATTTGGTTGTTTATGGATGTTTAGTCTGGTAGATCCTTGTGGAAAGGGTCTACGGCGTGTAATATTCCCATATGGTTTTGGGGGTGTTACATTTATGGTATCGGAGCTTAGGTTGCGGAAACCTAGGATGTCGGGTCGAGTCAAGTCGTGATTTGTCGAGTAATGTGTTGTCTTGTCGTTCGAGTCGTCAGTGACAAATTGAGTTGTGCGTAGTCACGACGTGTCAGTTATGTTGTCGAGTGAGATTAGTATTGTGGGCGACTGTCACCTCCGTGCGACCTGTGGATGTAAGTCTCCTCCTTTATGCGTAATACCTGTGTATCTCGATTTTATCATAGTGAGTTAATTGCGGTGCATGATTTTGTTTACACAGTATTGTGTGATGTAGTTGTGTTTAATACTTGTGGTACATGGTATGAGTATAGCTGGGCGTATTGTTGTTTTACTTTTGAACCACCGTGTGGGGTGGTATGGTGTGAAAGATGTAAACCTTGATGGGTTCTGTGAAGATATCAACGGTAGAGTTTGTGAGAAACTCCGATGAATGATTTTCTTTGTGTGTTTAAACTTGATACCACGAGATGCATTTGATTGAATTGGCGACCACTGGTTGGCATTTGAGTATATGGTTTTAAATTCGATGTTTTGGAATGTTGTAATTTTTGTCCGCTATGGGTAACTTTAAGAATATTTTACGAAGGACTTTCTGATTTGAGAATTTTTGTAGAAATCGATTTTGGAAAATATTTTGGTGGTTCGGTCAAACCACGGTTTATATGGATTTTTAAAATTTGTAAATTTTGACAAATGGGCCGTGTATTTTCAAATGACACCATCAGACGGTATTTGAAAAATGTGTTTTGAAGTACTTCGGACATTGTAAAATATTACCGTCGTTTTGTTTATGAACTAAAGGATTTCGGGAAATCTTTATTTTGCAGAACGATTTTTGGTTTTTGGGATTTTGAACTTCTTATGTCCATGTGTTGGGGCTAAGTGGTTGTGATAAGTTTGTAGTGTTGTTGTGCTCGCCGGAGAATGTTTGTGTTTTCTAAATGTTGAGATACATGGTTTTGATTAAATGACCAAGGTATTAAACAAAGTGCTTTCAAAATTTTACCCCAGCAAAATCTTTCGAACTCGCGATTTTTTTTATATTATCATTCGAACAAATACCTCGATAAACTTGTTTTTTTTTTTAAAATATTACCGGTGTTGGACCACAATGGCATGCTTAATGTTTTAACCATGTATGCTGAGGTATAGGTCGTTCATCTTTGTCAATGTGAACGTGTGAATATTGCATTGTGCTGCTGATTGTGGGCTTATGTCGATTATGTGAGGTTTGTTTTATCTTGTTATTCTGATTGGTTGTCCGTTCAGTATGCTAAGGGGTCGAGGTCGAGGTCGTGGTCGTGGTCGTAAGCGGGAGCAGGAGAGGGCGACTCCCTCCTTGCCGAGTACCAATCACCTCGATGCATCGGGGACATTCGACTAGCGTTAATGTTGACGTTGGCGCCGCCACCATCCTTCGTCGGGTGGTTGACCGATTAGTGCGGATGAATCGGGCCGTACGTCGGGATGAGAACCCAAATAGGGATAACGGAACTAGTAAGTGGTTACGAGATGTGATGAAGATGCGGCCGCCCGTTTTGTGGGTTCGTCGACTTGTTAGGTTGGGAAAAGCGGCTCTTCCGGTTGGATAGAATATTTGATCTTGTAGCTTGTGCGGATGATAGGAGGGTACCCATTGCTCAAGACCTACTCGACAAAGAAGATGCAGATGGTGGCACGCCGTAGTGCTGCAGATCGTACACCTACATGGCCGAGTTTAAGGCGCCATGGAGCAGTATTGCCGTTGCTGTTCGTGAACGCAGAATCGTTGAGTTTTCTCGCTACGCCCGGGATGTGTCAATATCCTGGCGATAGTCGATTATAATCGGCGTTGGCTTATGTTCGTGATCAAGTGAGAAGTGAAGCGGACAAGGTCCGATACTTCAATATGCGCATGAAACCCCATATCCGTGAGAGTATGGCTCCGCTCATGTGTACCACCACGAAGGAATATCAGACCGAGCTTTAGCCATTGAGATGGCCGTTTCGTGACGGAATCTGTTCGAGAGAGTAAGAGAGAAGACCTCGAGAAATTTTCAAGAGGCCGGAGGAGTGAGATCCGTGAGCCCGTTGCTTCGCATTTCCTTACAGGAGCACTCCTCGTTCGGTTGACCGATCTAAGAACCTTACCCCGCAGGCGAGTAAGACGATCGGTGTGAAGACTCCTTTAGCTGCGATCGTGTAGGCCATGCGAGACGAATTGTCGTTCGCCACCGGTTAATTGTTTTAAGTGCGGCCAATCGGGCACCAAGCGGTGCATTGTGAGATCGTTGCCGGGATGTTCGGGAATCGGGTTTCGTTCTACTCGGGAGGGCCGGTGGTGTCCAAATGATGTAGTTGTGTATCGTACTTTGTGCTGTAATTCGTGTAGAGATTGATATTTGTTGTGTGAACTTTTTGGTTTTGTTTCTATTCTATCATGATGTTTTATTTTAAGTTTCGGGACGAAACTTAATTTTAATAGGATAGAATGTAATATCCGGTATTCTCGTTTTCCGTTATCTTGAATTGTTTGTGTTTTGACGTCGGATATTTTCTTGTTGATGAGAATCGGAATGATTTCTATCGTAATACTCTATTTGTTTCTATCGCATAGCCGTTTTAGTCGGGTGCGACTTGTTGTCGCGTACATTTATTTGATTAAATGTGTGCATATGATGTGGTATGTGATGCGTCGTTAATTGATCGTTATTGTTTTGAATCATTGCCGATGGCGTTGTTATGATCGTCGTGAGGCGTGTTTTCACGCTGTATATTCTTTCGCATTGCTTGTAACGTTTCGCCAATGGGCGAAAGTTATGCGTTTCTTATGTATCTCGTTGAGGTTGCCTGTTGGGATATTGCTTCTCCCTACTTATTTTAAGTTTCGGGACGAAACTTCTTTTAAGGAGGGTAGAATGTAATATCCGCAATTTCGGATTTCTAGTAATTTTCATTTTTCGGCGGAGGTCCGTTTCGACGACTCGCTTTTGACCGTTTCGTCATTCTGAGAATATTTAATTCTACACTTTTTGTCATCCGAGTTCGTTTCGGTATCGTTTTGTTGAGTTTCGTGTTCTTAAATGACTTTTCCGCACTTGAGTTCGATTCTCGCGAATCTCGTCAAGCTGTTGTTTGAGTTTCTCGGAAGTCCATTTAATGTTATTATTCATGTTGTAAGCTTCGGTTTGGTGTTTCGATCGTGTATCGTGTATTTCGGACGTTTTGGGCCATTTTCGTAATTTCCCAAAGTTTGGGGTAATTATTTCGTTGTCGAATTTCGAGCCCTCGGGTGGTCGGAATCGGGTGTTCTCTTAGTATTCGGATTCGTCTTTGCGAGTACTTCATAATCGTGTTTTCGGTTTACGTTCAGGTCGGAGTTTCGGGATTTTTCGGACCGTCGGATCGACCGAGAACTGGCCGCCGTGCTGGCGAGTAACGGCCGTAATGGCGGCGATATGGCCGTAATGCGATTACGTGCGTATGACCTTTCGATTCGTCGTAACATGTCGGCGAATCGTCCAGAGTTCGGCCTTGGCGATTCGTCGTAGGCCTTGGCGATTACGTGCGTGGCGGCCAGGTCGGCTATTTAAGGGCCTGGACCGAGTCATCCGGCCATTTTCACCATTTTTCTTCGTTTCTTCGCGTTTCTTTGTCAATAATGGATGGATTTGGATGGATATGACATAGAGCAACATGTTTTGGAAGTTGGAATCATAGATTAACATCATCTTCCACCCGGATCGAAGGTAAGAACACCTAAACTTTTGGTTTTTGGGTGTTCTTGAGGTTTCTTGGTGTTTTGGCCGATTTGCTTCATTTTGATTCATATTATTGTTAGAACTTGATTGTAAACTCGTAATCATTCAATACCCTTGAAGTTTTGTGGAACGAATTTGAGTATTTCTTTGAATAATCGATCAAATTGGCCTATGCCCTCAAAGTGTCCGATAAAATGCTTCAATGGGTAAAACTTGGGAAGTTCCATACGTTTTCGTAGAATTGTGATTGAATTGATATCGTTGTGACTTAGGAACGAATTCTTGTGAAGAACTCGAGTCGGAACCCTTCCGTTCGTTGTCTTCTTCGGGGTCCGAGCTTCCCGGTCGAACCGTGTTCTTCGGAGCGTTTGGTAGCGGTTATTAAGGCAAGTATCTTACTATACGACTTGTATCTTGCGACTAGTAATTATGTATGAGATGTGTGAGGATTTTGCTTGCCTTCGTAATTATGTTCCGTTTGAGTTGGTTGTGTTTTCCGTAATTTGAAGGCTTTGCGATAATATTGTTATATTAGTATACGTGTTAGGCGTTGTGCCATTTGTGCAGGATTGCGCCGTACATATGGGACGGTCGTACACTTGGTTGTGTAATGTAATGTGTACCGAACATGTGTTATGTTGGATATGTGTCGTTGATTGACGATAGTCGTTGCGAGTGTTGAGATTGTATTATGTGCAGGTGATGTACGATTTTGTGGTGATCAATGTGATTGATCAATTGTGCACATTGTTGAATGTAATGTGAATGTGAATATGAATATGTGTGTGACCGCTAAGTTCACTCGTGTTGGTCCGACGGGACCTACGAGGATTCGTGGAAGTGGACTACGGGGTCAGAACTTAGTGAGGTACTGAGGTCCAATCGTGCTGGTCTGACGAGGCCTACGATAACGCATGGCAGTGGACCATGAGTTTCGGACACAGTACGTCCAACCGGGTGAGCTCGATGGGGCTTACGGTGACACGTGGCAGTGGACTACGGTGTCAGGACTGTGTGTGTGGTTGTTGAGATTGATATAGTCCGTGCGGGTTGTTAAGCCTACGGAGACACGTGACAGTGGATCACGGTGTCGGAATTGGTTATGTCTGGTTAAAAGTCCGTGCGGGTTGTTGAACCTACGGAGACACGTGACAGTGGATCACGGTGTCGGAATTGATTATGTTTGTTTAATTGTGCGTGGTGTAGTCCGTGCGGGTTGTTGAACCTACGGAGACACGTGACAGTGGATCACGGTGTCATGAGCATGATTGTTTTCAAATCAAAGTTTTGAAAAGAAAGTTTTAAGAAAGGAATGTTGGGCCGAGTCCCACGAAATTTATGAAATGTTTTCGTACTGTGAATTATTGAAATACAATTTGTGATTTGGGTTAAGAACCTAAGATTTTCGAAAGGTTTGAAATTATAAAAATTCCCGAGATGATAATCTTATTTTCGAATGCTTCATAGTTTACCTTCCCTTGTGAAAACCTCCCGGGAATATTTTGATACTTGATTATTGTATTGGATTCACGATTATTATTTGCTTGTTACTTTTCGTATGATTTGATACTTGCACTAGTAAAACAGTGGAGTTTTACTAACCCCCGAGTAATCGGGGGGTGGATGTCTGTTTTGCGTCCAGGTACATGCAGATTTAGGGGAGCAGTCACAGGATTGGCACAAGAGGATGACGAGCTGCGATACTAATCATGAGTCGAGAGTTGTCTTGATTTTTGTTGTGTTGTCAGAGTTGATTTCAGTCTTCCGCTGTATTGTATTTCGACCCCTGTGTGGGTAATGTTATTTAAGTCAGTTTTATCGATTGGGTTGTGTGACCTCATCGGTCTGTGTATTCACGTGTAAGTGACCATATCGATCTGTATCAATTTATTGTTTGACCCTGGCTGGGCAAGCATTTGGTTGTTTATGGATGTTTAGTCTGGTAGATCCTTGTGGAAAGGGTCTACGGCGTGTAATATTCCCATATGGTTTTGGGGGTGTTACAGAATCGTGCTTCGGCATCGGTATCGGGATCGATTCATCGGGACTGTTGAGATTTTGTTGTCCGTGTTTTGTTGTTTGTGACTTCACTCTTTTTTTTTTTTTTTAAGTTTCGGGCCGGAACTTCTTTTTAGAGGGGTAGAATGTAATACCCATGATTTTCTCTTTCGGTAATTTTTCATATTTGGCATTTTTCTGGTTTCCAGAACTCACTTGCGAGTGTTTTGACATTTTTATAATGTTTTGTTCTGCGTGTTTGGTCATCCGAGTTTGTTCCGGGGATGTTTTACCCGAATCCGTGTTTTGAGCGACTTTTTCCGCTATTTGGTTCATTTCGTGTGATGGTGGTTCGAAACTACGGTTTCGTGTTTCCTATAAGTCCGTTGAGCTTTTTTATGCATGTTGTGAGCTTCGGTTTGGTTGTTTGATGTCATGTTGTGATTTGCGGACGTTTTGGGTCGTTTCGTAATTTCCCAAAGTTTAGGGGTAATTACTTCTGTTGTCATATTTCGAACCTTCGGGTAGTCAGAATCGTATTTTCTTTTAACGCTTGAGTTCGTCATTGTGTACTCTTCGTATGCATGTCCTCGTCTTGTGTTGTTGTTGTCGTTTTGCGGTTTCATCGCGCTCGTACTCGTCTAACCGAACTTAGCAGTTCTGGAACTGCAAAGTGACCTACGTACGTTATGCTATAAGCATAACGTACGTTATCATCATGTGCCTTACGTACGTTAAGCCTTTTTTATTACGTACGTAAGGGTCTTCCCAGTTCACACAGTGAGTTCTGGACATCGATAGCGCACGCTATGTGTTGGTCCTAACGTGCGTTAACTGTGCGCATTACGTACGTTAAGTACTTGCCATAACGTACGTAATGATCTTTGTTATTTCGGACAGGAGGTTCTGGCCATCGATTACGTACGTAATATTTCGTGCCCTACGTACGTAATACCGATAACGTACGTTATCCTTCGTGTATAACATATGTAATGCTGGCGCGGGTTTATATACCCAGGGGTTGACCGTGTTCGTCATTTTTCATCCTTCCTTCCTTCCTCCGCGGCTGTGGCGACTTGTGGCGATCGAAGGGTGATTTTGGAGTCTTGTAACTCCAAGTTTACATCTTCCTTGAGTTCTTGGTGTTGATTAACATCATCAATCCGTGTTCTTCGTCTTTGATTCGATGTAATCATCTTGTAAACCCTTCCTTTATATTTCGTGAATATTCAAGATTCGGGCTGTTCTTCATGAATCGTGTTGTTGTATATCATCAATAGGTTGTATTGATTCTCTCCCTATAATTTGATTCGTGTCTCTTGTCGTATCCGGGTTCTTGATGTTCTTGGGGAAGTATTGAACCCCAAGTGTTCGATCTTTTGTTTCTACGAATTCTTGTTGGTAATTTCACATATTTTCTATCCTCCTTGCGGTCGACTTCGTAGTAATTATGTTGTTCTTGTGTTTTCACGCTAGTTAGAGGATTCGAGGGTTTCCGATCGAGCTTTCCCGTTGCTTTGCGTGCTTTGGACTTGAGGCGAGTATCTCGTCTATATTCTTTATACTTTGAGAATGTGATGTGTCGTGAATTTAACGTGGACTTGTTAGTGACGGTATATTTAACCGTAGCTTACTTTTAAATGAAGATGTGATTTTATAAAAGTAATTACGAACGTAAACTTGAGTTTCATGAAGAATGATAACAACCATTTCATGTTTTTTGTGCTTAAAACGGATACTAGAAATGAGTAGTAACCCGAGGAATTGTGGAATCGCGTAATACTTATATTATTCGCTCGTTAGTCTTTTTCCTGAATGATGGTATGCTATGAATGTTGTGCCTTTGTTGAAGTTATGATGCGTTAACTTATGTGTTACGTGTTTGCGGATTGTGGAGAATATTGTACCTTTGGTGTTGTGTATCTTAGTGAATTGAGATGTTATCCGGGTAGGGTTCCGTCGAGGCCTCCGGCGGCGCGTTACTTGCGAGTACAGCCAAACGTTACGTTGTGACCATAAGGTTATAAATTCGGGTAGGTCTGTAGAGGGCTCCGAGAATCGTCACTTGCGAGTGCGATGTCATGATAACTTATGGGTGTGTTTGAATGATGTTATCCGGGTAGGGTTCCATCGAGGCCTCCGGAGGCGCGTTACTTGCTAGTACGGCCAGACGTTATGAGTTGACCATAAAGTTATATAATCGGATAGGTCTGGAGAAGGCTCCGAGATTTGTTACTTGCGAGTACGATGTCAAGATAACTTATGGGTGTGTTTGAGTTGTTTTCGATGAGCTAATTCGGGTGACCTTCGGGGCCACGGAGACGATATGACTGTTGATTTGATATCTCTGAAATGTGAATGTTTGAATCTTGGATCCCGGTTATATTGGTAGATATGGTTTTGGTCTTTGAGGTTTGCTTTGAGAATAAAATCATTTATATGATTTTGAAAGAAAACCTTTTTGGAAAGGAAAAATTTTCATATTTCATGATTTTACACCGAGACCCCCGAAGTCTCTAAATAATCTCTTAAAGTGATTTATGGAGTAATTAACATTATCCATTTTAAAGCAAATGATTTTGAAAAGACTAAACTCGGGGATCATGTTACTACCACGTCGAAAGGTTATTTTCATAACGGTTGTATTCTTGATGTATAATTATATAGCTTGGTTACTTGCTAGAGATTTCCACCGCTGAGCCCTCGTTGGGGGATTATTTTATGTTGTTCAGGTATTCCGATTTGAGAGAGAACAACCACAGGATCGGCATGGAGGATGATGTAAAGCAGCGATACTAGTCACAGTTGTAGTCGGTTGTCCGTCAGTGATCTGTCGGTCCGAGTATTTATTTCTAGTTCTTTGTTACCCTTAAGAGGATGGACATGTTGTGTAAATTGTGATCGAGTTGTATTTTGGTTTATCAGTTGTACTGCTATGTTGTATTTTGAGAGACCTAATCGATCTATGGTTTTATGTTTTGGTCGAATTGACCACGAGTGGGTTTGTTTTGTGGTTTCTTGCCTGGTAGATCCTTGCGGAAAGGATCTACGGCGTGTAATGTCCCTAAACGGATTGGGGGTGTTACATATTCCCCCGGCGTCGACCTTAGTGGTTGGACGGCGGCTTCGGCTGCTCTTATCCCTGCTCGAAAGAGGGGGAGGCCAGTGGGTAGAAAGGATACCGAGCCTCGAAAGAGAAGAGGAATGGAGGCACAAAATTCTCTCATTATCGACACAGTGACTCCGTCACACGAGATTATCTCTGACTACAGATATGTCCTCGAATCAACAATGGAACAATCGATGGATGCGTTGGAAACTTTGTTGATGTCAGAGAATAAAGAAATCTCGATGCAATGTACGAGTGAATACGTACTATTGGACAGGTCGTCCACGCTAGTCGATGATGCTTTTGCCAACTCCATCGCTCAAGAAATCATTAAAGACGACAATGCTGAGCCACGCTCGATTGTTGAATGTCAACGACGAGCTGATTGGCCGAAATGGAAAGACGCAATGCAAGCTGAACTAGACTCAATGGCTAAACGTGAGGTATTTGTCTATATCGAGCCAGTACTCGTGGGCGTTAAACCAGTTGGACATAAGTGTGTCTTTGTTCGTAAACCCAATGATAAGAATGAGGTCATGCGTTACAAAGCGAGACTAGTTGCCCAAGGCTTCTCGCAGTGCCCTGCATTGATTACAAGGAGACATATTCTCCCGTTATGCACATCATCACTTTCCGCTACTTAATCAGTTTGGTAGTGTCCTGAAAACTGAATATGCAGCTTATGGATGTGGTTACAGTGTATATTTATGGGGATCTAGATACGAATATTTATATGAAAGTCCCCGAAAGGATTCCATTGCCCAAATCAAGTAGCTCTAAGACACGGAGCGCTTACGCTGTGAAATTGCGTCGTTCACTGTATGGGTTGAAACAATCCGGAAGGATGTGGTACAACCGCCTACGTGAATACTTGATTAGGAAGGGATACGAGAACAGTGATATTTGTCCATGCATTTTTGTGAAAAGAACAGATACAGGATTCGTGATTGTAGCTGTCTATGTAGATGACATGAATGTTATCGGTAACATAGATGAAGTCAATGAAATGACCCGCTACCTTAAATCCGAATTCGAGATGAAAGACCTGGGGAGGACTCGATTCTGCTTGGGCTTAGAACTAGAACATCGAGATGATGCTATACTCATTCATCAATCTGCCTATTTCGAGAATATACTCAGGCGATTTAGTATGGACAGGGCACATCCTCTTGCTATCCCCATGGTTGGTCGAAGTCTGGAAATGAACAATGACCCGTTTCGTCATAAAGAGGAGGATGAAGAGGTCCTTGGAGCAGAAACACCATACCTTAGCGCATTCGGTGCATTGTTGTATCTGGCTCAATATACTCGCCCAGACATCGCGTTCTCTATAAACCTGTTAGTGAGATTTAGCTCCGCTCCCACTATAAGGCATTGGAATGGAGTAAAACACATCTTTTGATACTTGAAAGGCTCTAGTGATCTTGGATTGTTCTTTCACTATGTAAGATGTAATATCCGCAATTTTCGATTTTTGGTAAATTTCTTTTTTTCGGCCGGAGTCCGTTTTGACGGCTCGCTCATGACCGTTTCGTCATTCTGAGAATGATTAATTCTACACTTTTTGTCATCCGAGTTCGTTTCGGTGTTGTTTTGTTGAGTTCTGTGCTTTTTAGCGATTTTTCCGCACTTGAGTTCGATTCTTGCGAATCTCGTCAAAGCTATTTGTTTGAGTTTCCCGCAAGTCCGTTTAACTTTGTTAGACGTGTTGTGAACTTCGGTTTGGTTATTCTATCACGTATCGTGATTTCCGGGCGTTTTGGGCCATTTTGTAATTTCTTGAAAGTTACGGGTATCCATATCTGTATTTGTCGTCTTGACCCTTTTCTTGGTCGCGTATGATTAATTATTGCATTACGTTTTCATCTCGAGTCGTTGACGTCGTCGCGAACTTTTCGTCGTGTCCGCCTCCGTGCGTTTTCGGAAATCGGCGTCGGGTCGTGGCGGCCGAGTGGCCGGACGGGTGCGGGGCCCGGACGAGTCTTGGACATCGCCGAGCGAGCACGCGAGAACCGCGTAGCGCACGCTTCTGGCCGGGGCCAGCTGCGCGCTAGCTCAGCGATGTAGCGCGCCTGTTGTCAGTCGGCCAGTGTCTGTGCTCGAACGGGCGAAGGTATTACGAGGTTACGGACTCGGTCGGAGATCGGCGGGTAGCGCCGCGCTCTGTCGGTCGTAGTGCGCTAACGGCAGGGTAGCGCCGCCGTCGGCCGACTAGCGTCGTTCACGGACGAGTTGTCGATCCGGTGGCTCTGGGCGAGTCGGCTAGCGCGCGCGAGCTTCGGCCGTAGCGCACGCTAGCGAGTCGGCGGTCGAGTCACGGTCGGCGGGGTGGTCGGTGGTGCCGGGTCGTGCGGGCCATGGCCGAGTGTGCTCGGCCGATCTTGCCGATAGCGCACGCTAGGCGGGAAGGCTAGCGCACGCTAGTTCCGGCCCGATATATAAATGACAGACCGACTTTCTCCGTCATTTTTTCATTTCATTTCTCTTGGTCCATGGTGAGGTTTTGGAGGAGACGAAACCATGTTGTTGAACAACAAATCCATGAAGTTCTTGAGGTTATATCGTTGATCAATCGTCTATAACATCCTTCGATCCATGAATCAAGGTTAGATCTTTAGAACCCTACTTTTGGGTAGATTTGGGGATTTTCGCGTTTTTGTCCGATTCGTTCCGTTTTGTCGATTAATTCATGATGAATATGATTAACCTTGTTGGTATTCTTAGTTTCCCTACGGATTCATGGTATATTTCGTGATTTTTACGGAATCGAGAGGGTTTGGTTGTGGTCGCCCTCGTTGTTGTTAATATACGAATATACATGAATCGTATGCGGGTTTTCGGTGTATTCAATTCCGTATTCATTTAGAAATGGTTGTGATTGTATTCTTCGAATCGTTAGGTTCGGTTTCATTAGTTCTAGCGTTCGTCGGTGACTTTCCTTTAGTTCGTTGCGTCGTCAATAATTCGAGGCAAGTATTTTTGTAAACCTTTAAGCTTAACATGAAATGGATATGTATATTATTTTTGTTTAACTCACCTCGTGTTGGCCAGACGGTCAAGGAGGAAATCTATCTTTGCCGCCTGGATTTCACGAGTTTGTTTAGCTAGCCAGTGCGGGAGGGTCCTTAGAGGCCTCGTGCGGGAATCTATGATATTACTCTGTTCCCAAGGCGATGCTTGTGCGTGTTTTGTTTTATAATATAGCCAGCGCGGGAGGGTCCTTAGAGGCCTCGTGCGGGAATCTATGATATTACTCTGTTCCCAAGGCAAATTGCTTGACTATTTGTTTCCGGAAAAGACATGTCTAGTTTTGGTTTTTGAAATGATATTGGTGCATGTACTATGAAATGTGTAAGCGATTGGTTTGCCTTGAATACTTGTACTAGCGTAATTGCTAACCCCTTCGGGGACCCGTTGTCGGGGAAATTCTTGTTATGGATTTCAGGTTATGTTCAGCCAGACGAGCGGCCCTGGATGGTACGAGGATGTCGGCCAAGGTTGTTGACATGTGCGGTGAGTCTTGTTATTTCCTCTTGTCTCTTTTGATATGGATGTTTTCCAAATTGTAAACTTATAGATTGTACTCGCGAGTACTTAGGCTTTTCCTCTCAGATTGTAATTGGTCCTTGTTGGAGTTACTGTATTTGTCGGTTGATGTTTATTATGCCGGTTGTACCGGACGTGTTGTTTTATGTTCTTGTTGTTAACAATTGTTTCCTTGCTAACCGAGATGGTTAGTCGAGAGGTGTTTTTCTTGTGTTAGCCTGGTGGGTCCCATGTAGGGGTCCACGGCGCTGTAATACACCTCGAATATCTTGGGGGTGTTACAGAAAATGGTATCGGAGCCAAAACCTCTCTCAGTACGGCATGGTTCGGGTGTGATTATGTTCTGCCGAAACCGATGAGGGCGGGGAGTGCTCGCCGGTGCAAAGAGGGCATGGACAAAGTGCGGCTCCTGACAAGGCGTCTAGGCGGAGAACATGAACCGATTCTATGCCGGAATGAGAGGTGGTCCTAGGCTTGTGAGATCAGACGGTTCGGAATGTGGACACACTTGTATTGCGCACTTTTGGTAGCTCCACCTTTCGGTGACCGGGGTGTAAGAGCATGGATCATCGTGGGCCCTGTGGGAACCTCGACATGCGGGAAAAATGCAGCGGCGAGGGAATGCCGTTCAACCGAGGTACTAACGCCAGGAAGCGCGTAGGGTGAAGGTTGATGTCGATTGGTGATGCGGTATGTGGGTGGTGCACTGCGGGCTAGCGCGAGGTGCGCGAGTGAAGAGCCTGTCCATCTGGGGATGGTGCCGTATGTGTTTGGCCACGATCGTTTTGTGTGTGCGTGAGGCAATACAGTGTGCGGAAAGAAACATTCTTCCCCCAGCACGAGGACGTGCTGCGATTTGGGTGGGGGAGGATGTCACGACCCGATATGTCGTGTCCGTGTTGACCGTCCAAATGAGGCGTGCCTTCTGGTTAGCTTGCCACAAGCGGGGTAAAGGGGGCGACATTAGCGTTAAGGCGTTGTTTGCCCGGATGCATCGGTCTGGCCGAGTCAGGCATGCCGACCCGGTTTAGTCCGGAGAGCTTGTCGCTGGTCGAGGACTTGACTATGAAGGGGATCGTTCTTGGTAGGGCACAACTGGCCTGGGACTAATGCCGTCTCCCGATGAGCCCATGGCGGCGAAACCGGTTGGCATGCTATGAGGATAAGGTGGTCCCGGGTGTGAGGGCCCTCAGGGCGCCGCCGCAGGCCGGAACTCTGTCCGTGACACGGATGTCACGACCCGATATGTCGTGTCCGTGTTGGCCGTCAAATGAGGCGTGCCTTGGTTAGCTTGCCACAAGCGGGGTAAAGGGCGACATTAGCGTTAAGGCGTTGTTTGCCCGGATGCATCGGTCTGGCCGAGTCAGGCATGCCGACCCGGTTTAGTCCGGAGAGCTTGTCGCTGGTCGAGGACTTGACTATGAAGGGGATCGTTGCTGGTAGGGCACAACTGGTCGGGGACTAATGCCGTCTCCCTGATGAGCCCATGGCAGGGCGAAACCAGTTGGCATGCTATGAGGGATAGGCTGGTCCCGGGGTGTGAGGGCCCCTGGGACGCCGCACGGGCTTCGGAACTCCTGTCCCGTTACAGAAAATAGTATCGTAGCTCTAGGTTTATGGATACCTAGGCTTGTTGGTTATTTGGGTCTAGTTGTGTTTTGTTTTGCACATTGTCACACCGCTGCCGGCATCTCAGTACATCCAGTGCTCGTAAGTTTTCCTTACTCAATTCTCTTGTTTTCTCGTATTGAAATTCCACTTCTTGAACTGTGATTGCCTCTCTCGTACTTATCGCCGAGTTGTTTCTCGATCTATCCGGTTGTGTACTTTTGATTCTAGTATTGCGCAGTCCTTTATCTCTCTGGAGTATGTGCGCCGTTCTGGGCTTGACCGTTTGTCGTTTTGCGAGCCTTCCATCGCTAAACTTCCTAGCATTGGTGGGATCGTTGGTGATCGAAAGATCCAAATTTTGCTCCGTGGTATATTGTGAGAGGGCTTGACGCTCTAGTCTTTTGTTGTATGATGGAATCTGTGTTTGGTAATTACGATATACTAAATGTATGTTGAGCCGAATGTACTGATGGGTTGGACAGAAAGTGCGGTATGATGTAGAAGTTTTGAACATTGATATGTTCCGGTATAGGTATTGATGGCAGAGTTTGTTGAGAAACTCACATAGCTGGTTTCGACATACGTCCAAATCGGTGATCTTTGGTTACGCTGTCAAACTTGAAGAGATAGTTTGACATATGCTTGGAATTAGTATTCTCGAGTTGCGCTTGTTGAACTGGTGATTTTTGAATGACGTATATGCGTGTGTTCGGAAATTGTTGGTACATGGCTAATTATTGTTATTTACAACCAACGTGTTTCTATTAATAATAATACATGCGGCGTGCATGCTTGAAAATTTCTTAGACTTGATCGTATTGTGGGTTTTTGAAAGTGACATGAATTTGGGCGAGCCAGCCTTGTATTTTCAAATAAAACCTTGTGTCGTATTTAAAGGTCGAATATAGCTGACAAGTTTTAATTTAACGAAAGGTGTCTTCATTTTTTTTTATTAAACGCAAGATGATTTTTTAAAAAAAAAAAAAAAAGTCTCGATGACGATGTTTGTACTATTTTTTGATATATGATACTCAAGATCAACTCGTGCTTGCAAGTTATTTTCAAAAGATGGTTTTGTTTTCAAAACCTATCATTCCTAATTGTGGTCCGGGAATATATGTGTGATGTTCGTGCTCTCGTTAGGGTGTTAACCCCGAGTTGTTGTTGAATTGGTGGTGTGAGTGTTGAGTCGTTCGCCACACAGTTGTCGTGGTAGCCTCTGCGAGGGGTGTGATATTGGTATTGGATGTTGTCGCCTCGTAGCGGTTTATGCGTTATCGCATATATGCGAGCTGTTAGAGCTCGGGTTGGTATGATTGTGTGCATCGGTGATTGTTCCGTATCGTGTCGGTTGCTTATTGTATTGTTACCTTGGTTCCGTTGTTGTGAGTTTCTGGAGCGAGGTCAAAAGTAATACCCGTACTATTTTGACTTCTATATCTTCTCTTTCTCTAGTCTATCGATTCGCTCGTGTTCATTGATACCTTCTGAACCTGATCTATACCTTGGTTTCATCATTCGAACGAGCTGTAATCTGGTTTTGAATCGATTTGGTAATCGCTGTGACTTTTCCGAATTCGGTTCGACTATTGTGAATCTTGTTCGGAAGTAACATTTTTTGGTTCTAATAATTCTTTTATTCAAAGTGGATCGGATTTTGAACTTCTGTATTTTTAGCTCTATCAACTCGTTTATGCTCGTTAACATTTCTGAACTTTCCCTATCCCTTGCTTTTGTTGATCGAACGAGGGTGGTATTGTTTCGGAATAACTCGTTTGTCGTTGTGGCTTTTCAATCGCTATTCCCTTTCCTGTGGATATTGTGGGAATGCACGTCTTGCTGTTCTCACCAGGTCATCCTGGGAGTTGTTGTTTGAATTTTATTATCCTACGTGTTTCGGACATGATTGTTCGATTTTTGTTGTCTCAATCGTTTGTTTGTTCGGTTTTTGTTCTTGTTTCGTGATTGTTGAGCGTTCAGGCTCCTTCGTAATTCCCTTAAGTTCGGGAAATTAGTCTCGTTTTCGATCTTCCAACCCTTGGGCGGTGGAATTCCGTATTTGTTCAGCGTTGACTCGCGTTTTGGGTTGATAAACCGTTGGGTTGGTCAATCGTATTGATTTTCGTTCGTTGAGTTTGTGATTGTTCGGATAATCGACTCGATTGTATTGCCTATTTGGTGACGCTTGTCACTCGTTGATTTTATTATGTCTCTACCGGTGACGTTGTGTTAGTCGCCCTAGAGCGTATTTTCTCGCCGTATGTCTCTTTGCGTTCCTTGCAGCGTTTCGCCGTCGGGCGCGAGTCTTCGGTTTTGTGTATCTCGTCGAGTTTTCTTGGCAAGGGATATTGCTTCTCCCTACTTATTTTAAGTTTCGGGACGAAACTTCTTTTAAGGAGGGTAGAATGTAATATCCGCAATTTTCGATTTTTGGTAAATTTCTTTTTTTCGGCCGGAGTCCGTTTTGACGGCTCTCTCATGACCGTTTCGTCATTCTGAGAATGATTAATTCTAAACTTTTTGTCATCCGAGTTTGTTTCGGTGTTGTTTTGTTGAGTTCTGTGCTTTTTAGCGACTTTTCCGCACTTGAGTTCGATTCTTGCGAATCTCGTCCGAAACTGCTGTTTCGAGTTTCCCGCAAGTCCGTTTAACTTTGTTAGACGTGTTGTGAACTTCGGTTTGGTTATTCGATCACGTATCGTGATTTCCGGGCGTTTTGGGCCATTTTGTAATTTCTTGAAAGTTACGGGTATCCATATCTGTATTTGTCGTCTTGACCCTTTTCTTGGTCGCGTATGATTAATTATTGCATTACGTTTTCATCTCGAGTCGTTGACGTCGTCCGCGAACTTTTCGTCGTGTCCGTTCCGTGCGTTTTCGGAAATCGGCGTCGGGTCGTGGCGGGTGGCAGTGGCCGGACGGGTGCGGATCGCCGGACGAGTCTTGGACATGGCCGCGAGCACGCGAACGGCATAAGCGCGCGCACGCTTCGGCCGGGGCAGCTGCGCGCTAGCTTCAGCGATGTAGCGCCTGTGTCAGTCGGCCAGTCTGTGCTCGGGCACAGGCGAGGTATTACGAGGTTCTCGACTCGGTCGAGATCGGCGGGTAGCGCACGCCATGCTGTCGGTCGTAGCGCGCGCTAAGCAGGGTAGCGCCGCCGGCGGACTAGCGTGCGTTACGGACGAGTTGTCGATCCGGTGGCTACTGGGCAGTGTGGCTAGCGCGCGCAGGCTTCCGGCCGTAGCGCACGCTAGCGGGAGTCGGGCGGTCGAGTCACGGTCGGTAGAATTGGTCGGTGGTGCCGGGTCGTGCGGGCCATGGCCGAGTGTGCTCGGCCGATACTGGCCGATAGCGCACGCTAGGCCGGGAAGGCTAGCGCACGCTAGTTCCGGCCCAGTATATAAATGACAGACCAGCGACTTTCTCCGTCATTTTTTTCATTTCATTTCTCTTCGGTCCGCGGCTGGGGTTTCGGAGGAGATGAAACCATGTTGTTGAACAACAAATCCATGAAGTTCTTGAGGTTATATCGTTGATCAATCGTCCTATAACATCCTTCGATCCAGCGAATCAAGGTTAGATCTTTAGAACCCTACTTTTGGGTAGATTTGGGGATTTTCGCGTTTTTCTCCGATTCGTTCCGTTTTGTCGATTAATTCATGATGAATATGATTAACCTTGTTGGTATTCTTAGTTTCCCTACGGATTCATGGTATATTTCGTGATTTTTACGGAATCGAGAGGGTTTGGTTGTGGTCCGCCCTCGTTGTTGTTTATATACGAATATACATGAATCGTAGGCGGGTTTTCGGGTGTATTCCAATTCCGTATTCATTTAGAAATGGTTGTGATTGTATTCTTCGAATCGTTAGGTTCGGTTTCATTGGTTCCTAGCGTTCGTCGGTGACTTTCCTTTCCGTTCGTTGCGTCGTCAATAATTCAAGGCAAGTATTTTTTGTAAACCTTTAAGCTTAACATGAAATGGTGATGTATATTACTTGTGTGTAACTCACCTCGTGTTGGCCCGACGGGGTCAAGGAGGGAAATCTATGCTGCCGCCCTGGATTTCATGAGTTTGTTTAGCTAGCCAGTGCGGGAGGGTCCTTAGAGGCCTCGTGCGGGAATCTATGATATTACTCTGTTCCCAAGGCGATGCTTGTGCGTGTTTTGTTTTATAATATAGCCAGCGCGGGAGGGTCCTTAGAGGCCTCGTGCGGGAATCTATGATATTACTCTGTTCCCAAGGCAAATTGCTTGACTATTTGTTTCCGGAAAAGACATGTATAGTTTTGGTTTTTGAAATGATATTGGTGCATGTACTATGAAATGTGTAAGCGATTGGTTTGCCTTGAATACTTGTACTAGCGTAATTGCTAACCCCTTTGGGGACCCGTTGTCGGGGAAATTCTTGTTATGGATTTCAGGTTATGTTCAGCCAGACGAGCGGGCGCTGGGATGGTACGAGGATGTCGGCCAAGGTTGTTGACATGTGCAATTGAGTCTTGTTATTTCCTACTGTCTCTTTTGATATGGATGTTTTCCAAATTGTAAACTTATAGATTGTACTCGCGAGTACTTAGGCTTTTCCTCTCAGATTGTAATTGGTCCTTGTTGGAGTTACTGTATTTGTCGGTTGATGTTTATTATGCCGGTTGTACCGGACGTGTTGTTTTATGTTCTTGTTGTTAACAATTGTTTCCTTGCTAACCGAGATGGTTAGTCGAGAGGTGTTTTTCTTGTGTTAGCCTGGTGGGTCCCATGTAGGGGTCCACGGCGCTGTAATACACCTCGAATATCTTGGGGGTGTTACATAAGAGAGAGCGATATTCCGAAAGGAATTGTTGAGGTTAAGACGATGCATACCGACCGTCGATCTTCCTCTGATATTGCAGCTAAGCATGGCCGCTTGATTACCAGAAATGCTAATGCAAGCAAGCTTACCCCCTATGCAGAGAATCCTAACAATATGTTAGTTGGATTTGCTGATGCCGGTTATCTCTCTGACCCGCATAAAGGACGTTCCCAAACTGATTATGTGTTCACCATTGGGAATACGACGATATCTTGGCGATCTACCAAGCAGAACCTGGTTGCTACTTCCTCGAACTATGCATAGATAATTACATTGCACGAATCCGTAAGAGAGTGCATTTGGCTTCGGTCAGTCATAGACCATATACGAGGAATTTGTGGATTAGAGTCCACTATAGCAACCCCTACTTGCATCTTTGAGGAAAATGCGGCATGCATTGAGCAGATGAAGTTAGGTTTCATTAAAGGTGACAATACCAAACATATCGTACCGAAATTCATCTACAATCAGAAACAGCAGAAATTGCTGAATATCGAAGTGAAACAAGTGAGTTCCGATGAGAATATCGCAGACTTGTTCACTAAGTCTCTACCAAAATCTACATTTGAGAAACATGTGAGAAGCATCGGCATGTGTCGATTATCCGAGCTCAACTAATGATAGCCCGTTGGAATGAGCTGTTATGTATACTTCAGGGGAGTATACTTCATATGATTCTGGCATTTATAGTTGGTGCATTGTGCTCTTTTTCCTCACCAAGTCTTTGTTTTTCCCACGGGGTTTTGTTTGACTTGGAAAGGTTTTTTACCGAGGCAACATCTTATGCACCATGATAGTATTAGTGCTCGACACAGGGGGAGTGTTCCGGGATATCCTTCCCTTATTGGTGCCTTACCTAATACTGGTTGTAGGGGGATACATAGATGGAAGGTTCTATATCCTTCTAGAGGTAGTATGATCCTATTAGATGTCTTACCTTATCTAGGAATCCTATGTATGGAAGAACTCTCATTGTAATGCTTATATAAAGGCCGCTCTATCAGTGTTATAAATACAATTGATTGACTCGTATTTACAGTCTTTTACTTTCTCCTGAAATAAAATTATAATTTAAAAAATCTTAAATACTAAAGAGCAGAATTTAAGGGATTATTGATTGGATTCAGAAATTTAAAATGCAAAAGAAGAAAAAAAAAGAAATAAAATCGAAGGAAAAAAAATACAAAAATTAAAAATAAAAAATAAATCAAGAAATATAGACCATCCATATGAATGCCACACTAAAAACACCATAGTGTTTTTTTTTTTTACAAAATATTCAAAACTCTCATTGACTTATCCACCCAATAAGTTAAAGAGCAAAGAAAATAATGCATTCGTAACTATTGAAAGAAAATCAAAACTTGTTTCGGGAATTATTATTCCCGTGTCTTACCTAATACTGATTGTAGATATATAGATGGAACGTTCTATATCCTTCTAGAGGTAGTAGGTTCCTATTAGATGTCTTACCTTATCTAGGAATCCTATGTATGGAAGGACTCTCATTGTAATGCCTATATAAAGGCCCCTCTATCTGTATTATGAATACAATTGATTGACTCGTATTTACAGTCTTTTTCTTTCTCCTGAAACACGTTATCAACACGTAGCTACCAACCGAGCAAGAAGAAAAAATCTTCCAAAAACAAACCCGTCGCTTGCAGCAACCCTAGCCTGTGTTCACCGCTGAAAGGTCTCCGCCGCCATCACACAGAGAACCGACCACGGGCAGACACTCTCATTCTTCATATTCTTCCTAAAGGGTTGCCGACACCTCTGCAAGCCCCCGCCGTACGCACCAACAAAATAGTCATGGTGCAACAAACCATGGCTCGACTACTGCAAACCCTAGCCAACACAACCGATCTACCACATCACACCACCACAACAGAAAATCATGACCAGACGACGGTCGATCCACAACCTGCCGCCAACCCCGATCTGCTTCATACTAGTTGCAATCATCGGCCAGCTCCATCCATCGATTCACGCCGCCGCCGCTCCCTGGCCTCGAATCCGTCGCCACCTGTTACCCACCCCTACACCAGACTCGTCCGACGACTGTGTTCTATCTGGCAGCGAAACCAAATTCCGCCATGGTCGCCGGTCGAGACTCGCCTTCACATGTACATCACCGCATGCCACCTCTGATTAAAATCCAAAAAAAATCCACGTCAAAAATTACCAGACCTGCATAGTCGCGAAGGAAATTGGTGCCATTGAACTGCGAGCGATGCTGCTCAAGAACAAAGAGACGCGAGCAACAATCCAATTTGGGCTTTATCTGCTCCTGGGATCAATTACAATTCTAATTCACAACATAAATGGACCGTCCTTTTACTATTTTTAAGAATAAAAAATAGGGTTAATGATGCCAAAATCCACAACCTTTCATCCGACTTTCATTTTTTCCACAATCTTTTCAAAAATCCTGTAAATCCACAATCTTTGGCACTTGTTCGATTTTTCCATAATTTTGATTTAGCCCCAAATTCGGTCCTACGTGGATCCTACGTGGACGTCGGGAGTGTGTCGCCGGCGAAAATTCAAACTGCATCGGTTTTAAGCTTAGGGTTAATAACGCCAAAATACACAACCTTTGATGCCCCTTTCATTTTTTCCACAACCTTTGGCACTTGTTCGATTTTTTCATTAGCAGCATCTAAAAAGTTGAAAAATATTTTCAATTTTTAGTTTTTTTGCACAATTTTAAGGACGGCTTTATAATGTAGTTCTATTTTTTCTTTTTTTTTTGGTTTTTCCGAAAAAAAATCAGTTTGTAGAGTTCCTCTTTTTAGATTTATGACTAGTTAGTTTTCCAATTAGTATATCATGATCTTAAAACAATATACTTCCTAAAAACTGAAAGCTAAGAAAACCCCAAAAAAAAATATAGTTGAAATATGGGGAAAAAACAGATTATATTATATAAGTGCAAATAATTAAGGAAAACATTATTGCCTATTTATTGCCATGAAACCAAATCACCTTACAAACAAACAATTGACATCTGAAACACACACAAGAAAAAACACTAATTAAAGAGGTCCTAAGTGATTAATCATCAACCAACAAACAACTGACGCATTACTTTGCATCACAACAACAACAACAACAAAAAGAAGAAGTTAAAGTACTGTTTAGTCAGTACAAAATCATAATTTCCTACCCAAAGGTATCAATAGCAGCACAACTAATGGTGGTGGCTCTCTTGAGTTGCTAAGTGTGCTGTTGAAGCAGTCGTGCTGCTTTCTCCAGTATTTGAAGGCCTCACTGAATCAGTGTGCTTCTTTGGTCTCCCTCGTTTTCCCTGAAATTTAATCAGATAATAATGAATTGTGAACTTAAATAATAATCCAAATATAGAGAAATTGCATCTTAACATAATAATTGAAGCATGCTCTTACTGGGACTTTCTGTGGCTTTGGGACTTCCTCATTCTTACACCCATTTTCTGTTATGCCCAACCTGATGACAATTGCTACAGGCCAGTCTTAAGGTAAATCTTTAAAAAACACCCATCCAAACCAATGATAGGTCTACACCCTTGCATGAATCCTTTCTTCAAAGCACTAAAACCAATGTATAACCCCTGGAATATTGTACCATCACCCACTTTAAGATCAAATCTGCCCTCTCTATCTACCCTCATCAGTTCACTGATGTAGCTCCTAAGGGAGTTGTAATGCTGTTTCACAGTCCCTCTTAAGAGCTCAATAGCATAATGCTTGGCTCTGTGTAACCTAGCCCTAGAAACTTTGATAGAAAACCTCTCATTAACATCAAGTTCTAACTCAGCCACAGTCATGGAAGGTCTCACTATAAAAGTATCCATGTATTGTTTACCAATCCACTTGTAGTCAGCCTGTTTGTTACTGATATGAAAGGGGCATTCATGTGGTCCATACAGTTTTCTGATTGCCAATGAATTTTCTTTCCTAACCACACTGCCAGACAACTTCCAGGGGCATGGTTCATCACAGTGGGCTTGTATTCGATGTTTTGATACCCTCCTAAAATGAATAGGATGTCCTTCCAAGATAGCCCATGTTTTCAATGCTTCCCTACACTCATACTCATTTTCAAACCTCATCTCAAGACATAACTTTAACTTATTATGGTCACACTTATGATCATACCTCACCTTTTGAATTCTTCCTACACAGATGTCTTCAAACTCATCTTCACTTGATTGAGAGTCCACCTCACAATCTGAATCTACATAATCAGACAATATCTCCTCTCTCACTTGGCTCTCAAGTCCAAAACCACCCTCACCTCCTATCTCACCACTTCTCTCACCTCCTATCTCACCACTACCCTTATCTTGTTCCCCACCGATATCTAGATCTACTGCAACTTCAGTCTCAAACTCACATACCCTAAGCTTCTCCTGCCTTAGGTTTTGTCTTGCTTCAATATATTCCTCATCCCCACTCCCCAATTCATCATCATCAAGACTGTCATCAGTCTCAATTCCCTCACCACCCTCATCTGAATCTTGCCATGACATATCATCAGAATCAGTGTCTTCATGATAGTCAGCTATATCCTTAAATTTCATACTGAACTCTGTGTGACTACTTTTTTCAAGTCCACTGCAAACAATAGATTCCAGAAAATAATGAGTAATGCAGCCATATAATTCACAAAACTCAAATAATTCAACATTGCAGCAACATTCTCATCAAATTCCTAATTCAACCTTATGAAATTCCTAATAATAAACAATTCAGCCAAAAAAAAATGAGGTATGTTTGGATAATTGAGATAGAGCTGCAAGTGCCTGAGGAATCAGTGGTGAGTAGTCGTAGCGAGGAAGGGATGGTAAGGTTATCGCGGGGGATTTGGGCATCGACTGGTCTAAAAAACCCTAATTACACGGATCGACTGAAGAGAACAGAGAAGAGGGAAGAAAGAGGAAAGAGAGGCGATAGCGGAAAGAACTTACCTACCCGCCGCCGATCGCTCCCGCCGACGCGACTGTTATGTCGACCGACTCCAGCACCAGGTATGAGTCTTCTCCTCTTTCCCTTCTTACCTTCCCATCTTTTTATTTCTGTTCTCTTTCCGCGATCGACTCCAGGACATATTGTTTTGTATATTCTGTTTTTTACTTTTAGTTTTAATTCTTTTTATTGTAAAACGACGTCGTTTCTTTGACAGGTAAGCCATGCAAATTAAAAAAATTTACATGTAAGATGCCACGTCATTTAAAATGTGGCCGGAGTTTGAAATCATGGAAAAATCGAACAATTGCCAAAGATTGTGGATTTACAGGATTTTTGAAAAAGTTGTGAAAAAAAAATGAAAGTCGGATGAAAGGTTGTGGATTTTGGCGTCATTAAACCTAAAAAATACAGATTAATTATATTTTTTTATTAACTTTAACCTTTTTTTTCTGTCCTGCAAGGAATTAAGACGATCAAAACGTTAATTGGAACAAAGATGGAAATTTATGAAATAAATTGACGGTATGCCTAGAAAAGAATCGGGTCTTTCCCATAAGGAGCAGATTTTTCGATTGGAGATCCGACCTCACCCAATACCGAGCTGCTGCACCGCCGTGCTCGAGTCCTTTTTCAACCGATTATCGAGCCCAATAGCCTTTTCTGGGCGTTTCTCAACTCTCCATCTTTTCCTAATTAAAGATTCATTTGTTTATTGATTTGTACACTTATGAATCTTACCATGTTTATGTTTTACGTGCACATAGGAAAATATGTTGCTCATGATGATGTGCACGCTATGCAGAGAAGCCATATTTATTATCTCGTTCAAGGAGCAAAGTAAATATGGAACCGAGTACCACGAAAATATGTTGCTCATATGGAGAGATAGTTCAAGGATCAAAACAAATATGGAACCGAGTACCCACGTAAGATTTTATTAAAGTTCCCGTTTTTCAATTTCTCTCTTTTGGAAATTTTTTTTGGGAATTGGGGAATTGGGTTCTTTATCTCCCACGCTACTTTGCGGTGGATGAGACTATGAGAGGTGGTATCACTCTCGGATGTTGAAGTAAACTGTGTGACGGTCTTGGGGGAGTCACAGGTAATTGTTGAAAGTCGATATTTGTGGTTGTTGCATACACCACGTTTTGGGTACGATTTGACATCGCCGTTTTGTCGATTTTAAACCAACAATTGAAAAAAAATGAACATTGCCGGTAACAGTAAAGTTATGACTTGTTCATGATTAGTCACGAATTTGTGACGTACAAATGGGACAAACATCGATTGCTACGGATATGTCGTGGTTAAAATCGATTTGTGACGGATTTGTCACATTGAATTGAGCGACCACCACGTTGGTCTTGACCCAATCCCATACTCGGAAAACTCTATCTTTCATCCTATTCAAATAAAACTTGCATGTGGGTATAGTCATGCTCCGTCTCCTTGCAATATGATATATGAAAGAGTGTAAGAGTAATTCTCATGAATTTCAACATGTAAAGCAATGGCATATTGCGTTAAGTTCATGAATTCGTTGACCTCGATTATAGTTTGTGTGACTATAGGTCCGAAAACTTTTCCAAGTATTTGTAAAGGTATGTGCCTTATACATTGGACTATCTCTAGTCGATATTATTGGATGGTCAAGACGAGTTGGTTATGGTATATTCATTATGTCTCATGGTTCAAAATGCTTAATTATGATGCACCGCGTTGCATCCACATAACATGGCTATATGACATATACTTGCAAATTGAGAATTAAAATTCTTGATTGATTTGATGCACTTTGGTGGATTTTGTCTACATTTTTTATCATGACTAGGCGCATCCTCCTTGGTATTTGTTTATGCTTTGAAAGTTAAAACGGAATCAGTGGTTTTTAAACAGCCTTAGCTGTACCGACATTCCTACTTTCTCTGCAAGTCTACCAAGTTGGAGTTACCAAAAGGATCATTAGTCGAGATAAAAAATCGAACACCCTGCTACGTTTAAACGCACCTATAGCTGTCATTGCCATATTTTTGCATCAACACTTATGCCATTGGATATGGTCTCAACCTTGATTTCTCACTAAACTTGGGAAATACTAAAGCAGCCACTTAAAATATGCACTGTGATCTGAGTTTAATGATACGTGTAGTGCACGATCTATGGATAGAAAGATACAGAAGTCTAGTTTCCAGAACATCTGACCATTCATCCATAGACTTCCTAACAAGGGAGTTACCGCTGTTTTAGTGAACAAAGGTTAATTTAACGTGGAAAGCACCGAACTATTACAATGTGTAGCATGCTTGAGTCCTTCTTCATTGTTTTCTTCTTTTGACGAGGACAAATTGATGAAGATGAAACAATTACATCCTAATGATTTTTTGGAAGAATGTGAATCATCTATCCGCAATCAATTGGCTAATTATATTATGGATGTTAAGTTAGACTCTCGTTTTTTAGATTTGAAAGGGCTTGTTGATCTTTCTTGCACGGTACTCCTAAGAGTATCGTTTCTGATCGTGACGGGCGATTCGTGTTGCATTTTTGGAAATCAGTTTATCATGCTATGGGAACTCAGCTTAATCTCAGCACAACTTTTCATCCTCAGTCCGATGGACAATCAGAGAGGACTATTCAGACATTGGAGGACATGTTGAGGGCATGTGTCCTCGGTTGAAAAGATGATTGGGAAGCCCAACTACCGTTGATCGAGTTCACGTACAATAACAGTTGGCATGCTTCGATTAAGATGGCACCTTACGAGGCCTTGTACGGTCATCGTTGTCGATCTCCTTTGTGTTGGTATGACTTATCAGAATCAATCGGCACCGAGCCCGATATGCTTGTAGCCACCCGTGAGAAGGTAGCTTTGATCAGGAGTCGTTTGTTGACCGCTCAGAGTCGACAGAAATCATATGCAGATAACCGTCGTCGGCCATTAGAGTTCGAGGTGGGTGACCATGTTTTGGTCAAGGTATCCCCGAGTGGAGGTATCTTCCGTTTCGGGAAACGGGGGAAGTTGAGTCCGAGATTCATTGGATCGTTTGATATTTTCGATCGAGTAGGCAATCTGGCTTATCGATTGGCCTTACCTCCGGCGTTGAGCCGAATTCATAATGTGTTTCACGTCTCTCAGTTGCGGAAGTATGTTGCCGAACCGAGTCACATACTTTAGTTCGACAAAATTGAGATCGCGGATGATCATTCGTATGAGGAGCGTCCTATACGAGTTTTAGAGCGGCAAATCAAACAGTTGAGGAACAATACAATTACTTTGGTTAAAATTCAGTGGTCTAGACACGGAGTCGAAGAGGCAACTTGGGAAACCGATGATAGTATGCGGGAGAGTTATCCCGAGTTGTTTGACCCTTAATTTCGGGGACGAAACTCTTTTAAAGGGGGATGTATGTAATACCCAGTTGTAATTCAGTCATTATCATTCAATAATTATCATTCAGTAATTGTCACTCAGTAATTTTCACTCATTAATAATCATTCATCATTCATATTCAATCATTGTATTCACCGTTCAGAGTAATTTGTATCGTGTATCAGTTATTATTCGTCTTTCTACCTGGTTGGAGGATCGAGCCGTGTTTATCATCATTGTATTTTTCGTAGTGGGCTGTGTGTGAGGAGTAGCGCACGCTACATACTCTTTTTAGTGCGTGTTAATTGAGTACGGGTAGCGCATGCTACCTCTCAGCATTAGCGCACGCTAGCGTGGTTCAGGCAGACAGTCCAGAAGGCACTGGACTGCAGTTGAGTTGTAGTAGCGCACACTACGAATGGTAAGTAGCGCGCGCTAGTGAGTTCGGATAGCGCACGCTATGCTAGCAGTGTAGCGCACGCTAAGGTCGATCAGGCAAAGTCGAGTGGGTACTGGACTGATTTAGAATAATTCATAGCGTACGCTATGAGTGGATATTAGCGTATGCTAATGGTGTAGTAGCGCACGCTGAGTTTTGGGTGTAGCGTACGCTATCGCGAGCAGATCAGAGAACAAGAGGTTATGGACTTTAGTCACTGGGCATCAGATATCAGTTAGCGCACGCTAACTTTTTGGGTTAACGCACGTTACCGGGATGACGTTAGCGCACGCTACCAAGTTCGTAGCGTACGCTAACGGGGAATTCAGAGCTTACTGGACTGTTCGGTTAACCCGTTAGCGCACTCTACATATCAGGTCATAGCGTGCACTAAGCTGGGACCAGTATATATTGGACAGTGCAGTCTAGATTCGTCATTTTTCATTTCACTTCATTCCTTCATCGGTTTTGGGCGATTTCGGACGTTTTGGAGAGATTTCTTCGAGCTGAATCCATCTATCATCATCTTCAAGCTTATCATTCGGATTAATCATCATTTCATCCTCTCCAACACATCAAATCAAGGTAATGATTTCTTGGATCTAGAATTTCGGATTTTGAGTATTTTCCTTCCGATCTCTTCGTGTAAGATTGCTATTATGTTGGAATATATTAGATATGGATTATCTACCTTGGATACATGTATTCCTACGGATTTATTGATGTGTTTTTCGGATTTGATGAATATTTAGAGAATTAATCAAGAACCCTTGATGTTGACTTTGGTTATTTTGGGGATTTTCAATTATGGTTGTCGTAACCGTGAATTGTGGTTTCCTATTGGATTATTGATATCATTGAAGGTGTTTTGTTGGATTGAACTACTCATTTTGGAGTTTGGTTTCGATATATTTGGGATTGGTTATAATCAAAGGATGATGTTCGCTAAGTGTTTGTTTGAATGCCTCAATGAGTTTGGATATTGTTGTGTCGACCTTTGAGTTGGTCATGATTCATGCTTGATACGTATATTGAGCGTTTGTTGGTAATTATGTTATTCAAGGTTGTTCGAGCGACCGACATATCTTTTAGGACGTTGTTCGAGGATGGACATTCTTCACCGGTGTTGTGTAAGTTAATTCTTACTCGGTTAAAAGGATACTCATTCCTTTCGTTGTTGTTCATTCATAATCATAACTCATTCATAATGTATTAACCGTATTGAGACTTGTAATTGTCAAATAATCATTTCATTCATGAGGAACGACGGTTCCAATCATTTCAATGAGATATCATTCACGTCATTATTATTTCATCTCGGTGAGTCTTTCTTGACCTTTGTCATATTGTTATTCACTATTACTCACTGGTCATTTTCGTTCTGCTGGCCTTCTGGGTTCATATTGCGCGGCCGGGTAGGGATGTGTGGAATTTTTAGTCGGTCACATGATAGTCATGTGATCAGGTTCACCGACACAATGGACTGTGCGCACGGTAATGTACCTCCGTGAGACTAATTAGGTACAAGGGCGGGTGTGTCCGGACACTCGTCTTGTGCACTTGCACATACCATTATGAACGTACTATGATGCCCCTCTTTAGCTTAAATTCATAATTAAGATATATCATGATTGTGTTTATTCAACTCTTGAGGATAGTTGTTCTGTGTAACTGACCCCGTTGGGGAATGTTGTTTTCAGGTCATTGCAAGGCTAAAACACAAGAAGAGAACGTTGACGGCGAGGAGTCCCAGTGATACTAGTAGGGGGGCCCAGTCCTTTCAGTCATTCGTGTTTCTTCATTTTATTTCCGCTGCAGATTTTCGTTTGAATACTCATTTTTATTCAGTGTTGTATATTTTATCTTCATATAAAATAAACATGTTTTCTATATTATCTTGGGTGTGTTGTACTTGAAACTCCTCATCGGAGTAATTAATAATATAATGTGGTTCGGTACTACAATTATATTATTTAATTCATTAAATTTCATTCGCCTGGTGGGTCCTAGTTAGGGGTCCACGGCAGTGTAATATCCGCCTAGTTTGGGGTGTTACAGAGTTGGTATCGGAGCGTGGTTTTGAATACTACCTTCCGAGTCATGTCTCATTGAAATCATCGTTCATCATACTAGTATCATTGGACTTTCGGGTCACGTGTGACCTGTGCAAGAGCCAAGCCCCTCAGACCAAAGAACAGTAAGATTTCTGACGCCATGGTATAATTTCTGGCAATAAGAATCACTCATTCTTCATTCAACAGTCAACAATCCTCAATCATCATTTTCATTTTTGATCATGTCAATCATGTTAACTCATTAATCACTCAGTTCATTTCATTGCTTAGTTGTTGATCTTAAGGATCGTATCATTAATCTTGTTAACTTGTTCAAGATAATCATTTCAAGAATTTCATCAGATAATCATGTCACCTCAGTTGATCATTCATGTAATCATTGTATTAGAGCGCGTACGCTCATTATTATCATTTCATGACGTAATCATAATGCGGTATCCATGCGAGATCTATAACTATCATGTGACTTTCCTACTTCAGTATGGAGAGAGCAGGCAGAGGACGCGGGGGAAGAGGCCGCGGTGCGGGCCGAAACCCGAGAGCTCGTGTGAATACACGCGCAAATGCGAGGAATAATGCTAATTCATCGAGCAGCGACGCTGCCACTCATTCACCCGGAAATGCTCATTCACTGTCAAGGAGTCGTACCCGGGACACATCTCAATCAGAAGGTGTTCGGGTTGATCCACTTGCTTTTATGCAGGGCATGATGGCCCAGAAGACTCAGATGGCACGCCTCATGGAGACGATGCAGAACTCAACCGCTCAGAATCAGCAGGCTCCTCCACCGCCACCTCAGGGGCAGGAGGGGCGTGAGCAGTATCATTGGCGACATCTCTCGCCAGAGACCACCTACTTTTGAGGGCTCGTCCGATCCGGCGGATATTGTTCACTGGCTTGAGAATTTCGAGAAGTTGTTCGCTATGGTGGAGTGTCCTGAAGGACACAAAGTTTCAGTTGCGGCTTACTATCTGGGTAAGAGCGCTCATTCATGGTGGTTATCGTTGAAGCCCACCGACGGATCTTGTACTTGGGACCAATTCAAGACTCTCATGATGGAGAGGTATTATCCGACCCCACTCAGAGAGGCCAAGTTATCATAATTACTCACGCCCGACCCCTCGGCGGAAGATGATGTTCTCGCCATCGCCGAGAAATTTCAGGAGCTACTTCCTTTCGCCACATCTATTATTCACTCAGAGGCGGACAAGATCAAGTATTTCAGCAAGAGGTTGAAACCTCGTATGCGGATGCAGTTGCTTAATCACAATTGCACCACTCTGGCCGAGTTCATCGAGAAAGATCTTACTTATGAGCTTACTGCTAAGGAGATTGCTAAGCAACAACCTTCATCTGCTAGCAAGAAGTTAAAGAATCGTAATCAGTCTGAAGGCAGTCAGGCAACTTTCAAGAAGCCTCGTGCGGGCTCTACTTCTTCTGAGCGACCGCCTATGGCACCTAGACCCGCGGAATCTCAGTCCCGAGCTGCCAGTTCGGCCATCACCTGTTTCAACTATGGAGAACTTGGTCATTTCAGCACCAAGTGTCCGAGGCAGACTATCACGTGCAATAACTGTGGGATTGCTGGGCATAAGGCCCGTTTTGGCCGAAAAGACTCCAAACCTACTCAGGCGTCATCTCTGGCCCCGAAGAAATCAGCTGTTCATAATCAGGCCACTCAGTCCGCGTCATTTAAGACGACAGGAGCAAACAAAGGCGGAGCCCATAGTCATCAGACAGGAGCATCCGGTGCGGGGACTAGCAAGCCCCGAATTTATGAGATGAAGAGGACCGACGATCCGGAGGCCCGAATCATCTCAGGTACATTCGATATTCTATATCAACCTATGTGTACCATTTTTGATACTGGTGCATCGCATTCATTCATTTCCAAGTCATGTTTGAGTAGACTACGTCTGGGTGGTGCTACTAGTTGTGAGCCTTATGTCATTGGTCTACCTGATGGTAGAAGAATTATTGGAGATCGTGAGATTAAGGATTGTCCGATTCAGCTTCATGGCCGTGATTGGTTAGCAGACCTAATCGTGGTAAATTTACCGAGAGACGACGTCATCTTGGGTATTGATGGGATAGATCGTCACGATGCCATCATTAGTGTCCGTAAGCGTATGGTCACTATCATTTCAGACGATGGGGTCGAATGTGTATTTCAGGGAGGTAATCCCAGTTGTTCCGGGAGAGTCATCAACTTGAGGAAATCGGTGAAATTACTCAATCAGGGGTGTGTTGGTTATTGGTGATATATGACCAAGACCGTGAAATCATCAATAATGTTGGCGGATATTCCGGTAGTGAGAGAATATGCCGATGTATTTCCAGACGAGTTACCTGGTTTGCCTCCACAGAGAGATGTGGAATTCACTATTGAGTTGGAGCCTGGTACGTCTCCAATATCGAAGGCACCGTATCAGTGTAACACCCCAAACTAGGCGGATATTACAGTGCCGTAGATCCCCAACTGGGACCCACCAGGCAAATGAAAATGAATGAATTACACAAGATAAATGTAGTACCGAACTACATTACAACAATAATTACTCCGATGAGGAGTTTAGTTACAACACACCAGGACAACACTGAATACTAGTGTATTTTATATGAAGATAAAATACACAACACTGAATGAAATGAGCATTCAAACGGAATGTCTGCAGCGGAATAAATAAAGGAAACATGAATGACTGAATAAATGATCAGCAGATCGGGCCCCTACTAGTATCACTGACTCTCGCCACCGTGCTCTCCCGTGCTTTAGCCTTGCCATGACCTGAAAAACAATATCCCCAACGGGCCGCCATACGTAACAACAATCCTCAAGAGTTGAAATTACACAATCATGAATTAATCAAGTTATGAATTATTTTAATTATGAATTACGCTGAAGAGGAGTAACATAGTACGCCCGTAATGTTCTGTGTAAGTGTACAACACCCGTCCGTGTACCTAATTAGTCTCACGGTGTAACGCTTTCCCGTGTGCACGGTCTAATGTATCGGTGAACCCAATACAATAACCATCGCGTGCCCGACTAAAAATTCCACACAACCACACCCGGCCACGCAATATGAACCCAGAAGGTCATATGAACGAGAATGACCATAATGAATATTAATGAATAAATAATAATCTGACAAAGTCAAGAATGACTCACCGAGATGAGGGTAATAATGAAATGAATGATAGCTCAACGAAAAGATTGGAACCGTCGTTCCTTATGACTGAAGTGATTAATTGACATTAACAAGTTGTAATATGATTAATACAATGATGAATGAGTTATGATTATGAATGATCAACAACAAAAGGTATGAATATCCTTTTAACCGAGTAAGAATTAACTTACCCAATACCGATGATGAATGTCCGTCCACGAACAACGTCCTAAATGAAATATCGGTCGCTCGAACAACCTTGAATAACACAATTACCAATAATCCGATCATTACGCAAATCAAAAACGATCATAATCGACTCAAACGTCGACACAACGATATCCGAGCTCGAATGAATCGAAACCAACTCCAAGATGAGTATTTCAAACCATAAAAACACTTTCAAGGATATCAATAATCCATTAGGAATCCATAACTCATGATTACAACAACATCAATCGGAAAATCCCCAATTAACCGAAGTCAACTCCAAGGGTTCTTGAAAAAATTCCGAAAATAACCATTAAACCCGTAGGAATATGTTTATACAAGTTAGATAATCCATAACTAACATATTCCAATGATAATCCAAGCTTACACGAAGAAATCGGAAGGAAAACCCCAAAAATCCGAAATTCTAGATCCAAGAGATTAATACCTTAGATTCGATGTGATGAAGATGATGAAATGATGATCAATCCGAAAGATGAGCTTGAAGATGATGATTGATGATTACACCTCGAAGAATCCTCTCCGAATCGCTCGAAATCGCCCAAAACTACCGAAGGAATGAAATGAGATGAAAAATGACGAACTCTGACTAAACTGTCCAATTAATACTCAGTCCAGGTTAGCGTGCGCTAGCCCTTGTGCATAGAGTGCGCTAACGTGTAATTTGGGTAGTCCAGTACCCACTGTCCGAACACGGTAGCGCGCGCTACGTACCTATTTGTAGCGTGCGCTACGACCATACTACTAGCGTGCGCTAAGATCCATTATTAGCGTGCGCTAACGAAATATTGATGCCCAGTACTGGAGTCCAGAAAACTGTCTGCCCTCTGATCTGACCTCGATAGCGTGCGCTACAACCATAGTTTAGCGTGCGCTAATATATCGGTTGCGTACGCTAACAACAACACATAGCGTGCGCTATGAAATAATTCAAAGGCGATCCGGTAGCCACCGGACTCAACCTCGATCTCCCTAGCGCGCGCGACTCCACACATATAGCGTGCGCTACTACAACCCGTTAGCGCGCTACTTACCACTCGTAGCGTGCGCTACAAATAATCTCACCGCAGCCCAAGACCTTACGGATCGCAACAGACCTTTAGCGTGCGCTAAAGCTGAGTGGTAGCATGCGCTACCTATACCCAATTAGCGTACGCTAAAAGGATTATGTAGCGTGCGCTACTCCTCACGCACGGCTCGCAACGAAAAGACAATGATGATAAACGCGGCACGAAACTCCAATCCGATTAGTGATGAATGACGATTGATATACGATACAATTACTCTGAATGATGAATACCATGACTGAATCTGAGTGACAATTGATTAATAATGAGTGAAAATTACTGAGTATCAATTACTGAATGATAAATACTGAATGATAATTACTGAATTACAACCGGGTATTACATACACCCCCCCTTAAAAGAGTTTCGTCCTCGAAACTAAGGGTAAACAACTCGGGACATGAACTATCCATCACGATCTGCAAACAATAATGTCCAAATAGTTCTCGGGACCAAATCAATCGCACGCCCAAGTCCCCAAGTCTTGACGTCTCGGATCACAATGAACGATTTCCCAAAAATATCACGAAGTCTCGGTATGACACCAAAAGGAATGCATCAAACGATCTCAAAATCTCAAGATTCTCAAATACGATAATTATAAGATAGATCAACAATAAATGATCCACAACCATGACACATTAATACGGATTGAGTTATATAGTCATCTGAAAGACAAGGCTATATATCAAATGTACCCAACATCGATATCCTCCATACCATCGATCTCCTCGATCCCAACGATTCGACGAAGACCCAAACCTGAACTCACCGCTTAATATGACCCCGAAAGGTTACCAAAACGAGAGTGACTAAGATGAATGATAAATGATTAGATATCCGACAAGGATCAAGAATAACTCGCCGAGGTGAACTAATAACGAAATGAGTGATAACTCAAATGAAATTATTGGAACCATTGTTCACGTGAGTGAAGTGAATGATTGGTTGATAAATATAAGTCTTAACGTGATTGATATATGATGAATGACCTATGCGAACAATTGAACGACGATGAAATGAATGATTATCCTATTATCGAGCAACAATTAACTTGCTCAACACCGGTGATGAATGTCCCGATGTATCATGTTTAAGCAAACAACAATCGAACTCGTTATGCGAGATGAAGATGCTCTCCCAAAGATGAATACGACTAGAAACGATCTCTTGGACGTCGAGTCCGATGTCCTCGGAACTCCTTCCATACCGAGGCAGAAAGTCACGTGATAATTACAGATCTCGTATGAAGATTGCACTATGATTACGAGATGAAATGATAACAATGAGCATACATGCTCTAACAAAATGGATGCATTAATAATGCAATAAAACGATCGTCGACATGACGCTGTAATATGAGAAGATCGCCTGAAAAGTCAAGTGAGGTGACAAGCCTATCTGATGAAATTCCTGAAATGATTACCTTGAACAAGTTCACAAGATTGAAAAATTTGATTCACAAGATCAACAACTGAACCGTGAGATGGACTGGATGGTTAATAAATTAATCGAACAATGAGATTAACTCCGTGATGAATGAATTAATTGAACAATGAGATTAACTGAGTGATGAATGAATTGGTGAACAATGAGATTGATTGAGTGATGAATGAATTGAGTGAACAATGAGATTGATCGAGTGATGAATGAATTGGTGAACAATGAGATTGACTGAGTGATGAATGAATTGACTGAACAATGAGATTGACTGAGTGATGAATGAATTGACTGAACAATGAGATTGACTGAGTGATGAATGAATTGACTGAACAATGAGATTGACTGAGTGATGAATGAATTGACTGAACAATGAGATTGACTGAGTGATGAACGAATTAATTGAACAATGAGATTAACTGAGTGATGAATGAATTGACTGAACAATTTTTAGAAAATCCTTCCACAAACCGCCGATAATAGCCGGCTAATCCGAGAAAGCTTCGGATTTGCTTAACATTCTTCGGAGGTGACCAATCTTGGATAGCCTTCGTCTTCTGAGGATCAACACGCACTCCATCTGATGAAATTACAGGTCCGAGAAAAGTCACTTCGGACATCCAGCACTCACCTTTGGAAAACTTCCCATAAAGTTGCTCTCGTCTTAACACGTCGGAAACCTGATGAAAATGAACCTCGTGTTCCTCCCGGTCACGAGAATAATCAAAATGTCATCGATGAAGACAACAACAAAACTGATCCAAAAGTCGATGAAAACCTGATTCATTAACTCCATGAATACCGCAGGTGCAATAATCAACCCAACCGGCATAACCGCAAACTCATAGCGACCATAGCGTGTTCGAAAAGCCGTCCTCGTGATATCCGACTCTAGAATCCGCAACTGATGATATCCAGATCTTAAGTCAATCTTGGAAAATACTGAAGCTCCCTGAAGTTGATCCAAAAGATCGTCGATACGGGATAGAGGATACTAATCTTGATCCTCACCCTGTTCAACTCCTGATAATAATACACACACGAACGAACTATACCTCTCCTTGACAGATAACACTGGTGCTCCCCACGGGAACACACTCGGTCGGAGATAACCTTTCTCGAACTAATCCTCAAGTTGAATCTTCAACTCCTGCATTTGGTCGGGGCCATCCGATACGGTGTCTTCGATAATGGGGACGTACCGGCTCCAACTCACTCCTGAATTCCACTACTCTATGAGGAAGCAACCAGATAACTCGTCTGGAATACATCGTCAAACGATGACAATGATACCACGAATGATTGAACATTTCAATTGCCCGAGAATGGTCAATCGATAAAAAGTGATACAATGAATGATTGAATAGCTCGATTGCCTTAGAAAGGTCAATCGATGAAAACGATACAATGAATGATGAAATAGCTCGATTGCCTTAGAAAGGCCAATCGATGAAAATGATACAATGAATGATTAAATAGCTCGATTGCCTTAGAAAGGCCAATCGATGAAAATGATACAATGAATGATTGAATAACTCGATTGCCTTAGAGAGGCCAATCGATGAAAATGATACAATGAATGACTGAATAACTCGATTGCCTTAGAAAGGCCAATCGATGAAAATGATACAATGAATGATTGAATAACTCGATTGCCTTAGAGAGGCCAATCGATGAAAATGATACAATGAATGACTGAATAACTCGATTGCCTTAGAAAGGCCAATCGATGAAAATGATACAATGAATGACTGAACAACTTGCTTGCGGAATTTCTCTGCTTCCATCATAATAGTAATCCTTCTGGGACGACGGGGATTACCTCCCTGAAGTACACATTCGACGACCAACGACGAAAATGATAGTGACCATGCGCTTACGAACATTGAGAACGGCATCATGACAATCCATCTAATTAACACTCAATATTACATCGTCCTTAGATAAATTCACCACGATTAGGTCCACCGACCAATTGCGGTCATTAAGCTTACCTTGGTATGATTTCCGAAAATCTTCTATCGTCAGGTACACCGATGGTATGAGGTCCACAAGCAATAGGACTATCCAAATTAAGTTTATTCAATCATGACTTGAAAATGAATGAATGCGGTGCACCAATATCAAAAGGTACACACGGGTTGAAATAAAATTACGAGTATACCTGAGATCGTTCGGGCCACCGGATCGTCGATCCTCTTCATCACATGAATCCGGGACCTGCCGGCCCCCGAACCGGACGCTCCCGTCTGATAAATACGAGCTCCCACTCTATTTGCTTCCATTGTCTTAAACGACGTTGACAAAGCAGTCTGATTCTGAAACGCTGGTTGCTTCGGGGCCTGAGATGCCACCGGAGCCGACTTGGAGTTCTTTCGGCAAAAACGGGCCTTATGCCCAAAATTCCCACAATTATGACATGTGATAGACGGCGTCGTACACCTAGTCTTGAAATGGCCCGGCGCCCCACGGTTAAACAGATGATGGCCGAATTGCTCGGGGATCGAGATCCCGCAGATTAGGTGCCGTAGAGGACGCCTTCGAAGCGGTAGGACCCGCACGAGGTTTCTTGGAGGTTGACCAACCGCCTTGGACCGATTACGCCGTTGATTTCTTGCCGAAAGATGAAGGTTGTTGTTCAAGACTTTCCTTAGTAGCCATCTCATACGGGAGAGTTCTCTCGATTAATCCGGTCAGTGGCGCAATGATGATTGAGCAACCGCACATGGGTCATCATGGCCTGCATAAAAGTGAGTGGATCAACCCGAACATCTTACGTCGATCCGAGTCCTGGGCACGATTTCCCGGCAATGAGTGATTATTTCTCGGGTTTCGGTCCGCACCGCGGTCTCTCCCCGTGCATCCACGATAGCTCTCTCCATCCGAAGTAGGAAGGTCGCATAATGATTATATTTCCCGCATGATTAGCACGTTATGATTATGTCATGAGATGATGAAAATGAGTATACATGCTCTAACTTAGTGATTATATGGATGATTTACGAAGTTACATGATTATCTGATGAAATTCTTGAAATGATTATCTTGAATAACTTAACAAGATTGATAATATGATCATCCAGTTGACAACCGAGTAATGAAATGAATTGAGTAATTAACGAGTTAACATGATCGTCCCGATTATTAATCGAGTAATGAAATGAATTGAGTGATTGATGAGTTAATATGATCGCCGATCATAATGAATGATGATATTTGAGGATTGTCAAATGATGAATGATGAATGAATGACTATTGCGAAATTATACCATGGCGTTAGAAGTCTTACGCTTCTTTCTTGCGATTGGCTCGGCATCTCGCACAGTCACACGTGACGCGAAAGTCCAATGATACTAGTCCGATGACGATGATTTCAAATGAGACATGACTTGGAGGGTAGTATTCAAAACCACGCTCGATACCAACTCGTAACACCCCAAACTAGGCGGATATTACGGTCTGTAGATCCCCAATGGGACCCACCAGGCAAATGAAAATGAATGAATTACACAAGATAAATGTAGTACCGAACTACATTACAACAATAATTACTCCGATGAGGAGTTTAGTTACAACACACCAGACAACATGAATACTAGTGTATTTTATATGAAGATAAAATACACAACATCGAATGAAATGAGCATTCAAACGGAATGTCTGCATGGAATAAATAAAGGAAACATGAATGATCGAATAAATGATCGAACAGATCGGGCCCCCTACTAGTATCACTGACTCTCGCCACCGTGCTCTCCCGTGCTTTAGCCTTGCCATGACAAAAAACAATATCCCCAGCGGGCCGATACGTAACAACAATCCTCAAGAGTTGAAATTACACAATCATGAATTAACTGAAGTTATGAATTATTTTAATTATGAATTACGCTGAAGAGGAGTAACATAGTACGCCTGTAATGTTCTGTGTAAGTGTACAACACCCGTCCGTGTACCTAATTAGTCTCACGGTGTAACGCTTTCCCGTGTGCACGGTCTAATGTATCGGTGAACCCAATACAATAACCATCGCGTGCCCGACTAAAAATTCCACACAGCCACACCCGGCCACGCAATATGAACCCAGAAGGTCATATGAACGAGAATGACCATAATGAATATTAATGAATAAATAATAATCTGACAAAGTCAATAATGACTCACCGAGATGAGGGTAATAATGAAATGAATGATAGCTCAACGAAAAGATTGGAACCGTCGTTCCTTATGACTGAAGTGATTAATTGACATTAACAAGTTGTAATATGATTAATACAATGATGAATGAGTTATGATTATGAATGATCAACAACAAAAGGTATGAATATCCTTTTAACCGAGTAAGAATTAACTTACCCAATACCGATGATGAATGTCCGTCCACGAACAACGTCCTAAATGAAATATCGGTCGCTCGAACAACCTTGAATAACACAATTACCAATAATCCGATCATTACGCAAATCAAAAACGATCATAATCGACTCAAACGTCGACACAACGATATCCAAGCTCGAATGAATCGAAACCAACTCCAAGATGAGTATTTCAAACCATCAAAACACTTTCAAGGATGTCAATAATCCATTAGGAATCCATAACTCATGATTACAACAACATCAATCGGAAAATCCCCAATTAACCGAAGTCAACTCCAAGGGTTCTTGAAAAATTCGAAAATAACCATTAAACCCGTAGGAATATGTTTATACAAGTTAGATAATCCATAACTAACATATTCCAATGATAATCCAAGCTTACACGAAGAAATCGGAAGGAAAACCCCAAAATCCAAATTCTAGATCCAAGAGATTAATACCTTAGATTCGATGTGATGAAGATGATGAAATGATGATCAATCCGAAAGATGAGCTTGAAGATGATGATTGATGATTACACCTCGAAGAATCCTCTCCGAATCGCTCGAAATCGCCCAAAACTACCGAAGGAATGAAATGAGATGAAAAATGACGAACTCTGACTAAACAGGCCCAATTAATACTCCCGAGGTTGGCGTGCGCTAGCCCTTGTGCATCGCGTGCGCTAACGTGTAAATTGGGTAGTCCCGTACCCCCTGTCCGAAAACGGGAGCGCGCGCTACGTACCTAGGTGTAGCGTGCGCTACGACCATACTACTAGCGTGCGCTAAGATCCATTATTAGCGTGCGCTAACGAAATATTGATGCCCAGTACTGGAGTCCAGAAAACTGTCTGCCCTCTGATCTGTCCTCGATAGCGTGCGCTACAACCATAGTTTAGCATGCGCTAATATATCGGTTGCGTACGCTAACAACAACACATAGCGTGCGCTATGAAATAATCCAAAGGTCAAAGAGCCACCGGACTCAACTCGATCTGTCCCTAGCGCGCTACTCCACACATATAGCGTGCGCTACTACAACCCGTTAGCGCGCGCTACTTACCACTCGTAGCGTGCGCTACAAATATCTCACTGCAGTCCGACCTTACGGATCGGCCAGATACCTTAGCGTGCGCTAAAGCTGAGTGGTAGCGTGCGCTACCTATACCCAATTAGCGTACGCTAAAAGGATTATGTAGTGTGCGCTACTCCTCACGCACGGCTCGCAACGAAAAGACAATGATGATAAACGCGGCACGAAACTCCAATCCGATTAGTGATGAATGACGATTGATATACGATACAATTACTCTGAATGATGAATACCATGACTGAATCTGAGTGACAATTGATTAATAATGAGTGAAAATTACTGAGTATCAATTACTGAATGATAAATACTGAATGATAATTACTGAATTACAACCGGGTATTACAATCAGATGGCCCTGACCGAAATGTAGGAATTGAAGAATCAATAAGAGGATTTGACCGATAAAGGTTATATCCGACCGAGTGCGAGTGTTATTTGTCAAGAAGAAGGACGGTTCATTTCGTTTGTGTATTGATTATCGGGAGTTGAACAGAGTGACGATTAAGAATAAATATCCTCTACCCCGTATTGATAATCTTTTAAATCAACTTCAGGGAGCTTCAGTATTTTCCAAGATCGACTTAAGATCTGGATATCATCAGTTGCGAATTCGAGAGTCGGATATCGCAAGGACGGCGTTTCGAACACGCTATGGTCATTATGAGTTTGTGGTAATGCCATTTGGGTTAACTAATGCACCTGCGGTATTCATGGAATTAATGAATCGATTTTTCATCGACTATTTGGATCAATTCGTGGTTGTCTTCATTGATGAAATTTTAATTTATTCTCGTGACCGTGAGGAGCACGAATTTCACCTTCATCAGGTTCTCGACGTGTTGAGACGAGAGCAACTTTATGGAAAGTTTTCCAAATGTGAGTTCTGGATGTCCGAGGTGACGTTTCTCGGACATGTAATTTCATGATACGGAGTTCACGTTGACCCTCAGAATACGGAGGCTATCCGAGATTGGCAACCTCCGAAGAATGTTAAGGAAATCCGAAGCTTTCTTGGATTAGCTGTTTATTATCGGCGATTTGTGGAAGGATTTTCTAAAATCGCTCAACCCATGACGAACCTTTTGTGGAAGTATAAGAAATACACGTGGTCCGACGCGTGTCAGCGGAGTTTTGAGGAACTCAAGAGCCAGTTAATTTCAGCACCTGTCCTTTCCTTGCCACAAGGGACAGAAAGATTTTTGGTTTATAGTGACGCATCCGGACACGGTCTTGGATGTGTATTAATGCAGAACAAGAAAGTTATTGCTTATGCTTCACGACAATTGAGACCTTACGAGGTTAATTATCCGACCCACGACCTGGAGCTAGCAGCCGTGGTTTTCGAGTTGAAGATTTGGTGTCATTATCTTTATGGCGTCACCTGTCAGATATTCACCGATCATAAGAGTTTGAAGTATATATTTACTCAAAAGGAGATAAATATGCGACAGAGGCGGTGGTTGGAACTAATTAAAGATTATGATATTGAGATATTATACCACCCGGGCAAGGCGAACGTTGTCGCCGACGCCTTGAGTCGTAAGTCCGTTCAGGAGCAAATGCTTGCTCGTTTGACTGTTCAGAAGGAACTTCAACAGGAATTCCTAAGATCCGAGGTCGAGGTTTGGTTACAACGAGTATAAGGGCAACTTTGTATGTTAGAGATTTCATCGCCACTTGAGGAGGCGATCAGGGTGAATCAGGGTTCGGACCCATCTTTGTTGCGCATTCGAGATGATGTGACTCAGGGGAAATCCCCTGGATTTGTGGTCCACGAGGATGGACTTTTGCGATTTCAGAACCGGTTATGCATTCCGGTGAATGACGAGTTGAAAAACTCGATTTTGAGAGAAGCTCATGCTACCCCTTATTCCATTCATCTGGGGTCTAGCAAGATGTACAAGGACTTGAAACAGAATTACTGGTGGAGTAATATGAAGCGAGAAGTCGCAGAATTTGTTACAAGATGTTTAACCTATCAGCAAGTCACGATAGAACATCAGCAACCGGCGGGTATGTTGAAACCTCTCCCTATTCCAGAGTGGAAGTGGGAAGATATTTCTATGGACTTCATCACGAGTTTGCCGATGAGTCGTCGTGGCATGAATACAATTTGGGTAATTGTGGATCGTCTAACTAAGTCAGTTCATTTCCTTGAGATTAAGGATACGTGGGGTCCTGAGAGACTTGCCCAGTTATTCATCAAAGAGATAGTGAGACTGCACGGTACTCCTATGAGTATCGTTTCTGATCGTGAGGGGCGATTCGTGTCGCATTTTTGGAAATCAGTTCATCGTGCTATCGGAATTCAGCTTAATCTCTGCACAACTTTTCATCCTCAGTCCGATGGACAATCAGAGAGGACTATTCAGATATTGGAGGACATGTTGGGGGCATGCGTCCTCGATTGAAAAGATGATCGGGAAGCCCAACTACCGTTGATCGAGTTCACGTATAATAACAGTTGGCATGCTTCGATTAAGATGGCACCTCACGAGGCCTTGTACGGTCATCGTTGTCTATCTCATTTGTGTTGGGATGACTTATCAGAATCAATCGGCACCGAGCCCGATATGCTTATAGCCGCCCGTGAGAAGGTAGCTTTGATCAGGAGTCGTTTTTTGACCGCTCAGAGTCGACAGAAATCATATGCAGATAACTGTCGTCGGCCATTAGAGTTCGAGGCGGGTGACCATGTTTTGGTCACGGTATCCCCGTCGAGGTATCTTCCGTTTTGGGAAACGGGGGAAGTTCCGAGATTCATTGGATCGTTTCAGATTTTGGATCGAGTAGGCAATCTAGCTTATCGATTGGCCTTACCTCCGGCATTGAGCCGAATTCATAATGTGTTTCACGTCTCTCAGTTGCGGAAGTATGTTGCCGACCCGAGTCACATACTTCAGTTCGACGAAATCGAGATCGCGTATGATCATTCGTATGAGGAGCGTCCTATACGAGTTTTAGAGCGGCAAATCAAATAGTTGAGGGACAAGACGATTCCTTTGGTTAAAATTCAGTGGTCTAGACACGGAGTCGAAGAGGCAACTTGGGAAACCGATGATAGTATGCAGGAGAATTATCCCGAGTTGTTTGACCCTTAGTTTCGGGGACGAAACTCTTTTAAAGGGGGGTGTATGTAATACCCGGTTGTAATTCAGTCATTATCATTCAGTAATTATCATTCAGTAATTGTCACTCAGTAATTTTCACTCATTAATAATCATTCATCATTCATATTCAATCTTTGTATTCACCGTTCAGAGTAATTTGTATCGTGTATCCGTTATTATTCGTCTTTCTACCTGGTTGGAGGATCAAGCCGTGTTTATCATCATTGTATTTTCGTAGTGGGATGTGTGTGAGGAGTAGCGCACGCTACGTACTCTTTTTAGCGCGTGTTAATTGAGTACGGGTAGCGCATGCTACCTCTCAGCATTAGCGCACGCTAGCGTGGTTTAGGCAGACAGTCCAGAAGGCACTGGACTGCAGTTGAGTTGTAGTAGCGCACACTACGAATGGTAAGTAGCGCGCGCTAGTGAGTTCGGATAGCGCACACTATGCTAGCAGTGTAGCGCGTGCTAAGGTCGATCAGGCAGAGCCCAGTAGGTACTGGACTGATTTGGAATAATTTATAGCGTACGCTATGAGTGGATATTAGCGTACGCTAATGGTGTAGTAGCGCATGCTGAGTTCTGGGTGTAGCGTACGCTATCGCGAGCAGATCAGAGAACAAGAGGTTCTGGACTTCAGTCACTGGGCATCAGATATCAGTTAGCGTACACTAACTTTTTGGGTTAACACACGCTATGTGGAAGACGTTAGCACACGCTACCAAGTTCGTAGCGTACGCTAACGGGGAATTCAGAGTTTACTGGACTGTCCGGTTAACCCGTTAGCGCACTCTACATATCAGGTCATAGCGTGCGCTAAGCTGGGACTAGTATATATTGGACAGTGCAGTCCAGATCCGTCATTTTTCATTTCACTTCATTCATTCGTCGGTTTTGGGCGATTTCGGACGTTTTGGAGAGATTTCTTCGAGCTGAATCCATCTATCATCATCTTCAAGCTTATCATTCGGATTAATCATCATTTCATCCTCTCCAACACATCAAATCAAGGTAATGATTTCTTGGATCTAGAATTTCGGATTTTGAGTATTTTCCTTTCGATCTCTTCGTGTAAGATTGCTATTATGTTGGAATATGTTAGATATGGATTATCTACATTGGATACATGTATTCCTACGGATTTATTGATGTGTTTTTCGGATTTGATGAATATTTGGAGAATTAATCAAGAACCCTTGATGTTGACTTTGGTTATTTTGGGGATTTCCGATTATGGTTGTCGTAACCGTGAATTATGGTTTCCTATTGGATTATTGATATCATTGAAGGTGTTTTGTTGGATTGAACTACTCATTTTGGAGTTTGGTTTCGATATATTTGGGATTGGTTATAATCAAAGGATGATGTTCGCTAAGTGTTTGTTTGAATGCCTCAATGAGTTTGGATATTGTTGTGTCGACCTTTGAGTTGGTCATGATTCATGCTTGATACGTATATTAAGCGTTTGTTGGTAATTATGTTATTCAAGGTTGTTCGAGCGACCGACATATCTTTTAGGACGTTGTTCGAGGATGGACATTCTTCACCGGTGTTGTGTAAGTTAATTCTTACTCGGTTAAAAGGATACTCATTCCTTTCGTTGCTTTTCATTCATAATCATAACTCATTCATAATGTATTAGCCGTATTGAGACTTGTAATTGTCAAATAATCATTTCATTCATGAGGAACGACGGTTCCAATCATTTCAATGAGATATCATTCACGGCATTATTATTTCATCTCGGTGAGTCTTTCTTGACCTTTGTCGTATTGTTATTCACTATTACTCACTGATCATTTTCATTCTGGTGGCCTTCTGGGTTCATATTGCGCGGCCGGGTAGGGATGTGTGGAATTTTTAGTCGGGCACATGATAGTCATGTGATCGGGTTCACCGACACAATGGACTGTGCACACGGTAACGTACCTCCGTGAGACTAATTAGATACAAGGGCGGGTGTGTCCGGACACTCGTCTTGTGCACTTGCACATACCATTACGGGCGTACTATGATGCCTCTCTTCAGCTTAAATTCATAATTAAGATATATCATGATTGTGTTTATTCAACTCTTGAGGATAGTTGTTCTGTGTAACTGACCCTGTTGGGAAATGTTGTTTTCAGGTCATGGCAAGACTAAAGCACGGGAAGAGAACGTTGACGGCAGGGAGTCCCAGTGATACTAGTAGGGGGGCTCAGTCCTTTCAGTCATTCGAGTTTCTTCATTTTATTTCCGCTGCAGACTTCCGTTTGAATACTCATTTTTATTCAGTGTTGTATATTTTATCTTCATATAAAATACACATGTATTCTATATTATCTTGGATGTGTTGTACTTGAAACTCCTCATCGGAGTAATTAATGATATAATGTGGTTCGGTACTACAATTATATTATTTAATTCATTAAATTTCATTCGCCTGGTGGGTCCTAGTTGGGGGTCCACGGCACTGTAATATCCGCCTAGTTTGGGGTGTTACAGATTTGAGGTCTAAGATGGAGGATGAAAGGTTAAATGATCGCTTGATAACTTTTGTAGAGAGAGATGTATTCATGACTATTAGTGATAATGAGATTTTAACTTATTTTCAAAACATGAATCCTAGGAAATATCATATGCAAATTGTGTTTATTTTATATAATGTTGGTATATTGAAGCCTATTATGTTTCTATATGTAAATGTATTGAATTTTAGTTTCACGTTATTTTTTTATTAATAATAGGCACCACCAATATTTTAGGCATGGTTCTAAAAAACGCTAGGCGCTAGGCGTTCGGATTGCTAACGCCTAGCGCCCAGAGGATTACTCGGGGATTAATCGGTGATTAATCGGACTAGGCGGATTTATTTTTTATTATTATTTTAATCATTTTTATATAAAAAAATTATATATATGTAAAATAATTAATAATAATTAAAATTTAACCATTTAAACATATATAATCAATTATATATTAAATTTGATCTACTTATATAGATATTAATGAGTTCATATTATCCATAATATCTCAGTTTAGGAATTTGTAGTACTATTAGAACAAAATAAAAAAACAAAAAAGTAAAATCGCCTAGGCATCCGCCTAGTCGCCCACGTAGCTAGGAAATTTGAAACGTTGATATATGTATAAAGTAGTCCATAGTATCTTAGATTGCCTTCATAGGTCCCCGCAGCGAGCCTAGACAATCGATTCATTACCCAAACGACTAGTACAAGCGCCTAGGCCATAATCGGAACGACAAAGGACCTTCTAGGGATTAATCGGAGGATTAATCGGCCTAGGCGGGGATTTTTAGAACACTGATTTTAGGTGTAGATCCGCCACTAATTATTATCCTTATAAAAGTAGTTAAAACATAAAAAAGATTTTTGTATATTTCTATCCTACAATGTTTTCATTATATGAATAATATCATTTATTTTTTCAAAAAAACATTTGATTCTAATATATGAAAATACAAAAGAATAAAAAATAAAAGTAAACTGCAATTCTATTTTATCTACATAATTTAGGTAGTATATCAAAACGATGGTCAATATTGAACAAAATATTTAACACCACATTGAGATATTTAAAGGAGGGAGAGCATTATAGTTCAGCTCAACAAGTTATTATTAGTTTAGCTAATAATCTTTTTAAAGGTTATTTAATGAATAAATGACATTAAAATGTTGGCTTTTTTAATACCCCAACTTACAGAATAAAAACTGAAACATTAATTATAAAATTATTGGTGTGTGAAGTTGAAATAAAAAAGTAGATATAATTTTTAAGGCAGAATGTTTTACAATGTCTTTTTCTCATTTTAATTATGTTAAATGAATTGAAGTAGAAAATGACTTTTAAAAAAAAAACTGAATTTTTCCTCAATTAAACATAGAAATATTTTTTATATAGAAAAATATACTATTTTCGTTCCATTTTAAAGAGTATATATTGGTGTGCATAATTTTATATTGATTTTAAGACATAATACAACAAATGATAATTTATTATTATTTTATCATTTATAGCTTTACTATTTAGTTGAGAGCACATTTCGATCCACACATATTCATAAAAATAAAAACATCAAAAATAAAAAGATAAAAATAAGCCTATTCTACTAAAATAAAATTATATTCTTCCGTATGAAATGAGAGAAGTATATGTTTGTACAAACTCCCTAATGGAATCAGCCGATATATTATTATTAGTTATTGAACTTGTTATTCATTTTTTTATTCAGTTATTGAATTATATTGGTCCACATATTTAGCGTTTTAATTTATTTTTATGTTGCGGGCCTTAATATATTAGTTTGTATTTCAATATTATTAACACTCAATCATGTCAGATACATTACTCACAATTAATTATATATATTTGTTTGGGCATAGGCATAATACCTACTCCCTCCGTCCCATAAGAGTGTGCTAACTCTTTATAGGCACAAGTTTTAATAAAAGTTGGATAGTAGTGTATTTGAGTGGCGAAAGGGTCGCACTTTTTATTGTATATGTGTATTAAATTATTGTTGTTGATTAATTAAAGGATAAATGGTGTGGGCCATCATTGACAGGGCCGACCTGAGGGTGGGCAATGAGTGCGCCGGCTAGACCCGGCAATTTACCACACGACACGAAAACGACACGAAAATTTAGTGTTTGATTTTGCATTTTGAGTACACGACACGAAAATATACGAACACGAAAGTACACGACCGAGATTTAGTGTCGGTTTTGTGTTTACCCTTTGGGTACACGACACGACACAAGATACACGAAATAAATAAATAAATAAATAAAATATTTTATATTTAATTTAATAAAAATATATATTTTATGAATTCTGTTTATACTAAACTTTAAAATTTGAAAATAGAATGTAAATATTCATAAATTTCATGTAAACATTCGTGTTTTCGTTGCCATTCGTTTCATTTCGTCTACTAAAACCTATAAAAATAATATTATAATATTAAAATTATTATTTTTTATAATATTTTAATATCTATTTTATATTATGTGCCTGACACGAAAACACGACACGAAAAGACACGAATTTGCGCGGTACACGACACGAATTCATTTAATGTCGTGTACGGGTTTGAACTTTTGATACACGAAACACGAAAGTACACGACACGAACGAATTGCCAGGTCTAGCGCCGGCCCAAGCCCCAACCCAAAAAAGGGCCCAAAAAATTTATTTTTTACCACTCCTACTCAATACATGGCCCAAAACTGAAAAAAATACATATCTATTTAAGATTAGCATGTCTGCGTATGAAAACTAACATTGAAATTGGGCAAGATTGTCCCACTTTCTAATTTTGTAAAATAAAAATTAAAGTTGGGCAAAATTGTTTCTACTTTCCAACTTGAAAGCAACTCCAAATTAATTCTGTTACTCTCTTCTCTTTCCAGCAATTTCATTCAATTAGTTATATAAATATGCAAGTTTAGTAGTTTAAGTAACTTTAAATTGTGCATTTGGTTTTGTTTATTCCTCTAATGCCTTTATTTTGAAAGAAAGGGAAAAAAATAGATTAAGAGAAAATGGGAAATTAGGAATTAGGGACGTCTTAATGCTAGGGAATTAGGAATTTGTGTTTTGTTTCTAATTCTATGCTAATAGTAGAAAAAATTATTTATTGGTTGGTTGTTGCCTTATCTTGTTATCATGCTAGAAATCTGTTGTTTTGTTTATATGATTCCACTTCGGTTTGGTTTTATTATCCAAATGTTTGTACTCTTCGTTATTCCTTGTAATGAATTAGGACGGAGTACTATTTTCGTGATGGTGTTTCCCTTTAGGAAGATTTTACACCACTAAATTATAATGAGACTCATTAAACATTACTCCGTTTTGTTTTAAAAAATAATTTGGACGTATATTAAATTAAATAAAAAGGCCTATTTATCGGACTTCGTCTTGGGCCAACGAAATGTCAGGACCGGTCCTGATCCTTGACATTGTTGTAATTAAGTTAAAAATATGGAGTAAAAGTATAAGGGATATTTTCTAAAAATGAAATGGTCACATTCTTATGGAACATATGAAAATAACAAATTGAGCACACCCTTGTGAGATGGAGGGAGTATTAATTATTATTGAGACTCATTGCAACAATTATTGTTTCTGCATCGCTCCCTAATTTGGCAAGGGATCCCCTGTGCCACACTTCCGTGTGCCACACGAAATTTTACTATTTTAAAAATTTTTTATTATAAAATAAAATTTTATTATTACATAATATATCATGATTAACATATAGAGTGGAGTAGGAACCTAGCCATATGGACCCCTTAGAATAAAAATTTTGTCATGCAATTTTATATTGTCAAATTCTAGCCAATTTCATGAATTCTGGACAATTTTACCCTTCAACCCACCCACCTACTTTATCTCATCCTTTTCTTCATTTATTATTTTTCTCTCTCCTCTCTTTTCACCTTTCTCCTCTCTCTTTTCTATCTCATCCTTTTTCTCTCTCCCCTCTCTTTTCATCTTTTCATTCCACCCTTCACTTTCTCCTCTCCTCTCATCTTTCTCTCTCCATTTTTTTCTCTTTCTCTATCTAAAAATATTCAAAATCTCGCCGGAAACCATCGCCGCCGCTGCTACCCCACAAACCACCATGGAGCTCGTAATATTCTCGACAGAACACAAGGTTCCGGATATTCCCTACTCTCTCTTTCGATTTTATTTCTCTTTCTCCATCTTTCTCTCTCTAGAAAAATCCTAGATCTAGCTAGAAATAATGTTATTTTCGTATTTATTTTTGATGATTTACAAGTTTTCATATGATTCCTGGTGATTCGTGGTATATTTGGAGTGATTTCCGATCGATTTATATGTATTAGTGTTTTAGATCTAGTTTTTCGCATGTTTGCGTACGTGGTTACGAATTTACAGTTGTTACGATTTATTGATTTCGTATTGGGTTACCATGTTACAATATTGTCATTTCGTATCACTATGCCTTGATTTACTGTTAGGATTTTATCATTTCGTATCAGTACGAAGTTACGAAATTTGAATTTCATAACACATTTGTGCCGATTTGAAATTTTCGTATTGGAGTTTTGGTATACATGTTACGAATTCGTAACTGTTACGATTGGTGATTGATACGATTTGTGGTTGAACTGATAGGTGAATTCATACAAATCTTGTTATTATCGCCTGTTTTTCTCAGATCTGTTACACATGTTACGAAAATTCAATTTCGTATTGAATATTCTGATACGATTTTACATTTTCGTATTGAAGTAATGGTACGAAAAATAAGAATAAATGATACGAAATGTGTTCATAATAAGGTTATAACTCTGTTATGAATTTAGAATTTCGTATTGGATATTTTGTATCCTTGTTACGAAATTCGTATTTGGTATCGTCATTTTTATGCTTATTGGTTTTTTTGTGCGATTTAGTAACACTGTTAATTATGTTGTTATGAAATTCGTATTTCGTAACAAATGTTACCAATTTCGTAATAGATCTTACGAATTTTGAAATTCGTAACTAATTCTGTTGTGTGAGATTTGGTTACGAAGTTACGAAATTTAAATTTCGTAACACATTTGGGGTAATGATACGAAAAGCAAGAATAAGTAATACGAAATGTGATGTTCATACTAAGGTTATAACTTTGTTACAAATTTAGAATTTCATATTGGATATTTTGTATCCTGTTAAGAATTTCGTAATTCATATGGTCATTTTTAAGCTTATTGGTTTTTTTTTGTGAGATTTAGTAACACTATTAATTATAGTGTTACGAATTTCGTATTTCATAACAAATCTTTATCAATTTCCTAACATATATTACGAATTTCAAAATTCATAACTAATTCTGCCGTGTGAGATGTTGTTACGAAGTTACGAAATTTAAATTTTGTAACACATTTGTGCGATGTACATATTTTTGTCCTGTTTTTTAACCCGATTAAGAAGTATAATTTCGTAACACCTTATTGTTGATACGAATTTCGTAACATTGTACTCCTTTGCTTTTGTTGTGAATTCTTGTTACGCCGTAACTAATTCTGATAAGTTACGAAATTGTAAAATCGTAACAGGTCGTGTTTTGTAACTGTGTTACGAATTATAATTTTGTAACATAATTTGCTATTTCGTAACATTATTTACATGTTCCGAATTATTGATTTGATTTTATTGTTTGTTTATTGTAGAACAAATGAACTTTTAGTCGAAAGAATCTGGCATCAGAAGACCACTGGATTATGCTAACTGGTGGGGAGAACACAGTAAAGAATATCCGCTGAAATCAACACTTGGAGCCTTCGTGAAACTCCCCGATATCGTCTTAAGATCCGAAAAAGCACTCCATTACATCATGACTTGTTTCTCTATTACGAATTATAATTTTTTAATTTCGTATCAACATGACTTGTTTCTCTATTACGAATTTACGATTTCGTATCAGTTTGTCATTATTCTATGTTACGAATTTTACAGTTCATATAAATATGCCTTATTTCCCTGTTACGAATTTATGATTTCATATCACTTTGTCATAATTCCATGTTACGATTTTATGAATTCGTATCAGTTTGTCATAATTCCAAGTTACGAATTCAATATTTCATATCAGTGCGATTTACATATTTTTAAACTTAAAAATCTACAAAATACAAAACAATACCTCAAAATCGACTTCAAGTCGCGAAATCAGAAAAAGGAAAAGAAAAAAAAATGAAGAAGAAAACAAAAAGCAAGAAAAAAAGGTGAAGAAGAAAGAGAGAGAAAAGAGAAAAATGAAGAAATGAAGAGTGGAGAGAATATTTGTCGAGAAAGAGAGAGAAAGAGAGAGAGAAAAAGAGAAAAGAGAAGATGGAAAAGAAATGAAGAAAAAAGAATGGGAAAAAATAAAGAGAAAACAGGGGAAAAGTGAAAAGTAAGGGGAAAATGGTCAAAAAACACTAAAATTGACTAGAATTTGTCTATATAAAGTTGTTTGACAAATATTGTAGTCCACATAGTCAAAGTGACTATTTGGTTGTATTACCTCTAACATATATATCAAAAAATTAGAATTTTAAAAAATTATATACCATAATTTTGGAATAATTAATCAAAATGATAATTTTATTATTGTTTGAGGAGAAAAGTAAAGACATCAATCAATTGTATTGATAACAATGAATAGAGGGGCCTTTATATAGGCATTACAAAGAGAGTCTTTCCATACATAGGATTCCTAGTTAAGGTAAGACATCTAACAGAATCCAACTACTTATGGAAGAATCTAGAACCTACCATAACTCTTATCCCCCTACAACTAGTATTAGGTAAGACACCAATACGGGAAGGATTTCCCGGAACACTCCCCCTGTGTCGAACGCTAATACTAACATGGTGCACAATGTGTTGCCTCGGTAAAAAACCTTTCCAAGTCAAATAAAACCCCATGGGAAAAACAAAGACTTTGGTGAGGAAAAAGAGCGCAACGCACCAACTACAAATGTCAGAATCATGTGAAGTATACTCCCCCTGAGGTATACATGACAGCTCATTCCATCGAGCCATCTTTAGTTGAGCTCGGATAATCGATACATTCCGATGCTTCTCACATGTTTCTCAAATGTAAATTTCGGCAGAGACTTAGTGAACAAGTCTGCGATATTCTCATCGGAACTCACTTGTTTCACTTCGATATTCAGCAATTTCTGCTGCCGATTATAGAAGAACTTGGCGCAATATGCTTGGTATTGTCACCCTTTATGAAACATAACTTCATCTGATCAATTCATGCCGCATTGTCCTCAAAGATTCAAGTAGGAGTTTCTGTAGTGGGATCTAATCCACACGTTCCTCGTATATGGTCTATGGTCGAAGGAGCCAAATGCACTCCCTTACGGATTCGTGCAATGCAATTATCTCTGCATGGTTCGAGGAAGTAGCAACTAGGGTCTGCTTGGTAGATCGCCAAGATATCGCCGTATTCCCAATGGTGAACACATAACCAGTTTGGGAACGTTCTTTATGCGGGTCAGAGAGATAACCGTCATCAGCAAATCCAACTAACGTGTCGTTAGGATTCTCTGCATAAGGGGTAAGCTTGCTCGCATTAGCACTTCTAGTAGTCAAGCTACCATGCTTAGCTGCAATATCAGAGGAAGATCGACGGTCGGTATGCATCGTCTTTACCTCAACAATTCCTTTCGGAATATCACTCTCTTTTGCGTAGGGAAAGAACAATCCAAGGTCACTGGAGCCTTTCAAGTATCGAAAGATGTGTTTTACTCCATTCCAATGCCTTATCGTGGGAGCGGAGCTAAATCTCGCTAACAGATTCACAGAGAATGCGATGTCTGGATGAGTACATTGAGCCAGATACAACAACACACCGATTGCGCTAAGGTACGGTGTTTTTGCTCCAAGGACCTCTTCATCCTCCTCTTTAGGACGAAACGGATCCTTGTTCATTTCCAGACTTCGACCAATCATGGGGGTAGCAAGAGGATGTGCCTTGTCCATGCTAAATCGCCTGAGCATTTTGTGGACATAGGCAGACTGATGAATGAGTATACTATCATCTCGATGTTCTAGCTCTAAGCCCAAGCAGAATCGAGTCCTCCCCAGATCTTTCATCTCGAATTCGGATTTAAGGTAGCGGGCCGTTTCATTGACCTCATCTATGGTACCGATGACATTCATGTCATCTACATAGACGGCTACAATCACGAATCCTGCATCTGTTCTTTTCACGAATATGCATGGACAGATGTCACTGTTCTTGTATCCCTTCCCAACCAATTATTCACTTAGGCGGTTGTACCACATCCTTAGGATTGTTTCAAGCCATACGGTGAACAGCCAATTTCACAGCGTACGCGCTCCGTGGTTTAGAGCTACTTGATTTGGGCCATGAAATCCCTTCGGGACTTTCATATAGATATCCGTATCTAGATCCCCATTAAGATACGCTGTAACCACATCCATAAGCCGCATGTTCGATTTTCGGACACTACCAAACTGACTAAGTAGCGGAAAGTGATGATGTCCATAACGGGAGAATACGTCTCCTCGTAGTCAATGTCAGGGCGCTGCGAGAAGCCTTGGGCAACTAGTCTCGCTTTGTAACGCATGACCTCATCCTTATCATTGCGTTTACGAACAAAGACCCATTTATGTCCAACTGGTTTAACGCCCACGGGTATTGGCTCGATACGGCCAAATACCTCACGTTTAGCCATTGAGTCTAGTTCAGCCTGCATTGCATCTTTCCATTTCGGCCAATCGGCTCGTTGTTGACATTCAAAAACCGAGCGCGGCTCAGCGTCGTCGTCTTCAATAATTTCTTGAGCGACGGAGTAGGCAAAAGCATCATTGACTAGCGTGGACAACCTGTCCAATAGTACGTATTCACTCATACATTGCATCGAGATTTCTTTATTCTCTGACATCAACAAAGTTTTAAATGGCGTCCGTCGATTGTTCCATTGTTGATTCGAGGACATATCCGTAGTCAGAGATAATCTCGTGTGACGGAGTCACTGTGTCGATGATGAGAGGATTTTGTGCCTCCGTTCCTCTTCTCTTTCGAGGTTCGGTATCCTTTCTACCCACTGGCCTCCCCCTCTTTCGAGCAGGGATAAGAGCGGCCAGAAGCGGCCCCACCACTAAGGTTGGCCGGTGGCATCATTCCTTTGGGCGGCCGAACCTTGCCCTATAACTGGGACTTCCAACCTTGCGGGAACATTCGCAGCGGGATCGTAGATCTTGTCACTTTCGCGATGTCGGTAAAGGCTGTCGGGCATCGAATCCGCAACTTTCTGAAGACCGAGAATACGTTGCACTTCTAGCTCGGATTGAGCTGTGCGGGGATCTTGATGAGGCAAGGAGGGAGCACACCAGACAATTTCCTGGCGTTCAACTGGAATCGTTCGATTCCTCTCTCCCCCTAACGACGGGAAGTTTGTCTCATCAAAGTGACAATCTGAAAATCTTGCAGTGAACAGATCTCCTGTCAAAGGTTCCAAATAGCGGATAATTTTAGGCGATTCATAGCCAACATATATACCTAATCGTCTTTGCGGACCCATTTTAGTACGCTGTGGAGGCATAATTGGCACGGGAAACGTGTTAAGAGTCTTCTCGATCAAATCTTGATCAGACTTCTTGACACCACAAAAACCAAGATCAGCGCGAAGATCGAGGACAGCTTGATTATAGGCTTCCACATTCGCATAATCCAAAAATCGGATTTGCTCCCACTGAAGTTGTAATTCGGGGAAGCGCTGATCATGCACATTATTAAATCGTTGTTCGAGTGTGTCCCATAGTTCTTTAGGGGTTTGTAAGTTCATATAACACTTTTTCAACAACGGATGTATATGTCTACGCAAGTACATCAGTGCATTAGCCTTGGTTTCCTCGCTCGGTTCTTGAGCGTTAGGCTCGTTAGAGGGAAAGATGGTGGTAGTAAATCTCTTACCGACGAACGCCAAGCGACGTCGAGACCCACCTATGGTACTCCTTACCGGCATGGTCAAGGATGTCGAACTCGGATGAACATTGGAGCTTTGTGCCATCTACAAGATATATACATGTGGAAGTTAGTATTGTTTGATTTTCATTGACAATGTAAAATGTCACAATCGATTCTTTTAAAAGCTTGTAACATAACCGTTACTCTATTTATTTCCCTTAATTGTTGTTTAGTAAAGTCGACAAAAACGGCGATATCGGATCGCACCCGGATACGTGGTGTATGCAACAACCACAAGTATCGACTTTTCAACAATTCCGTGACTCTCCCGGGACCGTCACAGTTTTCTTCGACACGCAGAGATACCGACTTCTCTCGCGGTCTCATCCACCAAAGTAGCGTGGGAGATAAAGAACCCAAAACCCGTGTCCCCCAAAAGAAAAATTCCCAAAAGGAGAGAATTGAAAAGGGACAAGTCGGATAGTTACCTCGATTATAAAATTAGGCACGTCTTGAATTTGTGGTGTGCTTCGATCTAGGTTGGTACTCGATGCGACGACGTGAAACCGAGGCGCAATTTTGGCAACCAGAAGATAAGTTGATGTTCGGGTTTTGGTCAGAGTCGGGGCCCAGGTCGGACTAAGTGGGTTTGGCCAGTCGGCGGCAGTCCTTGTGGCGGCGGTGGTCGCGCGCTCAGCGGCGGCGGAGGCGGCAGTCTTTGGCAGCGTCAGTGGCTATCTTTGGCGGCGGTTAGTGGCGGCGGTCCGCGGCTCTGGGTGGCGGAGGTCCGCGACAGCGGTCCGGTGGCGGTGGTCCGATTCTGGAGGTCTTTGACGTCCGTGGCGGAGTAGGGGGACGGCGTTCGGCGGCCAGCGCTGGCCCAGGCGGTTCTGTGAGCGTGGCGGCGGAAGCCCAGCAGGTGGCAGGCCCAGAGCAGTCCATTGTGATGTGGTTAGCTAGCAGCGGCAACTAGTTGGTCCGGTGGTGGCTGGAGCGATTCTGGGCGGCGGTGTCAGCGGTGGTCGGAGGCTGACGGCGGCGGTCTGGCGGCGGAGCTCGGCGGTAGGCTTTTGGCCGATTTTTTTTTCTTTCGTTCGAGCTACGTGCTGATAACGTGTTTGAGGAGAAAAGTAAAGAGCAATCAATTGTATTGATATGATGAATAGAGGCGCTTTATATGGCATTCTGAAGAGAGTATTTACATACATATGATTACTAGTTATGGTAAGAAATCTAACAGAATCCATTCTTATGGAAGAGTCACAGAGCCTCATAACTCTTATCCCCTACTCTTAGTATTAGGTAAGACACCAATCCGGGAAGGATTTCCCGGAACAATTATCAAAATATTCTAAAACTATGGTATATGATTTTTTAAAATTCTAATTTTTTTATATATATATGTTAATCATGATATATTATGTAATAATAAAATTTTATTTCATAACAAAATATTTTTAAAATAGTAAAATTTCGTGTGGCACACGAAATGTGATCCTTGCCCCCTTGTTTTGGTACAGCTCAGTAACAAAAACAAACACTTGGCAGAGGACAAGATGTGACACTTGTCGTGCAGCAAGAAACGTCCATTCCACCCATGCACATTTTGTGCATTTACCCAAACGAAAATTTCGAAGGAACAGAGTGGCTAGGGTTGGGTTTAGGGGCAAGGTAACAATTCGGTGCAATGGAACAAGAAAGTGCTACTACTGGTGAAGCGACAGCCGCCGGCAAGGAGGCGGTGGCGGAGGAGGGGATTAATAATAAGAGGATGAGTGTATTGGTGGCTATCGACGACAGCGATGAGAGCTTTCACGCGCTTGAATGGGTACTCGATAATAAAATCTTGATGCGAGGAGCAGTAAGTGATGTTGAATACGAGACCCCGCAGCAGGATTCCAAGGTGATCACGATAGCACATGTGGTTGAGCCATTGCCTCGCTACGCCTACCCCGGTGGATACGGTTCGTAGCTCAATTACACACATACACTCCGTCTATTCTAAACTATGTTGTTTTGGTTTTTGGGCATTTTTGTCATAAATTTGAGTTTTAAGTTTGTAGTTTTCCCTTCTCTTTATCGAGTTCTTATGATTTTCTTTTTAGTCTTTATTAGATTATTTAGTTTTTTTTTTAGTTTTTTTTAGTATTTTATTTTTATTATGTTTTTATGTTTAAAATTTAGTTGAGGATCGATGAAACCAGGACTTCACATAGGCCAGGCTTAGGGCTATTTACCAAAATTTTCATTGAGTCCCTCTATGCCCATTATGACATACGGTGCGAATAAGGCCCTGATCTTTTGGACTTATTTTTCATTTTCGATCAGTTCGAGTTCATTCGATTCGATTCGATTCGTCATCCAGTTCGATCAAGTCAGGTTCGATTCGATCAGGTTCTTCTTCTTTTTATTATTATTATTAATCTTAATTATTATTATTGTTATTATTATTAATAATATTACTATTATTGTTGTTGTTGTTGATTATTATTATTATTATTATTTACCATTATTATTATTATTATTATTTACCCTTAATATATATTTCAGTTCAGGTCCATTCAGTTCAGTTTAGTTCAGATCCATTCAGTTCAGTTCAGTTCAGATTCATTTAGTCCAAAAGAACAGAGCCTAAGTGCCTATATGAGCCATTAAGTCGTAAGTAAACAACATCAAACGTTTGTGCGAATAAGTCATTTTGCCCATTAATTAGCTATTAGTAAACACACCCTTAGGGTAGTTCAGTACCTGCAGGGTTTGACAAAAGTGAGTCCGTTTTTTTTTACCGGTTCGGTTCAGCAGCCATTATAAAGACAAGGTTTAGCTTTTTTCTTACATGGAGAAAAAGAATAAGAAACTCCCGGTGAAGTGTTAAAATAGTTTCTATAGATTCTAAAGAGTCGCCATTAATTAGATTTCGGCAAAAGGGGTAACTAGTTTGTGGCAGCAAAAGGGGTAAGTAGTTTGTGTACGGAGGGAGGATGTTTTTCCTGTATTGAAATGTCATGCATTAAAATTATGCATTATATGGATCCATATTTGTGGACCAGATTCGTTATGTCCTCGAACTAAGGACGTTGGTGTAAAGAAATCTAATCATAAAATATTTCTTTATGAAATTATTTTCAAGTCATTGAATATTTGTCAAACAAGCTATAAAGGTTGCACAAGGCTCCTAAAATATTAGGACGCCCTCACAAGGTTGTTTACTTTCCATTCTCACAAATCCAGTTTTGGAGTCTTCAAACAAAGCTCAGGAACAGAATGCTGCAAGAATCCTCTCCCGTGCATTTGAAATGTGCCGGGACAAATCGGTATGTTAGTAGGCTTAAAGCTGTGCTGCATATTTTGTATTGTTTCCGTACCCTATCAAAGATTTTTTTTTTTTTTTTTATCTTTTCAAATGATGCATGTAGGTGAAAGCTAAGACTATAATTCTTGAGGGGGATCCAAAGGACAGAATCTGCCGGGCCGTGGAAGAGATGTGCATGGATCTTCTTGTTGTTGGGAGTCGCGGACTAGGCCAAATTAAAAGGTTATTATGCCTTAGCTAGCTGTTTCTAAATATTGATTCCTTCAATAATGTTGGTGTGTTTCTGCAGTCGGTTTCATCGCTATGTCGTATTGATTATTATACCGTAATTTTTTTCTAGGGCGTTTTTGGGAAGTGTGAGCGATTACTGTGCTCACCATGCAAAATGTGCAGTCCTGGTGGTGAAGCCACCGGTCAAGAAACAGTCGTCTGCTTATTAGATGCATCTTCTACGGGTACAAAGGAGGTTTAATTAGAGAGTTCGTCTTTGACTACTAAAACATGTTTTAATTAGTAAATAAAATGTGTGGCTGGATCTCATGTTCATACGGTAGTTGCGTTATCTATGCTTGCCACTGTAGAGATTGATGTTTTGAGTTTAATGCGGTTTGTTTCTAACTATCCGCTCCACTCCATTTGCTGGCAATGTATATTATGGACCCAAGATAAATATAAAAATGGGATCATGCACCCAAGATGAATATATATAAGAACGGCAGATGAATATGAAAGTGATAGAATTTATTATCCATTACTTGCACATTCATCATACATATTGAGATGGTCGGATCGTACTCGTCGATAATCGTCTTGCAATTGTTGATTCGGTTGATATGGAAATTATAAGGGGAACTATTGATTTGTACCGTTCTTCCAATCTAATTATAAATATGGAAACTGTGAAGGGGAAACTAAAATGAAATAGTATAGAAAAATTTACTATCCGAAAAGCCGAGGCGAGAAATTTTTTCTAAAACTGTTCGAAAAATCACAATGCACGTGACCGCGTCATTTTAAGGTGCTATTAGATGTTAAAAGCCTATTGTGTAGTAGCAAAGACGATTGATTATGTTTCTTATAGTGCTGACGAATGAGACTTGTGTCGCCCTCCCTAGATACAACAGCTACTTCTGCAAAGCTATAGTACCCTAGAAATCGAAGCTCGGCGAACTGGAAACGTGCCAATTGAGCAAAAATGTTATGTATGTAGAATGTTTTTGATAATGGTGCGAGCAAAAATGTGATGTATGTAGAATGTTTTTGATAATGGTGTGAAGATGTAATTCTGCCTGCACATGATCTCCAACACCCATACCGTGGTAGTGGGCATTAATCACCACGAACCAACTACATGATGGCACTCCATAAGTGCTTTCTAACTGTAGTAGGTTGTCTCTCTCTTGAGGTTTATTCCAGAAGTATAAACTGATCTTTATCACTTAGCAAGGAATGCTAATTCGGTTCGGCAGTAAAATATGTAGTTGACAATCAATCAAGAACTAAGCCTAGGTTGTGCATTGATCAATTAGGTTACACTATAAAAAAAAAGAACTTTAGCCGACGACATTTAGAAAAACGGCCGACGACTTTTAAGTGTCGTCGGCTAAACTTTGGACTTTAACCGACGACCACACTGTCGTCGGCTAAAACGTTTTAGCCGACGACTTTTGTCCGGGTCGTCGGCTAAACTACAACGTAGTCGTTGGCTAAAGTTTAACACTTTAGCCGACGACTTTTGTAATGGTTTAGCCGACGACCCAGATCAAGTCGTCGGCTAAACCTCCAATTTAATATTATATATCGTCCTCAGTTATTTTCAGGCGAAAAAACCTTGATTGTGTATGTTTTAAGTTTGTGTTGCTACTTTGAGTTGTGCTAGCTGGAGTGACGAAGGTTTCTACCGGTTGCTATAATTAACAATTCGATTAAGGTACTTTATTGTATTTTTTATTGTGATTTCAAAATTTCGTATTATTCATGTTGTAGATTCGAAAGTTTTTCTGTATAATCCTTAATTTTTGTGATGATAATCATTATGATTCATATACATTGAGGTGTATTGAATATTAAGAAAAAAGTGTCTTAATGAATTTAAGGGTATAAGGAACTTTTTGGGTGTCTTGAGATTCAATTATAATATTCGTTGTAGACGTTATATTGATTGTTTGTTGTGATTCCATTTATAATTTGAAAAATATTAGTTAGTTGGATTAATATTGTAAAATTTATACATTTTCAGGATGAACAAGAGTTGTTGGGTTACGAAAATGGGATCCAAGAGTATTGGATGGGATGAAGCAGTTTTTTGAGATTTGTAAAAGAGCACGACAATGGTAATACATTGCACTACTGTCCGTGTAATAAATATAGATGTCGCAGTGATATGTATCGTTTTCCATTTGATGAGGTCTGGGAGCACCTAAAGAAGAATGGTTTTTGGAATAAATATACATGTTGGATATACCACGGTGAAACACCGAATTCTGTTATTCCGTATGATCACGAACAATTCAGTGGTAACGACGGGTTCACCGATCCGAAGAGGAGGTTGATTGATGATGTGTTTGGTTATTCCGAGACGTCTGTAACAACTGAGCCAACCCCACGATCCCGTAGACCGATGCCTTGCAATACTGCTGGGCTTGACAGGTACAACAAGCTAATTTAACTCCAACAGACCCCTCTGTACCCAGGGTGTAACATGACTGTTATTGATTGTGCCAGGGAAACGATGAGATTAAAGGTGGAGAACAGACCACCCATCAAGTCTGTGGATGATTACTTGGAGCTTACGAGTAATATGCTTCCACAAGGTCATCATCTTCCTAACACATATACCAAAATGAGACGAATTTTGAAAGATCTTGGTCTTTCCTACATTAAGATCCACGTCTGCATGTATGATTGTGTTCTATTCTGGGGGCATCCTAATGAAGACCTCACGAGATGTCCTGTATGTGATACAGAGAGATATAAGATCACTCCTTCTGGAAAAGAGAAACCGGTGAAGGTACTTTGGTATTTTCCACTGAAGGACAGGTTGGAATGGCTTTTTATGTCTCCTCACACGGCAAAAGCAATGAGATGGCACGCCGAGCCTCGCACTCATGACAAGGATACTATGATACGCCCTTTGGATAGAGGCGTGGAAGCATATAGATAGGGAGTATCCGAATTTTTCTTCAGATATCCGAAATGTGAGGCTCGGGATTGCATCTGACGGTTTCAACCCTTTTGGAAACATGAGTCTTTCATATACCATATGGTCTGTTGTAGTGATTCCTTACAATCTTCCTTCGTGGGTGTGCATGCGGAAGGAGTATAATATGCTGACCTTGTTAGTCCCGGTGTCGGGATATCCGGGAAAGTGTATCGATGTGTATATGAGACCTTTCATAGAGAGCTGAAATTGTTGTGGGAGCAAGGTCATCCCTCGTACGACAGTTATTCGTCCGAGACGTTATTCTTGCACGCCATGTGTATCGGCACTATTAGTGATTTTCACTACTACAAAACCGGGCCTTTAACAGCAGTTCTGGAGCCATATTAACAGCGGTTCTGGAACCGCTATTAAAGGTGGTGCTGTTAATTTAATAGCGGTTCGGCAGAAAACCGCTGTTAATTTAACATCGGTTGTGTTGTTACCCGAAATATTATCCGGAGATGAAATGCTGGAATGGGCGAGTAACAAACAAAATGCGAGAGCACGTCCGTGGGGAAGTAAATAACACAAGATTTGCCGGGTTTGTTAGTCCCGGACTTGAATGCTCTTGCGAGATATTATTAATATGAATACTTGTGAGTACAAATATTAATGTTAGAGTATAATTACAATGAGTGTAAAGGCCCTAGTTATCTTAGCTCTTGAGTGCTGAAGATTGTCGGAAGAACCAGAGTTGAAGCTCTGTGAGTTCTTGTTACAAAGATGAGGAGTTCTCTGTATTGTTTGCTGTATGTAATCGTGTTAACGTTGTAACTCTCCTTTTTGCCAATGCTGGAGGTCTCCTATTTATAGGAGAAAAGGTTGCTGGGATGTCTCTGTCAACCGCGGGCGATCGCCGTTCCTTTCATTTAAATAAGGCGGGCGATCGTCCCAGCACGTGGGACTATTTTCTTAAAGTCCACAGCTGCTGCTGGCAGCCAGATGCACGAACCAATGGGGAGGCGACAAGTGCCTCTTCTCGTTGCCTTGGGAGGTCCCACCTAGGACCTTTCGGCGGGTCTGTCGGTAGGTGAGGCCGTCCTTATCATTGACAGCTGCTGATGGGCTGGAGTAGGGCTTGTTCTTGCGGCGCCTTTTGCGGATTTGCACGTGGGCCTTCATCCCGAGATTCGGTCTTCGCAGACTTTGACGAATGTCGGATTCACACGTGGCATGGGACGGTCGTCCCCGGTCGGACATTAGAGGCGATCGCCAGATGCCAATAGACGATTGCCTTGAACGTCGACCGCTAGGCACTTGCCCATCCTCTGTCTTCTTCGGTTGGCTTCCGACAATTCTGCCGATCGCCATTGAGGCGTATAAATCGCCGCACAACAATTGCCCCCCATCTCGCTCCAATGTTGAAGACGTGGGGTGAGGTAGCTCTGCTGGCGATCGCTTGTTTTAGACGAGCGACTCATCTACTTATGAAGCGGACGATCGTCTCCCGGACGAACTGATTTCAAATTTGGACGACCTCCCCGGACGCTGAAAAGAGCGGGAAGTGGAAGCGGGCTTTGAAACGTCACTGGGGCACGTGTCGCGCTCCTGTTGGGGGACTCCGACGGTTTTGTCAGACTTGTCGTCTGGCGTGCCCTCGAAACGACGCGTATGCGGATTTCGAGGGTGGCATTAAATGCGACTTATCCGACGGTTGTACTTCAGCCCTCGAGATTCCGCTTATTTGCCCAGAAGTCCATGCTCTCGCCTATAAAAGGGGCTAGGGCTACTGGGGTTAGATCTTTATGCGCTTTTGCCTGAGAAGAAGATATCGTTGAAATTTCTTGAAGCTTTATGCGCCGATCGACGTTCGACTCAGTGTCTAGGTAAGAACAAAAACTTCTCCCCCCCTTTTGTCTTTGAATATGTCTGGAGGAGGATCCACCGTGTATGAGGCGGGTAGCACTTCCGCCGCCGCGACTTCTACTGCCCGGGATGACACCTCCGCGGATTTTCACGTAGAGACGGCCGTCGAGGCCATTCGCGCTGGGATTGAGCCCACAGAGGTTGAAGAGCTCTTCAACGAGGCTGACGCGGCGAGGTTGGCGGCGGCGGAGCAGAAGCGCTCGCCGACCGACGAGGATGAGGCAGTGACATTGTACTGGGAGAAGAACAGTGCGTTCGGCCGAGCCTTTCTGGAATTCGCCGAGCTTATGGAGAGGCTGGCCGGACCACGTCCTAAGTTCGATTTTCGCGCATATTCGGTCGCCCACCCCTATGAACCCGTAAAGCGGACGTCATTTCGGTCCGCGAACCGCTCTCCGTGGACCCTCGGCCAGATTAGGAGTTCGGCGACTAAGAAGGATTTGAGTCGCTGGAGGGCGGAGTTCCATGTCCCCTCCGATGTTTCACTGTATGTTCCCGTCGAGAACGAGCGCGCCGACCAACCTCCCGAGGGTATGGTCGCCGTTAACGAGTTGATCATGGGGGCCAGATTGCGGTTCCCATTGCCGTTCGCCGTGTCATATCTGTTGACCGCCTGGAATGTGGCGCCGCTCCAACTGACGCCGAACGCCTGGTTGCAGATCGTCAGCACTTTGACTCTATTTGGCGGTCACCGGCTGTTCCGTATTCCTTCTGCGCTGGAAATGAACTACCTCTTTAAGGTGACGACGCATAAGGGTTCAGTTGGCGGCTACCACATTCAGGGTCACATGTGCCGGGTTGTCCGGGGCGACCTGACAAAATGGTGTTGGGTCGGCGGAGCGTGGAAATCGGCCGCGAGCGACAAACCCGAGGATGAGTTGGATATCCCCACCGGCTTTCGGGAGAGGAATCCGAGTAAGGGTTTTAACTCTCCCTTCGTTCGGATACACCTCGAACTGCTCTAATTTGGTTTTCTTTTTGCAGGCTCACTTGTTCCAGCAGCCGACGACCTTCCATTTGATTTTTCGATCGTCTGGGAGCGAATCCGTGGTCTTCCGGACAGTTACATTGACGCTCGCGTGATCAACAACGAAGCTCATTAATTGGGCGCTCGATTGTTTCGCTTTCCTCGCCACTTAAAGGTCCCAGGTACAAATGTTTACGATCTCCTTTTTGCTTGACGATCGCCTTCGATTGAAATAGATGTTTAACCTGGTTGAATGTCTTCTTTGACAGAGATCTACTTCCCCCGCTACTCCGAGCCGCCGAGAGAAATAGCTATGTCGAACCCTGGTCTTATGAATCGTCTCCGCCAAGGGAAGAAGGCGGGTCGTGCCCCTGCGGCGACGACCCGTCCTATCCCTGAGGCGAGACCTCTCATGGGTCCGATCGTCGTCGAGCCGGAGGCTCGGGAAGAGAAGCAGCTTCAGCGCAACTGCAAGAGGCGGAGGCCGGAGTAGCCCTTGCCAACTATTGCTGCTGAGGCGCCCGCAGTGGTGCCGCCGGTCGCCGCACCTCCAATTTCTGCAGTTCCAATGGCGGAGGGGCCTACACCCTCATCGGTCTTCCTACAGGCCATGGCGACCGCTGACGCCCAGACCCCGCGGGGCAAGCCTTTTTTCGGCCGCGACCCCGAGAAGGTCGAAAGGTAAGTTTGGTTGATCTGTTGAGTTAAGTCACTTGTGTAGGGGACGTACTAACTCCTTTGTTCTTTGTGCAGGGTCCGCCTTGCCGACCTGAACTGCTCGCCGATGGTGTTGGACTTCCTCGCGAGCCTAGCGACGTCCCTCACTACGTCTCTCGGGCTATCTCCTCCCTACCGAAGGCTTGGACGACCGATCTGGATGCGATCGTGCGCCGGAGGTCCGGAGATGCAATGCAGGCGACTCTTGCCCTGACCCTCCAAGCGGTGACGATGGCCGCTCAAGCTGTAAAGGATTATGAGGGGCGGCCCTCTACTGCCCATCTCCATTCGGACCTCGAGGCTGCTCGGAGTCAGAACGCTGAGTTAGTCGACAGGATTGCGACGATGGAGAAGGAGTACGTGGAGTCGGCCAAGCGGGCTAAGCAGGATCTCGACCGGGCCTGGGTGGCGACCAACCGGATGCGCGATCAAATGACGGAAGCCCGTCGGTTGCATGCGGCCTCGCAGGAGGAGGCGACCGGGCTGAAGGCGGTGGTGGACCGGTTAAATGGCGAGTTGGAGTCGTCGAAGGGGGAGCTGGCCGCCAAGGTTGCCGAGCTCCAGGGTGCGGATAAAACAATCGCGGGGCTGGAGGAAAAGTTGGAGAGGACCGAGGCCGATCCCTTCCTCAACGTGGAGTATGTCGGAGAGTTTGCCTATTACATGGCTTATGCTGACGCCATCCGCTCTTCCAAGAAGGGAGGGCTCGAGGTCGGCCCTCTGATCGATAACTTCAAAGCCTATGTGCTTGAGCATCCCCTGCAGCCGGCCTTATTTGTGCCGATCCTTGACCTCTCCGACCTCGGGATCGACCTGAGCTGGTATCCATCGCCGGACAAACTCGTTCATCCGGAAGCCGGCGAGGAAACGCACGCCGATCCAAGGTGGTGTGAAGGCCGAGGCGGGGCGGCCGATTGAACCGCTTTCATTTTGTTTTCCCTTGTAATTTTTCAGTTTCATCGTGTTTTGCCTTCGGGCGTATGTACAAATAACTTGAATGAAATAAAATACATAATTGCATCTGATTCCTTCTTTGTACGATCGTTTGTCTGAATCTTTCGCATTTGACTTTACACAAATGTTTGAGGTGTGTTCGTTGTATGTATAGCTCCGAATGTATTGGCATACTTAAAATTCTTACTTGTAAATTTCTGAACAAAACCGATCGTCATATGTGTATCTGAACAAAGCCGATCGTATGTGGTTCCGTCCTTCTGATCGCATGTATGGCTCCGTTCTGCCCCTTGTTTTTGTTTACTTGGTGAAAGTAAGGGAACGAAAATAATTTGTTTAGCGAGCTAACTTTAGTTTGGTTCTTGCGATCTTCGATTTTGTTGATTCCTCGAGGGAGGCCGAACGTCCCGGCTTGGAAAGATTTCGCACAGTCGCGGGGTTCGATGGAACCGACCTCCACGACTATGTCTTGTGCGCGAGCGACATTCTGTCTGATGGTTAACTTCTCGCGACTCACTTAATTATAAGAGTCCTCCGTAGGCTACGTTTTGCCTCGCAATGTAGCGATGCGGCGGACGGTCTCTGCCTGGAGGATTCCTTGCACGGGGCGCCGTCGGATAAATCGACTTCGCTACCGTGGCTTGTTAGCACTTTTCTGCCTAAGAGGGCATACGTTGTGACGGGGGGAAGGACGCGTCGCATTGTCCAGGTCCACCATGTTAGATGATGGATCCGAGGACGGGTGAGCGTGTCCACTGATCTGTTTTGGAGGGTCCTTCGGCTACGCCCGCCTTGTATTTAAACGGAAGGGCGGGCGATCTCTGCCCGAAGGAACCTTGCATGGTTGGGCTATCGGTTCCATCGACCTCCAGAACCATGGCTGTACTTTTATACCTTGGATCGCCATGTTAGATGACGACCCTCGACGGTATACGTTGTGCTAGGGGGGGATCACTTGCATAGATCTATCAGGTTAGATGACGACCTCTTCGAGGGCGAGCGAGTCGTCCTCTTTTTTATTTGTTTGTTTTGTCGAGGCGAATCATATAGAGGGGATCGGAAAATCTCATTAAGCTCTTTGTACATTGGGTAACTGAATACTGAGTTTTTATTGATAGTATTTCTTCAAATGAACGGCGTTCCAGGGATATTGGTCCGGAGTGCCGTTTGGGTGTTGGAGCTCGTAGGCTCCTTTGGTCAGCCATTTGGATATCCTGAAGGGCCCCTCCCAATTCGGGCCAAATACTCCCGTGTGAGTCTGGACCTTTTTGAGGACTAGGTCGCCCACTTGGAATCGCCTTTCCTTGACCTTCGAATTGAAGAATTTCTCGGATTTCCTTTTGTGGATCGTGTTCTTCATTTTCGAGGTCAGTCGTCGTTCCTCGAGCATATCCAAGTCGATCCGTCGGGATACATCATTGTTCGCCGTCATTTGTTGTGCAGTTCGATGGCTGAGGACAGCGATCTCCGAAGGGATAACTGCTTCTGTTCCGAAGGCGAGGGCGAATGGGGTTTCGCCGGTTGAATTTTGGGTCGTCGTTCGGTAGGACCACAAAACATCCGGGAGCTCGCTCGCCCACCGTCCTTGTTTGGATTCGAGTCTTGCTTTGATCGTGTGTTTGAGAATCTTGTTTACAACCTCTACTTGCCCATTCGTCTGAGGGTGGTAAGGGGCCGAGAATCGCTTTTTAATTTCCTATTTCTCGCAGAATTGCATAACTTCCAAACCGTCGAACTGCTTTCCGTTGTCGGAGATGATAGCCTGAGGTAGACCGAATCGGCATATGATGTTCTTCCAAATGAACTTGATCACTTGTTCTTGGCCGATTTTGTTGAGTGGCTCGGCCTCTGCCCATTTCGTGAAATAATCGACCCCTACGATGGGGAATTTACACCCCCCTCCGTCGGCAAAGGACCGATGAGGTCGATGCCCCATTGGGCGAACGGCCACGGACTGTACATAGAAGTGAGCTGCTCGGGGGAGATCTTGATGTTCGGGCCCATTAGTTGACACCTGTGACAAGATCGGGCGTAGGCGATCGCGTCTTTTTGTAGGGTAGGCCCGAAAAAGCCTTGCCTGGTCGTCTTGTGGATGAGAGCTCGTCCTCCATCGTGATTTCCACAGATCCCGTCATGGATTTCGGCAAAAACAAGTCGGCCTTCCTCCGGCGTAATGCATTTGAGGAGAGGTAGGCTGAAGGCTCGCTTGTAAAGCTGGTCGTCCAATAGGGTGTATCTGGTTGCCCGGAGCTGAAGCTGGCGAGCTTTGATCCGATCTGCGGGGACCGTTCCGTCCTTCAAGTACTTAACGAACGGAGTCATCCAGTTCTCTTCGGCGATGGCAACTGTGGTAACCAGGCTTATGTTGATCGCCGATTTTGCTGACTTCGTGATTTGGATGTTAGAGAAGTCTGCCGCCCCATCTGACGATGCGAGTTTGGATAGGGCATCGGCCTGGGAGTTGTGCTCTCTCGGGACTTGTTCGATCAGCACTTCTTCAAACTTTGTGCACATTTCGGCGACCAATTCTTGATATTTAATCATCTGTTCGCCGCGCGCCTCATATTCACCCTTGACTTGGTTCACGACCAAGAGGGAGTCCATGAAGATGTGGAGGCGACGAACGTCCATGGCGAGTACTAGATCGAGCCCGCCTACCAAGGCTTCGTACTCGGCTTCATTGTTGGTCGCACGGAACCCGAAACGCACAACATTTGTAAAACTTTGGCCGTCGGGGCTGATGAGGACAATCCCTGCCCCTGCTCGCGAGCTGGTCGCCGAGCCATCTACGTACAATTTCCAGGCGGGACGGTCGACCTGGGTCGGACTGGGTGGGAATGTTAGTTCCACCACGAAATCCGCCAGAGCTTGGCCTTTGATCGCCGTGCGAGGAGCGTACGTGACACCGTATTGGGCGATCTCCAGTGACCACTTGAGGAGTCACCCGTTGGTGTCTGGCCGGTGCAGAACTTGCCTTAGAGGGAGAGTCTTCAGAACCTCCACTTGGTGTTCGAAGAAGTAGGCCCTCAGCTTGCGAACACTCATGACTAGTGCGTAGGCGAGCTTCTCCAGAGGCGTGTAACGCGTTTCCGCGTCATGGTGCGGTTGACTAATGAAGTAGATCGGCAAGTGGGCTTGCCCCTCTGCTCACACTAATACAGCGCTCAGCGCGACCTCCGAGGCCGCCAGGTAGAGGAATAGCTTTTCGCCGGGGATTGGCTTCGCCAAAATTTGGGGATTAGATAGATACTCCTTGATTTTGGCGAACGCCATTTGACTTTCCTTCGTCCACGCAAATTTCTTATTCTTTATGGTGGCGAAGAATGGCTTGCTTTTGTCTCCGAGCCGAGAAATGAAACGGTTAAGGGCTGCTAGACAACCCGTGAGGCGTTGTACCTGTTTGACATTCTGTGGCTCCTGCATGTCGAGGATCGCCTGGATCTTGGTGGGGTTCGCTTCAATCCCCCTTTGGCTCACGATGTGCCCCAGGAACTTTTCGGAGCTTACCCCGAAGTTGCATTTCTTGGGGTTCAGTTTCATGTTGAATTTCTCGAGGATGGCGAACGTCTCGGCAAGGTCTTTGAGGTGATCTTCCTTTTTGAGGCTCTTGACCACGATGTCGTCAATGTAAACCTCTATGGTCTTGCCGATCTGGTCGGCGAACATCCCGTTGACTAGTCGTTGGTAGGTCGCCCCCGCATTCTTCAGACCGAATGGCATTCGGACCCAAAGGTACACGTCTTTTTCCGTGTGGAACGACGTGTGTTTTACGTCATTCTCTGCCATTGGGATCTGATGGTACCCGGCGAAGGCGTCCATAAACGACATCATTTCGCAACCTGTCGTGCTATCGACCAAGTGGTCAATATGAGGCATCGGAAAGTGGTCTTTCGGACATGTCGCATTGAGGTCGGTGAAGTCGATGCATAACCTCCAGGAGTTACTTGCCTTTTTTACGAGCACCGCGTTAGCTACCTACTGTGGCTCGTCGGTAGCTATTCTGATCAGTTTGTTGTCGAGTAGCTTTTTGACTTCTGCTTCGAGCGCAGCATACTTCTCAGGACCGAATTTCCTACGTTTCTGGTGAACAGGCTTCATTGCCGGGTCGATGTTTAGATAGTGGCAAGCGTGTTCAGGACTAATGCCGACCATATCTTGATGCGACCAGGCAAAGATTCCGATGTTCTTACGTAGCAAACTGATCAGATCGTCTTTTAACTTGGGATCGACGCTTGAGCCGATCTGCACTTCCCACTCCGGGTGAGCCAGATCGATTGTTATACTCTCCAACTCTTCAATGCGGATGGTCGATTCGTTTGGAACGATTGCCGGAATCGATCCTTGGATCAATGTCGAGACTTGGCTCGAAACCGATCCTTGGCTCGATGTCGTCCGACAATCGATGCGAGATGCCGTCCTCTGAGTCGGGCTGGTATGAGGTGCTTGGCTCGTCGATCTCCCTTGGTTGAATGTCGATCGCCTCAATGTTATAAATAGTACGGGAAACGTTTAAAGGGGAAGTTACGACACAGGAGTAATTCAAACATTTCTTCGCCATTAGCTGGTCTCCTTTTACAGTAACGACTGTCCCATAGGTAGTGGGGAACTTGATACAGTAAAAGAAAGAAGAGGCGACCGCCTCAAACATTTCTAGAAAGGGGCGACCTAGGAACCCATTATAAATGCTGGGCCTATCTATGATTACAAAATTGAGGTTCCTAGTGATCTTAACATTGGGATCGTAACAGTATATTAGCTCGACAGAGAGCTTGATCCTTCCATTGGCTTGAACCGTGTTGTCGCCGAACCCTTGAAGCACAGTATCAAATGGCTTGATGAACTTGGTCAGGTTGCCGAGATGGTCCAGGGCAGATTTGAATATGATGTTGCAAAAGCTCCCATTGTCAACCAGCACTCGGTCGACCATTTTCAAAAGGATACATGCAGAGATTACCAATGCATCCTCTTTGGGGCACTGCACTCCCTCCCTATCCTTGTTGGAGAAGGAGATGAGCGCGTCTTTGGAGATGGTCGGCTCTGGGGGCACTCCGGCGAACGCCCTCAGCTCGGCCTTCCGCTTTCTATTTGATATGGTGGAAACCGGGAAAAGACCTCCGAGGTTTCCACCTCCCGACTGAAGCATATTGATCCGGCCGCCGGGGTTGATCGGAGGGATCGACTCGTCTGAGTACTCCGGCTCGTTTTGCTCGATCCTGGCGACCGGATTGGGGGGATTCCGTCGTTCTGTCGGTGATCGCGCCCCCCGGTCCTTTCTGCCCGGGGTTCTGGATTGGTCACCAAATTGTCCAGCTTGCCTTCCTCGAACAACCTCCAGAGTTGTCTGAGGAGGTCGCGGCACTGGCTGGTGTTGTGGCCGGGACTTTTGTGGTAGGCACAAAATTTGCTGTGGTCCTGATGACCATTGTCCCTCACCAGCTTCGGCTTGCTAAGCCATTCGCGGCCCTTGATGGCGTTGAAGATATGGGCCGGAGACAGATTGAGGTTGCGGAGGAGGTGAACTTCCACATCCTCGAAGGCCTTGAACTCACCGGGCGGTTTTGCGACCGCCTTTCTGGGTTTGGCGACCGCCTTCTTCGGGATGGGGGATGGCGCCTTCCCTTCTCCGGTAGATCCGTCGCCTAAGCAAAGGGTGAGCATCCTCTGTCTGGCCAGAAAGTCAGCGGCCTTGACGCGGAAGATCGCGTAGGTTGCGGGGATGTCCTTCGTGAGGTGCCTGAACATGGGTGAATGGCCATAGAATCCCCCTAGGACCGAGTAGAGGGCGAGGTCATCGCTAATGGGCTCGCCGGTGAGGACTATTTCATCCACCCGGTCGATGTAATCTTCGTCGGGCTCGTCCTTCCCCTGCCTGATCTTTATCATGCGGTGGGGACCTTCTGGCCGAGCGACTTTGGCGGAGAAATACGACCTGAAGTTGTTCGCCAGCTTCTCAAAACAGTTGATTGAGCGCGGTGGCAATGAGATGTACCACATATGGGAAAGATTGCCCAATGTTAATGGGAACATTCGGCACTTCGTTGCGTCCGATGCCCCACATCCAGTCATGTAGATCCGGAACTTGCTCAAGTGGGTCTGAGGGTCTGATCTCACCTCATATAGAGGTGTTTGAGGAGTAGCGATCTTCGGTTGTACGGGGGCAATCTCTATCTGGACCGCCAGCGGCTCACTTGGTCCGGCGCTCGATATCTTGGCGCCTGCCCCAGTTTCTATGAGCGCCTTCATTTCGTCGAGCTGGCGCTGCATTGCGGTCATCGCCGTAGCCTGACTGCTCGCGGTTTGGCTCTCGGAGCGGGAACTGAGGCGATCATGTACCGATCTCCTGGACCCGTGGTAGGTGACGAGGTCTCCGCCGCCGAGCTCAATTCTTGGGCGAGTGGGAGCCCGTCGGCCGGCCTGTCTTCTAGGAGTTGGGTACGCCGAACTCCTGGTGACGGATTCGGACTCCGATGTCTCACGGCTGGGGCCCGAATGCCCGGGTCGCCATGAGGGATCACTCCCTAGGCGACTGAAGACGGAATCGTCCCGCCTTACGAGCGCCTTTTCCTGCGGCTCGGGGCTTTCTGACGATTTCTCGACATATAGCCTCTTGAGCTTTTGCTTGCCCGCACGGCGGATGGCTGATGGAGTAATGGTGGGCGCGTCGCATGCTCTCCGTCGCTCCCTTAGGATGGCCATGGCCTCCTCGATCTGTTCCGCGGTTTGGAATTGATCGAGTGAGAGGCTGGGGCCGTCCCTTGGGGGCGGGAGTGAGAGTCTAGCGTCTCCGCGGTCGCCTTCCGCCGCAGGTTGGGACTCGGTCTGGGCCGGGATAAGGTGTCCGGCGGATCGTAGGGTGGCTCTTTCCGAGGTCGTGGCAGACGTCATGATTCTGAAGGTTTTTTCTTTGAAGAACAGTGAGTGTTTCTTCAAGTATATGCTCCGGAGAACAGTGAGTGTTCTTCGAAACGGTCGGAAAGAAAATGAAGGTAGACCAACCCTCATTCTAGCACCAATTGTTGTTACCCGAAATATTATCCGGAGATGAAATGCTGGAATGGGCAAGTAACAAACAAAATGCGAGAGCACGTCCGTGGGGAAGTAAATAACACAAAATTTGCCGGGGTTGTTAGTCCCGGGCTTGAATGCTCTCACGAGATATTATTAATATGAATACTTGTGAGTACAAATATTAATGTTAGAGTACAATTACAATGAGTGTAAAGGCCCTAGTTATCTTAGCTCTTGAGTGCTGAAGATTGCCGGAAGAACCAGAGTTGAAGCTCTATGAGTTCTTGTTACAAAGATGAGGAGTTCTCTGTATTGTTTGCTGTGTGTAATCGTGTTAACGTTGTAACTCTCCTTTTTGCCAATGCTGGAGGCCTCCTATTTATAGGAGAAAAGGTTGCTTGGATGTCTCTGTCAACCGCGGGCGATCGCCGTTCCTTTAATTTAAATAAGGCGGGCGATCGTCCCATCACGTGGGACTGTTTCCTTAAAGTCCGCAGCTGCTGCTGGCAGCCAGATGCGCGAACCAATGGGGAGGCGACAGGTGCCTCTTCTCGTTGCCTTGGGAGGTCCCACCTAGGACCTTTCGACGGGTCTGTCGGTAGGTGAGGTCGTCCTTATCACTGATAGGTGCTGATGGGCTGGAGTAGGGTCTGTTCTTGCGGCGCCTTTTGCGGATCTACACGTGGGCCTTCATCCCGAGATTCGGTCTTCGCAGACTTTGACGAATGTCAGATTCACACGTGGCATGGGACGGTCGTCCCCGGTCGGACATTAGAGGCGATTGCCAGATGCCAATAGACGATCACCTTGAACGTCGACCGCTAGGCACTTGCCCAACCTCTGTCTTCTTCGGTTGGCTTCCGACCATTCTGCCGATCGCCACTGAGGCGTATAAATCGCCGCACAACAGGTTTATGTAGTGAACCACTGTTAACTGGACATTTAACAGCGGTTCCAGTTAAAAAACCCGCTATTAACTGTACTGTTAACATCGGTTCCATGAAGAAACATTTGTTAATTTAATGATTTTACGGAACATTGTTAAATGTCGACTAATGATTCACTACGTAAATCGATGTTAAATTTGAACTGCAAAATTAACAGCGGTTTCTCCTAAGATGGTATTCTTACAAAATTAAATGTCAAAGGTCTATGCACATAAACGGTCCTTAACCTCCAAAAATTGTTTTGCCCATTCGGTTCGAATTGCACGAATACTATCTATAGTAAGTGCCACAACATCATCAAACATCTGTACATATAAACATATATATAAATTAACAAACTCATCAACTTAAACGAATCACTTTTAAACTGAAATAATTTTAAAAACTGAAATTAATTTAAATAATTTAATAAACTGAAATAAAAGTTTATCAGCTCCATCCATCCATCGATAATACGAGCTCGGACAATAGTCGACATCCAGTGCATGACGTAATACCCACACTCCCAACCTCCGTTTTGTTTATTACACTAAAAAGAATATGTTGCTCAATTATATAATATATAATATATAATAATATATACATATATAACTAATATATATATATATATATGATTGAATGTATTACTTACTTTGGGATATATCCAAGTAATCGTCTGTTTGGATCTACTTGTATGTGTAACACCCCGATATATTCAGAATAATTACAGCGCCGTAAATCCATTTTAGAAGAATTTACAAGGCTAATTTGAGAAATACGGAAATAATACTAAAGTGTCATTAATGATAAAACTCAAAATCAGTTTAACAATGAGTTCATCATTACAATCATGCCAAACACCAACAAAATACGCGTACTCGAGTACTGAAAAATAACGGGAAAATAAGACAACATCAAATTACATCACTGCGCCACTTCATCGTCATGTCGGTACTGTGGTTGCTTCCCCGCTCATCGGCTACCTGAACATCAAAACAAATATCCACCCCCTAAGGGGTTAGCAAAACGATGCTAGTACAAGTATCATAATACACGAATCAACAATGCATCATAAAACATACAAAACGGACTTCCGTCACCGGAATCCAACGATGCGAATCCTCACGATTCCATCAATACAATACAGGGTAATCCAACGATCCAGCGCCCTCAGTATAGATCCCCATGATGATCCCGTCGGACCAACGCATGGTGGAAAATCCGTCCAACGATCCAGCGCCCTCAGCATAGATCCCCATGATGATCCCGTCGGACCAACGCATGGTGGACATCCGATCCAGCGCCCTCAGCATAGATCCTCATGATCCCTCGGATCATTTACAACATAAACAATACAATTATGCATACACACATGCAATTCAACATGTTCATCGACGTGAACAATCAAGGAATCAATAACAAATACCATGCAAACTTAAAGAAATTGACCTCATGTTCAACAACCTGAATAAATCATACACATGATCAACAATCCAATATTAACAAATTTAAAATACGATACTTGCCTTAAAGATGGCAAGAATTTAAATACTCCCACGAATGTCACTCGTCTGAAGGTCGCCGCCCCTCGATCGATCACCTTGTACAAAGGAATAACAAGGAATTCAATAAACCTCCCGAAACTAACGCACGAGTCCCGAACGTCTAAAGTTATAAACGAATTATCAATAACGGACAATCGGTTCTCGGTCCTATATTCCGACGAGTACTACGCTTGGAAAAAGACTTGCGAATTCAAGAGATTGTAGTGGAACACAAGGTTGGTATCTACAATTCCAAGGACATTCATCATATCATTATATTCCATGATCCAAACTCTAATTCCGATTCTTAACTCGAATGCTCGGTTCGGTTGCTATATCGAAATATTATGAGATAATCACATTCAATATAGTTCAAGGTGAATACGTCTCTACGACCCTTGTTCTCCCACGGTAATTCTTCTTATCAAATTTCTCATTTTAAAAGATTGTCCCCTTAATTCTTTCATGGCTCTAATCATCTAAGAAGGTTAACAACGAGTTCATCTAAGGCCAGAATTATAATTGAACACACTTTACATTCAACTTCATAGATTCATCTTATCCTGGGGTATCCTCAACACTATGTTCATCAAAAGAGTGTTACGGAAGCAATAACAAGGTGTGTTCATCTCAGAAGGTTCCACTTTTAAGTTCGGTAAAGATTATGGCTCAACTATAATAAAAGGAAACCTTAATTAAACCAAATACAAACCTTCCTAATCATGGGGTTGGATTCATCATGACGAAACAAGCTCCATAACCTCTGCGAAAAACCCATAATCTAAGAAAGAACAAAATCCTCATCTTGGTGTAGAGTTTACATACCTTAAAAATGGAAGAACAATGGAAGTCTTGAAGAAACTCTTCACTGGAAGTTTGATCACGACTCCACAACGTCTAAGCTCTCCAAAAATTGGATTAATAAGATGATATGAGTGATATGAGGTGAGGGAAAATCTCAGAAACTCGGAATTTGGCCAAGGTTGAAGGTGAAAAATGAAATGGGGTTGAGGTGTATAAATAGAATTATGAGCCATTACGTACGTTAACCAAAGCCCATTACGTACGTAACACTGTTAGCGTACGCTATACTTGAACATTAGCGTGCGTTAACGCTCGGCCAGAACTCGCTGGACTGTTTCTGGCTTAGGCTTACGTACGTTAGACTACAGGCGTTACGTACGTAACACATAGGACCTTAGGATACGTTAAAAATCTATCCTAGCGTACGTTAAGCTGTTGACTTGCATGGCTGGAAAACCGTCCAGGTTCATGCTGGCGATCTCCACGAATCTTCATCCGGTCCCTACACGCCGACCCTTGTCGGATCTTGAGTTGACTGAGCTTACGTACGTTAAGCTCAACATATAACGTACGTTACACAGCAGACTTAGCGTACGTTATGCGTAATCCATAGCGTACGTAAACGCATGCAGAACCATGCATGCAAAATGTTGTAGATAAAAAAACGTAAGGGTACGAATACGGGAAACCAATCTACGATTTATAACATCACGAAGTCGAATAATACAAGTTCGAATACAAGATAAATACCCCATTATTATCCGGGCATTACATACTACCCCTCTAAAAAGATGTTTCGGCCCGAAAATTTAAAGCGAAAACAATTCTGGGTATCTCGACCTCATACTATCTTCTCTCTCCCAAGTTGCTTCTTCGACTCCATGTCGAGACCACTGAACTTTAACAAGGGAGATCGATTTATTCCTCAATTGCTTGACTCGACTCTCAAGTATCTTGATTGGCTTTTCTTCAAATGAGCCATCATTAGCTACTTCAATCTCGCCAAAATCAATGATATGACTGGGATCCGGTACATATTTCCGCAATTGGGACACGTGGAATACATTATGAACGTGACTCAGTGATGGCGGTAAGGCCAATCTGTATGCCAATTCCCCAACTCTTTCAAGGATCTCGAATGGCCCGATATATCTCGGACTCAGCTTTCCCTTCCTTCCGAAATGGAAGATTCCCCAGGTAGGAGAAACCTTCAAAAGTACATGGTCCCCAGTCTCAAATTCCAGCGGGCGACGGCGCACATCAGCATAAGACTTTTGTCGACTCTGGGCAGTCAACAACCTTTCACGAATCAGAGCTATCTTCTCTTGAGTCTGAACTATCAATTCCGGTTCCGTCCCGATTAAGTCGGGAGAATCATCCCAACACAGGGGCGATCGACATCTTCTCCCGTATAACGCTTCAAACAGTGCCATCTTAATGGAAGCATGCCAACTATTGTTATAGGCGAATTCAATCAATGGCAAATGAACCTCCCAATCGGTTGACCAATCTAAGGCACAAGCTCTAAGCATAGCCTCTACTGTCTGTATAGTCCTCTCGGACTGACCGTCCGTCTGGGGATGATAGGCCGTGCTAAAGTTCAGATCGGTTCCCAAGGCTTTATGAACTGCCTTCCAAAAGTGCGCACGAAGCGACCATCTCGATCCGAAATAATGGTCTTTGGCGTTCCATGTAATCGGACTATCTCTGTAATAAACACTCATGCTAATTTCTCGGGTCCCCAAGTGTCTTTAATACCCATGAAATGAGCCAACTTGGTTAGTCGATCAACTATCACCCAAATCATGTTCATTCCCGACCAGGTCCGTGGCATATTGGTAATGAAGTCCATAGATATATCCTCCCACTTCCACTCAGGGATCGGAAGTGGTTTTAACATTCTGGCAGGCCGCTGGTGTTCAATCTTAACCTGCTGACAGGTTAAACATTTCGAAACGTATTCCGCCACGTCCTTCTTCATATTTCCCCACCAGAAATTTTGTTTAAGATTCTTATACATTTTACTGGTGCCCGGGTGAATAGAATAGGGCGCGCTGTGAGCTTCCTTTAAGATTGTCTGTCTCAAAGCATCATCATCGGGAACACAAAGTCGATTCTGAAATCTCAGAACTCCATCGTCTTGTTTCACGAATCCTGGGGCCTTCCATTTCGTTGCTTCGTCATGTAACCGAAGAATCAGAGAATCATTCAACTGCTTAGATTTGATTTCCCCGACTAATGACGAAGTTAGTTCCATCACGTATAGTTGCCCTTGGACTCATTGTGACCATACTTCAATCCCTTCGCGGATCAGTTCTCGTTGAATGCTGGTTTGGGACGTGAGCGCTTCCAACACTCGAAGAGAAACAGGTTTGCGGCTCAGTGCATCAGCTACCACGTTCGCTTTGCCTGGATGATAAAGAATCTCCAGGTCGTAATCCTTGATTAATTCCAGCCACCTTCTCTGCCTCATATTTAATTCATTCTGACTGAAAATATACTTGAGGCTCTTATGATCTGTGAAGATCTGACAACGAGTGCCGTACAAGTAATGTCGCCAAATTTTTAGAGCAAAGACTACAGCTGCTAACTCCAGATCATGAGTCGGGTAATTAACTTCGTATGGTTTCAACTGTCGAGAGGCATAGGCAATCACCCTATCCTTTTGCATCAATACACATCCCATACTCTGATTTGAAGCATCGCTGTATACCATGAATCCATCAGTTCCATCTGGTAACGCTAGTATAGGCGCTGTCGTCAGTCTTCTCTTAAGTTCATCAAAACTGGCCTGGCATTTCTCATTCCACACGAATTTCTGAGTCTTCTGCAACAGTTGAGTAAGTGGATGAGCGATTTTGGAAAATCCTTCCACAAAACGGCGATAATATCCAACAAGTCCTAAGAAGCTTCAGACTTCTTTCACGTTACTAGCAGATTCCCATTCCAAGATTGCTTCGACTTTCTTCGGGTCCACCTGAACTCCGTCAGCTGATATCATATGCCCAAGGAAGGTTACTTCCCTAAGCCAGAATTCGCATTTAGAAAGTTTCGCATAAAGATGTTCCTTTCTCAAAGTGCTCAAAACGATACGCAAATGCTCTGCATGCTCCTTTGTGTCTTTCGAATAGATCAAAATGTCATCGATGAAGACTACCACAAATTTATCCAAGTATTCTAAGAATACCCGATTCATCAATTGCATAAAATACCGCAGGAACATTGGTGAGTCCGAAAGGCATCACCACGAATTCATAGTTCCCGTACCGGGATCTGAAAGCAGATTTCGGTATATCCGATTCTTTGATTCTCAACTGATGGTATCCTGATCGCAAGTCAATCTTCGAGAATACCCTTGCCCCTTGCAGTTGATCAAACAAGTCGTCGATTCGAGGTATAGGATACTTGTTCTTGATCGTCACCTTATTTAGCTCCCTGTAATCGATACATAATCGGAGGGATCCATCTTTCTTCCGGACAAAGAGAACGGGTGCTTCCCAAGGAGAAACGCTAGGTTGAATGTAACCTTTCTACAATAATTCCTCCAGCTGCTTCTTTAATTCATACATATCGGTTGGTGCCATATGGTATGGTGCCCTAGAAATAGATGCGGCTCCAGGCTCCAATTCAATATTGAACTCTACTTCTCTCCGCGGAGGTAACCCGGGTAGTTCGTCAGGGAATACGTCTGAGAATTCGTTTACCACTGGAATAGATGCGAGCTCGACTCCTTCTTCTTTATTCATAGCATAACACCAAAATCCGTAACAACCCTGCTTTAGCAATTTAACTGCTTTCATGTCCTTGATCAATTTTCCTGAGGTTCCCGGTCTCCATCCTTTGAATAAATGTTCAGATCCGTCATCAGCAATAATAGAAATGACTCTCTTTCGGTAATTCAAAATAGCTCCATAACGATTGAGCCAATCGTCTCCGAGGATTAAATCGTCACCATGGATGTCGACTACAATAAGATTTGATGGCCAATCTCTTCCTCCTATAGACACTGGAAAATCTCTAGTTTCTAGGGTTCCCACAATTTTCTCTCCACTCGGTAAACCCACAACATAAGGCTCACAATCATATAAACACGAGATTTTCAAATGATTAACACAGTTCAAAGGTATGAAAGAATGCGTAGCTCCTGAATCGAATAAGACACTAACTGGTTGCAAAAGGAGCTGAATCGTACCTGATGCAACAGCAGTGTGCTGATCGTCTGACTTCCTCATCTCGTAAATGCGCGGAGGAACGGACCCAGCGCTGGACGCCTCTCTTTTCCCAACACTCTGTTGCTGGAAACCACTCTGCTGCGTCTGGTTCACACTTGTATCCTTCGGAACCGGTGCAGGAGTGCGAGTACCAAAAGATCTAGTCGCATTTCCACAAAACGTTGCGCGGTGTCATTCCTGTCCACACTCGAAGCAAGTCACAGTAGGTACATAACAATCACGTCGAACATGCCTTGTTTTGCCACAGTTAAAACATTTCTTTGCTGCGTCTGAAGTTGTTGATGCTGCTCGGAACTTCTTTCCGCCTCGAGAAGGATGCGGAGGTCTCCTAGATGAATGAAATGAGGACTGGCCCTTGCGGGGCCCGCTACTCTTGTTCTCCGTGAAGTTTCCAGACACTTTCTGCTTCTTTGCTTCCGTTGATTTCTCTACTGCCGCCTCTTTCATATCGTAGGCCAGTGCTTTGTCCTGACACTGTCGCAAGGTGGTACATTCAAATCCGGACATATATTGCTGAATTTCCGGCTTCATTCGCATGTTAAAATGGAAAATCCATTCCGCCTCGTTCCTGACCAAGTGGCGCACATAAGTCAGTTGGTGATTAAAAGTCTTAATCACGTCTGTCACAGATGCCTCTAGATTTTGTGGTGAGAAAAACTCCCGGACTCGGGCCTCTCTAACTGGGCGAGGACAATATTGCGCTTCCATCATTAATTTGAATCCTGTCCAGTCAGCATTATGATCCTCAGGCCGAATGGACTCCCACCAGTCGAAAGCCTCCCCAGTCAGGAGATACTGGGCGATCGGGACCTTTCGGTCGTCAGGACAGTTAATCCCTGCAAAGATCTTCTCTAACTCCTTCAGCCAGTGATCCCAAGTAAGTGTCTCAGCAGAACCGTCAAATTTTGGAGGGTGCAATTTCACCACCTCAGTAAGCCATTTATCTCCCCGATTATCCTCGCTATGCTGTTGTCCCATCGCCGTCTGCATGCGGTCAACTACCTGAGCAAACTGGTTTATCTGAGCAACCACCTGTTGAAGCACTCCCGGCATGTTAGGATTTGCGTTATCATTCGCTGATCTCTGATGTCCTCCAGAATGGGAATCGATTCGACTAGCCGATAATTCTGGGGTAGACGCCGAATCCTCCTGTCTCACATTACCACGTCCGCGTCCACGACCGCGTCCGCGTCCACGACCTCTCCTCAACATACTGTAAACACAAATATTCAATATCCAGGGCAAAATTTCTAAAGGAAACTCCGTCAATAATCACAAAACCGAAATTAAATAAAACGGTAGTATTTGAGATTAGGAGACTTACAAACACGGTCCACACGACGATGCTGGCTCAGCAGTGATGTTACAAACGACCTATAAATCAAATAACGTAAACAGACTCTTGTTGCGAAATTCGGTGAACGCAAGTGCACGTTGTCGTAAGCAAGTAATAAAGTGATAGGTAAGATATCGTTCACACGAGGACTGACTTACTAACTACCAATTTATGAGCATTCTAATTTTATCTGAACGATTGAAATTGAAGGTGCAAGAATAATTAAAGAAAGTTAATAAAAGAATAAATAGTGAAAACGATTTTTCGAAGAAAGAAAATAAAATTAGGAATTAATCTAGGATTGTGAATCCACCTTGGTTTATCCGAATTACTCTTGATTATATGAATTTAATGAATTCCCCATTTATTGAAGGCTAAGATTGCTAAAACACTCTACCGCCTCTCCCGAGGGCAATAGAATTTTCTAAGGAGAATAACACACTCTATTCCTTGGTGAATTAATTCGACAATAGGCAAAAAGTACGAAATCTCCAGAAAGGCCACGTAATTCCTATGAGTATATTCCTATCTCACAAGATAAAACGGTTCTCACCAATTTTTCCTACCAACTCTCCTCTCCCGATTCAAGTTGCGTAATCAAAACAATTCAATTATAGGCCACACAATTGAAAGCATTAAGAATAATTAGGGAAAACTCAATAAGAAAGGAAAATTATATTTTAATAAATCATAATCAAAAGTTAATTCGTCAAAACCTCAGTTTCATCAAAATCCTAGAATAGGGTTCTAACCTGACATGCTAGAAAATAAAAATACAAAAAGAATTAAAGAAAGCATAGAAATCAAACGCAGACGAAGAACTTGGATTCCTCCGTTCTCTAGCTTCCGCTCTCTGCTCCTTGGTGTTTTCTGCTTCTTCTGATGATCCGCGATGATTCCTCGATTCCTCGATTATCGATTCTCTTTTCAGACCTTAAATCCCTATTTATAACTATCATTAGCCTCCAAAACGCGTCCGGAGATTGGGTCTAAAACAGGCTCCAAAAACGGCCCAGAAACGCTGCAAATTCAGCATAACCGCCCCGTGGGACGCGGCTCAGTAAGTGTGTGCCACGGCCCTTAACGCTCAGCGCCTATACCTGGGCGCAACATTTTCTTCCTGGGCCGCGGCTCAACATCCTTGTGCCGTAAAAGACACTCATGGGGCACATGGATGCTTCTAGTTACTAAGTTGCCCTCTACAGCGGAGAAAAAACTCGAATAGCTAATCCCGCACGTCCGATTCAAGGTTGCTGTTTTACGCGAGAGTAAACGATGGGTCACGTGAATACCCCCGGTTACTAGGCTTCCAATCATCGGCAAATGCGATATCACTAAACCTTTAGTCTATTCAGGGTTGTCGTTTTACGCGAGAGTAAACAACGGGTCACGTGAATACCCCCGGTTACTAAACTTCCCATCATAGAACATGTATAATATCTCTACTTTTTGGGAAAGACTGTCCGACTCTAAACTCAATTTAAGTGCCAACAAGACTCATGTTACTGGACGACTAGTTACGCGAAAAGTGTAACCAAACGTATAGACGGCAATTTGTAAACACGTATGTCTCCTTTCTTATCTGCTAAGATTTCTACAAAAACGAAAAATATAGACCTAAATGAATACTCAGAGGAAACAGATATCGCTCACTGCAAACTCGACCAAAACTCAACCGTTTCTTCAAAGAGAAATCAGTATCATAACATCAGTTTTACACAAGGAAGCACGTAAAATCCACGAATGTAAATAAAATCACGACATCCAAGGCTAGCATCAAAAACAACAAAAATAGCAACGAATAAATAAAAAATAACTGAAAGTAAAACCCCCCCTCAAACTCAGGACGTACATTGACCTCAATGGACACAACTAGTAATATGCAATAAGAGAAAAGGTCAAGTACTGCCCTAATGTCCGCTCAGGAACTGGTGTCGGCCTCGCCCGGCGAGGAAGGTGGTGTGGATGGCCTGACTGGTGGGATAAAGGACCCGTCCGGGTGCAGTACATGGCTCGTCCACGCAGAAAGGTAGTCCTGATGGTATGCATCCCTCGCCGCCAAGCGCCTCTCCTCACGTCGGTTGGCCCGGTGGGCCTCCTCTCTCATCTCCTCCCGGATGGCTGCGAGGAGGCTCTCTCTCTGTCCGCATCTCCTCTCTCATAGCGGCTAGGTGGCTCTCTCTATCTCTCCTCATCTCCTCTCTCAGGCTATCGAACATCGCGTGAAGGTGCACTCTCTCGGGCGGCAGGCTAGAATCCGCCTGCTCATGCGTCAGAAGAAGGGGCTCGGGGGACTGCTCATGTGCCTCGTCAAGAAGAGCGTGTGCCGGCGCTCCACCCCACTGCTCAAAATGAGAAATAATGCGATGATCAATCGGACCCTGGGGTGATACCGTCGGCTCATCATCCGACCAAGTCATGCCCGACTGGCGGCATAGAGCGCAAATGAGAGAGGGGTGCTTCAGCCCCATCTTGGCCCCTCCTTGAATGCACTAAAGGATAGATCGGACCAGATGAGGGGCCACATCGAATCTGAGCCCGGAAGTGATAGCATATAGCAGTCGGGCACGAGAGAGTAAGACTGAGCGAATCTACGAGGTAGGATCAACCCGTGCGCAGAGGAAGTATAACCAGGCTCGCCCGAGCCGACTGAGGCGCGAACTCTTAAAGTAGAAGGCTGAAGAACTCGGGGCACGAGTCTCCCAGATGGAACCGGGCTGTGTAAGTGTCTCAAGCAGATCCTCTCTCGTGAGGCTACTCATACTCTGCATAAACGCCGTCTCATCTACCACTGGCAGCTCGTATAGTCTCCGAATTGCCGCCACCGAAAAATCCACAGTATGGCCTCGGACGACGACCTGAGTCCGAGTATCTGATTACGGTATCATCTGCCCTGCCCGAATATGTCGCAGTAGAGCACTAGCATAAAACTCCTGGACGATAGAGATCACAGCCGGCTCAGGAGGCGTAGTGAAACGAGCCCACCCCATCTCGTCTATCGTCGTCAGAAGCTCACCGTCCTGGGGGGCGGGAGTGAATCCCCGCTCCGGGATTAGCGGTCGAGGCCGGATTTTCTCATTGAATATTTTGTGAATTTCCGGATCGGAGAATTGATGCGATTCTAATTCGGCTTGGATCCGTGAAGTCTCCCCTCTTGTGGGGGACGATTGTGTCCTAGCCCTCGTGCTAATCTTCCTTTTTCTAGCCATGGCGAGATTCCTGAAAAGATAAACACCAGAAATTACACAACTTTTAAGGAACACTACACCACTTGACTTAAGATATGCAAAACGTGAATATAGAGTTGAACGAGCTTGCACCGTCGTGAGAGAAAATTAAAGTTGAGCTTTCACGTTTAAACTTGACGTAAGGGTTGGCGTACAATGTAAACCAATAAACAAATTCGTTGCACAAAGTTTCAAAACGTTGGCTTAAAAATTTTCATTTACGCATTTCATCAAACACCTTGATTGTATGAGTTTAAATGAAGAACAAGCATTGTAATGGTTTAATCCAATTCCCCAACAATAGCAATATCAATCGATAGTCATGACAAAGCGACAATTAACATCAACAATTCATACATAATCAACAAATACCATCAATAATCAATCGATAATTTCATATTCCAACTCAAAATTTGATAGAACTTTGAAAACTAACAACATATTCAAGATTGGATGAAGAACACCACCTCACTTCAAACCATGTAGCAATTAAGATTAAGGATTGAGAATTACCTTGCTTGGATTGAAGAATGCAAGAAGAAGAAAAATTGAGAAGGGTATCGTCCGAGTGCTTGTGCGAAGGAGGGGAAGGAAACTTACAATTTGTGCCGGCCGATCGAGTATATGAAGGAGACCTGGGCTTTTGATCTTCCGAACAGGGGCCGCAGCACAGCTTAAGTGAGCCGCGGCCCATAGTACAACCTTCTCGGGTGTTCCTGTTATATTACCTTGTGCCGCGGCTCAGTAAATGGGTGACGCGGCTCGTCGTGTAAGTGTGCTGTGGCACATTTGGTCCGTGCCGAGGCACGGAGTACAGCTTCCTGGACGTTTATTGAGTGTTTTGCGTGCCGCGGCTCAGTGCATATGTGCCGCGTCTCAGGTTTAAGGTGTGCCGCGGCTCAGTAAGGTTGTGCCGCGGCACATAGTACATGAAGGTTAGCCTTTTTGTGTCAACTTGTCCGTGCCGCGGCTCACTTTCCTTGTGCCGCGGCCCATTGCTGAATTATCCCCTGGGGTGATTTCTGCACAGAATTTTCAGAGGCAAACACCAAGAACGTGAGAGATAAGCATATCAAAGCAAAAATGATGAAAAATAAAGATTCTAAAATGAAAGAAAACACTGAAAAACAAAAATCTACAACTAATACTCGGGTTGCCTCCCGAGAAGCGCTAAGTTTATAGTCTTCAGCCGGACCTTTTGAAAATCAATTTGATTTTCGCAAAGACCATTTGAACTCCGCCCCCTCCATCGAACCGTTAATATGTGTTTTAAATTTTTGATCATTGGTCTTTAACAATTCGATTTTCGGTTTGGACACCCAATGTTCTTTGCGAAAAGATTTGAACGAAAACAACTTTCCAAAACACCCATATTGCACATGACTTGGCACCCGTTTCACTTCCGGCTTATTCTCTTTCTTTACGAACGAACTTATGACAGCATTAGAATTTTTCGCTGGTGAATGAGCGGTTGATGAAGACGACATGTCCAAGTGCCTAAGATATGCGACTCGTTCTACATTTTTCTTAGACGTCGGAGCAACTAAAACGGATTCTGAACATTTCGACCGACAACTCTACCGGTGTGTGTCTTTCTCAAAGATATCAATTTGTGAACACTTCTGGTCCTTGCTTGGACACGGGAGAGATCTAAACACCTTGAATGTGACTTGCTCATCTTCAACCCGAAGTATTAATTCACTGTTGGCCACTAAGTATACTGGATACAGTTTGGAAAATAGTTTAAACGACAAACTGTATGGATTTTAAATCTGAGTGCGTAGCGGAAGTCTTGGATCTGATGAGTTCTTGTGGATACAGCAACTAAGTGTATAGTGTATACTTAATTTTTCACAGTAATTTAAATAGTAAAAGCTGAAGGTAAATAACACAGTAATTAAAGTGGTTCGAGGTAAACCCCTCTACGTCCACTGGTCCTCCACACAGGAGTAAAAAGTTTATTATAATTACTACGTACACAACTACGTAATTATAACAACACACACAATCAATATATCGTTCACACAAATTGATATAAAGATTTTAGCTTAAACCGTTCACACAGATTGGTTTTGAGCTAATGCTTTGACTTGCTTCTTCACACACAGTTCTGAAGCTTCGTCTTCTTCAATGCAAATCCTTCACACACAGTTCCGGAGAAGCACAGATGGCTCAGTCCACACAGGGCTGATCTTGAGTTTGTTCAATGTTTAGAACAGATGGTGAACAACAACTTTGACTTTAAGAGCTTTCAGTTGATGAAGTGTTGTTCAGGGTGATGAGCACTGTATATCTCTTTCGTTCTTGATTGTAGTAAGCTTTGGAGATATATTTTGCTCTGATGATAACTTTGATAGCTTGAGTTTTTGGTTTGGTAACTGATCTTCAATGTCAACATGAGATATATATAGTCTCTGAACTATATATCTGTTGAGATATATCCGTTTGAATGAGATTCCGTTCCAACGGGATTATGACACGATCCGGATTTAGCGGGATTCTGAAGATCTGATGACTGGCAGTATTTAAATACTTTATCCTTTAGTATTTAAATACTTCTTTTCAACGGGACTTGACTTCTGGATATTTCTTCTTTGTCCTTTTGTGAGCTGTATGGAAGATAACTGTATTTTCAGTTTCGAGACAGTTTCCATACTTTGTCTTTTACAAGACTTCTTGCTGTACTGAAGGGCTTGATTCGAGGCAGGTCTTCGATACAGGATAAAGCCTTAAAGCTTCGATTCAGTTTCCTTTACTGTATTTGGCATATATGTCAAAACCTCTTTATCAAAGACTATTCGATCTGAGGATCGGATATCGGTGATTAAATCTGAGGTTCTTGTTTTCCCAACAATTTCCCCCTTTTTGACAATTTTCCAAGACTTACTTCTTTAACTTTTCAAGTCCTTTTGATGATGCCAAAACCTTCTTCATGAAGCGATCTTCTTTGATGACTTCGGGCAGATTTCTTGGTCTTTCGTCAAAAGGTTTGACTTTCAGTAACTTAGTCCACAATAATGAAGCGCTCATGAGCGAGTTAAATCTGATTTAAGGATTTTTACAACTTAAGCTTATGATTGGCGCGCAGGCACAATCTTACAATATTTTCTAAGCTTACAACTGAAATTATGAACTGTTCGTAGACTAGTTCGTACAGCTTAATGTTCAATCAATTTATCTAACTTGAGATTGCTATTAATCAATTTAAGTAATCAACACAGTAGATTACGAGTTGTAATCTTTCAAGACAAACAAACATTTTTATTGATATTTCAAAATGAATTGAGTACAAAGTTTGCTGTTTCGAAGAGAAATTACAAAGCAAAAATAATATACATAGATTTCAGCTCCTTATCTATAATCCGCATGCCTCCAAGGCTTTTTCCCTGGGTCATTCTCGGTACCACGCTACCAGTTCTGAAGAGAATCATTGCCTCGATCTTGGTATATTGCTCTTCCTTCATAGGATCGATCAAAGGCAAGTATCCAGTCTTCTGGATGGGTGATCCAATCTCCTCTTCTGTGTTTGGATTTCATCTCGATTTGGAGAGGGAGTTTTCCGTCTTCAAGCATCTTCGTAAATTTGTCTGCGGCCTCCGCTAACGTTTTATAGTTCTTGAAAATGGCGGATTCCCTGATGAGTTTGACAAAATATCTCATCAGTTCGTTCTTCCTCCAATGCTTCACTTCGTCGGCAGTAGGATTGCGGTTGGTCGGCAGATGAATTTCAGAAGGTCTTTGAATAAGAGTTTGCCAAGGGACATTGGGATCATTAAATTCCAGTCGGGAGCCTGAAATCTTAAAACTTTGGGAGGGAGGTGCTAGCTTGTTCAACTCGGTAGTGATACTGTTTTGAGCAGCCTCAAATTCCCTTTCTTGTTGCAGCCTGATTCTCCTTGCAGCTTCTCGTGCCTCTTCCCCCTTTTTGGCATCGTCAAGACTTTTCAGGATTTCCAGTGCAGCATCCTGTTTTGTCTCAATGTTAGACATTCTCTCTACAAGGGAGGAAAGAGTCTGCGACATTTCCTTAATGCATTTGTCGTGAGCGCGCAGTTGAGAGCTGTTTTCAATCATAGCACAAGCGGTCTTGGCTTCAGCTATCCTCGTTTTTGTTGCTTCTTCCTTCAGCAGTTGCTCCTGCTTATCTCCCATGATTTTCAAAGCTTGTTTGAAAACTTCTGGCAAAAGAATGAATGCGTCGACAACACGAGATACTTCATGTTGAAGAGTGGTCATTTCTTCGACGGCAGAAGTATGCATCCAATTTAATGCTTTTTCAACGGAAGATAGAGCATTTACTGCATCCTGGATGAATACAGTTTGAAGGCCAAGTGCACGCAGGCGCTCTTTCCGTGCGGCAGAAATCGGAGAATCTGGTTGGTCAAAGTCTGTAGAGCTGTTCAACCTTCTTACATTCACGGATGGGCGTGAAGTAAGTTGGACATCCTCAGGTTCGATACCGTCCTCCGATTCCACGGTTGAAGGGGCGGGAGCAGCTTCCTGTGGTTCGGCGACAGGGGGTTGAGAAACTTCCTGTTGCGAAGAATCTTCAGCATACATGGATACAGGAGGGACTGAATCCTCCTGTTGTCTTTCAGGAACAACTTCTTCGGTCGCAGCAGGCTCAGGTGCCTGTTCCAAAATTTCTTCTGCTTCCACGACTGGAGGGACTGATTCCTCTTCGTCGTGAATGGTCTCATGCTGTGGCGAAGGGGGATTGTCTTGAGTAGAAGGCCCTTCGTCGTCTCTGGGTGGAGAGGCGTCTCTAGTTTCAGCCTCTTCACGACTCATTCTCAGACCTGCTTGTAAAGCATCGTCGTCGTCGTTTGAGTCATGATCTTCGTCATCTTTTGGATTATTGGGAGAGTTCTCTGACTTTTTCTTTCCTTTCCTCCGAGCGTCGGATTTATGCAGAAGATGGCTTTCAATTAGTTCCTTGCAAAAGGGATTGTCCCATCGGATCAGGGCCTCAATTTCTGTTGAGTCCGTCACTTCTGAGACGAATCTCTCTTCGTGGCTCCAATCGCTCCAGTTGTACAGTGTATCGTACGGAGCCAGCCTGTAGCCTTTCCATTGCAAAAATCTTTCGTAGGCATGTTCAATTTGAACCGAAAGAAGGGTCTGATTGATAATCGAGTCAGGGGAGGGACTTCGTACAGTGTCTGGAGACGCTGTGTCGAGGGATTCCTGTACAGGTATGGGATCCTGTACGGAAGTGGGACTCCTTACAAGGGATGGTGCCCTGAAGGAAGATGGATCCTGTACGGGTGTGGGATCCCGCAGAGGAGAAGTAGCTTTTGGCTCCAAAGGGGCAGCCGATTCGCTAAAGTCTTGAATGTTGGCAGATATCCCAATATCCGTCCTAGCCGCCAAAGGCTCGGGATCTACTGTCGATACAGTAGGAGACACCTCTTCCACAGGGGTTGGGCCCTGGGGTTCTTCATCAGTGGGTTGAGCCACGGGGGAGATTTCCTTGGAGGGCTTGGCAGATTTGACTTTCGAAAGCCTCCGAAGTCTCTTCTTGGGCTTCTCACCAGCAGAGTGTATCTTGCTGTGAGATCTCTTTCGCTTCTTTGAAGATTCCACTTCTTGGAACTTCAAGGATTCATCTCTTGGATTATCAGAAATGGGCATGTGTCTTGTTCTCGGGTGGTTGCAAGTCATGGTGCTCTGGTTATACGCAGTAGGCTTGATGCCTCCTAAGTATATCCTCGAGCTATTCTTCTTCGCATCGGCGGATTGCGTCAGTCCGCACTTCGTCAAGATATGGTTCAACATTAAACCAAAGGATTTCTTCTGGGTGGCAGGTTTGTACACCTCCTCTTGTAGGCGCTTCAGGATTATTTGGCACCAATTGACCTTTTCACAGGTCAGAATAGCCACCATCATCCTGAACCTCAAGTTGGTACACATCTCGAACGCACCGGTTCGATTTTCAATTATCCTGCAGCAGAAATCATGAAGATACACATAAGGAAGACAAAAGTTTTTCTTGTGACATGTTGTCTGCACCATGTCAACAACTTTGGACCCTGTGAACAGTCCATAAAATTTTGTAATGAGCTCTTGAGACCCGAATGTCTCAAGTTGATCCATGGTCAAGCCATCAGCGGGTAGCTTGTAGATGCTCTGGAGCAAATCGTTGTCGATACAGATCTGAACTCCCTGGACTGTAGCAGTGATGTTAGCAACATGATCTCCTTGGGACAATGACAGAAAACGTACGGCGGCGTTGAGGTAGAATTCCTCAACCAGATGGGTGTCGTATTTGTCAGCAGTCTTGCTTCCAAGGCGATAGAGGCTTGTTGTTGAAGACGAGTTATGATATACTCCATGGGTTCAGAGTCGTTTGTTTCTGACAGAACACGTTCGATGACAACAGGTTTTGAAAAGATCCGGCCATCGATGATGTTAGCATTTTTCTTCAGAACAGGAGAAGAAGATTGTCCAGCCATTTTGATAATTTCTTGATAAGAAGGTGCAGAAAGATAATCGAAATATGCGGTAAAATGCAGAAAAGATATGTAGGCTGTTTTTGCTTGAGAACTCTTGAATTTGCAGAAAGCGGAAAGAGTCTCTAATGGCAGATTCAGTCCTTTTATAGTTGGGCGGCGAAATAGGGTTTTGCAGAGTACGAATGGTCAGATTTTAAGGGATGGGAGCCGGTTTTGAAATCAACGGTCAAGATGGACTGAGTGTACCTGGTACACTAATCCAATAAAAGGTTTTAAAAATTGAGCGGGTCCCACTTCTGACATTTGTGTCACCCTAAATGCTTAAAACGGCGGTTTTAAAACAATAAACAATTTAAAACATCGCGGCTTTTGAGATTCAGTTGTCCAGATGTCGTGTAAGGCATTTAATGTACGTGACGTTTGACATAAACAGGGCACGTGGACAAAAATTATTTTGAAAGGAAATAATATTATATATATACTGAATCAAAATCCTATAACATGTCTTTGTTTCCGTCGTCTGACGTTCCCCTTAAAAAGGGGCTTATAGGTTTTAAATTCCATACAACAATAGTTGGATTAATGCTGTATTCATGGGTCCTACTGTATTCCCCCTTAATTATTGCACGCGTCAGCTGTAGGATTCATAGTTCTTTGTTCACTACAATCTTTGTATTGATGGTTACAGTGTACAGGATAATTAACAGTGAATCTTTGTATTCATGGGTCTTATAGCATTCCCCCTCAATTGTTGAGTAAAAACAGTAAATTACTTACAGGGAGTCTGGCTGTGGCATTCCCAATTCTTGTCTGAGCAAGTTGAATCTTGCTGTGTCGAGAGGCTTGGTGAAGATGTCGGCCAGCTGAACGTCGGTATGAACTTTTTCCAGGCGAACATCCTTGTTCTCGACGTGATTCCTTATAAAATGATGCTTCATGTTGATATGCTTAGTGCGCGAGTGCAGAACAGGATTGTGCGTGATTGCAATTGCACTCGTGCTATCATACATGATTGGAGTCTCTCTAGCATCGATTCCATAGTCTGATAACTGTTGCTGCATCCAAAGGATCTGCATACAACAACTACCGTGACATAGTACTCGATTCGGAGTGGAAGAGAATTAGCCAATTGCTTCTTCTTGAACCAAGAAGCGAGTCAAGGTCAAGAAAGTGACAAGTTCCACTTGTACTCTTCCTATCTAGCTTGCGACCTCAGAGATCCGAGTCAGTATCAACTAAATCGAATCCGCCTTCCTTAGGATACCATAGTCCTGCATCGTTGTTCCTTTAATGTACTTCAGATTCGTTTGTTTGTATTGAAGTGTGATTCCTTAGGTGCAACTTGGTATCTCACGGACACTCCAACAACAAGCTGGATATCGGGCACGCTGGCGGGTGGTACAGGAGCGAACCAATGAGCTTCCTGTAGAGTGATTGGTCAAACGGTTTTCCGGCTTCATCAGCACTAATTTGCACGGAAGTGCTCATGGGGGTTGGCAAGGATTTGGAAGTGTTCATTCCAAATTTGTTGATAAGCTCCTTGCTGTATTTCTCCTGATTGATAAATATACCTGTAGGCAACTGCTTTACCTGCAAACCTAGGAAATAACGAAGTTCCCCCATCATACTCATTTCAAATTTGCTTTGCATGAGATGAGAGAACCTTTGACATAGAGCAAGGTTAGTTGAATCAAAAATAATATCATCCACATAGATTTGTACTATTAGAAGGTCATCACCTTCCTGTATCTTGAACAAGGTTTTGTCCACGGCACCTTTCTCAAATCCGTTGTTGGTTAGATACTGGGACAGGGTTTCGTACCAGGCTCTAGGGGCTTGTTTAAGTCCATACAGCGCTTTCCTTAGCCTGTAAACTAGATCGATGCCGTCTGTGTTGGCAAACCCTGGTGGTTGTTCAACATAAACTTATTCTGCAAGATCTCCATTCAGGAAAGCACTTTTGACGTCCATTTGATATACGATAAAACTCTTATGGGCGGCAAAGGCTAAAAATATCCTAATGGCTTCTAGTATCGCTACAGGGGCGAAGGTTTCATCATAGTCTATTCCTTCTTCCTGACTATAGCCTTGTGCTACTAGTCTGGATTTGTTCCTTATGATAAGTCCATTTCGATCCTTTTTGTTTTGAAATACCCATTTGGTTCCTATAACCGATTGGTGTGTTGGTCTGGGTACAAGATACCACACATTGTTTCTTTCGAAACCGTTAAGCTCTTCTTCCATAGATGTTATCCAATGAGAATTGTTAAGAGCGTCTATGGTCGAAACAGTTGATTGGGCTAAGAATACGAGAATAGTGCACATATTGAGTCTCCTAAGTTCGGATTGAGATTTCCATTCGAAGCGTGAAACTTCAGTATTAGATTCTTCTTGTGCACAAAGTACATTTCCTTGTGTACTCTGTATTCTCCTACGAGTAGAAACACCAGCATTAATGTTTCCAATGATCAGCTCTTGCGGGTGATCTCTCAACCATCTTCGGTCGGGTTCTAATTCAGGATCCCGTACTGTATCGAAAGATTCTGTGGATGCAGCCTCAGCTTGTACAGCGTCGGCTTCATCCATATCGATTCTTACAGCTGCGGGGTTGATTTCTAAATCAACGACAGGTTCTTTGGGTGTAGGTGGATCCAAGATAGATAGATGGTGAATGTTCTGAGTGATATCATCTACTCCTGTAGGGTCATAGTGTGGTTCGTCGAACACTACATGAACTGATTCCTCGATCGTCAGCTTCCTTTTATTAAAGATCCTGAAAGCTTTGCTGACGGAGGAGTATCCTACGAATATTCCTTCATCTGATTTTTCATCAAAGGTTCTAAGTTGGTCCTTCCCATTGTTCAATACATAACACCTGCATCCAAAAATGTGAAAATACGAAACTAATGGAGTTTTGTTATTCCATACCTCATATGCTGTTTTGTTGTGGTGTTTGTTGACGATACAGCGATTTTGAGTGTAGCATGCTGTATTGGTTGCTTCACCCCGAAGCTTATTTGTGGCAATTTGCTTGCGGCAATCATTGTCCTTGTCGCTTCTTTCAACGTCTATTCTTTCGCTCGGCAACACCATTTTGTTGAGGTGTACGGCGGTGAGTATTCGTCTTTGTATTCCATTCTCCGAACAGTATTGCTCTATAAAGCGGTTAGTGAATTCGGTACCTCTGGCCGGGCAGATGCACACGATACTTAACGCCTTTTCATTTTGCAACTTTCTCAGGAGCTCGGGCAGCTTTGATGTTGTTTCCTTCTTCTTGCTAAGAAAGATCGTCCAAGCATACCTGGAATAATCATCAACAACAACCATGCAGTATTTCTTACCTCCCAAACTTACTGGGTCTACAGGACCGTAGAGATCCATGTGTAGCATTTCCAACACTCTTTGGGTTGAAAGGTAGGATTTGCTCTTTAGGGTTGACTTGATTTGCTTGCCTTTCTGACATGGTCCGCAAACGCTGTCCTTCTTGAATGACACATTTGACAAACCTCTAACCATTCCCTGTCTCGAGAGCTTGTTGATTGTCTTGAAGTTGACGTGAGACATCCTCTTGTGCCATAACCAGCTAAGATCTGCAGTGCCTTTGGCAACAAAGCATGGAATTGAGGAGCTCATAGGCTTCGATCGCAATATACATATTACGATCGCTTCTGTAAGCACAACTTCCTTGGTTTGGATGTTTTTGACTCTCTGACGATCTATATAGAATTTTACGAAGCTGTTTATCCACAGGCTAATACTAAGTAGATTATACTGTAAGCCTTCAACATATGCAACATCGGTGACTTTGAATTTTCCGACAAGTAGGTTTCCTTTCCCTCTTGTTCTTCCTTTAGACTTATCACCGAAACGAACTTTTGGACCGCGACCTTCTACAAAATCAGATAGCTTGCTCCTATCACCGGTCATGTGTCGAGAGCATCCACTATCAAAGTACCAGGTATCCTCCTCTAGAATGTCCTGTAACAAAGAAATTAAGTAGATTTAGGTCCCCTTTGATTTTTGGGTCCATGATTGTTAGTTCCTCTTGGTACCCAAGTTTTCCTGGCAGCAATTGGTTTACTGTAGGACATACTCAGTACAATGTTGCGATATCTACGGGGGGCATATCCGTAGTTGTTATAATCATGATAATTATTATGCATGTAAAATTCAGGGTTATTATTATTATTCTAGTACGAGTGCCGTCTTGGAGGTGGAGCCATTTTCTTAGGCCTAACAGCTTGCCTTCTGGGTCTCCAGTTGGATTCCCAATGCTGTTGTTGATACTGAACCGGCATCTGCTGTCTCGACGGATAACGGGGCTCCTGTATCCAATACCTCGGCATGCTGTACTGATAGTACTGCCGTGCGGGCCTTTGTTAGTTGGATACAGCCTTCCTTCTGAACGGCTGTTGGCGCTGTTGATATGCTCTGGGAGCATGTTGTTGAGTTCGCCTCACGGGTTGGAACGGCTTGTGATTCCGCTGTCTGGAATAGGATTGCGGGGGCGGAATTGCAGCCTTCGGTTTTCTCGATACAGCAGGTTCCTTCATGGGACTGGGAGTATCTTCCGATTCTGGAATGTGTTCCACACTCTTGACGAACACTGTACTAGTTTTCCCTTTGTTTGAACATGAGCTATATCCTAAGCCACTTTTATCATGAGCATGTTGCCCAGTCCTCAGAATTTCTTCCATTCTTTTGGACGATTTCTCGAACGATTTCAGAGTGGTCTCAAGTTCAGTTTCTCGCTTTTCGAGAGTTGTGATTTTGGCTTGTAGTAGAACCAAATCATTTGTATTGCTCTCGTTGTGAGTTTTAGCCTCACTTAGTTCATGAGCAAGTTGATGATTGTTCTCCATGAGTTTTTCAAAATCGACTTTGCTGGTTTCACAGTCAAGAGACATATTTTCGTAATTTATTTTCAGCAAATCGTTTTCATCTTTCAGCTCTAAATTAGTTAATTGAAGCTGTATGTTCTCAGTTTTTAGAGTCTCATGGGCCTTTTGAATGTTTTTAAATTCATTCATCATGTTTTCGAAAGTATGAGATGCATTTGACGGAATAACTGAGGTTGAACTTACCTCATCGTCGCTGTCTTCACCTTCTGGAACATCTTTGGCCATAAAGCACATATATGCTTTATCATCGAACTCATCGTTAGATGAATCACTTTCAGTGACCACCTGAAGACATTCTGCTGATTTGGAAGGTGTGGGGGAGGCTTCTGATTCTCCAATCAGGGCCTTGAGCTTGTCTTTCCAAGCACGTCTTCTTTAATCTCTTTCTTGTTGCTCGGCCTCAAGCAACTTTTGGACTTTGGGATGAGGACATTTATTTGCATAATGCCCTGGTTTCCTGCAATTATAGCACAGGTTAGCATCACCAGATGATGTTTCTGTACTTACCTTATATCCAGGTTTGGGCCTGTAGGGAGTCTTTCCAAACTGTTTGATGAATTTTTTGAATTTATGCATTAGAAGTGCCATTTCATCTTGAGACAGGATGTCGTCGTCACTGTCAACATTCTTGTGACTTGGCTTGATTTAGTGGGCATCTTGTGTCGACGACTCGTCTGGCGGCGAGCTGTGACCTTAGAAGGAGATTCTTCAGCTTTCTCTCTTCTGTCAATGTCATACTCAAAAGCTTTAAGGTCAGAGAAGAGATCAAAAGTAGATATTTCATTAAGATTGCAAGATACACGCATAGCTGTGGTCTTAATGTCCCATCGGGCTGGGAGAGATCTGAAAATTTTTAAGTTCTTCTCCTTTTGGGTGTAAATTTTGCCCAACGCTTCAAGTTCACCAACAATACCAGTGAATCTGAGGTCAAGTTCCTCAAGTGTTTCAGTTGGTTTCATTTCAAAAGATTCAAATTGCTGAGTTAGTTTTGAAATCTTGTTTTCTTTTGAGAGCTCAGTTCCCTCACAAATCAACTTGAGTTTATCCCAGATTTCTTTGGCTGTTTTGCAGCTCTTTACCTTTGACAACGTGCCTTTGTCAAGAGTGACAAATAACGCGTTCTTAGCCACATTGTCGAGATTGGCTCGCTTCCTTTCATCTGTTGTCCATTGCTCACGTTCCTTCTCGAGCATTTCAGCATGGGCTTGGCCCTCAATCCTTGCGTCCGGATTTACCTTCATGATCTTGATAGGACCATCCTGTATAACAAAAATCATCTCTTCGTGCATTGCTGCAAGATGAGCCTCCATTCTAATTCTCCAGTCGTCAAATTCATTAATAGAGAACATAGGGACTTTGTTAATCATAGAAGTATCCATACTGATAATACAGAAATGAAAGAGACTGTTTTGAAAATAAGTGATTTGAATCTGATTCGGTTAAGAATACGACTGATTCTTTTTAGAATCAACCGCTCCGATACCACTTGTTGGCCACTAAGTATCTTGGATACGATTTGGAAAATAGTTTAAACGATAAACCGTATGGATTTTAAATCGAGTGCGTAGCGGAAGTCTTGGATATGATGAGTTCTTTGTGGATACAGCAACTAAGTGTATAGTGTATACTTAATTTATCACAGTAATTTAAACAGTAAAAGCTGAAGGTAAATAACACAGTAATTAAAGTGGTTCGAGGTAAACCCCTCTACGTCCACTGGTCCTCCACACAGGAGTAAAAAGTTTATTATAATTACTACGTACACAACTACGTAATTATAACAACACACACAATCAATATATCATTCACACAGATTGATATAAAGATTTTAGCTTAAACCGTTCACACAGATTGGTTTTGAGCTAATGCTTTGACTTGCTTCTTCACACACAGTTCTGAAGCTTCGTCTTCTTCAATGCAAATCCTTCACACACAGTTCCGGATAAGCACAGATGGCTCAGTCCACACAGGGCTGATCTTGAGTTTGTTCAATGTTTAGAACAGATGGTGAACAACAACTTTGACTTTAAGAGTTTTCAGTTGATGAAGTGTTGTTCAGGGTGATGAGCACTGTATATCTCTTTCATTCTTGATTGTAGTAAGCTTTGGAGATATGTTTTGCTCTGATGATAACTTTGATAGCTTGAGTTTTTGGTTTGGTAACTGATCTTCAATGTCAACATGAGATATATATAGTCTCTGAATTATATATCCGTTGAGATATATCCGTTTGAATGAGATTCCGTTCCAACGGGATTATGACACGATCCGGATTTAGCGGGATTCTGAAGATCTGATGACTGGCAGTATTTAAATACTTTATCCTTGAGTATTTAAATACTTCTTTTCAACGGGACTTGACTTCTGGATATTCCTTCTTTGTCCTTTTGTGAGCTGTATGGAAGATAACTATATTTTCAGTTTCGAGACAGTTTCCATACTTTGTCTTTTACAAGACTTCTTGCTGTACTGAAGGGCTTGATTCGAGGCAGGTCTTCGATACAGGATAAAGCCTTAAAGCTTCGATAAAGTTTCCTTTACTGTATTTGGCATATATGTCAAAACCTCTTTATCAAAGACTATTCGATACAGGGATCGGATATCCCGGCTGATTCGATACAGGGTTCTTGTTTTCCCAACATTCACCCTCCTGAACATCGATAAGGGTCCTTCCGGTGGCTAAGAATGGTCTACCCAAAATAATCGGAATCTCATGGTCTTCTTCCATATCAAGCACAATGAAATCAGCAGGGAAAATGAATTTATCGACCTTGACCAAGACATCTTCTATTACCCCTCTCGGGTACTTGATGGATCTATCGGATAGTTGTAAAGACACCGTAGTAGGTTTCGCTTCCCCAATTCCTAGCTTCTTGAAAATAGAAAGAGGCATGAGATTAACGCTAGCGCCGAGATCACATAATGCTCTATCAAAAGACAAATTCCCAATAGTGCACGGTATAGTGAAGCTTCCTGGGTCCTTCAATTTAGGCGGGAGATTTCTTTGCAAGATTGCGCTGCACTCTTCAGTCAGTGCCACCGTTTCATATTCCTCGAGCTTCCTTTTGTTAGATAAGATTTCCTTTATAAACTTCACATAGCTCGGCATTTGTTCTAAGGCGTCGGCAAATGGAATGTTGATATGTAGTTTCTTGAAGACATTAAGAAACTTGGAGAATTGTTTGTCCAATTTTTGCTTTTGCAAACGCTGTGGAAACGGGACGGGAGGCACATAGGCTGTCGGATTATCTGGAAACAGTTTCGAGCTCTTAAAAACTTGTGATTCCTCGGTCGCCGAATTTTTCTTCCCCTCATCTTCACCTCTCTTTTTGCTTCCTTCCCGCTTCTCAAACCAATGGCATTTATACTCTCTCTGGGGTTCGTCTCGGTTGTACTTGGCAAGGTACCCTCAGGGCGGGCTGTTAACACATTTGCTATTTGACCCAATTGTACTTCCAAGTTGCGAATAGAAGTGGAATGATTTTGCAGGGTTGCTCCCGTACGGGTCATGAACTGACTCGTATTTGCTGCTAATTTCGCCATTGCCTCCTCTAGAGAAATCTTTGGAGCGGGAGGGGGTTGCTGTTGGTGTTGAGCAAACTGAGGTTGGTTTAGGTTTTATCCGTTTTTCCATGAAAAGTTAGGGTGATTTCGCCACCCCGGATTGTATGTGTTGGAATACGGATTATTCTGTAGATTCCCGTTCCCCACAAACTGAGCTTGTTCCATCGGATGTTGCTCGAACGGATTTCCATCTTGACACTCTGCACTAGGATGAGACCCATTATACCAATTACATGATTCTGTAGTAACAGTAGAAGGAGCATGTGAAAAAACTTGAAGTTGCTGAGTCAAGGCGGCAACTTGGGCCGATAGCGTAGATATTGGATCATTGTCGGAGATTTCCATCACTCGTTTCGGGTTCACCCGTTCGGAGGGCCACTGATAAGCGTTTGCAGCCATCACCTCCAATAGAGAATGAGCTTCCGCCATAGTCTTTCCCATTAACGCTCCTCCAGCGGCTGCATCAACAAGGGTGCGTGTAGAAGCACTCAATCCGTTATAAAAGGTCTGAATTTGTAGCCAATCTGGTAGACCATGATGTGGGCATCTCCTTAGCAAATCCTTGTATCGCTCCCAAGCTTCATGAAGCGACTCCATATCAAATTGCCCGAAATTAGTTATCTCGTTCCTTAATCTCGCTGTCTTTGATGGTGGAAAGAACTTAGCCAGAAAGGCTTGTGCTAATTCCGCCCAAGTCGTAATAGAGCCCGACGGTAGTGAATTCAACCAAAACTTGGCTTTGTCCCTCAAAGAGAAAGGGAAAATCCGTAGACGAATAGCATCATCGGTGACACCATTATTCTTGAAGGTGTCACAAATCTCGAGAAATGAAGCGATATGTGCGTTGGGATCGTCGTTCGCCAGTCCACAAAATTGGCTTGCTTGTACCATCTGAATAATAGCCGGCTTAATCTCGAAGTTGTTCGCTTGGATGGTTGGACGCCGAATCCCCAAAAAGTTTGCATTTATTTGTGGCATTGCATAATCGCGGAGTGCCAATGCCGGTTGAGCTGGTTGCATAGGGTTGTCTCCTCCGTGATTTTCTGCGTTATCGGCCATGTTGTCTTTCGTCCGTAGCTCACGTTTTTCCTTCTTGTTTTTCCGAAGAGTGCGCTCGAGTTCAGTATCCAAAGGTAGTAGGCCTTCGTTACCGAATTTTCTCATGCACTAACCAGAAACTCCTGAAAGGAAAATAAATAATAAAAAAAATTAAACAAAAAAAAAAATAATGTTCAAATTAAGACTAGAAATACTGAAATCGATATTAGTAAAATAATCAGTCCCTGGCAACAGCGCCAAAAACTTGTTGCGAAATTCGGTGAACGCAAGTGCACGTTGTCGTAAGCAAGTAATAAAGAGATAGGTAAGATATCGTTCCCATGAGGACTGACTTACTAACTACCAATTTATGAGTTTTCTAATTTTATCTGAACGATTGAAATTGGAGGTGCAAGAATAATTAAAGAAAGTTAATAAAAGAATAAATAGTGAAAACGATTTTTCGAAGAAAGAAAATCAAATTAGGAATTAATCTAGGATTGTGAATCCACCTTGGTTTATCCGAATTACTCTTGATTATATGAATTTAATGAAAATCCCATTTATTGAAGGCGTAGATTGCTAAAACACTCTACCGCCTCTCCCGAGGGCAATAAAATTTTCTAAGGCGAATAACACACTCTATTCCTAGGTGAATTAATTCGACAATAGGCAAAAAGTACGAAATCTCCAGAAAGGCCACGTAATTTCTATGAGTATATTCCTATCTCACAAGATAAAACGGTTCTCACCAATTTTTCCTACCAACTCTCCTCTCCCGATACAAGTTGCGTAATCAAAACAATTCAATTATAGGCCACACAATTGAAAGCATTAAGAATAATTAGGGAAAACTCAATAAGAAAGGGAAATTATATTTTAATAAAACATAATCAAAAGTTAATTCGTCAAAACCTCAGTTTCATCAAAATCCTAGAATAGGGTTCTAACCTGACATGCTAGAAAATAAAAATACAAAAAGAATTAAAGAAAGCATAGAAATCAAACGCAGACGAAGAACTTGGATTCCTCCGTTCTCTAGCTTCCGCTCTTTGCTCCTTGGTGTTTTCTGCTTCTTCTGATGATCCGCGATGATTCATCGATTCCTCGATTATCGATTCTCTTTTCAGACCTTAAATCCCTATTTATAACTATCATTAGCCTCCAAAATGCGTCCGGGGATTGGGTCGAAAACAGGCTCCAAAAATGGCCCAGAAACGCTGCAAATTCAGCATAACCGCCCCGTGGGCCGCGGCTCAGTAAGTGTGTGCCGCGGCCCTTAACGCTCAACGCCTATACCTGGGCGCAACATTTTCTTCCTGGTCCGCGGCTCAGCATCCTTGTGCCGCGGCCCACGGTACAGTTGGTTCGGTGCCTTGCTGTGCCGTGCGTGTGCCGCGGCTCGCTTTCTTTGTGCCGCGGCTCATGACCAGAAATCGCCGTTTTCGCCCGTTTTTCGTCGTTTAGGCTTACAGACTCCAATTTCCTGCAAAACGTATAAGAATAGTGCATTAAAAGCTCATTTATGCAGATTTAAACTTCAAATGGATGTAAAATAATGATAAATAAGCGCATAAAAATACGCCTAACAACTCAACTAACCCGACTGCCAAGATATCCATGAATCGTAGCTCCGATACCATATTCTGTAACATCCCGATATATTCGGAATAATTACAGTGCCATAAATCTTTTTTATAAGAATTTACAAGGCTAATTTGAGAAATACGGAAATAATACTAAAGTGTCATTAATGATAAAACTCAAAACCAGTTCAACAATGAGTTCATCATTACAATCATGCCAAACACCAACAAAATACGCGTACTCGAGTACTGAAAGATAACGGGAAAATAAGACAACATCAATATACATCACTGCGCCACTTCATCGTCATGTCGGTACTGTGGTTGCTTCCCCACTCCTCGGCTACCTGAACATCAAAACAAATGTCCACCCCCGAAGGGGTTAGCAAAACGATGCTAGTACAAGTATCATAATACGCGAATCAACAATGCATCATAAAACAGACAAAACGGACTTCCATCACCGGAATCCAACGATGCGAATCCTCACAATTCCATCAATACAATACAGGGTAATCCAATGATCCAGCGCCCTCAGTATAGATCCCCATGATGATCCCCTCGGACCAACGCATGGTGGAAAACCCGTCCAACGATCTAGCGCCCTCAGCATAGATCCCATGATGATCCCGTCGGACCAATGCATGGTGGACATCCGATCCAGCTCCCTCAGCATAGATCCTCATGATCCCTCGGATCATTTACAACATAAAATATACAATTATGCATACACACATGCAATTCAACATGTTCATCGACGTGAACAATCAAGGAATCAATAACAAATACCATGCCAACTTAAATAAATTGACCTCATGTTTAACAACCTGAATAAATCATACACATGATCAACAATCCAATATTAACAAATTTAAAATACGATACTTGCCTTAAAGATGGCAAGAATTTAAATACTCCAACGAATGTCACTTGTCTGAAGTTCGCCGCCCCTCGATCGATCACCTTGTACAAAGGAATAACAAGGAATTCAATAAACCTCCCGAAACTAACGCACGAGTCCCGAACGTCTAAAGTTATAAACGAATTATCAATAACGGACAATCGGTTCTCGGTCCTATATTCCGACGAGTACTACGCTTGGAAAAAGACTTGCGAATTCAAGAGATTGTAGTGGAACACAAGGTTGGTATCTACAATTCCAAGAACATTCATCATATCATTATATTCCATGATCCAAACTCTAATTCCGATTCTTAACTCGAATGCTCGGTTCGGTTGCTATATTGAAATATTATGAGATAATCACGTTCAATCTAGTTCAAGGTTAATACGTCTCTACGACTCTTGTTCTCGCACGGTAATTCTTCTTATCAAATTTCTCATTTCAAAAGATTGTCCCCTTAATCCTTTCATGGCTCTAATCATCTAAGAAGGTTAACAACGAGTTCATCTAAGGCCAGATTTATAATTGAACACACTTTACATTCAACTTCATAGATTCATCTTATCCTGGGGTATCCTCAACACTATGTTCATCAAAAGAGTGTTACAGAAGCAATAACAAGGTGTGTTTATCTCAGAAGGTTCCACTTTTAAGTTCGGTAAAGATTATGGCTCAACTATAATCAAAGGAAACCTTAATTAAACCAAATACAATCCTTCCTAATCATGGGGTTGGATTTATCATGACGAAACAAGCTCCATAACCTCTGCGAAAAACCCATAATCTAACAACGAACAAAATCCTCATCTTGGTGTAGAGTTTACATACCTTAAAAATGGAAGAACAATGGAAGTCTTGAAGAAACTCTTCACCGGAAGTTTGATCACGACTCCACAACGTCTAAGCTCTCCAAAAATTGGATTAATAAGATGATATGAGTGATATGAGGTGAGGGAAAATCTCAGAAACTCGAAATTTGGCCAAGGTTGAAGGTGAAAAATGAAATGGGGTTGAGGTGTATAAATAGAATTATGAGCCATTACGTACGTTAACCAAAGCCCATTACGTACGTAACACTGTTAGCGTACGCTATACTTGAACATTAACGTGCGTTAACGCTCGGACAGAACTCGCTGGACTGTTTCTGGCTTAGGCTTACGTACGTTAGACTACAGGCGTTACGTTCGTAACACATAGGACCTTAGCATACGTTAAAAATCTATCCTAGCGTACGTTAAGCCGTTGACTTGCATGGATGGAAAACCGTCCAGGTTCATGCTGGCGATCTCCATGAATCTTCATCCGGTCCCTACACGCCGACCCTTGTCGGATCTTGAGTTGACTGAGCTTACGTACGTTAAGCTCAACATATAACATACGTTACACAGCATACTTAGCGTATGTTATGCGTAATCCGTAGCGTACGTAAACGCGTGCAGAACCATGCATGCAAAATGTTGTAGATATAAAAACGTAAGGGTACGAATACGGGAAACCAATCTACGATTTATAACATCACGAAGTCGAATAATACAAGTTCGAATACAAGATAAATACCCCATTATTATCCGGGCATTACAGTATGCATACCTCCCATCACCTTATACGCGGTCACGGCACTGTTTAAAAGAAGTAATAATGTATTATGAAATAAAAACATTGAGTATGTTGTCAGCACATCAGCCCACATTAATACTGCCAAATTAATTATCAAATTAAATGACCAAGTTTCTGTTGGTAGTATGTAATAATTAAACAAGTAGAAAATAGATACCAATAGATTGTGTAATTTTCACAGAATCGCAATACATACTTCATTCATGCTAAAATCCATCCTAATTTAATTTAATAAAAAAAATTCATTTTTTCAGTGAATAATTTTAATTATCGTTCTATACTCTACAACAGTACTCATATATGTCCAAATTCTACACTTCCACTCGGACCAAGGATTATTTGTTTTTTCCACTAATTTTTATTTAAATAACACACACATATATATAATATATTTTTCAAGTAAATGCTACAAGTTAAAACTTACTTCTGGACTACGGCTTTAATGCGATTGTCGGGCTTACGGTGTAGTGAGCAAAACCATACAACTTCGGCTTTTTCCGGAATAACGACCAAAAGTTGCCAATGCTCACTGCATTAACAAACGTAATATTTAATTTTTCCATAATCAATCTAAATACATCTACTTACATAATTATTAATATATAATAATCTAAAAAGACAAGAAAGAATTATTAAGACTTTTAGAGAAAAAAAGAGAGTAGTGAGACGAATATGTTAGATCTTACTCATGATGTTAAGCTCCAAGGTATATCTGTTTTCTGGCATCCGACATACGCGAAGCGATGTATCTGGAGGCCTCCTCTCCCTTATTTCCCATATTTTGTATGGATTGAGGATCAAAATATCCATACAAATCCTTGTCCATCGTGCCCACATTCAATTTCGATAAGTACCTAATTTGTTAAATAAAATATTACTACCTTATTTAGGTACCAAACTATGATTTTTTGATAAAAATACATAAATATGCATGTAAAGAATTACTTACAAAGTCCAAAACTGTAGAATCGATAAGCTAAGCCACTGCTTGTCTTGAATGATTTCCAAAAGATCATTGTAACTTATGTACAAGGGAACGTCATCACTGATCGCTGGAATTCGCGTAGTATGGTTTTCAAATCCGATCAATTTTAAAATTTGTAAAACCTCGAAGTAATTCCAAGGTATCGAACCCAAGGGAATTGATGTGTCGAAAATGAAGGAAGTAACTCTACTCAAAATTTGACTGCTATTTAGGAATCCAAAAATTTGGTTTGTTTCTAATTATAAAATCAAAATATAAAAATTAAATAAAAAGTGAATTATCTAAATCAAGCAAATAAAGCAAATTAGCAAGATGAGATCACAAGTTGAAATCTAATTGATCCTAGGGTAGTATCATCTAATTGAGTTCTCACAATCCATTCACTTGATTCCTTTTCCCCAAATTTTAATTCAATCCTAGAAATAATCACTTAGCCGATCTAGAATTCCGATCAAGGCAACCTAGAAAGATAGTTAATTTAAACCCTTTTCCCCGTCAGGGCTCAAAGAATTTAAATCACTTAAAAAGCGCCAACTTATTTATCTATGATTTATCTTTCTCCGTCAGGTCTCAAGATAAAATCATATTGTGCATCAAGTATTTCCACTAATCAATTACTCCTTCCGGACAAAATTAATTAGCTAACATGCATCGATTAAGGGCCCTTTAATCTAGCATGAGATTTAACACATCTTGAACACAAGCCTAGGATGAAAGGTCAAAAGGTAATCAAAGGAACATCATGTGAACATCAATTAAAATTACTAACACTAGAATCAATCAATGGATTTAGCCAGACATAATTGAAATTAAACAAGAAATAGATGGAGAATGCATATTATTAATATGAGAAGATAGATTACAACCCGTACGGATGAACTCTGAGTCTTCAATCTCCAAAAAAGTAGAAAAATAATAATACTTGCTTCCTTCCAAAAAGTTCTAGTCTCCAAGGAATTAATCTTGCCAAAAAGATGTAAAATTATGCTCAAGATGATAAAGGATGAAAAAGAATGATAAAAGATGGTAGAAGATGATGAAGGATGGTAGATTAGGTCTAGGAGGAGGTGTATATAGCCTATGGGAGTTAAACTCCCGATTAGCCCTAATCTAGGAAACAAAATCTATCCAAAAGAGTCACAATCCGTCAAAATTCGAAAACCCGCTGAGCAAGCTATCGGCCGCACCTATCGGCCGATAGGCTGTCCCGATAGGCGGTTCGTCGGTCGACTTCACTTGATAGGGCTTGGACACCTTTCGGATGCACCTATCGGCCGATATGCTTGCCCGATAGGTGGTCTGACCTTTGCAAAAATCCGTTTCTTCCGTCCGTTTGACTCGACTCTCGGTCCTTTGTCTCGTTTTGGGTCCTTCTGGCTCTAAAAACCTGCAAACACACTAAAACCAACCCAAACGCGTAATACGGCTCGACTAATCATAAATAAGCCAAATACGAGCACATAAATCACGAAACGAGATAAAAACCTAGTACAAAATCCTAGAAAAATGTGGTAAAATTACCACTTATCAAACCCCCCCAAACTTAAGCATTGTTCGTCCCGAACAATAAAAAGAAAAGAAAAAGAAAGTCGTGAATCATCATGCAACTCATAGTGTTCAACCTAATCAATACTATCCTGTAATTCTCTCTAAATAATCCGAGTGTCGTAAAAGCGAAGCACTTTCGAATAATGATTCCGCAAAGTAGTCAAGTTCAGTCCTAATCATTCGTTCATGAAGAAAATCCAGCTCAAAGATTAACAAAACGTGAGTCAAATCGACCGTCAATATGAAAGGCTAAAATAAACAAGCTAGTTCGTGCCGTTACACAGTCTAGTGGCACAATTTTCACGAGTTTCATAACAAATAAACCTCGGACAGTATTCCCTTATATATATGTTCAAGAATTTGATTCGAGTTGACCACTAGGTTAGGATCTCGGGATGTTTCATCGGGGTAATCCTAGGGTGGAACTTCCATTCTCATGTATTAGGAAACCGTTTGACGTAAAAGACACTCATGGGGCACATGGATGCTTCTAGTTACTAAGTTCCCGTCTACAGCGGAGAAACAACTCGAATATATAATTTCCGCATGTCCGAATCAAGGTCGCCGTTTTGCGCGAGAGTAAACAGCGGGTCACGCGAATACCCCCGGTTACTAGGCTCCCTATCACTGGCACATGTGAAATATCTAAATCACTAGTCTAATCAGGGTCGTCCTTTTACGCGAGGGTAAACAACGGGTCACGCGAATGCCCCCGGTTACTAGACTTCCCTTCATAGAACAACATTATCTCGACTTTTGGGAAAAACTGACCGACTCTAAACTCAATCTAAGTGCCAACACGACTAAAGAAACAGTACGACTCACTATCCGGAAGATGTAACCAAACGTATTGACGGTGATTTTAAAACAAGTATGTATCGTATCTTATCTGCCAAGACCTCTACAATCACGAAAAATTTTGGACCTAAATGAATACTATGCAAAACAGAAATAACTGACTACAATTCGACTAAAACTCGACCGTTTCTTCAGAGAGAAAAACAGTGTCGTAACATCGGTATCACACAAATAGAAGCACGAAAAATTCACGAAAAAAGAAAAACTAAGACAAGCAAGGCATCAAAGCAAACAACGAAAAGCAAATAAAAGCAAACACGAAATCTAAAAAAAAAACTACTACGACCAAAAAAATAGAAACTAGCAAACACACCAAACGAAAATGAACATAAAAATCTAAAAACTAAGCAACAAAAGCTAAATCCACGCAACACCAATATGAGAAGCACAAATAAAAACAACGGGCACCAACACAAGCAAATAATGATACAAGGCAAACAAGGTACTCACACGTAAAGAAATTAACAAAGCCGCACTTCTCCCCCCCCCCCAAACTTATTTCGCATCCCAAAGGAGGAATAAGTTTGAAAAGAGAAAGGAGTGGCTTTGTTAACGGAGTACCTGATCACTGTGGCGGAAATGGCGGGTTTGTCGGCGAGCTCGGATCATAGCGGGCATGTGAATCGGGGAAAGGAGCAAAGTGGTACATCTCGTGTACCATTCGGTTGTAGTGGTCCTCCTGGGCCCACCTATCTTCCTGCCTCTTCCTCTCTTGCTCCCTCCAAGCAATATCCTCTTGTCGCCACACTCTGTCCTCCTCGGCTCGTTTCTCCACGAGCTCGTACAACTCATTGACCCGAGTGGCAACAACACCCACCCGAGTCTCAACCTCGCCCAGCCGAGTTCCCAAAGAACCAAACTCGGTTGTCAAAGAACGCATACTCGCCAAATGATAATTGTCTTGCGCCTGCATACTCTCTTCGTGCATCTCTCTCTCTCTCTCTCAAAAAATCTCGACTCAAAAGCCTCAAAATCCGGAGCTCTCATCTGAAAACTACTACCTCCACCGGTGGGAATCTCGTCACGGCTGCCCCCCTCGGGTATATCATCCAGCTCCTCCTCGGCTCCCTCCAAGAACGGCTCATCAATGGTCACCTCCCGGCGTTGCCTCTTACGAGACGCATCCAACGGTCGGATAAGTGCCAAATGAGCCTCGGAGCTCATACTCCACCTCGCATATACATCCGGCGCGTCGCCCATCACAGAGGTCAAGGTCGGAGAGGGGAGTCGGAAGAGGGACACGGTTTTGTTCCGACCGTGTAATTTCCAGTCGAACCCCTCGGTGAAGGCAAGCATCTCTTGCCTCTGCAGTGTCGGTTTATCCAAATAGATGTCTCGGGACACCGGCTCTCCTCTAATGCGCACCCCGAGATGCTCCGCGATAGGGGTCACGAACGCCCCAATCCCAATCCTCTGCTTCCCGGTCAGTAGGGCTTTTCTCCATGTGCTCAATCGTAAAACATCCGAGTGCTTCCGTGTACCGTTCAAGGCCGACCGTAAAGGTGAAGATCGGTGGACAAGCACATCCCCGAGTCGGACGGCTCAAAATCGTCGAGGTGAACAGACGGTGGACATAACGAGAACCCGGGTTCTGATCGAGGAGGCTTTGGCATACGTCGGATTATAAATGAGAAGCGTCTCCTCCCTGCGGTAAATCATCTTGGACCACAGCTCTATGTTTTCTTTAGCATGATCGCCCTGCTGGAATGACCCGTCCTCGGCCCCGTTGATAATGGCATTAACTTCGTCGGCCGAGAGCTCCCTTTCTATGTTGTCGAGGTTGAAGCGAATAGATGCCGGAGTCCCGTGCTCCCTAAAAACCTCAAGTGTGGACAGAAACTCCACGGTGAGCACGTGGTAAGCGAGATAGTTTGCCCGAAAAATTTGCTCAAACCCGCACTGTCTCGCTAGTAACATAATATCATCGTATATCCCCATACCCCGAGCCGTCTCCTCATGCAAAAATCGGCAATACTTGTGTGGCATTCCGATAAGGTGCGACCACCTTCTTTTAGACTCGGATCCAGTCAATCTTAGCTTGAACTTCTTCGGGTCGAGCACAGCCGGGATCGGAATAGCCGGCACTACCTTCGTCGGAGCCCTTTCCTTCTCTGTGGTTGCCTTAGACTTTCCGGCCTTACACGGCTTCGACTTCTTGCTTTGATTTCCAGCCATTTCAAAGTTCCTACAAAACAACCATCCAATCAATATCCAATAAGCAACTTATAATGCAAACATTCAACAAGCGTCGACATAATCCAATAATCCCACAATATCAACTAAGAGCCTTATAATGTCCAATAAACATCAAAATCATAGACCCGACAACCATATACTACGATCAACAAATCACACAACCTCCCCCAAACTTAGACTCCCCCATTTCATATTCAAAGGATTAAAATCACAACCCACAATAACAAAACTACACACTACGATCATATTAGGACAAATTCTCTCCAATCCAATCTAATTCATTCACAATTCGAATCATCATCAACAATTCAACTCATATCAATTCCAATTAACAATTCAATTCAATAAATTTACCCAACTTCAACAAAATGCGAAATTAGGGTTCTTCCAATTTGGGTTTTTTTTTCAAAATTCGTTCAATTTCATCAATTAATCCCCCAATTCGAAGTACCCATGAACAATCAAGCATAGATAACATGTTTCCCTCAAGATTCTATCAACAATCGGGCATAAAATTCAAAGAACATCAAAGTCTAACAAAAGCCCCCAAAAAGTGGATCCCCAATTCGAAATTCATCAAAACTCCAAAAAGAATCCGTCAAAGTGCTTCAAAACATGTATAGAATTGAAAAACAAGAGGATTAAGTGTCTAAATTAAGTACCTTGATCGAGTTTTTAAGGAAGAACAATAGATAAAATCGCCCCTTTCTTCTTATCGGCCGATATGTGTGTGTGTGTGAAAAACGGGTGGGAGAAGTGTATAAAAGGGGTATTAATTAACCGGGTCGAAGCGGATACTGGGCCGGGTATGTCCTATCCGGCAGGCCTATCGGCCGATAGGCTGGGCCGATAGGAACTACTGAAACTTACGTACCTTATATCGGGTCATGATATCGGTCGATAGGGTCTGCCTATCGACCACTGCTTGCAACATTTAATTTTTTTAATTTTCCTCAGCCTATCGGCCGGGCCTATCGGCCGATAGGCTCGCCCGATAGGATCGTCTGTCTAAAATTTTTTTTTTCAACTTTTTCTATTTCGCAAACTTGATCCCGTTTTCGCTTGGATATGGCGATTAAAGACCTGCAAGTATCCAAAACTCGGCGTGCATGGATTAGAACTTAACAAAACTAACAAAGCTACTACGAAACTAGAAACTACAAAAATCACGCAAACTAACAATCGAAAACAAACGAATAAAATGAACTAATATACATACGTTGGGTTACCTCCCAACAAGTGCTACGTTTAACGTCTTTAGCTAGACGATACCTCATTCAGTCCGGGTCTTCAGCGACAACTCCCCCTTGAACGGGTTTGTTGATATCAAGATAGCATACGTCCCTCTCATTAGATCGAAACTCGTTCACCTCCAACATTCGAACATACTTTGGCAAATCCTCGGAAATTTCTTGAGCATCAGAATGTGAGTAAATGGATTGTGAAATGCAATGCTCCAACAAGTCGGTCGGGGGCGGCATAATAGACTCAATTGCATAACATTCCTCGGGCGCATCCTCGGGCTTCTTCATCGCGTCATAGATGGAAATTTTCAGATTTTGATCATTAACCCGGAAGGTAAGATCACCCTCTTGGACGTCGATAAGTGCTCTCCCCGTCGCTAGAAACGGTCTCCCAAAGATCAATGGTTGATTCTCGTCCTCGGGCATATCAAGAACTACGAAATCGGCCGGGAAGACTAAGTGTTGGACTCTAACTAACACATTCTCCACAACTCCCCTCGGATAAGAGATCGACCGGTCCGCCATGAGTAGAGAAATGGTAGTCGGCTTCATCTCCCCAATCTTCAACCTCTTAAAGATGGATAGAGGCATAAGATTGATGCTTGCCCCATGATCACACAACACATTACGGAACGTTTGGTCGCCAATCATGCATATCAAAGTAAAACGTACCGGATCCTTCTGCTTGAGCGGGAGCTTGTTTTGAATGATAGCACTACACTCCTCTGTCAAATTTATTGTTTCAAACTTCGCCAACTTCCTCTTGCTTACCACAGCGTCTTTCAAGAATTTAACATACCCCGGCATGTCTCTCAAAGCGTCTAGAAGTGGAATGTTGATATTCACCTTTTGAAACATGTCGATAAACCGTTGAAGCTTTTCATCATATCTCGACTTGGCCAATCGCTGTGGAAATGGAGCTTTTACCTCAAAATCTTTCACATTCGAACCTAAAGGAGCCTTTCGACCGATAGGGGGGTCGATAGGCTCAACTGCTGGCATTCTGTCTGGGTATCGGGTGGGACTATCAGCCGATAGTCTTGGCAGAGAGGCATGCTGCATTTCATCTGCCTTCTCGTTCTCGGCTCCCGTTTCTAGTACACCCTCGTTTCCAGATTTCTCAACTTCAGCCCCATGATTACTGTACCTTGTCCCACACAGAAGCTCGATTGCGTTGCATTGTTGCGTCTTCGGGTTGGTCTCGGTACTGCTCGGAAAATGGCCCGGCTTATGAATTCCGGCTTGGGCGTTCGCCATTTGACTCATTTGGGTCTCCACCATCGACATCTGCTTTGTCAAGGCTATCATTGAGTTTCCAATAGATGTCACACTATGCTCGAGAGCCTCGAACCTCTTGTCTGCTTTATAAATAAAATCTTTTTGACTCGCCTCTAACCGTTCCACCATCTCTTCCATCGGTGACTTAGCAATCGGCTCTTGAATAACCCCGTTTTTCACGTTAAATCCCGGTGGTGGCTGAAGAGCATTGTTCGGGTTGGCATAGGATAAATTAGGGTGGTTTCGATTGTTCGGATAATAGTTCCCCCAATTTCCCCCTTGCCGGAAATTTCCTCCTTGCACGTAATTTACATCCTCCTCAATTGCAATAGGCTCGTTTAGCTCTTCAAAAACTGCATTGACTCCCAAAGTCTTCTTTTTTAGCATCTCAAGCTCTTTTTGTTGTCTTTCAAATTTCGCCTTCAAATCACCGTAGGCGTCCTCGTCACCGGATGGAACCTTTCTTCTCGTCATCTTCCTATCGGTCACCTCCTCGTAATCATTGTTGACCGCTAGCTCGATGAGATTCTTGGCCTCTTCATAATCGTTAGCAAGAAATCCCCCTTTCGAGGAATAGTCCAACTCTCTTCTAGCCTTCCTCGTCAAACCCCGATAAAACCGAATGTAGATTTCCTCCTTGTCAATTCCATGCTGTGGGCATTTGCGAAGTAGCTTCTTAAATCGGATCCATGCCTCGTATAAGTATTCATCCTCATATTGCTCGAATTGCAAGATATCGTTGATTTGTTTTTGCACCTTCAAGGGAGGATAGAACTGTGCTAAGAACAACCGGGTCATCTCTCTCCAAGTACCAATTTCCTTCCGATCTAGGCTCTTGTACCAATCTAGCGCATCGTCTTCTAAGGAGAACCGGAATAGGCGGAGCTTAATGACATCCGGAGGCACTCCGTTTTGCTTGATTGTGGCACATATGTCCAAAAACGACTCAAGATGAGCGTTTGGATCTTCATTAACTCCTCATCCGTATGTTTGAGACTTCACCGTAGCGATGAGAGACGGCTTAAGCTCGAAGTTGTTAGCATCAATCGTCCCCCAACCTCCTTCTTGATAATCGTCCAGCTTCGGTCGAAAGCGGGCATTCAAAGGGATCTTCTCGGGACGAGCGAGTTCTCGTGGTGGGTCAACAATGCCGGCCATGGTATCAACGATAGGTATAGCAATAGTCTCGGTCCTCTCTTCTTGCTTCTTCCTCCTCAAAGACTTCTCGATTTCCGGATCCAAAGGAAATAAGTCCTTTCCTTGGGATCTTGTGATCATGCACCGCCTACAAGGAAGAGAAAACAAGATGTGAGGAAACGAGATCGAATATTAATAATAATAGTATACAACCTAAAGTAACAATCTCTTCTTTTTCGAATTATCCCTTTAAGTTTTCTATCAATTCCCCGGCAACGGCGCCAAAAATTGATCGATGGAATTCGCGTAGTATGGTTTTCAAATCCGATCAATTTTAAAATTTGTAAAACCTCGAAGTAATTCCAAGGTATCGAACCCAAGGGAATTGATGTGTCGAAAATGAAGGAAGTAACTCTACTCAAAATTTGACTGCTATTTAGGAATCCGAAAATTTGGTTTGTTTAAATTATAAAATCAAAATATAAAAATTAAATAAAAAGTGAATTATCTAAATCAAGCAAATAAAGCAAATTAGCAAGATGAGATCACAAGTTGAAATCTAATTGATCCTAGGGTAGTATCATCTAATTGAGTTCACACAATCCATTCACTTGATTCCTTTTCCCCAAATTTTAATTCAATCCTAGAAATAATCACTTAGCCGATCTAGAATTCCGATCAAGGCAACCTAGAAAGATAGTTAATTTAAACCCTTTTCGCCTGTGGCTCAAAGAATTTAAATCACTTAAAAAGCGCCAACTTATTTATCTATGATTTATCTTTCTCCGTCAGGTCTCAAGATAAAATCATATTGTGCATCAAGTATTTCCACTAATCAATTACTCCTTCCGGACAAAATTAATTAGCTAACATGCATCGATTAAGGGCCCTTTAATCTAGCATGAGATTTAACACATCTTGAACACAAGCCTAGGATGAAAGGTCAAAAGGTAATCAAAGGAACATCATGTGAACATTAATTAAAATTACTAACCCTAGAATCAATCAATGGATTTAGCCAGACATAATTGAAATTAAACAAGAAATAGATGGAGAATGCATATTACTAATATGAGAAGATAGATTACAACCCGTACGGATGAACTCTGAGTCTTCAATCTCCAAAAAAGTAGAAAAATAATAATACTTGCTTCCTTCCAAAAAGTTCTAGTCTCCAAGGAATTAATCTTGCCAAAAAGATGTAAAATTATGCTCAAGATGATAAAGGATGAAAAAGAATGATAAAAGATGGTAGAAGATGATGAAGGATGGTAGATTAGGTCTAGGAGGAGGTGTATATAGCCTATGGGAGTTAAACTCCCGATTAGCCCTAATCTAGGAAACAAAATCTATCCAAAAGAGTCACAATCCATCAAAATTCGAAAACCCGCTGAGCAAGCTATCGGCCGCACCTATCGGCCGATAGGCTGGCCCGATAGGCGGTTCGTCGGTCGACTTCACTTGATAGGGCTTGGACACCTTTAGGATGCACCTATCGTCCGATATGCTTGCCCGATAGGTGGTCTGACCTTTGCAAAAATCCGTTTCTTCCGTCCGTTTGACTCGACTCTCGGTCCTTTGTCTCGTTTTGGGTCCTTTTGGCTCTAAAAACCTGCAAACACACTAAAACCAACCCAAACGCGTAATACGGCTCGACTAATCATAAATAAGCCAAATACGAGCACATAAATCACGAAACGAGATAAAAACCTAGTATAAAATCCTAGAAAAATGTGTTAAAATTACCACTTATCAATCACCACCACAACCAAAGGAAGCTGTATCCCATGGCACCTGTAACGGCTCACTAAAAAGAGTCGCTGCAACACTAAATAACTCTCTCAATGTGTCACTGTCACTCGATCGGTCATCTTGACGAGCATGTTTCTTAGGTGGCTCGGGTCGCTCAATATCCTAAATCATATAGAAGAAACATGAAAACTGTAAAAACCAACTGTAAAACCAATTGTAAATGAAGTATCTTTTATTTAGATTTTAATATTAAAAACTACTACAAATTTTATTCTTAATTTTCTAAATTCTAAATATTCTAAATTTTCAGCTAGTTTCTTGAGGACAAGCAGTGTAAAAACCAACTATAAACGGAGTATCTTTTATTTAGATTTAATATTAAAACATGAAAGAAACATGCCTTGATAAAGTCGGCAACGACATGATCCTTTGGCCATGCAATAAAGGTACCTAGAGCTTCCCTCACTAAGCTTACCTCTTCAGTAGGTATAGGAACTTCGGCACCGCCATCTACGACCTCCTCGACTACTACCTTAACCAAATGAGCTGGTAAAGGTGCACAGTGTAGGGTAGAATCACCATGATGAACTCGACCGATAGCGACTAGACGAGGAGGACGCTCGTCCACATAAAATCCAAATCGACCAGTGTCCGCAGGCGGAGTCTTCCCTCGTGAAGGGCCAGAAACATCATCGGCACAACTCCCCTTCGTACTGACACGGGTAACATGATGATCATCAGGTGTACGTAGATCGGTGTGGGGCTGCTGTGAATGGGCGCCCAAAGACTCCAATGTTTGGCCAAATGTCTTCATCAAATTTTGTGTCACATCATATGTGATCTTCTTCGTTAGTTCCTCCAACACACTTGATGATGCAGATCGACGTGAAGATCGTCCAAAATAATCTAGAATGCCTAAACCAAATCCAATCCCACGAACACGGCCAGAGTGCTCCGGTCTTCCAATGGCCTCGACCAATATATCATGTCGTCCCTTGGGAGTGAAGCTGCCCTATGTACATTGTGCCTCCAACTCATCCTACAAGAGAACATTTTTTCGTAAGTGTAACACAAATGTGAAGCACATAAATGAACAGTTAATATTTTTGTTGTAAGGATAAAAAAAAAAACTTTGTTTCATAAGTGAAACATAAAAGTGAACTTTTAAAATTTTATTCACAACCTTTAAATATTTCAAATTAAATATTACGACTTTTATTTTTTTCAACAACAAAAATTTAAGTTATAGAATTTAATTGCAAAACAAAAATTTCCAGAATCAACTTTTCAAAAGATAAGAAAACTAAGTTTATTTAATTTTAAGTACATTGTCAAATATTAAATGATTTTTTAAACTTACGATCTTAGTAATAATCTCTCGTGCTGCATCTGATGACACTCCTCCAGATCTTTTTTGGCGACCAAGTTTCCACCTCTCATTACGTGAAGGAGGAGATGGAGGATCAATAATAACATCTTCTCCAGACTTTGACATTTCTTCTTTACGCTCCTTCATCTTTCTCTCCATCTCCTGTACCTCCACAAAATCATATCTGCCTCGAGCCATAGTATGTGGAGCATTGTTCATCTTCGCTATATCTTGTTTCTTGATTCTCTTTTCCTGAAAAAAATATTTGCAAGGAATCGAAATAATATGTAAGTAAATGAAACGAGAGGTGGAATCGATCTATAGAAAATTATTTGCAAGGAATCGAAATAATATGTAAGGAAATATCTGCAAGTAATCGAGTTGCAGAAAATGTCTTTTGAATTTAGATTTACCTCCCAAGTAGGGTCTGCACGAGTCTTTTTGAATTCTTTCCAATCGTCCTCCGATATACCATATTTCTCGCAAGGAGACAACCCTTCTGACGGACCATATATATACTCGCCGGTCAAATCAGTCTTAAATTGCCTCCACATCCTTCCAATAGACTGCAATGTCTTCGTGCGAAATTGACCAATATTGCTAATTTGACTAACATCAAAGTTGGTCTATATTGACAATTCAAATTGAAACGTTATCAATAATACAATTTTAAATCATTTGCAAGAATTTAAGTTTTTATAGAATAATTTGATTAAATTAATGTTTTTTCATAAATTTTAATTTTATTCCAGATTATTTATATTTAATTCAGTTTTTTAAATTATTTTATTTAATTTCAGTTTTTAGAAAATAAATTACTTAAATTAAGGTTTTTTTATAAATTTCAGTTTTATTCCAGATTATTTATATTTAATTCATTTTTTAATTATATATACATAAAAGTAAGCTGGTGATATATATTTAAGTTGGTAATTTAAAATTTAAAAAAAATTAAGGCAAGACAATAATTCATTTTGTGTTGCCAAATGTAAGAAATAAGTTATCCTAAAATCAGAGAGTAGCATTAACAAAAGGAATCAGAAAATAATTTCATTCATCACATCATATTATCAATCAATTATATATTATTATTTAATTTAATTTCAGATTCTGTAGAATAATTTAATTAAATTAATGTTTTTTTAATAAATTTCACTTTTAATCCATATTTATATTTAATTTAGCTTTTTAAATTATTTTATTTAATTTTAGTTTTTATAGAATAATTTAATTTAATTTAAGCACAAAGTGAAACACACAATTAATCACAAAAGTAATGCACGTACCAATACATCCTGCCACAACATTTCCTTATCGGGCTTGTCCGGTACGTGATTCCATCGATCGTACAATATAGAAACATGATCTTTCGCAAGTTTACCCAAATACGTACTCAACATGATTTTGTGCTCGTACTTAAGTTTTCCCCTGACTGGATCGATATCAAGAGGTAGCTTTTTCCCATCTACACGCCGTTTGGCCAGACTTCTACATCTTGTAGGATTTCTCGATGTAGTAGTCTGCGTATGAGGAGAAGCAGCGGAATGAGGAGGAGAATGGCGAGGAGTATGAGGAGAATGAGAAGGAGAATTAGAAGGATGCCAAGGAGAAGTCATGTGCCTGTATAAACAAATCAAAATGTTGTCAAACACAACATAAACCAAAAAAATAATATTTGTCAAACACAACATACACCAATAATATTTTTTGTTTGAAAAACTATTTGTCAAAAAGCTAATACTTGTCAAACACAACAGTAATATTTTTTGTTTGAAAAACTCTTTGTCAAAAAACTAATACTTGTCAAGCACAACGTATTATCTAGTTGTCTAAATTGACTCTTATTATAACTTAACATATAATTGCCTACATTTTGATTAGTAAGTACAAAATCTACCGATTTCTAAGTGAACACCTACTCACTTTATAAGAGGAGAATAAATTAATTCGGTTAGCCTTAGAATGAGAACAAAAATGACATATGTATCTATGCAAAATTTAGATGTAGTGATTCATGTACCTGATTTTTATTTATCTTTTGAGATAACATTGTTCTCCCATAAACCTTCATCATGGTCATTTCGAATGGCATGTATGTCGTCAGCTTCATTTTCTTCAACGATAGTGGGTAACCGTGCTGACAAAGGAATAAATTCACAATTGTCAAACGTTGATTCTTCAGTTTCATTCATATCCACACTTCTACCAGGAATAACCACAGACAATATTTCATTACATGGATCGTTGACATAGAACACCTGTTTTGCTTGGTGTGCCGTGATAAAGGGCTCGTCTTTGTAAGCTACCTTGTGAAGATCTACCAAAGTAAATCCTAACTCATCAGTTTCCACACCCGTATTATTATCAGCCCACTTGCACTTAACCACAGGCACTCTAAACTTAACATAATCAAGTTTCCAGATCTTTTCTATAACTCCATAGTAACTCGTCGATGCCAAAACTGGGTTTTTGTCTTCTGATCTTGGAAAGTGCATAGACTCGGCTTAAAGAGTAACTCTACTATTTTGAACCATACTCTTGTCATCTTGTGACTTTGTATAGAATGAGTACTTATTAATATCGTATCCACTCCAAGCTACGACATCAGATTTGGGTCCGTAAGCTAGCCATTGTAATGTTTCAGATGCACTGCTAGAAATTTTTTCCTTAAACCATCTCAAGAAAGTCTTTTTATGTTCGATCAACAACCATTTTTCACTCATTCGGGGATTCTTAATCTTCAAATGATTCTTGTGAGCTGACAAGTAGGGAAGAACATCATCAGTGTTATTCAAAATGTACAAATGTGCTTGAAGCACCTCATCTCGACTCTTGGTTACAACTTTAACACCTTGTGTACCCTTTCCTATAATTCTATCCTCATGTCGAGACTTAGGAAGCCCTACAGATTCCGCTTGTGACATGTAATCTGTGCAAAACTCGATAGCTTTTTCTGCAATGTACCTCTCCACAATAGATGCTTTCGGACGAAATGGGTTTTTGGTATACCCTTTGAAAATCTTCATGTATCACTCAGTGGGGTACATCCATCTCAAATAAATAGGGCCACACTCTTCAATATCTCTAACTAGATGGACAAGTAAGTGAACCATGATATCGAAAAAAGGAGGAAAATACATCTCCAATTGGCATAAGATAACAACAGTCTCATTTTTCGACTCATCCAAAACTAGAGGATCTATCACTTTGCTACATATAGCATTGAAAAAAAAGCACAAGCGAGTTATGATATGCCTCACTTTTTTAGGCAAAACATCATGTATAGCCACTGCTAGAAGTTGTTGCATCAAGACATGACATTCATGGGACTTTAAGCCAACCAATTTAAGAGTTTGCAACGACACAAGACTCTTAATATTTGAAGAGTAACTTTGTGGCACTTTAATGCATTGTAAATATTTACAAAAGCTGATTTTCTCTCTTTTCGATAAAGTATAACATGCTGGGGGGAGATAAGTTCGTTTATCAACTGATTGCGGATGCAACTGAGGACGAATACCCATATCCTCTAGGTCTAGACGAGCCTGGACACCATCTTTTGTTTTGTCTTTAATATTGAGAAGTGTGCCGATCACACTATCGCACACATTTTTTCGACATGCATAACATCTATACAATGTATAACATCTAGTTTGCTCCAGTATGGAAGATCAAAGAATATGGACCTCTTATTCCATATGTTTGTCGCAACGGACTTTTTTGTAGCTTTCCCAAACACAGTATTGATATTCTTAACGCGGTCGTAAACTTGCTCACCTATTAATGGTATCAGTGCAAATCCCTCTTCCTGGTATCCATTAAAAGCTTTTCTCAATCTACGATATGGGTGATGGCGCTTGAGAAACCTCCGATGTTGAGTGTAAACTGTTTTTTTTTCGTGTTTCAACTGAACGTAGCTTGTGTTTTCTTCACATATAGGACATGCATGATGCCCCTTCACACTATACCCGCTCAAGTTTCCATATGCCGGAAAGTCATTAATGGTACAAAATAACATTTCACGTAGCTTGAAACTTTGTTGGTGGTACCCATCAAACACGTCAACCCCTTCATCCCACATCATTTTCAAATCATCAATCAACAGACTTAGATAAACATCTATGTCATTTCCTGACTGCTTTGGGCCTGAAATCATCATTGACAACATAACATATCTCCCCTTCATACATAACCAATGAGGTAAATTATAGATCACAAGTAGGACGGGCCATGAGCTATGCTTAGTGCTTAAATTACCAAACGGATTCATCCCATCTGTGGCAAGTCCAAGCCTAAGGTTTCTTGCCTCACCCCCAAAATCCGGAAATAAATGATCTATTTTCTTCCACTGTACAGAATCAGCAGGATGACGAATTAGTCCATCACATTTTATCCCTTTTGCATGCCATATGAGATTCTTTGCGTCATCCTTATTAGCAAACAGTCGCTTGAATCTTGGAATAATTGGAAGATACCACAACACCTTCACTGGAGGCCCTCGTTGTGTGCTCTCTCTGTAATATCCGTACCTTTCTATTCTTAGCAATTTCTATTTTTGGTGTATGTCTATTTTTATCGACTCACTTGTAACCGTTTCGACATTTTGAATCTACTTTATTCTTGGAGTTTTTCTATTTGGACGAGTTTTGGTGATGTTTTTACGTGATTCCATTTTATATCATGTTTTGCCGTATGTACATTCGATTCTCGTAAAACTCATTTGTTTTCGTTGTTTCTTGGTTTGCATGAGTTCGTATGGTTGAGTTGGTCATGTTGAGACTTTCGGTTTGTTAATCCGATGTCGTATCGTGATTTTCGGGCACTTGGGCCATTTTTGTAATTTCCTATAAGTTTAGGGGATTTCATATTCGTTGTCGTATTTCGGATTCCCGGGTATTCGGAATGATGTTTTCTTGTAACGGTTAGACTCGTCATCGAATACCCTTCGTAGCCATATTTTCGGTTCGATAGCAGGTCCGAGTTTCGGAGTCGTCCAGAGTCGTTTGGACAACAGCATCCAGAACCTGCTGTCTGGCAGGGTGTTACGGCCGTAACTCCCCATCAGTTATGGCCGTAATATGGCCATTGTTACGGCCATAATACACCACTTGTTACGGCCGTAACGTCCCGCTGTTTTAAGGACATCGGGCAGGTCAGAACAGCAGTTTTCATTCTTTTCTCTTCGTTTTCTTCGACGTGCGACTCCAGACGGCGATTCCCTTCAGTTTTGATCGGAGAATTCTTCGTATTCCAGCACCGTAGGTTCGTGATAACATATCATCATCAACATAATCATCCTCCATCGTCCGAATCCGAGGTATTCTGTTCAGGAACCCTAAACTTGTCTAATTTGGGTTTTTTTCGGGTTTTTCATGATTGATTCCGAATTGTTCATGTATGTTACGAAATTCCTTACTGATTGTTGTTATTGGGTGATTCCCAATCCATTTTCCTCGATTTTAATCCGTGAATTGTTGATACGGGGAGATTTTGCGTAAACCCTCGCCCGTATCGATTGAACGTTTATTGTCATGAATTGTAATTGGGGTTATGGGTGTATTCCATTCGATTATTGTTGTCCGTTAGGACTGAGTTATATTGATCCATCATTTAGGAACCGTCATTTTCCATCCGGATCATTCGTAGTCGTTGTTCGTCCCCATTTCGTCGGAGATGTCTCAAAGGCAAGTACTTTACATTTGTTTACCTGATCTAGTATTTGAATTATGGCTATTCGTGGTTGTGTGGATGGATATGTGTATGTTCACCTAGGGATGGTCCGACGGGGCCTCTAGAGATACGTATTGCCGTGTGAGTGCGTATCACGAACTATGGTTAACCACCCAGGGATGTCCGACGGGGCTCTGCGGGGTACGGTGGCCGTGAGTCTCGTACCAAGGTTAACTTTGAATTTTTTTGTTGGAGAAAATGTGTTTTGTGCATGTGCGCCGCAAATATTCCGGAATATAAATGATTTCTAAAATGATTTTGGCGCATATATTCATCTGATTAGAATGTAGTTCAAATGGATTGTACTTGCACTAGCAGTTGTCGCTAACCCCTTAAATGGGGGAAATACTTTTTGTATTTCAGGTACAGGTCTTGGAGACAAGCGAGCACTCGAGCCGTATGAGAATGATGGGCAAGCATGATACTCTTCAGTAGTCAATTGTTGGTGTTCTGTAATATGCCCTGATCGCCTTGGGGGTGTTACGGAATATGGTATCAGAGCCTTAGGTTTATGGATACCTAGGCTGTCGGTTATTTGGGTCTAGTCGAGTGTCGTTTTTGAACAGTATCGCTGCCATGCCATCATCTTAATACGCTGGTGCTCGTAAGTTTTCCTAACTTGACTCGTTACGTTGTCCTGTTCTGTTTCCTTTCCTGATATCTTGTTGCATTTTGTGTTTGAATTGTACTCACCCGCTACTTCTTCAGAATTCTTGCTGGCAGAGGACGCGGACGCGGTCGCGGACGCGGTAGAGGACGTGGCGCAGCCGGTGGGGCGGCCATGTCCGATAACTCGGGAACTGATTCGGAGATGCCTTCCTTGTCGAATAGTGTTCCGCCTAGTTCCGGAGGTCAGCAGGATCAGTCTGCTAGCTCCGGTAATGCACATGAGAATGTTGGAGTGGCGAATATTTAAAACAAGTAGCGAACCAGATGACGCTACTGACTCAGGCCGTTTTTGTCGGCCAGGCTAATGCTAACCCGGTTCCGCCTACTAGATCCGGTAATGATAAGCTACTTCAGGACGTGATTCGTATGTGTCCTCCGCAGTTTGATGGTGCTTCCGACCCTTCCGGTTGGGAGAATTGGTTGTTTGAGATGGAAAAGGTGTTTGAGGCTGCTAACTGCTCTGAGGAGAGGAAGGTACCCATCACTCAGTACTTCCTCACCAAAGAGGCGGAAACGTGGTGGCAAGCGGTGAAACTACGTGATCGGGCAGCCACGTGGGTAGAATTCCGCGAGCTGATGGAAGACGAGTTTTGTCCGTGCCCAGTTAAAGAGGGGAGGATCCGAGCCTTCTTTGAGGCTAAGCCCCAGGATGTTCCTATCTCTCAAGCTATCAAGGACTACAACCAACAGCTTCATTATGTGAGAAACCAAGTCCGAGATGAGCTTGATAAGATCCGCCACTTCGATATGCGGATGAAACCGAGGGTGCGTCACTACATGTCTGGTCTGGGATGCACAACTTTGAAAGAGTATCAGAATAAGGCGATGGCTTATGAGATGTCGTTTTCTGCGACAGAGACGGCAGCCGAGGGGAAGAAACAGAAGACCTCCGGCCAGTTTTCGGGAGGCAAGTCTGGTGGGCATCCGAAGGCTCAGTCTGGTTCGCGAGTCTTCGGGAATCAGTCCCCGTCATTTGGGCGAGGAAACGGTTCTAAGTCTGCTCCTACTGGTTCCGTTCGCGGTCCTACGTGCTTTAACTGTGGCCGTCTCGGCCACATGATGAGTGAGTATGATAGGCCCCCGATTTAGTGTCTTGCGTGCGGTCGGATGGGACATCGTGATAAGTTTTGTGCGGATGCAGTTCGGGCGCCAGTTACTCAGATATCAGCCCCAGCTGCGGGAGAGCCGAGTGTGAATCAGACACCGACAGTTCCTCAGCCACAGCAGAGTTTTGGTAGAGGTCGAGGACGTGGATAGTCTTCTAGAGGAGGAGCTTCTAGTGCGGGGTCTGTTCTGCCCCGAGTATATGAGATGAGACGAGCGGGAGATCCTGACGCGATGGTGGCTACAGGTACCGTTCACATTCTTGACCATCCTGTTTTCGTATTATTCGATTCTGGTGCTACGCATTCTTTCATATCTATGGATTGTGTGCGTCGTCTGCATGTTGATTGCCTAATTGTGTGTGAACCATTTATTGTTAAACTGCCTAGTGGGGATAACATCGTGGGGGATCGTGAGGTTAGAGATTTTCCAGTGAGTATCGCGGGGAGGGTTTGGCCTTCTAATCTGATTGCGGTAGATATTAGAGATGAGGATTTGATTCCGGGTGAGGATTGGCTGGACCGTCATGGGGCGATCATGAATTATAGAATGAGAACCGTTTCGATGTTAGCCTCTGATGGTACCGAGCATTCTTTTGTGGGGCGTAAGCGGAGTAGCCAGAAATTCCTGATCAGCGCCTTGAGGGCGGTGAGACTTCTTCGGGGAGGTTGCACGGGTTATTGGTGTTACGCTTTGAGATCGGAAGAAGGGTGGGTCGAGCTCTCGTCTATTCCGATAGTGTGTGAGTATCCTGACGTCTTTCCAGACGAGTTGTCGGGTTTGCTGCCGGACCGAGAAGTTGAGTTTACTGTCGATTTAGAGCCGGGTACAGCACCGATTTCTAAGACGCCATATCGTATGGTGCCTGTCGAGATGCTTGAGTTGAAGAACAGTCGGGAAAGTTACTAGACATGGGGTATATTCGACCGAGCGCTTCGCCTTGGGGCGCACCGGCCCTGTTTGTGAAGAAGAAGGATGGGTCACTTCGTTTGTGTATCGACTACCGAGAGTTGAACAAAGTGACCATCAAAAACAAGTATCCGCTCCCGAGAATCGATGATTTGTTCGACCAATTGCAAGGGGCAACCGTGTTTTCGAAGATTGATTTGAGATCGGGGTATTATCAGCTCCGAGTGAAGGATACCGATATTCCGAAGACGGCCTTTCGGACGAGATACAGTCACTACGAGTTTGTGGTTATGCCTTTTGGGCTAACCAACGCACCAGCCGTGTTTATGCAGCTTATGAACAAAGTCTTTATCGAGTACCTCGATAAGTGCGTAGTCGTTTTTATCGACGATATCCTGATTTACTCGAGGAGCGAGGAGGAGGATGCCCGTCATTTGCATATCGTGTTAGGCATTTAGAGAACTCAGCGTCTCTTTGCGAAGTTCTCAAAGTGTGAGTTTTGGTTACGGGAGGTTATGTTTCTTGGCCACGTGATCTCGGCCGAGGGTGTTCGTGTGGACCCAGATAAGATAGAGGCAGTGTTGGATTGGGCGTCGCCTAAGAACGTGAATGAGGTCCGTAGTTTTCTGGGTTTGGCCGGATATTACCGTAGATTCGTCGAGGGGTTCTCTAAGCTCGATCGACCACTGACTCAGTTGTTACAGAAGTCAGAGAAGTGTGTGTGGACCGATGAGAGGCAGAATAGTTTTGAGGAGCTGAAGAAGCGGTTGACGACCGCTCCTGTTTTGGCTTTACCGAGTGGTAATGAGGGTTTCTCAGTCTTTAGTGATGCTTCGGGCCAAGGGCTCGGATGTGTACTCATGCAGCACGGGAGGACGATCGATTATGCTTCCCGTCAGTTGAAACCGTATGAGTTAAATTACCCTACGCACGATCTTGAGTTGGCCGCAGTTGTATTTGTGTTGGAGATCTGGCGTCATTACTTGTATGGCTCGTCGTGTCAGATTTTCACCGATCACAAGAGCCTGAAGTACATTTTCACGCAGAAAGAGCTTAACAGCGGAGATGGTTGGAGTTGATTAAGAATTATGACCTCGAGATTCTCTATCATCCGGGCAAGGCAAATGTGGTGGCAGATGCCTTGAGTCGGAAATCGGTATCGCTTCGGGCGCTTGAGTTGCTTACGGCTCAGTCGGGACTTCAGCGAGAGTTTATGAGGTTGAGCATTGAGGTTGTGCTACCAGAGAGTTCCGGGCAGTTGCGTACACTTGAGATTTCGTCGTCTTTAGTCCACGATATTAAGTCGGGATAGTTAGAGGACCCGATGTTTGTTCAGCTTCGAGAGAATGTGGGGAAGGGGAAAGCCCCGGGATTCGTGATACATGAAGATGGTGTGTTGAGATTCCAAGGTCGGCTTTGTGTTCCGAACGACTTGGAATTGAGGCAGAATATTATGAGAGAGGCTCACGCGTCGCCTTACTCAGTCCACCCGGGCTCGAGTAAAATGTATAAAGATTTGAGAAAGAATTTCTAGTGGAATGACATGAAGAATGAGGTAGTCGAGTTTGTGGCTAAGTGTTTGACTTGTCAACAAGTCAAAATCGAGCATCAGCGGCCAGCCGGATTGTTGAAACCACTTCCCGTCCCGGAATGGAAGTGGGAAGATATCTCCATGGATTTCGTTACGAGTTTGCCGAGGACGAAGACCGGAATGAATATGGTGTGGGTGATCGTAGACCGACTGACTAAGTCGGCACATTTTCTGGGCATCAAGGACACTTGGGGTCCGGAAAAGTTGGCTCGTATTTTTATCGCGCAGATAGTGAGACTTCATGGTATGCCGAAGACCATTATTTCGGACAGAGATGGCCGGTTTGTATCGCATTTCTGGCAGGCGGTACATAAGGCACTGGGGACATGTTTGCGTTTGAGTACATCTTTCCACCCTCAGACCGATGGACAGTCCGAACGTACCATTCAGACGTTCGAGGATATGTTGCGCGCGTGTGCGTTAGACTGGAGTAGTGACTGAGAGGAGCATCTGGCCTTGATTGAGTTTACGTATAACAATAGATGGCAGGCGTCGATTAAGATGGCACCGTATGAGGCACTTTATGGCCGACGTTGCCGATCACCGATATGTTGGGATGAACCGTCCGATCTAGTTGGCACCGAGCCGGACCTTGTGTTGGAGACGAGGGAGAAAGTTGAATTGATTAGAAAGAGAATGTTAGCAGCTCAGAGTCGACAAAAGTCTTATGGGGATGTTAGGCGTAGACCCTTGGAGTTTGAGGTGGGAGATCATGTTCTGTTGAGAGTGTCCCCGACGAAGGGAGTTTTCCGTTTTGGGAAAAAGGGGAAGCTCAGCCCGAGGTACATTGGACCTTTTGAGATATTAGAGAGAGTCGGCGAGTTAGCGTACCGTTTTGCATTACCTCCGTCGTTGAGTCTTGTGCATAGTGTATTTCACGTCTCCCAGCTGAGGAAGTATGTTCCGGACCCGTCCCATGTTATTGATTTCGGGGACGTGTAGATCGAGAAGGTTGTTACGTTTGAGGAGAGGCCCATCAGAATTTTAGAGCGTCGAGTCAAACAGTTAAGACACAAAACCATTTCTTTGGTTAAAGTGCAATGGTCGAGGCACGGAGTAGAAGAGGCAACTTGGGAGTTAGAGGAGGATATGCGTTCGAGGCACCCCGAGCTTTTTGATTCTTAAGTTTCGGGACGAAACTTTATTTTAGAGGGGGAGAATGTAATATCCGTACCTTTCTATTCTTAGCAACTTCCATTTTTGGTGTATGTCTATTTTTATCGACTCGCTTGTAACCGTTTCGACATTTTGAATCTACTTTATTCTTGGAGTTTTTCCATTTGGACGAGTTTTGGTGATGTTTTTACGCGATTCCATTTTATATCATGTTTTGCCGTATGTACGTTCGTTTTCGTTGTTTCTTGGTTTGCATGAGTTCGTATGATTGAGTTGGTCGTGTTGAGACTTTCGGTTTGTTAATTCGATGTCGTATCGTGATTTTCAGGCACTTGGGCCATTTTTGTAATTTCTTATAAGTTTAGGGAATTTCATATTCGTTGTTGTATTTCGGATTCCCGTGTAGTCGGAATGATGTTTTCTTGTAACGGTTAGACTCGTCATCGAATACCCTTCGTAGCCATATTTTCGGTTCGATAGCAGGTCCGAGTTTCGGAGTCATCCGGACAGCAGCAACCAGAACCTGCTGTCCGGCAGGGTGTTACGGCTGTAACACCCCATCAGTTACGGCCGTAATATGGCCATTGTTACGGCCATAATACATCACTTGTTACGTCCTTAACGTCCCGCTGGTTTAAGGACAGCGGGCAGGTCAGAACAGCAGTTTTCATTCTTTTCTCTCCGTTTTCTTCGACGTGCGACTCCAGACGGCGATTCCCTTCAGTTTTGATCGGAGAATTCTTCGTATTCCAGCACCGTAGGTTCGTGCTAACATATCATCATCAACGTAATCATCCTTCATCGTCCGAATTCGAGGTATTCTCTTCAGGAACCCTAAACTTGTCTAATTTGGGGGATTTTCTGGTTTTTCGTGATTGATTCCGAATTGTTCATGTATGTTACGGGGAGATTTTGCGTAAACCCTCGCCCGTATCGATTGAACGTTTATTGTCATAAATTGTAATCGGGGTTATGGGTGTATTCCATTCGATTATTGTTGTCCGTTAGGACTGAGTTATATTGATCCTTCATTTAGGAACCGTCGTTTTCCATCCAGATCATTCGTAGTCGTTGTTCGTCCCCATTTCGTCGGAGATGTCTCAAAGGCAAGTACTTTACATTTGTTTACCTGTTCTAGTATTTGAATTATGGCTATTCGTGGTTGTGTGGATGGATATGTGTATGTTCACCTAGGGACGGTCCGACGGGGCCTCTAGGGATACGTATTGCCGTATGTGTGCGTATCACGAACTATGGTTAACCACCCAGAGATGTCCGACGGGGCTCTGCGGGGTACGGTGGCCGTGAGTCTCTTACCAAGGTTAACTTTGAATTTTTTTGTTGGAGAAAATGTGTTTTGTACGTCTGCACCGTAAATATTCCGGAATATAAATGATTTCTAAAATGATTTTGGCTCATATATTCATCTGATTAGAATGTAGTTCAAATGGATTGTACTTGCACTAGCAGTTGTCGCTAACCCCTTAAATGGGGGAAATACTTTTTGTATTTCAGGTACAGGTCTTGGAGACAAGCGAGCACTCGAGCCGTATGAGAATGATGGGCAAGCATGATACTGTTCAGTAGTCAATTGTTGGTGTTCTGTTCTGTCGGTTGTTATTGATGTCTTGTTTTGGGATTTCTGTATTATAAAATTGGTTTAAGTACTCGAGTACTTCCTTTTGAAATTGTTAATGTTGTGTTCTTGTTTTGGGAAATGGATTTGATGTCAGATTTTATTTGTCGGATTGTAGTCTTTTATTTGAATTGTTGTTTTGTTGATGGTTGTATGTCTTTGTCGGATGTCATTTTGGTATGTTAGCCTGGTGGATTCCACACTGTGGGGTCCACGGCGCTGTAATATGCCCCCTGATCGTCTTGGGGGTGTTACACTCTCCATCACTAGAATCATCGTGCTTCACTTTGTAGCGTGATGCCCCGCACCTAGGACACTTATGCAATAATTCAAACTCTTTTCGGTACAATATGCAATCATTAGGGCAGGCGTGAATTTTCTTATATGCTAAACCCATCGGACACAAAACCTTCTTCGCCTCATAAGTACGGTTAGGCAATTTATTACCCTCTGGAAGTATCTCCTGTATCAACTCGAGTAATTCGGTGAAACTTTTATCACTCCACCCATTTTTTGCTTTCACATTAACCAACTTCAACACGGCAGACAAGCGTGTAAAATTTTTACAACCCGGATATAAATGAGTCTCTGAATCACTTTTCAATGCATCATAAACATTCGCTCGTCGGAATGATTCTTCTCCAACATCACGAATCATGTCTTCAAATTGATCACCATCTATATCTACGTGTGTGTCTTCAGTTGGAATGTCTACTAGTTCGCCATGCCATATCCAAATCGTATAGTTCGTATTTATTCCCTCACAAATAAGATGTTCACGAATTATGTCAGCTTCATGTCGTCTCCCGTTCATACACTTGACACAAGGGCAAACATATCTTTCATCGGGTTCCGGGAAATTTTGTCGGGCGAACTCAAGAACTTGTTCGATTCCATTATCATCTCATCACTGTTACGACTTGCATTCATCCAACTTCCATCCATTTTTCTTCTTTTCTGTTGTACACATAGTGAAATTCAATTTGCAATTCCTTTAGTTAGAACCAACCACATTTAATGTTATTTTAATATTCTACCAAAAACATACAACTGTTATTGCTATTAATATACTATGTCATCTCACTATTTTATAAAGACTGTCACCTTTTCCTGCATTAACTATTGGGAGAAGATCCTTAAGATGAAAGTTAACATCTATACCAAAGGGAGAAGATCCTTAAGAAGTTAACCACATCTATCCTAACGTAATTCATGCTTTAAAAGGTAACAGACAAAAACTGAAAGACACACAAGAGTAATCACGCCATCCTTCTCGACCATATAATAGATATATCTTTAGGTCAGAACATACCTTTAACTCATAAAATTTTCTTAGAATTTAACATCTTAATAATTTTCTCTGTGTTAAACTATTGATTGGCCATTACCGATACTTATTGAACTCAAGTGACTATCTTTTATTTTTAAAGAAAAATTTGGACATAATATTATCAAACTACTCTTCCCTAGGTACTACGAGCAGAGGGAGTGAGATTCCTATGAGAAGTATCTCACTTCAACTATCTCAAGAACAGAAGATGTCTGGCCTAAATAGAAGTGCAAAGCAGAACTCACCCAAAAGCAAGGATTAACTCTACCAGAAGTACAAGTACCCGAACAAATTATTCATGTTAGCGAATAATTATCTTCGAAATTAGCACAAACAAAATGAAACCAATATGCAATGCAAACTAACGTAGGGTACAGAAAAATGTAAAAAAATGGAATAAAGCCAGTAAATGCTTACCTCAGCGCGCTTTAACCCCGCGGTGGCCAGAAAATCCGAGAAGATAGAGCCGCAGAAATAGAAGTGGCCAACGGTGGGGGTAGGTCGGAGATGGTCGCTCAGGCCACGTCCACCGAAAAACGGCGAAGGCCAATCGTCCGGCGAGATGGTCGCCTCTCCCCAACCTGCTTCTACGTCTCTCCTCAGGTATGTTGAAAGGGCCTTGTGGCTACATAGAAATGGGCATCTAAGTCCTTATATATGCATGTGTGGCGAGCTGATTGAGACTATTTACGGAGTAGAAGGAATAGGTGTGGCGACGGCAAAAAATCGAGATGCCGGGCGGACAACGGCGACGGGAAGGGCGATGGGAACATGGGAGTGTATTTTGGGTCAGTACAGGGTAGAGAGAGGCGGAGGAAGAAAAATAATAAACCATGAACTATTATTCATTTTCTTAATGATCAAACAACAGCGGTTGTTAAGCAACAACCGCTGTTAAATGTATGTGCAAACAACAGCGGTTGTTTCAAAACAACCGCTGTTAACTGTGCATTTTAAATACTTTAACAGCGGTTATCAAGTAAAACCGCTGTTAATTATAGTTTTTTTTTGAAATAAATTAATAGCGGTTATTGTATAAACCGATGTTAATCGTCACTTTTAACAGCGGTTAAATTACTATTTTAAATGTTAAATTTAATTTTACTTTTTTTCGAGAAAAATTTTAACATCGGTTTTCCTTAACAACTGATGTTAAAATGCAAGTTCATTTCTTTTAATTTTTCGGGATAAATTTAACATCGGTTACTATAAAACCGCTGTTAAGTTGCTATTTTAACATCGTTTATTTTAATAACCGCTGTTAATTTATTGCACACTATTTACAAGTATGCCACCGCGTCATTTTAACAGCGATTTTCGAACAACCGATGTTAAAAGGGCGTTGTTAAAGGCTAGTTTTGTAGTAGTGTTTCCTGCATATGGAATGTTGTCTAGATCTGTTATTTGCAGATATAGAGGTTGTACAGTGTGTTTGAATGCAGATTGTGCTAGGTACCACTGTAGGAAAGTTATCCGAATGCGTCATCGGATATGGCTTGAGAGGGAACATGAGTGGCGTATGGATGCTGCAGCATTTGATGGCATTGTAGAAATGGGCGAGCCACCACGACAATGGACAGGTGATGAAATACTATCGATTCTTAATGAGTACGATTTTGGTCAGGTTAGCAACCATCCGGATGTGATTGCAGCAACTCCTGAAAGGCCCGACAGGTATAATTATTGGTCGCACAAAAGTATATTTGGGAATTGCTTTACTCGTGCAAGTTACTGATAAGGAACTTCTTGGATGTCATGCACATTGAAAAGAATGTTTGCGAAAGTGTGGTTGGGACAATCTTAGGTTGGGAGGGAAAGATCAAAGATGGGCCAAAAGCACGCAAAGGTTTGGAAGAAATGAGCATAAGAAAACATTTGTGGTTGAAGACTGTCAAGGGAAAATAAAAAATGCCTAAGGCAGCTTACACCGTCACTGCCGAGCAAAAAACCGAGATATTTTGGTGGATGAAGACTGCTAGGTATCCTACCGGGTATGCTGTATATATAAGAAGATGCGTTAATTTCAGGGAGAACAAGTTAACTGGTTTGAAGAGTCATGATTGTCATATCCTACTCCAATGCCTATTTCCGGAATTTATTCGACCGTACTTACCAAAACAGGTGGTCGAGCCCTGTGTTGCATTGTCAAGATTTTTACAGAAATTATGTACGAGAAAAGTGAAGAGATCTGATTTGCGTCAAATGCAAGATGAGATCATTTATATCTTGTGCAAGTTTGAGCGAATATTTCCTCCAAACTTTTTTGACCTCATGCCTCACCTCATGATCCACCTTCCCCGGTAGTTATTGCTCACTTGTCCAGTGCACTACACGTGGATGTACCCGGTTGAAAGGTAACATAATTTTTTATTATTATATATATTATATATATATTTATATATATATAAAATTGTCAAATTAAATATGATTTTAACACAATGACAATATTACAGGCAACTCGGTGATTACAAAGACTCCGTGGCCAATAAGTCTGCACCGGAAAGATGCATTGCAGAATCATACCTTGCATCGGAGTGTCTTACGTATATCAAGTTGTATTTGGGCGCATTCGAGCCCCCTTCCCGCTTTATACCAGCAGATGAAAGACAATTCAATCTTTTTATCATCTCCACTGAGGTTGACGTCTATGAGAGGTTGCCAGGAAGACAATTAGACCCGTACGAGTCACGAATTGCACATTGGTGGATATTGCTCAATTGTCCAGAAGTTCAGTACTGGAAAGACATCCACTTGTCATGCGATATGGTGCGAGGTGACACTAGATTCTACAATGATACTTTTGCCGACTATTTTGGAGAGTGGGTATGTATACATTCAGTTGCTATTGATTTTGGACTTGAGATTTTTTTTTACATAAAAAGTTTATTTACCACAGATGACCCATATACAAGATGACGGGCACCCTAACTGGTCGCGTGAACTTATGCTTCTTTCTATGAAGCCGGTTATGTCAAGAATTTATTCGATGGCCAAAGTTAACGGTGTCACATTCTTATGCCTTGAGAGAGACCAAAAAAGAAGATGTCAAAATTCTGGGGTTATGGTAGATGGTGGATATTACGGTGTTCTTATGGAAGTGGTAGAACTAATTTACGGGGAAGGCATGACAATTTACTTGTTTAAGTGTCGATGGTACGACACCAGTCTTGGAACCGATATGCAAGACGACTACGGGCTGTTATCCGTTGACACTTCCACTACATGGTATGAAAGTGATCCTTTTGTATTTGCAACATCAGCAAAGTCAGTGTATTATTTGGACGACTTGGTGAGAAAGGCACATGGAAGATAGTGAATGTTGTGACAACAAGGAATATTTATAGTGCTGCTACACTGGGAGAAACAACAGGTACTGATAACGATGATGCTTATCAAGAGCCAAATGCAGCAAATATTCCACCATCAATGACAATTACGATGAATAATGTTCCTGAAGGATGAGTCGTCCGACTCCGTGGTGATGCTCGCAGGTGCGTTGACGTTGATACAAACGAATTACTTGAAAATTCTGATGACGGTAACGTGGACGACATGAGGCATATGTTGCCGGATATCAACTCAGGTAATGAGACAGAATCTAGTGATGACTCAGACTATGAGCCATAAATTTATTAGATGTTTATTTTCATACGTTATATATAATGATTGTTTTTGCTCTTTTGGAAACAAAAAAAATAGTAATAATAATAATAATCAAAACATTAACATAATATTAAAAAAAACAAATACAATTGGTATCGAGGAGTACTCGGTCCCAACATATAAGTACTCGATCGAGTACTTACACTGCTGGACCGAGTTCTCCTCGACACCCGGAAAAAAACAAACAAAAAATTAGGGTTTAGCCGACGACTTAGATCTAGTCGTCGGCTAAACCTCTAAATATATACCTTCTTCTCTTCTTTCTTCTTTCTTTTCTTCTTTTTTCTTCCCCCACCTGCGATTCAAGACACCAGATCCTCTCGGTCCTTTCTAAGGATTTCATAAACCAAAGGCTGACGCCCTGTAGAATTGGTACCCCATCACCCACCCGCCGGAACACCGCCGCCCGACCACCCCCCGCCCGCCCGCCGCCCGACCATCCGCCCGCCGCTCGACCGCCGCACAGGTAACCCGTTTTTTTTTGTGTATTTTTAGTGTATTAATTTTATCTGTAATTAGGTTGTTTTTCATGTAGTTTTTATTATTTTTAGTTTATTAGGTTAAGTTTTATTTAGTTTTTAGAATTTTGTGTTTTATTTAGTTTTCATTTGTTTGATGAATTTATTGTATTTGTTTGATGAATTTGTTTAGATTATTTGATGAATTTAGTATTTTCCATATTTTGTGTTTAATTTAGTTTTCATCAAATGTTAGTTGTGAATTGATGAAATATTTGATGAGTTTTTGAATTGGATGAAATATGATGAATTGTGTGGTGAATTAGGTAAATTGTTTGATGAGTTGTGAATTGTTGAATTATTTGATGAATTTGTTTGAGGAGGAAGGGATTGTATAGTCGGCGTTAATCGAAACATTAACGTGGTATGGCATTGATAAGTATTGTTGTGTGATTGTTTAATTTACTCTGGAAACTCTGTCGAATTTTCGAATATCTGTATGTTTCTTTAATTTTGTTGTATGCGCATTATTTGAAGATTGAGATAATAAAGAGAGCCTTGGGGAAGAAGTCGGCAAAATCGACCACTCCCGATTCGGGGGGGGGGGGGGGGGGAGTTCGGCAACCTCTTGTAGGGCGGGTCATGCTACTCAGTACATATCTCAGAGTAGCGCTCATGCCCGCCAGATACTAGAAGCTAACGGCATGAACGCTGACGATTTTGTGAGGGCGACAGATGACCACGCTGTCGAAGCTAGACGGTCATCCGTTCATATGCAGCGGTCGACCGATGAGCCCGCTGCACTAGCGCGGCGTTTATCCTTTCAGACACCACGGTCGATCCCCTTGCATACGGAGACTCGTATGCCTCCCATCCACCGACCCACGTCCAGCCCTCCTATATCAGAATATGTACGGAGTTCTTTGTCGGCGGTGCCCCACGGTCCGCCGCCGAGTCTATTTATGTCTCCGATGGTTCCGACTATTCCGGAGGTCGATGAGACGGGAGTCCGAGTTTTCGTTTGATTGATTAGCCCTAAGGAGGCGTACGTCTACGAGTCTTGTCCAGACAACATGCGTTGGCGGAGTTGTCGGGTTTTGAAGACGAAATTGTACGAGGAGATAGAGAGGGAGAAGGAGAAGGGGAAAAATGTAGTCGAGGAGGAGAAGAAAAAGAAGAAGACTCGTGGCCCGGCAAAGGGTCTGGCGCTCGATTCGTATTTCAGTAAGCATGGCCGTTACGAGATTCCTCTAGACAGACACGGACGGCCGGTGATGTCTTCTGACGTTACGGCGGCATATAGCCGTAATGTGGGCTTTGTCATTCGGGACAGAGTCCCCATTTTTTGGCCCGAGTGTGGGGACTTGCCGCAGTGCGTGAAGGATGCTTTGAACAATGTTATGTCTGTAAGTTATTAAATATTTAATAAGTGTTTTTCAATCAACACGTAGTTCTTCAAAATGCAAAATGTGATGTTTTTAAATTATTGCGTATTTATGTTGTTCATAGGTGTGGTTTGTCAGTCCCGACTCTCTACTACGCACTTGGTGTGACGAGATGTAGTCTACCAAGTAAGTCATTTTAATTTATTTTCTATCTACATTGTTTGCGTAATATTTTTTCTTAAGAATAATATATGTTGTACAACGTGTGTTGTAGGTACAAATCTTGGAAAAATGTGATGCACATGTTCTCGACAGCCTGGGGTGATACCCGAGAGGCTACCCCGGAAGAATTCAAGTTCCAAGAGTATGAGTGGAAGTGGCTACGCGCCCATTTTTGCGACGCAGAGTTCATGGGATGAAATTATTTTTAATATATATGTAATTTTTTAATTGTATGTAAAATCTTGTAATTCTTGCAATATTTTTTTGAAGGCGACTAGCTCGACCAACACGACCAATCGTGCTGGTCTGACTGACCAGCACAGTCTGGGTTCACAGTCGTTAGCGAAAGTTTCGCACGAGGCCACTTCTTCTAATTCGGTGGACAATGCATTTGTCTACGTAACTCAGAAAGCATCTCTGAACCATCCCGAAGAGCATGTAAGTCTTTTTTATTTTATATTGGTAATAAACTAAATGCCTTTATATCATACTTTTATTGATATTGAAATATTTACTTTTATATAACTTAGGAGCGTGTGCGGGAGGAGTCTCATAGGATGCTTGCTGAGATTGCCCGGGAGCAATATCCGGACTTAGTGGATACCGACCTTGATTCTGCCATTGGACAGATCGATCATGCCGATCCTTATGTTCGCGCTAGGGTGTGGGGTACCGTATACCCTCCTAGAGGTAGTCGGTACCGCACTCCGATGATGGGAGCCGAGGGTCACAGCCTATTGAGAGATACCCCCGGCTTCCGGCGCCCTCGCGGACGGGATGCACGGACTGCCTATCTCGAGGAGCAGTTGAGGGTGGAGAGGGAGCTCCGAGCTTAGAATGAAAGGAGGACTCAGACGCGGTTACGTGAGAGCGAGCAGAGGACTGAGACGCGGTTAGAGAGTTTCCAGAGGCAGCAGCAGGCCATGGTGGACTATATGATGACGCTGACTCACACCATTACTCAGGCTGGACTGCAGGCACCTGCTCCACCGCCTTCGCTCTTCGGTCAGACCCCATCTTCACAGCCTCATGACGAGGATCTAGGGGATGGTGGTAATCCTTCTACTTCTACATTTCGACATTTAGATAATTTTGGTAGTGGATTGTAAAACATTTTTATTATGTTGATGTTGATCTTATTATGTATATGCAGTGGCAACTTTGTATTGTTTTGTGTTGTTATGTATTATGGTTTTGGTGCAATTGGCATGATTTGTGTATTGTGTTGTTGTGGATACTGAAATTGCAGGTTACGAAATATAGGTTTTGGGACTTCCAAATTCGGTGCTAAAAATGGATTTAACCTCAAAGTTTAGTCGACGACTACCAAAAAGTCGTCGGCTAAACCTTGGCCGACGAATATCGGCCGACGATTTTTTAGCCAACGACTGGGAGGATTAGCCGATGATATTGACCTTTAAGTCGTCGGCTAAACCCCCGATGTTGGTAGTGAATAATATTCATGTTATGAGATATAAAAATTACGTAAGTTATAACATAAAAATATTGAGGGGAAAAGAAAAAGAATTGTTCCTTCTCTTCCACTGAAATTCTGCAAGCAACATATAACAAACAAAAAACTTGTAATCTAAAATATATATCATATTTATCGTATTTACAACATCACAACATTATATTTAAAAGTCTGAGTAATTATTTAAATATGAGTTGTATCAACTACGTAGGGAATAATTTTTTTTTACGTTCTACAATCTTTTATATTTTTTCAAGAACGTTCCATAAAAGTTATTTCATCTAATTACGTCTAATTTTTTTGTTAATCATATAATTACATCTCAATTTATGTTTCAGTCGCTGGAAAATATCAATGCGACGTCATTTTTGTCCAAGTGTATTCCAAAATTGGGTTTTTTTTGGGCCCGGCATTGAGGTGGATTTGCATAATACTTTTGGGGATTTTTTTGAAAAAAATATGAAGAATTATGAGATCTAAACAAATTATTCTCAAATTTGAAATAAAAAATGACAATATTAAAAGCTGAGACAATAATTTTTTTTTAAATTTAAACAAAAATAAAAGAATCTAAAAATTCAAAAAAATAAAGAAAAATAAAAAACTGAAATGAAAAAGTTCATCCAAAAACTAAAATAAAAAAAATCGAAAGTTTCAAACAGTGCCATTGAATATCGAATGAAAAGTTTGATCCGACAACCATTCAAAGTCACCATTGAAAGGCTCTAAGTTGGAAATCAAACTAGTAGCCATCCAAAGCTTCAAAAGCTACCAAAATTGAATTGAATTTCCTATCATTCACATTGGCCATTCACATTATATTTTATACCTACAAATAGGTCATTCTCTTATGTATTAAAGCATCTTGAAGTAAGAAATAAAGTTGAGTTTGTGTTTTAGAGAGAATTCTCTCTTAGTCTGTAATATATTGGTACCATAGCAAGTTCTTAGATTCCGGAGTTGAGTTTGAGTGAGAAAATCAACGAAAAGTTGAGTGTTTTTTGTGAGCGAGAGAGCTGCCCGCACAAAAGAACTCCCCTTTGCGGCCATTTTTTCGCAGAACTAACGCCAACATCGCGTTCGAACGTCGAAAATCTTAGGAACCTTTTGCGGCCAACGGAGCCTCCACTCGCCTCCGAAAACGTCGCCGGAAAACCGCCGGAAAACTATTGGAAATTTTTCGGTCGCCGGGGAACTTAGCTGGAACAGTACTTCCATCGGAAACCACCGCGCCGGAGTTGCAGAACCGTTGCCGGAAAACTTGAGGTTGAAGACGACCACGTCATTTGCCACATCTTCTCCACAACCAATCCTTTCTTGCCACGTGTAAAGAAAAGCCATCTCACAGTCAAAGTCAACCTTTGACTCACCCACTGCCACATCACTGCCACTTCATTTTGAGATCCATGTTCGCTATATTCGCAAGTATACAGACTTTCGTAGAATAGTGGCGACCACGGTCGTATCTCCATATGGATTAATTGAATTATTATATCAAATACTAGGTTGTAGTCTTCTCGATTTTATTTAGACGACCGAAAATTTGAGCTTAAAATTTAGTTAAATTCTAAGAATGGAAAAATAAAATGAAAGTAATTATACTTCAACGAGTCAGATTGGTTGCAAGATAGTTTGTCGAGTTCAATAAAAATATTCCAAGACTATGGTTTTTATCAATTGCTAAGGTTCATTCGATAAATTTCTATTGAAGTTCTTTACTTGTTTTCCTTATAAACTGATAACTAAATTTGTTTATGGTTTTCTCAAAATCACATATAGATTAACTTGCACAATTTGATGTCTCCGTCTAATCTATACAAATCAAATCCATAAAATTCTAGAGACAATATTTTCACAACCTATTACCGATTTCTCAATCTCGTAACTAAATTGTGTCAAATAGTGGAGGCTTAATATCACGCTCATCTCTCAAATTATGAGTAATATGCAATACACATGTAGAAACATTGATCACGTGTTAAAATATGAAATCAAGCCAACTATTTGAATAAGGAATTCAAGAAGATCATTCAATATCAATAAACCATCAAAAACTCATTACACTTAATATAATCTCAAGTCTTGGAATAAAATATATTAGATTGACATGATAATCACAATACTTAGACATAATTGTAATGAACATGTTCAACAATAAGAAAGAAAATACGAAAGATGACAAATAAAGAATAAAACTCAGATTTTGGATGGAGTCTATTGATCCGTCTTGATCTTCGTTGATGACTTCCCTCCTCGTCTTGAAGTTTCTTTTTTCACTTTTGCACTCATCTCTATACTGCCTTCTAAAAAATGTCTCTCTCCCTCATTTGGAGGCTCTAACATCTATTTAAAGGTGGTTGAAGAAGTCCGAAATCCGAAAGCGACCAAAATATCAACTGCTGACAGTAATCAGACACGATCGTGTCAAATTGTGATACGACCTTGTCGTATCCACACTAAAATGCTTTGAGCATGGAGATGGCCAGACGCATAGCCGTGTCCTCGATTGTGTCGCACGTGCTCGGCAGGTCCTGGGCACACCCGGGCGTGTCCAATGCAGTGATTGTCGGACACGGCCGTGCCCGTGTCTGGGACTCCTGGACCCTTTTTTCCACCATTTTCGCTAGCTTCACATGCTCGTTCCTTAACTTCATGGTGTTTGGAGTCGGGATATCTTATTTGGTGTCAATTGGCCTTAAAATACCTCAATATAACTCTGGAAAGACATAAAAACACCAAAGCGTATTCGAGCCCCACAAAATTGAGAACTAATGAATAATGATGCAATTCTAACACGATTGGATACATTTACGCTCGACAAAAATACTTAAATATGTGCAAAATTACATGTTAACAAATTTCCCCAAACTTGAACATTGATCATCCCCGACAATGCATCTATACCCAAAATTTTCAAGACATCTCAAATCTCAATTCACCTCAAGGTATAATTGTAGACAAAAAATTTCAGTGCGCATCAATTCTACAAAAATTTCAAATCTCAAGGATACTTCCTTGACATCATGGCAAATACTTAAAAAATACGAACTTCACCGGTCAAATGTATTGCTCACTCTTAAAGTGTATAGAATGCCGTGTATGCTCTCAAAACATCATTCAGTGAAATTAGTACTACCATAAACTTGCCTATCATCTACCATCTCTACCACTATTTGTGCATGTAGATTCGTGAATCAAAAAGGTCTTATTCGGTTGTAATGTAGACTATTTGGTTGGGGTAGGAAAAAATATGGCTAAAGTGACTTGACATGAGCAATTTAGAATTGAAACACAATACAATCACTTTTGCGTAGCGGAAGTCTGTTTAGTGAGTTGCTGTAAATACAACTAGGTGTTCTCCTGTTTGCTTGATGCGTACAAGGTTTTACAATGTATGCTAATAAATCTGAGTTGAATGAAAACAGTAAAGACAGAAAGTAAATAATACACAGTTTAAAGTGGTTCGAGGTAACCCTCTACGTCCACTGGTCCTCCACACATGAGTAAAGAGTTTATTAAAATCACTACGTACATAACTACGTGATTTTAACTAAACCTATCTCTGTATCGTTCACACAGATTGATACAAGGACTGTAGCTTTGGGCTATTCACACAGATTGGATTGAACTCCTTCGACCCGCTTCTTCTCACACAGATCGAAGCTTCATCTTCAATACTATTCTTACCCACACAGGTCGGAATACGCAAGGATATTTAGTCTACACAGGGCTAATGATAATCTCAACGGTAAGGATAGAACGATTCCAAACAGCAACTATACCTTTGATGAACGTTCGCTGCATCCTGCACTGTTTGCGTTGAGGACTTGGTATATTTCTTCACTTGGATACTGTAACACCCCCATAAACTATATGGGAATATTATACATCGCAGACCCTCTCCGTGAGGATCTACCAGGCTAATTACAGAAACAAGACATCACATTACTTGTCGTCATGGCAAAATAACGGACCATTAGACCGATTTTGTCTTTTACCACAAACATAAAACTTAAAGTTCATATACATCTCTCTTACAAAATTCCTACCCGCACAGGGGTCAAAATACAATACAGCGGAAGACAGAAGATAACTCAACAATATGACAATCTCAACTGGACTCTAACTCTTGATTAGTATCGCGGCCCGTCTTCTTCCATATCGTCCCTGTGATTGCTCCAACGAACTAAGCATACGTGAAATGCATGATACACATTTCCCCCATTTAAGGGGTTAGCATTGGAATGACTAGTACAAGTATTCAAGTCATAGAAAATATACCATACAATATTAGTTATTATAAGACGACAACAAACCATCAAAGAAGTTCCCGAGAGGTTTTCAAAGTTTAAAGTACGACTTAGGTCATTGAAAGTAAATTATCAACTCGGGAGTTTTTAGAAAATAACATAAGGTTTATTTGGACTTCAAGTCCAAGATTATAAACCTATCCGAAAATAATGGGGACTCAGCCCAAATCTCGTTTTGTGTAACAACCATTTTCATAAATAGTAAATCCCTCTGGATCTCGTGTCCTTAATTACGAAACCATTTCAAAACAATTAGGTCTCGGCCCAAAGTCATTTGCCACAAATAACATTTACACAACCATAAGGATCTCAACCCAAAACCTCTTCAAACTATAATACACGGAAATAATATCACGGTCCATTTTCCAACGTCAAAACCTCACAACCAAAGAACTAAATACATACGACACATATTCTAGTGCTATTCTAGCCAAGTACCAAAATCCTATATATAATGTATCTCAACATCGAGAACAAAAACGTTGTGAAATTCCGGACATATCACAATTATCGGAAACATCAACATCATCCACATGATGAAAACCACACCTGGTAACCCGCGATCGTACCCATTAGTATTGGCCCTCAGAAGCCCCGTCGGACCATCCCCAGGTGGAAAACCACTTCCGCGGCCGTACCCATTTGTATCGGTCCCCAGAGGCCCCGTCGGACCCTCCACGGGTGGAAGAACAACAACACACACCCACACGTTACAAAAATGCATGTCTCGATTGTTAGTCACAATATATATAATCAAGGCACTTGCTAGAAACGGCCATTTATCCGACACGTAACTACGACCGACACAACTTAGCAACAACCTAACAATTTTAGACGCATTGTTACACATCGACAGGTATAACAACCGATCAAACCATTACAACCAACCCAAATCCCTAACACACAACTTAATCCACACAACCCGGTGATCACCAAAACATTATAGCACACGTCTAAGTGTACTATCTACCAGTCACTACATCTCCATTGACATATCTCTATGACAAGCAATGAACCAATACTAACTTCACATAACCACATAACAACTACGATAATTCACATAAGGCACAATTAACAAAAATGCACAAACCAACAAAATTTCATATGCAAGCTCAATTCACACAATCGTATAGACAAGAATACTTGCCTCGATGGTTAACACACGAACAACTCCGAAGAACATAGCTCGACCGAAAGTCCCCAAACTTATATCCTCCACGAGATATAAAATAGCAACGTGATCACTGCGAGTATAGCAACTGAAAACAATGGAAAATGCATATAAGAATCGAAGGAAAACTCATTGAGACATTTAATCGAGCATTAAATGCTCAGGACTTCAATAGGTCACCGAATCACGATTCGGATTACACAAAATAGGAATATGGATATAAAATCCATAGAATGTGATCTATAACAATGTTTAACAACGATCAATTCATAAAAACCGGATTATAAACGAGATCAAGAACAAAATCCCCAAAAAGGTCAACTATAAGGAAAAACAAGAAAATACATCAATCCGAGGAAGAACAACCGATTAGATGATGTTACAATCACCTAAGACCCCCCAAAACACGTTGGAACTGAGTAGAATCGACCAAGAATCCAAACCCTAGCTTCACCCGTCCACCGACCGCGAGAAGGGAAGGAGAAAGGGAGAAATGAAGTGAAACCCGTCGCCCAGCTATTAAATAGCTGGGCGTGTTACGGCCGTAACACATAGGATATTACGGCCGTAACCTAGCTCACGGGTATTCTGCCCAAAATGTGAGGGTGTGTTATGACCGTTACCAATAAGCCATTACGGCCGTAACACCCACCACCTTATGGACGTAACATATTGTAGGTTGCGGCCGTAACCTGCATTCTCGCTGCAGATTCCATTCTGCTGCCCGACCAGCCCCGATCGACCCTGAAATGCGATGATTCAGAAAATACAACGAAACGCTCACAAAGAATTCTCAACAACGAAAAAAAGCGTTAATGGAACATGCGATTCCAACGATAGAAGGTAAGTAAAAATGGGTATGAAAACGATTACCCAAAACTTTAGGAAATTACGAAACGGCTCAACAGTCCGAAAATCACGATACGAGATCGAATAACAATTCCAAAGTTCATAACACGACCACAAATGTTAAACGAACTTGTAGGAACGGCAAAATAACAATTCCGAGAAAGATTCACAAGAATCGGACTCGAATGCGGAAAAGTTGCAATAATATACTGATTAACCCAAAACAATATCAAAACTCGCTCGAATTGTTCACTATATTTTTAATCAATCCGCAAGTGTATGGAGTGAGTGTAGAAAGCGGCGAACAAGGTCGTATTCTGCAGAGACTAAATATTCCTATTGTGTTGAGTACTGGATTATAATGATTCCGGTTTTATCTAGACGATCGAAAATTGAATGGATGGTTAACGAAATAAAATAAAATGATGACAATAAAAGAAAATATCCGAATTAAGGAGAATTTTAAGAGTTTATAAAGAAAGATTCCAAGGCTCGGTTTCCGTTGATCACTAAGTTTAGTCGGGATTGGTTCCAAAAGTTCTAAGTGAATTTCGAAAATGATAATCACAATAATATTCTAAAGTCCCTCTCGAGATGTATTAAAATGTAGATTAAACAACCTATAACAACGTCTCCGTTTACCATAAATTATCTAACTCCAAAATGTTCATAAGATTTAGACATCATCATAGCTTATCACCGATTTCTCAATCTCATAATTTACTACGTCAAATACTCGAAACCTATTAATGCCCTCTTCTCTCGAATTATGAGCAATTAAGTTAAACATGTAAAAACATTGATCAAGTATCTAAACATGAATTAAAATCAAGTATCTGATAAAGAAATCACAATAGATATATATAATCATCAATCCCTCAAAACCATAGCAAATCAACGTACTCCCATACCCAGAATTTAACGAGTTTAGCCGGACATGGTAATGAAAGAAAGATTAATAATCATTATGTTCATCATGTTCATGCTAATAAAACAACAAAATAAATAAAAGATAGGAAGAAGATAAAACTCGGATGGTGTCTTGATTGATCCCGGTTGAAGCCTTCAAATGTTCTTGAAGTGTTCTTCAAGAATTCTTCAAATCTCCTTCTTTTTGGATGAAAAACTCTTAATCTTATGTTTGTTTTCTCTCTCCAATCTCTCCAAAACTCTCTCAAAATCTGAATATCTCTTCAAAAGTCTGGTCCAAGGCCTTTTATCAAGCCAAAAATGCCAAGAAATTCCATTCAAACCATGTAAAATGTCAAAAAAATGGACTTGCACTGAAAAATAACATGGCCCGTGTCAAATGACATGGCCTGTGTCATACTGTCCCAGAAAATGCAAAAACTCTCTGGACAGCAGACCCGGCCGTGTCCTGTGACACGGCCCGTGTGCGCTCTGGACTGTGAAGCCGTGGTATAGAAGCTATAACTCCCTCAATACACCTCGGAATTTAGCGTATGATATACCGTTGCGAAGCTGATTTCATGAGAAATCCATAAATATATAGAACACATCCTGATTCAATGTAATGAATCTGGAAATTAGAAAATAAGACAGGTAGTGCTTCAATCTTCATCGTTTTAGGCCTCGTTCTCGCTCTTGATCGTCATAAACTCCTATATTGGCAATAAAAGCGCATATTTCGCCACAATCTTCGTTAGGATACTCATCAGTGACACGGCTCGTGTCAAATGACATGGCCGAGTCCGTGTTGGTCCCTTTTGACTCCGTTTTGACTCCATTTTCGGCTCGATCTCTCGTTTTCGCATTGCTTGATATGTATTGGGGATTGAGACTTCGTTCTTGCTTGATAATATCCTTAAAACACCTATAAAATCAAATAAAATGTACACAAGCATGATCGAGTCCAACAAACACAATATGAGCACAAACGACACAATTCTACACATTTTAGGATCTTAAAATCCGGAAAAACCTTATAAAAATATGTGTAAAAATGAGTGTTATCAAAATCCCCCAAACTTAAACGTTGATCTTCCCGAGAAATGTACTTCAAAATAACCACTCTTAAGGAAACTCATCCCTCAACACACCTCAAAGGATCATTATGAAAATTTATCAATACGCCTCAAGTAATAAATAAGTCGAGTTCTAAAAAGTATTCAAATCTCTGGGTTGCTTTCTTAACATCATAGCCAATATTTGGATAGTATGAACCTCACCGGTCAAGTGTATTTACTCACTCTGAAAGTGTATAATGGGCTAAGTGATGCTCAAAACTCATTCAATGAAATAAGAATCCCCATAGGCTTGCCAATCGTCTACATCTATACCACTAGTTGTGCATGCAAATTTGGTGAATCAAAAAGGACTTTATTGGTTGTCATGTAGGCTTTTTGGTCAAGGTAGGATAAGTATGGCTTAAAGTGACTTGACTTGAAGAAATTAGAACATCATCTCAATAATCACTTCCCTCAATTAGAAGCTCAAAATTTTGTTTTCCTTGGAATTTGCTTCCTTCAACCCCTTGATTTTAATATAATCGCACTAAGCGCTTTTGAAAGTGAAAATCACAACCTTATTCCTCCTTATTGCTCCATTTATTTTATTTCTCCTTATCGCTCCAATAAATATCGTCTTTCTAGGGTTTTTTTCTGCCCACTCTTTGTTTTTGCCTTTCATGGGGTGGGCAACATAATCATTATAATCACACCATTCTTCCTTCAAATTTATTTTGATAAATCATTGCAATTGAACCAACAATACTCCCAATCGCCTCCGCACACCTTTTCATTCTTTTGCCAATTTGTTCTAATAAGCTCAAGTAGAGAGACAAAAGGTTATAATGGAATGGAAAGCTCATAATGTGGCTAACAAGAAATAGGCTTTAAGCTCAATCGGGTTAACTAAGGAAATAAATTTTCGGGTTGGCCAAAAGGTTTGAAGGGTTGCTAAAAAAAATCACCTAAAATCACTTTCACTAATTTGCACACACGTTTGTAGTTTTGAATAAGATACCAAGACAAGTTCTAGAGTCTTAAAACATGAATGATACACTCGACAATGAAACTTGTATATTTAATAATGCACGAAGGCTCAAAAGCTCACAAATTAGATTCGTTCATATTTCCAAGATATTAAACTATTTATTTAATTTCACACCCTTTTGATTATTCTACAAATTTTTTCCTCTTCAAATTATCCTAGATTTGCATATCAAAATAACAAAATAAATCGCGAGGTATCCAAGACAAGAGTTCATTCTTTCGAGTTTCATCTAAGTACATGATACTCAAAACACACCAAGTTTAAAAACAATAATTCACACCAAAATCCAAGCAAATCTTCACACCAAAATTCGAAAAAAATAGAAACAAACAAACAAAAAAATAAACAAACAAAACAAGGTGTTAAAAAAAAACGAACAATATAGGTATATCTTGACGCAATATCTCCCCCCAAACTTGAATTAAAGAATGTACACACGAAGAGGGTATAACATTTAAACAATAAAAACTTTGGGTCAAGAAATACTTACAACCGGTCATATTGATTGGGCGGAGGGAAGTGGCCTTGTTGGACATGCCTCGTGTCATACCTGTTCAGATTTGTCAAAAATCATCTGCCCACCTGACCTGACCGTGTTAAACGACACGGCCCGTGTCGCACCTGCGCGGAAAGTGAAAATCAACTGTCAGCCTGACCCGACCGTGTCAAATGACACGGCTCGTGTCGTACTAGCCTGGAAAGTGCACTTCTAGTCTCCGGATCTTTTTCCAGCGAATTGGACACCTACAGTTAAACCGGTCAGTTCCTCATCAAGAAAAAATAAAAATAAAATGCGAATAAGAACAAAATAAACTAACAAGAACCATTTGGTTGCCTCCCAAGTAGCGCTAAGTTTAACGTCTTCAGCCGGACGCAAGTGTTGGGTTGCCTCCCAACCAGCGCTAAATTTAACGTCTTCATCCAGACGCATGTTTCCTTCATCCCGGATCATTCGATGAGCTCTTACAATCCGGTTTGCGTACAATTTTATCGGGAGGTTCTCTATTTGTCAATCCATCAAATCGAGGGGTCATCAAAAATACAATATTTTGACTATGCATCCTAATCGTTAATTCTCCTCGATCCACATCAGTTAATTCTCGTGCAGTGGCTAAAAATGGTCGTCCAAGTATTACTAGACCCTCTTTCTTCCTCTCATCATCAAGTACTATAAAATCAATGGGGAGGGCAAATTTATCAATTTTTACAATCACGTCCTCCACTATTCCCCTTGGGTATGCCAAAGATTGATCTATGAATTGTAAGCTCACTGGAGATGGTCGCAAATCTCCTAATCCAAGTGTCCTGAAAATAAACAAAGGCAATATATTGACACTTGAACCATGATCAATAAATACATCATTTAATGAACAACCCGAAATAGAGCAAGGAATTGAAAAACTCCATGGATCCTTAATCTTTGTCGGTAGGCGCTCCAATTCTTTTTTCTTTGACGCCATGTCTTGCATGAAAACCTCAAATTTCTTCTTCTCCTCGATATGCTCAATATCAGACCGATCCTTCATCTCATTAATGGACATTATCATATCAGCTTTATTAGACAAGATGATTGCATCTTCGTTTTCATTCTCCGATTCCGGTAGCTCTTCATTCATGGTGCACGAAAAAATAGCATTGCATTGTGCTTTTGGATTTTCCTCGGTGTTGCTTGGAAATTGGCCCTTTTGATGTTGGCTCCCCACGATCTTAGCCAATTGACCGATTTGTGTTTCTAGATTTTTCATTTGAGCTCCAACAGTGGTTGCAAATTGAGTCACGTGATTTTCAATCCGATCAAGTTTTTCTTCGTCTCGTGTAAACTGACTTTTTGTTTCCATCATAAACGTAGCCAAAATATTCTCTAGATTAGAATTTGGCTTCGATTCTTCGATTATTTCACCATTTGACACTTTGAATCCCGTCGGCGGTTGCAACGCATTTCTCGAATTCCCGTAGCTAAGATTCTCATGATTTCTGTTAGAGGGATGGTAGAAACCCGGAGGCGGATTATTCCGATAATTATTGAAATTATGATTATTGATGTAATAAGCCTCGTCCAAAGGGTCGGGTGGTGGTGCACTTCCTTTTTGAGTTATTTTTTCATTTGCACTCTTCGTCAGAACTCCCAAATGGTTGGTTAAAATCGACATTTGTGCAGTTAAAGCCTTTATGGGATCCGAATCTGAAACTTCAGCCACTCTACGCACATTAGTTCTTTCAGTAGGCCATTGATAGCTATTCATGTCCATCTCCTCGATCAATTCATATGCTTCTTCAGCACTTTTAGCTAGCAAAGCTCCTCCGGCCGAAGCGTCAACAAGATTTCTCGCTTCTCTGGCCAACCCATTGTAAAAGAAACACATTTGTTGGTCTTCCGGAAAACCATGACGATGACATCGTCTTAACAAATCCTTGAAGCGTTCCCACGCCTCATATAACATCTCTGAATCCATTTGTCGGAATTGCATTATTTCGCTCTTCAATCTCATGGTCTTATTGTGCGGGAAGAATTTGAAAAGAAACTTTTCACCCAACTCGTCCCATGTGCTTATGCTCCCCGAAGCAAGAGAGCCTTCTCTCTCAAGGAGAACGGAAATAGATTCAATATTATTGCATCGTTTGGCACCCCATTCATTTTAATGGTATCACAAATTTGAATAAAGTGGAATAAATGGGCGTGCGGATCTTCTGTGGCAAATACCCCAAACTGATTTTGTTGAACCATCGATATTAATGAAGGTTTTAATTCAAAATTGAGGGCGTTGATAGGAATATGAGAAATTCCCTCATAATTTTGGTCAAGCCTCGGCCAAAATCCGTCCCAAATCGATTGAATTCAAACCGCGGGCTGCTCAGCTCGTACGCCTCCGTTGTTTGGATTGTGGGCTATTGTATTATCATTGCCCATGTCGGCAATCATGTCTCTCGCTCTTTCTATTTCGTCCGATAGATCCCTTCGTAATTTCTGTGCAGCAACACTTGTTCTTCGAGCAAATGCCTCTACTTCAGGAATAAAGTTTTCCAAAGGTTCTCGAGAGGAGCGGGTGATCATGTACGTCCTGCAATACAACCAAAAACAATACGGAAGTAACAAAATAAAACAAAACAAAAAAATTGTCTAAAGCAAGACCGGAAACACTTATCGTAATATCAACACTAATAAAAATAAATTAGTCCCCGGTAACGGCGCCAAAAATTTGTTCGCTATATTTTTAAACAATCCGCAAGTGTACGGAGTGAGTGTAGAAAGCGGCGAGCAAGGTCGTATTCCACAGAGATTAAATACTCCTATTGTGTTGAGTACTAGATTATAATGATTTCGGTTTTATCTAGACGATCGAAAGTTGAATGAATGGTGTTGTGCGGCGAATTATACGCCTCGACGGCGATCGGTATAAGGGCCGAGCGACCAAAGACAACATCAAATAATCTAAGGCAGACTTGCCAAGCGAAGAGTCCAGACCAAGTTCAAGTACCGAGCGATCGACGTCCGGGGCGATCGCCTCTTGACACCTAGCGATCGACTCTGGTGCCCGACCAAGGACGACCATCCTATACCACGTGTAAAAGCATCATCCGTCATATCTACGAGGACTAGATCTCGGAGCGAGGACCCACGTGCAGATCCGCGAATGGCGCCACAGAATAAGGATCTTTGACTCCAGCCTATCAATAGCTGTCCTACCGACAGACCCGCCGAAAGGTCTTAGGTGGGACCTCAAGGTGCCGCAGGAATAGGCTGTGCTCCAGACCATCAGCAGCTGTCAGTGACAAGGACGGCGTCACCCACCGACAGACCCGCCGAAAGGTCCTAGGTGGGGCCTCCCAAGACAGCGACTCCGGACGCGTGTGGTCTTCTCATTGGTTCGTGCATCTGGCTTCCAGCAGCTGCTGTGGACTCTAAGGAGACCAACCCATGTTCTAAAGACGATCGACCGCTTATTATAATACAGCAGAGGTGATCGCCCAGCTACCTCCACTCCTATAAATAGGAAATCTTCAGCAACTCGTAAAAGGTTCAAAAGTTAAGAAGTTCACAAGTTCAGAAACTATTTCCATACGAGAGTTCATCTAATTCACACAGTGAGAGACCGTCAATTTCTCACAGTCAACACAGCACTACATCGTTGTTATAAGAACTCACAGAGCATCAACTCTGGTTCTTCCGGCAATCTTCAACACTCAAGAGCTACGATAACTAGGGTCTTTACACTCATTGTAATTGTACTCTAACATTAATATTTGTACTCCCAAGTATTTGTATTAATAATATCTCGCGAGAGCATTCAAGCCCGGGACTAACAACCCCGGCAAATCTTGTGTTATTTACTTCCCTACGGGCGTGCTCTCGCATTTTTTGTTACTCGTCTACTCCAGCAATCCCTTCCGGATAATATTTTGGGTAACAACAATTGGCGCTAGAAGGAGGGGCTAATCTACCTTCATTTTCTTTCCGACCATTTCGAAGAACACTGACTGTTCTCCGGGGCATATACTTGAAGAAACACTTACTGTTCTTCAAAGAAAAACCTTCAGAATAATGACGTCTGCCACCACAGCGAATAGAGCCACTCTCCGATCCACCGGACGTCATATTCCGGCTCAATCCGAGCCCCAACCTACGACATAGGGTAGCCGCGGCGACACGAGACTCTCGATCCCGCCCCTGAGGGACGGCCCCAACCTCTCGCTCGACCAGTTCCAAACCACGGAACAGATCAAGGAGGCTATGGACATCCTAAGGGAGCGACGGAGAGCATGCGCAGCGCCCGCTATAACCCCCTCGGCCATCCGCCGCGCGGGCAAACAGAAGCTCAAGGGGTTACTGGTCGAGCGATCATCAGAAAGCCCCGATTCACGAGACAAGGCTCTCGCGAGGCGGGATGGTTCTGTCTTTAGCCAGCTAGGAAGCGACCCATCATGGCGACCGGGGCATTCTGACCCCAACCACGAGATAACGGAATCCGAGTCCATCACCACGAGTTCGGCATACCCAACTCCGAACCAAATACAGGTCAGTCGTTTGGCCCCCATCCTCCGAAGAGTCGAGCCACATGGCAAGGACATCATCGACAGCGGAGCCAGAGGATCAGTCCTTGATTGCCTCGGCTCCTGCTCCGAGCGCCTAGCCGCGAGAAGTCAGGCCATGGCGATGGCCGCTATGCAACGCCAGCTCGACGAGATGAAAGCGCTCATGGAAATTGGGGCAGGCGCCAGTAGAAAGATCATCGGACCGAGTGAGCCACTCGCGGTCCACACCGAGCTTGTCCCCGTGCAACCAAGGATCGCTCCTCCTCAAACACCTTTGTATGAGGGGAGATCGGACCCCGAGACCCACTTGAGCAATTTCGGGATCTACATGACCGGGTGTGGGGCATCAGATGCGACCAAGTGCCGAATATTCCCGTTAACGTTGGGCGAACTGGCCCATAGGTGGTACGTCTCTCTGCCACTGCGATCAGTCAATTCCTTTGAGAAACTGGCGACTGACTTCACGTCATACTTCGCCGCCAAGGTCACCAGACCAGAAGGCCCCCACCGCATGATGAAAATCAGGCAGGGGGAAGACGAGTTGGAAGCAGATTACATCGACCGGGTGGATGAAATAGTCGTGACCGGTGAGCCCATAAGCGACGAGATCGCCTTCTACTCAGTCTTGGGGGGATTTTATGGTCATTCACCCATGTTTAGGCACCTCACGAATAACATCCCTCCGACCTACGCGATCTTCCGCGCCAAGGCTGCCGATTTTCTGGCCAGGCAAAGGCTTCTCACCCTTCGCCTAGGTGAGGAGATGCCGCCTCCTGTCCAAAAGATGGCGATCGCCAAATCCAACAAGGCGGTCGCCAAGCCACCCAGTGATTTCAAGGCCTTCGAGGAGGTGGAAGCCCATCTCCTCCACAAGTTCAACCGAACTCCGGCTCATATTTTTACGCCATCAAGGGGCGCGAACCGCTAAGCAAGCCAAAGGCGATAAGGGACAACGATCATCAGGACCACAATAAATATTGTGCTTACCACAAGAGTCCCAGTCACAGCACCAACCAATGCCGCGACCTCCTCATACAACTCTGGAGATTGTTCGAGGAGGGCAAGCTAGACAATTTATTGGCTTAGTCGGAGCCCCGTCAATCTCCCAAACCAGTCGCCAGAGTCGAACGCGACAGGCTGGAAGACTCATACGAGTCGAACCCCCGAGCAACCTCGGCGGCTGGATCTACATGCTTCAATCAAGAGGTGGGAACCTCGGAAGTCTTTCCCCGATTCCCACCACGTCAAACCAAAGGCTGCTGCCTGAGCAACGCCTCGAAAAAGAGGATGACTCGCTCGCCCTCTAAAGTTCGTCATCTAACATGATGGACCTAGGCAGGCGATCGCCTCCCCATCACAACGTATACCATCGAGGATCGCCATCTAACATGACGGTTTGAGGTAGAAGAGTGCCGCCATGGTCGCGGAGGCCGATGAAACCGACGATCCATCCATGCAAGGTTCCTTTGGGCCGAGACCACTCGCCCTTCGTTTAAATACGAGGCGTGCGCAACCGAAGGACCCTCCAAAACAAATCAGAGGATGACTCGTTTGCCCTATAAAGTTCGTCATCAACATGAAGGACCTAGGCAAGCGATCGCCTCCCCTTAGACAACGTATACCGTCGAGGATCGCCATCTAACATGACGGTCCGAGGTAGAAAAGTGCCGACATAGTTGTGAAGGACGATGGAACCGTTCTCTATGGCCATGCAAGGTTATTTTGGGCAGCGATCGCTCGCTCTTCGTTTAAATACGAGGTGGGCGTAGCCAAAGGGCCCTCCAAAACAGATTTGTGGACACGTTCGCCCGTCCTCAAAGGTCCATCACCTAACATGGTGGATCCGGACAATGTGACACGTCCCTTTCCCCCGTCACAACGTATACCGTCTAGGATCTCCATCTAACATGACGATCCGAGGTAGAAAAGTGCTATCAAGCCGCGGTCGTGGAGTCGATTAATCCGATGACGCCCCGTGCAAGGACTCCTCCAGACCAAGACTGCTCGCCCTTCGTTTAAATACGAGGCGGGCGCAGCCTACAGAGGACCCTTACAATTAAGTGAGTCGCGAGAAGTTTGCCATGAGACGGAATGTCGCTCGCGCACAAGACATGGTCGCGGAGGTCGGTTCCATCGAATTCCACGACTGTGCACGGTTCCTCTAGGCCGGGATGGATGGCCTTCCTCGAGGAATCTGTAAAATTGAAGACTGCTCACTAAACGATTTATTTTCGTCCCCTTACTTTCACTAAGCAAACAAAAACAAGGGGGAAGAGAGGAGCTATATATACCACAATCGTCTCTACTCAGATACATGTACAGCGATTGGCATTGTTCAGATGTATGTGCAGCGATCGACTTTGTTGTAAAAGTTATCAATATGAGTTTATCAATTCACTTGGAGCTGTACACACAACGATCGTTCCTCACACACTTGTATAAAGTCATGCAAAAGACTCGGAAAGACAATCATACAAGCAAGAAATCAGAAAAGCGAACATTTATTTCATCACTTGGAATAAAAATACAAACACGGTCGCCCGAAGGCAAAAGTACAACGAAAGCTACAAAAATTACAAGTAAAAAAGCAGAAAAGCTCAAGGATCGGCGCCCGTTCCATCGTCAGCAGTAGGCTCCGAACCCCCATCCTCCGGGGCACCCGGATGAACAAGGTTGTCCGGCAGTGGGTACCAGCTCAAATCGATTCCGAGATCCACGGAAAGGTCGAGGATCGGCACAGTGAAGTCAGGCTGCAGAGGATGCTCCAGCGCATAGGCTTTGAAATTTTCAGCCAAAGGGCCGACCTCGAGCCCTCCCTTCTTAGCGGCGCGGATGGCGTCAGCATAAGCCATGTAATAGGCGAATTCGCTGACGTACTCTACATTAACAAAGGGATCGGCCTCAATCGCCTTCAGCTTTTCCTTCAACTCCGCAACCGTTTGGCTAGTGCCTCAATCTCGGCAGTTTTGGCGGCCACCTCTTCTTTTGAGGATGCAAGCTCGCTGGTCCGTCGGGCAACGGTCACCTTCAGCTGGTCGGCCTCCTTCTGCGCGGCCGCGTGCGACCTGCGGGCTTATGTCATTTGGTCCCGCATCCGGTCAGTCGCCGCCCGCGCCCGGTCAACATCCTGCTGCGCCTGCTTAGCCGCCTCCGCGGAGCTTTTCTCCATGGCCGCGAGCCGGTCGGCAAACTCAATGTTTTGTATCCGTGCGGCTTCGAGATCCGCATGTAGACGGGCAGTGGACGACCGCCCCTCATAGTCCCGCACAGCTTGGGCAGCCATCGTCACCGCCTGGAGGGCTAGCGCAAAAGTAGCCTGCATCGCATCAGCAGATCGCCGCCGCGCCAGCGCGTCCAGATCGGTCGTCCAGGCCTTCAGGAGGGAAGCGGTAGCCCGAGAAATGTAGTTAGGGATATCACTGACCTCGCGAGGAGCTTTGCTCGACAGGAAGTCCAACACCATCTGCGATCAATTCGGGCCGGAATGGCGGATCCTATACAAAGGACAAAAGAGTTAAGTGTGTCTCCTACACAAGTTTCATAACTTGGCAAAACGACCAGGCTTACCTCTCGACCTTCTCTAGGTCACGACCGAAGAACGGCTTGCCACGCGAAGTCTCGGCCTCAGCAGTCGCCATGGACTGAAGAAAAGCCGAATATGGTGTGGACCCCTCCACCGGAGGAATCGCGAAAATCGGTGGCACAGAGATCGGCGGCTCGTCTGCAGTAACAGGGGCTGAGGGCTCCGCAGTCCTCCGTTTCTTATGGATAAGCTGAAGTTGCTCCTCCTCCCGAGGCTCCCGCCCTTCGACGACAGGCTCCCGGAGAGGTCTTGCCTCTGGGGTCGGTTGCGGCGGAGCAGAAGGATCTCGGCTCACCTTTTTCCTTTGGCGAAGATGGTTCATAACCCCCGGATTAGACATGTCAATCGCAGCAGGAGGCTTTGGGAAACAAGGGAAACGAACTTCTGCAAAAGAAAACAAACGACGAAGTTAGTAATCTTCCTCAGTCGAGACGATCGGCATATCAAAGAAGATCGCGAAAGTTCGTACCTGGAACCTTTAGATGACGAGGGTAGCGAAACAGCCGAGCAGCCAACCAGCAGGCTTCGTTGTTAATTTGGTGGGCATCTATATGGTCGTTAGGAAGACTCCGTATCTTCTCCCAGACGATTGCGAAGTCAAAAGCAAGGTCGCCCGCTGCCGGAACAATGACACCTGCAAAAAGAAGGCCAAAATCAGATCAGTTCAGAAAATGTACGAACAAATGGAGAGTCTAAATCCTTACTCGGACTCCTCTCCCGAAAGCCAGTGGGAATATCTAACTCGTCGGTCGGATTGTCGCTCGCTGCCAACTTCCAAGCACCGCCGCCCCAGAACCACTTTGACGGATCACCCCTCACTTTATTAAGGACTCAAAAAATCACCCGGCCCGAGCGACCTTAGATATGATAGCCACCAACAGAACCTTTTTGAACCGTCAATTTGAAGAGATGGTTCATCTCCAATGGCGAAGGAAGACGATACAACCGATGGACACCAAACAAAGTGAAGGTGCAAATGATCTGCAGCCAGGCGTTCTGCGTCAATTGAAGCGGCGCCACATTCCAGGCGGTCAGCAGATAGGAGATGGCGAACGGCAGCGGGAATCGCAGTCCAGCCTCCATTATCGCCTCATTGACGGTGACCATGCCCTCGGGAGGTTGATCGGCTCACTCGTTCTCGGCAGGCACGTGGAGGCTGACATCAGAAGGAACATGAAACCTCGCCCTCCAACGATCCAGATCCTTCCTGGTCGCCGAGCTCCCGATCTGGCCAAGGGTCCACGGAGAGCGGCGAGCAGCCCGCAACAACGTCCTCCTTACAGGTTTATAAGGATAGGCGATCGAGTATTCATTGAAGTTGAGTTTGGGGGGTGGGCCGGCCAATCTCTCCATGAGTTTGGAAAAATCTGTGAAGGCTTTGCCGAACGCGTCGTCCCACTCCCTGTGCGCCGTCGCATCCGCCTCCTCCCGTTTCAGTGAACGGACCTCCACCGTCTTGGCCACGTCAGCCTCATTAAAAAGTTCCTCAATCTCCACAGGCTCAATCCCGGCACGGATGGCCTCGACGGCGTTGTCCACATGAAATTCCATAGAAGTTTCATCCCGGGCGGTCAAAGCCCCAGCGGCGGAAGAGCTACCCGACTCATACACATCTGGCCTTCTTCCGGACATATTCAAAGAGAAAGGAGGGAGAAGGAGTTTTTTGTTCTTACCTAAGGTCTAAGTCGAACGACGATCATCACACAGAGCTCCAAGAGAAATTGGCTATGTCTTCTTCTCAGGCAGAAATGCATAAGGTTTTTAACCTTGTAACCCCAGTCCTTTTTATAGGAAGGAGCGGGGGCTTCTGAGCAATAAGAAGAGTCCCGAGGATCGAAGTGCAACCGTCAGATAGGCAACGTTTAATGCTGTCCTCGAATCCCGCGTTCGCGTCATTTCGAGGGCACGCCAAAGGACAGCCCAACAAAACCGTCGGACTCCCACAACAGGAGCCCGACACGTGCCCCGATGACGTTTCCACAACCGCTGTCATTTCCCGCTCATTTCAGCGATCAACCAGGTCGTCCAAATTCAAAATCAGTCCATTCGAGAGACGATCGTCTGTTCCGTAAAATGCTGAGTCACTCATCTAAGTTAAGCGATCGCCAGTAGAACCACCTCACCCCTATGTCTCCAACATCGGAGCGAGCTGGGGGGCAATTGTTGTGCGGCGAATTATACGCCTCGACGGTGATCGGTATAAGGGCCGAGCGACCAAAGACAGCATCAAATAATCCAAGGCAGACTTTCCAAGTGAAGAGTCCAGACCAAGTTCAAGTACCGAGCGCGACGTCCGGGGCGATCGCCTCTTGACACCTAGCGATCGACTCTGGTGCCCAACCAAGGACGACCATCCTATGCCACGTGTAAAAGCATCATCCGTCATATCTACGAGGACTGGATCTCGGAGCGAGGACCCACGTGCAGATCCGCGAATGGCGCCACAGAATAAGGATCTTTGACTCCAGCCTATCAATAGTTGTCCTACCGACAGACCCGCCGAAAGGTATTAGTTGGTACCTCAAGGTGCCGCAGGAACAGGCTGTGCTCCAGCCCATCGGCAGCTGTCAGTGAAAAGGACGGCCTCACCCACTGACAGACCCACCAAAAGGTCCTAGGTGGGGCCTCCCAAGACAGCGACTCCGGACGCGTGTGGTCTTCTCATTGGTTCGTGCATCCGGTTGCCAACAGCTGCTGCGGACTCTAAGGAGACCAACCCATATGCTAAAGACGATCGCCCAGCTACCTCCACTGCTATAAATAGGAAACCTTCAGCAACTGGTAAAAGGTTCAAAAGTTAAGAAGTTCACAAGTTTAGAAACTATTTCCATACGAGAGTTCAGCTAATTCATACAGTGAGAGACCGTCGATTTCTCACAGTCAACACAGCACTCCATCGTTGTTATAAGAACTCACAGAGCATCAACTCTGGTTCTTCCGACAATCTTTAGCACTCAAGAGCTAATATAACTAGGGTCTTTACACTCATTGTAATTGTACTCTAACATTAATATTTGTACTCCCAAGTATTCAAATTAATAATATCTCACAAGAGCATTCAAGCCCAGGACTAACAACCCCGGCAAATCTTGTGTTATTTACTTCCCCACGGACGTGCTCTCGCATTTGTTTATTACTCGTCCACTCCATCAATCCCTTCCGGATAATATTTTGGGTAACAACAGATGGTTAACGAAATAAAATAAAATGATGACAATAAAAGAAAATATCCGAATTAAGGAGAATTGTAAGAGTTTAGAAAGAAAGATTCCAAGGTTGATCACTAAGTTTAGTCGGGATTGGTTCCAAAATTTCTAAGTGCGTTTCCAAAATGATAGTCACAATAATATTCTAAATTCCCTCTCGAGATGCATTAAAACGTAGATTAAACAACCTATAACAATGTCTCCATTTACTATAAATTATCTAACTCCAAAATGTTCATAAGATTTAAACATCATCATAGCTTATCACCGATTTCTCAATCTCGTAATTTACTACGTCAAATACTCGAAACCTATTAATGCCCTCTTCTCTCGAATTATGAGCAATTAAGTTAAACATGTAAAAACATTGATCAAGTGTCTAAACATGAATTAAAATCCAGTATGTGATAAAGAAATCACACTAGATATATAATCATCAACCCCTCAAAACCATAGCAAATCAACGTACTCCCATGCCTGGAATCTGACGAGTTTAGCCGGACATGGTAATGAAAGAAAGATTAATAATCATTATGTTCATCATGTTCATGCTAATAAAACAACAAAATAAATAAAACATAGGAAGAAGATAAAACTCGGATGGTGTCTTGATTGATCCCTGTTGAAGCCTTCAAATGTTCTTGAAGTGTTCTTCAAGAATTCTTCAAATCTCCTTTTTTGGTGAAAAACTCTTAATTTTGTATTTGTTTTCTCTCTCAAATCTCTCCAAAACTCTCTCAAAATCTGAATATCTCTTCAAAAGTCTGGTCCAAGGCCTTTTATCAAGCCAAAAATGCCAAGAAATTTCATTCAAATCGTGTAAAATGTCAAGAAAATGGACTTGCACCGAAAAATAACACGGCCTGTGTCAAATGACACGGCCCGTGTCATACTGTCCTAGAAAATGCAAAAACTCTCTGGACAGCAGACTCGGTCGTGTCCTGTGACACGGCCCGTGTGCGCTATGGACTGTGAAGACGTGGTATAGAAGCCATAACTCCCTCAATACATCTCGGAATTTAGCGTATGATATACCGTTGCGAAGATGATTTCATGAGGAATCCATACATATATAGAACACATCTTGATTCGAAGTAATGAATCTGGAAATTAGAAAATAAGACAGGTAGTGCTTCAATCTTCATCGTTTTAGGCCTCGTTCTCGCTCTTGATCATCATAAACTCCAATATTGGCCATAAAAGCGCATATTTCACCACAATCTTCGTCTGGATACTCATCAGTGACACGGCCCATGTCAAATGACATGGCCGAGTCCGTGTTGGTCCGTTTTGACTCCGTTTTTGGCTCGATCTCTCGTTTCCGCATTGCTTGATATGTATTGGGAATTGAGACTTCGTTCTTGCTTGATAATGTACTTAAAACACCTATAAAATCAAATAAAACGTACCCAAGCGTGATCGAGTCCAACACACACAATATGAGCACAAAAGACACAATTCTACACATTTTAGGATCTTAAAATCCGAAAAAACCTTATAAAAATATATATAAAAATGAGTGTTATCACGAATAACCAAAAGTGCAGAACAAAACATGTCCAAAATGTGTCAATTTAGAAAAATACAGGAATGAAAAATACGGGTATTATATTCTACCCCACTAGAAATAAGTTTCGTCTTGAAACTTAAATAAAATAACAAGGTAGAACACAAACGAAGTAAAAAGATTCGCACAACAAATATCAATCCTCATACAGGACAAAACTTACAATACAACACGCAATAACATCGATGGGCCCCACTGGACCCTCCACGGGCAGGAGCTGGTCTCCGGTTCCCGAACATCTCAACAACGGTCTCGAAGTGCACCACTTGGTGTCCCAAGTGACCACACTTGAAACAGTTATCCTGCGGTGAGCGAAAATTCTACAGTTGAAGCACATCTTCACATCGCTCACCTTACTCACCTATAGGGTAAGATTCTTGGACCGACCAAATGAACGAGGGGTGCTCCCAGAAGGACAATGCAAAGCAGTAGGCTCACAAAAATCACTTCTCTAACCTCTGGAAAAGTTACCCGCGGTCTTCTGCCTCTTACTTTTTGGGCCCGCCTCCATCATAGGAATGGCTCTCTCAGTGGTCATGTTTGATCTAGATACTTCATCACAATACTGCACTCGATGCCCCTCGTGTCCACAATTATATCAAACTACCGGCGGCTTCTTACAATTCGCGCGTTCATGACCCGGAACATTATAGTTGAAGCATCTGTGCAAGTTACCCACAGTTAATGATACCGCCTTGGATCTCCTGGATTTTCTAGCTGGCCTAGAAGGTTCCACAATCGATTGATATGGGGGTTGAGGTTTATGGACCCCCGTTCCCTTACTTCCCAATTAATCCCCTGAATTCACCAGCTCTATTATCACAGACATAAGATTCATTAATGATAGAGTCATTATGAACCTTGGATTTCTGCCAACTATGACATTCTCTCCGGCTACTTGCCTCTGATCACCTGCCTCGCCATGCTTCGACTACGTCAACCACTACAACATCGACCTCGTCTTCTCGGCATACTGAACACACAACCGCTTAGCTCTATGGAACATAACATCACAAATGATACCCATAATGCCGATTCAGCGCAACATACCGACATAAGTAAATTATAACATCACACAAAATATTCACTCACGAAAGTTACACGAGTACAATAATTACAATTGCAAGAAATGGAACTTACAGTCGTAACTGATGGACCACATGACCATATCAACAGAAAATTTACATTCAATGTCGATACAAAAACAGACACGACCACCCCAAATCGCACGTCATAGTAGTAAATCATTGATAACATTATTTTTCGAAAAGTCCCCGAGACATTTGTTTAAATAGTAACATATTAAAATCTGAGTTCATAAATTTTTTCCGAAATAAGATTGGAAGACGCTTTTCGCACCTCGGGCTGTTTTACCAAAACTATAAGGAATAGATCGAAATTGTTTCTTTCTGAAATCATTTGAAAAACCATGATCCGGAATATTAAAATCCATTAAAACGTCATCGTCAAGAGAAATCATGTCGAAATAACATTACACGGGCTACAAAACAAACCAAGACCACGCAACACAACAATTGGGTACAAAATTAGTGTGCGCTAATAATGATATTAGCGTGCGCTGACTGACTCTTCTCAGACAATTACTCCAAATCCGAGTTTAAAGTTTAAGCCGAGTAAGATTTTCCATCTTTCATTATCTATAAATTTTTTAAAATAAAAATCACATTTTGGTTTAAAATATAAAAATTTTATGGTGTGAAAGATTTTAAAATCGTATACTCGAGCTATTTGAAATTAACATCAATAGGCTAAAACCATTCTAAAATTCTTTCAAATATGACAAAAGATTGACGACGATGATATTTACTAAAATATCGAAGGTACTTTAAAACATGTAACACCACCAAAATCATACGGGAATATTACAGCGCCGTGGGCCCCAGATTGGAACCCACAAGGCTAAAATCATTTTCGCAAATGTTTAAAAATGTCAAAAAGCCCTTTGAAGGTACACACACACGCAGCGGATAAAAACACAGTTCAAAGAATACTGAAAGCCATTTGAAATATACACACGCAGCGGATAAAAACACAATTAATTACATTTGCAGCGGAATTAGAAAACCAGAAAAGAATACATAATCCCAACAATCACGCCATAGCCAGTATCACCGGAAAGCTCATCCCTTCACGACTGCTACTAGCTCGAACTCCGAGTACCTAAAAATAAAGCCCATGACGGGGTCAGCCATAATACTCAACAATGATAACGATCACATCACAAAAACAATACATATCAATGTAATTACAAGGTGAGAATAATTCCAATGTAGTCTCATCGTAGTAACCTTACCAACCTGTCACAATCCATAACAAATCAATTCTTACCAACCCACGCCTCGTGTCCTTAAGTGATGAATGAATTCAAAAGTAACCACCTGTACTGTATCCGAAACGATACCAAAATTCCCAAACTTATCATATCTCAATTATAGAATGATCTGGCCATGAATAACTCTGTCGGCTGGGTCGCACAATCGGATCCCAATCCTGATAAAACCGATATCACACGATACATCTGCAAATCAACTATCCCGAAACAATGGCAAGTCCCGGATATCAATACAAAGCATGAATGCTCACAGTCAATAATGATAAACAATCGATGCATCACAACGGAAATATCAATGGCATGATATTTCCACACAAGATCGACAAAGGATCAACACGGATGAGAATACCATGATCTGGTAACTCCAACAAGATCAACGAAGAATCAATAACCGAGAATACCGACGACGCGGCAAATCCCAACAAGACCAATAAAGGGTCGACAACCGAGAATACCGACGACACGGTAAGGATCAATGAAGAATCAATAATCGAGAATACCGACGACACGGTAAACTCCAACAAGATCAATAAGAGTCGACAACCAGAAATACCAACGATACGATAGACTCTAGTAAGATCAATAAAGGGTCAACAACCGAGAATACTGACGACACAGTAAACTCTAACAAGATCAATAAGGACCAACAACTGGGAATACCAACGATACGGTAAATTCCAACAGAGCAATGAGGAATCGACAACCGAGAATATCGACGACACGGTAAACTCCAATAACATCAATCAAGGACTAATAACCAAGAATACCAATGGTGAGACAACTCCCAAACGAAATCAATAAGGATCAATAACGAACGAGATTACCAATGACATGGGAAACTCCAAACGAGATTAATAAAGGATCGGTAACAAACAAGTTAACCATCGATAAGGTAACTCCAAACGAGATCATAAAAGGATCAACGGGGACAGATACACGAGAGAATAAAATCGTCAACCATATACAAATCATGTATATGGGATTTCAAAGATAACCCGAATATCGAACAGATCCAATTATACATGGACTGTGAACGACCTAGCAATAAGACTCAAGATGGACGTCACGATACGCTCGATCCGGACATGTGTCCGTGTACAAGCCAACCACGGGTATTGATCAATACACGTCTGGTCTCGTACCTAATCAGCCTCACGAAGTACGTCTCGTGTGCACGGCTCAATATGAGGTCGAAACCAACATATGCTACACGTACCCGTTTCGAAAATCCTACACATGAACGATCAGAACGTATCTGACTCCAGATATGCCACGATACAACATGACAACAAATCTCAAAGAATCGTATATCCATCAAGGATCAGAAGACTTCCCAAAAGAGCAACAATAACTCGATCATGAAAGACCGACACGACCACAATGTCGTATTTCCATCGCACAACACCACATCATGCTCAACAATGCATATAATATTAACACATAAACCCCAAGGCAGCAGCCAAGGGTCACGGAAGCATCTCACAGGAATACCCCGGAACATAGGTGCCATATAGGTCTTATCCCCTAACACAGTTCATGCAATCACAAAATACCCCAAGGTCGCAACCAAGGGTCATGAAAGTATCCACACAGGAATACCCCGGAACATAGGTGCCATATAGGTCTTATCCCCTAACACATCGGCCCAACAGATCACCGCTCAAAGGAAGAGCACATTACAAAACGTAACAAACAATGGTGCACACTCACCGCATGAAATATCAACACACACATGCAATAATGCAACATGATGATTATCATAATCTAACAATATTAATTTACCTCAAGCTGGAGACGCCAACCTTTCCACGACCAACCGCCCTGAACGAATACACGGTTTATCCGAAAAATCCAAAATGAAGTACAGTCCATAACTAATACCAAACCACCATCTCGAGTTCAATATCGACACGATAAGTAACCTTGATATCCAACTTCTCATGCAGTAGACCAAATTATAATTCATGTTCCCATTTCCACTAGACATCCTTAAAATCATATACATTATGATTTATCTTAGTCCAAAAATACCATACATACCACCATTCCGACAATTCATATATTCCATAATACCATTGCTATATGAATCATAAATGAAATGAAAACGAAATCATTTATTAACATTATGAACTGAGCAAGCATAACTTGCCTCGATACCAATTCGATGAAGTTGTTACTAGTCCCGTCGTCTTCATCTACAAGCTCCGCAGCCCCGACTCACCGCAGCACAACGGTTAATATCAACGATCATCTAACGCAACCTAATACAATAATCAATCAATGATACATTCGATAACAATCAACAACCGGTATAATCGACCAATCAAACTCAACGGTATCTCGATCATATGAAATCAAACCATATCAACTCTTATCAATACGAATACAAGCCGAATTTCGATAATCAATAGTTCTATCAATGTCTACAACATTCTTGGTTCCGACTTCAATCTTAAATTCGGATTAACACGGCTCATTCTTGCAAATTCATAGGAATACAATTACGGCTATCATCATGAATAATCATATACCAAAATTAATCGTAATCCTTCCAATTTACGGACATATATCATTCAAGAATTCTTCAAGAACAAGAATTAGTCCATAATCATGTTTGAATCCAACAAAAGCAGCGTAATTCAATGTGTTCTAACATCTAACCATCATCTAATCCATACTCCAAGGCATGTATCATCATATTCTCCAACATACGATCCTCCTAACATCAAGAACTACCAAGATCACCAAGAACAACATGATTCTATAATCATAGTCAACATATTCAAGACAAAACCAACATATCATCATCTTCCTTCAACATATAGTTCATATATCCTCAAGAATCGTAACAACAATACCATAATCATCTTCATACGAAGAAGAACATCAACACTAACATCAAAATCCGAATTCAAGGAGTAGAGTTCATCAACATACCTTTTGAAGATGAATAACACAATCAAACATTTCCAAAACTCCAAGAACTCCAAGTTTCAAGCTTCCAATCATCCTTATCAAAGTCTTAACAAGGGTATGAGGGTCTGAGATGGGTTTGAGAGTGGAGAGGGACGAGCTGGGGAGGAGGAAATGTGTTTCTTTTCGTGAGGAAATGAAACTCCCGTTCTTATTTTATAAACTGTGCATCTCGTTACGTACGTTAAGTCCCAAAGCTAACGTACGTAAGGCCTTTAACGTACGTAATCCAAATTCCATAGCGTACGTAACAAACTTACTGTCTCATTCCGTGAAGTCCATTACGTACGTAACCCATACCATATAATGTGCGTAATATACCAGTTGACTTGCTACAGTATGTTGTGTCACGATTTATGCATCCCGACAGGCGATCGACTATAAGGCCGAGCGACCAAGTCAACTCCAGTCAAACCCTGGCTAGCTCGCCAAATCAAAGTTATCAGACCCCCATCGATTTGCCCGATCGACCCTAAGGCGATCGCCCTTTGCTTGGCGATCTACTCTACTAACCGGCTAAGGGCAATCGACTGCGCCCCAGCAGACGATCGCCGTCAAAACCATCAAGGCTGGATCTCGAAAGCACCCACGTGCGAGATCCACCAAAGCGCCGACGAGATCTTCGCGGCCGAGATAAGATCTTTTCTTTGACGAGACAAGACATTTGACCCACGGCTGTCACCTACCTCACCTACCCGGCATGCGCGCCGAAAGTTGTCGGTGGGACCACCGCGGCGGCCTTTCAGACGCGTGTAAGCTCCCATTGGACCGCACGATTGGCGCGGCCAACTCTGCAGGATTTGAAGGGACAGGCCCATGTGCTGAAAGACGATCGCCCGATTATTATACTGCAGTAAAGGCGATCGCCCGGCGTATCCAAGCCCTATAAATAGAGAACCTCCTCCTACTGGAAAAAGGTTCTCAGTTCTCGGTTCTCAGTTCTGAATTCATTTTAACCAACAGCTCGGAATTCACTCAACGGTTCCCAGTTCACTGAATATACGGTTCGGAATTCATCTGACTTACCTCCGAAATACATTCCACCAAAAGTTCACATTCTCTCACATTCCGATACATCCACGGAAATACTGAAGAACACACATATCATCAGGCTCCCGGCTATCTCACCGGAATCCATCTCAGGACTTCTCTCTCCAAATCTCTCGTCCAGAAGACGATCGGCAGAAGCGACAAGTCTCCACTAGACAGATTCCAAGGGATTCATAAGCCCAGGAGCCCAAACATCCAGCTAAATACTCGCCGTGAGAGGCGGTCGATCTCTCACCGCCGCGACTGTTCATCACCTTTGTTACAAGAACTCACAGAGCATCAAATCTGGTTCTTCCGGCAATCTACACGCTCACTAGCTAAGATAACAAGAAACTTTACACTCATTGTAATTGTATTCTTACATTAGTACTTGTATCCCCGAATATCGGTATTAATAATATCTCGCGAGAGCATTCAAGCCCGGGACTAACAACCCCGGCAAATCTTGTGTTATTTATCTTTCTCACGGAAGTGCTCTTGCATTTGTTTGCTATCCCATCCATTCCAGCAATATCTATCTCCGGATAATATTTTGGGTAGCAACACAGTACAATGGTCGTGTTACGTACGTAACACGTTCTGTATAACGTACGTAACACGTACGTTGACTCACCTGTCAACATCCTGCGCCGAAAGCAACCGACGCCGGGTCCCACCTGCCGACCACGGCTCGATCCTGTCCGAATCCCTTCTTACGTACGTAATGTACATTCCTTAATGTACGTTAATCCTACTTAGTTACGTACGTAAGTCTCCTTACATAGCGTACGTAATGGCTTTCATACTTAGCCATTTCTGCCCCTGTCTGTCGTCTCAATAAACCGAACACATACACGCGACATACCGAATACATATACTTGTTCTGATAACATTTCCATACGATACACCTGATGCACGATATCCTCAATTACAACTGTTGACCAAGTACGGCAATCATACAAATACTCATACGGTATATCCGATATCGAAAACACACCAAGCATGTAATATCCTAGAATCAAAATAACCTCGATAGACATCTTCGGTACATCACGGTTTCCAAAATTATCCACTCATATCGTGTTGGTCCCACTGCATGCAGTACACCCCAGATAAAATAATGCGAAAAAATCATAGTGAAATTCTAGGATATTACATATACACCCACTTAAATAAGTTTCGTCCTCGAAACTCAACACCTGTCATAATCAGTATCTCAATCCCGAAATATCTCAAAATCACGACACCATACTCAAGTAATCATCATCAAAACTGAAATAACTGAAGAACATACTTACAGGTCCGTGAAGTCGATGATCTTCCGTGATACCAGCATAAGACTCACGTACAAAGTCTCAACAGACTAACAACACACCGGCATCGCAAATACAGCAATTTGAAAATATTTCAAAAATTTTGAAACCTCCAAAATCGGTTTGACTCAAAAGTCAGAAAATCATTTCCAAAAGTCACGCTACTACCGCACCGGTAGAGCCACATAACACACACGCCCGGGTTTTACGAAACCCAAGCTCCGATACCATTTTCTGTAACACCCCCAAAATCATACGGGAATATTACAGCGCTGTGGGCCCCATATTGGAACCCACAAGGCTAAAATCATTTTCGCAAATGTTTAAAAATGTCAAAAAGCCCTTTGAAGGTACACACACACGCAGCGGATAAAAACACAGTTCAAAGAATACTGAAAGCCATTTGAAATATACACACGCAGCGGATAAAAAAACAATTAATTACATTTGCAGTGGAATTAGAAAACCAGAAAAGAATACATAATCCCAACAATCACGCCATAGCCAGTATCACCGGAAAGCTCATCCCTTCACGACCGCTACTAGCTCGAACTCCTAGTACCTAAAAATAAAGCCCACGACGGGGTCAGCCATAATACTCAACAATGATAACGATCACATCACAAAAACAATACATATCAATGTAATTACAAGGTGAGAATAATTCCAATGTAGTCTCATCGTAGTAACCTTACCAACCTGTCACAATCCATAACAAATCAATTCTTACCAACCCACGCCTCGTGTCCTTAAGTGATGAATGAATTCAAAAGTAACCACCTGTACTGTATCCGAAACGATACCAAAATTCCCAAACTTATCATATCTCAATTATAGAATGATCTGGCCATGAATAACTCTGTCGGCTGGGTCGCACAATCGGATCCCAATCCTGATAAAACCGATATCACACGATACATCTGCAAATCAACTGTCCCGAAACAATGGCAAGTCCCGGATATCAATACAAAGCATGAATGCTCACAGTCAATAATTGATGTGAATCAAGATATTATGAAGAACCCGGATGAGGACTTGAGCATGCCGAATGGACCAATAACGAGGTCTCGATCAAAGAAGTTCAAAAATAATTTATCGACACTCATCATTGATATGTTTAAAAATAACTATGTTATCAAAGACAACAAATTCGTGAGTAGTGTCGAAGTTGTCGAACAATAAGTTTTTCGTTTATTTTATCTTGGTGTATTTTAATTTGAATTGTATTTCTTGAGTTGTATTTTTATATTTTGAGTTGTATATAATCGAGTCGTGTAATATTAATGTCGAAGACGATCGGAAAAGACGAACAAACAAACAAGGATCAAATTCCCGCGTAAGACTGACACGCAGCAGTCTCGTATTTTGGCCATAACTTACTCGTCCGAAATCCGATTCAGGTGATTCAGGTGTCTATGGAAAGCTAAGAAAGAGAGATACAAATATTGTTCAGACCATAGGACCAAATTCGGATACATTGGAGCTCAGAAATGATAAAACAGACAGCATCGGATTTATGGTGACTTGTTGTCCTTGTTTTCACACCTTAAAATCTTGGTCTTTGATATTTTGTCACCTAAACATATGTTGACTGACTTTGTATCAGATTTTAGGATCTTTGAATGTTGATTTTTCTATTTTGTAGGTTTCTAGTTGTTTCCTTGTTCACACTAGAGTTAGGTGTAAGATTTTGGCTATAAATAGCCTTGAAGTTTCATTGTAAGAGGACACCAAAGATTTTATGAATTTGAGAGTGTTTGTATTAACAAACCTTTGTGAGTGCTTTCTTGTTTTGTTGAGTGTGTCTCCAAAACATCCCTTGTGTGATTTATATACTTATCAAGTGCAATCTTGTTAGTATTTATATTCCACCCCTTCCGAGTTGCTACGGCGTGTCACGTAGAGGTTTGGAAGTAAAGCCCCATTTTGCTTATTTTGGAAACATCCTGGGAACGAATTCATCTAGCGGTGTCGGTTACCATAGCGTGTCGTGTGGGGGTCGCATCAGTTGGCTTCGGAGCTCGGTTATTCCAAAACTAAGTGGTATCATCTATTTTCCTTCATTACTATAATCTTCCTATCTTATCATCCTATTATTTCCTTTATCTTTTAAATCTTCCATCTTCTTCACACAAAAAAAAAAAAAAAGAAAAGAAAAAAATATATAAGTGGTGAAGGTTTTGATTGTTTTTGATAACTCTTCAAGCCGAGGCCAGGGGAAGAACTTGTTCCTTAGCCTTCGGGCGTCTGGTGATTTTAAGCTTGCGGATCGAATATCAAATATCAATCCATTCATTTCATTACTAAAAAAAAAAAAAAAAATTATAAGTCGTGAAGGTTTTGATTGTTTTTGATAACTCTTCAAGCCGAGGCCCGGGGAAGAACTTGTTCCTTAGCCTTCGGGCGTCTGGTGATTTTAAGCTTGCGGATCGAATATCAAATATCAATCCATTCATTTCATTACAAAAAAAAAAAGAAGAAAAAAATTATCAAGGAAGAAGAGAAGAACGAATTTTGATCGATCTTATCAAACAATTATCATACTTTTCGTTCCGTTCCATATTCTAAACTATTCCAAAATCTTTTGCTCCCATCTTTCCATTTTTTTTATCTTATCGTCATTCGCAATCGTTGGGGGGATCGTGGGATTTGAGTTCTTTCAAGAAGAAACTTGATTTGAATCACCAAAAATCACCTTGTAAGTTGTGTGGAAAAAAAAAATTGTGAGGAATTAAGAAAAAGCCAAACGAGAGATACGCGAGTGTGAGCGATCGAGCGATACACGTGAGGATCTTGTGAGGAAATTTTCTTATAGAAAAAAAAAGGAGAAAAAAAAAACAAAAAAAAAAAGAAAAGAAAAAAAAAGAGAGAAAAAAGGAAAAAAAAAAGAGAAAAACAAAAAAAAAAAAGAAAAAAAAAGGAAAAAAAACAAAGAAAGAAAAGAAAAAAAAATGTCAGGAACCGAAGGAAACGAGCAAAATCTTATCCTTCAAAATATTGTACAACAACTTGCTCAAATAGTCGGAAGACTAGATAAACAAGAGGAAACAATTGCTACTCTTACGAAGGGTAGAGAAGAGGAGCCCGTACGAAGGGGACCGGAACCCATTCGATTTGGAGGCTATGATGATGAAGATTCGATGAATTCCGAGGAGGAAACTCCGAGGTTTGTACATCGAGGAGGGCGAGAAGGACGAGGAGGAAGGAGAGAGTATGAAGGAAGACGAGGAAGATATGTCCGAAACGAGGAGGATCGGAATATGGGAAACATCAAAATGAAAATCCCATCTTTCGAAGGGAGAAGTGATCCGGACACATATCTCGATTGGGAAAGGAAGTTGGAGACCATTTACGATTGCCACAACTATTCCGATGAGAAGAAAATGAGGTTAGCAATAACCGAATTTTCGTAATATGCAAGCATTTGGTGGGACCAACTTGTGACGGAGAGAAGGAGGAGTCGGGAGAGACCGTTAGCGGTTGGGAAGAATTGAAGGTTGTTATGCGGAAAAGATTTGTTCCTAATTACTATCTTAAGGAACTATTTTCTCGCTTACAAACTTTAAAACAAGGCTCGAGAAACATTGAAGATTTTCGAAAGGAAATGGAGATGTTGATGATCCGAGCCAATGTTCGGGAATCGAGAGAGGCCACCATGGCGCGGTTTTTACACGGGATGAGAGCCGATATAGCTAAAGAAGTTGACAAACAACACTTTGTTGAATTCGAGGACATGGTATATGCGGCGGTAAAAATCGAGCGGAGCTTACGAAGAGGGAGCAATAACAACTATTCCACGGGATACTCTACCCCTTGGAAACAACAATCTCAAGTAAGTTCAGACAAATTTAAAAATTTTGATAAAAGAGAAGGGAATGTCTTGAAAGGAAAGTTTGAAGTTGGGAGCACTAGCAAACTAAAATTTGATGGGAAACCTAAACCCGTCGAAAGCACCCAAAGGAGAAACCGGGACATCCAATGCTATAAGTGCCAGGGTCGTGGACATATAGCATCCGAATGCACCAACAAACGGGTGATGGTACTTCGGGATGGGGAGATTGAAACGGAAAGCGAAAAAGAAGAAGAAGAAGAGACAAGAGAGGTGGAGAGTGATGATGAGACGTATGAGTATGCACCCGCACTTGTTGTTCGGAGGGTGTTAAGTTCTCAAGCAAAAGAGGAGGAAGTTAACGAACAAAGAGAAAATCTATTTCACACACGTTGTTTTATTAAAAATAAAAATTGTAGTGTGATAATAGATAACGGGAGTTGCACTAATGTCATTAGCGCTATGCTAGTGGAAGAACTCGATCTCCCAACAAGAAGACACCCTAAACCGTATCGTTTACATTGGCTAAATGATTGTGGGGAAGTTCGAGTTAATAAACAGTACTAGTGGCTCTCACCATCGGAAGGTATCAAGACAAAATCCTATGTGATGTCGTTCGATGCATGCTTGCCATATCTTGTTGGGAAGACCATGGCATTTTGATCGAGATGCTACTTTGAGCGGAAGGAAAAATCGTTACTCATTCGAGAAGGACGGAAAGAAAATTACCTTAGCTCCCATGACTAAGGTACAAATACAAGAAGATCAACTTCGTCTTGAAAAGGAAGTTGAAGGAAAATCGAGAAAAGAAAAGGAAAAGAAAAATGAAAAAATGAAAAAGCGAGAAAAATGAAAAAATGAAAAAAGCGAGAAAAATGAAAAAATGAAAAAAATGAGAAAAATGAAAAAATGAAAAAAATGAAAAAATGAAAAAATGAAAAAATGAAAAAAGAAAGAAAAAGAAAATTTGAGAAAATGCATGCTTGTAAGTGCAAAGGAACTTGAAGAAGATATCAAGGAAAATGCACCCATATACTTGATTATTTTCCGAAAAGTTTGCGCTACTACTAACCCAGAACCGAATAATTCCGAGTTCTATTGAATCTTTATTGCAGAATTTGTTGATGTTTTTCTGAAGAACTACTGCGGGGTTGCCACCAATCGAGGGATTGAACATCAAATAGACTTTGTGCACAGAGCGGTCATTCCAAATAGACCGGCATCCGACACAACCCCGAAGAGACCAATGAAATCCAAAGACAAGTCGAGGAGTTGTTAAGTCTTGGGTATATCCGGAGAGTCTAAGTCCTTGTGCCGTTCTGTGATCGTCGTGCCAAAGAAAGATGGAACGTGGAGAATGTGCACCGATTGCCGAGCGGTAAACAATATCACGGTTAAGTATCGACACCTATTCCAAGGTTAGATGATATGTTAGATGAATTACATGGTTCATGTGTTTTCACTAAAATCGACCTAATGAAAGGATATCACCAAATTCGTATGAAAGAAGGAGATGAATGGAAAACGGCTTTCAAAACTAAATACGGATTATACGAATGGTTGGTAATGCCCTTTGGACTAACGAACGCACCAAGTACTTTTATGAGATTAATGAATCATGTTTTACGTGCATACATCGGAAAATTCGTTGTTGTATACTTTGATGATATACTCATTTACAAACAAAAATGTTGAAGAACATGTTGAACATTTAAGATTAGCTTTAATTACCTTGAGAAGGGAACAATTATATGCTAGTCTTAAGAAATGTACTTTTGCATGAATGAAGTTATTTTTCTTGGATATGTCGTTAGTCTTGTGGCATAAAAGTTGATGAAGAAAAGGTTAAGGCTATCCGAGAATGGCTGACCAACGAACGCGTCCGAGGTAAGAAGTTTTCATGGCCTAGCAGGTTTTACCGACGCTTCGTAAAAGATTTTAGCACAATTGCAGCCCCATTAAACGAACTTGTCAAGAAACATGCTAAGTTTAATTGGGAAATGAACAAGAAAAAGCATTTAACACTCTGAAAGATAAATTGTGCACACTTTGTCTTAGCATTACCCGATTTTTCTAACACTTTTGAAATTGAGTGTGATGCTTCAGAGTAGGAATAGGAGCGGTATTAATGCGGGGAAAAGGCCGATCTCCTATTTTAGTGAGAAACTTGGAGGAGCTACATTGAATTACCCGACCTATGACAAGGAATTGTATGCTTTGGTTCGAGCCCTACGTACGTGGCAACACTACCTATGGCCTAAGGAGTTCGTGATTCATACCGATCATGAATCCTTAAAGCATCTCAAAGGACAGGTAAATTGAGCAAGAGACATGCCAAGTGGTTAGAGGAAATTGAATCCTTTCCTTACATCATCAAATACAAACAAGGTAAGGAAAACATTGTCGCGACGCTTTGTCAAGAAGGTATGTATTACTCAATACACTTTCTTGTAAACTTTTGGGATTTGATTTATTGAAAGAAGCATATGAGGGGATAAAGATTTCCATGATATTTATGTCGCTTGCGAGAAAAAGGAGTAGAAAAATTTTATCGGGATAATGGATTCTTGTTCCGTGAAAATAAACTTTGCATTCCTTTTTGTTCAACACGGAATTATTGGTAAGAGAAGCACATAGTGGAGGTCTAATGGGACATTTTGGGATTTCTAAAACTTACGAAATATTGCATGAACATTTCTTTTGGCCAAAAATGAAACATGATGTTTTTAAAGTTGTAAATTCATGCATTGTTTGTAGGAAAGCAAAATCGCGAGTGTTACCGCATGGTTTGTATATGCCACTTCCGGTACCTTCCGAACCTTGGGTTGATCTTTCTATGGACTTTGTATTAGGATTACCAGGCGAAATCCGGTTGTGACTCCATTTTTGTTGTAGTTGATAGATTTAGCAAAATGGCACACTTCATTGCATGTCATAAAAGCGGACGACGCCACACATATTGCTAATCTATTTTTCAAAGAAATTGTTCGTTTGCATGGTATGCCCAAAAGCATCGTATCCGATAGAGATACCAAATTTTTGAGTCATTTTGGAGAGTCTTATGGGCAAAATTGGGGACGAAATTGCTTTATTCTACAACATGTCATCCCCAATGATGGTCAAACCGAGGTTGTTAACCGAACGCTTGGTCAATTGTTGCGAACTATTGTTAACAAAAATTTGAAAAATTGGGAAACATCTTTACCATTTATCGAGTTTGCCTATAATCGAACCGTACATTCTACTACGACATTTTCGCCATTTGAAATCGTGTATGGTTTTAATCCAATAACTCCTTTAGACTTGTTGCCTATTCCAATAGATGACAGAGTAACATTGATGGCAAGAAAAAGGCGGAGATGGTGAAGCAATTACATGCCAAAGTTCGTGAACAAATTGAGAAGCGCAACGAACACAATGCAAGAATGAAGAACAAGGGACGTAAACAAGTACTCTTTGAACCAGTGATTGGGTTTGGGTTCATTTGAGGAAAGAACGATTTCCCATTCAAAGAAAATCCAAGCTAATGCCAAGGGAGATGGACCGTTCGGATCTTAGAGCGGATTAACGACAATGCCTATAAAGTAGATCTACCGGTGAGTATAATGTTTCCACTACTTTCAATGTTGCCGACTTAAGTCCTTTTGAAATTTGATTCGAGGACGAATCCTTTTGAGGAACAGGGAATGATGTGAATCAAGATATTATGAAGAACCCGGATGAGGACTTGAGCATGCCGAATGGACCAATAACGAGGTCTCGATCAAAGAAGTTCAAAAATAATTTATCGACACTCATCATTGATATGTTTAAAAATAACTATGTTATCAAAGACAACAAATTCGTGAGTAGTGTCGAAGTTGTCGAACAATAAGTTTTTCGTTTATTTTATCTTGGTGTATTTTAATTTGAATTGTATTTCTTGAGTTGTATTTTTATATTTTGAGTTGTATATAATCGAGTCGTGTAATATTAATGTCGAAGACGATCGGAAAAGACGAACAAACAAACAAGGATCAAATTCCCGCGCGTAAGACTGACACGCAGCAGTCTCGTATTTTGGCCATAACTTACTCGTCCGAAATCCGATTCAGGTGATTCAGGTGTCTATGGAAAGCTAAGAAAGAGAGATACAAATATTGTTCAGACCATAGGACCAAATTCGGATACATTGGAGCTCAGAAATGATAAAACAGACAGCATCAGATTTATGGTGACTTGTTGTCCTTGTTTTCACACCTTAAAATCTTGGTCTTTGATATTTTGTCACCTAAACATATGTTGACTGACTTTGTATCAGATTTTAGGATCTTTGAATGTTGATTTTTCTATTTTGTAGGTTTCTAGTTGTTTCCTTGTTCACACTAGAGTTAGGTGTAAGATTTTGGCTATAAATAGCCTTGAAGTTTCATTGTAAGAGGACACCAAAGATTTTATGAATTTGAGAGTGTTTGTATTAACAAACCTTTGTGAGTGCTTTCTTGTTTTGTTGAGTGTGTCTCCAAAACATCCCTTGTGTGATTTATATACTTATCAAGTGCAATCTTGTTAGTATTTATATTCCACCCCTTCCGAGTTGCTACGGCGTGTCACGTAGAGGTTTGGAAGTAAAGCCCCATTTTGCTTATTTTGGAAACATCCTGGGAACGAATTCATCTAGCGGTGTCGGTTACCATAGCGTGTCGTGTGGGGGTCGCATCAATAATGATAAACAATCGATGCATCACAACGGAAATATCAATGGCATGATATTTCCACACAAGATCGACAAAGGATCAACACGGATGAGAATACCATGATCTGGTAACTCCAACAAGATCAACGAAGAATCAATAACCGAGAATACCGACGACGCGGCAAATCCCAACAAGACCAATAAAGGGTCGACAACCGAGAATACCGACGACACGGTAAGGATCAATGAAGAATCAATAATCGAGAATACCGACGACACGGTAAACTCCAACAAGATCAATTAGAGTCGACAACCAGAAATACCAACGATACGATAGACTCTAGTAAGATCAATAAAGGGTCAACAACCGAGAATACTAACGACACAGTAAACTCTAACAAAATCAATAAGGACCAACAACTGGGAATACCAATGATACGGTAAATTCCAACAGAGCAATGAGGAATCGACAACCGAGAATATCGACGACACGGTAAACTCCAATAACATCAATCAAGGACTAATAACCTAGAATACCAATGGTGAGACAACTCCCAAACGGAATCAATAAGGATCAATAACGAACGAGATTACCAATGACAGGGGAAACTCCAAACGAGATTAATAAAGGATCGGTAACAAACAAGTTAACCATCGATAAGGTAACTCCAAACGAGATCATAAAAAGATCAACGGGGACAGATACACGAGAGAATAAAATCGTCAACCATATACAAATCATGTATATGGGATTTCAAAGATAACCCGAATATCGAACAGATCCAATTAGACATGGACTGTGAACGACCTAGCAATAAGACTCAAGATGGACGTCACGATACGCTCGATCCGGACATGTGTCCGTGTACAAGCCAACCACGGGTATTGATCAATACACGTCTGGTCTCGTACCTAATCAGCCTCACGAAGTACGTCTCGTGTGCACGGCTCAATATGAGGTCGAAACCAACATATGCTACACGTACCCGTTTCGAAAATCCTACACATGAACGATCAGAACGTATCTGACTCCAGATATGCCACGATACAACATGACAACAAATCTCAAAGAATCGTATATCCATCAAGGATCAGAAGACTTCCCAAAAGAGCAACAATAACTCGATCATGAAAGACCGACACGACCACAATGTCGTATTTCCATCAGACAACAGTCCACATCATGCTCAACAATGCATATAATATTAACACATAAACCCCAAGGCAGCAGCCAAGGGTCACGGAAGCATCTCACAGGAATACCCCGGAACATAGGTGCCATATAGGTCTTATCCCCTAACACAGTTTATGCAATCACAAAATACCCCAAGGTCGCAACCAAGGGTCACGAAAGTATCCACACAGGAATACCCCGGAACATAGGTGCCATATAGGTCTTATCCCCTAACACATCGGCCCAACAGATCACCGCTCAAAGGAAGAGCACATTACAAAACGTAACAAACAATGGTGCACACTCACCGCATGAAATATCAACACACACATGCAATAATGCAACATGATGATTATCATAATCTAACAATATTAATTTACCTCAAGCTGGAGACGCCAACCTTTCCACGACCAACCGCCCTGAATGAATACACGGTTTATCCGAAAAATCCAAAATGAAGTACAGTCCATAACTAATACCAAACCACCATCTCGAGTTCAATATCGACACGATAAGTAACCTTGATATCCAACTTCTCATGCAGTAGACCAAATTATAATTCATGTTCCCATTTCCACTAGACATCCTTAAAATCATATACATTATGATTTATCTTAGTCCAAAAATACCATACATACCACCATTCCGACAATTCATATATTCCATAATACCATTGCTATATGAATCATAAATGAAATGAAAACGAAATCATTTATTAACATTATGAACTGAGCAAGCATAACTTGCCTCGATACCAATTCGATGAAGTTGTTACTAGTCCCGTCGTCTTCATCTACAAGCTCCGCAGCCCCGACTCACCACAGCACAACGGTTAATATCAACGATCATCTAACGCAACCTAATACTATAATCAATCAATGATACGTTCGATAACAATCAACAACCGGTATAATCGACCAATCAAACTCAACGGTATCTCGATCATATGAAATCAAACCATATCAACTCTTATCAATACGAATACAAGCCGAATTTCGATAATCAATAGTTCTATCAACGTCTACAACATTCTTGGTTCCGACTTCAATCTTAAATTCGGATTAACACGGCTCATTCTTGCAAATTCATAGGAATACAATTACGGCTATCATCATGAATAATCATATACCAAAATTAATCGTAATCCTTCCAATTTACGGACATATATCATTCAAGAATTCTTCAAGAACAAGAATTAGTCCATAATCATGTTTGAATCCAACAAAACGACGTAATTCAATGTGTTCTAACATCTAACCATCATCTAATCCATACTCCAAGGCATGTATCATCATATTCTCCAACATACGATCCTCCTAACATCAAGAACTACCAAGATCACCAAGAACAACATGATTCTATAATCATAGTCAACATATTCAAGACAAAACCAACATATCATCATCTTCCTTCAACATATAGTTCATATATCCTCAAGAATCGTAACAACAATACCATAATCATCTTCATACGAAGAAGAACATCAACACTAACATCAAAATCCGAATTCAAGGAGTAGAGTTCATCAACATACCTTTTGAAGATGAATAACACAATCAAACATTTCCAAAACTCCAAGAACTCCAAGTTTCAAGCTTCCAATCATCCTTATCAAAGTCTTAACAAGGGTATGAGGGTCTGAGATGGGTTTGAGAGTGGAGAGGGACGAGCTGGGGAGTAGGAAATGTGTTTCCTTTCGTGAGGAAATGAAACTCCCGTTCTTATTTTATAAACTGTGCATCTCGTTACGTACGTTAAGTCCCAAAGCTAACGTACGTAAGGCCTTTAACGTACGTAATCCAAATTCCATAGCGTACGTAACAAACTTACTGTCTCATTCCGTGAAGTCCATTACGTACGTAACCCATACCATATAACGTGTGTAATATACCAGTTGACTTGCTACAGTACAATGGTCGTGTTACGTACGTAACACGTCCTGTATAACGTACGTTGACTCACCTGTCAACATCCTGCGCCGAAAGCAGCCGACGCCGGGTCCCACCTGCCGACCACGGCTCGATCCTGTCCGAATCCCTTCTTACGTACGTAATGTACATTCCTTAACGTATGTTAATCCTACTTAGTTACGTACGTAAGTCTCCTTACATAGCGTATGTAATGGCTTTCATACTTAGCCATTTCTGCCCCTGTCTGTCGTCTCAATAAACCGAACACATACACGCGACATACCGAATACATATACTTGTTCTGATAACATTTCCATACGATACACCTGATGCACGATATCCTCAATTACAACTGTTGACCAAGTACGGCAATCATACAAATACTCATACGGTATATCCGATATCGAAAACACACCAAGCATGTAATATCCTAGAATCAAAATAACCTCGATAGACATACTGGCACGGCTATCACGGTTTCCAAAATTATCCACTCATATCGTGTCGGTCCCACTCTGTACAGTACACCCCAGATAAAATAATGCGAAAAATTCATAGTGAAATTCTAGGATATTACATATACACCCACTTAAATAAGTTTCGTCCTCGAAACTCAACACCTGTCATAATCAGTATCTCAATCCCGAAATATCTCAAAATCACGACACCATACTCAAGTAATCATCATCAAAACTGAAATAACTGAAGAACATACTTACAGGTCCGTGAAGTCGATGATCTTCCGTGATACCAGCATAAGACTCACGTACAAAGTCTCAACAGACTAACAACACACCGGCATCGCAAATACAGCAATTTGAAAATATTTCAAAAATTTTGAAACCTCCAAAATCGGTTTGACTCAAAAGTCAGAAAATCATTTTCAAAAGTCACGCTACTACCGCACCGGTAGAGCCACATAGCACACACGCCCGGGTTTTACGAAACCCAAGCTCCGATACCATTTTCTGTAACACCCCCAAAATCATACGGGAATATTACAGCGCTGTGGGCCCCATATTGGAACCCACAAGGCTAAAATCATTTTCGCAAATGTTTAAAAATGTCAAAAAGCCCTTTGAAGGTACACACACACGCAGCGGATAAAAACACAGTTCAAAGAATACTGAAAGCCATTTGAAATATACACACGCAGCGGATAAAAACACAATTAATTACATTTGCAGCGGAATTAGAAAACCAGAAAAGAATACATAATCCCAACAATCACGCCATAGCCAGTATCACCGGAAAGCTCATCCCTTCACGACCGCTACTAGCTCGAACTCCGAGTACCTAAAAATAAAGCCCACGACGGGGTCAGCCATAATACTCAACAATGATAACGATCACATCACAAAAACAATATATATCAATGTAATTACAAGGTGAGAATAATTCCAATGTAGTCTCATCGTAGTAACCTTACCAACCTGTCACAATCCATAACAAATCAATTCTTACCAACCCACGCCTCGTGTCCTTAAGTGATGAATGAATTCAAAAGTAATCACCTGTACTGTATCCGAAACGATACCAAAATTCCTAAACTTATCATATCTCAATTATAGAATGATCTGGCCATGAATAACTCGCTTACTGGTCGCACAATCGGATCCCAATCCTGATAAAACCGATATCACACGATACATCTGCAAATCAACTGTCCCGAAACAATGGCAAGTCCCGGATATGAATATAAAGCATGAATGCTCACAGTCAATAATGATAAACAATCGATGCATCACAACGGAAATATCAATGGCATGATATTTCCACACAAGATCGACAAAGGATCAACACGGATGAGAATACCATGATCTGGTAACTCCAACAAGATCAACGAAGAATCAATAACCGAGAATACCGACGACGCGGCAAATCCCAACAAGACCAATAGAGGGTCGACAACCGAGAATACCGACGACACGGTAAGGATCAATGAAGAATCAATAATCGAGAATACCGACGACACGGTAAACTCCAACAAGATCAATAAGAGTCGACAACCAGAAATACCAACGATACGATAGACTCCAATAAGATCAATAAAGGGTCAACAACCGAGAATACTGACGACACAGTAAACTCTAACAAGATCAATAAGGACCAACAATTGGGAATACCAACGATACGGTAAATTCCAACAGAGCAATGAGGAATCGACAACCGAGAATATCGACGACACGGTAAACTCCAATAACATCAATCAAGGACTAATAACCAAGAATACCAATGGTGAGACAACTCCCAAACGGAATCAATAAGGATCAATAACGAACGAGATTACCAATGACAGGGGAAACTCCAAACGAGATTAATAAAGGATCGGTAACAAACAAGTTAACCATCGATAAGGTAACTCTAAACGAGATCATAAAAAGATCAACGGGGACAGATACACGAGAGAATAAAATCGTCAACCATATACAAATCATGTATATGGGATTTCAAAGATAACCCGAATATCGAACAGATCCAATTATACATGGACTGTGAACGACCAAGCAATAAGACTCAAGATGGACATCACGATACGCTCGATCCGGACATGTGTCCGTGTACAAGCCAACCACGGGTATTGATCAATACACGTCTGGTCTCGTACCTAATCAGCCTCACGAAGTACGTCTCGTGTGCACGGCTCAATATGAGGTCGAAACCAACATATGCTACACGTAGCCGTTTCGAAAATCCTACACATGAACGATCAGAACGTATCTGACTCCAGATATGCCACGATACAACATGACAACAAATCTCAAAGAATCGTATATCCATCACGGATCAGAAGACTTCCCAAAAGAGCAACAATAACTCGATCATGAAAGACCGACACGACCACAATGTCGTATTTCCATCAGACAACAGTCCACATCATGCTTAACAATGCATATAATATTAACACATAAACCCCAAGGCAGCAGCCAAGGGTCACGGAAGCATCTCACACGAATACCCCGGAACATAGGTGCCATATAGGTCTTATCCCCTAACACAGTTTATGCAATCACAAAATACACCAAGGTCGCAACCAAGGGTCACGAAAGTATCCACACAGGAATACCCCGGAACATAGGTGCCATATAGATCTTATCCCCTAACACATCGGCCCAACAGATCACCGCTCAAAGGAAGAGCACATTACAAAACGTAACAAACAATGGTGCACACTCACCGCATGAAATATCAACACACACATGCAATAATGCAACATGATGATTATCATAATCTAACAATATTAATTTACCTCAAGCTGGAGACGCCAACCTTTCCACGACCAACCGTCCTGAACGAATACACGGTTTATCCGAAAAATCCAAAATGAAGTACAGTCCATAACTAATACCAAACCACCATCTCGAGTTCAATATCGACACGATAAGTAACCTTGATATCCAACTTCTCATGCAGTAGACCAAATTATAATTCATGTTCCCATTTCCACTAGACATCCTTAAAATCATATACATTATGATTTATCTTAGTCCAAAAATACCATACATACCACCATTCCGACAATTCATATATTCCATAATACCATTGCTATATGAATCATAAATGAAATGAAAACGAAATCATTTATTAACATTATGAACTGAGCAAGCATAACTTGCCTCGATACCAATTCGATGAAGTTGTTACTAGTCCCGTCGTCTTCATCTACAAGCTCCGCAGCCCCGACTCACCGCAGCACAACGGTTAATATCAACGATCATCTAACGCAACCTAATACAATAATCAATCAATGATACGTTCGATAACAATCAACAACCGGTATAATCGACCAATCAAATTCAACGGTATCTCGATCATATGAAATCAAACCATATCAACTCTTATCAATACGAATACAAGCCGAATTTCGATAATCAATAGTTCTATCAACGTCTACAACATTCTTGGTTCCGACTTCAATCTTAAATTCGGATTAACACGGCTCATTCTTGCAAATTCATAGGAATACAATTACGGCTATCATCATGAATAATCATATACCAAAATTAATCGTAATCTTTCCAATTTACGGACATATATCATTCAAGAATTCTTCAAGAACAAGAATTAGTCCATAATCATGTTTGAAGCCAACAAAACGACGTAATTCAATGTGTTCTAACATCTAACCATCATCTAATCCATACTCCAAGGCATGTATCATCATATTCTCCAACATACGATCCCTCTAACATCAAGAACTACCAAGATCACCAAGAACAACATGATTCTATAATCATAGTCAACATATTCAAGACAAAACCAACATATCATCATCTTCCTTCAACATATAGTTCATATATCCTCAAGAATCGTAACAACAATACCATAATCATCTTCATACGAAGAAGAACATCAACACTAACATCAAAATCCGAATTCAAGGAGTAGAGTTCATCAACATACCTTTTGAAGATGAATAACACAATCAAACATTTCCAAAACTCCAAGAACTCCAAGTTTCAAGCTTCCAATCATCCTTATCAAAGTCTTAACAAGGGTATGAGGGTCTGAGATGGGTTTGAGAGTGGAGAGGGACGAGCTGGGGAGGAGGAAATGTGTTTCCTTTCGTGAGGAAATGAAACTCCCGTTCTTATTTTATAAACTGTGCATCTCGTTACGTACGTTAAGTCCCAAAGCTAACGTACGTAAGGCCTTTAACGTACGTAATCCAAATTCCATAGCGTACGTAACAAACTCACTGTCTCATTCCGTGAAGTCCATTATGTACGTAACCCATACCATATAACGTGCGTAATATACCAGTTGACTTGCTACAGTACAATGGTCGTGTTACGTACGTAACACGTCCTGTATAACGTACGTAACACGTACGTTGACTCACCTGTCAACATCCTGCGCCGAAAGCAGCCGACGTCGGGTCCCACCTGCCGACCACGGCTCGATCCTGTCCGAATCCCTTCTTACGTACGTAATGTACATTCCTTAACGTACGTTAATCCTACTTAGTTACGTACGTAAGTCTCCTTACATAGCGTACGTAATGGCTTTCATACTTAGCCATTTCTGCCCCTGTCTGTCGTCTCAATAAACCGAACACATACACGCGACATACCGAATACATATACTTGTTCTGATAACATTTCCATACGATACACCTGATGCACGATATCCTCAATTACAACTGTTGACCAAGTACGGCAATCATACAAATACTCATACGGTATATCCGATATCGAAAACACACCAAGCATGTAATATCCTAGAATCAAAATAACCTCGATAGACATACTGGCACGGCTGTCACGGTTTCCAAAATTATCCACTCATATCGTGTTGGTCCCACTCTGTACAGTACACCCCAGATAAAATAATGCGAAAAATTCATAGTGAAATTCTAGGATATTACATATACACCCACTTAAATAAGTTTCGTCCTCGAAACTCAACACCTGTCATAATCAGTATCTCAATCCCGAAATATCTCAAAATCACGACACCATACTCAAGTAATCATCATCAAAACTGAAATAACTGAAGAACATACTTATAGGTCCGTGAAGTCGATGATCTTCCGTGATACCAGCATAAGACTCCCGTACAAAGTCTCAACAGACTAACAACACACCGGCATCGCAAACACAGCAATTTGAAAATATTTCAAAAATTTTGAAACCTCCAAAATCGGTTTGACTCAAAAGTCAGAAAATCATTTCCAAAAGTCACGCTACTACCGCACCGGTAGAGCCACATAACACACACGCCCGGGTTTTACGAAACCCAAGCTCCGATACCATTTTCTGTAACACCCCCAAAATCATACGGGAATATTACAGCGCCGTGGGCCCCATATTGGAACCCACAAGGCTAAAATCATTTTCGCAAATGTTTAAAAATGTCAAAAAGCCCTTTGAAGTTACACACACACGCAGCGGATAAAAACACAGTTCAAAGAATACTGAAAGCCATTTGAAATATACACACGCAGCGGATAAAAACACAATTAATTACATTTGCAGCGGAATTAGAAAACCAGAAAAGAATACATAATCCCAACAATCACGCCATAGCCAGTATCACCGGAAAGCTCATCCCTTCACGACCGCTACTAGCTCGAACTCCGAGTATCTAAAAATAAAGCCCACGACGGGGTCAGCCATAATACTCAACAATGATAACGATCACATCACAAAAACAATACATATCAATGTAATTACAAGGTAAGAATAATTCCAATGTAGTCTCATCGTAGTAACCTTACCAACCTGTCACAATCCATAACAAATCAATTCTTACCAACCCACGCCTCGTGTCCTTAAGTGATGAATGAATTCAAAAGTAACCACCTGTACTGTATCCGAAACGATACCAAAATTCCCAAACTTATCATATCTCAATTATAGAATGATCTGGCCATGAATAACTCTGTCGGCTGGGTCGCACAATCGGATCCCAATCCTGATAAAACCGATATCACACGATACATCTGCAAATCAACTGTCCCGAAACAATGGCAAGTCCCGGATATCAATACAAAGCATGAATGCTCACAGTCAATAATGATAAACAATCGATGCATCACAACGGAAATATCAATGGCATGATATTTCCACACAAGATCGACAAAGGATCAACACGGATGAGAATACCATGATCTGGTAACTCCAACAAGATCAACGAAGAATCAATAACCGAGAATACCGACGACGCGGCAAATCCCAACAAGACCAATAAAGGGTCGACAACCGAGAATACCGATGACACGGTAAGGATCAATGAAGAATCAATAATCGAGAATACCGACGACACGGTAAACTCCAACAAGATCAATAAGAGTCGACAACCAGAAATACCAACGATACGATAGACTCCAATAAGATCAATAAAGGGTCAACAACCGAGAATACTGACGACACAGTAAACTCTAACAAGATCAATAAAGACCAACAACTGGGAATACCAATGATACGGTAAATTCCAACAGAGCAATGAGGAATCGACAACCGAGAATATCGACGACACGGTAAACTCCAATAACATCAATCAAGGACTAATAACCAAGAATACCAATGGTGAGACAACTCCCAAACGGAATCAATAAGGATCAATAACGAACGAGATTACCAATGACAGGGGAAACTCCAAACGAGATTAATAAAGGATCGGTAACAAACAAGTTAACCATCGATAAGGTAACTCTAAACGAGATCATAAAAGGATCAACGGGGACAGATACACGAGAGAATAAAATCGTCAACCATATACAAATCATGTATATGGGATTTCAAAGATAACCCGAATATCGAACAGATCCAATTATACATGGACTGTGAACGACCAAGCAATAAGACTCAAGATGGACATCACGATACGCTCGATCCGGACATGTGTCCGTGTACAAGCCAACCACGGGTATTGATCAATACACGTCTGGTCTCGTACCTAATCAGCCTCACGAAGTACGTCTCGTGTGCACGGCTCAATATGAGGTCGAAACCAACATATGCTACACGTACCCGTTTCGAAAATCCTACACATGAACGATCAGAACGTATCTGACTCCAGATATGCCACGATGCAACATGACAACAAATCTCAAAGAATCGTATATCCATCAAGGATCAGAAGACTTCCCAAAAGAGCAACAATAACTCGATCATGAAAGACCGACACGACCACAATGTCGTATTTCCATCAGACAACAATCCACGTCATGCTCAACAATGCATATAATATTAACACATACACCCCAAGGCAGCAGCCAAGGGTCACGGAAGCATCTCACAGGAATACCCCGGAACATAGGTGCCATATAGGTCTTATCCCCTAACACAGTTCATGCAATCACAAAATACCCCAAGGTCGCAACCAAGGGTCACGAAAGTATCCACACAGGAATACCTCGGAACATAGGTGCCATATAGGTCTTATCCCCTAACACATCGGCCCAACAGATCACCGCTCAAAGGAAGAGCACATTACAAAACGTAACAAACAATGGTGCACACTCACCGCATGAAATATCAACACACACATGCAATAATGCAACATGATGATTATCATAATCTAACAATATTAATTTACCTCAAGCTGGAGACGCCAACCTTTCCACGACCAACCGCCCTGAACGAATACACGGTTTATCCGAAAAATCCAAAATGAAGTACAGTCCATAACTAATACCAAACCACCATCTCGAGTTCAATATCGACACGATAAGTAACCTTGATATCCAACTTCTCATGCAGTAGACCAAATTATAATTCATGTTCCCATTTCCACTAGACATCCTTAAAATCACATACATTATGATTTATCTTAGTCCAAAAATACCATACATACCACCATTCCGACAATTCATATATTCCATAATACCATTGCTATATGAATCGTAAATGAAATGAAAACGAAATCATTTATTAACATTATGAACTGAGCAAGCATAACTTGCCTCGATACCAATTCGATGAAGTTGTTACTAGTCCCGTCGTCTTCATCTACAAGCTCCGCAGCCCCGACTCACCGCAGCACAACGGTTAATATCAACGATCATCTAACGCAACCTAATACAATAATCAATCAATGATACGTTCGATAACAATCAACAACCGGTATAATCGACCAATCAAACTCAACGGTATCTCGATCATATGAAATCAAACCATATCAACTCTTATCAATACGAATACAAGCCGAATTTCGATAATCAATAGTTCTATCAACGTCTACAACATTCTTGGTTCCGACTTCAATCTTAAATTCAGATTAACACGGCTCATTCTTGCAAATTCATAGGAATACAATTACGGCTATCATCATGAATAATCATATACCAAAATTAATCGTAATCCTTCCAATTTACGGACATATATCATTCAAGAATTCTTCAAGAACAAGAATTAGTCCATAATCATGTTTGAAGCTAACAAAACGACGTAATTCAATGTGTTCTAACATCTAACCATCATCCAATCCATACTCCAAGGCATGTATCATCATATTCTCCAACATACGATCCTCCTAACATCAAGAACTACCAAGATCACCAAGAAGAACATGATTCTATAATCATAGTCAACATATTCAAGACAAAACCAACATATCATCATCTTCCTTCAACATATAGTTCATATATCCTCAAGAATCGTAACAACAATACCATAATCATCTTCATACGAAGAAGAACATCAACACTAACATCAAAATCCGAATTCAAGGAGTAGAGTTCATCAACATACCTTTTGAAGATGAATAACACAATCAAACATTTCCAAAACTCCAAGAACTCCAAGTTTCAAGCTTCCAATCATCCTTATCAAAGTCTTAACAAGGGTATGAGGGTCTGAGATGGGTTTGAGAGTGGAGAGGGACGAGCTGGGGAGGAGGAAATGTGTTTCCTTTCGTGAGGAAATGAAAGTCTCGTTCTTATTTTATAAACTGTGCATCTCGTTACGTACGTTAAGTCCCAAAGCTAACGTACGTAAGGCCTTTAACGTACGTAATCCAAATTCCATAGCGTACGTAACAAACTCACTGTCTCATTCCGTGAAGTCCATTACATACGTAACCCATACCATATAACGTGCGTAATATACCAGTTGACTTGCTACAGTACAATGGTCGTGTTACGTACATAACACGTCCTGTATAACGTACGTAACACGTACGTTGACTCACCTGTCAACATCCTGCGCCGAAAGCAGCCGACGCCGGGTCCCACCTGCCGACCACGGCTCGATCCTGTCCGAATCCCTTCTTACGTACGTAATGTACATTCCTTAACGTACGTTAATCCTACTTAGTTACGTACGTAAGTCTCCTTACATAGCGTACGTAATGGCTTTCATACTTAGCCATTTCTGCCCCTGTCTGTCGTCTCAATAAACCGAACACATACACGCGACATACCGAATACATATACTTGTTCTGGTAATATTCCCATACGATACACCTGATGCACGATATCCTCAATTACAACTGTTGACCAAGTACGGCAATCATACAAATACTCATACGGTATATCCGATATCGAAAACACACCAAGCATGTAATATCCTAGAATCAAAATAACCTCGATAGACATACTGGCACGGCTGTCACGGTTTCCAAAATTATCCACTCATATCGTGTCGGTCCCACTCTGTACAGTACACCCCAGATAAAATAATGCGAATTCATAGTGAAATTCTAGGATATTACAAAACATAACCTTCGTACTCTGTCGCAAGGCTTCTATGAAAGTGCACGATCACTTTGTCAAAACCCAAAACGTTTATAATTAAAAACAATGTATTCGCTAAGTCACTACTTATGCATGCCGATAAAATAGTCACCAAAACTTTCTAGTTTAACTCAGATTGCGAAATATTTGTAAGTCATTTAAAAATACACGTGCAGCAGATGTAGCTAACCATGAGCGTACACTGAGGTAGCAAGAAACAACCAATCAACTCTCTTCTTTGAAAATATACGGCCGACTTGTCCAAAATTTCAGAAAATTTTCAAAATTCAATGTAACCGCCGTTTAACCGTATTAGCAAAATATTTGAGAAGATTCTGATTTTCACAACATACTCAAGTCTATGAAATTTTCAGAAATATTTTCAAATACACGCGCAGCCAATACAGTTATCAATAAGAACACGTTTGTAGCCTTTAGCAACAATGTCAAACATATTCGGTTCCCAAACACGCGCCCATCAAGCATTCAAATCATCATACTAATCGATACCACTCATGAATATAATCTCAGATTCAAACATGCGTCGAAACCATCTGTTTGCGTTTCCGACAATCTCCGTCGTCAATATGCCTCCTGGAACATAGTAATGTCCAGAGACTTCCACAACACGTTGTACGAATCAAAACTCAATCTACCAGTATATCCCAATTGCCACACTCGTAATATACCACAAGTATCAAATATGGTTTCTATTTTGCCCCTTCCTTGCAAACAAAATTATACAACATAAAATATAAAATATAAAGTATATATATAAGGGAAGACTTACGTCCACAGGTCGCACGAAGATGACGGTCGCCCACAATACTAATCTCAACGAACAACACGAACGACATGATATGACAACGCACAAGTCGACTTGTTAACTGACAACTCGGACGATACGCCAAGACACGACTCGACTCGACCCGACAACCTAGGTTTCCACAACCTAATCTCTGATACCATAAATGTAACACCCCCATAAACTATCTGGGAATATTACACGCCGCAGACCCTCTCCATGAGGATCTACCAGGCTAATTACAAAAACAAGACATCACATTACTTGCTGTCATGGCTAAACAACGGACCATTAGACCAATTTGGTGTTTTACCACAAACATACAACTTAAAGTTCATATACATTTCCCTTACAAAACTCCTACCCGCACAGGGGTCAAAATACAATACATCGGAAGACAGAAGATAACTCAACAATATGACAACATCAACTGGACTCTAACTTTTGATTAGTATCGCGGCCCGTCTTCTTCCATGCCGTCCCTGTGATTGCTCCAACGAATAAGCATACCTGAAATGCATGATACGCATTTCTCCCATTTAAGGGTTTAGCATTGGAATGGCTAGTACAAGCATTCAAGTCATACAAAATATACCATACAAATATCAGTTATTATAAGACTACAACAAACCATTAAAGAAGTTCCCGAGAGGTTTTCAAAGTGTAAAATACGACTTAGGTCCTTGAAACTAAATTATCAACTCGGGAGTTTTTAGAAAATGACATAAGGTTCCAAGATTATAAACCTATCAGAAAACAATAGGGACTCAGCCCAAATCTCGTTTTGTGTAACAACCATTTTCATAAATAGTAAATCCTTCTGGACCTCGCGTCCTTAACTACGAAACCATTTCAAAACAACTGGGTCTCGGCCGAAAGTCATTTTCCACAAATAACATTTACACAAACATAAGGATCTCAACCTAAAACCTCTTCAAACTATAATACACGGAAATAATATCACGGTCCGTTTTCCAACGCCAAACCTCGCAACCAAAGAACTAAATACATACGACACATATTCTAGTGCCATTCTAGCCAAGTACCAAAATCCTATATATAATGTATCTCAACATCGAGAACAAAAATGTTGTGATATTCTGGACATATCACAATTATCGGAAACATCAACATCATCCACATGATGAAAACCACACCTGATAACCCGCGACCATACCCATTAGTATCAGCCTCAGAGGCCCCACACGTTACAAAAATGCATGTCTCTATTGTTAGTCACAATATATATAATCAAGCCACTTGCTAGAAATGGCCATTTATCCGACACGTAACTACGACCGACACAGCTTAGCAACAACCTAACAATTCTAGACGCATTGTTACACATCGACAGGTATAACAACCGATCAAACCATTACAACCAACCCAAATCCCTAATACACAACTTAATCCACACAACCCGGTGATCACCAAAACATTGTAGCACACGTCTAAGTGTACTATCTACCCGTCACTACGTCTCTATTGACATATCTATGACTAGCAATGAACCAACACTAACTTCACATAACCCCATAACAACTACGATAATTCACATAATGCACAATCAACAAAAATGCACAAACCAACACAATTTCATATGCAACTTCAATTCACACAATATAAATCGTATAGACAAGAATACTTGCCTCGATGGTTAGCACACGAACAACTCCGAAGAATGTAGCTCGACCGAAAGTCCCCAAACTTATATCCTCCATGAGAGACACAATAGCAATGTGATCACTACGAGCATAACAACTGAAAACAACGGAAAACGCATCTAAGAATCGAAAGAAAACTCATTGAGACATTTAATCGAGGATTAAATGCTCAAGACTTCAATAGGTCACCGAATCACGATTCAGATTATACGAAACCGGAATATGGATATACAATCCATAGAATGTGATCAATAACAATGTTTAACAATGATAAATTTATAAGAACCGGATTAGAAACGAGATCAAGAGCAAAACCTCCAAAAAGGTTAACTCTAGGGAAAACAAGAAAAATACCTCGATCCGACAAAAAACAACCGATTAGATGATGTTACAATCACCTAAGACCCTCCAAAACACGTTGGAATAGAGTAGAATCGACCAAGAATCCAAACCCTAGATTCACCCATCCGCCGACCGCGAGAAGGGAAGAAAAAAGGGAGAAATGAAGTGAAACCCGTCGCCCAGCTATTAAATAGTTGGGCGTGTTACGGCCGTAACACATAACCTAGCTCACGGGTATTCTTCCCAAAATGTGAGGGTGTGTTACGGCCATTACCAATAAGCCATTATGGCCGTAACACCCACCACCTTACGACCGTAACATATTGCAGGTTACAACCGTAACCTGCATTCTGGCAGCAGATTCCATTCTGCTGCCCGACCAGCCCCGAACCACCCCAAAATGCGATGATTCAGAAAATTCAACGGAACACTCATAAAGAATTCTCAACAACGAACAAAAGCATTAATGGAACATGCGATTCCAATGGGTATGAAAATGAGTACCCAAAACTTTAGGAAATTACGAAACGGCCCAATAGTCCGAAAATCACGATACGAGATCGAATAACAATTCCGAAGTTCACAACACGACCACAAATGTTAAACGAACTTGTAGGAATGACAAAATAACAATTCCAAGCAAGATTCACAAGAATCGGATTCGAATGCGGAAAAGTTGCAATAATATACCGATTAACCCGAAACAATATCAAAACTCGCTCGAATAACAAAAAGTACAGAACAAAACATGTCCAAAATGTGTTAATGAATACAAGAGAGTTGCTAGAATCGGAAAATACAGGAAAGAAAAATACGGGTATTATAGATACTGCTATATGCTCACGAAATATACTGCTCTTTAATAGCTAGATTGTCAGAGTAATCTGTCAGAGTATGCACGAGAATGAATAATCCATGTGTGCAATATCCTCTTACTTGGGGCTATTTATAACCTTGAAAATGTATCTGTTATAAATGTAGCCGTTGCTGGTTGGTAAGATGTTGACGTCTCTGATTGGCGGCTGCTGAATGTTTGAATTAAAGCAGATCGCATTTAATACTTCAGACATCCTTTCTGTCTTTGCATTAAATGCTCTTCAGAGCGTTCAGACTTGTCTCTCTTCGGATGCATTAAATACTGTCCTATCAGCAATAAATGCTGCTTTTAGCCGTGAATACTTTATGAATAAACATTGTTTATCTCTCAACGATTTAATTTTTTTTCCTTTAAGTGGAAATCAAACTAGCAGCCATTCAAAGCTTCAAAAGCTACCAAAATTGAAATGAATTTCCTATCATTCACATTGGCCATTCACATTATATTTTATACCTACAAATAGGTCATTCTCTTATGTATTAAAGCATCTTGAAGTAAGAAATAAAATTGAGTTTGTGTTTTAGAGAGAATTCTCTCTTATTCTGTATTATATTGGTACCGGAGCAAGTTCTTAGATTACGGAGTTGAGTTTGAGTGAGAAAATCAACGAAAATTTGAGTGTTTTTTGTGAGCGAGAGAGTTGCCCGCACAAAACAACTCCACTTTGCGGCCATTTTTTTCGCAAAACTAACGACGACATCGCGTCCGGAACATCGAAAATTTTAGGAACCTAAATTTTGCGGCCAAATGAGCCTCCACTCGCCTCCACGAACGTCGCTGGAAAACTGCCGAAAAATTTCATCGCCGAACCCCTGATCTTGGGTGTCCTGCCAAAGAACCAAACTGAGCCTGATTACCATTTTCCTTATGAAGTGCAAGTTCAGCAAACTGATTAGTCTGTTGAACCTCATCCTTCCTTGGTTGCTCTTGTGCAGTAGTAGGACCACCCTTTTGTTGCTGTCTAGGCTGCTGCTGACCAGCAACAGGTACCCTTCTCCTATTCTGCACTGGCACCCATTGTCTTTCTCTACCATTAGCTCTTCCATTAGCCCTATGCCTAGGTCTACCACCATTGGCAGGGACATGTTGCCTAGCAACTTGTTCCCGTGGTCTAGCCCTTTGATCAGTAGCACAGTCATGTCCCAATGCTTGGAAGGTTTGGCAGAAAATAGGAACCCACTCATATTCCAAAGGCTGATCAATAATAATCCCTGAAGGACTTTTACTTAGGCCTGAGACTTTTCGGTTCCTGGGAGAAAAATACAGGAACCAGAACCGATCCGCATAGTTTTTTCGCGGTTTGGTTTTTCCAGTTTTTTTTGTCCGAACCGCACAGGAAACGAACCGGAACCGATTTTGTATGGTTTGGACAAAATATATTATATTATATTTTATTTTATGAAGAATATATTATATTATTTTATATTATATTAATTATGTTTAATAAGAATATATTATATTATATTATATTCAGAGGGTCGGTTTCCCGATTCGGTGCGGTTCGGACGGTTCCTTGCGGTTCAGATCGGTTCCTCTTTAAAACAGACAGGAACCGCGAACCGAACCGAACCGAATACTAACAGTACGAACCGAACCGAAAAACAAAATTGTTGCTAGGAACCGAACCGAACCGTCGGTTCCGATGCGGTTCGGATCGGTTCTGTGGTTCCCGGTTCCAAAAATCCCAGCCAGACTTTTAATCTTAACACTCTTTTTCAATGGTTGGCTAACATCCACTTCAACTAACACCCTTGCAAAGGAAACCTTATGTTGTTTCACCATTTATTCACCAGTGTGAATTGGTTTGCCATCTACACCAGCTAATCTGCTCAAACTTTTCTTTCCCCAATACTGCAGAGGTGAGTTAGGATGTTTTATCCATATTGAAACTGTCCTAAGATTATCCTTTGAAAAATCAAAGTCAGGAGTCCATCTTCTAATGATTACAGGCTAATTCTTCAATGTGTAGGGACCTGCATTTAGGACAACATTACAATCTTCCTTAGTCTGAAATATAGCTATGAAGAATCCATCTTCATACTGATGCAAGTCCTGGACAACAATAGACTCCCAAGCTTTCTCCACAAAACCCTGCATATAACTAAGTGTATGTCCAGCACCAATGACATACAGAACAATGGAATACCTTCCATTTCTCCCGCTCCTCTACAACATCATCATCAGAGAAACAAATATAAGGTTCACCTTCCTCAATAGATGGAACATACTCAAGAGGAGGGCCATTAATGGCTAGCCTGTTACCTTGCAGGGCCTGCAAATATGTATTAGTAACATCTTCATCAATAGCCTTATACTATACATCATCAACATGACCAAAGTTTAGACGTTCACCCTCTAAAACCAATCTTCGAACATGTGGTGGATGAGAAATAGTTTCAAAAACTTATTTACTCGTACCACCATCCTCAGCCGGAAAAACAATCACTGTAGGAGGCCAGGAAACCGGCAATTCAATCATGGCCGAAGATTGTTGGAATTCGGTGATTAAAATCGAGATACGAAGTGGAAATAAATAGGTCCAACCGGATAAAACCAAACCCCAAAAATGGATTGATCAAGCATCGAATAAACGAATATAGAATGACGAAGATAAAATTAAGAGATCATACACTCGTATACCTTTGATAATACCTTCTTGAAGAAAATTCCCGAGCTAAGCTTTGATCGTTTCCGATCACCAACACGAACACAAATCCAATTTATTGTAGCTTGATGAATGATCAAACACTGAAGATGCTGAGTGTCTCTACATTATCACGAGTCAGATATTGATCGGAAAAATAATATATCAAATCGTTCTCAAAGAACACGGCTAGGAATTGATACAGTATTTTTCTTCTCTTCTTACTTTTCCTTCTCTCCAAGATGAACAAGAAAACTAGAAAGAAAATTTTCTCTTCTCCCTCAAATAACTCGCGGCTGGAATTCTTGCAAGTGTGTGTGTGTTTATCAACTTATAAAACACATCTCACTTGATTATGTCCAGTAAACGAACCGAGTGGTTCGACACGTTTTTTTCACCAACACAAAGTGGGACGCCCCCTCTCTCCCTCCTCACCTTCCATGTGCCTTCTTAGTGTTGTCTTCATGTGTGGTGGGTGCGGTGGAACATTCCTCACTTGGTGACAAATTGAAGATAAGAGGTGATCTTGCAGTTCCAATCCTTCTAATTAATGATTCTTATTAGTTGGAATGTTAGAGGCCTTAATAAGTCTTTAAGACGAAATGAGGTTATTTAGGTTGTAAGGAGTAATAAGGTGGATACCAGAATAAGGTCTTTATTTGGTAATAATATGTTGTTTGTAGATAACTATTTACAAGATTATAATGGGGGAATTTGGATTGGGTGGGATGTTACTGAGGTCCACTTTCAGTCTCTCTACAACTGAAAAGACAGTTCATGGGATTGTAAGTGATCTTGCTGGAACCAAACAAACAGCAATTGCTTTCATCTATGCCTGAATGATTTGAATGGAAGGATGCAACTGTGGGCTGAGTTAAACACACGGTCTATGAATATGCAACAAGCTTGGAAGATTACTGGTGACTTTATGTTGGAATAATTCGGTACTTGCACGTGTATTACAAATAAAATTCTGAACTTAATTATAACAAAGAACAGAAAGAAAATATTACACTTGAAACTAACGAACAATTTTTAATAAAAGGACTAAAGATCGTCCGAAGCTAGAGCTTCTGCCCGCAAGACGAGAATACGCCCCGGTAGTGCTCATGGTGAAGCGGCTCGTCCCCAAAGGTTAAAGCAGTGCAACGTCTCGGCGATGGCATGCACCATGGAGTGAGCACTGCGAATCGTTGGAACGAAGACTGAACTGTCTATGCTATGATAAAAAATGCACTGTGTTTCGTGTGTTTGCAATGACCAAAATACTGATATATATATATATAGCACTCCTTGATCAGGTGAAGGGACTCGTCGCCATTACACCTGCCATGATGGCTGGCGGTTTCAGAAGCCCAAAGGGCTGGTCGGATGAAGAGTCAAGGCAACTCAAGAGTCAAGGCAACTCAAGAGTCTTGTCCATACCAAAAGGCTAGTGGACTTACGGATTTGGGCCAAAAAGATAAGCCCAAACACCAGCCCAAAGCACCAATTGCCAAGATCCACGTCCTGGGCCTGGACTGAGACCGAGCTCGAGCCCGACCCCACCCGACCCGACGGACGGACGGACGGACGGTCGGTCGGCGGCGGCGGCGGCGCGCGCGCGCGTGTGTGTGTGTACGCGAGGACACCCATACACACCAAACCACTTGTTATTAAGCCTATAAAGGCAAAGACTTTAAATACAAGCCAAAACATCCATCCACAATCAATGTGGGATAACTAACATCATATACCGTATGTTAGTTCCTACTCCAACATCCAACTTTAACATATAATATCTCACTCACTGGAAATCGGTTTAGAAATATTAAATATACCACATTCATCTACTCACGACGTAGATTAACATTCAATAAATATTTTAATTAAATAATAAATATTTAATTAACAATATTTATTCTTAATAAGTGGTTAATTACTAAACCATTTCCAACAATCCCCCACATGAGTGAGAATGCCAATGCAAAATGAATGCAAATGCATAGTTCAGTCCTCAAGAGACAATATTGCATTTGGCTAGATGGCTTGTGACCTTGAACCTATCCATTGTCAACATCATCGAGTATACTGGCGGCATAGTGGTCATGAAAACCTTGAACTAGTCCTCCATGGTGTATACTGAGACAATAATATAGATACAATATCATTTCAATTTCGTCCGTTCTAACTTTTTGTGTCCTTTTCGGCCTTGGGCACCCCTTTGGATTCATAAGTGTATCAACTGAAGCGGCCATCACTTCACACTTATATAGGTGATTCTTATTCCCAAGTATCCTACTATACTTGACCTCTCCGAGGTAATCAAGAATCATTAAAAATCATAAGATTTAACCTCACCACATGTAGGCAAACAATCACTCACTGTTCTCAGAGAATAGGTATGTTTGAGTGTTTTAACACACGGATTATTATAACTTCGTTATCCCATTGAAACATGCTCTTGGGATCCTCCAATCTACAAGGTTGGGTTTCCGCTATAATCATCCTTAAGATGTGGATTTAACACCCACTTCCTCTAACAATTTATACATTTGATCTCGATTAATACTCTTCGTCAGCGGATCTGCCAGATTATCTATTGACCTTACATAGTCAATTAAGATAATTCCACTCAAGATCAAATGCCTCACGGCATTATGTTGTCGACGAATATGTCGAGACTTACCATTATAAAACATATTTTGTGCCCGTCCAATAGCAGCTTGGATATCACAGTGTATCAACACAGACAGCACAGGTCTCGTCCAACATGGAATATCCTCGAGGAAATTTTTAAGCCATTCAGCTTCTTCACCAGCTTTATCCAAAGCTATGAATTCAGATTCCATGGTAGACCTAGCAATACAAGTTTGTTTCTTGGACTTCCAAGATACAGCACCACCTCTAATAGTGAACACATATCTACTCGTAGAAAATGAGTCTTTCGATTCGGATATCCAATTAGCATCACAATACCCTTCAAGTACAGCAGGCTCTCTTGAATAATGAATCGCAAAGTTCTGAGTATATTTTAAATAACTCAGTACTCGTTCTGGAGCCCTCCAATGTTCTTTACTTGGATTAGCTGTGTAGCTACTCAACTTGTGAACCGAGCATGCTATATCAGGACGGGTACAATTTAACAGATACATCAAACTCCCAATGATTTTAGCATATTCATCTTGACCCACAGGTTCACCCTTATGATTATTCAGATGAACATTCGGTTCCCAAGGAGTCTTAGCAATGGGTTTATCAAAAGCGTTGAATTTCCTTAACACTTTCTCAACATAATGAGATTGCATCAAACCAATTCCGTTAGGCGTTTTCAGAATCTTAATTCCAAGAATAGTATCATCCAAACCCATATCTTTCATGCTAAAATTCTTACTTAGCATTCGTTTCATTTCACCAATCACACGAGAGTTGCTACCAATTATCAAAATGTCATCTACATATAGACAAACAATGACGTAATTGTCACCCGTTTTCTTAACATAGACACATTTGTCACTCTCATTGATATTGAAACCACTTGACAACATCACTTCATCAAATTTCAAATGCCACCGCAGAGGTGCTTGTTTCAAACCATATAAAGACCGTTGTAGTTTGCATACCATGTGCTCTTTCCCAAGTACTACAAACCCTTCCGGTTGTTTCGTATAGATTTCATCTTCCATCTCCCCATACAAGAATGCAGTCTTAACATCCATTTGATGAATCTCGAGATTGCGCAAAGCAGCAATAGCGAGTAGCACCCTAATAGAAGTAAGTCTTGTCACGGGCGAGTAGGTATCAAAGAAATCATAACCAGCTTTTTGCCTAAAGCCTTGAACTACAAGTCGGGCCTTATATTTGTCAATAGTACCGTCAGACTTGTACTTCTTCTTTAGGATCCATTTGCATCCTAAAGCCTTACAACCCTGTGGTAGTTCAACTAACACCCAAGTATGATTCAGCATAATAGACTCAATCTCAATGTCTATTGCCTCTTTCCAGAAAGCCGCATCTGGACTGGATAAAGCTTCTTTTACAGATACCGGTTCACCGTCTAACATCAAAACGACGTAGTCAGGACCGTATATCTTTACTTTCCGTATTCTAGTACCTCGTCTAGGTTCTACATTGACTGGCGTAGACCTAGGTCGCTTTCTGTTCGGTCGTTCAGATAACACCGGATTTGAGCTAGAGGCTTCATCTATGGTTTCATAACACATAGGCTCGTCTACAAGGTTAGAACTTGTAGCTTCATCATCAACTCTTTTGTTAGAGTTAGGATCAACCTTATTCTTATAAGGATAGATATTTTCAAAGAATACAGCATTCCTTGATTCAATCGTTGTATTTACATGAATGTCGGGTATCTCGGATTTGTGTACAACAAACCTGTAAGCGCTTCTGTTAAGTGCATAAACAATAAAGATACAATCGATCATCTTAGGACCAATTTTAACTTGTTTAGGTAGAGGCACCTCAACTTTCGCCAAACACCCCCACACTTTGAGATATTTGTATGATGGTTTTCTTCCTTTCCACAACTCATAAGGAGTAACATCCTTACCTTTGCGTGGAATTTTGTTCAAAATGTAGTTGGCTGTCAAGACAGCTTCCCCCCACATGTTCTGGGGAAACCCTGAACTAATTAATAAGGCATTCATCATATCTTTAAGTGTTCAATTCTTACGTTCGGCAACACCATTAGATTGTGGAGCATATGGAGCCGTGGTTTGATGAATTATACCACTTTCGTTGCATAATTCCTCAAATGGAGATACATATTCACCTCCTCTATCACTTCGAATCATCTTAATACGACAGCCTACTTGATTCTCGGCTTCATTCTTGAAGTTCTTAAAGGCTTCAATAGCCTCATCTTTACTTCTCAAAAGATAAAGATAACAATATCTTGTGCAATCATAGATGAAAGTGATAAAGTACTTCTTACCACCTCTAGTTTGCACAAATTTTAAATCACACACGTCTGTGTGAATTAATTCAAGGGGTTTTGTGTCCCGTTTTACCGAATGAAACGGTAGTTTCGTCATTTTTGCCTCAACACAAATCTCACATTTGTTTTGATTTTTGATTTCATTTAATTTTAGTAAATCTAAGTTTACTAATCTTTTTATAGCATTTAGATTCACATGACCTAATCTACAATGCCATAAATTTGAGCAGTCAAGCAAATAAGCAGAAGTAGTAGCATTATTATTAGCAAATGTCTTTGGAGGCTTACAAGTACGAACGCTAAGTTTGAACATGTCCTCGAAAATATGACCTTTCCCGAGAGTCTTGCCAAACTTGCGTATTATCATAAAATTGCTACGAAGGTCTACATCAAATTTAGCTCTAACTAATTTGACACCAGACACCAAATTCTTGCGGATTGACGGAGCATGCAGCACATCCTTCAGAGTTATCTCCACACCGGAGGTGAATTGAAGCACAACAGTTCCAATTCCAAGAGCTGGAGAGGTACGATCACTTGCCTCTGTGATGAAGCGGTCTTGAATCTCCTTGTAAGTGAAAAACAAGTCTCGGTTCACACAGATGTGAACAGTCGCACCTGTATCAAGAAACCAAATAACAGGGTTAGGTTCCGAGACATGATTTACCTCGGTGATCATGGCAGCAAGATCATCTTTGTCCCAAGTGTCAAAGTCCTTCTCGACATGGTTTACTTTGCCTTTTCCCTTGTTCTTTTTCGGCTTTCAGCAGTTTTTCGCCATATGGCTGGCTTGTCACAGTTGTAGCACGTTCCGGTAGACTTCGTCGGAGGTGCCACATCCTTTCCCTTGCCTTTGGTAGGATGTGGACGCTTTTTGGAAGGTCCGCCCCTACCTTCAGTCAGATTAGCCTTAGCATCCATAGGAGCTTTGGTTTTCAAGTCTTGATCACGGACTTGAGCTTCAGTTTGGAGCTTAGTAACCAAAATTTCAAGAGTCATTTCCTTTCGCTTATGCTTAAGGTATCCCTTGAACTCCTTCCAACTAGGCGGCAACTTGTCGACCAAGAGCGCCATAGTGTACGCTTCGGGTAGAGGCATCCCCTCAGAATGAACATCATGTATAAGAGTTTGGAACTCTTGTACTTGGGGCATCATTGGAAGAGAATCCACCATTTGGAATTCGAAGAGCCTCATCACAACAAACTTCTTCGTGCTAGCAGGATTAACACGGTATTTCAACTCAAGAGCATCCCAAATTTCTTTGGCAGTCTCCTTGATGTTGAACACATTGAACCGGCCATCATCAAGCCCTTTCAGCAACATATTCCGAAATAGATAGTCGGAATGAACCCAGGTATCATAGTCGGTATGCACTTGAACATTAGCCTCGTTCTCAGCAGGGACAGGAGGCTTTTCTTCACGCAGGAAGCTCGCAAGCCCCATTGTGGTAATGTAGAACAACATCTTTTGAGACCAGTGTTTGAATGGAAGCCATTGAAGAGCTTGATGATCCAATGGTTCCAGAACCGGTGGATGGATTAGTGGATGCGCCGGTGCTAGCATTGAACGACATTTTTCTCCAGTAAAAGTTTGAGGATGACACGAACAAGTAAGGTCGATTATTCTCGTCTTGCGATTGTTGGAATAATTCGGTACTTGCACGTGTATTACAAATAAAATTTTGAACTTAACTATAACAAAGAACAGAAAGAAAATATTACATTTGAAACTAACGAACAATTTTTAATAAAAGGACTAAAGATCGTCCGAAGCTAGAGCTTCTGCCCGCAAGACGAGAATAAGCCCCGGTAGTGCTCACGGTGAAGCGGCTCATCCCCAAAGGTTAAAACGATCTGAACGTCTCGCGATGCAGCACCGCAACCGACAGAGCACCTACGAATCGGAACGAAGATCGAATCGCTATGTTATGATAAAAAAATGCACTGTTTTCGTGTGTTTGCAATGACCAAAATGCTGATATATATATATAGCACTCCTTGATCAGGTGAAGGGACTCGTCGCCATTACACCTGCCATGATGGCTGGCGGTTTCAGACGCCCAAAGGGCTGGTCGGATGAAGAGTCAAGGCAACTCAAGAGTCTTGTCCATACCAAAAGGCTAGTGGACTTACGGATTTAGGCCAAAAAGATAAGCCCAAACACCAGCCCAAAGCACCAATTGCCAAGATCCAGGTCCTGGGCCTGGACTGAGCCCGAGCCCGAGCCCGACCTGACCCGACGGACGGACGGACGGACGGACGGTCGGTCCGTCGGTCGGTCGATCGACGGCGGCGCGCGCGTGTGTGTGTGTGTGCGCGCGAGGACACCCATACACACCAACCCACTTGTTATTAACCCCATAAAGGCAAAGACTTTAAATACAAGCCAAAACATCCATCCACAATCAATGTGGGATAACTAACATCATATACGTCATGTTAGTTCCTACTCTAACATCCAACTTTAACATATAATATCTCACTCACTGGAAATCGGTTTAGAAATATTAAATATACCACGTTCATCTACTCACGACGTAGATTAACATTCAATAAATATTTTAGTTAAATAATAAATATTTAATTAACAATATTTATTCTTAATAAATGGTTAATTACTAAACCATTTCCAACACTTTAATAGTGTGATTTTTACAGAGGATAGAATACGGGCCAATCCTGTTTCTAAGGCTGAGTGTAGGTATTTCTGAGATATTATAGCAGATATACGGCTTCAAGAGCGCAGCTACATAGGCTGGCCTTATACCTGGTGTAATAGGCAGTCAGATAACCTTATCTACTCTAAAATTGATAGAAGCTTTGCTAATCTGCAGTGGCATAATTGATTTGGTGGTACAGTGGTGGAGGCTATGAACCCTGGGGGATCTGACCACTCTACTTTTATGGTTCAATTGGGTAGTAAACCACCCACCAAGCTTAGAAATTTCAAGTTTTTTAATTGTATGACAGAACATGCTGATTTTAATGAAACTGTGTAGGTTACTTGGAGGATGACTATTGTGGGAGTCAAGATGTATAGAGTTTGGATGAAGTTAAAGGATTTAAAAGTCCCTCTCAAGAGTCTTACCAAGCATTACTCCCATGTGCAGTTTAGATTGGATAGTGGACAAGCCAAGGTTACTCAAGTTTAAGAAGTCTTGAAAGTTAATCCATTGGATAGTTCACTCTTCTCAGAATTGGTTATAGAGCAAAAAGAGCATGAAAAATGGTTACTTATAGAAGAACAAATCTTGAAACAAAGAGCTAAGGTTCACTGGTTGGCTTGTGATGATGACAATAATAGATACTTTCATGCCAGCCTTAAAGTAAGGAAGGGTGGTTGGATTTCAGTATGATGCAAATGGCATAAAACTGACTGAGAAAGCAGACATCCAGACTGAAGTTCTCTCATTATATAAGAATATTCTAGGAACACCTACTCAAGCAACATAAGCAGTAGACATTCAAGTGGTGCAGAATGGTCTTTTGCTCGATGATGAATAAAGAAGGCAGCTTGTGAGTAGTGTTTTTGCTCATGAAATCTTCAGTGCACTTCAGTCTATAGGTGAGGATAAGGACCCAGGGGTGGATGGATATACTTATAAGTTTTTTAAGAAAGCTCGGGGAATGATAGGATATGGGGTTACTCTTGTTGTTCAAGATTGTTTCAACATAGGTCAATTATTGAAGGCAGTTAACACTACTATGGTAACTGTCATTCCTAAGAGCTATACTGCAAACACCATAAAAGATTATAGGCCCATAGCTTGTTGTACTATCTTATATAAACTATGTTGGAGCAATATTGGTCGGTATCGCTGTTTGGAGATAGAGTTATAAAACTCTTTCACGTTGCGGAAGCGATTTAAATAAAGGTGCGGAAAATAAATCGACACAGGATTTATAGAGGTTCGGATAAACGGGCCTACGTCCTCTCTCGGTATATTTTTTATAGGTTAAAGATCAACCTCTGTACCTCTCTTCTATCAGTCGAGGGATTACCGTTACAATCTCTCTTCTATCGATCGAGATAAACCATTACAACCTCTCTTCTATTGGTCGAGGGATTACCTTACACACTTGTCTTTTTGTGGGTCCAAGTTAAACCGTTTTCCTTTTCTATCGGACAAGGAATCAACCTATATAGATTTCTATAGGTACTAGACAAACCTCACTCGGATATAGATTGCGATTCTAACAATGCCGGATCTTTGATCCTAATAACACTGAATCGAATCTTATTCTTTCTTTTAACTCTTGTGTATGAGTTTTCGTGTATCACACTCAAATTCATGATAATATAAGCTCAATTACAACAACGATAGAATGTATAATAATATATGATCAATATCTTGATTGCTTGAAGTTGTTGTGGGATGAATACCATTAGAAGTGGCATTTATAGGCTCCAAAGCCTCAACTAGCCGTTAGCTCTTTCTGACTTCTTTACGTACGTTATAGTCCATCAATTACGTACGTTAGCCTGTTACGTACATTAACTTAATTTTGTTACGTAGGTTTGGTAATGCACTGATCAGTCCAGTAGCCTTTGTTACTTTGATTATGTATGTTGTCATCCTCCCATTACGTACGTTAATTGCACCTGATAGCGTACGTTACCATGTCACTATAGCGTACGTTAATCTCACATATCTGTTGCACACCTTTGACTTTGACTCAGAATCTTCCAACATTCATCTTGTTTGAATTCTGAAGCTCCTCTTTACGTACGTTAGACCATTCTAGTTACGTACGTTAACCTCTACACGTTACGTACGTTAAGTTGTTTACATATCGTACGTTTATAGTGTTCTGTCCAGTTTTTTGCGTCTTCGACTTCTTCGTTGTTTTGTTTAGCTTCCTTGTTGTTTTCCTTTGTTCAACAACTAATCATCAAAACTCGATTAATGAATATTTAGAATAAAATATTCCAACATCTCCCCCTTTTTGATGATTACAAAAACAACACTTTGAATTGGATAAAACCTATATATATATATATATATATATGTATGCACGAATCAAAGTTTTCGGCTTTGATCGTTTCGTTAGTTCTCCCATCTTTTCTTTTTCTCCTTTTCGACTTCTTCTTTTTATTTTTCAACTTATTCGGGTTTTTTTCTCCTCCTTATGTCATTCTTCTTTTTATCCCATTCAACTGTTTTCTCCCCCTTTTTGTTATCAGCAAAAAGTGTATGATAATAACATCATGATAAATATGCATAAATGGGTATGTAAAAATGGGTAATCTCCCCCTGACAAACATCTCCCCCTTTTTGAAAAAATATAATACTCCCCCTGAGTAAAATACTAATTGATGAAAATTAATTTTTGGGGATCCAACCGAAAGTCGGTCGCTTTTCATTTATATAGACGATGTTCAGAATAGTGGTTCCTTTAAGAATCCAAACTTTTTTAATTTTCATCGTCCGTCGTGGGCTTTTACAATTTGAAATATGGTGCCCAATTTTTTAACATTTATCGCAACTGGATATTTTCAGATTTACGGATTCTTTTTTAAAATTTGTTTTGAATCCTAACCCCTATTTATTCAGAGTGAATTTTTGAACCAATAACATTTGTTCAAATTTTTCATTACCGTATGAAAATTTCTTTGTCAAAATTTTAAGTTCGTATTGAACTTTCAAAAGCTCATTATTTAAAATATTTTCATTTTCAAGACGTTTAGAATGATCGGTCTCGACAATTTTCCCTTTTCAAGAATTTTGGAAATTTCAATTCCCAATGATTTATTTTTAGATTGGAGGGATTTAATTTCAGATAAAGCATTTTGAAAATAGGTATGTAATAACTCGAATGCTTCAAATAATCCATCTTGAGACAGTGTACTAATCTGGCTTTCGACGTCGCTTTCGTCGAATGAACTTCGTGCCATGAGTGCGAGATTATTTTGATTGATGAAATCTTCGTCCTCATCTTCGTCACTCCACGTGGCAATTAGAACTTCCTTCTTTTGATTTGCTCGGCAATTCTTCGCGAAGTGGCCTGGTTTACCACAGATTCGACAGTTATTGTCGAATTTCTTAGATTCACCCGTCTTGATGTCTTTCTTTCTCCGGTTTAATAAGTTTTGTAACTTATTAATATTCTTGGCATAATATGCCGATTATTCGTCACTATCATCGATCGGGATTTCTTCTTTTCGAGACATCTTAGCTTTCATAGCTATCGTTCTTTCCTTCGGCTTTGGCTTGTTGTTCCGTGATTTTAGAACAATCTCATAATTAATTAGCGAACCAATGAGGGCGCTAAAATCGAGCGTATTGAGATCTTTAGATTCCATGATTGCCGTCATGGTGCCATCCCACTCGCTAGGTATTGATCGTAAGATTTTCTTGACTTTCTCACTACTTGATAGTGGTTTGCCGAACGAAGCTAGTCCATTGGTGATGATCGAAAATCGGTCGAGCATATTGGTGATGGACTCGTCACCCTTCATCACGATTAACTCGTAGTCATGGAGAAGCATATTAATCTTCGTCTCCTTGACTTGAGTTGTTCCCTCGTGTGCGATTTCAAGAATTTTCCATATCTCTTTAGCACTTTCACACGATGAGATACGGTTGACCTCTTCTGGATTTAAGGCGCAATATAAAAGTTGAGTGGCCTTACAATTTAGATGATCATTTTTCTAATCCTCGTCATTATATTCTTCGAAACTCTTAAAAGATCCATCGTATTTGATTGGAACTTTCGGGCCAAGACAAATGATCTTCCAGATTTCTATATCATAGGCACGAATGAAGATCGACATCTTTTTCTTCCAAGTCATATAATTTGATCCATCGAAGAATGGTGGTCGGTTCAAGTCAAGACCTTCTACCGGGGCAAACTGAAACACCATTTGGATTGTCTTCTCCTCGGATGTTAAGCCGCTTCTAGGAGGTACCGCTCCGATACCAATTGTTGGAGCAAGATTGGTCGGTATCGCCGTTTGGAGATAGAGTTATAAAATCTTTCGTGTTGCGGAAGGGATTTAAATAAAGGTGCAGAAAATAAATCGACATAGGATTTATAGAGGTTCGGACAAGAGTGCCTACGTCCTTTCTTGGTATCTTTTTCTATAGGTTAAAGATCAACATCTGCACCTCTCTTCTATCGGTCGAGGGATTACCGTTACAATCTCTCTTCTCTCGGTCGAGATAAACCGTTACAACCTCTCTTCTATCGGTCGAGGTATTACCGTACACACTTGTCTTTTTGTTGGTCCAAGTTAAACCGTTTTCCTTTTATATCGGATAAGGAATCAACCTATCTAGCTTTCTATGGGTACTAGACATACCTCACTCAGATATAGATTGCGATTCTAACAATATCGGATCCTTGATCTTAATAACACCGAATCGAATCTTATCCTTTCTTTTACCTCTCGTGTATGAGTTTTCGTGTGTCACACTCAAACTCTTGATAATATAAGCTCAATTACAACAACGATAGAATGTATAAAAATATATGATCAATATCTTGATTGTTTGAAGTTGTTGTGGGATGAATACCATTAGAAGTGGTATTTATAGGCTCCAAAGCCTCAACTAGTCGTTAGCTCTTTCTGATTTCTTTACGTACGTTATAGTCCTTCAATTACGTACGTTAGCCTGTTTACGTACGTTAACTTCATTTTGTTACGTACGTTAGGTAATGCACATATCAGTCCAGTAAGCTTTGTTACTTTGATTACGTACGTTGTCATCCTCTCATTACATACGTTAATTGCATCTGATGCGTATGTTACCATATCACTGTAGCGTACGTTAATCTCACATATCTGTTGCACACTTTTGACTTTGACTCAGAATCTTCTAACATTCATCTTGTTTGAATTCTGAAGCTCCTCTTTACGTATGTTAGACCACTCCAGTTACGTACATTAACCTCTACAGATTACGTACGTTAATCTGTTTATATAGCGTACGTTAATAGTGTTCTGTCCAGCTCTTCGACTTCTTCGTTGTTTTGTTTAGCTTCCTTGTTGTTTTCCTTTATTCAACAACTAATCATCAAAACTCGATTAATGAATATTTGGAATAAAATATTCCAACAAACTCATTTCTAACCTATTAAACAGTAGAATGAGCAAGGTTATGGGTTATCTAGTGAATGCAAAGCAAGCATCTTCTGTACCTGGAAGGTTTATACATGATAATACCATACTTGCATAGGAGATTATTAGAGGCTATGGTAGGAAAGGTATGTCTGCAAGATGTACGGTTATGATGGATTTACAAAAGGCCTATGACTCATTTGATTGGGCCTTTATGGATCAACCTCTCAGATGTTTGGGATTTCCAGATCAGTTTGTGTCTTGGGTGATGGCTTGTTTGACTACTGTTACATACCAGATATGTATTAATGGTCATTTGACTCAACCATTTGCAGAGGAAAGTGTTAAGACAGGGGGATCCCATCTCCCCATTCTTGTTTGTTCTTAGTATGGAGTATCTCTCCAGGATTATGTAGCCCTTGCATTATAAGCCAACTTTCAGATATCATCCTAGGTGTGATGTTCTTAAAATTACATATCTGATTTTTGCTGATGACTTGCTCTTTTTTGCTAAGGGGATTATATCATCTGTTAATGCAATTATGGACAAGTTTGATATCTTTAGTTGCATTTATGGTTTGATAGCAGATAAAGGAAGAGTGAGTTATACTTTTCAGGAGTTAAGCCACAAGTTAGAGCTATTATTGCATCTCATGTACAGCTACAAGAAGGTGAGCTTCCTTTCAGATACTTGGGTATTCCACTCAATGCTAAAAGGTTATCAATTGCTCAATACCAACCACTGTTTGAAAGATGGTGGCTAGAATTAGGCACTGGACTGCAAGAACTCTAAGCTATGGGGGTAGATTGAAGTTAATACAAAGTGTGCTTTATGCTATACAAGGTTACTGGAGCCATATGTTTCCCTTTCCTAAGAAAGTGATTGTAGCAGTTCGGGCTATATGCAGACAGTTTCTTTGGACTAAGGATGTGGGTAGTTCTAGGAAATCTCTTATAGCCTTGTCTGGAGTTTGTAGGCCAAGATCCACGGGAGGTTTGGGTTTGGTGCACCTTTCTTCTTGGAATAAACTTTGTACGCTGAAAGTACTTTGGGCTTTAACTTTGAAGGAATATAATGTGTGGGTCAAGTGGATGCATATCTAATATATGAAAGGTGAGGATGTGATGAGTATGGAGCAGCCTGTAGATGACTCATATCTCTTTAAGAAGTTATTGACGTTAAGGCAAATGGTTCTTGGTAATACTGAATGGGAGCTACAACTTCAGCAGGGGAAATTGAACTTGCAAAAATTGTATGGGGTACTAAGGCCAGATACAGATAAGGTGCATTAGAGAGATATTGTCCTTAATAATCTAGCTGCTCAAAAGTCCAAATTCATCTTGTGGCTTGATTGTTGGAACTGGCTAACTACTAAGGATAGATTAATAAGGATGCAAATTTATGTTGAGCCTAATTGTATCTTTTTTGCTAATGCCCCTGAAACAATGGATCATTTGTTCTTCAATTGTTCCTGTATAAAACCAGTTTAGGAAGTTTTGATGGTCTGGATTGGTTTTTCTCATCTGGATGCGAGTTGGGAAGATGAACTGAGGTATTTGCAGTATCAAGTTAGAGATAAGGCTGTGAAAAGCAGGTTCCTTAAAGATTTGGTCTCAGAGTTCATATACTCTATAGGGCGGGAAAGAAACAGTCGTATTTTTGAACAGAAAATAGGAGACTTTCGTTTTTGCTTTGTGATGTTGTGAGGCATGGTGTTGGACGTTGTCTACGAGTTGCCAAGATGGAAAAATACTGCTGGACTTTGACAGATTATCCTCAACTTTGATGTACTAGACTTGTGTATTATGTCTTCAGTCACTTGTTTGTAATCAATGTTGAGACGATGTACTACAAAGTTTACTTGGAATGAAAACCTTACTTTGTCCCCAAAAAACTATGGTGTTCACTTAGGTGTATTAATTAATAAGCTCCCCATCAGAATCTTTGTTAATTAATACATGGCCAAGAGGAACCAACTATTAATTTTACTTGTCATAACATGAATTGACTAGATAGTAAAATTAAAGACGTAAAACTCTACTTGAAAAATGTGTGTGTAAACATCCACACGATCGTGGCTTGCATATCTGGGTTTTTTGAGGTGTTGGTTTCTAACATATATATATATATTTTATTTGTGAGGTTTTTCAATATATTTTACTATGCATTATGTGATGAATGTTTTTAATTTTTATCTCAGATGTCTTTCAATCCACTTGTTGTAATTCTCAAAGAAAATAAACTAGATGGCACTAACTTTGCTGATTGGAAACGTAATCTTAATATTGTCCTGACTGCTAAGGAACACAAGTTTTTTTAACTGAAGAATGCCCATTGGAGCCAGATGCGGATTCGACACCCGATGAGGTGAAATAATTCCGCAGATGGAAGAAATCTGATGAGATGGCTCGCTATTACATCTTGATTTCTTTAGCAAATGTATTGCAGCATCAGCATCAGAGTATGGGCATGGCCGCGGAAATGATGAAAAATCTCGGCGAGATGTTTGGTCACCAGAACCGGCTGGATAGGAAAAATTCTATGAGGGTCTTGATCACGACCTAAATGCCTGAAGGAACCCCAATAAGGGATCATGTTCTAAAGATGATTTCTCATCTAAATGAACTTGATATCTTAGGGGCTACTATCGATGCGGAAATGCAGGTCGATATCATCTTAGGCAGCTTACCTCGGAGCATTGAGCAGTTCCGCCTAAACTACAATATGAATCGTAGGGAGTATACCTTGGCAGAGTTGTTGATAGAGCTGCAAGCTGTGGAAGGACTCTTCAGAAAGGGGTATCAAGTTCTTGCAGCAATTGGTGCTTCGACTTCTAAACCCAAGTGGCGGAAGAAGAAACAAGTGGGCCAGAAGCAAGTGACAACTTTCAAAGTGAAAAGAAAGGCTCTTCATCCTCAGGTGAATAAAAAAGCCAAATGGAAAGTGCTACTAGTTCGGTCAGAAGGGACATTTCAAAGTGGATTGCCCTGCAGTTAAGAAAGGTATGTCTTATGCACTAGTAGTTAAAGCATGTTTGGCAGCTTGTTCTACCACTTCATGGATAGTAGATTCAGGCTCCACTGATCATGTTTGATTTGACTCGCATGGTTTTCAGGTAACCAAGCAGCTTAGTATGGGCGACATCACCATCAACTGGAGCAATTATTCCAGACCTATGGTTGTTACATGGGAGTCGCGCAGTTGAAGATTAATAAAAAAAATATTAGTCCTTAATAATGTATTATTGGTACCAGATTTTAGAATGAATTTAAGTCTAGTTTCTAAATTGAGTTGTGATGGTTATTCAGTTTCTTTTGATGGTGATGCTATTATTAGAAGAAACGGTGAATATATTTGCAAAGATATTTATACTAATGGACTGTATGTCATTAATACTGCACAAACTCCCATTTATAAACATAAATCACTTGACTCTTTGTCCAAACCTAAAAAGAGAAAAGAACCTTCAAGCATAAACCAAACATATATGTGGCATCTACAGTTAGGTCATATAAACCTTAGAAGAATTCAAAGATTAGTAGATGATGGCCCATTGGAAGACCTCCATGTTGAGTCGTTTCTAATTTGTGAATCCTGTCTGGAAGGTGAAATGATAAAAAAGATTTTAAAACCAAGGGAAACCGTGCTCAAAACGTGTTAGAATTGGTTTATACAGATGTATGTGGTCCAATGAACATCCAGGCTAGGGGTGGCTTCGAATACTTCATCATATTTATAGATGATTATTCGAGATATAGATACATTTATTTAATGCGATGTAAGTCTGAAGCCTTTGACAAGTTCAGAGATTTCAAGGCTAAAACAGAAAAGCGTCATGGGAAGAGTATCAAGTCACTACGATATAATCGTGATGGTGAATACCTTACTGGAGAATTTTTGGATTTGTTGGCAAATGACAGGATTTCATTCCAGCTCACTGTGCCGGGAACTCCACAACAAAATGGTGTTGCTGAGAGAAGGAACATAAATTTTTTAGAAATGGTTAGGTGAATGATGAGTTATTCAGATTTACCTATTTCATTCTGGGGGTATGCCTTGAAAGAACGACCTACATTCTAAACCTAGTTCCTTCGAAATCAGTTCCAAAAACACCCACAGAACTGTGGAGTGGGCGAAAATCCAGTCTAGGTTGGCATTTCGTACATAGGTACGTGTGTTTGTAGGATACCCTATGGAATGAATGGTGGATTGTTCTGTAGTACCCAGGATCAGAAGGTTATTATTAGCACCAATGCCCGATTCCTGGAGGAGGATTATATGATAAGTCACAAGCCCATGAGCGGAATAATTCTAGAAGAGTTGAGGGGTGAGACTCCGTCTATACCAACAAGCACCAACTAACAATTCACGAGTATCGATTTTGAGACTTTTACACCAACTCGGGATTTGCCTCATTATAGTGAGAGGGTTGTTTGTCAACCGGAATGATTCATAGATGTGTGACATTATTCGGACTCAATCCCAGGCGAAGATGAATCAGAACCCTGGACTTACAAGGAGGCAATCCAAGATAAAGATGCTGACTCCTGTCAAGTAGCAATGGGGATAGAAATGGGATCTACGGGTTTCGATCAAGTGTGGGAGCTAGTAGAACTACCTAATGGGGTACAAGCCATTTGAAGTAAATGGGTCTACAAGTGAAATAAATGAGGTGATGGGAAGATTGAAACCTTCAAATAAAGGCTTGTAGTGAAAGGTTACACTCAGAAAGAGGGTGTCGATTATGATGAAACATTTTCTCTGGTTGCCATGCTTAGATATAGCTGCGCATTTGGATCTGGAGATTTGGTCAAGACTGCATTCTTGAATAGAAGTATAGACAATAAAATCTACATGCACCAACCAGAAAGATTCATTGCTGAAGGAGAAGAGCCCTTAGTGTGCAGGCTTAAGAGATCTATTTATGGACTTAAGCAAGCATCTAGATCTTCGAACACTCAATTTGATGAGGTTGTGCAGTCATATGGATTCGTCCAATTTCCGAGTGGGAGTTGCGTATATAAGAATGCGATGGAAATGTACCAGTGTTTCTTGTACTGTACGTAGATGATATCCTCCTCATTGAAAACAAAGTGAAGGAGTTATCGGATGTACATGTATGTCTGTCTTAGCAGTTCGATATGAAGAATTTTGGAGAATCAAGGTACATCCTTGGGATCAGGATCTTTCGTGATCGGAATAGAAGATGTTATGCTTATCTCAAGCATCCTATATCAATATAATGCTAAAGCGGTTTAACATGGAGAATTCCAAGAAAGGTTTTCTACCTTACAAACATGGAATTTAACTATCTAAGGATATGTGTTCTAAGACACAAAAGGACATAGATGACATGAAGCTGATACCTTATGCGTCAGCTGTGGTAGGCCTCATGTATGTTATGCTTTACACTAGACCAGATATCTGTCATGCCGTAGGCATGGCTGCTAGATATCTGTCGAACCCAGGACCAGGACACTGGATTGCTGTCAAGCACATACTCAAGTACCTGAGAAGTACTAGGGAGTATATGCTAGTTTATCATCAGATGACCTATGTCCAGTGGGTTATACTGACTTATATTTTTCATCAAACAAAGAAAAGTTTAAGATTACTTCGGGTTATGTGTTTACTCTGGGAAGTGGAGCGATTAGTTCGAAGAGTGTGAAGAAGAAATGCATCTCAGACTCTACCATGGAGAGTATGTGGCAGCATCTGAGGCAGCCAAATAGGCGGTATGGCTCATGTAATACCCGAGATTTTAATGTGTATTTTGAACCTGGTGCCATTGTATATGTTGTATTTGATCTGAGTATTATCCTTCGTATTTCATGATCTTGTACTGTTGAGCGTATGATTTCATGAATGATGTTGTTCATAATTGTATTTGTGCACTTGTAGCGCACGCTAACGTCTGAGCGTAGCGTACGCTAATTCAGTTTCCTAGCGCATGCTATGTATGAGCCTTAGCGCGCGCTATGCGTAGTCAACTTGATTAAGACAGGGTGGTAGGTGAGATCAGACCGCGGATCTTTGTCGGGATATGTCAGAATGAATCTGGACGGCTTTTGGAAAAGTCGAGTCAACGGTGCTTAGCGCACGCTACTGGTATGAGGATAGCGCACGCTAAAGTTGAGTACAGTGAGGTCAGTAAAGCTTCGTATGGTCTTTAGCGCGCGCTATATGGTGTGGTAGCATACGCTAATTGCCGTACTTAGCCCACTTAAAGGATGTTAGCGTACGCTAAGCCGAGACCAGACCGAGACAGTAGACTGCTAGTCCATTAGCGCACGCTAAAGATATAGCTGTAGCGCGCGCTAATAATCATTTTCTATATATAGGACAGCACCCTCTTTCATTTTCAGACAGCCACTTCAACCCACACTCCAATTTCGCGACTTTGAGAGTTACCCTCTCCATCTTCAACCTTCATATCAGCCTCCTAACACATCATTGAAGGCGAGGAGCTTTGAGGATTGGTGTTCAAGCGTCCAACGTTGAGTTCATCAAGAGTTTTCGTCTTTTCTTTCCATACAAGGTATGTGTCGCTGCCCGAGCTTAGAATTCGTGTTCTTATTCGGATTATGACCTTTCTCCTGGAATTATCAAGGTTATGGATAACTCATTAGGTTGAACACCATACCATATAAACTTGAAGTAATCATATTAGAACTCCTTTGAGTAAGAAGATCACAACCAAACATTATTGAGTTGAAACTAAGAATCCGATTTCTGAGGTTGTGTATAGTTTAGGTTGTCTTTTCCGAATCAATTGTGTGTCGGTGTATTGTTATTATCACTACCTAGAATGAGATCTTTAGAAAAGAGATGAATTCTTAGAGTGCTCACTAAGATATAATCTTCGGATAGCATGAGATGACCTTCAACGTAATTCGCAACTCGTAATGATTACTGGGTTTGTTTATCTTCTTGTTGATGATTCGAACGTAGAGTGTTGATGAGTGACAATTAATTTGAACGGAAAACTTTGGCAAAGATGGCAGCTTGTAGAAAAACGAAGTATAGAGATGAATTAACCTTGAACTCGGATTGAAGGTTATATAACCAAACTTAGTAATGACATCGATAATCAGAAATCGAAGTACGAAATTACGGTGATTTGAGTGACTCTAGCTCGATCGAGCGTTCGTCGGGTGAGTTGAACCGTGAGTCGGCTAGCTTAGAGTGTTAACCCGACCGTAGCTTCGAGCATTGCGAACGATTGATCGAAGGAGGTGGACTTCGAGTGTGTTGAGATCATTGGAGTAATTAGTTCTTGCCATCTTTGAGGCAAGTATCGGAATTGAAAACTTGTTAATATTGGAATGTTTATCATGTATACGTTTATTCATGTCATTGGTAAGATTAGTTCGTTTGAATTGTTATGATATTCGTGATTGATTCTTGATTGTTCATGATGATGGACATATCGATTTTTGCATATGTATATGTACGATTTGTATTTATGTATGATCAGGAGAGATCAAGTGATCTATGCTGAGGGCGCTGGATTGGATGTACACCATGCGTTGGTCTGACGGGGTCATCATGGGGATCTATGCTGAGGGCGCTGGATCGTTGGATGGGTTTTCCACCATGCGTTGGTCCGACGGGATCATCATGGGGATCTATACTGAGGGTGCTGGATCATTCGATTACCCTGTATGTTGATGGAATCGTGAGGATTCGCATTGTTGGATTCCGGTGACGGAAGTCCATTTTGTATGTTTCATGATGCATAGTTATTGCATAATCGATTTATGTATTATGATACTTGTACTAGCATCGTTTTGCTAACCCCTTCGGGGGTGGACATTTGTTTTGATGTTCAGTTAGTCGAGGAGCGGGGAAGCAGCCACAGTTCCGACATGACGATGAAGGGGCTCAGTGATGTTAATTACTGTTATCTTTTCTTTCTGGGTTATTTTCAGTACTCGAGTACGTGTTTATCATGATGTTTTTGAGGTGGATGTAATAATGGACTTATTTGAACTGTTCAAACTGGTTTTGAAATCTTAACGTTAATGGTACTTCTGTATTATTTCTACTTTTCTTTAAATTAGCCTTGTAAATTCTTATATAAAGGATTTACGGCGCTGTAATTATTCCGAATATCTTGAGGTGTTACAGCTCAAGTACTTCCTGCAGGATTTAGATGTGATTCCTGATTTGCCAAAGGGTATTACACTTTATTATGATAATATTGGTGCAGTCGCAAATTTGAGGGAACCACGAGCCCATAAGGCAAGTAAACATATCAACCGCAAGTACCACATCATACGACATTTCGGAAATGAAGGAGACGTAGTTGTATCTAGGGTTGCATCGGAAGATAATCTTGCTGATCCTTTCACGAAAGGCCTACCCTAAAAAATTTTTGAAAGGCATGTGGAAGGAATGAGATAATGGTGTATGGTAGTATTGCTTTGAGTATAAGTGGGAGATATGAGAGACTATGTAATAGAGTAGTATACTTAGAATCATGCTTTGAGTATAAGTGGGAGATTGTTAGGGTTGTATACTGCACAACATACTATATGCTTGTATTACCTTTATTTCCCGGTAACTACCTATGAGAATATTAATTACAATTTATCGCATGTTTTGATGTCACACGGAAGATCAGATTATCGGTGTCTTATAAAATAATACAATAGTTCACAACCTATATAATTATTAGACAAATTATATAAAAGGTTGTAATGTATGCTTGAGATTAGTTGGTCTTGACTATTAACATGCATTGGCGTATTTGCATACGTTGAACTGGATCGAAGTGAGATAGTGTCTTCTGTACTGACTGTAAGAAGAACATAAATCTTGGATAATTATTATTTCTTAATTCTAAATATATAATATATAATTGTGTATTTATAAAATTTATTGCTTTGATTTACCATGGGTGAGAATCACAGTGATTGACTCAATAAGCTTCGTATCTTGGGCAATAATATTATTTATATGACAATTATTACTATAACTAGAAGTCATGTCCCGACTCGTGCGGGTTGATGATGTCCCCTAGAGGAGCTCGATAATGATTATTATATTCCTATAAGTGGATTTAATTCTGATATAATAATAAGCTTCGAGGGGTACACGCTTGGATAAGAAATTAATTTATTAAAGCTGTCATAGCTTAAATTAATTAATGGACATTCGATATCTTAAACACCGAAAATAATGTATTTAAATAATGAGCCCGATTTCGTAAATTGGAATTTGGGTTGGAAGTGCAATATTAATTCTTTAGTGGACTGAATTGATATTAGTGAACTCAACCATATTAGGAAAGGGCTTAATATGGAAAGTTGGGTTGCACTAGGAGTCTTAACCCTAATGCTCCTTAAGATCCCTAGAGTCGTGCAAAGCCTATAAATAGGACAAAAAGGGGGAGGCTTCGGCCGTGAGTTATTGTCCAACACAAGGATTTCGATTTTTTCTTCTTAGTGTTTAATTGTGGATCTTGACCTGTGTCTTTGATTCCATAATTGAGATAACACTTCAATTCTTGCTACAAACCGGAGTTACTTCAATAAAAAGAAAATCGAGAGTTGTGAGAGTTCCTATCAATATAGAGTTCCCATACCACAAAGTTCCTATACAACCCTAACACTGACATGGCAGAATTAGATGAAGTTCCTATCAGTACAGTTCCCATACCACAAAGTTCAGATCGGGGCGCAACTAGACCTCAACCTTAGAGAGAATCTTATTCAATTTCTTAGTGACCATTATGACTCCTTCGCCCTGTCTCATGCAGACATGATTGGAATTAATCCTGATGTTATTGTTCATAGGTTGCAGGTTGACCCGGATTAACCTCCTAGGAGACAAAAGAGGAGGAAGTTCGCTCCCGAGAGGTTCATTACCCAGAATAGCTGGCAAATGTAGTGGTGGTAAAGAAGAAGAATGAAAGATGGCGGGTCTACATAGACTTCACCGACTTAAATAAGGCATGCCCAAAGGTTCATTCATATTGCCCCATATTGATATGCTAGTAGACGCGACCGTCGGATACGAACTTCTCAGCTTGATACGCCTATTCTGGCTACAACCAAATCCTGATGCACCTAGATGATCAATAGAAAACAACCTTCATGACCAGCCCTGGGCATTTTCTGTTATAAAGCGATGCCCTCCGGACTTGAATGCAGGGGCGACTTACCAACGCCTGGTCAAGAGGGTGTTCAACAACTTCATTGGAAGGACGGTGGAAGTCTACATTGATGACATGCTCGTCAAATCACTACATGCTGAAGACCATATAAACCACCTCAGACAATATTTCGAGGTAGTTAGAGAGTATAACATGAAGTTAAACCCCTCTAAATGCTCTTTTGGTGTAACGGCAGGAAAGTTCCTTGGAAACATGGTAACACGACGAGGAATCGAAGCCAATCTGGCTCAAATTGAATCAATCTGGAGGATCCATTCTCCAACTTACATCAAGGACATACATAAGCTGGCCGGTCGAATAGCCGCCCTCAGCCGGTTCATCTCAAGATCTTCATAACGTTTCCAACCTTTCTTCAACACACTGAGTAAGTTAAAAACATTTGAATAGACAAACGAGTGTGAGAAAGCTCTGCAACAACTCAAACAGTACCTGACTAGCCCCCATTACTGGATAATGAAGCATTATTTGTCTACTTATCCATCTCCGAGATAGCCGTCAGTGCAGTCCTAGTCGGGGAGGACCAATGTAAACAAAATCATATTTATTATGTAAGTAAATCTATTTTAGGTACAGAAACCAAGTACAATCAGCTGGAAAAGCTAGCATTGGCACTTGCTCAAGCTGCAAGGAAGTTGCGACCATACTTTTAGTGCCACCCAATAGTGGTGCTTACAACTTTTACGCTAAAACCATACTGCACAAACCAGAGCTATCTAGAAGACTTGCCAAATGGTTAGTGGAAAAGGGTGAATATGATATCACTTACAGACCCCGGACCTCACTAAAATCTCAGGTATTAGCCGACTTCCGTGTAGATTATACACCTAACCTCCAAGTGCAGGCCGAACTTTGCTGCATGAAATAAGGAGAGACAACTGGAACCTGTAATTTAAGTGTGGACGGATCAAGCAACTCAAAAGGAAGTGGGCTCAAACTTGTCCTTGTTTCACCACATGGGGACACGATTGAACAGACAGTCAGGTATGGCTTCAAAGAAACCAACAACGAGGCAGAATACGAGGCCATGATATCCGGACTTACCCTAGCCAAGGAGATTGGGGTGAAATGGATCAGTGTGATTCCCAGCTAGAAGTTAACCAGATTCAACAAAACTACCAAGCTCGAGACAACAAGATGATCACCTATCTCCAGAAAACCAAAGAGATCCAAGCTCATTTTGAGGAGTTCTCCATCAGCTAAGTACCAAGAGGAGAGAATAGCTCGCAGATGCAATAGACAACTTGGGGTCATCAACCCATACGACGGAACCAAAAATAATCCATGTCGTCTACCTGCAACGGCCGACAGTTTGGAAAGATACAGAAGAACAAGTTTTAGATATATATTAAGCAGTCAGACCTGGATGACCCCACTGATGGAGTACCTGGAACAAGAAATACTCCTTGGTGATGTAACACCCCCAAGATATTCAGGGTATATTACAGTGCCGTGGACCCCTACGCTGGACCCACCAGGCTATCTAACAAATATACCGCTTGTCTAACCATCTTGGATAGCAAGAAAACACACACCACCAAGACGCAAGGTAAATAAAACACCCGGTACAACCGGTAAACTAGACATCATTGGAAATCACACATAAAATTTAGTATACAATCCATCTTCCAAAACAAAATGCCTATGTACTCGCGAGTACTAACTATCAGTTTACAAGTTTTGAAAACAACGTTTAAAATGGACAATAAAAATAAAAGAACTCATTTGCACACATAAACAACCTTAGACAGCATCCTCGTACTACTCCAGTGCTCGATTGACAGGCTGAACGCGACCTAAAATTCATAATACGAATTTCCCCAAAAATGGTTCCCCAAAGGGGTTAGCAATTACGCTAGTACAAGTATTCAAGGCAAACCATTCGCTTACACATTTCATAGTACATGCATCAATTCATTTCAAAATCAAAGCAAGACATGTCTTTTCCGGAAAACAAATAGTCAATAATCACAGTTCAATTTTGCCTAGTATCGGGGATAAATCATTGGTCCCATCCGAGGCCTCAATGGACCCTCCCGGACTGGCCATAATTAGAAATCAAAGTCACGCACATGCATCGCCTAGGACCGGGGATAAACCACTGGTCCCATCCGAGGCCTCTATGAACCCTCCCGGACTGGCTAGCCAACAAGCTTGTGAATCAAGAGCGAAATCACAGATTCCTCCGAGGCCCCGTCAGACCCACACGGAGTGAGCAATCACACACATATACATTAACATTCCATATTAAGCATAAGGGTTTCACGAGAATACTTGTGTAACTCCCCCAAATCCCATTAGGTCATTACAGTGCCGTGGATCCCACACCAGGAGATCCACCAAGCGAACACGACCAAAATACAACAAAGTGACCAAAAGGGAGAATCACAATCCCTACTATGATATCCAACATAATATTCCGATATGGAATTTCAGTGACAAACGTGGGCCTACATGGCCAAAATAAAAATACAACAACATCCACGAGCCTTGCTCGGATAATATAAAATGACAACAACTGACAAAACTGGAGTACTCCAAACTGTCTGATCGACATGAACTCCAAAACATCTCGGACTAGTATCGCTCGAATGCCTCGTCGCCATCATTATGCCCCTGTGTCTCAACTCTCTCCTCGCAAGCACCTAAAACATGTAAACATGTTCCGCCCCCACGGGGTCAGTCATCCAGATAATGAATATCAAATACATGTACAACATGATATGCATCCAAAAGCTGAATAAAATGGTACAACAGTTGTAATACGAGATGCTCACAAATCAATGTAAGAATCGAGCATTCGTGAAACACTATGCCCACGACATACGATTGGTACCTGCTCAACATATTAGACCCAATGGCGAATCATCAATATAGAACACAACAATGCGTTACCCGAAGGTAAACCAAGCTAAAGCTGAAATAGATACGAATCACAGTACCCGAAGGCTCCATCGGGAAATACCAAAACATCACGATGGCCCGAAATTCACTCATCCGAAGCTGTCAATCATCAAAATGGCCCAAAGCCAAACAGCCCGAAGCTGTATCATCTGAGGGCCGAAGCCACGGCACGAAGCCATATCACAATGAGGGCCGAAGTCATGGCATGAAGCCGTATCACAATGAGGGCCGAATCCACGGCACGAAGCCGTATCACAATGAGGGTCGAAACCACGGCACGAAGCCGTATCACAATGAGGCCATCCAATGACCGTGACCTGCTGAATTGCAGGTGCTGGGAAACCAAACGCGAAGGTTCAAGCCCCAGACTTACCCATAATGAGATCACCCAGTGACCGTGACCTACTAAATTTGAGGTGTTGGGAAACCAACCGCGAAGGTTCAAGCCCCAAGCTTCCCCCTCGAGAACTAGCCGAGACTAGCCTTCAAAACACAATTAATCACAAGCGGCAACGATCCCGAGATTACCGAATTCAGAAGAATAATAGTGTGCTGCCTTGAGTCGGTCAACACGACAACAATAACTCACGGATGAGCACCGTCCTCGGCGGTCCCAATTCAAATACCTCGACTGCCTTGGAATGGCCAATCGATCACAACGACTCAGCAGATTGGAACTATCCTTGACAGTCCCAATTCAATACATCGATTACCTTTAGAACGGCCATTCGAAGACGACGACTCAACGGATGGGAAATGTCTTCGATGGTCCCAATCCAATACATCGATTACCTTAGAATGGTCAATCGATAACGACTCAACGGATGGGAAATGTCTTCAACAGTCCCAATTCAATACATCGATTATCTTAGAATGGTCAATCGATAATGACTCAACGGATGGGAAATGCCTTTGACAGTCCCAATTCAATACATAGATTACCTTAGAATGGTCAATCGATAACAACGACTCAATGGATGGGAAATGTCTTCGACAGTCACAATTCAATACATCGATTACCTTAGAATGGTCAATCGATAACAACGACTCAACGGATGGGAAATGTCTTCGACAGTCCCAATGCAATACATCGATTACCTTAGAATGGTCAATCGGTAAACAATGATACAACGGATGGGAATCATCTTCGATAATCCCAATTCAATACCTCGATTGCCTTAGAATGGCCAATCGATAACAACGACACAACAGATGGGAACTATCCTCGATAATCCCAATTCAATACCTCGATTGCCTTAGAATGGCCAATCGATAACAACGAAACAATTAGAACAGATGTTCCAGTGCCTTTAATCGGTTACCGAAGATGGAGATGATAATCGAACATGTCAATGCCTTCACTTGGCCAATTATAGCATCAATCGCAAAACACCAATATCAACAGCAATGATCAGAACAATGTCTTAAATCGACATCAATACCAACAACAACAATCTATACATCGATACCAAGAACCGGCTATCGACAATAACATCAACAACAAGTATCTCAATGCCTTGAACGGCTTTTGCCGAACAACAGTAACATTTGGCATAATTTGCCGAAGGGTATCGTGTCATGCAATCCCCTGATATCAACAAAATCATAAAGAGACCAAGTCTCGAAATGATACACACATTCATACATATACATGATAACATTAATTTCATTGACTAGTACAAGAAAACTTGCCTCAAACCGAACGATCAACGTCCTCCCACGAAACGACGAATGGAGTCCTCCGACGATCACAAGCACTCGAACAACCTTGAATGAAATACGATTCATTCAATAACACAAAATCAATGGAAACCAACACCAAAAACAATCCCGGTTCAATACCGAATCGGTTAGACCACAGAAATGAATATCATAGTTCTCAACTATGAATTCCAACATCCTCCAACACCTCAATTATCAATATGATCAAATGTTCTTACACTTGTGGAAACAATTCAACAAGAATCACTTAAGAACAACATTATACTAATCACCCCAAAATGATAACCTCACCAATATTAACATTAACACCTCAAGAACATCATCGACACAACAACCATGATGTCCAACCGATAATCCTCCACCAATTCATCATGAATTCGGATTAATCAACAAGATTAAATCAACCATTTCAAGATTATGACAATTATCACATAATTCATCATAATTCTAAACTAAAATGGTTATAATCCTCCAAGAACACAACCAACAACAATAATCATCTCAAAGCTATGTTAATAATCTAACAATCTTAACATAACTCTTCCTAGACATGATTATAACCCCCAAGTATTCAAAAACATCAAGAACAACCCCTCCTCAAGACATAATCATCATGTTCTTAGTCATAAGTTATAAAAACTCATCAAGAATCATGCTATCCTCCATCCATCAATCAATACACGAAGTAAACAACAACCACACCAACAACATACTCGAAAATTAGTTGAAGAACAAGAGATTAAGAAAACTTACCCAAGAAGAACAAGATGAAGTCTCCAAACACCAAAGGAGTAAGAAAATCTTCCAACCTCAAGTCTCAATGCAATCTAGGATGATCAAAATCACATTGGAAGAGTCTCATTATCAAGAACCAGTCCATAGGGACCATTCTAGGGAGAGGAAATCGATTTTGGTTTGTGAAGAAATGAAATACGAAACCAAGATATATATATATTTATATATGCCTTGTGTTACGTACGTAACCAACAAGGTTTAACGTACGTAACAATCCGCCCATAGCATACGTAATGTTATACATATAGCGTACGCTATGGATAATATACTTAGCAAAAAATCCAAACTCACCCAGCAACAACAAAACGGCGACTACAATACTGACGACAAATATAAATATTTCCATTCCAAAATATTTCAACATAATATACATTGTACCTGTCAAGTACAACAACACTTGCACAATTCCGAATGAATTCATACAACATAACAGCAACTCAAAAAAAAATATTATTTCCGGATATTACATACTCCCACCATTAAAAAGATTTTCGTCCCCGAAACTAAGGGTAAACAACTCGGGATATGAATTATCCATCGGGATCTGAAAACAACATCTCCAGGAATACTCCTCACTGCAAACCACTTCGCCTGCGTAACAGGGCCAACCCCTCGGGTCCCCCGCGTCTCCTCTGTCTGAACACGATGAAAGTTAAGTGATAAAAATATTCAACCAAATGCGAGATCAGTCGAATCATGACTCCTCCGCCAGAGACCAGTCAGAAAGTCGTACCACCCGCATGACTCGTAACACCGGCATACACACCCCGTGGTAGCTGCCCATTGTACATGCCTATAGTCATCGGGGTACACTTCCACATTCTCGTCGGCATCGGACGCCCATGCAAACACTGACTCACGCCACCAAACACTACGCCATAAGTGCTCATATGCAATGCTTCCTATTGTTGCATTATTCCCCATTTTCTGTTGTCTTAGTCCAGAAATTGATATATCCAACACTTTGTGGGTGTTGCATCTGATCGCGTGGCATTTGACCTCTAATCCAACACTTTTCCGTTCTAATGCAACAGAAGAAAAGTATTACATTATGTACGTAGTGCAACACATAACTAAATATATGCAACAGAAAATAGTGTTGGCTTAGAGGAGAATACAATTTAGAAAAGTAGGGCCCACAACCAATAACACACCAGCAGTGAGCCCTTTTGCCACGTCAATAGCGGGTCCCACTTCATCTACATCAGCAGTGGGCCCTTTTGCCATGTCAGTAGTGGATCCCACCAAACATAATGCAACACTACTATTCTTATATCCGACAGTACCATAGTTGTTATATGCAACACTAATTTAAAAATATGCAACATTACTGAAGATAAATGCAAATAAATGCAATACTTTAAATAAAAATTTCGCAATAACCATTTCATGTGTACATCATTCAATACAAATAGAATACCATTCAAAATTCACACCCTGCCATTCAGTACCAAATACCAACATCCCAACAAACATTCGATGCAAAATACCAACATCAACTACTATTCAACAAGTCTTATACTAATAATTCAACACGTTGTCATCTTGTTCACTTGACATAGATCATCAAATTCCATTCCGATTTCATTTGTTGAACTTTCACGACATGGTCCTTTATGTAAAATGTGCTAAAAAGTAAGTATGAAGTGTGCAGTCTCGAGTTTTTAATATATATTTGAACTAGTTTTTAGTACCGACCTTCGTTTGCAGATATTCAAGCTTGAAGATGATGTGGAACTTCCAAATCCCCTTTAGCTATATGATCTACAAATAAAATTGTTAGTATTTTATGTGCATGATGATAGACAGCTAGCAAATATTATTGATCAACTATATGTTAGTACCAATGTCAGTTGCATTTAAAAAAAACTGTAACTGGAGATATTGTGCCTAGTTTTTTTTATTTTTTACACAATCACATTGATATCTGTTAATCTGGAGATGTGTCGTCACACTTGTCTGCAAACAAACACAAGTTTATTTTTTACTTTTCAATTATTTTAGCAACACTGATATGTGTGTGTGTGTATATATATATATGTGTGTGTGTGTGTGTGTGTATATATATATATATGTGTGTGTGTGCATTTTTAATGAAAGGTGGTGTCAGTTTCTACTATTAGCTCTGTTGCATTACCACATGTTGTGTTCAAAAGTCCTCCCACTGCAAATATATTGCAAATTCAAAGTTTAAACATCATGTTGAATGCCAAACTCAAGTTAACAAAATCAGTACAATCCAAATAAAATATTTGAAACTATCAATCACATGATTACATACTCTCTCTCACACACACACACACACATACATACACACACATGTTTCTACCTAGACTTAACATCAACATCTTATTACTGAGAGAAATTAGACATCCGCTAATATATAAGCCATCAAATTTAGCTCTTAACTGCAGCCATCAATTTTAGCTAAAAAAATTTAATTGGTATATACTGAACATACCTGTTGGACCAGTGTAGAATGAAATTTGCCTACAACATTCGGAAAAGAAGAGAGAAAAGAATTAGCATGTGAAATCAAGATTCATATCATACATAAATATATTTTATATATTAAAACAAAACAAAATCAAAATGCACCGAACTTACTCAGTCACAAAGCTAATACATTCAGCAAGTAGGGCGAGGCCAAGTAAATAATTGTCCAAGGCTGACAATCATTTAATTATTTCAAAACCCAAATTACAAATTTGTATATATAAACACAAAATAAATAAACAGAATGTTTAACTGACAGTATATATTGTTAGTTATATACTCACTCTTCCTAATTAAAAATCCTATTAAAATCCCTAATTTTAATTAGAACATACTCAAAACCTCAAATAAACTCAATTATAGACGAGAGTTGAGAGCTGACAGGCATACCTATGATGAGAGATAAGAGCTGAGAGCGACGGTGTCAGGAAAATTGAGAGATGAGAGATGAGGGGCGACGGTGGCGGGAGAACTGAGAGATGAGAGCGCGGCGGAATAATTTATATCTTTCTAAGACCGTTTTCATTTTCTCAAATGAAAACCAAAATCAAACTCACATAAATTACTAGAACTCAGACATGACAACATTTGCAGTTTCAAAACTGTCCTTAAGAATTAGTGACTCCAAATTGTTAGAAAAAAATAAAAAATAAAACCAAATTCACCTTCAATACTCCAACCATGACCAAGAGGAGCAACGAATAGCATGGAAGTGAGCACCACAGAAGCAGTTGCAGTGGTAGGGCAACATCGAGCTGAGAGCAGCTTCTGAGATAATATGCGAAATGGCGAGGGAGCAGTCCTATGCTTGACACCACCGGCGAGTCTAACAGCCGAGATACGAGCGGATGTTACGGCGGATCGGAGGACTGACATGGCGGCGACGGTGGACATCGTATATAAATTTTTAAGCGACGACGAAGAGAGAGTTAGGGCTTTCGATTGGTAGCTACAATATTTTAGTGTACTCTCATATGAGAGATGAGAGATGAGACTGATAGGTGATAGAGAGATGAGAGGAGATTTGGGTCGAGCGAGAGACGGGAGATTTGGGTAAACAAATCCGTTATAAAATAATTAAACAAATTCAAATAATTTATTTTAGTGTAAAAAAATAAATTTGACGAACTTTCTGAAAATATTTAAAATATTTTTCATAATTGTTAAGATGATTTAGTCTATTGCAACACTTTTAAGTTCACGTATAATCCAACACTTTAGGTTGGTGTTGCATTAATGTCTTTTGCAATAGTGATCCAGGTCTAATGCGACACTAATTGAGTAGTATTGCAAAAGACCAAAGATCAGAGGGCTATTGCAATACTTTTCCTTGCAACACTGGGAATATGCGTTGCATATGAGCACTTATGGCGTAGTGAAAGGAAAACAACAACGCACATATAGTCCTCGGGACCATATCAATCGCGCCCCCCAGTCCTCACGACTTAGACGTCTCGAATCACCATGAACAATTACCCAGATCATCGCAAAAATCTCAGGTACAACACCAAAAGGAACGCATCAAACAACCTCAAATCTCAAGATTCACAAATACTATCGTTACAAGATGGATCAACAACAAATGGTTCACAACCACAATACTACAATACAAATTAAGTTCAACATTAATCCGAAAAACAATAAAAAGGAAGAATACAAATCAAGGCTACATCTCAAATGTACCCCACATCGATATCCTCCAGATCATCTATCTCATCGATCTCATCGACTCGGGGAAGACCCAAATCTGAACTTGCTGCTCCTCCTAGGCTTTTCTTACCTCTGGCTCCCGAAGCCTGGTAAGACCCCTTGGATGAAGTACGGATTGGAGTAACAAAATATCCCGAGGCCTGTGAGCTCCCTCGAGACCTACTAGCACTAGAACTCCTGCAGTATTTCTGAAGGTGTCCCTGCCTCCCACACAGAAAACAAACAATAGCTGGCACCGTACAATGAGTGCTAGCATGCCCCGCTGAATCACAGTTAAAGAAAACAACAATCGAACTCATCATCTGAGAAGAAAATGCTTTCCCAAAACGAAGATGACTAGAAAATGACCTCTTGGACACGTAGCCTGATGTGCCTCTGAAGGAACCGACATCTAGTCCTCTCACCAGAAGAAAGTGAAGGGTTCTTTCGAGCAAGCTCCTTGATCAAAAGCTCTGCTCCGAGAGCCTTCTCGATGAATTCACCAAGTGAATTACAATTATGATTGAACAACTGCATCCTCAACTGCGGGTTCAGCCTCTTGCTAAAATACTTGATCTTATCCGCTTCAGTGCGGATAAAAGATGAAGCAAACTGAAAAAGTCCTTGAAACTTCTCAGCAATAACAATGACACCCTCATCCTTGACGGATTCGGGGTTCAAAACCTCTGACAACTTGGCTTCCCAAAGTGGAGCCGTATAATACCTCTCTAACATGAGAGTCTTGAACTCGCTCCAAACACATTCACGATTGGTGGGCTTCACAGAAAGCCACCAAGAATAAGCACCCTTACTCAAACAGTAAGCCGCCAACTTACTCTCTTCCGGACACTGAACCATGTCGAAGAGTTTATCAAAATGCTCAAGCCGATGAACAATATCAGCTGGTTCCGACGAACCCTCAAAAATAGGCGGCCTCTGACGAGAGATTTTGCTAACAATCTGACTCACGCCCCCAGCCTGCCCATGAAACGGCACTTGGAGTCCCTGCTGCGGTGTACCACGAAGCACCGAGGACTGCATGGTCTCCATTATCTGCTTCATCTGAGTCATCTTGGCCATCATGACCCTCATAAGTAAGAAAGGGTCTACGTGTCCACTCTCAGGCTGATCGAATTCTCGAGTATGACGTCCCGAAGGGAAATCAGTCGTGTAGGTAACACCACCGACCGAACTCTGATTCACCTCGGTATACGTGTGCGCATAAACACGAGGTTCTGGGTTATGGCTCGTTCCGCAACCCTTACTCCCTCTGCCATGTCCTCGGATTCCTCCTTCCATACTGAAAGAATAACGCTCGTTCATGATCATAACTCAAATATGCCTCGACGGCCAATCCAGAATGCTGAGTCCATATCCAAACACGAGTATACAAACTCAACATATAAACAATCATGCTAATCATAGCCAATACAGAGCCCGCACGCTCCAAAACAAATAATCAGGAATCAATCGTAACACGAATGTTACATACAAGTTTCAACAAAACATGTATAATCAATGACATAGTGAATGTATGAACATAAAAGAGAATGGAGTCACACAGGTCATACGAAGCTTCGAGGTCTTGAGATACTAGTCTTCACTGATGACGAAGACTCGATCAAAGAATGACTCATACACTCGTTCAACTATCACGACTCACAAAACCCGACTGTCCAGATTGTCATAACATGACAGCCCCACTACTACCGCGTCGGTAGAGCCACATAACTCACATATCAGGGTATCTCATAACCCATTGCTATGATACCATCTTCTGTAACACCCCCAAATCCCATTAGGTCATTACAGTGCGGTGGATCCCACACCATGAGATCCACCAGGCGAACACGACCAAAATACAACTAACTGACCAAAAGGGAGAATCACAGTCCTACTATGATATCCAACATAATATTCCGATATGGAATTTCAACAACAAATGTGGGCCTACATGGACAAAATAAAAATACAACAACATCCACGAGCCTTGCTCGGATAATACAAAATGACAACAACTGACAAAACTGGAGTACTCCAAACTGTCTGATCGACATGAACACCAAAACATCTCGGAAAAGTATCGCTCGAATGCCTCGTCGCCATCGTCATGCCCCTGTGTCTCAACTCTCTCCTCGCAAGCACCTAAAACATATAAACATGTTCCGCCCCCACGGGGTCAGTCATCCATATAATGAATATCAAATACATGTACAACATGATATGCATCCAAAAGTAGAATAAAATGGTACAACAATGGAAAAACGAGATGCTCACAATTCAATGTAAGAATCGAGCATTCGTGAAACACTATGCCCACGGCATACGAACGGTACCTGCTCAACAGATTAGAATACAAGTGTCTAATGGTGAATCATCAATATAGAACACAACAATGCGTTACCCGAAGGTAAACCAAACTAAAGCTGAAATAGATACGAATCATAGTGCCCGAAGGCTCCAACGGAAATACCAAAACATCACGATGGCCCGAAAGCCACTCAGCCGAAGCTGTCAATCATCACAATGGCCCGAATCCAAACAGCCCGAAGCTGTATCATCTGAGGGCCGAAGCCACAGCACGAAGCCATATCACAATGAGGGCCGAAGTCACGGCACGAAGCCGTATCACAATGAGGGCCGAAGCCACGACACGAAGCCGTATCACAATGAGGGCCTGAGTCACGGCACAAAGCCTTATCACAATGAAGGTCGAAGCCACGGCACGAAGCCGTATCATAATGAGGTTCGAAGCCACGACACGAAGCCGTATCACAATGAGGCCATCCAATGACCGTGACCTGCTGAATTGCAGGTGCTGGGAAACCAACCGCGAAGGTTCAAGCCCCAGACTTACCCATAATGAGATCACCCAGTGACCGTGACCTACTGAACTGTATGTGTTGGGAAACCAACCGCGAAGGTTCAAGCCCCAAGCTAACCCCTCAAGCACTAGCCGAGACTAGCCTCCAAAACATAATTAATCACAAACGGCAACGATCCCGAGATTACCGAATTCAAAAGAATAATAGTGTGCTGCCTTGAGTCGGTCAACACGACAACAATAACTCACGGATGAGCACCATCCTCGGCAGTCCCAATTCAAATACCTCAACTGCCTTGGAATTGCCAATCGATCACAACGACTCAACATATGAGCCTTGACAGTCCCAATTCAATACATCGATTACCTTTAGAACGGCCATTCGATGACGATGACTCAACGGATGGGAAATGTATTCGATGGTCCCAATTTAATACATTGATTACCTTAGAAAGGTCAATCGATAACAACGACTGAACAGATGGGAAATGTCTTCGACAGTCCCAATTCAATACATCGATTACCTTAGAATGGTCAATCGATAACGACTCAACGGATGGGAAATGCCTTCGACAGTCCCAATTAAATACATCAATTATCTCAGAATGGTCAATCGATAACAACGACTCAATGGATGGGATATGTATTCGACAGTCCCAATTCAATACATCGATTACCTTAGAATGGTCAATCGATAACAATGACTCAACGGATGGCAAATGTCTTTGACAGTCACAATTCAATACATCGATTACCTTAGAATGGTCAATCGATAAACAATGATACAACGGATGGGAATCATCTTCGATAATCCCAATTCAGTACCTCGATTGCCTTAGAATGGCCAATCGATAACGACGACAAAACAGATGGGACCTATCCTCGATAATCCCAATTCAATACCTCGATTGCCTTAGAATGGCCAATCGACAACAACGAAACAATAAAAACAGATGTCCCGGTGCCTTTAATAGGTTACCGACGACGGAGATGATAATCGAACATGTCGCCTTCACTCGGACAATTATAGCATCAATAGCAAAACGCCAATATCAACAACAATGATCACAACAATGTCTTAAATCGACATCAATACCAACAACAACAATCGATACATCTAGACGTGCCCAACGCCGGGTCCGGGTCCGGGTGGGACCCGTCGGGTCGCCGGGTCGGCAGGACAGGACCCGGACCCCACCCGTACATATGAAATGTACGGGTTGGCGGGTCGATGGGTCGGCCAAGGGTCCGGGTCCGGGTCCGACCCGCCGGGTCACGGGTCCGACCTGTCTCGATTTTTTTTAAGTTATCTAAAACTTTTATTTGTTATCATTTTATACACGAAAAATAACTATAAGTGAACAAGGATATCATTTGAAAAAATTAGCTTGTATTTAATTTTAAGTTTTTACTTAAAATTAAATTGCCTACGTATCCTCGTGAGGAATCAAAGCTCCACGTAGTTCTTTTACTTGAGAAGAGTTAAAAAAATGGGCTTGTATTTAATTTTAAGTTTTCACTTAAAATTAAATTGCCTACGTATCCTCGTGAGGAATCAAAGCCCTACGTAATTCTTTACTTACCTGACTTACCTTACTTACCTTTAGTCGAAGTCGATGTTGTCGTCGTCTTGATCATCGGTTTGACTCATTTGACTAGACTCTCCTTCAGTAGTGCCTTCTTGATAGGCGTTTTGGTCCGCTAATAGGTCATCCCACTTATTTTCTTGATCTCGTAACTCGGCTTTTGTTGCGTCTTTAAGTATCATTTGAGCCTCGAGATTTTTTGGCGTCATTCGGGATCTCCGCTCGTCCAACATATAGCCTCCTTCACTAAAAGCACTCTCAACGGGGACTGTGGATGTGGTCACTGCAAGAATTTCTTGTGCCATAATGGAAAGTATGGGAAATTCGGTTCCCCTTCTCTTCCACCAATCCAACAGATCAAATATACCTGCATTGTCATCCTCCGGCACAAAACTAGTTGCATAATATCTACTAAGGTCATTTCTTTGACCGACATTACTACCACCCCTATTTCTTGCTATATTATAGAGTTGTTGTTGAAATGGGTTAGTGGGAGTTCTGTCGAATTCCATGTTAAATGTATTTGTAGTTCTAGTTCTTGTTTTTTTGAGTTTGAATCTTATCACCATATTTACAAGAATATTTAGAAAAAATAGTTTCTGAACTATTTTTCAAATCAATTTTTACTTGTTCAACGTCAGGAATATTTTCAAATAAAGTTTGACTTTCAACACTATCCACAATATTAGGAAAACCCAAATTTTTAAGAATATTATAATATATTTAAAGTAATTGTTCTAGTTGAGCGAAATTCAAATCGGGAGATAAAACTGCACTAATCAAGAAAACATCATGAATACGATTAAAGTATTTTAGCCATTTTAAACACATATTGTAAATAGCATTCGATAATCTTTCGGATTTACTACAAGCATCCATTTCAGATACAATAAAACAACAATTAAATAAAACTTTAGGAGACGTGGGATAATAACAACCACTTAAATCTTTAGTTGCATTTTCAAAAACCCTTAATAGTTTTATTAAATCTTTAGTTTCATCCCAATACGTTGGCAATAAATAAAATCCTTCTACGCGAAAATACGTATCAAAAAATTCACACAATAATTCTTTATATTCATTAGTTGAATTTAACATCTCATAAGTTGAGTTCCATCTATGTTTTACGTCTGGAGTAAAAAATTTGGGTTGCATTTGTTTTGACTTTAAAAATTTTACCCATTGTGTAGCTAACTTAGTACGATTATGTAAAAACAAGACACATTTTCTAATTGGTTCTATTGCCTCATCTACAAATTTTAATGCATCTTGTACACATAAATTTAGAATATGACATATACATCTAGTATGAAATAATCGACCCGCTAAAACAGGATTGCAAGCTTGTATTAAAGCTGGTACACTTGCAGTATTAGAACTAGCATTATCAAAACCAATTGAGAAAATTTTATCTTTTAAGCAATAAAATGTTAAAATTTTAATAATTGCTCTAGCTATATTATCTGCACTATGTGCACAATTAAATTTTTTAAACGCAAGTAATCTTTTGTTTAAGTTCCAATTTTCATCAATCCAGTGTATAGTTATTCCCATATAATCATTTTTTTATTTAAAATTTGCCCAAGTATCTGCAGCTAAAGAAACTCTATGATTTATAGATCTAAAATAAGCTCGTAGTGTTAGTTTATGTTGTTTGGCTAAGTATACTACTTGTCTAGTCATTGTGGTACGTGGAATTCTTTTAATAGCAGGATTATAGGTATTTTGCATCCTGTATTCCCAACCCGTACTATCCGCAAAATTAAAAGGTAAAGATTCTTGTGCACATAATTTTGCCATTTGTTCTCTAGCAATTTTTTCATTATATTTATAAAGTTGAGATTCAGACATACCTTGATTACCGAGTGGCCCGGCTCCAGTAGAAGGTTGGAAGTTGAGTTGACTTTGTGACTTTTGTTCTCCGTGGACCGAGGCATGGTTATTCTCAAAATGCCTTTTAAAATTTCCATATCCATCCCTGGCTTTATACGGATACTCTTTCGAGCAGTAGTTGCAAGATACCTTCATCGAACCATCCAACATTTTTTCCTTTTTAAAGTGTTATGAAAAAAGTTCGAATACCGGTTTCTTTTCTGCAACAGGGGCAGGCTTCTTTCTTGCTTTAGTTTTCTTACTTCCTCTGCCTTTCACATTTTCTTCCTCTTCGGACGATAACTCTTCAACATAAGGAGGTTCTTCTTCAGCTTGGCTTGCCGTAGGACGCTTCGACTTTTATTTTTGCATCAGAGTTGGTACGCCATGAAGAGTGCGCTCGAATGTTGCATATATTTGATTTAACATAGCTTCATCGATTTCATGGTCCATTTCTTCGTCAATGTTTTGCAGTTGTTGACGATTCGGGACACGTCGAAATCCCCAGAGATCAACTTCTTCTTCACTGGTAGTTGTTGTACTACCGTAATAGACACTTTCATGTATAGCATCATATTCAGCTTCTTGACTTTCATTTTCAAAACCGGGTGGAGTTTGGTTTTGGGGATCCCGAATAATTATTCTAGATGGTTTCTTCGATTTGCCCCAAAGACCCATTCGCTCGGACCCGGCGGGTCGCCTGGTTGGCAAAACCTAGACCCGGACCCCACCCGTGTATACCACGGGTGCAGGTCGACAGTCGGCCAGTCGGCCGGTCCGGTCTGCACGGTCGGCCCGGTCTCCGGTCCTGCCACGGTCTGGGTCGTTTTGGGCACCTCTAGATACATCGATACCACGAACCGGCTATCGAAAATTGTAATATCCGAAATTTATACTACTATAGTTTAATGTTATTTTATCCGAGTTATGTTGTACATCGTGGAATCTGTACAGTATGGATAAAACAATTGAAGGACTGAGACATTTGTATTAGTATAATTGTCGTACTTGGTCGACAATTGCATTTGAGGATAGTGTGTATCATATGAGAATATTATTGGAAGGAGTATGTGTATTCAGTATGTCGTGTATACGTATCTAGTATGTTGAGACGTTGGACAAGGATAGATGAAAATGGCTAAATATAGCCTTATTAGCGCATGTTAATATTCAAGCATAGCGCACGCTATCGTGCAAGTTTAGCGCACGCTAGTGCAGAACAGATAAGAGGGAATCTACGTGTGAACCCGGCTACTTTCGGCGCATGTTCCGATAAGGTCAATGGATGTTTGTTATGAAGGATTAGCGCACGCTGATGCATATTGTTAGCGCACGCTAATATCAGATCGGTCCAAAGGGAATCTTATCCTTGTCAAATGCTTTCGGCGTGTGGACCCGTCTTCGGAGCATACAGACAAACGAGTCAACTACGAGTAGCGCACGCTATGGTCGGACACTTGCGTACGTTAAATAGAGGCAATTACGTATGCTATTGCATGGGCATTGCGTACGTAAATCAGTGTACGAAGCAAGGCAGTAGCCTCTGGACTGCGATAGCGCATGCTATTATGTGAAGGTAGCGCACGCTAATATAAGTCAGTATATATATGATTGCAGATGTGAATTATGTTTATTCGGCCATTCTTTCCCTTATTTCGATAGAGAGAGAGTTCTTAGAGAGAAGTTTGAGGTTCCAAACACTGAGAGATGATCGTTCTTAACAATAATAAGATGGAGAGCATAGATTAAAGCCTTGTTCTTGAAGAATATTGATGATTCTTGGAATGGAGTTCGATTGTTCTTCTTTATGGTTCGTCTACAAGGTAATTTTCGTATCCCTTTGTTAGTGTTTCGTTTTAAAGGATGATTACCTAGGAGGGAGTATGTTGGATTATCATGTGATGATGTTATATGAGGTTTAATGGATGTCTATGACTTGGATTATGAATGGGATGATTATTTACATGTTAAAGGATGTTAGATTATGTTACTTTGATGGTTATGAACATGGTTTCGAATCACTTAGTGTTCTTCAAGAACTTATTGATGAATATACAATATCAAGACGATTGTATGTTGAATTATCGGTGTTCTAGATACGATGTTGAAATGTTCATATCTAGGGTTAAGTCATGTTGAATTGATGATTGATGTATATACCATGTGAGTATGATACCGAGATTGAATCTGGAAAGATTGTGATTGATCTTAGAGTATGATTTCCTTTACACCCGTATTCGTAATAGCTATATGTTGATCGGTACCTGAAATACATGCAACTTCATGTCAATAGCGCACGCTAGTGTTACTGGCTAGCGCACGCTAACGGAAGCGACTTAGCACACGCCACGTTAAGTGATTAACGTGCGCTATGTCAACAGATAGTGTACATAATTGTATTACGGTTGTGAGTTCGTAATGTATTGAGTTGGATTGTTCGGACTAGTGGTTAATCGAGATATTGTTGAGCCGTTGGGTTTGTGAATTGGTTATATCGATTGTTGATTGTTATCGAACTTGTTGTTTATCGATTATTGTAATAGCTTGAGATTATTGATCGGTGATTAGAACCATGCTTTGCGGTCGTATTCGAGAATGTTCGTAGATTTCTTTGGTCGAGGCTGAGGAGTTCGTAGACGACGACAAGGAATTGGTAACGGCTTCATCGGTATCGAGGCAAGTTATTACTTGTACAGTTTATAATATTTAATGAATGGTTTCAGTTTCATTCATTTATAATTCATATAGCGATGATTATAATTGTGAACTCTGGAGATTTGTATTTTATGCGGTTTTCCGATTTTTGGGAGTTAAATCATAATGTATATGATTTACATTTATTATTGATATACTTGGGTATCGAGGATACATTGTGATAAATACAAAGATATGAATTATCTGCAGTTCGTGATATTTTAGACCGTCGAGTATTGAGGTTAATGGTTGGTGATGGTTTAGACATTGAGATCACTCTCGAAGGACTCAGGGCAAGTACTCTAATTAGTTTTATCATTTGTGTCGATGATGTTGTGATACATTCGTGTATTGTTGTTGTCATGCATTTGTGTTTTTTGTTGTCATGCATTGTGTACTGTTGTTTTTTGCAGTTGTGCATTGTTGTCATATGTCCACCATGCGTTGGTCCTACGGGATCAACATGGGATATCTATAAATGTGTGTGCTGGATCGTTGGACAGGTATTTCCACTATGCGTTGATCCGACGGGATCATCATGGGAATCTATAACTGTATGCGCTGGATCGTTGGATTACCATGTGTTGTTATTGTGCATATGTATATTATGGGTTTGCCATAATTATACATTGTTGTTATTGATGTGAGCATATTGACGTTGTCATATGAGTATGCATTTGTAGGTCTTGTGTTAGGACCATGTCCGTATGTTGTGTTGATTTGATCTTGGATTAGACGGACGTGATTTTGTCGTGGCATTTCATATCTTGAGGTATGTTCCGTATTTCCTTTGGTAGTTGTCTTTGATGGACAATCGATTATCGTGTTGAGATGTGATGATGTTACCCGATGGATTGGGTTGGACAGAGTTAGTGAATTTCGTAACAGTGAGTTATGATAATGTTTTGAGAACCTCTGGCATTGTTGAGATATAGTACATATATTTCGGTATTAGCTTATTGTATTGTTAAGGATACGAATCGTGGATTTTCGTAAGGTTATGGCGGTAAGATTACATTGGTAGTATTCTTACTTCGTATCTCATTGGTATGTAATTATTGACGTGATGTGATGGTTATCATTGTTGGATCGTGGGCCTTCTTTTTAGGTTCTTGGAATATCAAGCTTGTAGCGGTCGTGGAGAGATGAGCTTCCCGGAGAATACTGTCTAGGACATGTATTTGTGTATTGAGTTTCCTGATCAGTTCTTGTATTCCGCTGCTAGAGTATTTTAATTGTTTGTCTTTTTTCGCTGCGTGAGTATTTTTAAATGGCCTTTTGGTATCTGGTAACTTAGGTTACTTTGGCAAATTGTTTTCTAAACTATTTTGTTGGTAAGTGTAAGCGATAACTTAACGTATGTTTTTAAACTGTTGAGTTTTGGCATTTCGGGCCTTGTGGTTTCAAATGAGATTTTTACGACAGTTTTGATAAACGGATTTTATTAAGTCTTCGAATGTTTTTAAAAGATAGTACCGTCGTTAGCCTCTTGGGCATTTGTAAATGTTTGCGAAAATGTCTTTTAGCATTGTGGGTTCCATCTCGGGGTCCACGACGCTGTAATATTTCTGGATGACTCTGGGGGGTGTTACAGAATATGGTATCGGAGCTTAAGTTGTGAAAACCTAAGCAGTCGGGTCGAATTGAGTCGGGTTTTGTTGCATCATTCGAGTTGTGGATTGACTAATACTAGAGCCCTAGATTTTTGTTGTTCACTTGGGCTTGTGTGTTATGTGATTTACCAGTGTGGTACTAGGGTTATTGTACACTTTTCCAAATGGTATTAACATGTTTCTTCGAACAGAGATGTGTTGTGTCCTCGATTTGAACTGAGTTTGCAAAATGTGTGTTCTGTAAATATCTGTATCGAGTATTTTCTAGAGTTGAGACATGTGCCAGTATCACGGGGAATCGTCGGCTTCACGATCTGTAAGTATTTGGATTTTTTTAATTGCATTGAGATTTGTTGCCATTCTAAGTTGATATGCTTTGAGATTCAGCAGAATATTATGCGTTACAGTATAAGGTGACAGATTTGGGACAGGATTGATGATCTTGAGGAGTTATGATTTTGGAAATCAATGTCTGTTAAATTTTGGAAACAGAGTTGTGTATTCGGGAGGAGGACTGTGGATTGTTGAGAAGAACATGTAGTCGTGTTAGTTCATTTTGAGATATATGAAACTGTTTTTGAGCATTTGAAAATGATACCTTCCAAAATGAATGTTTTACGGATGTTTTACGGAAAATGATTTTGGGCGAGACCCAATCGATTTTGAAATAGTTTTATAACTCAGGACTTGGGGTCCAAAAGGGCTTTCTACTTTTAAACTTCCTGTAATATGGAACGAGATACGGGCTGAGACCCTAATGTTTCAAAAGGATTTTCTGTTTCCTAAAACTCCCGAGATTTGTAAAACACTTTACCAATCGTCTAGCTATTTTATTACTGCCTTTCGGGGTTTTGGTTTACTTGTTCAAATGAAACTTCTCGGGTAGTTTTTATCGGAGTCTATATATTGAGATTTTGAAACTATATCGTGTCGTTATTAGATGGAATGTCAGGGGAATTGGTGACAAGCCGAACTGGTATACAAGAGTAGGGATGTAGTCAATCATTTGCATGATTCCGTTTTATTTAATCGTGTGTTTTCGAAAAGAATTGTCATCGAGAACTTGACGTAAGCAAGCCAATTTAATTTTTCGAAAATTGATTTCGTGTGTTGTTGTGTCAAGATTTAACACTTTCCGACCGGCGATCGCCTCCGAGGCCGAGCGACCGACTTACTGCCGAGCGACCAAGGCAAGTCTGCCGACCAGCGACCAGGCGACCGAGCCTTAGCCCAGCGGACATGCTAGACTGGCCAACCGAAGGTCCCAGGAGGAATCCCGGTGCCGAGCGATCGACACCAAGACGATCGCCTCTCGGTACTCGGCGACCGACCCTTTGAGACCGACCGTCTCTCGGCACCTGGCGATCTACCCTTGGTGACCTACCATTGGCGATCTCCATCCACTGGCCGATGGCGACCTCGGATGATCAGCTAGAGACGACCGCTCATGTCGATCACCACCGACGGACACCCAGTCGGCGAAGGCCGAGCCTCAAGACTGGCACCACGTGCAAGGGCCGAGACAAGATCCGCGAATCTCGGGCCATTGACCAAAGCCTGACAGATTCCCTCCACCAGCCGACAGGCCGCCGAAAGCTTGTCAGTAGGGCCACATGTTGACTGACTCCGGACACGTGATGGCTCCTTATTGGACCGCCCAGCTGGCGCCAGCCACTGCATTGGACTTTATTCGGACAGCCAGCATCTTCCTTGGACTTTAGCCTGACAGCCCAGGGGATCGCCCCATTAAAGTATTGGCCGGCAGGCGATCGGCAGAATATTAAAATGGCCGGCAGGCGATCGGCAGCTAAAGGACAGGACCCGGCTGTCCCTATATAAGCATGGCTCCCAGCACTTGTAAAAAGGACCGAAACTCTTCTGGATCGAACCTTTACCACAAAAAAGGCTTCAGCTTCCTCCAACTCCCTACGGATTTCACACAATACAGAAGCAAATACACAGCACTTGGCAAATATCCAACTCTTGGCAACAGCTTTCTTTCGGTCTTACTTCTCCCGGCCTTTTCTCCTCGAGCAGATCACCGGCAGGGACGAAGAACACCGAGCTTCGCTCAAGAGCCGGATTAACAGAGTCTTTTTACACTCATTGTATTTAGATTTCTCTCATTAATACTTGTATCCACGAATATTCGTATTAATAACATCTCGCGAGAGCATTCAAGCCCGGGCCTAACAAACCCGGCAAATCTTGTATTATTTATCTTCTCTCGGAAGTGCTCCCGCAATTGTTGTTTGTTGTCCGTCTTCCAGCAGTATTAATCTTCGGATAAATATTTTGGGCAACAACAATTGGCGCTAGAAGAAGGGCATCCAACCCTCGATTTTTTACACCTACCGTCCCGAAGAACACTCACTGTTCTCGGAGCAGATATTTGAAGTGACACTCACTGCGCTTCAAAAGAAATACTTCAGAAACCATGTCTTCCGCCTCCGCGTCGAAGAAAGCCGCTGACCAGCCGGCCAGACCCCCTCTTCCGTCCCAGTCCGAGCCGCAGCCGATGGTGGGAGGTAGCCGCCGCGGTCAGAGACGCTCGACCCAGTCCCGGGAAGGCGGCCCAAGCCTCTCGCTCGATCGGTTCCGAACCAAGGAACAGATCGAAGGGGCCCTGGCCGTCCTACAGGAGCGACGGAGTGCTCTCGACGCGCCTCCAGCTACCGCCCCCCCGGTCTCTCGCCGGAAGATCAAGCGGAAGCTCAAGGCGCTACTGGCCGAGCGATCGCCAGGAGGCTTTCGCCCGCAAGAAGAGGCGCTCGGCAGCCGGGGCACGTCTGTCTTCGATCGCCTAGGCAGCGACCCGACCTGGCGACCGGGGCAGTCCGGCCCCAGCTACGAGACGACGGAGGTGGTGTCCGTCACCAGGAGCTCGGCCTACCCGGCTCCCACAAGGCGATCCAGCCGCCTGGCTCGAGCTCGCCAAATTCCCGAGATCGGCAGCAGCGGGGTCCGGAGGTCGGTACACGATCGCCTCGGCCCCCGCTCCCAAAGCCGATCCGCAAGCAGCCGAGCCGCGGCGATTGCCGCAATGCAACGTCAACTCAGCGACATGAAGGCGCTCCTGCAATCCGGTGCAGGCGCCACCAAGACGATCGCCGCGCCGAGCGAGCCGCTCGCGATCGACGTCGAGCTCGCCCCGGTGCAGCACAGGATCGCTCCTCCTCAGACACCCGTGTACCAGGGGCGATCGGACCCCCAAGCACACCTGCACAAGTTCAACATCTACATGACCGGGTGTGGGGCATCGGACGCGACCCGGTGCCGAATGTTCCCTCTGACGCTAGACGACCTCGCCCACCGGTGGTACACCTCATTGCCACCTCGGTCCATTGGCTCCTTTAACGAGCTGGCGCACGTCTTCACGGAATACTTCGCCACCCGGGTCATCCGGCCAGAAGGTCCCCTTCGCATGATGCAAATCAAGCAGGGAGAAGAAGAGTCCGACTCGGACTACATCGACCGGGTTGACATGATCATCCTCAACGGCGAGCCCGTAAGCGATGAGACCGCCCTCTACGCGGTCCTAGGAGGTTTTCAGGGTTTCTCGCCTATGTTCAGGCATCTCACGAAGACCCTGCCGACGACCTACGCAGCCTTCCGGGCTAGAGCCGCAGATTTCCTGTCCAGGCAAAGGCTCCTTCTCAGCCTAGGAATAGATCGGTCGGCGCCCGTACGACGACCTCCAGTCTCCCGGCCCGATCGCTACTACCCAGCAGAGCCGGAGGACTCGATCCCCGCCTACAGTCCATTCTAAAATGAGGGACTAGCCGCCGACCGATCGCCAATATCGACCTACGAATAATGCGATCGGCTTCCGAGCGACGATCGCGATCTTCCGCCGGATCGCAACATCATCGGCAACCCGGTGGACACGATCGCCATCTACACCCAAGATATAACATGACGGACTAAGGCATAAGATCGCCTCCACCGCGCATCATAAAGCCATGGTCCTGGCGGTCGATGGAACCACGCTTCGGCCATGCAAGGTCCCCTTTTGGCCGAGATCGCCCGCCTCGTTTAAATACGAGGCCGGCGTAGTCGGAGGGCTCTCCAACATTAATCGGTGGACACATGCCACAACCCCGTCTCAACGTACCGCCGAGGTCGGCCATCTCCATGGTGGCCGAGGTGGAAGCATAGCTAACAAGCCGCGGGCGTGGAGTTGATTCATCCGACGCCCGCGCAAGGACTCCTCTAGACCGAGACCGCACGCCCTTCGTTTAAATACAAGGCGAGGCGCAGCCTAACAGAGGACCCTCATAATAAAGTGAGTCACGAGACACTCATTGTCTTCGTGCACCAAGACACGGTCATGGGGTCGGTCCATCGATCTCCGCGACTGTGCACGATTCCTCAAACAAAGCGAAACCACCAAGTTTCCATGGGGGATCGGCCAATGTTGTTTTTTGCAGGTACAAGACCGAAAGATAGCTAAGCCAATCGACCATGATAGCCCAAGTCCGAGTCCTAAGTCAGCTCAGATCGCCCGTCCTCATCCATACACGATCACCAGCAAGAACCACCTCGCCCAATGTCTTCAACATAGGAGCAAGCTGGGGGGCAATTGTTGTGTCAAGATTTAACACTTTCCGACCGGCGATCGCCTCCGAGGCCGAGCGACCGACTTACTGCCGAGCGACCAAGGCAAGTCTGCCGACCAATGACTGTGCGACCGAGCCTTAGCCCAGCGGACATGCTAGACTGGCCAACCGAAGGTCCCAGGAGGAATCCCGGTGCCGAGCGATCGACACCAAGACGATCGCCTCTCGATACTCGGCGACCGACCCTTTGCGACCGACTGTCTCTCGGCACCTGGCGATCTACCCTTGGTGACCGACCATTGGCGATCTCCATCCACTGGCCGATGGCGACCTCGGATGATCAGCTAGAGACGACCGCTCATGTCGATCACCACCGACGGACACCCAGTCGGCGAAGGCCGAGCCTCAAGACTGGCACCACGTGCAAGGGCCGAGACAAGATCCGCGAATCTCGGGCCATTGACCAAAGCCTGACATATTCCCTCCACTACCGGTAGCCGCCGAAAGCTTGTCGGTAGGGCCACATGTTGGTGACTCGACACGTGATGGCTCCTTATTGGACCGCCACTGCACCACGCATTGGACTTTATTCGGACAACAAGATCTTCCTTGGACTTTAGCTTTGTGACCCAGAGATCGCCCCATTAAAGTATTGGCCGTGAGCGATCGGCGTAATATTGAAATGGCCGGGCGATCGCGGCTAAAGGACAGACCTTTGTCCCTATATAAGCATGGCTCCCAGCACTTGTAAAAAGGACCGAAACTCTTTTGGATCGAACCTTTACCACAAAAAAGGCTTCAGCTTCCTCCAACTCCCTACGGATTTCACACAATACAGAAGCAAATACACAGCACTTGGCAAATATCCAACTCTTGGCAACAGCTTTCTTTCGGTCTTACTTCTCCCGGCCTTTTCTCCTCGAGCAGATCACCGGCAGGGACGAAGAACACCGAGCTTCGCTCAAGAGCCGGATTAACAGAGTCTTTTTACACTCATTGTATTTAGATTTCTCTCATTAATACTTGTATCCACGAATATTCGTATTAATAACATCTCGCGAGAGCATTCAAGCCCGGGCCTAACAAACCCGGCAAATCTTGTATTATTTATCTTCTCTCGGAAGTGCTCCCGCAATTGTTGTTTGTTGTCCATCTTCCAGCAGTATTAATCTTCGGATAAATATTTTGGGCAACAACATGTGTTACAAAAATTTATGTTTTGAGTTTTGAAATTATTGAAAGAACTTTCGAAAATTTGTCTTCTTGACAAGATTATATGATTTCAAACTGATTTTGAAAATGTGACTGATATACATACGCATTTAGTGCATAGTGCATATCATGGTGAAGTTATGAATGCGACTCACAAACTGGATAATACATCAGTATGGTACGATGAAAAAAGAGATTCCAACTTTAGTATGGTGTTTTGATTACCCAGGGATGATCAGTTGATTGATCGGATAAGAGAAATATGCTGCGTGTTGTAGATTCATTTACAAAATGTAATTTTGGAACATTGGATTTTGTGAAACCGGAACATATGTGCTATGTGATTCCATTGGTATGGTAGTAGCGCGATACCATAGTGATCTTTGAATGATTCCTTTGTAAGTGTGGATTTGGGGATGGTGACCCCAGGATGGTTGTTTTTGATATTGATTGGTCGTTTCCCACTCCATGTATGATTAGGTATGTTCGTCGGTTTGTGATTGGTTGTTCGTATGCCGAGGGGTATGTTCACCAGTCGGGTGTATTTCTATGAGATCCACTGTATGTGATTGGTATAACGTTTTGAGAATGTTATTCTTTCGTATATCTGTTTCTGCGGTTCTGTGTTGATCATGTTGGAGCTTACCGTGTGAGGGCATTCCCGATTATCATTGATCGTTCGTTGATGATATTGGAATTTATCATATTGATGATATACTCGGTTGTGTTTTGACCTTTAGATGGTCATATTAGAGTTTATCATGTTGATGATATACTCGATTGTGTTTTGACTTTTTATTGGTCATATTGGAGTTATCATGTTGAAGATATTCTCGGTTAAGTTGTTGATCGATCATTGTTAATTATCGTATGAGCGTTCGAATTTGGTGTTGATGTTTCAGGATTTGTGTCATTGTTTTGGCAGTCATTTCATAGATGTATCGTGTATTATTCGTTTTATCGAAATTGGGACTTGACTGTATAATCAGGCAAACAGGATTTGACACGGATAGATTATTTCATCCGAAGATGATATATGTTGTTGAGACTCACGGAATTGTGATTGTAAGAGTGTTGAGGCTTTACAGTGAAGTCACTTGCTAGTATCTCAGGAGATCATCGACTTGACGCATATGTAAGTGTACTGTTTTGGTTATTCGTTAATGATGATGATTGATCGTTGTTGTGATGGTTTCGGAATATTTTGGCTGAACGGTTTGTTTGTTTTGTCTATGACGGATTACAAGTTTCGAGGACGAAACTTATTTTAAGTGGTGTAGTATGTAATATCCGGAATTTCTACTACTATTGTTTAATTTTATTTTATCCGAGTTATGTTGTACAGCGTGGAATCTGTACAGTTTGGATAAAACAATTGAAGGACTGAGACATCTGTATTGGTATAATTGTCGTACTTGGTCGAAAATTGCATTTGAGGATAGTGTGTATCATATGAGAATATTAGTGGAAGGAGTATGTGTATTCAGTATGTCGTGTATATATATCTAGTATGTTGAGACGTTGGACAAGGATAGATGGAAATGGATAAGTATAGCCTTATTAGCACACGCTAATATTCAAGCATAGCGCACGCTATCGTGCTTGTTTAGCACATGCTAAAGGCAAAAGTTAGCGCACGCTAGTGCATAACAAATCAGAGAGAATCTACGTGTGGACCCGACTACTTTTGGCGCATATTCCGATAAGGTCAACGGATGTTTGTTATGAAGGATTAGCGCACGCTAATATCAGATCGGTCCAATGTAAATCTTATCCTTGTTAGATGCTTTCGGCGTGTGGACCCGTCTTCGGAGCATACAGACAAACGAGTCAACTATGAGTAGAGCACGCTATGGTCGGACACTTGCGTACGCTAAATAGAGTCAATTACGTACACTATTGTATGGGCATTGCGTACGTAAATCAGTGTACGAAGCAAGGCAGTAGCCTCTGGACTGCGATAGCGCACGCTATTTTGTGAAGGTAGCGCACGCTAATAACAGTCAGTATATATATGATTGCAGATGTGAATTATCTTCATTCGTCCATTCCTTCCCTTATTTCGATAGAGAGAGTTCTTAGAGAGAAGTTTGAGGTTCCAAACACTGAGAGATGATCATTCTTAACAATAATAAGATGGAGAGCATGGATTAAAGCCTTGTTCTTGAATATTATTGATAATTCTTGGAATAGAGTTCGATTGTTCTTTTTCATGGTTCGTCTACAAGGTAATTTTAGTATCCCTTTGTTAGTGTTTTATTTTAAAGGATGATTACCTGGGAGGGAGTGTAACACCCCCAAGTTATTCAGGGTATATTACAGCGCCGTGAGCCCCGCCGTGAGACCCACAAGGCTATTCATGCGCGGAACTGTAAACTTGACCGAGAAGGTCTAGATACAATGAAAGAAGGACAATACAAATGGAATTCAAAACCATAACCAATGAAACCATATACATCACCACACAAATCAATACCTCGGCAACACAGGCCGGAACATCAAGGAACTGAAATACAATACTCGAGTATTTAAAATCCATTCCAGTACAACAACACTGAATGGAGGAATCCAAAAGTATAACCGGAGACAAGACACAGTATCACACTTGCCCATCATCTTCATGCCGACCTGATACCCGCCTGTCCGTTCTCCTGGAACCTGAAATACATAAAAAGTATTTCCCCCATAAAGGGGTTAGCCGTCGAATAGCTAGTGCAAGTATATCAAGTATGAAACACAATACTCCTCGACAATAAAGTAAATGTAACCGTCAATTCATCAATTCAAGACTAGTATTCCGGAATAACTAAATCTCATAGAATCACATCAATACATATATGAATACCGTGGAACCGCACCAGAGGCTACGGAACCCTCAGAGGACCCGTCGGTCCGTCCCGGAGTGGTTAATTCATATTATCCATGGAATCGCACCAGAGGCTACGAAACCCTCACAGGACCCGTCGGCCCGTCCCGGAGTGGATATAAATAATCATGCCATTAATATTTCTTACTTTCAAAGTCGAGAACGCACATTCATAAATATTTACTTGCCTTAATAACCGCTACCGAATACTCCGAAGAACACGGTTCGACCGGGAAGCTTCGAAACGCCCGATGCTATCGAAAGGAAAGATGACAACGAACGGAAGGGTTCAACTTGGTTTCTTCACAAGAAACTCGTCCCTAACAACATATAATAAATAAATCATCGATCATACGAGGAATAATAATCGTAGAACGCCCGAAAACCCCTCTATGACATTTTACCGGACACCTTCAAGGCGTCGATCCAGAACTCGACCAAAGCAACGAATCGATACGATACAACCATGGAATAATAAAGGAAATGATATAATACATCTAAATAATTATCAATCCATCATAATCCTAAGTTAAATCAGATAAAACGGATGAAATCAACCAAAATACCCAAATTCCCCAAAACTAGATTTCTAGGAAATCTGACCTGATTCGGTAGATCGGAGGATGTTATAGGATGGATGATTGATGATATGAACTCCAAAACTTCATGGATTGATTGTCCAACAACATCTCTCCATGATTAACCAAGCTCCAGCCGCGGAAGAGAAGGAGAAGAAGGAGAAAAATGGCCAAAAACCCGACTGCAGGGCCTTAAATAGGCTGACTGCACAGTGTGCCGCGGCACAGGGCCGAATCTGCCCCCAGTGATCGGCAGTGTGCCGCGGCCCTGCCGGCATGTGCCGCGGCACAGGGTACAGGCTGCTCGGCCAAATCTGGAAAATGAGAGTGACTTAGCTATTTCGACCATAACTCCCTCGTCTGGACTCCGATTGACTCACCGTTTGAACCATTGGAAAGCTAACTCGATGCTTTATAATATTGCAAAGATTCAGAATTTTTGGAGTTTCCAAAAATTAATGGTGATCTAACAAAGTCGAACTCATACGTGGAAAAGTCGCTAAAGAACACGGAATTCAACAGAACGACACCGAAACGAACTCGGATGACAAAAAGTGCAGAATAAAATATTCCCATAATGACGAAACGGTCCTAAGCGAGTCGTCGTAATGGACCTCCTCCGGAAAAATGAAAATTACCGGAAATCGAAATTGCGGATATTACATTCTACCCTCCTTAAAAGAAGTTTCGTCCCGAAACTTAAAACAAGTAGGGAGAAGCGGTATCCCGCCAGGAAGACTCAACGATTTACACAAGAAACGCATAACTTACGCCCAATGGCGGAACGTTACAAGCAACACAACAATACATTACCCGAAGATAATCCAAGCCAACGCTGAAGTAAATACGAATCACAATGTCTGAAGGCTCCAACAGAAATACCAATACATCGCAATGGCTTGAAATACCCTCAACCGAAGCTGTATTTCACAATGGCCTGAAAGCCGAACACCCCAAAGCTGTAAATCATCACAATACAGATCACAAAGAAGCAAACCTGACTGTCGGACATACCCCTCGGCGTATGAACAAGCAGTCGCAAATCGTCGGACATATCCAATACAACATGGACTACGAACGACCAAACAATAAGGCTCAAGAGGGACATCACAGTACGCCCGATCCGGAAATGTGTCCATGCACATGTCCACCCCGTATACGGAATCCAAAATATACGTGTGACAATGTACCTAATTAGCCTCACGAACTACGTCTCGTGTGCACGGTCCAATGCCGAAACATCCACGCATGACCATCGTGTGCCTGGCTAAAAATCCTACACATACCCAATCGGCACGCAGACATGATTCCAGATATGCCACGATACAACATGACAACGAAACTCAAAGGATAACATACCCAATACGGATCATACGACTCACCAAGTGAACGATGACACACGAATAATGAAAGATCGACACGACCAACGATATTCAAAACAACCATCCTGGGATCAGAATCCCTAAGGACCGATTAACACGGGCAATAATCACAACACAACAATTCGGGAAATCCTCAACCCTCAACGATCACAAAATTACCGAGTTCACAAGAATAATAGTGTGCTGCCTTGAGTCGGCCAACACGACAATAATAATTCAACAGATGGGAACTATCCTCGACAGTCCTAATTCAATACTTCGATTACCGTAGAATGTCCAATCGATAACAAAGATACAACGGATGAGAATATTTTTGACAACGGATGGGAATTATCTTTGATAATCCCAATTCAATATATCGATTACCTTTAGAGCGGACAATCGATAACAATTATACAACGGATGTCTCAGCACCTTTAATCGGTTACCGATAACGAAGATGATAATCGAATACGTCAATGCCTTCAATCGGCCAAAACGACATCAATAGAAAAACACTGATATCAATAACGACGATTCACAAAAAAATATCTTGATGGAACATCAATCAATAATAACAATCAATACGTCGATGCCGCGAACCGGCTATCAACAACAATATCTCAAAGGAACATCAATCAACAATAACAATCGATATGTCGATACCGCGAACCGGCTATCGACAAATATTACCAACAAGTATCGCAATGCCTTAAATCGTCTATATACGAACAACAATAATATTTGGCATAATTTGCCGAAGGGTATCGTATCAAACAATCCCTTGATGTCAACAAAATCATAAAGAGACCAAGTCTCGAAATGATACACACATTCATACACATATATGATAACATTAATCTCATTGACTAGTACAAGTATAAAACTTGCCTCGATATCAATACAACGAACTATTACCAATTCAGTTGATTTCGTCTTACGAGTTCCTCAGTCCCGACCAAGGTAATCTACGAACTCTTCAACCTCAACCGCAACACAACAGTCATAATCCATGATCAAACATCATATCTTATTGTAAAACGAAGGATTAATAATCAACAGGTTCGATGACGACCTATATCAACACCACCAAACCACAAACTCAACCGTTTCACCATATCTCGACTAATCACAGTCTGAACAATCCAACTCAGACACTTACAAATCCTATCCACAATACGAGTCGAAATATGATGATCATATCAGCAACCAATTCGGACCAATAATAAGGGTCTAAATGTTCCAAACTCAATTCTTAAATACGAATTGACAAGGTTCCCTTCTCGTAAATTCATCGTTAAAATTTACTTATGACCGTCATCAATTCGAATCATCCGACTGGTTCAAAACAATAGATAATCATATTAAAAAGGTTATCAAACAATCCAATCATTCGACTTGAATATTTGCTCCATACGTATGGGCTTCCAAATTCAGAGATGAATAATAGTCTCATCAAACTCATAACCACATTCGTATTCCTATACGAATATTATTTCAAACACATAGTTTAGCTCTAGATATGAATATTCCATATTCATTTTCAAAACATCAACACTTCTTAAAAATTTTCATCACCTCGTATAATTCAAGAGTTCTTCAAGAACATAAAATATCTGAAATCACGTTCAGAACAACATATCCGAGGTATATATCTCCATGTTACCATTTTCTTCATCATGCCATTCCTACAACCTCAAGAATCGCAACAACACCATTATCATCATATGAAGAAGATCTCAATAATCATATCAACATCTGAAATCTCTTATTACAATTCCAATAAATCTCGTATAACATTATCACATGATACCATAATTGTAACACCCCAGATCCTCCTAGGAATATTACATGCCGTAAACCCTTCTCACAAGGATTTACCAGGCAAAGCACAATTTTCCACGTCATTTCAAAAATGCCAAAAAGACCGATGACGGTAATATTTTTCAAATACTAAAAAAAATTGATTTCCAAATACCGTCAAAACGATCAAGGCCAAAATGCCAAAAACTCAGTTTAGGGAATCGGTTTTACAAAATAAAATTCAGTTGGCAAAATACCAAAAGCCATTTCAAAATACTCACGCAGCGGATAAAAGTACAGTCCAATTTATGCATTTACATTGAAATAAGACGAACATCAAAATACACGATTCCCAACATACTCCCCCCCAAGTAGTAATCCTAAAAAAAAAAGAACCACTATCAAAGGGATACGAGGATTACCTTGTATGGACGAACCACGAAGAAGAATAATTGAACTCCATTCCAAGAATCATCAAAAACTTCAAGAACAATACTTAAATCCGAGCTCTCCAATCTTAAACTTGTTTAAGAGAAGCATCTCTCAATGTTTAGGAACTTCAAGTACTTCCCAAGGCTCTCTCTATTGACTGAAGGAAGGAGAATGGACAAAATGCCTCTCAGCAAACGTCTATCCTCTCTATAAAACACATCACTAGCACGCGCTAGACCTTATATTTAGCGTGCGCTACAGGACTAGCGTGCGCTATCCTTCCTTGATAGCGTGCGCTATCGGGCAGTCCAGAAGCTACTACATTGCTTCGAAATTCATCTAACGTACGTAATGCCCATGCATTAGCGTACGCAAACAGGCGTTGACTTGCTATAGTATCGTGCCCCCACATGCCGAAAGCATCCGCGATTACCGGGATTCCTTTGATCGATTGAAGGCAAATTCAGTAGCGTGCCCCCACATGCCAAATTCAGTAGCGTGCGCTAATCATACGGTTTTAGCATGCGCTAGCTCTACACGACAAACACTCGCTGACCTTATCTGAACATGCGTCGAACATGGCCGGGTCCACCTTATCTGAACTAACACAGCAAGTCGTTACGTACGTTAGGGGTCCTCCTTAGCGTACGTAACCGAACCTCTTAGCGTGTGCTAAGTATGCATCGTAGCGTACGCTAATTATATATCTTAGCGCGCACTAGGCATACCCTGTAGCGTGCGCTAACGTAGCTCTACTTAGCCATTTTCCGCTATTCTCGACCAACATCTCGACATACCAAACGATCATACGGCACAATGAATACATATACGCATTCAACAACATTGTCATACGTTCACATCATCCTCAAGCACAATTATCCATCAACGACATCCAACATATAAACGAAAAAAAATATATCCGAAAAATCGGGGTATTACACTCTACCCCCCTTAAAAATAAGTTTCGTCCTCGAAACTTGCAATCACTCGCACAAACAACATTTCAACGGGAATTCAAATTCACCAAGAATTATCGAATAATCCGAACAACATACTTACAAGTATGTGAAGTCGAAGATCTCCCGTGATACTAGCATGCGACTCCTAAACAAAGTCTCAACATAATACCGATACACACCAATATCGCAATTAGCAATTTAACAAAATCTCAAGGAAGAGTTCACGTCCGTGACCACGGCCACGATTCTTCCTACTTTCAGCCAACATTCTGAAAGGCACACACGTGCGTAAGTATAATCCAAATCGCACATTCTCGAAGTGACCAATTCCCAAGAATACCAATCTATAAACGAAACGATTAAGAAAAATACAAGAAGAGTGAGAGGACTTACAAGTACCGGTCGCACTGTGATGATGGCAGAGTAGTGATACTGTGGGCAAAAGACGACTCAATCGACCCAAAAGACCGACAGCCTAGGTATCCATAAACCTAAGCTCTGATACCATATTCTGTAACACCCCCAAGTTATTCAGGGTATATTACAGCGTTGTGAGCCCCGCCGTGGGACCCACAAGGCTATTCATGCGTGGAACTGTAAACTTGACCGAGAAGGTCTAGATACAATGAAAGAAGGACAATACAAATGGAATTCAAAACCATAACCAATGAAACCATATACATCACCACACAAATCAATACCTCGACAACACAGGCCGGAACAGCAAGGAAACTGAAATACAACACTTGAGTATTTAAAATCCATTCCAGTACAACAACACTGAATGGAGGAATCCAAAAGTATAACCGGAGACAAGACACAGTATCACACTTGCCCATCATCTTCATGCCGACCCGATACCCGCCTGTCCGTTCTCCTGGAACCTGAAATACATAAAAAGTATTTCCCCCATAAAGGGGTTAGCCGTCGAATAGCTAGTGCAAGTATATCAAGTATGAAACACAATACTCCTCGACAATAAAGTAAATGTAACCGTCAATTCATATATTCAAGACTAGTATTCCGGAATAACTAAATCTCATAGCATCACATCAATACATATATGAATACCGTGGAACCGCACCAGAGGCTACGGAACCCTCAGAGGACCCGTCGGTCCGTCCCGGAGTGGTTAATTCATATTATCCATGGAATCGCACCAGAAGCTACGAAACCCTCAGAGGACCCATCGGCCCGTCCTGGAGTGGATATAAATAATCATGCCATTAATATTTCTTACTTTCAAAGTCTAGAACGCACATTCATAAATATATACTTGCCTTAATAACCGCTACTGAATACTCCGAAGAACACGGTTCGACCGGGAAGCTTCGAAACGCCTGATGCTATCGAAAGGAAATATGACAACGAACGGAAGGGTTCAACTTGGTTTCTTCACAAGAAACTCGTCCCTAACAACATATAATCAATAAATCATCGATCATACGAGGAAGAATAATCGTAGAACGCCCGAAAACCCCTCTATGACATTTTACCGGACACCTTCAAGGCGTCGATCCAGAACTCGACCAAAATAACGAATCGATACGATCCAACCATGGAATAATAAAGGAAATGATATAATACATCTAAATAATCATCAATCCATCATAATCCTATGTTAAATCGGATAAAACGGATGAAATCAACCAAAATACCCAAATTCCCCAAAACTAGATTTCTAGGAAATATGACCTGATTCGGTAGATCGGAAGATGTTATAGGATGGATAATTGATGATATGAACTCCAAAACTTCACGAATTGATTGTACAACAACGTCTCTCCATGATTAACCAAGCTCCAGCCGCGGAAGAGAAGAAGAAGAAGGAGAAAAATGGCCAAAAACCCGACTGCAGGGCCTTAAATAGGCTGACTGCACAGTGTGCCGCGGCCCAGCCGAAGTGTGCCGCGGCACAGGGCCGAATCTGCCCCCAGTGATCGGCAGTGTGCCGCGGCCCTGCCGGCATGTGCCGCGGCACAGGGTACAGGCTGCTCGGCCAAATCTGGAAAATGAGAGTGACTTAGCTATTTCGACCATAACTCCCTCGTCTGGACTCCGATTGACTCACCGTTTGAACCATTGGAAAGCTAACTCGATGCTTTATAATATTGCAAAGATTCGGAATTTTTGGAGTTTCCAAAAATTAATGGTGATCTAACAAAGTCGAACTCATACGTGGAAAAGTCGCTAAAGAACACGGAATTCAACAGAACGACACCGAAACGAACTCGGATGACAAAAAGTGCAGAATAAAATATTCCCAGAATGACTAAACGGTCCTAAGTGAGTCGTCGTAACGGACCTCCGCCGGAAAAATGAAAATTACCGGAAATCGAAATTGCGGATATTACAGGGAGTGTGTTGGATTATCATGTGGTGATGTTATATTAGGTTTAATGGATGTATATGGCTTGGATTATGAATCGTATGGTTATTTACATGTTAAAGGATGTTAGATTGATGATTATGAACATGGTTTCGAATCACTTGGTGTTCTTGAAGAACTTATTGGCGAATATACTATAGCAGGACGATTGTATGTTAAATTATTAGTGTTTTAGATACGAAGATGAAATGTTCATATCTAGGATTAAGTCATGTTGAATTCACGATTGATTAATGGTATATATCATGTGAGTGTGATACCGAGATTGAATCTGGAAAGATTGTGATTGATCTTGGAGTATGATTTCCTTTACACTCGTAGTCGTAATCGCCATATGTTGATCGGTACCTGAAATGCATGCAACTGCATGTCATTAGCGCACGCTAGTGTTACTGGCTAGCGCACGCTAACGGAAGGGACTTAGCGCACACTACATCAACTAATTAACGTGCGCTATGTCAACAGACAGTGTACATAATTGTGTTACGGTTGTGAGTTCGTAATGGATTGAGTTGGATTGTTCGCACTTGTGGTTAATCAAGATATTGTTGAGTCGTTGGGTTTGTGAATTGGTTATATCGATTGTTGATTGTTATCGAACTTGTTGTTTATCGATTATTTTAATAGGTTGAGATTATTGGTCGGTGATTAGAACCATGCTCTGCGGTCGTATTCGAGAATGTTCGTAGATTTCTTTGGTCGGGGCTGAGGAGTTTGTAGACGACGGCGGGAATTCGTAACGGCTTCATCGGTATCGAGGCAAGTTATTACTTGCACAGTTTATAGTATTTAATGAATGGTTTCAGTTTCATTCGTTTATAATTCGTATAGCGATGATTATAATTGTGAACTCTGGAGATTTGGATTTTATGCGGTTTTACAATTTTGGGGAGTTAAATTATAATGTATATGATTTACATTTGTTATTGATATACTTGGGTATCGAGGATACATTGTGATAAAGACGAAGATATGAATTATCTGCAGTCCGTTATATTTTAGACCGTCGAGTATTGAGGATAATGGTTGGTGATGGTTTAGACATTGAGATCACTCTCGAAGGACTCGGAACAAGTACTCTAATCATTTTTATCATTTGTGTCGATCATGTTGTGATACATTCGTGTATTGTTGTTGTCATGCATTTGTGCATTGTTGTTGTCATGCATTGTGTACTGTTGTTTTGTGCAGTTGTGCATTGTTGTCATATGTCCACCATACGTTCGTCCTACGGGATCAACATGGGATATCTATAGCTGTGTATGCTGGATCGTTGGATAGGTATTTCCATTATGCATTGGTCCGACGGGATCATCATGGGAATCTATAGCTGTGCGCGCTAGATCGTTGGATTACCATGTGTTGTTATTGTGCATATGTATATTATGGGTTTACCATAATTATACATTATTGTTATTGATGTGAGTATATTGACGTTGTCATATGATTATGCATTTGTAGGTCTTGTGTTAGGACTGTGTCCGTATGTTGTGTTGATTTGATCTTAGATTAGACGGACGTGATTTCGTCGTGGCATTTCATATCTTGAGGTATGTTCCGTATTTCCTTTGGTATTTGTCTTTGATGGACAATCGATTATCGTGTTGAGATGTGATGATGTTACCCGATGGATTGGGTTGGACAGAGTTAGTTAATTTCGTAACAGTGAGTTATGATAATGTTTTGAGAACCTTGGGCATTGTTGAGATATAGTACAGATATTTCGGTATTAGCTTATTGTTATGTTAAGGTTACGAATCGTGGATTTTCGTAAAGTTATGGTGGTAAGATTACATCGGTAGTATTCTTACTTAGTATCTCATTGGTATGTAATTATTGACGTGATGTGATGGTTATCATTGTTGGATATTATGGCTGACCCCGTCGTGGGCCTTCTTTTTAGGTTCTTGGAATATCAAGCTTGTAGCGGTCGTGGAGAGATGAGCTTCCCGGAGGATACGGGCTAGGGCATGTATTTGTGTATTGAGTTTCATGATCGGTTCTTGTATTCCGCTGCGTGAGTATTTTTAAATGGCCTTTTTGGTATCTGGTAACTTAGGTTACTTTGGCAAATCATTTTCTAAACTATTTTGTTGGTACGTGTAAGCGATAGCTTAACGCATGTTTTTAAACTGTTGAGTTTTGGCATTTCGGGCCTTGTGGTTTCAAATGAGATTTTACGACGGTTTTGATAAACGGATTTTATTAAGTCTTCGAATGTTTTTAAAAGATAGTACCGTCGTTAGCCTCTTGGGAGTTTGTAAATTTTTGCGAAAATGTTTTTTAGCCTTGTGGGTTCCATATCGGGGCCCACGACGCTGTAATATTCCTGGATGGCTGTGGGGGTGTTACAACAATAACATCAACAACGAGTATCTCAATGTCTTGAATGGCTTTTGCCGAACAACAGTAATATTTGGCATAATTTGCCGAAGGGTATCGTGTCAAACAATCCCCTGATATCAACAAAATCATAAAGAGACCAAGTCTCGAAATGATACGCACATTCATACATATACATGATAACATTAATCTTATTGACTAGTACAAGTATAAAACTTGCCTCAAACTGAAGGCGAGAAGGTCCTTCCACGATCAACGTCCTCCCACGAAATGACGAACGGCATCCTCCGACGATCACAAGCACTCGAACAACCTTGAATGAAATACGATTCATTCAATAACACAAAATCAATGGAAAGCAACACCAAAAACAATCCCGGTTCTGTAACACCCCCAAATCCTATTGGGTTATTACAGTGCCGTGGACCCCACGCCAGGAGATCCACCAGGCGAACATGACCAAAATACATTAAATTAAACAACAAGGGAAAATCATAGTCCCTACCATGACATCCGACACAATATTCCGATAAGGAATTTCAACGACAAAAGTTGCCTACATGGCCAAAATAAAATACAACAACATCCACGAACATCTGTTCGGGTAATACAACACGACAACAACTGACAAGACTGGAGTACACTCCAACTGACTGACCAACAATGAACAACTCGGACTAGTATCGCTCGAATGCCTCGTTGCCATCGTCATGCCCCTGTGTCTCAACTCTCTCCTCGCAAGCACCTAAAACATGAAAACATGTTCCGCCCCCACGGGGTCAGTCATCCAGATAATGAACATCAAATACATGTATAACATGATATGCATCCAAAGGCAGAATAAAATGGTACAATGATGATAATAATACGAGATGCTCACAAACCAAGGTAAGAACTGAGCATTCGTGAAATACTATGCCCACGGCATACTATTTATACCTATTCGACAGATTGGAACATAAGTGCCCAACGGCGAATCATAATCACAGAATACCACAATGAATTACACGACATGAACCAAACTAGAGCTGAATTAAATATGAATCACGATGCCCGAAGGCTCCAATGAAATTATCAAGACAATCACAGGGCTTGAAAGCCACTCAGCCGAAGCTGTCAAATATCACAATCACATGAAGCCAAAACAGCCCGCAGCTGTTATTGATTAGGGCCGAAGCCACGGCACGAAGCCATATCACCATTAGGGCCGAAGCCACGGCACGAAGCCGTATCACAATTGGGGCCGAAGCCACGGCACGAAGCCGTATCACAGTTAGGGCCGAAGCCACGGCACGAAGCCGTATCACCATTAGGGCCGAAGCCACGACACGAATCCGTATCACAATTAGGGCCGAAGCCACAGCACGAAGCCGTATCGCAATTAGGGATAGTGTGCTGCCTTGAGTCGGCCAACACGATGACAGTAACACATGGATAGGCACCATCCTCGATAGTCCCAATTTAATACCTCGATTGCCTTAGAACGGCCAACCGATAACAATGATGCAGCGGATGATTTAATGAATGATTGAGCACTTCGATTACCTTAGAACAGCCAATCGATAAGAGTAATATGATGAATGATTGAATACCTCGATTGCCTTAGAAAGGTCAATCGATAACAATGATATAGTGAATGATTGAACATTTCGATTTGCCTGAGAACGGCCAATCGATGACAACGATATGATGAATGATTGAACACTTTCATTTGCTTGAGACCGGCGAATCGATAACAATGATATGAAGGATGCCTCGGCACCTTTAATCGGTTACCGACGACGAAGGTGAGAAATGAATATGCCAATGCCTTTAATCGGCCAGTACAGTTTTAATGACATCCAAAAAGGAATAACAATGATCTCAACGATGTCTTAAATTGACATCAATATTAACAACAATCGATACATCGATACCGCGAACCGGATATCGACAATGACATTAATAACGAGTATCACAATGCCTTGAATCGGCCATTAACAAACAAGAATAACATTTGGCATAATTGCCGAAAGGTATCGTATCGAACGATCTCTTAATATCAATGAATTCCTGAAGAGACTAAGTCTCGGAATGATACAACACATTCATACACATATATGATGACATTAATCTCATTGACTAGTACAAGTATGAAACTTGCCTCAAACCGACGACTAGAAAGTCCTTCCACGAGCAACGTCCTTGAAGTGATTATCGGTCCTCGAAACAACCTTGAATAACACAATTACCGACACTTCGTTTAATACACGAATCAAGCATGATCACAACCAATTCAAGAGGTCGATACAATAAATCCCAAACTCATTGAGGCATTTCGACAAACACCTTGAATACAATCTCCCATCCTAAACAACCAAACCCAATTGTATCGAAAACCAACTTCAAAAAAATGATTCAATCCAACAAAATACCTTCAATACAATCGATAATCCAATAGGAATACTCAAATCGATCTTACGATAACATTTATTCGAAAATCCCCCTTCCAAGTCAACCTTCAAAGTATTCTTGAGAAAAACTTCCAACAATCCGATGATAACTCATAAAAACTCGTAATCATATGTATATCCATCACAAATCATGATTATACCACCCATAACATCATGGTCCAACTCAAAAATCGAATTCAAGGGTTGAAGAAATTACCTTAGATTAGGATGATGAATCCACAAATATGTTGATGATCCACACAAAAACTTGAAGAAGATGAAATTATCTGAGTTTGATGATGCTAAATCGCCCAAAATATCGCCCACAAATCGCCCAAGGAGGAGAGGAAGAAGGAAAGTGATGAAATGAGCTTGATTCTCATGAAACCCGCTGAAATAGGCAAAACTGTACTGTGTGCCGCGGCACAGGATGAGTGTGCCGTGGCCCACGGCCAAAAACTGCCCAGTACACTGCCTTTGTGCCACGGTGTAATATCCGACTGTAACTTTTCATTTTTACCTGTCGTTGTATTATTTGGATAATCTGATTATTAGAAATCGTTGCATTTAGTTTTATGTTGAGGTATTATAGATTTGAATATCATATCGTTGTTATTTCATATGTGATGATTCGATGTTATTAGAGTGTTGCATTTTCGGATTTTTGTTAATGTAGCGTACGCTACATAGTATTATTAACGTACGCTAAACATGTGACTTAGCGTGCGTAAAGGTTTCCTACATTGCGTCGCTAAGAGGGAATCGGCAAGATTGACTTCAGACGTGAGCCTTTTAACCGGTAGCATGCATGCGATCTATGTCCGAGCCGTCATGTCGGTGAGAATCTACTTTTTCTAGCGTGCGCTAACCCATTCTTCATTAGCGTCGCTAACGGCTGCAATAATTCAAGGCGAGCCACCGAAAGCCGTTTACGTCGTAATATCGTTCGGATAGCGTCGTAAGGGCCTTAGCGTACGCTAAAGCTGTCACGATAGCGTGCGCTAAGTCTTGCAGTCTATTTATAGGACCAGCTGTTTTCATTTCTCCACGAACCGAATTTCTCTCTTCACATATCATCCCTCTGCACTCTAAAAACAATATAAACCTTCACCAACTTGTTTCTAAGCCTTGAATCTCGGAGTAGAGCTCATTTTCTTGGAGACTTGGAGTTGTTTTTAAGCTCGGGTTTTTTTCTCTCATGTCTTTGAAGTTATTCTTCATTGCGGGTGGTTGGTGTGTTTTCTTCTGTATTATTTTCTTATTTTGATTATTAATGACGAATTATACTTCACCTAGAGTAGATTAAGCAAGTAAAACATGGTTATAATTAAACTCCTTAAGCACTTTTGATGAACATGTTAATAAGGGTTTGTTGGAGGTGTTCTTGATGATATAGTGATTTAATCATGTTTGTAGCTGTCATTACTCAAACTTCTGGACGAATTTAACTCAGTAGAAACTTGATGGATCGGTTAGCTTCTTCATAACTGGATTTAATCAAGAACTTAATATCATAAATTGATTCAACACCATTTTAAGTATTTATTTGCCTTGAGAAGAACTTGATGATGTTAAATATGAGATTAGATGATCTAGTTCAGAAACCTTAGAAGCTTTAACAGATCATATTTGTTCAGTTCACTAGTCTTTGAAGATTGATAAAGGTTTTGATAATTACAACAATAACTTTTCATAAATCTTTTGTATTGAGAACTTAGGAGGTTTGATCATCATACTAGGATTGGTGAATTCCCCATCATGTTAATGAACCCTCCAGCCTTGTAACAAGACTTTGATAACCTTCATAAGTATGGTATAATCTCAGAACTTATGAACTTGTTGTTAGCTTAAAGTCAATTTAATGAGAGGGAATAATCATAATGTGCAGATTTTACCTTTCAACCTCTTAATGTTTTTGGAAGTTTAATCATCATAAGATGATCTTAGCATCACAATTGGTTATTCAAACATACCCTTGATAGAACTCTTGTTTATAATGAACCATGCGAACATTCGGTAAGTTTTGTAAACCGATTCTTATAATTGTAATGATGTTAGAAGGATTCCGGCATAAGGTTTCAATGATTTGTAGTAACAAACTATTTTAAAGGATTGTAGGTTGACGTCTTACTAATCTATATTGATAATTATACGAATATGTTTTGAGTAAGATGTATTTCGTTTAAGGTTGATTGTTCGGGTAAAACTTGTCGAGGACCGTTCGTTCGTTCCGATAAGAAGAGGACTATTCTCGTCTCCGTATTAAGGCAAGTTATCTTGCTTGGTTATAATGATGATTAGATTCTTGTGATGGTTATATAATTCATGTGTATGAAATGGTTATGAAATGCTTGTCGTGATTTGACGTTGTTTCGTTTCATCATGGGTGTTGCATTCCCAAACACGTCCCTTTGAATCATTGATCTCGTTGATCCTTATTTTCACTTTGGTGAGTCTTTCTTGATCCTTAATTGGATGTGTTATCCTTGAGTTTCGTTGTCATGTTGTATCGTGACATATCCGGAATCATATCTGCGTGCCGATTGGTTATTGTGTAGGATTTTTAGCCAGGCACACGATGGTCATGCGTGGATATCACCACATTGGACCGTGCACACGAGAAGTTAGTTCGTGAGGCTAATTAGGTACATTGTCCCACGTATATTTCTGGATTCCGTATGCGGGGTGGACATGTGCACGGACACATTTCCGGATCGGGCGTACTGTGATGTCCATCTTGAGCCATAATATTAATCGTTCACAGACCATGTATGATTGGATGTGTTCGATATTTTGTATTGATTGTTTAAATGCGCCCGAGGGGTATGATTAATAATCGGAATGATATTCTTGAAATCTATATATGTGAATTGTTTAATGTCAGAAGAATTGATTATCATGTATATCTGACCCTGTGTTGGGCGAAATACTTGTATTGTATTTTAGGTCGAGGCAAAGGCAAGGCACGGGAAGAGCATGTCGACGGCGAAGGATTCGGAGGATACTAGTTCGGGGCCCCTCATCTTTGTTGTCGGTTATGTTATACCGTTTTGTTTTATTTCCTTGTCCGTTTAAATTACTTTTGGTTGTATTTGACATTTGAAGTATTTTCCATCTCCATATGGTTTATACTTGTTCTTTTCGGATCCTGTGTGTTGTAAGGCCGTTGGCCATATTTTGATAAACTCCTAATCGGAGAAATGACTTTTCGTTGTGATTCGGTATCACAAATAATATTTATTTAACCTGTTTTGGATATCGCCTGGTGGGTCCCAGTGTGGGATTTCACGGCACTGTAATAACCGCCATTTGGGGTGTTACAGAAGATGGTATCGGAGAGTCGTTTTCTTTCATGAGTCATTGAGAAATGAACTAGTATCAAGAAACCTTCGTGTCACGTGTGACCTGTGCGAGCCCGACCTGCGAGCCAAATGCGGTATGTACTTTATGAGCCATGGTTTAATTACTGGCATGATATTGATATCAGTATAGATCTCTTTGTTGATCATGTTATTTCAAGGAATTGTGACAGGATTTATCTGATTGATAATCCGAGGTAAATCTTTGAAATTATTGTATAACCGAAATTGTTCGACTTGACACCGATATGATATTCGGTGCGACATTTGTGGTATCGATAACCGTATTCCTTTAATATGTAATTCCTTGTTGCTATTAACTTAGCATGGATTTTAGTATCTTGAACTGTACTTATGGTTATCATTACGATTGATTCTTTCAGTATGGAAAGAAACCTGAGAGGTCGTGGCAGAGGGGGACGAGGCCGCGGAAGGGGCCGAATCCCAATACCTCGAGCCAACAGACGCGTGAATGCGGATCAGAGTTCCGCAGACAGTGGTTCACCTTCTAGGGAACAATCGCACCACAGTGGGCGCGGGGATGCACGTGTCGATCCTTACCTCATAATGCAGGGCATGATGACACAGATGACCCAGATGGGTCAACTAATGGAAGCTATGCAGAGGGCCGCTACTGGCCAGCAGCAAGGGGCTCATCCTCCTCCTGTGATTGGCGGACCCGTGAGTCGGATTATCAGCGACATCTCTCGCCAGCGACCACCGACTTATGAGGGCTCCTGTGAGCCGGCTGACATTGTGCACTGGATCGAACATTTTGAGAAACTTTTCCAGATGGTGGACTGCCCGGAAAAGAATCGCGTCTCGGTAGCCGCGTATTATCTTAGCAAAAGCGCTCATACCTGGTGGCTTTCAGTAAGGCCGGTGATGGTGTTTGCACATGGGAGGAATTTAAAAACCTCATGCTAGACCGTTATTATCCGGGGCCACTCATGAGGCCAAACCGGAACTTTTGAACCCCACCCGTCGAAGACGATGATGTATTAGGCTATTCTTTGAGAAATTCCAGCACTCCTTCCTTTTGCCACAACAATTATCCGAGCAGGCCGACAAGATCAAATACTTTCTCAAGAGGCTTAAACCCCGAATGAGAATGCATTTGTTGAATCACCACTGTACTACCTTACGAGTTTATCGAGAAGGCTCTAGAGTACGAACTCACCGCGAAGGAGATATCCAAGAAACAACCACGATCCAACAACAAAAGGTCTAAGAACCAGAATCGGACCGAGAGTAACCGGGGACATTCAGAAGCCCCGGTCATTGCCAAACCCCTCCGATCGACCACCCATGGCGTCGAAGCCACTGGATCGCACTCTCGGCGGTCCCTTCATCTGTGTGCTATAAGCTGCGGAGACCGAGGGCATGTCGGCACCAAATGCCCGAAGCTTTGCCGTCACCTGCCTTACTTGTGGCAAGATTGGTCACCGTGCTCGTTTTTGCAGGAGTGGGCCCGGACATGATCCAGTAGCGTCTCATACTCCTATGCAATCCTCTGTCCAGAACCGGACGCCTCCGTCCGCTTCCTATCAGACCACCGGGGCGAATAGGGGAATGGGCCATGGGAATCAAAGTGGTACACCTAGTGCGGAGGCTGAAACCCAGGATTTACGAGATGAAGAGAGGATGATCCGAGGCCAGCATGATTTCAGGTATACTCGAGATCCACTCCCAGCCTGTGTGTGTTCTTTTTGATACCGGTGCTTCACACTCCTTTATATCTTCTTCTTGTTTAAGTCGTTTGCCTCTAGACCATGTTATCAATTGTGAGCCTTACGTGATTGGTCTACCTGATGGTAGAAGAATTATTGGAAATCGTGAAGTCCAAGACATCAGGATTCGTTTGAGCGACCGTGAGTGGTTGTCAAATCGATAGTAGTCGATCTACCTAAGGGCGATATAATCTTGGGTATCGATTGGATGGATCGTCACGATGCAATACTCGGTGTCATAGCGGATGGTTACCGTCACTTGATGATGGATTGAGTGTATTTTTCGAGGTGATAATCCCGATCGTTACGGGAGAGTCATCAGCGCTATGAAAGCAGCGAAACTGCTTAATCAAGGGTGTATTGGTTATTGGTGCTACATGACCAAATCAACCGGTCGATCAGTTGAATTGGCCGACATTCCGGTAGTCCGAGATTACCCTGATGTATTTCCAGACGAGTTGCCAGGCTTACCTCCTCATCGTGACGTGGAATTTATTATTGAGTTAGAACAGTCGTCCCGCTCTCAAAAACACCGTACCGTATGGCCCCGAGATGCAAGAATTGAAGAACCCGGCAGGAGTTGGTGACAAAGGCTATATTCGACCGAGTCGTCCTTGGGGAGCACCGGTGTTATTTGTGCGGAAGAAAGATGGATCTCTACGCTTATGTATTGATTACCGTGAGTGAGCAGGTAACCATCAAGAACAAGTATCCCTTGCCTCGTATTGATGATTTCTTGGACCAACTTCGGGAGGCTGTCGTGTTTTCTAAGATCGACTTGAGATCTGGTTATCATCGATTGAGGATTCGAGAGTCGACATTTCAAGACGGCATTCGTACTCGCTATGAGCATTATGAGTTCGTGGTGATGCCATTTGGGTGACTAATGCACCGGCGGTATTCATGGAGTTGATGAATCGAGTTTTTATTAACTATCTGGATCGCTTTGTAGTCGTTTTCATCGACGACATTACGATTTACTCGCGACCACGAGGAACACGAGAATCACCTCCACCAAGTTCTCGATACTTTGAGGCGAGAACAACTTTATGGGAAATTTACTAAGTGTGAGTTACGGATGCCCGAGGTTGTCTTTCTCGGGCATGTGATATCGGAAGGGGTGAGTGGACCCACAAAAGACGGAAGCCATTCGAGATTGGCTACCACCGAAGAAAGTGAAGGAAGTTCGTAGTTTCCTCGGCTAGCAGTTACTACCGGCGATTCGTGGAGGGATTCTCTAAAATTTCGCAACCGATGACTAACTTACTGGAAGGACAAGAAGTATTTGTGGTCGAAGCATGTCGAAGAGTTTTGAAGAGCTCAAGAGTCGATTGATTTCGGCCCTGTTTTGGTCTTACCAAAGGAACGGAAGGATTTGTGGTGTATAGTGACGCGTCGAGACGAGTGCAGGATGTGTACTAATGCAGAAGGGAAAATAATCGCCTATGCATCGAGACAATTGCGACCCTATGAAGTTAACTATCCGACCCACGACTTGGAGTTAGCAGCCGTGGTGTTTGCTTTGAAAATCTGGCGCCACTATCTTTATGGAGTTACCTGCCAGATCTTTACGGACCACAAGAGCCTAAAGTATATTTTTACTCAGAAGGAGTTGAACATGAGGCAGAGAAGGTGGCTAGAATTAATCAAGGACTATGATATCGAAATCCTTTATCATCCGGGTAAAGCAAATGTGGTTGCCGACGCGTTGAGCCGAAAGACAAGTGCGAGAGCAGATCTTGAGCCGTTTAACGGCGAGAGGGAATTGCAGTTGGACCTTATGAGGCCGAAATTGAAGTTTGGTTACAGCGTGGTCAGGGACAACTTTGCACCCTCGATATTTCTTCGTCTCTCGATGATATGATCAAATCGAAGCAAATTACGGACCCATTCTTATCTCGGGTTCGGGATGAAGTAACCCAGGGGAAAGCCCCTGGATTCGTGATCCACGAGGATGGATTGATACGTTTTAGAAATCGAGTTTGTGTACCCGCTGACGAAGAATTGAAGAACTGTATCATGAGAGAAGCCCATGCTACCCCGTACTCTATTCACCCGGGCTCTAGCAAGATGTATAAGGATTTGAAACAGAATTATTGGTGGGGGAATATGAAGCGTGAGATTGCCGAATTCGTTTCGAGGTGTTTGACCTGTCAATGAGTTAAGATTGAGCACCGGCGACCGAGAATCTTTGAAACCGCTCCCGATTCACGAATGGAAATGGGAAGACATATCTATGGACTTTATCACCAGCTTACCGACGAGTCGTCGAGGAATGAATACGATTTGGGTGATTGTGGACCGTCTGACCAAATCAGCTCACTTCTTGGAAATTAAAGACACATGGGGCCCCGAGAGATTGGCCCAGCTGTTTATTAAGGAAATTGTGAGACTACACGGTACCCCCAAGAGCATTGTGTCAGACCGTGACGGGCGATTTGTGTCACATTTCTGGAAGGCAGTTCATCGTGCGATGGGCACGCGGTTGAATTTCAAGACGGCTTTCCATCCTCGGTGATGGTCACGGAGAGAACCATCTGAGACTCTAGAAGATATGTTGAGAGCATGTGCTCTTGATTGGAAGGACGATTGGGAAGCCCAGTGCCTTTGGTGTAATTCACTTAAAATAATAGTTGGCACGCTTCGATTCAGATGGCCCCGTATGAGGCTTTGTATGGCCGTCGCCGTAGGTCCCCTTTGTGTTGGGACGAACTGCCGGAATCTCTGGGTACGGAACCCGATATGTTGTTAGCCGCCCGTGATAAGATCACTTTGATTAGGAGTCGGTTGTTAACGGCTCAAAGTCGACAAGTCTTATGCGACCATCGTCGTAGACCGCTGGAGTTCGAGGTTGGTGACCATGTGTTTATGAAGGTGTCTCCTACTCGAGGTGTTTATCGTTTCGGGAAAAGGGGCAAGCTGAGCCCAAGGTATATTGGGCCGTTTGAGGTTACGGAGCGTGTAGGTGATCGGCCTATCGACTAGCCTTGCCACCGACCTTGAGTAAGATTCACAACGTGTTTCATGTCTCTCGGTGAGGAAATATGTTGCTGATCCGAGCCACGTACTTCAATTCGAAGACATTGATTTAGCGAAGATCATTCGTGCGAGGAGCGTCTGTACGGATACTCGAGAGGAGGATCAAGCAATTGCGGAACAAGGCGATCCCCCTACCGAAAGTTCGGTGGTCGCGACACGGAGTCGAGGAGGCTACGTGGGAGACCGAGGATAGTATGCGAGCAAGATACCCCGAGGTATTTACCCCTTAAGTTTCGGGGACGAAACTCTTTTTAAGGGGAGTATGTAATATCCGATTGTAACTTTTCATTTTTACCTGTCGTTGTATTATTTGGATAATCGATTATTAGAAATCGTTGCATTTAGTTTTATGTTGAGGTATTATAGATTTGAATATCATATCGTTGTTATTTCATATGTGATGATTCGATGTTATTAGAGTGTTGCATTTTCGGATTTTTGTTAATGTAGCGTACGCTACATAGTATTATTAACGTCGCTAAACATGTGACTTAGCGTGCGTAAAGGTTTCCTACATTGCGTACGCTAAGAGGAATCGGCAATGATTGACTTCAAAGACGTGAGCCTTTTAACCGGTAGCATGCATGCGATCTATGTCCGAGTGTCATGTCGGTGAGAATCTACTTTTTCTAGCGTCGCTAACCCATTCTTCATTAGCGTACGCTAACGGCTGCAATAATTCAAGGCGGTAGCCACCGAAAGCCGTTTACGTACGTAATATCGTTCGGATAGCGTCGTAAGGGCCTTAGCGTCGCTAAAGCTGTCACGATAGCGTGCGCTAAGTCTCACGATCTATTTATAGGACCCACTGTTTTCATTTCTCCACGAACCAAACCGAATTTCTCTCTTCACATATCATCCCTCTGCACTCTAAAAACAATATAAACCTTCACCAACTTGTTTCTAAGCCTTGAATCTCGGAGTAGAGCTCATTTTCTTGGAGACTTGGAGTTGTTTTTAAGCTCGGGATATATTCTCTCATATCATTGAAGTTATTCTTCATTTCTGGAGGTTGGTGTGTTTTCTTCTCTGTATTATTTTCTTATTTTGATTATTAATGACGAATTATACTTCACCTAGAGTAGATTAAGCAAGTAAAACATGGTTATAATTAAACTCCTTAAGCACTTTTGATGAACATGTTAATAAGGGTTTGTTGGAGGTGTTCTTGATGATATAGTGATTTAATCATGTTTGTAGCTGTCATTACTCAAACTTCTGGACGAATTTAACTCAGTAGAAACTTGATGGATCGGTTAGCTTCTTCATAACTGGATTTAATCAAGAACTTAATATCATAAATTGATTCAACACCATTTTAAGTATTTATTTGCCTTGAGAAGAACTTGATGATGTTAAATATGAGATTAGATGATCTAGTTCAGAAACCTTAGAAGCTTTAACAGATCATATTTGTTCAGTTCACTAGTCTTTGAAGATTGATAAAGGTTTTGATAATTACAACAATAACTTTTCATAAATCTTTTGTATTGAGAACTTAGGAGGTTTGATCATCATACTAGGATTGGTGAATTCCCCATCATGTTAATGAACCCTCCAGCCTTGTAACAAGACTTTGATAACCTTCATAAGTATGGTATAATCTCAGAACTTATGAACTTGTTGTTAGCTTAAAGTCAATTTAATGAGAGGGAATAATCATAATGTGCAGATTTTACCTTTCAACCTCTTAATGTTTTTGGAAGTTTAATCATCATAAGATGATCTTAGCATCACAATTGGTTATTCAAACATACCCTTGATAGAACTCTTGTTTATAATGAACCATGCGAACATTCGGTAAGTTTTGTAAACCGATTCTTATAATTGTAATGATGTTAGAAGGATTCCCGGCATAAGGTTTCAATGATTTGTAGTAACAAACTATTTTAAAGGATTGTAGGTTGACGTCTTACTAATCCTATATTGATAATTATACGAATATGTTTTGAGTAAGATGTATTTCGTTTAAGGTTGATTGTTCGGGTAAAACTTGTCGAGGACCGTTCGTTCGTTCCGATAAGAAGAGGACTATTCTCGTCTCCGTATTAAGGCAAGTTATCTTGCTTGGTTATAATGATGATTAGATTCTTGTGATGGTTATATAATTCATGTGTATGAAATGGTTATGAAATGCTTGTCGTGATTTGACGTTGTTTCGTTTCATCATGGGTGTTGCATTCCCAAACACGTCCCTTTGAATCATTGATCTCGTTGATCCTTATTTTCACTTTGGTGAGTCTTTCTTGATCCTTAATTGGATGTGTTATCCTTGAGTTTCGTTGTCATGTTGTATCGTGACATATCCGGAATCATATCTGCGTGCCGATTGGTTATTGTGTAGGATTTTTAGCCAGGCACACGATGGTCATGCGTGGATATCACCACATTGGACCGTGCACACGAGAAGTTAGTTCGTGAGGCTAATTAGGTACATTGTCCCACGTATATTTCTGGATTCCGTATACGGGGTGGACATGTGCACGGACACATTTCCGGATCGGGCGTACTGTGATGTCCATCTTGAGCCATAATATTAATCGTTCACAGACCATGTATGATTGGATGTGTTCGATATTTTGTGACTGATTGTTTCGTACGCCCGAGGGGTATGATTAATAATCGGAATGATATTCTTGAAATCTATATATGTGAATTGTTTAATGTCAGAAGAATTGATTATCATGTATATCTGACCCTGTGTTGGGCGAAATACTTGTATTGTATTTTAGGTCGAGGCAAAGGCAAGGCACGGGAAGAGCATGTCGACGGCGAAGGATTCGGAGGATACTAGTTCGGGGGCCCCTCATCTTTGTTGTCCGGTTATGTTAAACCGTGTTGTGTTATTTCCTGTTCCGTTTAAATTACTTTTGGTTGTATTTGACATTTGAAGTATTTTCCATCTCCATATGGTTTATACTTGTTCTTTTCGGATCCTGTGTGTTGTAAGGCCGTTGGCCATATTTTGATAAACTCCTAATCGGAGAAATGACTTTTCGTTGTGATTCGGTATCACAAATAATATTTATTTAACCTGTTTTGGATATCGCCTGGTGGGTCCCAGTGTGGGATTTCACGGCACTGTAATAACCGCCATTTGGGGTGTTACACACGGCCCAGCCAGAAGGGGCCGCGGCCCACGGTACAGCCCGCTCCAGCACAAAAAGGCACATGGTGCACCCTTAGCTATTTCGACCCGGAATCCGATTGACTCACCGTTTGAACCATTGGAAAGCTAACTTGATGCTCTATAATACTGAAAAGATTCAGAATTTTTGGAGTTTTAAAGAATTAATGGTGATTTTATAAAGTCGAACTCATACGTTGAAAAGTCGCTTAAGAACACGGAATTCAACAGAACGACACCGAGATGAACTCGGATGACAAAAAGTGTAGAATTAATCATTCTCGCAATGACGAAACGGTCACAATAGAGTTGCTAAGATGGAATTACACCAAAAAAAAAATTATCGGAAATCGAAATCGAGGATATTACATACTACCCCCCTTAAAAGAAGTTTCGTCCCGAAACTTAAAACAAGTTGGGAGAAGCAATATTCCGCCAGGAAAACTCAATGAGATACACCCGAACTGAAAGCTCGCTTCTCTTCGGCATCGGATGCCCATACAAACACTGATTCACACCTCCAAAGAAGAACAACAATGCATATATAGTCCTCGGAACCATATCTATCGCACGCCTAAGTCCCCATGACTTTACATCTCGAATCACAATGAACAATCACCCAGATTATCACGAAATCTCAGTACAACACCAAAAGGAATGCATCAAACAATCTCAAAATCTCAAGATTCTCAAATACGATCATTATAAATAGATCAACAATAAATGATCCACAACCACGATACATTATTACGGATTGAGTTATACAGTCATCCGAAAAACAAGGTTACATCTCAAATGTACCCAACATCGATATCGTCCATATCATCGATCTCCTCGGTCCCATTGATTCAAGGTAGATCCAAATCTGAACTCACTGCACAATATGATCCCGGAAGGTCACAAGAACAAAATGATCACAATGAATGATAATGAATCGAAATCCAACAAGGATTAAGAATGACTCGCCAAGGTGAATTAATAACGTAATGAGTGATGTCTCAATGAAGTGATTGGAACCGTTGTTCCTCGTGAATTGAATGATTAGTTTCATAATGACAAGTCTCAACATGATTGATGTACATGATGAAGGAATTATATGAATGAATGAACGACAATGAAATGAATGATTATCCTACTACCGAGCAAGAATTAACTTGCTCAAAACCGGTGATGAATGTCCTTACCTCGGGCTCTCAAAGCCTTATAGGACCCCTTGAATGAAGTACGGATTGGAGTAACAAAATCCCTCGAGGCTTGTGAGCCCTCTCGAGATCTACCGGCACTAGAACTCCTGTAGTATTTCTGAAGGTGTCCCGGGTTCCCACACAGAAAACAGACAATATCTGGTACCGTACACCGAGTATTAATGTGTCCTGCTGAATAACAGTTAAAGCAAACAACAATCGAACTCGTCGTCTGAGATGAAGATGCTCTCCCAGCATGAAGACGACTAGAAAATGATCTCTTGGACGTCGGAGTCCGATGTCTCTCTGACAACTCTTTCCATACTGAGGCAGGAAAGTCACATGATAATTACAGATCCCGTACGAAGATTGCATTATGATTACGAGACGGAATGATAACAATGAGCATACACACTCTAACACAATGAATGCATTAATAATGCAATAAAACGATCGTCGACATGACGCCGGAATATGATAAGATCGCATGAAAGATCAAGTGAGGTGACAAGACTATCTGATGAAATTCCTGAAATGATTACCTTGAACAAGTTAATAAGGTTGAAAATTTGATTCACAAGGTCAACAACTGAACCGTGAGATGGACTGGATGATTAATGAATTAATTGAACAATGAGACTGACTGAGTGATAATGAATTAACTGAGCGATGAGATTGACTGAGTGATGAATGAATCAACTGAGCGATGAGATTAACTGAGTGATGAATGAATTGACTGAGCAATGAGATTGACTGAGTGATGAATGAATTGACTGAACAATGAGATTGACTGAGTGATGAATGAATTAACTGAACAATGAGATTAACTGAGTGATGAATGAATTGACTGAACAATGAGATTGACTGAGTGATGAATGAATTGACTGAACAATGAGATTGACTGAGTGATGAATGAATTAACTAAGCAATGAGATCGACTGAGTGATGAATGAATTGACTGAGTGATGAATGAATTAACTGAGCAATGATATTGGCTGGGTGATGAATGAATTAACCGAGTGATGAATGAATTATCTGAGTAATGAGACTGACTGAGTGATGAACGAATTAACTGAGTGATGAATGATATTGACTGAGTGATGAATGAATTAACTGAGTGATGAATGAATTAACTGAGTGATGAATGAATTAACTGAGTGATGAATGATATTGACTGAGTGATGAATGAATTAACTGAGTGATGAATGATATTGACTGAGCGATGAATGAATTAACCGAGTGATGAATGAATTATCTGAGTAATGATATTGACTCAGTGATGAACGAATTAACTGAGTGATGAATGATATTGACTGAGTGATGAATGAATTAACTGAGTGATGAATGAATTAACTGAGTGATGAATGAATTAACTGAGTGATGAATGATATTGACTGAGTGATGAATGAATTAACTGAGTGATGAATGATATTGACTGAGCGATGAATGAATTAACCGAGTGATGAATGAATTATCTGAGTAATGATATTGACTCAGTGATGAACGAATTAACTGAGTGATGAATGATATTGACTGAGTGATGAATGAATTAACTAAGTGATGAATGAATTAACTGAGTGATGAATGAATTAACTGTGTGATGAGATCAAAATGATGATTGAGGATTATTAACTGATGAATGAGTTGATCCTTAATGCTTACACAAGTCATGCGTGCTCCAAAACAATTAGTCATGAATCAATCATAGCACTAATATCACATATAGGTTTCAACAAAGCATGAACAATTAATGACATGATGAATGTATGAACATAAAGAGAATCGAGTCCTTACACAGGTCATACGAATCTTCGAGGTCTCACGATACTAGTCCCAACTGACGACGACTCGATGAATGAATGACTCGTGCAGTCGTACTAATATTACGACTCACAAAACCCGACTATCCAGATTGTCATAACCTGACAGTCCCACTACTACCGCATCGGTAGAGCCACATAACTCACATATCAGGGTATCTCACAACCCAAAATATCTGACACCATCTTCTGTAACACCCCCAAATCCTATTGGGTTATTACAGTGCCGTGGACCCCACGCCAGGAGATCCACCAGGCGAACATGACCAAAATACATTAAATTAAACAATAAGGGAAAATCATAGTCCCTACCATGACATCCGACACAATATTCCGATAAGGAATTTCAACGACAAAAGTGGCCTACATGGCCAAAATGAAATACAACAACATCCACGAACATCTGTTCGGGTAATACAACACGACAACAACTGACAAGACTGGAGTACACTCCAACTGACTGACCAACAATGAACAACTCGGACTAGTGTCGCTCGAATGCCTCGTCGCCATCGTCATGCCCATGTGTCTCAACTCTCTCCTCGCAAGCACCTAAAACATGAAACCATGTTCCGCCCCCACGGGGTCAGTCATCCAGATAATGAACATCAAATACATGTATAACATGATATGCATCCAAAGGCAGAATGAAACGGTACAATGATGATAATAATACGAGATGCTCACAAACCAAGGTAAGAACTGAGCATTCATGAAATACTATGCCCACGGCATACTATTTATACCTGTTCGACAGATTAGAACATAAGTGCCCAACGGCGAAACATAATCATAGAATACCACAATGAATTACACGACATGAACCAAACCAGAGCTGAATTAAATATGAATCACAATGCCCGAAGGCTCCAATGAATTTATCAAGACAATCACAGGGCTTGAAAGCGACTCAGCCGAAGCTGTCAAATATCACAATCACATGAAGCCAAAACAGCCCGCAGCTGTTATTGATTAGGGCCGAAGCCACGGCACAAAGCCGTATCACCATTAGGGCCGAAGCCACGGCACGAAGTCGTATCACAATTAGGGCCGAAGCCACGGCATGAAGCCGTATCACAGTTAGGGCCGAAGCCACGACACGAAGCCGTATCACCATTAGGGCCGAAGCCACGGCACGAAGCCGTATCACAATTAGGGCCGAAGGCACGGCACGAAGCCGTATCACAATTAGGGATAGTGTGCTGCCTTGAGTCGGCCAACACGATGACAGTAACACACGGATAGGCACCATCCTCGACAGTCCCAATTTAATACCTCGATTGCCTTAGAACGGCCAACCGATAACAATGATGTAGCGGATGATTTAATGAATGATTGAGCACTTCGATTACCTTAGAACGGCCAATCGATAAGAGTAATATGATGAATGATTGAATACCTCGATTGCCTTAGAAAGGTCAATCGATAACAATGATATAGTGAATGATTGAACATTTCGATTTGCCTGAGAACGGCCAATCGATGACAACGATATGATGAATGATTGAACACTTCGATTTGCCTGAGACCGGCGAATCGATAACAATGATATGAAGGATGCCTCGGCACCTTTAATCGGTTACCGAAGATGAAGGTGAGAAATGAATATGCCAATGCCTTTAATCGGCCAGTAGAGTTTTAATGACATCCAAGCAGGAATAACAAAGATCTCAACGATGTCTTAAATTGACATCAATATTAACAACAATCGATACATCGATACCGCGAACCGGATATCGACAATGACATTAATAACGAGTATCACAATCCCTTGAATCGGCCATTAACAAACAAGAATAACATTTGGCATAATTGTCGAAAGGTATCATATCGAACGATCTCTTAATATCAATGAATTCCTGAAGAGACTAAGTCTCAGAATGATACAACACATTCATACACATATATGATGACATTAATCTCATTGACTAGTACAAGTATGAAACTTGCCTCAAACCGAAGACTAGAAAGTCCTTCCAAGAGCAACGTCCTTGAAGTGATTATCGGTCCTCGAAACAACCTTGAATAACAAAATTACCGACAATTCGTTTAATACACGAATCAAGCATGATCACAACCAATTCAAGAGGTCGATACAATAAATCCCAAACTCATTGAGGCATTTCGACAAACACCTTTCAACAATCTACCATCCTAAACAACCAAACCCAATTGTATCTAAAACCAACTTCAAACAAATGATTCAATCCAACAAAACACCTTCAATACTATCGATAATCCAATAGGAATACTCAAATCGATCTTACGATAACATTTATTCGAAAATCCCAATTCCAAGTCAACCTTCAAAGTATTCTTGAGAAAAACTTCCAACAATCCGATGATAACTCATAAAACTCGTAATCATACGTATATCCATCACAAATCATGATTATACCACCCATAACATCATGGTCCAACTCAAAAATCGAATTCAAGGGTTGAAGAATTTACCTTAGATTAGGATGATGAATCCACAAATATGTTGATGATCCACACAAAAACTTGAAGAAGATGAAATTATCTGAGTTTGATGATGCTAAATCGCCCAAAATATCGCCCACAAATCGCCCAAGGAGGAGAGGAAGAAGGAAAGTGATGAAATGAGCTTGATTCTCATGAAACCCGCTGAAATAGGCAAAACTGTACTGTGTGACGCGGCACAGGATGAGTGTGCCATGGCCCACGGCCAAAAACTACCCAGTACACTTCCTTTGTGCCGCAGCCCAGCCAGAAGGGGCCGCGGCCCGCGGTACAGCCCGCTCCAGCACAAAAAGGCACATGGTGCACCCTTAGCTATTTCGACCATAACTCTTTCGTCCGTACTCCGATTGACTCACCGTTTGAACCATTGGAAAGCTAACTTGATGCTATATAATACTGAAAAGATTCAGAATTTTTGGAGTTTTAAAGAATTAATGGTGATTTTATAAAGTCGAACTCATACGTTGAAAAGTCGCTTAAGAACACGGAATTCAACAGAACGACACCGAGATGAACTCGGATGACAAAAAGTGTAGAATTAATCATTCTCGGAATGACGAAACGGTCACAATAGAGTTTCTAAGATGGAATTACACCAAAAAAAATTTATCGGAAATCGAAATCGAGGATATTACAGGTTCAATCCCGTATCGGTTAGACCCCACAAACGAATATCATAGTTCTCAACTATGAATTCCAACACCTCAGTTATCAATACGATCAAATGTTCTTACACTTGTGAAAACAATTCAACAAGAATCGCTTAAGAACAACATTATACTAATCACCCCAAAATGATAACCTCGCCAATATTAACACTAACACATCAAAAACATCATCGACACAACAACCATGAGTTCAACCGATAATCCTCCACCAATTCATCATAAATTCGGATTAATCAACGATTAAATCAACCATTTCAAGATTATGAAAATTTTCACATAATTCATCATAATTCTAAACTAAAATGGTTATAATCCTCCAAGAACACAACCAACAACAATAATCGTCTCAAAGATATGTTAATCATCTAACATCTTAACATAACTCTTCCTAGACATGATTATAACCCCCAAGTATTCAAAAACATCAAGAACAACCCTCCTCAAGACATAATCATCATGTTCTTAGTCATAAGTTATAAAAACTCATCAATAATCATGTTATCCTCCATCCATCAATCAATACATGAAGTAAACAACAACCACAGCAACAACATACTCGAAAATCAGTTGAAGAACAAGAGATTAATAAAACTTACCCAAGAAGAACAAGATGAACTCTCCAAACACCAAAGGAGTAAGAAAAGCTTCCAACCTCAAGTCTCAATCCAAGCTAGGATGATCAAAATCACATTGGAAGAGTCTCATTATCAAGAACAGGTCCAGAGGGACCTATCTAGGGAGGGGAAATCGATTTTGGTTCGTGAATAAATGAAATACGAAACCAAGATATATAACATGGGCATCACATTACGTACGCTATACACAAAGCATAACGTGTGTAAGAGCCATTACATACGCTATCACAAGGGTGTTACGTACGTAATACTCCTCCAGAGGCTACTGCCTCAAAACGGAACACTCGTTACGTACGTTAACAAAAATACGTACGTAACCAACCTCAGCATTACGTATGTTAACCTGAACGTATAGCGTACGTAATGTGCATTGCCCTGTCTGTCCCAATCGAACCCCGCGAATCCAGCCTCGTCCGGCCCCACACGCCGAAAGATCTGATCCGGATAGATACCCTATGTTACGTACGTAACCAACAAGGTTTAACGTACATAACAATCCGCCCGTAGTGTACGTACTGCTATACATATAGCGTATGCTATGGCTAATATACTTAGCCAAAAATCCAAACTCATACAGCAAAAACAAAACGGTGACTACAATACTGACGACAAATATAAATATTTCGATTCCGAAATATTTCAACACAATATACATTGTACTTGTCAAGTACAACAACACTTGTACAATTCCGAATGAATTCGTACAACATAACAGCAACTCAAAAAAAAAAAATTATCCCCGGATATTACAACTTGCCTTGAGTAATTAATGACGAAACGGACGGAAAGGAAAATCAACCACGATCGCTAGGAGCTGACAATCCCGAACCTAATGATTCAAATAATACAATCACAACCATTTCTACACGAGTATGAAAATGAAAGACACCCGAAAATCCACCTAGTGTTGGAAAGTAAAACGCAGCGGAAGCGAAGTTTGAGAAAGATGATAATCGCGTTTTACGCATCTACAAGCATAAGATCTATTTAGGCATGCTAATTAATTAATTACTACAACTAATAAGCAATTTAAATATTATTTATTATTTATTAATTAAATACGTTGATAACTAAAATATCCTAATCTAAATCCAAAGATCATAGGATATTACCTTTTGAAGAGTATTGATTGCTTCCGTCTTGATCACCTTGTATTTCTACCTTTAGACCTTATAGAGTATGATCCGCCTTAACCCGGACGTTGTGTGGGCAACGATCTACCGAATCTTTCTTGGACAACCTTGGGATCGGCCGAATTCACCTTGTATGTGATCACTTTATTTTTCTTTGCTTTCTAGTATTTTATAAACATTCTTAGCAAATTAATTGTGTTATCTAAATTGTAGAATCAAAGACACAAGTCTAGATCTACAATTAAACACAAGAGGAAAAATTTGATCACACAACCTCACAAAATCATGTAAAATCGGCCAACACCCTTATGTCCTATATATAGGCTCTTGGACTACTACTAGGGATCTTAAGGAGGATTATGGAAGGACTCCCAATAAATTCATCTTACCTTATTAGGACTCTTCCTAATATAATGAATCTATTAATATCAACTTAGTCCACTAAAAGGTTGATATTGCACTTCCTACCAAAATCCCAAATTACGAAATTGGGCTCCTCATTAAATATATTATTTCCCGTGTTTAAGATATCGAATGCCCATTAATTAATTATAAGCTACTGACAACTTTAATTAATTAATATCTTATCCAAGAGTAGTACCACTAGAACCTTATTATTATATTGGAATTAAATCTACCTGTAGGGTTTAATATAATAATCATTATCGAGCTACTCAAGGGGACATCATCAACCCGCACGAGTCGGGACACGATTTCTAGTAATAATAATAACTGTCGTATAAACAATATTATTGCCCAAGATATGAGGTTTATTGAGTCGATCATTTTGACTCTCACCTATGGTAAATCAAAACAATAATTATTATAAATACACAATTAAATATTATATACTTAGAATTAAGAAATAATAACTATCCGAGATTTTCGTTCTTCTTACAGTCAGTACAGAAGACACTATCTCACCTCGATCCAGTTCAACATATGCAAATACGCTAATGTATGTTAATAGTCAAGACCAACTATTCTCAAGCATACATTACAACCCTTTATATAATTTGTCTAATAATTATATAGGTTGTGAACTATTATATTATTTTATAAGGCACCGATAATATGATCTTCCGTGTGACACCAACACACCAAATTATCTACAATATAAAATAATTAGACATTTTATTTGCATAACCATAACGTGAATAAATATGCAAAATATGTAATTATTATTCTCATAGGTAGTAACAGGGAAATTAGGTAATACAAGCATAAAGTATGTTTTGCAGTATACAATCCTAACAATCTCCCACTTATTCTCAAAGCATGCTTTTAAGTATACTACTCTATTACATAGTCTCTCATTTCTCCCACTTATACTCAAAGCAATGCTGCCATACACCGTAATCCCATTCCTTCCACATGCCTTTCAAAAACTTTTGAGGGTAGGCGTTTCGTGAAAGGGTCAGCAAGATTATCTTTCGATGCAACCCTAGCGACAACTATGTCTCCTTCCTTTACGAAGTGTCGTATGATGTGGTACTTGCGGTTGATATGTTTACTTGCCTTGTGGGCTCGTGGTTCCCTCAAATTTGCGACTGCACCAGTATTATCACAATAAAGTGTAATACCCTCTGGCAAATCGGGAATCACATCTAAGTCCTGCAGGAAGTACTTGAGCCACACTGCCTCCTTAGCTGCCTCAGAGGCTGCCACGTACTCGGCTTCCATGGTAGAGTCCGAGATACATTTCTGCTTCACACTCCTCCAACTAATGGCTCCACCTCCCAGGCTAAACACATAACCCGAAGTAGACTTGTACTTTTCTTTGTCCGATGAAAAATATGAGTCAGTGTAACCCAACGGAAACAGGTCGTCTGATTGATATACAAGCATGTACTCCCTAGTCCTTCTCAGGTACTTGAGTATGTGCTTGACAGCAATCCAATGTCCTGGTCCTAGGTTTGACTGATATCTAGCAGCCATGCCTACGGCATGACAGATATCTGGTCTAGTGCAAAGCATAGCATACATGAGACTTCCCACAGCATATGCATAAGGGACCATCTTCATGTCATCTATCTCCTTTTGTGTCTTAGGACACATATCCTTAGATAGTTGAATTCCATGTCTGTAAGGTAGAAAACCTTTCTTGGAATTCTCCATGCTAAACCGCTTCAGCACTGTATCGATATAGGATGTCTGGGATAAGCACAACATCCTTTTCTTCCGATCACGAAAGATCCTGATTCCAAGGATGTGTCCTGCTTCTCCTAGATCCTTCATATCGAACTGCTCAGATAGCCATACCCGTACGTCCGACAATTCCTTCACGTTGTTTCCAATCAGAAGGATATCGTCTACATACAGTACAAGAAACACCAACACGTTTCCATCACATTTCTTATACACACAACTCTCACTTGGAAATTGGACGAATCCATATGACTGGACAACTTCGTCAAAACGAGTGTTCCAAGATCTAGATGCTTGCTTAAGTCCATAAATGGATTTCTTAAGTTTGCACACCAAGTGCTCTTCTCCTTCAGCAATGAATCCCTCTACTTGGCGCATATAGATTTCCTTGTCTAGACTCCCATTCAAGAATGCAGTCTTGACATCCAGCTGCCAAATCTCCAGATCCAAATGCGCAGCTATAGCTAAAAGAATCCAGATTGACTTAAGCATGGCTACCGGCGAAAAGGTTTCATCATAATCGATACCCTCTTTCTGAGTGTAACCTTGCAACAAGCCTCGCTTTGAAGGTTTCAACCTTTCCGTCACGTCCTTTCTTTCGCTTGTAGACTCATTTACTCCCAATGGCTTGTACACCATCAGGTAGCTCTACTAGCTCCCACACTTGATTGGAATCCATAGATCCCATTTATGATTCCATTGCTACTTGCTAGGAGTCAGCATTTTTATCTTGGATTGCCTCCTTATAGGTCCAGGGATCTGATTCATCTTCGCCTGGGATTAAGTCCGAAGACTTTCCCATGCCTATGAATCGTTCGGGCTGACGAACAACCCTCCCACTACGACGAGGAAAATCCTGAGTTGGTTTAAAAGTATCATAATCTATACGTGGTGCAGTGTTAGTTGGCGCTTGTACGATTAGTATAGACGGAGTCTCACCCCTCAGCTCTTCCAGAATTATCTCGCTCATGGGCTTGTGACTAATCATATAATCCTCTTCCAGAAATCGGGCATTGGTGCTAACAATGACCTTCTGATCCTGGGGACTATAGAACAAGCCACCCTTCGTTCCCTTAGGATATCCTACAAACACTCGTACTTCTGTACGAGATGCCAACTTATCAGCTTCCTTATTCAGCACATGTGCTAGAATACCCCAAATCCGAACATGTCCTAGACTGGGCTTACGCCCACTCCACAGTTATGTGGGTGTTTTTGGAACTGATTTCGAAGGCACCAGGTTTAGAATGTACGCCGTTGTTTCTAAGGCGTATCCCCAAAATGAAATAGGTAAATTTGAATAACTCATCATTGATCTAACCATTTCTAAAAGAGTCCTATTCCTTCTTTCAGCCACACCATTTTGTTGTGGAGTTCCCGGCGCGGTGAGCTGGGACGAAATCCCCTCATTCGCCAAGAAATCCAAAAACTCTCCACTAAGGTATTCACCACCACGATCAGATCGTAGTGACTTGATACTCTTACCATGACGCTTCTCCGTTTCAGCTTTGAAGTCTCTGAACTTGTAAAAGGCTTCAGACTTACGTCGCATCAAATATCCATATCTCGAATAATCATCTATAAACGTGATGAAGTATTCGAAACCACCCCTAGCCTGGATATTTATTGGACCACATACTTCCGTATGAACCAATTCTAACACACTCTGAGCACGGTTTCCCTTGGTTTTAAAAACCCTTTTGGTTATCTTACCTTCCAGACAGGATTCACAAATTGGAAATGACTCAACTTGGAGGTCATCCAATGGGCCATCATCTACCAATCTTTGAATCCTTCTAAGGTTTACATACCCTAACCGTAAATGCCACAGATATGTTTGGTTTATGCTTGAAGGTTCTTTTCTCTTTTTAGGTTTAGACAAAGAGATAAGTGATTTATGCATAGGAGTTTGTGCACTATTAATGACATATAGTCCATCATTAAAAATACTTTTGCAAATATATTCACCGCTTCTTTTCTTAATAATGGCATCATCATCAAAAGAAACTGAATAACCATCGCTTTTTAATTTAGAAACCGAAATTAAATTCATTCTAAAATCCGGTATTAATAATACATTATTGAGGACTAATAATTTATGATTAATCTTCAATTGCACGACTCCCACTGCAACAGCCATAAGCCTGGAATAATTGCCCCAGTTGATGGTAATCTCGCCCGCACTAAGCTGCTTGGTTACCTGAAAACCATGCGAGTCAAAACAAACATGATCAGTGGATCCTGAATCAACTATCCACGAAGTGGAAGAACAAGTTGCCAAACATGTTTTGACTACTAGTGCACGAGACATACCTTTCTTAAGAGTAGGGCAGTCTGTAACACCCCCAAGATATTCGAGGTGTATTACAGCGCCGTGGACCCCTACATGGGACCCACCAGGCTAACACAAGAAAACACCACTCGACTAACCATCTCGGTTAGCAAGGAAACAATTATTAACAACAAGAAAATAAAACAACACGTCCGGTACAACCGGCATAATAAACATCAACCGACAAATACAGTACTCCAACGAAGTCCAAACACAATCTGAAAGGAAAAAGCCTAAGTACTCGCGAGTACAATCTATAAGTTTACACTTTGGAAAACACCCACATCAAAAGAGACAGTAGGAAATAACAAGACTCAATTGCACATGTCAACAACCTTGGCCGACATCCTCGTACCATCCCAGCGCCCGCTCGTCTGACTGAACATAACCTGAAATCCATAACAAGAATTTCCCCGACAACGGATCCCCAAAGGGGTTAGCAATTACGCTAGTACAAGTATTCAAGGCAAACCAATCGCTTACACATTTCATAGTACATGCACCAATATCAATTTCAAAAGTCAAAACCAGACATGTCTTTTCCGGAAACAAACAGTCCCAATTAATTTGCCTAGGACCGGGACGAAGCCACGAATCCCACTCGAGGCCTCTAAGGACCCTCCCGAGCTGGCCACATTCATAAAACAAACCAAGCACCACACGTCACCTAGGACCGGGACGAAGCCACGAATCCCACTCGAGGCCTCTAAGGACCCTCTTGAGCTGGCTAGCGAATCAAACTCATGAATCCAGGACGAAGCCATAGATTCCCCCCGTGATCCCGTCGGACCCTCCCGAGGTGAGCAAATCACACACAATATACATTACCATTTCACGTTAAGCATAAAGGTTTCCAAAAATACTTGCCTTGAATTATTGACGACGCAACGAACGGAAAGGAAAGTCACCGACGAACGCTAGGAACTAATGAAACCGAACCTAACGATTCGAAGAATACAATCACAACCATTTCTAAATGAATACGGAATTGGAATACACCCGAAAACCCGCCTACGATTCATGTATATTCGTATATAAACAACAATGAGGGCGGACCACGACCAAACCCTCTCGATTCCGTAAAAATCCACAAAATATCCATGAATCCGTAGGAAAACTAAAGATACTAACAATATTAATCGTATTCATCATGAATCCACCAACAAAATGGAAGGAATCGGAAGAAAAACCCAAAAACCCCCAAATTAATCGAAAATAGGGTTCTAGAAATATTACCTTTGGAGATTCAAGGACTAAGATCCGTAGAACACACGTTAGATTGATTATCCGAGCCTCACAACCGAAAGGAAATGATGAAAATCAACCCCCGGATGAAGATTGTTTGAGAAGTTCTCTCCCCCTTGGATCTCCCTCTTCTCGCGCAGGTGAAAATGAAGAAGAAATGGCCGATTTCGTCTAATAAAGACGAAGTTGCGCGGTGACCGCTTTGTGTGCCGCGGCCACGGCCAAGTGTGCGCGGCCTGAGCAAAAATACTCCTGTGTTTCGGCATTGTGCGGCACGGCTTGCATGTGCCGCGGCACCGATGCGAGCAAGTTAAGGTCGCAGAAGACACGAGTGTGCGCGGCTGCTCGGCACCGTGCCGCTGCCGGATGGGTGTGCCGCGGCACGATCTGATTTGTTCGACATATTACACGGGCCCTTTCGGCGATGCCGGACTTCCGGCGATTGCCGCACCGGTCCGGCGGCCGCCACGACCCGATGCCTCGATTTCCAAAACGCACGGAACGAACACTTAGAAATGTTCGCGGACGACATCAACGACTCGAGATGAAACGTAATGCAATAATTAATCATACGCGACTAAGAAAAGGGTCAAGATGACAAATACAGATATGGATACCCGTAACTTTCAAGAAATTACAAAATGGCCCAAAACACCCGGAAATCACGATACGTGATCGAATAACCAAACCGAAGTTCACAACACGTCTAACAAAGTTAAACGAACTTGCGGGAAATTCGAAACAGCAGTTTCGGACGAGATTCGCAAGAATCGAACTCAAGTGCGAAAAGTCGCTAAAAGCACGTAACTCAACAAAAAAACACCCAAACGAACTCGGATGACAAAAAGTGTAGAATTAATCATTCTCGTAATGACGAAAGCGGTCATGAGCGAGCCAAAACGGACTCGGACGAAAAAGAAATTTACCAAAAATCGAAAATTGCGGATATTACATTCTACCCTCCTTAAAAGAAGTTTCGTCCCGAAACTTAAAATAAGTAGGGAGAAGCAATATCCCTTGCCAAGAAAACTCGACGAGATACAAGAAACCGAAGACTCGCGCACGACGGAGAAACGCTGCAAGGAACGCAAAGAGACATATGGCGAGAAAATACGCTCTAGGGCGACTAACACGACGTCACCGGTAGAGACATAATAAAATCAACGAGTGACAAGCGTCATTAAACGGATAATACAATCAAGTCAATTATCCGAGCAATCACAAAACACAACGAACAAAAATCAATATGATTGACCAACCCAACGGTTCATCAATCAAAATGCGAGCCAAACGCTGAACAAATACGGAATTCCACCGCCTAAAGATTGGAAGATCGAAAACGAGACTAATTTCCCGAGCTTAAGGGAATTACGAAGGAGCCTAAACGCTCAACAATCACGAACGAGAACAAAAACTGAACAAACAAACGATTGAGACAACAAAAATCGAACGATCATGTCCGAAACACGTAGGGTAATAAAATTCAAACAACAACTCCCAGGATAACCTGGTGAGAACAGCAAGACGTGCATCCCCATAAGATCCACAGGAAAGGGAATAGCGATTGAAAAGTCACAACGACAAACGAGTCATTCCGAAACAATACCACCCTCGTTCGATCAACAAAAGCAAGGGATAGGGAAAGTTCAGAAATGTTAACGAGCCTAAACGAGTTGATAGAGCCGAAAATACAGAAGTTCAAAATCCGATCCACTTTGAATAAAAGAACTATTAGAACCAAAAGATGTTACTTCCGAACAAGGTTCACAAGAATCGAACCGAATTCGGAAAAGTCACAGCGATAACCAGATCGACTCAAAATCAGATTACAGCTCGTTCGAACGATGAAACCAAGATACAGAACAAGTTCAGAAGGTATCAATGAACACGAGCGAATCGATAGACTGGAGAAAGAGAAGATATAGAAGTCAAAATAGTACGGGTATTACCTTTGACCTCGCTCCCGAAACTCACAACAACGGAACCAAGGTAACAATACAACAAGCAATCGACACGACGCGGAACAATCACCGATGCACACAATCATACCAACCCGATCTCTAACAGCTCGCATATATGCGATAACGCATAAACCGCTACGAGGCGACAACATCCAATACCAATATCACACCCCTCGCAGAGGTTAGCACGACAACTGTGTGGCGAACGACTCAACGCTCACACCACCAATTCAACAACAACTCGGGGGTTAACACCCTAACGAGAGCACGAACATCACACATATCTTCCCGGACCACAATTAGGAATGATAGGTTTTGAAAACAAAAACCATCTTGCGTTTGGTAAAAATGAGGACACCTTTCGTTAAATTAAAACTTTTCAGTTATATTCGACCTTCGGGTCTAAGCGAATACATTTCTAAATCATTAGAAATATCTCAAAATATTTTGATCCTCAAAGTAGAATAATTTTGAAACATAGCGTGGCACTAGTAGGCATCTTGAGAGCACTGTGAGAAAATAATTTATTTTAAAAGTACGTCTCGAGGTTTATTTTCTAAGATACTCGAGGTTTTTCAGAAGTACAATAGGCCAGAATGCCCAAAATTCGCACGTATCAACATTCACTTAAACACATCATATCACACGCATCAAATCGCTCAAAATTACGACAATGATATACAATCCTCAGGATATGTTTAACAACAATCGTTAAAACAACAATCGGTTTATCAAAACTGGATGGAAAACGATATCAAGAACAAAGCTCCAAAAAGTCAACTCTAGGGATTCAAGAAAATACCTAGATTCGGCGAAGAACAATGGATTAGACGATGTTAAAAATCATCTAGGATATTCCAAAACACCTTTGGATGGAAGAAAAATCAGCCCAGATGCGAAACCGAGTCGCTACGTCTCAAAATCATGGAGGAAGAAGAAGAAATGAAGAAAAATGCAACTTCTAGACTGGTGTCCAGTATTTATACTGGACACAATTAGCGTGCGCTAATCATTAAGGTTAGCGTGCGCTTTCACGGCACCAAACAAAACTCCTCACCAAAAATACACTGTTAGCGTGCGCTAACCCCAAGTGTTAGCGTGCGCTAACGAGAACTTCAGACTCAGTCCAGTAGCTCCTGGATTGCCCTGAACTACCAGGTAGCGTGCGCTATCCTCCCCTTAGCGTGCTACCAACGCACTCTTGCGCGCTAGCGCAAGGCATAGCGTGCGCTAATGACCCACAGAGACAACAACGAACATATCCGAAAAGTTACATGCCGTAAACCTTTCTCACACGGGTTTACTGTGCTAAGCACAATTTCCCATGTCATTTCGAAAATGCTAAAAAGACCAATGACGGTAATATTTTTCCAAAGCTCACAAAATCATTTGTCAAACCATCATGAAATATTCAAGGCCAAAATGCCAAAACTTGATTCAAGGAATCGGTTTTACGAAATAAAACTCAGTTTGCAAAATACCGAAAGCCGCTTGAAAGAACTCACGCAGCGGATAAAATACGGTACGAAAATACATCAGCAGAGACGACACTCCTCGTATAAATCAAATACGAGAGTCTAATAAACACATATCGTGAAATCAAAATCCACAGAAGGATTCCATCATTCAACGACTAATCATACAAATAACTCGTGTCACGCGAGGCACAACACAAGGAAGGGAGTTTTACATCCATAAGTCGCACGTAAGTGACGACCGCCCCTCGATACTAATCACAACCAATGATCCCAAACAACGCGTCGCGATGCGACTAAGTCAGACAAAATCCGACGAGACAAAACTCAACAAACACAACCTGACTCGACAGCCTAGGTTTCCCCAGGCTAATCTGATTTTAAAAATCGTATACTCTAGTTATTCGAAAATAAAACCGATAAGTTAAAAATCATTTTCAAGACCCCTTTTTAAACACGACAAGGGCTTAACAGCGGTAGCATTTTATAAAATATCCTAAAACACTTTTAAACACAACCCTTAAATACCGACACAAGGTTTTATTTGAAAATACAAGGCTGGCTCGCCCAAATTCATGTCACTTTTCAAAAACCCACAATACGATCAAGTCTATGAAATTTTCAAGCATGCACGCCGCATGTATTATTATTAATAGAAACACATTGGTTGTAAATAACAATAATTAGCCAAGTACCAACAATTTCCGGACACACTCATATACGACATTCAAAAATCACCAGTTCAAAAAGCGTAACTCGGAAATACCAATTCCAAGCATATGTCAAACTATCTCTTCAAGTTTAACAACGTAACCAAAGATCACCGATTTGGACGTATGTCGAAACCACTATGTGAGTTTCTCAACAAACTCTGCCATCAATACCTATACCGGAACATATCAATGTTCAAAACTTCTACATTATACTGCACCCTTCGGTGTCCAACTCATCGGTACATTCGGCTCAACATACACTTAGTATATCGCAATTACCAAACACAGATTCCATCATACAACAAAAGACTAGAGAGTCAAGCCCTCTCACAATATACCACGGAGCAAAACTCGGATCTTTCGATCACCAACAATCCCACCAATGCTAGGAAGTTTAGCGATGGAAGGCTCGCAAAACGACAAACGGTCAAGCCCGGAACGGCGCACATACTCCAAAGAGACAAAGGACGGCGCAATACTAGAATCAAAAGTACACAAACCGGATGGATCGAGAAACAACTCGACGATAAGTACGAGAGAGGCAATCACAGTTCAAGAAGTGGAATTTCAACACGAGAAAACAAGAGAATCGAGTAAGGAGAACTTACGAGCACTGGATGTACTGAGATGCCGGAAGCGATGTGACAATGTGCAAAACAAAACACAACTAGACCCAAATAACCAACAAGCCTAGGTATCCATAAACCTAGAGCTCTGATACCATTTTCTGTAACACCCCCAAGATATTCGAGGTGTATTACAGCGCCGTGGACCCCTACATGGGACCCACCAGGCTAACACAAGAAAACACCACTCGACTAACCATCTCGGTTAGCAAGGAAACAATTATTAACAACAAGAAAATAAAACAACACGTCCGGTACAACCGGCATAATAAACATCAACCGACAAATACAGTACTCCAACGAAGTCCAAACACAATCTGAAAGGAAAAAGCCTAAGTACTCGCGAGTATAATCTATAAGTTTACAATTTGGAAAACACCCACATCAAAAGAGACAGTAGGAAATAACAAGACTCAATTGCACATGTCAACAACCTTGGCCGACATCCTCGTACCATCCAGTAGCCCTGTCTGATCGAACATAACCTCAAATCCATAACAAGAATTTCCCGACAACGGGTCCCCAAAGGGGTTAGCAATTACGCTAGTACAAGTATTCAAGGCAAACCAATCGCTTACACATTTCATAGTACATGCACCAATATCAATTTCAAAAGTCAAAACCGGACATGTCTTTTCCAAACAAACAATCACAATTAATTTGCCTAGACCGGACGAAGCCACGAATCCCACTCGAGGCCTCTAAGGACCCTCCCGAGCGCCACATTCATAAAACAAACCAAGCACCACACGTCACCTAGGACCGGGACGAAGCCACGAATCCCACTCGAGGCCTCTAAGGACCCTCCCGAGCTGGCTAGCGAATCAAACTCATGAATCCAGGACGAAGCCATAGATTCCCCCCGTGATCCCGTCGGACCCTCCCGAGGTGAGCAAATCACACACAATATACATTACCATTTCACGTTAAGCATAAAGGTTTCCAAAAATACTTGCCTTGAATTATTGACGACGCAACGAACGGAAAGGAAAGTCACCGACGAACGCTAGGAACCAATGAAACCGAACCTAACGATTCGAAGAATACAATCACAACCATTTCTAAATGAATACGGAATTGGAATACACCCGAAAACCCGCCTACGATTCATGTATATTCGTATATAAACAACAATGAGGGCGGACCACGACCAAACCCTCTCGATTCCGTAAAAATCCACAAAATATCCATGAATCCGTAGGAAAACTAAAGATACTAACAATATTAATCGTATTCATCATGAATCCACCAACAAAACGGAAGGAATCGGAAGAAAAACCCAAAAACCCCCAAATTAATCGAAAATAGGGTTCTAGAAATATTACCTTTGGAGATTCAAGGACTAAGATCCGTAGAACACACGTTAGATTGATTATCCGAGCCTCACAACCGAAAGGAAATGATGAAAATCATCCCCCGGATGAAGATTGTTTGAGAAGTTCTCTCCCCCTTGGATCTCCCTCTTCTCGCGCAGGTGAAAATGAAGAAGAAATGGCCGATTTCGTCTAATAAAGACGAAGTTGCGCAGCTGACCGCTTTGTGTGCCGCGGCACAGCCGAAGTGTGCCGCGGCACATGCCAAAAAAATACTCCCAGGTTTCGGCATTGTGCCGCGGCACAGCCTGCGTGTGCCGCGGCACCCGCATGCAAGTTAAGGTCGCAGAAGACACACGAGTGTGCCGCGGCACCGGATAGGTGTCTGCCGCGGCATCGCTGCTTGTGCCGCGGCACCGGATGGGTGTGCCGCGGAACACGCGATGCTTTGTTCGACATATTACTGCCGGGCACCTTTCGGCGATGCCGACAAGGCCGCACCGGTCCGGCGGTGCTTTCGGCCACGACCGATGCCTCGATTTCCAAAACGCACGGAACGAACACGACGAAAAGTTCGCGGACGACATCAACGACTCGAGATGAAACGTAATGCAATAATTAATCATACGCGACTAAGAAAAGGGTCAAGATGACAAATACAGATATGGATACCCGTAACTTTCAAGAAATTACAAAATGGCCCAAAACACCCGGAAATCACGATACGTGATCGAATAACCAAACCGAAGTTCACAACACGTCTAACAAAGTTAAACGAACTTGCGGGAAATTCGAAACAGCAGTTTCGGACGAGATTCGCAAGAATCGAACTCAAGTGCGAAAAAGTCGCTAAAAAGCACAGAACTCAACAAAACAACACCCAAACGAACTCGGATGACAAAAAGTGTAGAATTAATCATTCTCAGAATGACGAAACGGTCATGAGCGAGCCGTCAAAACGGACTCCGGCCGAAAAAAGAAATTTACCAAAAATCGAAAATTGCGGATATTACACAATCCACTTTAAAATGTCCTTTTTGACCGCACTTGTAGCACTTTCCCTTTGGCTTTTTGTTCGGCTCGGGGTGAGGAGCTTTGATTTTCACCTTGAGGGTTGCCGCTTGCTTCTGGCCAACCTGCTTTTTCTTCTTTCCCCATTTGGGTTTGGAAGAAGTAGCACCGGTTGCCGCAAGAATCTAATGATAACCTTGTTTGAAGAGACCTTCAGCAGATTGAAGCTCTGTCAGAAGTTCCGCCAAACTATGTCCTATAGTTCATATTGTAGTTAAGGCGGAACTGCTCAAAGCTTCTTGGTAAGCTGCCTAAGATAATATCGACCTGCGTTTCTGCATCGATAATAGCCCCCAGTATGCTCAGCTCGTTCAAATGAGACATAATTTTCAGAACATGATCCCTTACTGGGGTCCCTTCAGACATTTGGGTTGTCATCAACACCCTCATTGCATTTTGTCTAGCCGCCCGGTTCTGATGACCAAACATCTCGGTGAGACTTTTCATCATTTCCGCGGCCGAGCCCATTGTCTGATGCTGATGCTGCGATACATTTGTCAGTGAAGCCAAAATATAACAGCGAGCCATCTCATTAGACTTTTTCCATTTTCGGAATTCAGCCAACTCTTCGGGAGTGGCATCCGGTTCTGGTTCTAGAGGGCTCTCTTCGATTAAGACAAATTTATGCCCCTCAGCAGTCAGGACAATGTCAAGATTTCTTTTCCAATCGGCAAAGTTAGTGCCATCAAGTTTATTTTCTTTGAGAATAACAGCTAGTGGATTGAAAGACATCTGAGATAAAAATTAAAACATCCATCACATAATGCATAGCAAAATATATCGAAAAACCTCAAAACACAATATATATACTAGCAACCAACACCTCGAAAAATCCGCACATGCAAGTCACGATCGTGTGGACGTTTACACACACATTTCTCAAGTAGAGTTTTACGTCTTTAATTTTACTATCTAGTCAACTTACGTTATGACAAGTAAAATTAATAGTTGGTTCCTCTTGGCCATGTATTAATTAACATAGACTCCGATGGGGAGCTTATTAATTAATACACCTAAGTGAACACCATAATTTAACATCCTTAAAATATTATCTTTTAAATAATAGTCCTACAGATGGAGAGGTCCTATCATAAAAAGTAATATTTACCTTATGTTATCATTTTGAAATTTAAAACTAGTGAACCTATAATTAGCACATCCGATATAGAAGAAGACCCTAATGTCAACGCGCATGCTAATTACTTCACAACTTAAATTAATTATAGAAGCCAATTTGATTTTATATTAAATTAATTAAATCAATTTAATCACTTAGTTATTTTAGCCTTAAGGTTTTTAATTTTCCCGTCCTAACATGCAAGGAAACATATCACGCATACATCCATACATGCCATACATCAAAATAGTAGAAACCAAAAATAAGGCATGGATAATTAAATTATCCAATTATCATGGTCTTCTTCCTTGAGTTGAACCCGAGAAAAAACTTCGACTTGATCTCTCCCACTGAATCAAGCATCTCGTCGCTCCTCCCCGGCCGATCCGTAGATTTCCAAAATTAAAATTTCACTTTTATGCAAATTGATTACATAAAAAAATTTAATTTTAAATCCCGACTCTCCAGCGGACGCAACGAACGACGGCGAAACGTACCGGACCAAAAACTGGACGAACCGGCCCGAACCAATGGCCCGGCCGGACCCAGCTGCCCGCGGCAAGCGGCTACTCGGCGCTTTCCGGAAAGCGGCCGTGTCTTCAGCGGCCCGCCGCTTGCTTGTCGGCGCATGCCAGCTGATCCCAGCGATCCGGTTACGCTCTATTTCTTCGTGATCCCGTATTTTCTGAATTCGATTACAATTTTATACAAAATAAAATACATCGAAATTACATCAAGATTACATGAAAAATAAAAACACCTAGAACTACCCGCGGATTTTCTCAAGGGAAAAACCATTACATGCCTTAAAAAACGGGACAAACCAACAATTGCATAATTAATAAAAATAAATAAATACACCATTTACATTATGTACGCTATACACAAAGCATAACTTATGTAAGAGCCATTATGTACGCTATCACAAGGGTGTTACGTACGTAATACTCCTCCAGAGGCTACTACCTCAAAACGGGACACTCGTTAAGTACGTTAACAAAAATACGTACGTATCCAACCTCAGCATTACGTATGTTAACCTCAACGTATAGCGTACGTAATGTGAGTTGACCTGTCTGTCCCAATCGAACCCCGCGAATCCTGCCTCGTCCGCCCCACACGCCGAAAGATCTGATCCGGATGGATGCCCTGTGTTACGTACGTAACCAATAAAGTTTAACGTACGTAACAATCCGCCCGTAGCGTACGTACTGCTATACATATAGCGTACGCTATGGATATTATACTTGGCCAAAAATCTAAACTCACCCAGCAAAACAAATGGTGACTACAATACTGACGACAAATATAAATATTTCGATTCTGAAATATTTCAACACAATATACATTGTACCTGTCAAGTACAACAACACTTATACAATTCCGAATGAATTCGTACAACATAACAGCAACTCAAAAAAATTATCCCCAGATATTACAACTTGCCTTGAGTAATTAACGACGAAACGGACGGAACAGAAAATCAACCACGATCGCTAGGAACTGACAATCCCGAACCTAATGATTCAAATAATACAATCACAACCATTTCTACACGAGTATGAAAATGAAAGACACCCGAAAATCCACCTACTGTTGGAAAGTAAAACGCAACGGAAGAGAAGTTTGGTAAAGATGATAATCACGTTTTACGCATCTACGAGCATACGATCTATTTAGGCATGCTAATTAATTAATTACTACGACTAATAAGAAATTTAAATATTATTTATTATTTATTAATTAAATATGTTGATAACTAAAATATCCTAATCTAGATCCAAAGATCATAGGATATTACCTTTTGAAGAGTATTGATTGCTTCCGTCTTGATCACCTTATATATCTACCTTTAGACCTTTTAGAGTATGATCCGCCTTAACCCGGACGTTGTGTGGGCAACGAGCTACCGGATCTTTCTTGGACAACCTTGGGATCGGCCGAATTCACCTTGTATGTGATCACTTTATTTTTCTTTGCTTTCTAGTATTTTATAAACACTCTTAGCAAATTAATTGTGTTATCTAAATTGTAGAATTAAAGACACAAGTCTAGATCTACAATTAAACACAAGAGGAAAAATTTGATCACACAACCTCACAAAAGCATGTAAAATCGGCCAACACCCTTATGTCCTATATATAGGCTCTTGGACTACTACTAGGGATCTTAAGGAGGATTATGGAAGGACTCCCAATAAATTCATCTTACCTTATTAGGACTCTTCCTAATATAATGAATCTATTAATATCAACTTAGTCCACTAAAAGGTTGATATTGCACTTCCTACCAAAATCCCAAATTACGAAATTAGGCTCCTCATTAAATATATTATTTCCCGTGTTTAAGATATCGAATGCCCATTAATTAATTATAAGCTACTGACAACTTTAATTAATTAATATCTTATCCAAGAGTAGTACCACTCGAACCTTATTATTATATCGGAATTAAATCCACCTGCAGGGTTTAATATAATAATCATTATCGAGCTCCTCAAGGGGACATCATCAACCCGCACGAGTCGGGACACGATTTCTAGTAATAATAATAACTGTCGTATAAACAATATTATTGCCCAAGATACGAGGCTTATTGAGTCGATCATTTTGACTCTCACCTATGGTAAATCAAAGCAATAATTATTATAAATACATAATTAAATATTATATAATTAGAATTAAGAAATAATAGTTATCCGATATTTTCGTTCTTCTTACAGTCAGTACATAAGACACTATCTCACCTCGATCCAGTTCAACATATGCAAATACGCTAATGTATGCTAATAGTCAAGACCAACTATTCTCAAGCATACACTACAACCCTTTATATAATTTGTCTAATAATTATATAGGTTGTGAACTATTATATTATTTTATAAGGCACAGATAATGTGATCTTTTGTGTGACCCCAACACACCACATTATCTACAATATAAAATAATTAGACATTTAATTTGCATAACCATAACGTGAATAAATATGCAAAACATGTGACTAATATTCTCATAGGTAGTAACAGGGAAATTAGGTAATACACGCATAAAGTATGTTTTGCAGTATACAATCCTAACACCTACGATTCATGTAAATTCGTACAAAAACAACGAGGGTGGGTCACAACCGAACCCTCTCGATTTCACAAATACCACGAAAGTTACCATGAACTCGTAGGGAAAACAAGGGATACACAAGGATTAATCATATACAACATGAATTAATCAACAACACGGAGCAAATCGGACAAATACTTGAAAACCCCCAATTTACCCAAATATAGAGTTCTAAGAGTTTTACCTAGGATCGGAGACGAAGAACAAGTGTTGGTGTTGTTAATATACACCGAGAACTTAAGAAGGATGATAGCTAGATGATTGCCCAGTCGAAATCGCCCAAAATAGCCTATGAATCGCCCAAAATGCGGAGGAGGAGAAGAAGGAAAGAAAAATGACGAAACAGGTCAACTACTAGGTATTTAAACCCAGGCCCCGATAACGTACGTAACCCCTGCACAGCTAACGTACGTTAGTAGCTTAACGTACGTAAGCCTTCCAAGCTTACATACATAATAGATTGGCACAAGAATCTGCCCAAACACACATAGACTATTACATACGTTATGATAAGAGCCATTACGTACGTAATACTCCAGAAGCCTTAACGTACGTAATGCTCTTCACATAGCGTACGTAAGGTTCCCCAGCATCATACGAGCAGTTTGACGAGTAAGGGTGTGACGAAGTCACGAGACGATACAAACACGAAACAAAAGCATGCTTACGAAGAGTTTGAGATGACGTTAAACACCAAAAGAAAACATGTTCCTGACTACCCGAAGGTTCGGAAAACAACGACAAACATATTTACCCCATAACTTTGGGAAATTATAAGACGGCCCAAAACCTCCGAAATACAAGATACACGATCGAAACACCAACCAAGAGCTCATAACATGCATAATAACATATGATAGATTTGTGGCAACCCTGAAGCGGCGATTCCGAACAACGATAACGAATCGAACCAAATAGAGACGGAAATGACAATAAACGCAGAATTGGGTAAAAGAAGTCCGAATAAGCTCGGATGATAAAAAGTACAGTATTAAATATTCTCGAAATATCCATACGGTTACGAGCGAGTAACTAAAAACGAAAAAAAATACACCAAAATGAAAAATACAGGAGAAAGGAAAAATGCGGATATTACATGTGATAGGAATGAAGCACGCCGAATCAAAGCTCAATCAGCCCGATTCTCCATCATTCAAGGTATACTTTACAAATGTTCTTTTCCCAATCCATACTTGAGATGCATTAGCCCTGCATAAGCAGAATACGTCCTGGCTAAGCTAGCAGAGGGGAAATGTGGAAACCACTACGGTGGAAGAAGCTTGGCTCACAAAGCTCTGACAAGTGGGTGCTATTGTCCGACCATGAGTTCTGACTCGACATATTATGTGAGAAAATGCGAAAAGTGTCAATGCTTTGCTCAGGTGTCTCACCTTCATCTGAAGCCAATGACCGCGATTACGCCACCCTAGACATTCATGAAATGGGGAATGGATATAGCAGGAAAGTTACCTACCGCACCTGGACAGAAGGTGTATATGCTGGCGGTAATTGACTACTTCAGCAAATGGATTGAAGAAGAATCATTCCATAAGGTCCGAGACAGGGAAGTGAAAGGCTTCATATGGAAGAATGTGATATGTCGGTACGGTATACCTAAAGAAATCGTGACAGACAGCGGCTAAAAATTCATAAGCACATAATTCCATAACTTTTTACAATTCTGGAACATCAAATTGAGCTTCTGAGATCCAACATACCCACAAGCCAATGCCCAAGTAGAGTCTTCCAACAACACAAGCATCAACACCTTAAATAAACGATTGGAAAAGGCTAAGGGAAGATGGGCGGATGAACTTTCTGGAGCTCTATGGTCATACTTAACTGTTGGGATTTGGTACCTAAATCAAAGGCCCAACGGAAGCGGTAAAACGAAAATTAATTCGATCTGAATCCCTACGAAGATCGATCGAGCTACGTATATATGAATGTAAAATGAAGCACAAGAAGATACGAGAAACATACCCTCATAGTCTGTTGATTAAATGGTGATCTCCGAGAAAGATATTCCCCAAGCTTTAGGCGATCTCCCTACGATTCCAATCCGCTCCAAGCTCTTGGATGATCCAACGCCGAAAATACCGCGTCTCCACGCGCTGAAGAAACAAACGAAACGACTACACCTCGTTATCCTCCAAGGATACGGCTAGAACAAGGTTATAGGAGCTAATCTAAAATGTGATTATAACACTTCAAGTGTATAACTCACAATCCCTCAATATGTCTTGAATTTTCTCCAAGAAAAACTCAAGATGTTAAGTGAAGAAGATGATGACTATGAAAAAGAACTTTTATCTCTTTCTCTCTCTCAATGTGTCGTGTGAATACTTGGTGTAAGTGAGAGTGATCAAGTCTTCACTTTTAATCATCAAGGAATCAAGACCAAATCCCCAACAAAATATCACACTTGATATTTGTCCCCTTGGTTGTCACGAGTCTTCCACCTACCAAAGTGAAGACCAAAACCAAGGGAGGGTTTAGGTATGGGGCGGCCATCTAGAAGGAATTGGACGAGTTCGGTCGGACTCCCGTGAGTCCAAACAGATAAAATCCAATTCCATTCCGATGTATTTATATCATTTAATTAACCTAATTAATTAATCACATCAAATACAAAATAATATAATTAATTTCTCCAAGAAATTATTATATCTATGAATTAAATTAATCACCCAGTAATTTATTTACTTCATTAGTCCATAAATTAATTTATCCAATAAATCAATTTAGACACCCAATGTCCCAATAAATTAGATATCCAATATCTAATATTTATACTGAGAGAATAAGCTCGATTCATTCCGTCGTCAATCATATTGTGCGACTCGGTAGGTCCATCTCAGTCAGAAATGGGAGGAACCAAAGAGTAGTAGCACCACCAAGCCAGCCTGGCAGCCTACACTGTACCCCAACTGAGAACGAATGATTGGAAACATTCAAGAACCATTCTATTGTGAATACCAGTATACGTATAAATACTTCTTTCAAATGTCCCGATCAAGTTATAGGGTTACGGTTAGTCAAACCCTATCTGTACTTGACGCTATGCATGAATTAATGTAAATTGAGATCATCGAGCTCTCATGTATCCAATACAACTAGATCCAATGCTTTGGCCAAAGACTTATGATCTCATCTGCCAATAACCACATAGGACATGTAACCCGTTCAGTAACAGAAGAAAGAATTCTATCTTGGTATTCAGTAGGACCTGATACTTGCCCATCAAGACGCACGTCGAGGTTGACCCCCGCCTTCTGGTTTACAGGGTCGAACTACTCTAATGAAAATCTTAACGTCATAAGCACATCCCTACTAAATCCTCAAGTCGAAGGTTCACGAATACCTATCACAACCTTTCGATTCCGTCATTAAATGTCCTGGAGTGAAATCCGTGTGACGAATCGAGGGTGAGTCAGTTCGAGTATACTAATCCAATTAGCATACTTATAATGTGTGCTCCCACTAACCATTAGTGTTCGACAGGCACTCTCTATGTCAAAGAATACGTCAGACAAGTCTTTACATAAACTTAACGCCCAGTCAAGTTTTATCGGCTTGCGAATGATTAAGTATTTGAGCTATAAATCTTTCCAATGCCGACCCCATTATCCGATAAGGAGTGGAATATTTTTCTCTCAAATACATGGACTAGTTTCTATATATCTATTTACGAGTTAAGAATGCCAGTAACTACCAGTAAATAAAGAAACATCCCTTTGCCTTATAATAATGAATTACATAATAACAAGTACAATGCCCTCACTCATACATCTCCTGAGTGGCATTCGAGGGCATACTCCTAACAATCTCCCACTTGCACTCAATGCCACACATTATGGTATCTAATACCCATGTTCTCAAGATGACGCTCCAAGATAATGTGAGGAAGTGGCTTGGTCAGTGGATCAGCGATATTGTCGACTGAGTCTACTCTATGCAGCACAATGTATCCCTTGCGAACCAATTCTCTAACGAGATGGTACTTCCTCTCAATGTGTTTGGTGCTGTTGTGAAACCTCGGCTCCTTGGCCTGCGCTACAGCTCCGTTGTTGTCGCAGTACATCGGAACAGGCAGTTCAGCACATGGTATCACTTGAAGTTCTGCCAGAAACTTCTTAATCGAGAACCTTTCCTTAGAAGCCTCCGAGGCTGCTTGATACTCAGCCTGACAGGTGGAATCAGTAGTCACGCTTTGCTTGGCGCTATGCCAATATACTGCTCCTCTATGAAGAGTAAATATGTAGCCAGAAGTAGACATCGAATCGTCCTTCTGTCCTTGGAAGTCCGAATCAGTGAATCCCATCACATTCAGTTCTCTACCGCCATATATAAGAACCATATCTCTAGTCCTTCTTAAGTACTTGAGAACGTTCTTTACGGTAGTCCAATGTTCCCTACCTGGGTTTGCCTGAAACCTACTTACCACACTCACTTAGCAATGTCAGGTCTTGTACACAACATAGCATATATAAGGCTACCCACGGCCGAAGCATATGGTACATTACTCATTTCCTTTTGTTGTTCCTCACTTTTATGAGACACCTTCGAGGAGAGTTTTATTCCATGTTGCATCGGAAGGAACCCTCTTTTAGAATCATCCATCTTAAATCGCTTTAAGATTTTATCTATATAGAGGGCTTGGGAAAGGCCTATCGTTCTCTTCGCTCTATCCCGATAGAGTCGAATACTAAGAATATAGGTTGCTTCTCCAAAGTCTTTCATGGAGAAATTACTCGAAAGTTAAGCTTTCACAGAACTGAGCATTCCCACATCATTCCTATTAGTATAATGTCACCTACATATAGTACTAAGAATGCGATCTTGCTCCAACTAATCCTCTTGTATACACAAGGTTCCTCTTCATTTTGCACGAAGTCAAACTCTTTGACCGCCTCATCAAAACGAAGGTTCCAACTACGCGATGCTTGCTTCAGTCCATAAATGGAACGCTGAAGCTTGCACACTTTATGAATATCAACCTCGGACACAAAGCCTTTAGGATGCTCCATATAGATTTTCTCCTCTAGGAATCCATTAAGGAAAGTCGTCTTTACGTCCATTTGCCATATCTCATAATCGTGGTAGGCAGCTATAGCAAGCATCATGCGAATAGACTTGATCATGGATACGGGCGAGAAGGTATCGTGGTAATTGATCCCTTCCTTTTGGGTATAACCCTTTACCACAAGCCTGGCCTTATAGGCGTCAACCTTGCAATCCCCATCAGTCTTTCTCTTGTAGATCCACTTGTTCCCAATAGGCACTATGCCCTCGGAGCGGTCTACTAGAGTCCAGACCTGATTGACATGCATCGAGTCTATCTCAGCTTCCATAGCTTCACTCCATTTCGCGGAGTCTACATCCACCATCACTTGGTCATAGGTCGTTGGGTCGGTCTCTTGGCTATCACTTGGAACCTCATGGAGACCCAGCTTCTCCAAGTGCACAAGGCCATACCTCTCAGGTAAATGAGACACCAAACTAGACCTACGAGGTGGTTGTACTTATGTTTCAGAATGTTCGGTTCCAATTTCTTGCACAGGTGTCTCCTGAGGAGTTTCATTGTATTCTTCCAAATAAATACTTCTACCTGCTCCGCCTTCCTGAATGAACTCATCTTCCAGGAAGTGTGCTTGCAAAGCAACAACGATCTTTCGATATTCGGGCATGTAGAATAGATAATCCATCATCCCAGATGGGAATCCAATGAAACGTCCCTTCACGGACCTCGCTTCCAACTTTTCCACCTTAATCTTCTTGACATAGGTGGGACATCCCCAAATCCTAATGTGATTAAGACTTGGTTTACTGCCCTCCCACATCTTATGTGGAGTTTTAGGAACGGATTTGGAAGGACATATGTTTAAGATATAAGCGACAATCAGGAGTTCATACCCTCATAGGTAAATCGGTAAGTCAGTATAGCCTAGCATGGAACGGACCATGTTCAACAAGGTCCGGTTCCTTCTTTCTGACACACCATTTAACTCAGGAGTACCTGGAGGTGTTAGTTGTGATACTATTCCATGTTCCTTAAGGAACTCGTCAAACTCCATACTCATATACTCGCCACCTCGGTCCGACTGAAGTGCTTTGATATGATTTCCAGTTTGTTTCTCGACTAGGGCCTTAAATTCCTGGAATTTCTCAAAGGCCTCGGATTTATGTTTCATTAAGTATACATAACCATACCTAGTATGATCATCTGTAAACGTAATGAAATACTGATATTCGTCATGTGCTGCTTCCAAAGCACTACATACGTTGGTATGGATTAATCCTAGTTTATCAACGTCTCTTTCAAAAGTCCCTGTGAAGGGGGACTTAGTCATTTTGCCGTTAAGACAAGATTCACAAGTAGGAAAGGGATCTGATCCCAGTGAACCCATAAGTCCACCCTTTTCTATTTTATAAACCTTGGTCTGACCAATATGACCAAGTCTAAGATGCCATTTCAAAACTTGATTAGTTTCATCCCTACCACGATTCCTAGTCATAGTATTCACAATGACTTTGTTACTCAGGTTTAGATGATACAGTCCATTTAACAATGTAGCAGTGCCCACTAGTTTATTTCTAAAATAAATTTTGTAGGAATCATCACCAATGAAAAATGGAAAGCCTTTCTGATCCATGACTGGAATGGATACAATATTTTTATACCCCTTGGGCAAAACAAGTACATCTTCTAAAGTCAGAACAAAACCGGATTCTAAGCCCAAAAGAAGTGATCCTATGTCGGTTGCCTCAACACTATGACCGCTCCCAGCTCCAAGCTTCCTACTTTGTTCCAGATCCTGATTCACGGTACAAATATGAGAACTGGCACCAGAATCTAGTATCTAAGAAGTAGAAAATACAGTAGCAGAACATTTTCTTTCCAAAACTAAAAGTTCTGTACCTGAAGTGCCATGAAGAATTGGACAGTCTCTTGCCCAGTGGCCCAGCTCACCGCATTTGAGACAAGCGTCCTTTTTCTTGGTCTTTGGAACCATCGGGGCCTTGCCCTTACCCTTGAAGTCCTTGACTTGTGGTCCCGTCTGCTTCTTGGTTTTTTTCTTCTTATTCTTATTCTTCGACCTCCGAGGTCCAGAATAAATCACAAGGGCGGACTCCTTCATCCGCGGAGTCTTCATCTGAGACTGAGCGGTCACCAATTTGTTCATTAGCCCTGATAAGTTGCATGCAATCTCATTGCAGTTGAAATTCATAACAAACAGTGAGAAGGAATCAGGGAGAGACTGTAGGATAAGGTCGGTATGAAGAGAAGTATCCATCTTAAAATCAAGAGCCTCCAATCTCTCGATCATAGATATCATTTTGAGGACGTGGTCCCCAACCTTCTCACCTTCATTCATCCTTGCACCGAACAATTTCTTGGATATCTCATATCTAGCAGTTCGACTGTGCTCACCATAAAGCTCGGTTAAGTGAGATAGAATCTGCCAGGCAGAAGTCATTTTCTCATGAGCTCTCTGAAGCTCATTAGACATAGAAGCCATCATGTAAGCACGAACTTTTATGTCATCCTTAACCCACTTTTTGTGGTTTTCAATCTCTTCCTGATTGGCTCTTGTCCGCACTGGAGGCGCCGGAATGTCCATCTCAAAGACGTATCCCAGTGCCTCTATACTGAGGACTATCATCATATTGCGGAGCCAATCCACGAAGTTAGGTCCAATCAAGGTGTTCTTTTCGAGTAGAATTGCGAGTGGGTCCATTGTCATATTGAGAGTTATGTCTGCATTAAGTACGACAGGTTAATTAGTGACTCGTTCAATTATGATTTGAGTACAGAATTAAGGTCTTTTCTATTCTTATTACCCAGCTCCAACTATTTTTATCGGAATAACACACTCCCATGTGAAATCTGGAAGTATCGTTCGCTCTACTTCATAGTGGTAATCGAGTTCTTTATAAATCTTAATAGAGGGCAACCGAACAGGTTTAGTCTATTAATTTTCATAAGGTGGTGTCCAACACCAACCCATCTAATGGATGATTCGATCTTCTTTTTCCCCTTGTTCACTCCCCTCAACCTATACGGTTTCTATGGTTCGTGAACAAGTTAAGTTTGTACCAACGACGCAAATCAGTTTCACAATTGAATCTTATCCGGCAACCTATCAGGTTTCTAGGGATAAATTTTGCTCCAACCCAAGGCATCCTATGCGCTCCCGGTAATTTATCCATCCTCTCCGAACGACTACCCCGATAACTCAGAAGCATAGCACATCCGATTTGGATTTCAATTTCCCGAAAGCTCGATGGAGGGAAGGAAAACCTTGAAACCTTATAAACTTAATAATTTGTCGTGGGAGAATTTTCGCGATTAATGTTACACTTTGCACATTAATTAATTTAAGCGCGTTTGTAGCATTCATACAATATGAATAACCATTTACAACCTAATTGCTACCAACATGTAGTTCATGGACCATTCCTAAAATCAAAAACTTCGTAATCTAATTACAAGTCTTCAGTCTTGAATCTTTGTCTTCTTGAATGGATCTTCCTCCAGTCTTTGTCATTACATATAAATTTTACATGGAAAAATTGCATCCTAGATACAAATATTTCTAGCAAAATAAATAGGCTCAAAACGGCCTTTACAACCCAATCAAATAAAATCGAACGATTAAAAAACTAAGTCCATGAACCACATCACGATTCGAAAATAATGCATCAAACGTATTAGTACAGTGTAGGCCGCCAGGCTGGCTAGGTGGTGCTACTACTCTTTGGTTCCTCTCATTGCTGACTGAGACGGACCTACCGAGTCGCGCAATAGGATTGACGACGGAATGAATCGAGCTTATTATCCCAGTATAAATATTAGATATTAGATATCTAATTTATTGGGACATTGGATGTCTAAATTGATTTATTGGATAAATTAATTTACGGCCTAATGAATTAAATAAATTACTGGGTGATTAATTTAATTCATAGATATAATTATTTCTTGGAGAAATTAATTATATTATTTTGTATTTGATGTGATTAATTAATTAGATTAATTAATTGATACAAATACATCGGAACGGAATTGGAGTTTATCTGTTTGGACTCACGGGAGTCTGAAACGGACTGAACTCGTCCAATTCCTTCTAGATGGCCGCCCCATACCTAACCCCTCCCTTGGTCTTAGTCTTCACTTTGGTAGGTGGAAGACTTGTGACAACCAAGGGGACAAATATCAAGTGTGATATTTTGTTGGGGATTTGGTCTTGATTCCTTGATGAATAAAAGTGAAGACTTGATCACTCTCACTTACACCAAGTATTCACACGACACATTGAGAGAGAGAAAGAGATAAAAGTTCTTTTTCATAGTCATCATCTTCTTCACTTAACATCTTGAGTTTTTCTTGGAAAAAATTCAAGAAATATTGAGGGATTGTGAGTTATACACTTGGAGTGTTATAATCACATTTTAGATTAGCTCCTATAACCTTGTTCTAGCCGTATCCTTGGAGAGTAACGAGGTATAGTCATTCCGTTTGTTTCTCCGGCGCGTGGCAAGTAGAGACGCAATATTTTCGGCGTTGGATCATCCAAGAGCTTGGAGCGGATTGGAATCGTAGGGAGATCGCATAAAGCTTGGGGAATCGCTTTCTCGGAGATCATAATTTAATCAACGGATTACGAGAGTATGTTCTCGTATCTTCTTGTGCTTCGTTTTATATTCGTATATACGTAGCTCGATCGATCCTCTAAGGGATTCGGATCGAATTAATTTTCGTTTTACCGCTTCCGCTGGGGCTTCGATTTAGGCACCGAATCCAAACAGTGGTATCGGAGCATAGGTCTTGCGATCATATATACGATATTTATCATTTGGAATGCTTGATTGGATGGTTTATGATTTGGAATCATAATCGTATTGGTTGTTGATTTTCTATTGTTCATCTAAAAATTAAATTTTCATGATTTTATGTTACTATAAATCTATTTTTCTTTTGAAAAACTGATTTAATTGTGTAATATAAAAATTAAAAAAATATTATTTTTGGATTCGGGAAGAAAAGACGAGCCGGAAAAATGGCCAGACCCGGCACTCTGGTCGCTGGGGCCGGATCGCCTGACAAAGCGGTGGCTGGGCCGGGCACAGGGCACAGCAGTGGGCTAGGGAGGGTCAGCTGGCCGGGCTGGCAGCCACGGCCGCGGGCTTGGCCCGGGCCTTGTGTTTTTGGCTCCGTTTTTATATTTCGTTCGATAATTAATTTCCCACAAATTAAATTAGATTTAATTTGACTAAGATATAATTATGGTAATTTAATTTTTAGGGGAATTAATTTAATGAAATATTTTCTCGCCCGGAACAAGTTAAACTTAATGGTTGTTTGAATTAATTGGATTAATTCGTTTGGATGGATTAATTTATATTGATTGGATCAATATTTAGATTAATTATGAATGCCATTTAACTGAGATCGAATGATTGGGATCATTCAAGAACTATTCTGTCGTGAATAACAGTATACGTCTAAACCCATCTTTCAAATGTCCTGATCAAGTTATAGGGTCACGGTCAGTCAAACCCTATATGTACTTGATGCTATACATGAGTTAATGCAAATCGAGATGATCGAGCTCTCGTGTATCCAATACAACTAGCTCCAATGCTTTGGCCAAAGACTTATGATCTCATCTGCCAATAACCGCATAGGATATGTAACCCGTTCACTAACAGGATAAAGAATTTTATCTTGGTATTCAGTTAGGACCTGCTACTTGCCCGTCAAGACGCACGTCGAGGTTGACCCTCGCCTTCCGGTTTACAGGGTCGAACTACTCTAATGAAAATCTTAACGTCACAAGCACATCCCTACTAAATTCTCAAGTTGAAGGTTCACGAATACCTATCACAACCTTTTGATTCCGTCATTGACTGTCCCGGAGTGAAATCCGTGTGACGAATCGAGGGTGAGTCGGTTCGAGTATACTAATCCGATTAACATACCTATAACATGTTCTCCCACTAACCATTAGTGTTCGACAGGCACTCTCCATATCAAAGAACACATCATACAAGTCTTCACATAAACTCAACGCCGAGTCAAGTTATATCGACTTGCGAACGATTAAGAATTTGAGCTATAAACCTTTCCAGTGCCGACCCCCTTATCTGATAAGGAGTGGAATGTTTTGCTCACAAATACACGGAATAGTTTATTTATATATATATATATATATATATATATATATATATATATATATATATATATATATATATATACGAGTTAGGAATGCCAGTAACTACCAGTAAATAAAGAATTATCTATTTGCCTTATGATAATGAATTACATAATAACAAGTACAATGCCCTCACTCATATATCTCCTGAGTGGCATTCGAGGGAATACTCCTAACATGAACTACAGTCAGGACCTCGATGGGAGAGACCCCATTCTCCCTAGCTTACGGTATGTAATCTATCATTCCAACAGAAAGTAAAGTGCATACTTCAAGGCAAGAACTCATAACAGCCGATCATAACTAGCGGGATATGTGTCACGAACTCGATACACTTGATGAAAGAGAGATAAAGAAAGAGTTATGATGGCAGCCTACCAGCAAAGAGTCGCCAAATGTTACAATAAAAATAATCGTACACGAGCATTCAAACAAGGAGACTGCATGCTCAGACGAGTCATCCAGAATACGAAAGTAGCTGGATCCGGCAACCTGGACCCAAACTGGGAAGCACCTTACTTGATCACCAAGGTGGTCGGACATGGAGCTTACTGTAACACCCCAAACTAGGCGGATATTACAGTGCCGTAGATCCCCAACTGGGACCCACCAGGCAAATGAAAATGAATGAATTACACAAGATAAATGTAGTACCGAACTACATTACAACGATAATTACTCTGATGAGGAGTTTAGTTACAACACACCAGGACAATACCGAATACTAGTGTATTTTATATGAAGATAAAATACACAACACTGAATGAAACGGAGTATTCAAATGAAAATCATAAATGAAAATAAATGACAACAATAGGAATGATCGAAAGGATTTGAGGCCCCTACTAGTATCACTAGGACTCCTCGACATCAACATGCTATTCCCGTGCGTTTGCCTTGCCATGACTGAAAAACAAAATCCCCAAACGGGTCACATAAAGAACAACAATCCTCAAGGGTTGAAAATACACAATCATGATTAACTGAAGTTATGAAATATTCTTAATTATGAATTTCGCTGAAGAGGAGTATCATAGTATGCCCGTAATGTTATGTGCAAGTGTACAAGACGAATGACCGGATACACCCGTCCTTGTACCTAATTAGTCTCATGGAGGTAAGCGTTACCGTGTGCACGGTCCGATGTATCGGTGAACCCAATACATGACCATCGTGTGCCCAACTAAAAATTCCACACAACCACACCCGGCCACGCAATATGAACCCAGAAGGTCATATGAACGAAAATGACCGTAATGAATATCAATGGATAAATAATAATCTGACAAAGTCAAGAGTGACTCACCGAGATGAGGGTAATAATGAAATGAATGATAGCTCAATGAAAAGATTGGAACCGTCGTTCCTTATGACTGAAGTGATTAATTGACAATAACAAGTTTTAATATGATTAATACAATGATGAATGAGGTATGATTATGAACGATCAACAACAAAAGGTATGAATATCCTTTTTAACCGAGTAAGAATTAACTTACACAATACCGATGACAATTATCCTTCCACGAACAACGTCCTAATTGAGATATCGGTCGCTCGAACAACCTTAATTCAATACAATTACCAACAATCTGATCAATACACGAATATAACGAATTCCAAACGTCGATACGACTAAACCAAGTCCATAGAGACATTAAATCAAACACGTTGTATCCAACTCCGATTGTTTACAAACAAACTTCGATATACCAATATCAAAATTCCCCAAGAAGTGTTTCAAACCAACAAAACATCTCCAATACGATCAATAATCCGTTATGAATATCCAAAAATGTGATTATAACAACAATTAGTCGAAAATCCCCAATTCCAACTCGATTTTCAACGTGTTCTTGAATAATTCCTCAATAATCCAATGAATCCTTATACAAACTCATAATCATATACATATCCCTTCATATAACATGATTATAACGTCCAAAACATCATATCTCAACACAAAATCGAAGTCCAAAGTGTTGAAGAATTTACCTCTTGAAGATCCAACCAATTCGATCCGATGAAAACGCGTAAAAACGACTATCCAAGCTTCCCAAATGTTCGAAGGTGATGAAAATACACACTCAAATGATAATTGATGAAGAAATCTCTCCCTCAAGTTATTCTCTCTCGGTTGCAGGTGAAGATGATGGAAAAATATGGAAGAAATGAGCTCAAAATGCTCAAAAAATGAATTTATAGGGGTTGACTCGGCAGCCAGACTCGACCGTGCCCGCCTGACACGGTCGCGGCGCGCAGCTGGCCGGAAGGGACTCGACCGTGTATGGCATGACACGGTCGCGGCGCAAAGGGGCCTACCGATAGTGACCCGTCCGCGGCGCTCGGTATTGACTCGACCGTGTCCTGGCACACGGTCGGGCCTCTGGTCAGACGGTTCTGGCCTATCCGGAAGGGTGCGACTCGCCGCGCTGCACGACACGGTCGGGCCTGAGGCGAACTTCGGCATTATCCGGACGAGTACGCACGGGCCGTGTCGGACGACACGGCCGAACCGTCGGCCGTGATCGGCCAAAATCTGAAAAATGAGCGGGTGAGCTAAAACGACCATAACTCTCTCGTCCGGACTCCGATTGACTCACCGTTTGAACCATTGGAAAGATAACTCGATGCTCTATAATATTGCAAAGATTTAGAATTTTTCGAGTTACCAAAAATTAATGGTGATCTAACAAAGTCGAACTCATATGAGGAAAGTTGAAACAATGAACAATAACGATACACAACTCGAAGTTTTTCCGAATGGTGAACACGGTGAATGAATATGATTGATGAATGATTATAAATGAGTGAAAATCCACTGAGTGACAATCACCGAATGAAATTACTGAATGATAGTGACTGAATTACAACCGGGTATTACATACACCCCCCTTAAAAGAGTTTCGTCCCCGAAACTAAGGGTCAAACAACTCGGGATAACTCTCCCGCATACTATCCTCAGTTTCCCAAGTAGCCTCTTCGACTCCGTGTCTAGACCACTGAATCTTGACCAAAGGAATCGACTTATTCTTCAACTGTTTGATTCGCCGCTCTAACACTTGTACAGGACGCTCCTCGTACGAATGATCATCCGCGATCTCGATTTCGTCGAACTGAAGTATGTGACTCGGGTCGGCAACATACTTCTGCAACTGAGAGACGTGAAAGACATTATGAATCCTGCTCAAAGCCGGAGGTAAAGCCAATCGATAAGCTAACTCGCCTACTCGATCCAAAATTTCAAGCGGTCCAATGAATCTTGGGCTCAACTTCCCCCGTTTTCCGAAACAAAAAAAATACTTCGACTCGGGGATACCTTGACCAAAACATGGTCACCCGTCTCGAACTCTAGTGGTCGACGACGATTGTCCGCATACGATTTCTGTCGACTCTGAGCTGTCAACATACGACTCTTGATCATAGCTACCTTCTCCCGGACGGCTATAAGTATATCGGGCTCGGTGCCGATTGATTCTGACAAGTCATCTCAACACAAAGGAGAGCGACAACGACGACCGTACAAGGCCTCGTAAGGTGCCATCTTAATGGAAGCATGCCAACTATTATTATACGTGAACTCGATCAACGGTAATTGGGCTTCCCAATCGTCCTTCCAATCGAGGACGCAAGCTCTCAACATGTCTTCTAATGTCTGAATAGTCCTCTCTGATTGTCCGTCGGACTGAGGATGAAAGGCAGTACTGAGATTAAGCTGAGTTCCCATAGCACGATGAACTGATTTCCAAAAATGAGACACAAATTGACCGTCACGATCGGAAATGATACTCTTAGGAGTACCGTGCAGTCTTACTATCTCCTTGATGAATAACTGGGCCAGTCTCTCGGGACCCCACGTATCCTTGATCTCAAGGAAATGAGCTGATTTAGTTAAGCGGTCCACAATCCCCCAGATCGTATTCATGCCACGACGACTCGTCGGCAAACTCGTAATGAAATCCATGGAAATGTCTTCCCACTTCCACTGAATAGGAGAGGTTTCAGATACCCACGGGCCGATGTTCAATCTTGACTTGTTGGCAAGTTAAGCATCTCGAAACAAATTCGCGACTTCTCGCTTCATATTACTCCACCAAGAATTTTGTTTCAAGTCCTTTTACATCTTCTTGGACCCCGGATGATGAACAGAATAAGGGGTAGCATGAGCTTCTCTCAAAATCGAGTTTTTCAACTCATCATTCTCCGTACACACATCCGATTCTTAAATCTCAAAAGTCCACCTCGTGGATCACGAATCCGTGGGCTTTCCCCGAGCCACATCTTCACGTATGCGCAACAATGAAGGGTATGAACTCGATTCTCTCCGATTACCTCCTCAAGTGACGATGAAATCTCTAACATACAAAGTCGTCCCCGAATTCGCCGAAGCCGACTTCGATCTCGGGTCTAAGGAATTCCCGCCGAAGCTCCTTCCGATCGTTAAACGAGCAAGCATTTGCTCTTGAACGGACTTACGACTCAAAGCGTCGGCGACAACGTCGCCTTGTCCGTGGTAAAGGATCTCGATATCAAAATCTTTGATTAGTTCCAACCACCGCCTGTCGCATATTAACTCCTTGTGAGTAAATATATCCTTCAACTCTTGTGATTGGTGAATAATCAAAGGTGACGCCATAAAGGTAACGACGCCAAATTTTCAGCGAACACCACTACCGCTAGTTCCGTGTCGTGGGTGGATAATTAACCACCTAATCCGAGGAAACATCGGATTTAATTAATATCTTTCGGAGGTTGCTAATCTCGGATAGTCTCCGTCTCCGAGGGTCGACACGAACTCGCTGATGAAATTACATGCCCGAGAAAGTCACTTCGGACCTCCAGAACTCACATTTGGAAAACTTTCCATATAGTTGTTCTCGTCTCAACACGTCGAGAACCTGATGAAGATGAACCTCGTGTTCCTCTCGGCTATGAGAATAAATCAAAATGTCGGCGATGAAGACAACAACAAACTGATCCAAAAAGTCGATGAAAACCCGATTCATTAACCCCATGAATACCACAGGTGTAATAGTTAGCCCGAACGGCATAACTACGAACTCATAATGACCATAGCGTGTATGAAACGCTGTCCTCGCGATATCCGACTCTCGAATCCGCAACTGGTGATATCCAGATCTTAAGTCGATCCTGGAAAATACTGAAGCTCCCTGAAGTTGATCTAAAAGATCATCAATACGGGGTAAGGGATACTACTCTTGATCATCACCCTGATCAACTCCTGGTAATTAATACACACACGAGACGAGCCATCCTTCTCCTTGACAGATCACACTGGTGTTCCTCATGGGGGCGCAATCGGTCGAAGATAACCTTTCTCGAACTACTCCTCAAGTTGAGTCTTTAACTCCTGCATTCTGGTCGGGGCCATCCGATACGGTGCCTTCGATAAATGGGACGTACCGGCTCCAACTCACTCCTGAATTCCCCTAATCTATGTGAAGGCAACCAGATAACTCGTCTGGAAATACATCGTCAATCGATGACAATGATACCACGAATGATTGAACATTTCGATTGTCTTAGAATGGTCAATCGATAAAAAGAGATACCAATAATGATTGAACAACTCGATTGCTTTAGAAAGGCCAATCGATGGAAATGATGAAATGAATGATTGAATAACTCGATTGCCCTAGAAAGGTCAATCGATGAAAATGATACTAGGAATGATTGAATAACTCGATTGCCCTAGAAAGGTCAATCGATGAAAATGATACAATGAATGATTGAATGACTCGATTGTCTTAGAAAGGCCAATCGGTGGAAATGATACAATGAATGATTGAATAGTTCGATTGCGGAATTTCTCTGCTTCCGCCATAATAGAAATTCTATTGGAACAACGGGGATTACTTCCCTGAAGCATACATTCGACAACAAACGACGGAAAGATAGCGACCAAACGCTAACAATCACTGAGGATAGTATCAAGACGGTTAAACCAACTAATACCGAAAATTACATCGTCCTAAGATAGGTTCACCACGATTAGATCTATCAACCAATCGCGGTCATTAAGCTTAATTCGGTATGATTCCGAAAATTCTTCCATCGTCAGGTAGACCGATGGTATGAGGTCCACAAGCAATAGGACTATCCCGAAATAAGTCTATTCAAGCATGATTCGAAAATGAATGAATGCGGTGTACCAGAATCAAAAGGTACACACAAGTTGAAATAAAATTACGAGTATACCTGAAATCATTCGGGCCACCGGATCGTCGATCCTCCTCATCATATGAATCTGGGACTTGCCGGTCCCCGAACCGGACGCTCCCGTCTGATAAATACGAGCTCCAACTCTATTTGCTTCCATTATCTTAAACGACGATGACAAAGCAGTCTGATTCTGAAACGCTGGTTGCTTCGGGGCCTGAGATGCCGCCGGAGCCGACTTGGAGTCCCTTCGGCAAAAACGGGCCCTATGCCCAGCAATTCCACAGTTATGGCACGTGACAGTCCGCTTCGGACATTTGGTGCTGAAATGACCCTGTTCTTCACAGTTGAAACAGGTGACGGCTGAACTGGCCGCTCGAGACTGAGATCCCGCGCAACTATGCACCGTAGGAGGTCGCTCAGAAATGATAGGACTCACACGAGGCTTCTTGAAGGTTGACTGACCGCCTTCGGATTGATTACGCTTCGTTGATTTCTTGCTGACAAATGAAGGTTGTTGTTCAGCACTTTCCTTAGCAGCTGGCTCATACGGGAGGGTTCTCTCGATTAATCCGGTCAGAGTGGCGCAATGATGATTGAGCAACTGCACATGGGTCATCATGGCCTGCATAAAAGTGAGTGGATCAACCCGAACATCTTCTGATCGAGCCGAGTCCTGGGCACGATTTCTCGGCAGCGAGTGATTATTTCTCGGGTTTCGGTTCGCACCGCGGCCTCTCCCCGTGCATCTCCTGACAGTTCTCTCCATACTGAAGTAGAAAGGTCGCATAATGATTATATTTCCCGCATGATTAACACGTTATGATTATGTCATGAGATGATGAAAATGAGTATACATGCTCTAACTTAGTGATTATATGAATGATTTCTTCAAGTTACATGATTATCTCGATGAAATTCTTAAAATGACTATCTTGAATAACTTAACAAGATTGATAATATGATCTTCCAGTTGACAACCGAGTAATGAAATGAATTGAGTAATTAATGAGTTAACGTGATCGTCCCGATTATTAACTGCGTAATGAAATGAATTAAGTGATTAATGAGTTAACATGATCGTCCTAATCACAATGAATGATGATGTTTGAGGATTGTTAATTGATGAATGATGAATGAATGACTATTGCCAGAAATTATACCATGGCGTTAGAAACCTTACAGTTCTTCCGGTCTGATTGGCTCGGCATTTGCACAGGTCACACGTGACGCGAAAGTCCAATGATACTAGTCTGATGACGATGATTTCAAATAAGACATGACTTGGAGGGTAGTATTCAAAACCACGCTCCGATACCAACTCTGTAACACCCCAAACTAGGCGGATATTACGGCGGTAGATCCCCAACCTGGGACCCACTGTGCAAATGAAAATGAATGAATTACACAAGATAAATGTAGTACCGAACTACATTACAACGATAATTACTCCGATGAGGAGTTTAGTTACAACACACCAGGACAATACCGAATACTAGTGTATTTTATATGAAGATAAAATACACAACACTGAATGAAACGGAGTATTCAAATGAAAATCTGCAGCGGAAAATAAATGACAACAATAGGAATGACTGAAAGGATTTGGGGCCCCCTACTAGTATTACTAGGACTCCTCGACATCAACATGCTATTCCCGTGCGTTTGCCTTGCCATGACCTGAAAAACAAAATCCCCAAACGGGGTCAGTTACAAAGAACAACAATCCTCAAGGGTTGAAAATACACAATCATGATTAACTGAAGTTATGAAATATTCTTAATTATGAATTTCGCTGAAGAGGAGTATCATAGTACGCCCGTAATGTTCTGTGCAAGTGTACAAGACGAATGACCGGATACACCCGTCCTTGTACCTAATTAGTCTCACGGAGGTAAGCGTTACTGTGTGCACGGTCCGATGTATCGGTGAACCCAATACATGACCATCATGTGCCCAACTAAAAATTCCACACAGCCACACCCGGCCACGCAATATGAACCTAGAAGGTCATATGAACGAAAATGACCGTAATGAATATCAATGGATAAATAATAATCTGACAAAGTCAAGAGTGACTCACCGAGATGAGGGTAATAATGAAATGAATGATAGCTCAATGAAAAGATTGGAACCGTCGTTCCTTATGACTGAAGTGATTAATTGACAATAACAAGTTTTAATATGATTAATACAATGATGAATGAGTTATGATTATGAACGATCAACAACAAAAGGTATGGATATCCTTTTTAACCGAGTAAGAATTAACTTACACAATACCGATGACAATTATCCTTCCACGAACAACGTCCTAATTGAGATATCGGTCGCTCGAACAACCTTAATTCAATACAATTACCAACAATCCGATCAATACACGAATATAACGAATTCCAAACGTCGATACGACTAAACCAAGTCCATAGAGACATTAAATCAAACACGTTGTATCCAACTCCGATTGTTTACAAACAAACTTCGATATACCAATATCAAAATTCCCCAAGAAGTGTTTCAAACCAACAAAACATCTCCAATACGATCAATAATCCGTTATGAATATCCAAAAATGTGATTATAACAACAATTAGTCGAAAATCCCCAATTCCAACTCGATTTTCAACGTGTTCTTGAATAATTCCTCAATAATCCAATGAATCCTTATACAAACTCATAATCATACACATATCCCTTCATATAACATGATTATAACGTCCAAAACATCATATCTCAACACAAAATCGAAGTCCAAAGTGTTGAAGAATTTACCTCTTGAAGATCCAACCAATTCGATCCGATGAAAACGCGTAAAAACGACTATCCAAGCTTCCCAAATGATTGAAGGTGATGAAAATACACACTCAAATGATAATTGATGAAGAAATCTCTCCCTCAAGTTATTCTCTCTCAGTTGCAGGTGAAGAAGATGGAAAAATATGGAAGAAATGAGCTCAAAATGCTCAAAAAATGAATTTATAGGGGTTGACTCGGCAGCCAGACTCGACCGTGCCCGCCTGACACGGTCGCGGCGCGCAGCTGGCCGGCATTGACTCGACCGTGTCCGCATGACACGGTCGCGCGCAAAGGGGCCTACCGATAGTGACCCGTCCGCGGCGCTCGGTATTGACTCGACCGTGTCCTGGCACACGGTCGGGCCTCTGGTCAGACGGTTCTGGCCTATCCGGAAGGGTGCGACTCGGCCGTGCCAGACGACACGGTCGGGCCTGAGGCAGACACTTCGGCATTATCCGGACGAGTACGGCACGGGCCGTGTCGGACGACACGGCCGAGTCCGGTCGGCCGTGATCGGCCAAAATCTGAAAAATGAGCGGGTGAGCTAAAACGACCATAACTCTCTCGTCCGGACTCCGATTGACTCATCGTTTGAACCATTGGAAAGCTAACTCGATGCTCTATAATATTGCAAAGATTTAGAATTTTTGGAGTTACCAAAAATTAATGGTGATCTAACAAAGTCGAACTCATATGAGGAAAGTTGAAACAATGAACAATAACGATACACAACTCGAAGTTTTTCCGAATGGTGAACACGGTGAATGAATATGATTGATGAATGATTATAAATGAGTGAAAATCCACTGAGTGACAATCACCGAATGAAATTACTGAATGATAGTGACTGAATTACAACCGGGTATTACACTTACAATCTCCAAGCAATATCTGGAACGCCAACCATCTGAAACAGTATCACGCCTAAAACTTTTTCATGATTTCAATATGTTTTGGGTCTTACGGGACCGGTCCTCCAGCCACATTATGTCTGACACTTTTATGCAGGTCCTTCTCAGTACTACATCTGGGCTTGATCCTCGAAACCGGGTATGAGAACAAGCCATCAAGCAACATCCTGAATATCAATCAAAGTCTAAACCTGACAAATAGGCTTAAACCTGAATTGGGAGAAAATACAGACTACATGGAAATTAAAACTACAATCCGAAGTAAAAACAACAAACAACACAACAAAGGGGAACATGAAGATCAATCTTCAGGCAGAAAGATGGAGTCTCCATCCTGGTCGGCCTACTCGGCGTCCTCGGTCTACATTTGCTTAAATTCTTCATATTCAGCTTTATATTTGGAATAATCCCATATTCCTGAGGGGCAACTCTCATACCCCTCCACGAACATGCCACGGATTCTGACTTTCGCTTAAGGCACGTGTCTGTCATCTGATATTCATGCATTTTTACCCTCTTTTCATGAGAGGCGTAGTTGGAAGCAGCACGCCGAACGTCCTGGTCCTCAGCAAACAGCTTGGCCTTCAAATCGACAATGTCCCGTCCGACTTGTTCATGAAGGGACGGATTTCCCTTACTTCATTGCGCAACTGACTTTTCTCAGATCGGAGCCCGACAACCTGCTCTCCCAACTTTTTTATCTTATTCTTCGCATAAATAGTCTTCTTAAGAACCTACAAGATATGAAAAACAAGTCAAGACATTAGTTGCACGATAATTTTTTGGCAGAGTTGTTGTACTAATAGACACATTTACCATGAAGACACGTTCCAAGCTAGCAGTACCAAAGGAGTCATCTCCCATGGCCTCGAGCTGGTCATTGTCCTCCTCAAATAAAGCCTTTTCAACCTCCCCGACATGAGGAGCAAATTTAAAGTGAGCAGCAGCAGAAGAAGGAAATAACAAATTGATGCAACCGGACAAGTCCGTCAGATCAGCGCACCATCACGCTTCTTTTTCTTCAGCAAGCGAGCTGGGAGAGGATTAGGAAGAGTAATAACTTATTCAACCTCTTTATGGCTTTCATCACTTATGCCAGCAACCATCTTTTTCTTGCGGTGTTGGCGATAAAGTTCCATGGCTTTATTGCCGGCCAGTAGAGAAAGAAAAACGTCAGACATATTCTCACCTATTAATAATACAATTACAACATGTTAGCCTAGATGTATCCAAATCAACTAAAGTAACTACACAAACTTGTTGACCAATAATACCTGTAAGAAAAGAACTAGTCGAGACACTCTGCACAGATAGAATGTTGCGATAGTCGCGATCCTCTTCAGAGAATCTAAAGAACCAGGCAATCTTCTCCTGAGTAGACTTGTAAAGTATAAGATTTCTTATCTTTAAGCACTCTGTAAAAGAATAAAGGGATGAATCAATCAGACAAATCAGAAGCACATAAGGAAACTAAACATTCTAACCAATCAAATACAGTCACTCATGGGCAACGAACCATGCTTGCGGAATGCCGTGATCAGTCGGCACTCCCAACACATCAAAAGGAACAAGAAAGTAACATTCCTTCCACCGATTATATCAATCCTTAAGGCCAAGGATCTAATGTATATTTGAACAACTCAAAAACTAGTATCGGCCGTAGTAGCTCTTATGCGCCTTAAGACCGTAGGCAATGAGGACGTCCTCATAAGAAAAGCTAACTTCCCTCGCCTCAGTGAACGCCTGGATGGCCATCAAAACACACTAGACATTCGCACCAACTAACTTGGCGCGATGATATGGAACTTACAGGCTACTAACATCAGCCGGAGAAGCAGAAATCGAGCACCCAGCACAAACGAAAGCTCGTACATCACCAACCAACCTGGATAAATCCAATCAGCTGTCTCTAGGTAAGAAGGAGCAACCAGACAGACATGCATTGTGATATTATAGCTCTGGCGAGACCTTTTGAGATGCTCTAAGGTGATCTCGAACTTTGGGTTCCTCCCCTAGAGCAATTTTTAGAAAGACTACCTCTAACCGCCCAACGCAGTCTACGCCGACATCGGAGGTATAGATATAACTACCTTATCCTTCCTGACTTTCAAATCGTAACACGGTACGTCAGTTAACACATCACCTTGACTGTCTCCAACATTGAACTCCCGACCCTGTCACTAGTCGACCTACTAGACTCACTTCTGTTGGAGGAAGACATTATGACTAGATGTTCTACTGACGGGTTACCTAAAGGTAAAATAAGGGGAGGGGCGGATGGTGTCAGTCGAAAGATATTGACAAAAGTACTTGGATGACCATCCAGACATATCATTATTTAAAATCATCATAATTAAAAATGGTCAGCAAACCAATCGTACAAAATAAGTCAGCAAAAAGATAACAGAAACACATCTTATGGGTCTGCCGAACACAACGAGGATATACTATCTACATGGAAGTATCCATACCAGACAGTCGGTCTCTTACAATATAAAGACTCAACGGGGTTAAACAAGATAAATCGACCTCCTATTTGCTTAAGAGCAATAGAAAACAAACACATAATTTGGCAAATCAAAAACTACCCTCATACGACTTCGAAACATTCAAACAAAATAAAGATCACTCAGGAAAATGAAGAACACTTGAAGAAAATATGAAGAACACTCAAACAATATGAAGAGCCCTCAAGAAAATGAATAATATTTGAACAAAATATGAAGAACATTCAAACAACGTGAAAAACACTCAAAGAACTAATCTCACAAAGACTTTGCCTTGCACCTTGCCCTTTTGCTTTTAACTCCTCTTTGCTTCCATGTGTAATATCTGTACCTTTCCATTTTTAGCAGTTTTCATTTTTGGTGTATGTCTATTTTTATCGACTCGCTTGTAACCGTTTCGACATTTTGAACCTACTTTATTCTTGGAGTTTTTCCATTTGGACGAGTTTCGGAGGTGTTTTTACGTAATTCCATTTTATGTTGTGTTTACCGTATGTGCGCTCGATTCTCGTGAAACTTGTTCGTTTTCGTTGTTTCTTGGTTTTCATGAGTTCGTATGGTTGAGTTGTTCGTTGATCTTCGGACACTTGGACCATTTTTGTAATTTCCTATAAGTTAGGGAATTTCATCTTCGTTGTCGTATTTCGGATTCCCGAGTAGTCGGAATTGTATTTTCTTGTAACGCTTAGGTTCGTCATCGAATGTACTTCGTAACCATATTTTTGGTTTGATAGCAGGTCCGGGTTTCGGAGTCATCCGGAATAGTTTGGACAATGTCGCCGTAATCGCGTCCCAAATAGGTTACGGCCGTAACACCCCATCTGTTACGGCCGTAATATGTCCATTGTTACGGCCATAATGCATCATTTGTTACGGCCGTAACAGCCCGCTGTTTTAAGAACAGGGGCAGAGTTCAACAACTCATTTTCTCATCTCTTCTTTCGTTTTCTCCATCGGGAGACACCAGGAGGCGATTTCTTCCACCTTCGATTCGTGTGTTCTTCATTTCCCATTACCGTAGGGTCGTGCTATCACATCATCATCAACGTAATCATCTTCTTCCGTCCGAATCCGAGGTATTTTCGTCCAGAACCCTAACTTATCAATTTTGGGGGGGTTTTCCGGGTTTTGCTTGTTGGACTCGAATTGTTCAAGTATGTTGTGATATTTCTCATCGATTGTTGTTATTGGGTGACTCCCAATCCGATTTTATCGAGTTTAATCCGTGAATTGTCGATTCGGGGAGGTTTTGCGTAAACCCTCGCCCGTATCAATTGATCCTATTGTGTCATAGCTTGTAATCGGGGTTGTGGGCGTTTTCTATTCGATTAATGTTATCGTATCGGACTGAGTTATGTTAATCCTTCGTTTAGGAGCGGCCGTTTTTCCTTCGGATCATTCGTAGTTGTCGTTCTTTCCCGTTTCTTCAAGAATGTCTCAAAGGCAAGTACTTTACATTTGTTTACGCATTCTTGTATGGATGGATATGTGTATGTTCACCTAGGGACGATTCGACGGGGCCTCTAGGGATACGTATTGCCATGAGTGTGCGTATCACGAACTATGGTTAACGACCCAGGGATGTCCGATGAGGCTCTGCAGGGTACGGTGGCCGTGAGTCTCGTACCAACGGTTAAGTTTGAATTGTTTTGTTGGAGAAATGTGTTTTGTGCTTGTGCACCATAAATATTCCGGAATATAAATGATTTCTAAAATGATGATATTTTCATCTGATTAGAACTGTAGTTCAAATGGATTGTACTTGCACTAGCAGTTGTCGCTAGCCCCTTAAATGGGGGAAATAGTTTTGTAATTCAGGTACAGGTCATGGAAGCAAACGAGCATGCGAGCCGTACGAAGATGATGGGCAAGCATGATCCTGTTCAGTGGTTGTCTGTTGGTGTCTTGTTTGGGATTTATTTATGTTGTCATTTATTTAAGTACTCGAGTACTCTTTGTTAAATTTATTATTGTTGTGTACCTGTTTTGGGGAATGGATTTAATGTCAGACTGAATTGTCAAATTTCTGTCTTTGGTTTGGATGTCGTGGATTGTGAAATTGTCGTTTTGTTGATGATTGTATGTCTTTTGTCGAATGTCATTTGGTACGTTAGCCTGGTGGATTCCACACTGTGGGGTCCATGGCGCTGTAATATGCCCTGATCATCTTGGAGGTGTTACAGAATATGGTATCAGAGCCTAGGTTTATGGATACCTAGGTTGTCGGTTATTTGGGTCTAGTTGAGTGTCGTTTTTGAACAGTATCACTGCTACGCCATCATCTCAGTACGCCGGTGCTCGTAAGTTTTTCCTAACTTGACTTATTATGTTGTTCGGTTCTGTTCCTTTCTTGATATCTTGTTGCATTTTTGCGTTTGAATTGTACTCACCTGTTACTTCTTCAGAATTCCTACTGGTAGAGGATGCGGATGCGGTCGCGGACGCGGTAGGGGACGTGGTGCAGCCGGTGGGGCGGCCATGTCCGATAACTCGGGAATTGATTCGGCGATGCCTTCCTTGTCGAACAGTGTTCCACCTAGTTCCGGAGGCCAGCAGGATCAGTCTTCTAGCTCCGACAATGCTCATGAGATCATCGGGGTGGCTAATATTTTACAGCAAGTAGCGAACCACATGACGCTACTAACTCAGGCGGTCTTAGTCGGCAAAGCAAATGCTAACCCGGTTCCGCCTACTAGATCCGGCAATGATAAGCTACTTCAGGACGTGATTCGTATGCGTCCTCCGCAGTTTGATGGTGCTTCCGACCCTTCCGGTTGGGAGAATTGGTTATTTGAGATGGAGAAAGTGTTCGAGGCAGCTAACTGCTCTGAGGAGAGGAAGGTACCCATCGCTCAGTACTTCCTCGCCAAGGAGGCAGCAACGTGGTGGCAAGCGGTGAAACCGTGTTATCGGGCAGCCACATGGGCAGAGTTCCGAGAGCTGATGGAGGACGAATTTTGTCTGTGGCCAGTTAAAGAAGGGAGGATCTGAGCCTTCTTTGAGGCTATGCCCCAGGATGTTCCGATTTCGCAGGCAATCAAGGAATACAACCAACAACTACATTATGTGAGAAACCAGGTCCGAGACGAGTTAGACAAGATCCGCCACTTTGACATGCAGATGAAGCCGAGAGTTCGTCACTACATGTCTGGTCTCGGATGTACAATTCTGAAAGAGTATCAAAACAAAGCAATGGCTTATGATATGTCGTTTTCTACGACAGAGACGGCAACCGAGGGAAAGAAACAGAAGACCTCCGGTTAGTTTTCGGGAGGCAAATCTGGCGGGTATCCGAAGGCTCAGTCTGGTTCACGAGTCTTCGGGAATCAATCCCCGTCATTTGGGCGAGGAAGCGGTTCTAAGTCTGCTCCTACTGGTTCCGTTCGGGGTCCTACCTGCTTTAACTGTGGTCGTCCGGGCCACATGATGAGTGAGTGTGACAGGCCTCCGATTCAGTGTCTTGTTTGCGGTCGGATGGGTCATCGTGCTAAGTTTTGTACAGATGCGGTTCGGGCACCAGTTACTCAGGTGTCAGCCCCAGCTGCGGGGGAACCGAGCGTGAATCAAGCACCGACAGTTTCTCAGCCCCAGCAGAGTTTTGGTAGAGGTCGAGGATGTGGGCAGCCTTCTATAGGGAAAGCTTCTAGTGCGGGGTCTGTTACGTCCCGTGTATATGAGATGAAACGAGCTGGAGATCCCGACGCGACGGTGGCTACAGGTACCGTTCACATCCTTGACCATCCTGTTTCTGTGTTATTCGATTCCAGTGCTACGCATTCTTTCATATCTATGGATTGTGTGCGTCGTCTTCATGTTGATTTCCTAGTTGTGTGTGAACCTTTTGTTGTTAAACTGTCTAGTGGGGATAGCATCTTGGGGGATCGTGAGATTAGAGATTTTCCGGTGAGTATCGCGGGGAGGGATTGGCCTTCTAATCTGATTGCGGTAGATATTAGAGATGAGGATCTGATTCTTGGTGAGGATTGGCTGGACCGTCATGGGGCGATCATGAATTATAGAACGAGAACCGTTTCGATGTTAGCCTCCGACGGTACCGAGCATTATTTTGTGGGGCGTAAGCGGAGTAGCCAGAGATTTCTAATCAGCGCTTTGAAAGTGGTGAGACTTCTTCGAGGAGGTTGCATGGGTTATTGGTGTTATGCTTTGAGATCGGAATAAGGGGGAGTCGAGCTCTCTTCTATTCCAGTAATGTGTAAGTATCCTGACGTCTTTCCAGACGAGTTGTCAGGTTTGCCGCCGGACCGAGAGGTTGGGTTTACTGAGTTAGAGCCGGGTGCAGCACCAATTTCTAAGATGCCATACCGTATGGCGCCTGCCGAGATGCTTGAGTTGAAGAAACAGTTGGGAGAGCTGCTAGATATGGGTTATATTCGACCGAGCACTTCACCTTGGGGTACACCGGTCTTGTTTGTGAAGAAGAAGGATGGGTCACTTCGTCTGTGTATCGACTATCGAGAGTTGAACAAATTGACTATTAAAAACAAGTATCCGCTCCCGAGGATTGATGACTTGTTTGACCAACTGCAAGGGGCAACCGTGTTTTTGAAGATTGATTTGAGATCGGGGTATTATCAGCTCCGAGTGAAGGATTCCGACATTCCGAAGACGGCCTTTCGGGCGAGATATGGCCACTACGAGTTTGTGGTTATGTCTTTTGGGCTAACCAATGCACCAGCCGTGTTCATGCAGCTTATGAACAAAGTCTTTATTGAGTACCTCGATAAGTGTGTAGTTGTCTTTATTGATGATATCTTGATTTACTCGAGGAGTGAGGAGGAGCATGCACGCCATTTACATATCGTGTTTGGAATCTTGAGAACTCAGCATCTCTTTGCAAAGTTCTCAAATTGTGAGTTTTGGTTGCGGGAGGTTATGTTTCTCGGCCACGTGATCTCGGATGAGGGTGTTCGTGTGTTCCCACATAAGATAGAGGCCGTGTTGGATTGGGCGCCGCCCAAAAATGTGAAAGAGGTTCGTAGTTTTCTGGGTTTGGCCGGGTATTATCGTAGATTTGTCGAGGGGTTTTCTAAGCTCACTCGACCGCTGACTCAGTTGTTACAAAAGTCAGAGAAGTTTGTGTGGACTGACGAGAGATAGAAAAGTTTCGAGGAATTGAAGAAACGGTTGACGACCGCTTCCGTTTTGGCTCTACCGAGTGGTAGTGAAGGTTTCTCAGTTTTTAGTGATGCTTTGGGCCAAGGGCTCGGATGTGTACTTATGCAGCACGGGAAGACAATTGCCTATGCTTCCCGTCAGTTGAAACCGTACGAGTTGAATTACCCTACGCACGATCGTGAGTTGGCCGCGGTTGTGTTTGCGTTGAAGACCTGTCGTCACTACTTGTATGGCTCGTCGTGTCAGATTTTCACCGATCACAAGAGCCTGAAGTACATTTTTACGTAGAAAGAGCTTAACATGAGACAGCGGAGATGGTTGGAGTTGATTAAGGATTACGACCTCGAGATCCTTTACCATCCGGGCAAGGCAAATGTGGTGGCAGATGCCTTGAGCCGGAAATCAGCGTCGCTTCGGGCGCTTGAGTTACTTACGGCCCAGCCAGGACTTCAGCGAGAGTTGATGAGGTTGAGCGTTGAGATTTTACTACCAGAGAGTTCCGGGCAGTTGCGTATTCTTGAGATTTCTTCGTCTCTAGTCGATGACATTAAATCGGGACAATTGGAAGACCCGATGTTTATTCAGCTTCGAGAGAATGTAGGGAAGGGGAAATCCCCGGGATTCGTGATACATAAGGATGGTGTGTTGAGATTCCGAAGTCGGCTTTGTGTTCCAAACGACTTGGAATTTAGGCAGAATATTATGAGAGAGGCTGACGCGCCACCTTACTCGGTCCATCTGGGCTCGAGTAAAATGTATAAAGGTTTGAGGAAGAATTTATGGTGGAATGACATGAAGAATGAGGTAGTCGATTTTGTGGCTAAGTGTTTGACTTGTTAACAAGTCAAAATCGAGCATCAGAGGCCAGCCGGATTATTGAAATCACTTCCCGTCTCGGAATGGAAGTGGGAAGATATCTCCATGGATTTTGTCACGAACTTTCCGAGGACAAACACCGAAATGAATATAGTGTGGGTGATCGTAGACCGAGTGACTAAGTTGGCACATTTTCTGGGCATCAAGGATACTTGGGGTCCAGAAAAATTGGCTCGTATTTTTATCGCGCAGATAGTGAGACTTCATGGTACGCCGAAGACTATTATTTCAGATAGAGATGGCCGATTTGGATCGCATTTCTGGCAGGCGGTACATAAGGCATTGGGGACACGTTTGCGTTTGAGTACATCTTTCCACCGTCAGACCGACGGACAGTCCGAGCGTACATTTCAGACGTTCGAGGATTTGTTGCGCGCGTGTGTATTAGACTGGAGTAGTAACTGGGAGGAGCATCTGGCCTTGATTGAGTTTACGTATAATAATAGCTGGCACGCGTCGATTAAGATGGCACCGTATGAGGCGCTTTATGGACGACGTTGCTAATCGCTGATATGTTGGGATGAACTGTCCGATTTAGTTGGCACCGAGCCGGATCTTGTGTTAGAGATGAGGGAGAAAGTTAAGCTGATTAGAAAGAGAATGTTAGCAGCTCAGAGTCGACAAAAGTCTTATGCGGACGTTAGGCGTCGACCTTTGGAGTTTGAAGTGGGAGATCATGTTCTGTTGATAGTGTCTCCGTCGAAAGAAGTTTTCCGTTTTGGGAAAAAGGGGAAGCTCAGCCCGAGGTATATTGGTCCTTTCGAGATATTGGAGAGAGTTGACGAGTTAGCGTACCGTTTGGCATTACCTCCGTCGTTGAGTCATGTGCATAGTGTGTTTCACATCTCCGAGTTGAAAAAGTATGTTCCGGACCCATCCCATGTTATTGATTTTGGGGACGTGGAGATCGAGATGGACGTTACGTTCGAGGAGAGGCCCGTTAGAATTTTGTAGCGTCGAGACAAACAATTAAGGCACAAAACCATTCCTTTGGTTAAAGTGCAATGGTCGAGGCACGGAGTAGAAAAGGCAACGTGGGAGTTGGAGGAGGATATGCGTTCAAGGAACCCTGAGCTTTTTTATTCTTAAGTTTCGGGACGAAACTTCTTTTTAGAGGGGGGGAATGTAATATCTGTACCTTTCCATTTTTAGCAGTTTCCATTTGTGGTGTATGTCTATTTTTATCGACTCGCTTGTAACCGTTTCGACATTTTGAACCTACTTTATTCTTGGAGTTTTTCCATTTGGACGAGTTTCGGAGGTGTTTTTACGTAATTGCATTTTATGTTGTGTTTACCGTATGTGCGCTCGATTCTCGTGAAACTTGTTCGTTTTCGTTGTTTCTTGATTTGCATGAGTTCGTATGGTTGAGTTGTTCGTTGATTTGCGGACACTTGGGCTATTTTTGTACTTTCCTATAAGTTAGGGAATTTCATCTTCGTTGTCGTATTTCAGATTCTCGGGTAGTTGGAATTGTATTTTATTGTTACGCTTAGGTTCGTCATCGAATGTACTTCGTAACCATATTTTTGGTTTGATAGCAGGTCCGGGTTTCGGAGTCGTCCGGAACCATTTGGACAGCAGCTACCCAGAACTGCTGTCCAGCAGGGTGTTACGGCCGTAACACCCCATCTGTTACGGCCGTAATGCATCACTTGTTACGGCCGTAACAGTCCGCTGTGTTAAGAACAGCGGGCAGAGGCCAACACCTCATTTTCTCATCTCTTCTTTCGTTTTCTCCATCGGGCGACACCAGGAGGCGATTTCTTCCACCTTCGACCTGTGTGTTCTTCATTTACCATTATCGTATGGTCGTGCTATTACATCATCATCAACGTAATCATCTTCTTCCATCCGAATCCGAGGTATTTTCGTCTAGAACCCTAACTTGTCAATTTGGGGGGGGGGGGGTTCCGGGTTTTGCTTGTAGGACTTGAATTGTTCAAGTATGTTGTGATATTTCTCATCGATTGTTGTTATTGGGTGACTCCCAATCCGATTTTATCGAGTTTAATCGGTGAATTGTCGATTCGGGGAGGTTTTGCGTAAACCCTCGCCCGTATCGATTGATCGCATTGTGTCATAGCTTGTAATCGGGGTTGTGGACGTTTTCCATTCGATTAATGTTATCGTATCGGACTGCGTTATGTTAATCCTTCGTTTAGGAATGGCCGTTTTTCCTCCGGATCATTCGTAGTCATCGTTCTTTCCCGTTTCGTTAAGAATGTCTCAAAGGCAAGTACTTTACATTTGTTTACGCGTTCTAGTATTTGAATTATGGCTTTTCGTGGTTGTATGGATGGATATGTGTATGTTCACCTAGGGACGGTCCGACGGGGCCTCTAGGGATACGTATTTCCGTGAGTGTGCGTATCACGAACTATGGTTAACCACCTAGGGATGTCCGACGGGGCTCTGCGGGGTACGGTGGCCGTGAGTCTCGTACCAACGGTTAACTTTGAATTATTTTGTTGAAGAAATGTATTTTGTGCTTGTGCACCGTAAATATTCTGGAATATAAATGATTTCTTAAACGATTTTTGGCGCATATTTTCATCTGATTAGAACTGTAGTTCAAATGGATAGTACTTGCACTAGCAGTTGTCGCTAACCCCTTAAATGGGGAAAATAGTTTTGTATTTCAGGTACAGTTCATGGAAGCAAACGAGCATGCGAGCCGTACGAGGATGATGGGCAAGCGTGATCCTGTTCAGTGGTTGTCTGTTGGTGTCTTGTTTAGGATTTATTTATGTTCTCATTTATTTAAGTACTCAAGTACTCTTTCTTGAATTTATTATTGTTGTGTACCCGTTTTGGGGAATGTATTTAATGTCAGACTGAATTTTCAAATTTCTGTCTTTGGTCTGGATGTCGTGGATTGTGAAATTGTCGTTTTGTTGATGATTGTATGTCTTTTGTCGAATGTCATTTGGTACGTTAACCTGGTAGATTCCACAATGTGGGGTCCACGGCGCTGTAATATGCCCTGATCATCTTGGGGGTGTTACACCATCGGTGATATGATCGTTGGTGATCAAGAGATCCGAGATTGTTCATTGATTATTTGCGAGAAGACTTGGATCTCTAATCTTATTGTCGTGGGAATTGAGGGTGAGGATTTGATTCTCAGGGATGATTGGCTCGAGCGACATGGTGAGATCATGAACTACCGCATGATAATCATCACCATGTTAGCCAAGGACGGCACCGAGCACTCTTTTGCGAGGCGAAAGAAGGGAAACCAGAAGTTAGTGATTAACGCCTTGAAGGCGATGAGACTCCTGCGGAAAGGGTGTACTGGTTATTGGTGCTACGCCTTGAAGGCGGGGAGTGGTGGATTCGAGCTTTCATCGATTCCAGTTGTTAGTGAGTTTCCTGACGTCTTTCCTGGCGAGTTACTGGGGTTGCCACCGGACCGTGAGGTAGAGTTTGCTATAGAGTTAGAGCCGGGTGCGGCGCCGATTTCGAAGGCGCTGTATCGTATGGCACCTTCAGAGATGGCCGAGTTGAAGAAGCAGTTGAGTGAGCTTCTTGAGTCAGGATATTCGACCGAGCGCTTCGCCTTGGGGCGCACCGGTCCTGTTTGTGAGGAAGAAGGATGGTTCGGTGCGTTTATGTATTGACTATCGCGAGATAAACAAGGTAACCATCAAGAACAAGTATCCCTTGCCGAGGATTGATGACTTGTTCGATCAGTTGCAAGGAGCTGTGGTATTCTCGAAGATTGACTTGAGATCGGGGTACAATCAGCTTCAGGTCAAGGAGTCCGATGTCCCGAAAACAGCTTTTCGAACGAGATACGGACATTACGAGTTTGTGGTTATGCCCTTTGGGTTAACTAACGCATCGGCCGTGTTCATGCAGTTGATGAACAAGGTCTTTATCGAGTATTAGGATAAGTGTGGCGTCGTCTTCATTGATGATATTCTTATTTATTTGAAGAACGAGGGAGAGCATGCCCATCATCTGCATGTGGTGTTAGACATTTTGAGGACCGAGCGACTCTATGCGAAGTTCTCGAAATGTGAGTTCTGGCTGAAGGAAGTGATGTTTATGGGTCACGTGATTTCAGCCGAGGGGGTCCGTATGGATCCACAGAAGATTGAGGTAGTATTGGATTAGGCACCGCCCAAGAATGTGAAGGAGGTCCGTAGTTTCTTGGGTTTGGCTGGCTACTACCGTAGGTTCGTCGAGGGGTTCTCGAACTAGCTCGGCCACTTACATAGTTGCTTCAGAAGTCCGAGACGTTCGTCTGGAATGACGAGAGGCAGGCGAGTTTTGAGGAGCTGAAGAGGCGTTTGACTTCAGCCCCAATTTTGGCGTTTCCATGTGGCAACGAGGGTTTTGCCGTTTATAGCGATGCTTCGGGTCAGGGTCTTGGGTGCGTGTTGATGCAGCACGACAAGACTATTGCGTTTAAGGCTGAGGCGCTTGAGATCAGATGAGCTTAACTACCCTAATCATTATTTGGTGTTAGCGGCAGTTGTTTTTGTGCTCAAGATTTGGCGTCACTATCTTTTTGGCTCTACATGTCAGATTTTCACCGATCATAAAAGTTTGAAGTATATATTTACTCAGCGGGAGTTGAATATGAGGCATATGAGGTGGTTAGAGTTGATTAAGGATTATGACCTTGAAATCCTTTATCATCCGGGCAAGGCGAACGTCGTGGCCGATGCCTTGAGTCGGAAACCGGTCGCTATGGACGCTTGAGATCCTTACGCCTCAACTGAGCTTCAGCGGGATTTGATCGAGTTGGATGCTGAGATTTTGTTGCCTGGGGCTATCGGGCAACTTTGCGCTTTAGAGATTTCGTCGTCTCTGATCGATGAAATTAAACTGAAGCAGCTGGAAGATCCGATGATTATTCAAATCCGAGAGAATGTTCTTAAGGGAAAGTCTCTTGGGTTTGTGATTAATTAAGATGGGGTATTGAGATTCCAGAGTAGGTTGTGTGTGCCGAACGACTTGTAATTGAGACAGGGTATTTTGCGTGAGGCCCATGCTACGCCTTACTCCGTTCATCCTGGTTCACGTAAGATGTACAAGGACCTAAGGAGGAACTTTTGGTGGAATGATATAAAGGAGGAGGTCGCACGGTTTGTAGCGAGATGTTTGACTTGTCAGCAGGTCAAAATCGAGCATCAGCGACCTGCTGGTTTATCGCAGTCGCTTCCCGTTTCGGAATGGAAATAGGAAGATATTTCGATGGACTTCACTCAGAGACAGCCTTGTACAATCCCGGATTGAGTTCCTTATTCGGTATCTCAGCACTGATAAAATCATCTATAGAATTTGCAGACATATTTCTATCTGCTCGATCAATCCACAACAATATATGTGCATGAGGAAGTCCGCATTTTTGAAATTCAATAGTGTACACAACTACAAAGTAAATAGAATACAAATCAATCAATTCGAAGTGAAATTAATAATGAAGCGGTCAAGTAAAATAACAAAGGAACTGAGATTTATAACGTGGTACCTCCAATTGCCTTGCCAAAAATATTTTCTGTCTTCAAGTCTTTTATAAGTTGGTCCAACTTCATCTTGAAAATGCGACTCATAACATCAGGCCTATCCTCGGGTCGTAAACCCTTGCACTCAACAAAACGTGTTATCTCAGGCCATTTGGGGTTTCACGTGAATGTGATGAATAGTTCCGGATATCCTATACTCTTGCATATGGACATAGTGTCTTGGAAGTTCTGGACCATATATCGAGGACCTCCGACGAAAGAAGATGGCAAAATAAAGCGTTTACCAACGTTTTCTGTTGGCTCAGCTGGATCAATATCACCTGTTCTAATAGCATCATCAAGTGACTTATACTTATCAGACCTCAATAATGGTTGGTTCCTCATTATAAAAAGCAAGCCCCTGTGCTTCCATCATCATATAGCCATCTACTATAAACTATTGGAATAACTTTCTACTGAGTAATATTGTCTGAGCCTCATCAATATGGTCAAAAATTCTAAAAGCCAAAGTGTGTGCCTGACACCTTTGGACTTATCCGAGTGCGAAATCTCTGGATGGTATCCATCCTCACCATATGGGGAAAGTAGGGGATACTGCATTGGAAGGTAACTTGGATGCAATTCTGAAATTCTTTGGAAATCACCATTTTTTCGTTCCAATACAATATCGCGGGGATCCATGTCGTACTCATCATCTCCTGATTATTGAGAAATAAAATTATTTAGAATATATTAAACTACTTATGGAATATATATTTATCATGGATAAATAATAGTGATATTCCAATATACCAACAATTAATGCAGCAATTTCTGAACATGTTGGTAGATTATACATGCGCCCATCGCGTGACCTCCTTCCCATGAGACATAACTTTACATCTATATCGGCGCTCTCCTTGAATCGTTCAGCAGCCATTCGAAAATTTTGGGTAATTGGATTTTCGACATCTATCATGTTCCTTAGATCATCCACAATTGATGGATCAATCGCAGCAGGACTTTTTGATCTACAAAATGAAACAAAAATATAATGAGAATCAACAATATATATAGAATATTTTTAAAAACTATACATATGTAGTGGGATTAATATGGATCCAAGAGAATAAATACCGGAAAACATCGATTCTGTCTTGAGTTTCATCCTCGCCACAATACATATATAGATGTGAAAACTTTGGCGAATCGCCTTCTTTAGGTAACAAACTACCGAGTAGATGATAGTTATTTCCACCAAGCCTATATGTATACGGACCATGCCCATTGTTGACTATTTTATCTTGGATCCCACCTATCGAAGTAAAAGCGTACATCATATTATAAGAACGTATGTTCTCAATGTAATTCCGACTCTTAATATGCCTATTTTGTATAAGATCACGTAGCAGACGTGGAGGTTGTTTTAGAAGAGGAAGTTGTATTTTACCACGACTACAACACAAACTAAATTCCGGACTACTCAATGGGGTTTTTTTTAGCCTCTCGTCAAACCACATAAGTGCACCGCAAAATCCACACGCATATGTAGGATCACCCATATCTTCGTAAGCTGCTCCATGAAAGCATATAAATGTCAATTATTATAAGATGTTTTAATTTATTTAGTGTATATAGAATTTAGTGGTAATGACATTACCTACTGCCGATATCCCATTATTTCTCCGCGCAATAATATCTTTCTTTTCATGTATTTTTTTCATAGCTCTCTTTCGTGATTCCCTAAGCATGTCAACATGTGATGGCTCTTCACTAATAACTCTTATCTCATTAAGAGTATATTTATCTAGAAATTACTCTATACGCCTTTCCGCAAGAGGCATGCACTCTTCAACCGACGGAGGTACCTTTATTCCTATATAAAGTGAAAAAAAATATATAATTGATGATGAATTATAGTTTTTTTTTTAAATTTATCCAGATTTAATGTAATAAAAATGTTCTAAATTAGTGAATATTTATATAACACGATTACACTTACTGTATCCTCAAAGATCTTCATGATACATAAAATAATCAAACAGATGTGACTTGAGATGTCTTCTCATTGATAGTGTGAATCTTAGCTTAATTTTGTTGAACCTTGACACTATTTTGTAATCTTCATCCATATTCCCTACATATGTAAGATGATAAAATATCAATTATAAATATTTTAATGTGAGAAACAACATATTTAACTACTTATGTCTTCAATTATAAATATCTTACTTGAGTAAAGTGCGTTGTTGGACGTAGTAGTTTCGGTATAAATATGCCTTCTAAGTTGATTTAGAATGTCAGGCCCAACAATTAAGTGTTTGTCAGGTCTAACTGATGTAAAGGTCCTAGGAATATCATAGGAATTTGGTAGAGTCAATAACGCATTTCCATGAACTGTAATAAATACATGAATTGAACATTACAATAAATCATCATAAATTGGTATCATATAAATTATAATATGAAATATATAGAAGTATTTACCATCAGTAACACAACTAAATGGATATGAACTTGGGGTGAGCCTATTGCTTTGCGTATACACCTGTTTCGCACTACCGACCTTTGGTGTAATTGTCTCTGCACGATAACAATGTATCGGTTACAAAACTAATAAAAAAATGTCATAGAAATAAAGATTAATAATATCTTAAACAATTAATAATTTGATACGTAACATATACCATTCGTAATGTCACTGAAAGGTGATATTCCGGCCCCACGTCCTTGAGTATTTCTTTTCAAAGTTTGAGCTGTCGTTCCTCCTATATTTTATAAAAATTGATAAACATATAACAATTATTATCTATTACGACACATTATTTGAGGTAGCAATAACAAAACAATTAATAAACATATAACAATTATTATCTATTAACGACACATTATTTGAAGAATAATGTAGAATTTGTAACAATTGAAGATCGATAACTCGTACTTTGATACAATCCATCATTATTATTCAAGTTCGCAATGTATCCATGATTCACTTTATTTTTAAACTAAGAAAAAGAAAAAGAAATTATGACTATTTATATAAATATTTAATATATAATAAATTTATTTATATACTAAAAATGTTACCATTAGTTATATCATTAAACGGTAATTCGCCACTCAGATTGTTGAAAACTCTATTCCTTTTTCCAGTAGAACTCGGTCCCTCGTTATACAATGGAGCACGATTCCTTGATTGCAAAGACTTACGACATCCTGTATCCATTAAATAACCATATAAAAAAAAAAAAAAATTGATTATTAGAGTCTAGTAAGTACATAAATAAATCTACATGAGAAGACATATTCATAAAAATGCACTAAACCACAAATGTTCATTATTTGTCCGTACAAATTCGCAGTAAATCATCTAATACACATTTTATATTTTTAGTATACAAATTTCATATTGTAAAATAAATTAATAATATCCAGCACGAAGAAGAAAATATTGCATACGATTAGTGGGTCCACAGCATTTACCTAAATCAGGGGGGAAAAATTAAACACGCAAAAGCAAACACAAAAAATAAATTAAAAGAGCAACTGAACATAATTAATTAGACGTCAAAGTGTATTTCAATATCAGATAAAACCGCTAATTCTACCGACCCCAAAAATGTGGTATAATACCACCGCCCTATTTTTATACATCAGATAAAACCTTCTCAAATCCCACCGACATACCCTCAAATCCCACCGCCTGATTTTTCTACCTCACCCATTTAGATTGCTCCGAAAAACTCTACCTATATAAGAAAGAACTCCCCCTCCCCGCCACCACTTTCACACTCTTCCCTTCACTTATACTTTCTCTTGCCACCGCCCGAATTTCTCTCTAATCCATTCTGACATTATCCACTTATTCTCTTCTCTCTTCCTCCTTAGAACCCGCATCGTTTTTATCCCTAAATCTTTCCACTCCCAACACGGTTGCTAGACACTGATCACTCATTTCTAGACACTTTCATCACGATTGCTTCTCCCTTATTCGAATTTTCATTTCAGTTCAGTGATAAGGGCTTACTGTTGATGCTTTGATTTTTAAGCGGCATTCGTCTACGATGGTAAGATATGTGTTTTTCTTTCGATTTTGAAATTTTATTTCTCGATCTAATGTATTATCTGACTTAATATTCAACCACTGATAAGTTTTGTTTATTTCTGGATCCAGGTCTGGTGATTGTCTAAAAGATTTGAGTATGAAGACGACGGAAAACATACAAATCATTCTAGTAAAAACTGGATTCAAGATTATTTAGGTAGATCTATGTCTTTCTATTTCTATATCTTTGTGTTTTAGTTCTGCAATCTTAGTTTTCTCATTCTAATATATTATTTGCTTAATAAACTTGAGTTATAAAATTTTTATTCATGACTCGACCAGATCTGGGGGAAATGATGACGAAAATTGGAGTTTTGATTTAAGAGGAATGGTATAATTAAGTTTACACCTTAAATATTTGATAAAATGCCTTCACAAGTATGTGTTTTTCTTTCTGAAAGAGTATATTATATGATTTTTATAAATTCACGGTGATAATTGTGAATCTTTTATGTATTGGAATTGGGATTTACGGTGTTGTGTCACTATGTTTACAACTTGTTCGGGTAATGATGGCTGATATTATGAGTCTGCATGTGATTATATGATTTAATTGAACTACAACTGAAATTAATTTAAGGGAATATAGCCTTGAGGTAAGTTAAGACTTGTTCTACTGTTTGAGGTGGAGGTCAATATTGTTGAATGGGTAATGCTTACAGATGGTCAATCCTTGTGGTTGTGATTTTGAATTTTTTATGGTGATTATGATCTGAAGTCTGTAGGTACTTACTCATGTGTATTTGTTATTGGCTTAATGCCAGTATATTTCTGGATATAAACAAATTAATTTGCAAAATAAAACATGTATTTTAAAGTAAATCTGTTGAGTATTTTGAATAGAAGAAACTATTTTGACATTCTTGGTGTAACACTCCCAGAATACGACCGGAAATGTCACATGCCGTATACCCTTATCACAAGGATCTACCAGGCTAAACTCCAAAAAACTACACAATGATTGACCGACTGGGGTCAAAATAATTACCAAACAGACCGACAAGGTCATAATACAGTTCAAAAACCAACATAATCCACAGCTCATAGACAATAATCAACCTGAACACGGAAAGGAATGACGACTCAGTTTAATAAATGAAATCTACACCCGTGCAAGGGTGAATACTCAACCAAATGAGAAAATACCGACCAAGATGAAACAAAAGAAAAGACTCTGACTCTTTGTGTGATTAGCATCATTGTCCTCCATTGTAATATCCGGAATTTCTACTGTTGTTAAATTTTATTTTATCCGAGTTTTATTGTACAGCGTGGAATCTGTACAATATGGATAAAATAAATGAAGGATTGAGATGTCAGTATTGGTATAATTGTCGTATTTGGTCGACAAGTGCATTTGAGGATATTGTGTATCATATGGGAATATTATTTGAAGGAGTATATGTATTCAGTATGTTGTATGTTCGTATTCTATATGTTGAAGACGTTGGACAAGAATAGCTGAAAATGGCTAAGTATAGCCTTATTAGCGCACGCTAATATTCAAGCCTAGCGCACGCTATCGTGCAGGTTTAGCGCACGCTAATGGTAAAGGATAACGCATGCTAGTACAAACCAGATCAGAAGGAATATACGTGTGGACCCGGCTACTTTCGGCGCATGTTCCGACTAGGTTAACAGATGTTTGTTATGAAGGATTAGCGCACGCTAATGCATATTGATTAGCGCACGCTAATCAGATCGGTCCAAAGGAATCTTGGCTTTGTCAGGTTACTTTCGGCATGTGGGGACACGGGGGTAGGTGCAAACTGTAGCAAGTCAACTATGAGTAGCGCACGCTATGGATGAAACTTCGTGTACACTAAATAGAGTCCTTTACGTACACTATTACATGGGCATTGAGTACGTAAATCAATGTATGCAGTAAGGCAGTAGCCTCTAGACCACGATAGCGCACGCTAACAAAAGACAGTTAGCGCATGCTAAGCATGTAACGTACGTTAAAAGAGGATGTTAGCGTACGTTAATAATGTACCGTATATATGTGTGTAGTTGGCCATTATTCTTCATTTTGTCCATTCCTTCCTCACGACCGATAGAGAGAGTTCTTAGAAAGAAGTTGAGGTTCCAAACACTTATCGTTCCGAACAACATTTGAAGCTTGGAAGTGATTGCGAATGGATTCAACCTTGGAAATCAATCCATCCCTTCAAAGAGGTAATTACCCTTCACTTTGGATTTTGTTTTAGATTGAATGTTGATGTTCTTGAGTTAATGATTATCATATAACCAAGTTGATAAAGATGATTACAAGATTGGTTACCGAGTTAAGTTGATGTTATTATTGATATACGATTATTGATATGATTCGAACGGTTTCGAATTGTGTTGTTTATCTTCAAAGAGATATGTTGGCTAATGTCCTCCTTCAATTTGGGTCTTGATGTTGTTGTTGTTGGTTTCTTCGTATGATGGTGAACATGGCGATGATTATGAATTCTTGGTATTCTTATGTTGATTATGAGGAAGAAGATGATATATGAATATGTGAGTTGGATGATTATTTATATGTTAAAGGATATTGGATTTCGTTGTTTTGTTAGCTATGAACATGGTTTCGAAATCACCTAGTGTTCTTGACAATCGCCATATGTTGATCGGTATCTGAAATGCATGCAACTGCATGTCATTAGCGCACGCTAGTGTTGCTGGCTAGCGCACGCTAACGTAAGCGACTTAGCGCACGCTATGTTAAGTGATTAACGTGCGCTAAGTCAACAGGCAGTGTAGTATATCCTGTTTTGGTTATGAATTCGTGATCGTTTAAGTTGGATTGTTCAGACTTGTGGTAAACCGAGATGTTGTAGAACTGTTGGGATTTTTGATTGGATTGTTGATTGTTATCGAACTTGTTGTTTATAGAATTATTGTAATAGGTTGAGAATATTTATCGGTGATTATAACCGTGTGTTGCGGTCGAGTTTGAGGATGTTCGTGAATTGCTTTGGTCGGGACCGAGGAACTTGTAGACGAAGGCAATGGAATTGATAACGGCTTCCTCATCGTTGTATCGGTATGGAGGCAAGTTATTACTTGCTCAGTTTATAATATTTAATGAATGATTTCCGTTTCATTCGTTTATAATTCGTATAGCAATGTTTATAATCGTAATCACAGGAGATTTGGGATTATAAGTTGTATTCGAGTTTTGGGAATTAAATCATAATGTATATGATTTACATTTATTGTTGGTATACTTAGTATCGAGGATACATTGTGGTATAGACGAAGACATGAATTACCTACCGTCCGTGACATTTTGGACCGTCGAATATTGAGGATAATTGTTGGTGATGGTTTTGACATCGAGATTGCTCTCGAAGGACTCGGGACAAGTAATATATCATTTTATAGTCATTTTGTTTCGATCATGTTGTCGTGTATTGTGTATTGTTGTTTTGTGGAGTTGTGCATTATTGTAATATGTCCACCATGCGTTGGTCCGTTGAGGATCATCATGGGAATCTATAGCTGTGTGTGCTGGATCGTTGGACAGGTATTTCCACCATACGTTGATCTGTTTGGATCATCATGGGAATCTATAGATGTGTGCGCTGGATCGTTGGATAGGTATTTCCACCATACGTTGATCCGTTGGGATCATCATGGGAATCTATAGTTGTGTGTGCTGGATAGTTGGAAAGGTAATTCCACCATGCATTGGTCTGTTGGGATGATCATGGGAATCTATAGTTGTGTGCGCTGGATCGCTGGACAGGTATCTCCACCATAAGTTGATCCGTTGGGATCATCATGGGAATCTATAGCTGTGTGCGCGGGATCGCTGGCTAGGTATTTCCACCATACGTTGATCTGTTGGGATCATCATGGGAATCTATAACTATGTGCGCTGGATTGTTAGAAAGGTAATTCCACCATTCGTTGGTCCGTTGGGATCATCATTGGAATCTATAGCTGTGTGCGCTGGATCGTTGGATTACCATATGTTGATGTTGTACATACGTATATTATGGGTTATCCATAAGTATACATTGTTGTTATTGATGTGATCATATTGACGTTGTCATATGAGTATGCATTTGTAGGTCTTGTGTTAGGATCATGTCCGTATATTGTATTGGTCTGATCTCGAATTAGACTGACATGATTGTCGTGGTATTGTGCATCTCGAGGTATGTTCCGTATTTCCTTTGGTAATTGTCTTTTGATGGACAATCGATTATCGTGTTGAGATGTGATGAGGTTACGCGATGGATTGGGTTAGACAGAGTTAGTAGATTTCGTAACAGTGAGTTATGATAATGTTTTGAGAACCTTGGGTATTGTTGAGATACAATACAGATATTTTAGTATGAGCTTATTGTGTCGTTGAAAAGATATGAGATGTGTACTTTGGTTATTATTATCACGAGTTGGTAAAGCTATGGCGGTAAGATGACATTGGTAGTATTCTTACTTAGTGTTTTTCATTGGTATGTAATTATTGACGTGATGTGATGGTTATCATTGTTGGATATTATGACTGACCCCGTCGTGGGCTTTCCTTTTAGGTGTAACACCCCAAATCTCAGATGGGACATTACACGCCGTAGGACCCTCATGAGGGTCTACCAGGCTAACTCATGAGACATAAACCATAATGAAATCTGAAAAGACGCAATTAACATAGTAAAAATTAAGGTTGTGGCCTCGGCCAAAACATTTTAATGGAAGTACATGAGGCATAAGTCAAATACTAGTTCATTGCCCACGCAGGGGACTTAAACCAAGTTTAAAAGTAATCAGTCCAACTCCAATACTCTGACAAGTACAATGACAAAACATGAAAATATAGACTCGAGCCACATCATCATGCCAGACCATCCTTTGCGTGCGCATCCCATGCCAGCTCCTCAGCTCGACCAACACCTGAAATGCATAAGACGCATTTCCCCCATTTAAGGGGTTAGCATTCGAATAGCTAGTGCAAGTACAATTTACATAATGCTATAAAGGAGTATAATCCAACATGAAAATGCTTTTGAAAAATACTAGAAACATAATATTCTGGAATATCACAGTTTTTCTCAACAAAGTATGCCTATCAAGGCAAAACATAACATCACATTACCACAATACAGTTTCACACTTGGTAACCCGTGGCCGTACCCCTTAGTATCGACCCCCAGAGGCCCCGTCAGACCTTCCCCAGGTGGGAAACCACTTACGCGGTCGTACCCCTTAGTAGCAACCCCCAGAGGCCCCGTCGGACCATCCCCAGGTGGAATACACGATATCAACATACGCACACACTCAATTATCACAACTTTCCATCAATGTCGAATTTTACGTTCCACATAACAAAATGTAAAGAAGTACTTGCCTTGGGTGAGACAACGGAAGGAAAAGGTTGAAAGGTAAGGTTTTGGTCCGAACGATCTTCACAACCCCGTTCCTATCATAATAACGATAAACAACCAAATCTCAAAACTACGAAAACGTAAGAATACATCCTAGTTCTACCCGCTGGAACAATTCGTCGAACATTACTAGGGTATCGTCGAGTATAAGTGACGAACAATGGAAAAATCGGAGTTTAAAACCACAAATCCTTAATGAACGAAGGATTACAAGTATACAATTGAAGTCTAGCAATAATCCATGATAATTCAGATCAGAATAATCAATTCACAAGAAATCCCCAATTTTATACGATTGAAGTCTAGCAATAATCCATGATAATTCGGATCAGAATAATCAATTCACAAGAAATCCCCAATTTTCCCCAAAATCTCAAAACAAGGGTTTCAGGGGTTCTTACCTTGATTCGGATGACGGAAAATGTTAAGAACTTGAAGAATTCATGCAAGGAATGCAAGGATGATAGAGGATGATGATGTCTGGTCGGAATCGGCCCTAGCCCTCGTATGGAATCGCTCAAAACCGAACAGAAGGAGTAAGGATGGAAAATGACGAAGTTGGACTGCTGTTGTCCTATTTATATCGGGCAGGCTTAGCGTACGCTACGCACCAGAATTTAGCGTGCGCTAACGGGGTGCGGAATGCAGTCAGAGACTTCTGTCCTCCCGTTAGCGTACGCAGGATAACATGATTAGCGTGCGCTAATATTAGAAATTAGCGCGCGCTAACACTCAATTAACATATGCTATCTGGTCCAGTACCGAAATACTGAACCTTCTGCCCATACCGCTGAAATCGTTAGCGCACGCTACAAACTCCAAGTTAGCGTACGCTAACCACACAATGATAGCGCACGCAAGGAATCAAGGAGTAGCGTGCGCTACTCATGTAGCTGTTCAGTAATGCTCAGTACGCTGCTGCCGACAGTACGAAAATCGAAATGCAATGCAAGGCCAGAATCCAGAAACACGAACACGGAATATTCAAGACGACAGAGTTGAGCATTGAAAGAAAATACAACCCCGACCACCGGAGAGTCCGTAAAGCGACAAAAAAAGTGAAATTCCCTAAACTTATAGGAAATTACAAAAATGGCCCAAGTGCCCGAAAATCACGATACGACGTCGGATTAACAAACCAAAAGTCTCAACACGACTAACTCAACCATACGAACTTATACAAACCAAGAAACAACGAAAACGAACGAGTTTTACGAGAATCGAACGTACATGCGACAAGAAATAATTCAAGATAAAATTACGTAAAAACATCCTCGAAACTCGTCCAAACGGAAAAACTCCAAGAACAAAATAGGTTCAGAATTTCAAAACAGTAATAAGTGAGTCATCCTAAATGAACATACACCAATAATAGAAATTACCAAAAATAGAAAGTACGAATATTACATTAGGTTCTTGGAATATCAAGCTTGTAGCGGTCGTGGAGAGATGAGCTTCTCGGAGGATACTGGCTAGGGCAAGTATTTGTGTATTGAGTTTTCTGATCAGTTCTTGTATTTCGCTGCTAGAGTATTTTTAAATGTTTGTCTTTTCTGCTGCGTGAGTATTTTTGAATGGCCTTTTGGTATCTGGTAACTTAGGTTACTTAGGCAATCGTCTCCTAAACTATTTTGTTGGTACATGTAAACGATAGCTTAATGTATGTTTTTAAACTATTGAGTTTTGGTATTTCGAGCCTTGTGGTTACAAATGAGATTTTACGACGGTTTGATAAAGGGATTTTATTAAGTCTTCGAATGTTTTTATAGATAGTACTGTCGTTCGCCTCTTGGGCATTTGTAAATGTTTGCGAAAATTTCCTTAGCCTTGTGGGTTCCTTATTGGGGCCCACGGCGCTGTAATATTCCTGGATGGCTCTAGGGGTGTTACAAAATATGGTATCAGAGCTTAGGTTGAGAAAACCTAGGCAGTTAGGTCGAGTTGGGTCGTGTTTTTTTCGCATCATTCGAATTGTCGATTGACGAATATTAGAGGTGTGAGTTTTTGTTGTTCACTCGGGCTTGTGAGTTATGTGATTTACCAGTGTAGTACTGGGGTTGTTGTAAATTTTTTCAAATGGTGTTAACATCTTCCTTCAGATAGAGCTGTGTTGTGTTCTCGAGTTGAACTATGTTTGCAAAAACGTGTGTTTTGAAAATATCTGTGTCGAGTATTTCTAGAGTTGAGACATGTGCCAGTATCATGGGGAATCGTCGGCTTCACGATCTGTAAGTATTTGGATTTTTGAATTTCATTGAGATTAATTGCCATTCTAAGTTGATATGCTTTGAGATTCAGAAAGATATTATGCGTTTCAGTATAAGGTGACAGAATTGGGACAGGGTTGGAGAATTGAGAAACTATGATTATGGAAATCAATATGTCGGTTAAGTTTGGGAACGGAATTGTGTATTCGGGAGAAGGACTGTGGATTGTTGAGAAGAACATGTAGTCATGTTAGTTCATTTTGTGATATATGGAACTGTTTTTGAGCATTTGGAAATGATACTTTTCAAAATGAATGTTTTACGGGTGTTTTTATGGAAAATGATTTTGGGCCGAGACACAATCGATTTTGAAATAGTTTTATAACTCAGGACTTGGGGTCCAAAAAGGGTTTTCTACTTTTTTAAACTTCTTGTAATGTGGAACGGAATTGGGATGAGACCCTAGTGTTTCAAAAGGCTTTTTCATGGTTTCTAAAACTCCTGAGATTTGTAAAATACTTTACCGATCATTTACCTATTTTAATACTACCTTTCGGGGTTTTGATTTACTTGTTCAAATGAGATTTCTCGGGTAGTCTTTCGTTGTGTTTGAATAATTGATTATTCAATGTTTTGTTATAGCATGGTTAAGGTAACCTAGTAAGGGTGAATGGTTGACGTTGCGAATCATAGGTAGAAGAGGAGTTTTTATCGGAGTCTATATATTGAGATTTTGGAACTCTATCGTGTGGTTTTCCGATAGGATATCAGTGGATTTTGGTGACGAACCAACTTGGTATACAGGAGTATGGATGTAGTCGAGCATTTGCATAATTACATTTTATTTAATCGTGTGGATTCGAAGGAAACTGTTATCGAATACTTGGCATTAGCGAGCCAGTTTAATCTTTCGAAAATTGATTTTGTAGTCTTACCAAAATTTATGTTTTGGAGTTTTGAAATTCTTGGAAGAACTTTCGAAAATTTGTCTTCTTGATGAGACAATATGATTTCAAACTGGTTTTGAAAATGTGACTGATATACATACGCATTTAGTGCATAGTGCATATCATGGTGAAGTTATGAATGTGGCTCACAAACTAGATAAGACCTCGGTATGAAACGATGAATAGAGATTCGAACTTTAGTATGGCAGTTTGGTTATCCAGGGATGATCGGTTGATTTATTGGACAAGAGAAATATGTTACGTGTTGTAGATACATGCACATAATATGATTTTGGAACTTTGGATTTTGTGCAACCAAGACATATGTGTTATTCCATTGGTATGGTAGTAGTACGATTTTACCATAGTGATTTTAAATGATTCCTTTGTAAGTGTGGATTTGGGGATGATGGCCCCAAGATGGCTGTTTTGGATAATGATTGGTCGTTCCCAGTCCATGTATTATTGGATATGTTCGTCGGTTGGTGATTGGTTGTTCGTATGCCGAGGAGTATGTTCACCAGTCAGGTATGTTTATTAATATCCACTGTATGTGATTGGTGTGTCGTTTTGAGAATTTGTTCGTTCGTATATCGGTTTCTGTGGTTCTGTGTTAATCGTGTTGGAGTTTACCGTGTGAAGGTATTCTTGATTATCGTTGATCGTTCGTTGGTAATATTGGAGTTTATCATGATGATGATATTCTCGATTGTGTTTTGACCTCTGGCTGGTAATATTGGAGTTTATCACGTTGATGATATTCTCGGTTAATTTGTTGGTTGATCATTGTTAATGATCGTATGAGCGTTCGAATTTTGTGTCGATGTTTTGGGACTTGTTGCCATTGTGTTGAGCAGTTGTTTCAATGTATTATTGATTTGTATCAGAATTGGGACTTGATTGTGTAATCAGGCAGACAGGATTTGACACAGATAGATTATTTCATCCGAAGATGATATATTTTTGCTGAGACTCATGGAATGTGATTGTAAGTGTATTGCGGCTTTACAGTGAAGTCACTTGCTAGTATCGCAGGAGATCGTCGACTGGGTGCATATGTAAGTGTACTATTTTGGTTATTCGGTAATGATGACGATTGATCGTTGTCGTGATGGTTTCGGAATATTTTGGTTGAACGGTTTGTTTGTTCTATGACGAATTTCAAGTTTCGAGGACGAAACTTATTTTAAGTGGTGTAATATGTAATATCCGAAATTTCTACTACTGTTGTTTAATTTTATTTATCCGAGTTTTATTGTACAGCGTGGAATCTGTACAATATGGATAAAATAAATGAAGGACTGAGATGTCAGTATTGGTATAATTGTCGTATTTGGTCGACAACTGCATTTGAGGATATTGTGTATCATATGGGAATATTATTGGAAGGAGTATATGTATTCAGTATGCTGTATGTTCGTATTCTATATGTTGAAGACGTTGGACAAGAATATCTGAAAATGGCTAAGTATAGCCTTATTAGCGCACGCTAATATTCAAGCCTAGCGCACGCTATCGTGCAGGTTTAGCGCACGCTAATGGTAAAGGATAGCGCACGCTAGTATAGACCATATCAAAAGGAATATACGTGTGGACCCGGCCACTTTCGGCGCATGTTCCGACTAGGTTAACGGATGTTTGTTATGAATGATTAGCGCATGCTAATGCATATTGATTAGCGCACGCTAATCAGATCGGTCCAAAGGAATCTTAGCTTTGTCAGGTTACTTTCGGCATGTAGGGACACGGGGGTAGGTGCAGACTGTAGCAAGTCAACTATGAGTAGCGCACGCTATGGATGAAAGTTCGCGTACGCTAAATAGAGTCCTTTACGTACGCTATTGCATGGGCATTGAGTATGTAAATCATTGTATGCAGTAAGGCAGTAGCCTCTGGACCGCGATAGCGCACGCTAACAAAAGACAGTTAGCGCACGCTAAGCATGTAACGTACATTAAAAGAGGATGTTAGTGTACGTTAATAATGTACAGTATATATGTGTGTAGTTGGTCATTATTCTTTATTTCGGCCATTCCTTCCTCACAGCCGATAGAGAGAGTTCTTAGAGAGAAGTTGAGGTTCCAAACACTTGAGTTGATCGTTCCTAACAACATTTGAAGCTTGGAAGTGATTGAGAATGGATTCAACCATGGAAATCAATACATCCCTTCAAACAGGTAATTACTCTTCACTTTGGATTTTGTTTTGGATTGAATGTTGATGTTCTTGAGTCGATGATTATCATATAAGCAAGTTGATAAACATGATTATGAGATTGGTTACCGAGTTAAGTTGATGTTATTATTGATATACGGGTATTGATATGATTCGAACGGTTTCGAATTGTGTTGTTTATCTTCAAAGAGATATGTTGGCTAATGTCTTCCTTCAATTTGGGTCTTGATGTTGTTGTTGTTGGTTTCTTCGTATGATGGTGAACATGGCGATGATTATGAATTTTTGGTATTCTTATGTTGATTTTGAGGAAGAAGATGATATATGAATATATGAGTTGGATGATTATTTATATGTTAAAGGATATTGGATTTCGTTGTTTTGTTAGCTATGAACATGGTTTTGAAATCACCTAGTGTTCTTGATAATCGCCATATGTTGATCGGTATCTGAAATGCATGCAACTACATGTCATTAGCGCACGCTAAGTCAACAGGCAGTGTAGTATATCCTGTTTCGGTTATGAATTCGTGATCGTTTAAGTTGGATTGTTCAGACTTGTGGTAAACCGAGATGTTGTAGAACTGTTGGGATTGTTGATTGGATTGTTGATTGTTATCGAATTTGTTGTTTATCGAATTATTGTAATAGGTTGAGAATATTGATCGGTGATTATAAACGTGTGTTGCGGTTGAGTTCGAGGATGTTCGTGAATTGCTTTGGTTGGGACCGAGGAACTTGTAGACGAAGGCAATGGAATTGATAACGGCTTCCTCATCGTTGTATCGGTATGGAGGCAAGTTATTACTTGCTCAGTTTATAATATTTAATGAATGGTTTATGTTTCATTCGTTTATAATTCGTATAGCAATGTTTATAATCGTAATCACATGAGATTTGGGATTATAAGTTGTATTCGTGTTTTGGGAATTAAATCATAATGTATATGATTTACATTTATTGTTGGTATACTTGGTATCGAGGATACATTGTGGTATAGACGAAGACATGAATTACCTACCGTCCGTGACATTTTGGACCGTCGAATATTGAGGATAATTATTGGTGATGGTTTTGACATCGAGATTGCTCTCTAAGGACTCGGGGCAAGTAATATATCATTTTTTTGTCATTTTGTTTCGATCATGTTGTCGTGCATTGTGTATTGTTGTTTTGTGGAGTTGTGCATTGTTGTCATATGTCCACCATGCGTTGGTCCGTTGAGGATCATCATGGGAATCTATAGCTGTGTGTGCTGGATCTTTGGACAGGTATTTCCACCATACGTTGATCCGTTGGGATCATCATGGGAATCTATAGCTGTGTGCGCTGGATCGTTGGATAGGTATTTCCACCATACGTTGATCCGTTGGGATCATCATGGGAATCTATAGCTGTGTGTGCTGGATATTTGGAAAGGTAATTCCACCATGCATTGGTCTGTTGGGATGATCATGGGAATCTATAGCTGTGTGCGCTGGATCGTTGGATTACCATGTGTTGATGTTGTACATACGTATATTATGGGTTATTTATAAGTATACATTGTTGTTATTGATGTGATCATATTGAAGTTGTCATATGAGTATGCATTTGTAGGTCTTGTGTTAGGACCATATTCGTATATTGTATTAGTCTGATCTCGGATTAGACTGACATTATTGTCGTGGTATTGTGCATCTCAAGGTATGTTCCGTATTTCCTCTGGTAATTATCTTTTGATGGACAATCGATTATCGTGTTGAGATGTGATGAGAACCTTGGGTATTGTTGAGATACAATACAGATATTTCGGTATGAGCTTATTGTGTCATTGAAAAGATACGAGATGTGAACTATGGTTATTATTATCACGAGTTGGTAAAGCTATGGCGGTAAGATGACATTGGTAGTATTCTTACTTAGTGTTTTTCATTGGTATGTAATTATTGACGTGATGTGATGGTTATCATTGTTGGATATTATGACTGATCCCGTCGTAGGCTTTCTTTTTATGTTCTTGGAATATCAATCTTGTAGCGGTCGTGGAGAGATGAGCTTCCCGGAGGATACTGGCTAGGGCATGTATTTGTGTATTGAGTTTTCTGATCAGTTCTTGAATTTCGCTGCCAGAGTATTTTTAAATGTTTGTTTTTTCCGCTGCGTGAGTATTTTTAAATGGCCTTTTGGTATCTGGTAACTTAGGTTACTTTGGCAATCGTCTCCTAAACTATTTTGTTGGTACGTGTAAGCAATAGCTTAACGTATGTTTTTAAACAGTTGAGTTTTGGCATTTCGGGCCTTGTGGTTCCAAATGAGATTTTACGAAGGTTTTGATAAACGGATTTTATTAAGTCTTCGAATGTTTTTATAGATAGTACCGTCATTCGCCTCTTGGGCATTTGTAAATGTTTGTGAAATTTCCTTTAGCCTTGTGGGTTCCATATTAGGGCCCACGACGCTGTAATATTCCTGGATGGCTCTGAGGGTGTTACATCCATCTCCTTCCAAGCCAATCCTGTGACTGCTCCTGAGCTGCCAAAACCTGAGCGCATAACAGGCACCCACCCCCCGAAAGCTCGGGGGTTAGCAAATTGGAATTTTGCTAGTGCAAGTACATAATATACACGATATACGAAAAATATCAACACAAAACTTAACAGCCGCGAAGCCTTAACACAAACCACGCATTCCCATAATCAACACAGAAAAGCACTTGCTTACAACAAGGTGAAAGAGAATCACATAGCCATATTCACTTTACGGATCATAATACCAATGAAACATTAAACAAGCCCAATGAGTCAAAAGATCTAGTTTGAAAAACCCTTTTTTAAAAGGAAAATATTTTAATAAGATAATTTGGAAACGTTATTATTGACTGGCCGTTTTCGTGTTTTGAAAATCGAATGGGAATACTTTTGGAAAATAACTTCAAAAGCTCTCGGGTCCTTGACCCAGCATATGGAAAACAATTTACAAGAAAACCATTTCAATGTTATTCGGGGTCCTCGACCCAATTTATAGAACACCATAACGAGCGAATCATTACAACATCTCACGGAATTCTCGGCCCAATCCAAAGAATAACATCACAAGATCAAATATTTCAATATCTCACGGGGTCCTCGGCCCAATACCGAGAACGTCATCACATCAAAATCAAAGACACAGCCTCTCATTCGACAAATCCTGCTCAAGACCCTTGATTAATTAACCCTCAGTGAGCTCGTCAAATATCCATGGTTAATTAACCTTGATACCAACGTTGTAAAACAAGTTGAAACAAACTTTCAGAAACACGAATCGCGATCTATATCTAGACCAACAATTGAAAGTGAGTTAGAAGAACTGTGAAATACGAACATTGTTCGGTAACGGGATCTTAGCTGTCACTCGAATATCCGCTACCAATAAGCCTGCCAGGCGCCTCCCTTGCACACCTGTGCACCGGCGTTCACTCCACTATGTTGGCCGACCATTGTACATGTCACATGCGCCGGCGTTCACTCCCACAAGAGCCGCCCCTTGCTCACGCATTAGGTAACACCGGTGTTCACGAACCATATGGAGCCACTCATTGCAGCGTACACCAGGCCCGAGTACACGCCCCGCCCTCAGAGGCTCCTGGATATGGCGTCTCTCACAACAAGTATTCACATTGTTACAAATATAAAGCACACAGTCAATTGTTGCAATAATTATCAAATCAATACACCAATTCACACAATTTATCCATCAGTCTACAACCACACAAATGAACAATAACACACACGTTATCAATCAAGACTCAACACAATAAGCCTTTGGCAAAACCAACCAACACTATACATATATCCTTATATCGTAACTCAACCGAATACATAAACCTTACCATATTACCTCTACAACTATGGTTCGTACTTTAATCCAAGTTGAGTACGTCAACTAGTATCGGTATTAATCACCCGACATTCACCGACATATGTATACATACACACACACACACACACACACACACACATATATATATATATATACACATATATATATATACATACATATATTTAACATATAAATATAATATATATATATATACATATATATATATATTCGTAAAATGATTCACACACTTTGGCAACAATGATTTCATATAGTTATAATTCGTATATCGAGGTACTTTTCTTGGTATTATCTCGCGAATACTCCAAAAATACGGTCGATTGAAAAGATCCGGAACTCCAATGAAAACAACGATCGGAAAGGCTCAACACCGGATTATCATAGGGAATTCGTTCCTATGATCCTATCATCAAATAAACAATCAATCACACGAGGAAAAACATCGTAAAACGACCGAGTCCTGACTGTACTCATCATAACGTATGTTAGACACCCACGTAGCATACGTTAAGCCTGTACGTTAGCGTACGTAAGTTCCGAAGCCTAACGTATGCTAAGCATGTTTGGAAGTTCTCTTCTCTGATCAGATGACTGAATCGTCTGATGATATAACGTACATAATGCATGATGCTTAACGTACGTTATACTCACAAACATATTTCTCATATGAAAAATAATGATCCAAAGGTGTTGATATCTTCGAATTTCAAGGATAAGCATGTCATCAAAACGCCATATTCCAAACTCGATTATAAATTCCCATATGTAGTTCGGAAAAATCCATGGTTGTTATCAATATCACCACTACATTCAAACTTTCATCATGAAGATCGGCTAATCAATCCATCCTTCCAAGATATGACAAAACCTTCAATGTTTGTCCTTCTAAGTTCATCTAACAAAAAGTGATAGTAATAGCAAGTCTTAATCATATCGAAAACTCCAATTAATGCAGATTACAATCTTAGAAAACTCCCCCTACTATGTTCAACATAACGAGGTTCGAACTATAATACACTAAACAATGGTGATCCTAAGTATAATCATTCCAACTTCCTTAAACATGGTGTTCAACTTAAAGGGTTACTCACTAATCCAATGATCTCAGAAGCATGCTTATATCATTCCTTAAGAACAAAGATTTTGAGTTTGGAAAGTATCAACATACCTTAATGTCGAATACAATGATGAACACTTGACGAAAATCCAACACCTCAAGCTTGAGTCCCAATCCAAGGTGCTTCCAATCCTCAATAACCAAGTACATGTGATATCCAATCTTTAATGATCAAGTATAGGTGACCTATAGGTGTTTTAGATGGCTGGAGGCTCTCTGGAAATGAAGGAAGGTGAAGGACAAGTGAAAGAAACAAAGTGAAATGAAATGGGGTGTTGTCCCATATATAATGTCCTGAGCTTTACGTACGTTAGCCTTAGTGCTTTACGTACGTTATTCGCTTAGGGCACGCTACCCGTTGTCCTTAGCGTACGCTATCGTTCAATGGTAGCTTACTGTCTCATTCTGTACTCTCTTACGTACGTTACATCAACAGGGTTACGTACGTAATAAACATTATTAGCGTACGCTATGTTCAACCCTTAGCGTATGTAAATCTCCGTGTACCCAAAACTGTCCAGGTTCATTCTGCGGGAATCTTTTCGAGCCCACCACCATCCGTCCCATGTGCTTGCCAGCCTACTCAATTATGAACTTCCTTACGTACGATATGCCTAGCTCATAGCGTACGCTATCTGTGGCTCGTAACGCACGTTATGCTTACCTGCTAGCGGGTGGGAACAATAGTTTCGAACAAAATTTTGCAAGGATCAAGTTCAAGTGTGGAAAGACCACAATAATCCAAGGAGTCTAACAAAACGGCCCTGAAATTCGTTCGGAGGGCAGTAGGCTAAGTAAAACATAGTAGTTTAAAATTATCGAGAGGATCACAGATGAATCACCAACAATGAAAGTGATCCATCACCGAAAATACTAAGAAGAGTACGAGTAATACATTCCCCCATACTAAGAAGACATTTTGACCCCGAAACTTAAAACAACAAGAGTTGGAGACGTAAAGCAATGAAATGAAAACTAATCAAAGTCACGATTGTTGGAAACAACAACGGTTAGGACATAGCACAAAATCTTCATTCTACCATGTTAGGATCTTCAGAAGGAGACATAGGGTTTCGGGACATTCTCCGGCCACTTGCTCTGCTTTCCAACAGGGTAGCATTCTTTGTCAATTTGGAAACTATCTCACAATGTTCCTCTCGATGACCTTCACACCCGCACCGTTAACAAGTCAAGAGTGGAAAGGGGCAGTTTGCACGAACATGTCCCTGACGGTTGCAGTTGAAGCACCTTCTCTTCTTACCGAGAGTCACCGATGTTGGCTTGGGATTCCTAGTGCTCACTCCTGACCGCGAAGACGACACGTTTGAACGATGTGGGGGTTTGGGAGTCTTAATTGTAATATCCGCGATTTCGATTTCTAATAATTTTTTTTTCTGGTGTAATTCCATCTTAGAAACTCTATTGTGACCGTTTCCTCATTCCGAGAATGATTAATTCTACACTTTTGTCATCCGAGTTCGTCTCGATGTCGTTCTGTTGAATTCCGTGTTCTTAAGCGACTTTTCCACGTATGAGTTCGACTTTGTAAAATCACCATTAATTCTTGGAAACTCCAAAAATTCTTAATCTTTTCAATATTATAGAGAATCAAGTTAGCTTTCCAATGGTTCAAACGGTGAGTCAATCGGAGTCCGGACGAAAGAGTTATGGTCGAAATAGTTAAGGCTGCACCATGTGCCTTTTTGTGTTGGAGCGGGCTGTACCGCGGGCCGCGGCCCCTTCTGGCCAGGCTGCGGCACAAAGGCAGTGTGCTGGGCAGTTTTTGGCCGTGGGCCGCGGCACACTCATCCTGTTCCGCGGCACACAGTACAGTTTTGCCTATATCAGCGTTTTCTTGTGGAATCATCCTCATTTCATCACTTTCCTTCTTCCTCTCCTCCTTGGGGGATTTGTGGGCGATATTTTGGGCGATTTAGCATCATCAAACTCAAATAATTTCATCTTCTTCAAGTTGTGATGTGGATTAACAACATGTTTGTGGATTCTTCATCCTAATCAAGGTAATTTCTTGAAATCTCCTAAAATTTGATTTTTGGGAGTTTTGGCTTTGATTTCATTTTCCGTCCGAATTTGATGAATCGGTTGATGTTTGTAAACATTATTAATCATGTTCTATGGATTGTATATCCATATCTTCGATTCGTTCAACCCGATTGATGATTCTTAAGTTCTTGAGGAACTTTGAACATTTAGTGTTCGATTAAATGTCTCAAAGAGTTTCCTTTGATCGTTGTATTGTTTTCATTGGATATTGTGTTATTGAATGAATTGTATTTCATTCAAGGTTGTTCGAGCGCTTATATTTATCGTAGGACGCCATTCGTTGTTCGTGGAAGGATTTCATCGCCTTCGGTTGAGGCAAGTTTTATACTTGTACTAGTCAATGAGATTAATGTTATCATATATGTGTATGAATGTGTTGTATCATTCCGAGACTTAGTCTCTTCATGAATTCATTGATATTAAGAGATCGTTCGATACGATACCTTTCGGCAATTATGCCAAATGTTTTTATTGTTCGTTAATGGCCGGTTCAAGGCATTGTGATACTCGTTGTTAATGTTATTATCGATCATCGGTTCGCGGTATCGATGTATCGATCGTTGTTGTTGATATTAATGTCGATTTAAGACGTCGTTGTAATCATTTGTTATTAATGTTGGAGTTTTGTCCTTGATGTTGTTTTGGCCGATTAAAGGCGTTGACGTATTCATTTCTCTTCTTCGTTGTCGGTAACCGATTAAAGGTGCCGAGACATCCTTCGTATCATTGTTATCGATTGGCCGTTCTAAGGCAATCGAGGTGTTCAATCATTCATCATATCATTGTTATCGGTTGGCCGTTCTAAGGCAATCGAGGTATTCACTCATTCATCGTGTCATTGTTATCGATTGGCCGTTCTCAGGAAAATCGAAGTGTTCAATCATTCATTGTATCATTGTTATCGATTGACCGTTTTAAGGCAATCGAGGTATTGAATCATCTGCTGCATCATTATTATCGGTTGGCCATTCTAAGGCAATCGAGGTATTGAATTGGGGCTGTCGAGGATAGTTCTCATCCGTTGTGTCGTTGTTATCGATTGACCACTCTAAGGTAATCGAGGTATTGAATTGGGACTGTCGAGTAAAATGCCCATCCGTGAGTCATCATTATCGTGTTGGCTGACTCAAGGTATCACACTATCATAACTGTTATACGGCTTCGTGCCGTGGCTTCGGCCCTAATTGTGATACGGCTTCGTGCCGTGGCTTCGGCCCTAATTGTGATACGGCTTCGTGTCGTGGCTTCGGCCCTAATTGTGATACGGCTTCGTGCCGTGGCTTCGGCCCTAATTGTGATACGGCTTCGTGCCGTGGCTTCGGCCCTAATTGTGATACGGCTTCGTGTCGTGGCTTCGGCCCTAATCGATACAGCTTCGGGCTGTTTTGGCTTCATGTGATTGTGATATTTGACAGCTTCGGCTGATTGTCTTTCAGGCCTTTGTGATTGTCTTGGTAATTTCATTGGAGCCTTCGGGCATTGTGATTCATAATTAATTCAGTTCCGGTTTGGTTCATGTCGTGTAATTCATTATGGTACTCTATGATTATGATTAGCCGTTGGGCACTTATGTTCTAACCTGTCGAACAGGTATAAATAGTATGTCGTGGGGATAGTGTTTCACGAATGCTCGGTTCTTACCTTGGTTTGTGAGCATCTCGTATTATTATCATTGTACCGTTTCATTCTGCCTTTGGATGCATATCATGTTATACATGTATTTGATGTTCATTATTTGGATGACTGACCCCGTGGAGGCGGAACATGTTTTCATGTTTTAGGTGCTTGCGAGGAGAGAGTTGAGACACAGGGGCATGATGATGGCGACGAGGCATTCGAGCGATACTAGTCCGAGTTGTTCATGTTGGTCAGTCAGTTGGAGTGTTCTTGAGTCTGTCAGTCATTGTCATTATGTATTACCCGAGCAGATGCTCGTGGATGTTGTTGTATTTTATTTTTGGCCATGTAGGCCCATCGTTGTCGTTGAAATTCCTTATCGGGATATTGTGTCGGATATCATGGTAGGGACTATGATTTCCCCTTGTTGTTTAATTTAATGTATTTTAGTCATGTTCGCCTGGTGGATCTCCTGGCGTGGGGTCCACGGCACTATAATAACCCAATAGGATTTGGGGGTGTTACAGAAGATGGTATCAGAGATTTTGGGTTGTGAGATACCCTGATATGTGAGTTATGTGGCTCTACCGATGCGGTAGTAGTGGGACTGTCAGGTTATGACAATCTGGACAGTCGGGTTTTGTGAGTCGTAATATTAGTACGACTGCACGAGTCATTCATTTATCGAGTCGTCGTCAGTTGGGACTAGTATCGTGAGACCTCGAAGCTTCGTATGACCTATGTAAGGACTCAATTCTCTTTATGTTCATACATTCATCATGTCATTAATTGTTCATGCTTTGTTGAAACCTATATGTGATATTAGTGTTATGATTGATTCATGACTAATTGTTTTGGAGCACGTATGACTTGTGTAAGCATTAAGGATCAACTCATTCATCAGTTAATAATCTTCAATCATCATTTTGATCTCATCACTCAATTAATTCATTCATCACTCAGTTAATTCATTCATCACTCAGTCAATATCACTCATCACTCAGTTAATTCATTCATCACTCAGTTAATTCATTCATCACTCAGTTAATTCATTCATCACTCAGTCAATATCATTCATCTCTCAGTTAATTCGTTCATCACTCAGTCAATATCATTACTCAGATAATTCATTCATCACTCGGTTAATTCATTCATCACTCAGTCAATATCATTCATCACTCAGTTAATTCATTCATCACTCAGTTAATTCATTCATCACTCAGTCAATATCATTCATCACTCAGTTAATTCATTCATCACTCAGTTAATTCATTCATCACTCAGTCAATATCATTCATCACTCATTTAATTCGTTCATCACTCAGTCAATATCATTACTCAGATAATTCATTCATCACTCGGTTAATTCATTCATCACCCAGTCAATATCATTGCTCAGTTAATTCATTCATCACTCAGTCAATTTCTTCATCACTTAGTCAATCTCATTGTTCAGATTAATTCATTAATCACTCAGTCAATTCCTTCATCACTTAGTCAATCTCATTGTTCAGATTAATTCATTAATCACTCAGTCAATCTCATTGCTCAGTCAATTCATTCATCACTCAGTTAATCTCATTGTTCAATTAATTCATTCATCACTCAGTCAATCTCATTGTTCAGTCAATTCATTCATCACTCAGTTAATCTCATTGTTCAGTTAATTCATTCATCACTCAGTCAATCTCATTGTTCAGCCAATTCATTCATCACTCAATCAATCTCATTGCTTAATCAATTCATTCATCACTCAGTTAATCTCATTGCTCAGTTGATTCATTCATCACTCAGTCAATCTCATCGCTCAGTTAATTCATTATCACTCAGTTAATCTCATTGTTCAACTAATTCATTAATCATCCAGTCCATCTCACGGTTCAGTTATTGATCTTGTGAATCAAATTTTCAACCTTGTTAACTTGTTCAAGGTAATCATTTTAGGAATTTCATCAGATAGTCTTGTCACCTCACTTGATCTTTCATGCGATTTTATCATATTCCGGCGTCATGTCGACGATCGTTTTATTGCATTATTAATGCATTCATTGTGTTAGAGCGTGTATGCTCATTGTTATCATTCCGTCTCGTAATCATAATGCAATCTTCATACGAGATCTGTAATTATCACATGACTTTCCTGTCTCGGTATAGAAAGAGTTGCCAGAGGGACATCGGACTCCGACGTCCAAGAGATCGTTTTCTAGTCGCCTTCGTGCTGGGAGAGCATCTTCATCTCAGACGACGAGTTCAGATCGTTGTTTGCTTTAATCGTGATACAATAGGACATTCATCACCGGTTTTGAGCAAGTTAATTCTTGCTCGGTAATAGGATAATCATTCATTTCATCGCCGTTCAATCATTCGCATAAGTCATTCATCATATATCAATCACGTTGAGACTTATAATTATCAAACTAATCATTCACTTCACGGGGAACAATGGTTCCAATCATTTCATTTGAGTTATCACTCATTGCGTTATTAGTTCACCTCGGTGAGTCATTCTTGATCCTTGTCGGATTTCTAATCATTTATCATTCATCATAGTCACTCTCGTTTTTGGTAACCTTTCGGGGTCATATTAAGCGGTGAGTTCAGATTTGAGTCTTTGTTGAATCGTTGGGATCGAGGAGATCGATGATATGGAGGATATCGATGTTGGGTACATTTGAAATGTAGCCTTGTCTTTCGGATGACTGTATAACTCAATCCGTAATAATGTATCGTGGTTGTGGATCATTTATTGTTGATCTATTTTATAATGATCGTATTTGAGAATCTTGAGATTTGAGATCGTTTGATGCATTCCTTTTGGTGTTGTACTGAGATTTCATGATAATCTGGTGATTGTTTATTGTGATTCGAGACGTCAAGTCATGGGGACTTGGGCGTGCGATAGATATGGTTCTGAGGACTATATGTGCATTGTTGTTCTTCTTTGGAGATGAATCAGTGTTTGTATGGGCATCTGATGCCGATGAGAAGCGATCTTTCAGTTCTGGTGTATCTCATTGAGTTTTCCTGGCGGGATATTGCTTCTCCCAACTTGTTTTAAGTTTCGGGACGAAACTTCTTTTAAGGGGGGTAGTATGTAATATCCGCGATTTCGATTTCCAATAATTTTTTTTCTGGTGTAATTTCATCTTAGAAACTCTATTGTGACCGTTTCCTCATTCCGAGAATGATTAATTGTACACTTTTTGTCATCCGAGTTCGTCTCGGTGTCGTTCTGTTGAATTCCGTGTTCTGAAGCGACTTTTCCACGTATGAGTTCGACTTTGTAAAATCACCATTAATTCTTGGAAACTCCAAAATTCTGAATCTTTTCAATATTATAGAGAATCAAGTTATATTTCCAATGGTTCAAACGGTGAGTCAATCGGAGTCCGGACGAAGGAGTTATGATCGAAATAGTTAAGGCTGCACCATGTGCCTTTTTGTGCTGGATCGGCCGTACCATGCGGCCGCGCCCTTTCGCCGGGCCGCAGACAAAGGCAAGCGATGTCTTTGGCGCTTTTGCCATGGGCCGCGGCACACTCATCCTGTGCCGCGGCACACAGTACAGTTTTGCCTAAATCAGCGTTTTCTTGTGGAATCATCCTCATTTCATCACTTTCCTTCTTCCTCTCCTCCTTGGGCGATTTGTGGGCGATATTTTGAGCGATTTAGCAGCATCAAACTCAAATAATTTCATCTTCTTCAAGTTGTGATGTGGATTAACAACATGTTTGTGGATTTTTCATCCTAATCAAGGTAATTTCTTGAAATCTCCTAAAATTTGATTTTTGGGAGTTTTGGCTTTGATTTCATTTTCCGTCCGAATTTGATGAATCGGTTGATGTTTGTAAACATTATTAATCATGTTCTATAGATTGTATATCCATATCTTCGATTCGTTCAACCCGATTGATGATTCTTAAGTTCTTGAGGAACTTTGAACATTTAGTGTTCGATTAAATGTCTCAAAGAGTTTCATTCGATCGTTGTATTGTTTTCGTTCGATATTGTGTTATTGAATGAATTGTATTTCATTCAAGGTTGTTCGAGCGCTTATATTTATCGGAGGACGCCGTTCGTTGTTCGTGGAAGGATTTCATCGCCTTCGGTTGAGGCAAGGTTTATACTTGTACTAGTCAATGAGATTAATGTTATCATATATGTGTATGAATGTGTTGTATCATTCCGAGACTTAGTCTCTTCATGAATTCATTTATATTAAGAGATCGTTCGATACGATACCTTTCGGCAATTATGCCAAATGTTTTTATTGTTCGTTAATGGCCGGTTCAAGGCATTGTGATACTCGTTGTTAATGTCATTATCGATCACTGGTTCGCGGTATCGATGTATCGATCGTTGTTGTTGATATTAATGTCGATTTAAGACGTCGTTGTAATCATTGCTATTAATGTTGGAGTTTTGTCCTTGATGTTGTTTTGGCCGATTAAAGGCGTTGACGTATTCATTTCTCTTCTTCGTTGTCGGTAACCGATTAAAAGTGCCGAGACATCCTTCGTATCATTGTTATCGATTAGCCGTTCTAAGGCAATCGAGGTGTTCAATCATTCATCATATCATTGTTATCGGTTGGCCGTTCTAAGGCAATCGAGGTATTCACTCATTCATCGTGTCATTGTTATCGATTGGCCGTTCTCAGGCAAATCGAAGTGTTCAATCATTCATTTTATCATTGTTATCGATTGACCGTTTTAAGGCAATCGAGGTATTGAATCATCCGCTGCATCATTGTTATCGGTTGGCCATTCTAAGGCAATCGAGGTATTGAATTGGGGCTGTCGAGGATAGTTCCCATCCATTGTGTCGTTGCTATCCATTGACCACTCAAAGGTAATCGAGGTATTGAATTGGGACTGTCGAGTACAATGCCCATCCGTGAGTCATAATTATCGTGTTGGCCGACTCAAGGTAGCACACTATCATAACTGTGATACGGCTTCGTGCTGTGGCTTCGGCCCTAATTGTGATACGGCTTCGTGCCGTGGCTTCGGCCCTAATTGTGATACGGCTTCGTGCCGTGGCTTCGGCCCTAATTGTGATACGGCTTCGTGCCGTGGCTTCGGCCCTAATCGATACAGCTTCGGGCTGTTTTGGCTTCATGTGATTGTGATATTTGACAGCTTCGGCTGAGTGTCTTTCAGGCCTTTGTGATTGTCTTGGTAATTTCATTGGAGCCTTCGGGCATTGTGATTCATAATTAATTCAGTTCCGGTTTGGTTCATGTCGTGTAATTCATTATGGTACTCTATGATTATGATTCGCCGTTGGGCACTTATGTTTTAACCTGTCGAATAGGTATTAATAGTATGCCGTGGGCATAGTGTTTCACGAATGCTCGGTTCTTACCTTGGTTTGTGAGCATCTCGTATTATTATTATCATTGTACCATTTCATTCTGCCTTTGGATGCATATCATGTTATACATGTATTTGATGTTCATTATCTGGATGACTGACCCCGTGGGGGCGGAACATGTTTGCATGTTTTAGGTGCTTGCGAGGAGAGAGTTGAGACACAGGGGCATGATGATGGCGACGAGGCATTCGAGCGATACTAGTCCGAGTTGTTCATGTTGGTCAGTCAGTTGGAGTGTTCTTCAGTCTGTCAGTCATTGTCATTATGCATTACCCGAGCAGATGCTCGTGGATGTTGTTGTATTTTATTTTTGGCCATGTAGGCCCATCGTTGTTATTGAAATTCCTTATCGGAATATTGTGTCGGATATCATGGTAGGGACTATGATTTCCCCTTGTTGTTTAATTTAATGTATTTTAGTCATGTTCGCCTGGTGGATCTCCTGGCGTGGGGTCCACGGCACTGTAATAACCCAATAGTATTTGGAGGTGTTACATTAATCTCTTCACCGCCCATAAATTTCCCAGATGTCCTCGGTCGCTTCGCTTCGCTCGTTGGCTCGATCACTGAGGATATTTCATAGGATATCATTTTATCTTGATACTCCTTTACCGTAGCGTGAATCGTTGTCGTACGAATCATCTCACCGCTCCCACTTCCATCATCACGTCTACGTCTGCCAAGGCTCGACATGCTAATGCATATAGTACCGTTTAGCATTATCAAATAGTCAGTCGTACGGTATACCATAATTATCAACACAAGGTTTAGTCCGTTGTTAGGCGTATTTTTATACGCTTATTTATCATTATTTTGTATTATTTTGGAGAGTGAAATTGTTTAAATGAGCCTTTAATGCCTTAATTTTATATGTTTGTCAGGAAATTGAAGTCCGGAAGCTAAAACGAGGCGAAAACGGCATATTTTGGCTATGAGCCGCGGCACAAGGAAGCAGGGCCGGCAGAAGACACCAATGAGCGCAGAGTAATCAGTACTGTGCCGCGGCACAGTCCAGGTGAGCCGCGGCACAGAAGAAATTAAGGACGCCCAGGCATCCAGCTGAAGGCTCTGTGCCGCGGCACAGATTTAGTGCGCCGCGGCACACTTGGCGGTTTTTGGTTGCCCGCGCGGATTTGGGCCGTTTCGATGCCAGTTTTCGACCTACTCATACGGACGCAATTTGCAGGAAGTGCTGAGCTATAAATAGGGTTTAAGACCCTAATTAATGGGATCTTGAACCTTGGAATCATTGGATCTTTTATCTTTTGGAGCTTAAGCTTGGAGACGGAGAGAAGAGGGAAGCAGAAGACTTCAAGGGCAGAGGGCGGAAGCTGAAGAACGGAGGAATCCGAGCTTCATCTGCGTTTGATTTTTATGCTTTCATTTATCTATTCTGTATTTTCAATTATTAGTATGTCAGGCTAAAGCCCTAATCTAGGGTTTTGATGAAACCTATGTTTTGACGAATTGCTTGAGATTATCCAATTAATTACCTTTTTATTGAGTTTTCCCAATTGTGTTTAATGCTTGCAATTATCTGGCTAATAGTTGTATTGATTTAATCATTCAATTCGAATCGGTAGAGGAGAATTGGTGAGGAACTATTGGTGAGGACCGTTTTATTCTGTGAGATAGGAATATACTCATAGGAACTACGTGGCCTTTGGGAGATTTTATGCTTTTCGCCTATTGACGAATTAATTCACCTAGGGATAGAGTGCGTTATTCGCCTTTAGATAAATCTATTGACCTCGGGAGAGGCGGTAGAATATATTAGCAATCTCCGCCTTCAATAAATTGGGAAAATTATTTATTACGGATAATCGGGAGTAAATTCGGATAAACCGGGGTGGATTCAGAATCCTAGACTTATTCATCATTTGATTTCTTTTATTCAAGCTATCGTTTTCTACTGTTTAGTCGCTTAGTAATTCTTTTAGTTATCAATCGCAAAAACCCAAATTCGATTGTTCAAATAAAATTGGAATACACAAAAATCGGTAGTTAGAGATTCAGTCCTCGTGGGAACGATACTCTACTTATCACTTTATTACTTGTAAACGATGACGTGCACTTGCGTGTAAGAATTATCGCAACAAGTTTTTGGCGCCGTTGCCGGGGACTGAAAATTTTGTAATATCGATTTAAGTATTTCTAGTCTTAATTTGAACGTTTTTTTTATTTTTATTATTTTGTGTATTTAATTTCGTTTATTTGTTTTTCCTTTCAGGACCTTTCGTGTAGTGCATGAGAAAACTCGGTAACGAAGGCCTACTACCTTTGGATACCGAGCTCGAGCGCACTCTAAGAAGGAACAAGAAGGAGAAAAGAGAGTTGCAGACGACGGTCAACATGGCCGAGAATATCGAAGTCCAAGGAGGAGATAACCATGTGCGGCAAGTTCAACCGGAACTAGCTCTTCGAGATTGTGCCATGCCGCAGATCAATGCTAATTTTTCGGGAATTCGGCGTCCCACTATCCAAGTCAATAATTTTGAGATCAAGCCCGCTATTATTCAGATGGTGCAAAGTAGCCATTACGTGGACTGCCGAATGACGACCAGAATGCCCATATTGCTTCTTTCCTTGAGATATGCGACACGTTCAAGACTAATGGTGTCACCGACGATGCCATCCGATTGAGGCTTTTCCCTTTCTCTTTGAGGGATAAAGCGAAATTTTGGTTAAATTCCTTACTGTCGGGGTCGATTACAACATGGGGAGAGTTAGCGCAAGCCTTCCTTGCCAAATTCTTCCCACCGGCTAAGACGGCGAGGTTGAGAAACGAAATAACCACCTTTGGTCAAGATGATATGGAATCGCTCCACGAGGCGTGGGAGCGATATAAAGATTTGTTACGAAGATGCCCTCATCACGGCCTTCCTGATTGGCTTCATATTCAGACGTTCTATACTGGTTTGAGTGCTTCTACACGCACTCTCGTGGATGCGGCCGCTGGTGGGGCCTTGATGGGAAAGACTATGGCCGAGGCACACTCGCTTTTGGAAGCTATGGCCGCGAATGCATATCAATGGCCATCGGAAAGATTGACACCGAATAGGGTTATGGAAGTTTCAAGTAATGATCCGATTTCCACCTTGTCAGCTCAAGTCGCCGCTTTGACCCAACAGCTCCAAGCATTTTCGCACGCACCTTCCCCCGTTACCATAGAGACATGCAATTGGTGTAACGGAACACACCCGAGCGCGGAGTGTCAAGTTGGAAATCCGTTCGAGCAACATCAGATGGAGCAGGCTCAATTCATGGGAAATGGGAATCGGCAGAATAACCCGTACTCCAACACTTATAATTCGGGGTGGCGCAATCATCCCAACTTTTCCTGGAGAAACGGACAGAACTCAAACCAGCCCCCGTTCACTCAGAATCAACAGCAGCCCCCTCCCGCTCCCAAAGTTTCTCTCAAAGAAGCACTTGCAAAATTGGCGGCAAATACGAGTCAATTCATGACCCGTACTGAAGCAACATTGCAGAATCATTCCGCTTCCATTCGAAACTTGGAGGTCCAGCTGGGCCAAATTGCTAATGTATTGACAGCTCGCCCGGAGGGAGCATTGCCGAGTACAACAGAGACAAATCCTAGAGAGAGTCTAAACGCAATCAGCTTGAGAAGCGGGAAAATGGTGTTGGACCAGCCCGAGCGGTGTGAAAAGAAAAAGGAAATTGAGGAAAAGAATAATTTAGAGCCAGAGGAGTTGCAAGATTTGAAACCTTCAATAACGTTGCCGGATAACCCGAAGACATGTGTGCCCCCCGTCCCGTTTCCGCAGAGACTACAGCAGAGAAAGGCGGACAAACAATTTTCTAAGTTCCTTGACGTATTTAAAAAGCTTCACATTAACATTCCGTCACGACGCGTTGGAACAAATGCCGAGCTACGCTAAATTCATGAAGGAGATATTGTCGAAGAAAAGAAAACTCGAGGAGTTTGAAACTGTCGCCTTGACGGAGGAATGCAGCGCAATTTTACAAAAGAAGCTCCCACCTAAATTGAAAGATCCGGGAAGCTTCAACATACCGTGCACCATGGGGAATCTTTCGTTTAATAAGGCATTGTGCGATCTCGGTGCTAGTATCAACCTCATGCCTCTGTCGATTTTCAAAAAGCTGGATATTGGGGAAGCCAAGCCGACGACGGTCTCCTTGCAGTTGGCGGATCGATCCATCAAATACCCAAGGGGAGTGATTGAGGACGTATTAGTCAAAGTTGATAAGTTCATCTTTCCGGCCGATTTCATCGTACTCGACATGGAGGAAGATGAAGATATTCCAATCATCTTGGGACGACCATTTTTAGCGACGGGCCGAACCCTTATAGACGTGGAAAAAGGGGAGTTAACTCTGAGGGTCCAAGACGAGCAAGTTACTTTTCAAGTATTCAAATCGTTTCCATGTCCCGGAAGTGCTGATAAAAGGTCAAAAATTGAAAGTGTAGATGTCGTTGAAAGAGGAAAGCACAAAAAAATCGTCGGTTGGAAAATTCAGATGCTGTGTTAGATGCCCCAATTTTGAAGAAAGATGTAGAACGAGTAGCATTTCTAGAGCACTCGGATAAGTCTGCTGGGGTCATAAAGCTATTTTTGAAAGAAAAGAATAAGCCGGAAAGCAAACGGATGTCTAGTCGTGAGAAGACCGGGTGTTTCGGAAACTTAGTTTCGTCAAAACCTTTCCGCAACCAACATTGGGTATCCGAACCAAAAATCGAATCGTTAATAAACATTGGTCAAAATTTTAAAAATCTTATTAACGGTTCGATGAACGAGGCGGAAACTAAATGGAGTTTGCGAAAAGCGAACTAATATTTTCAAATAGGTCTGGCTGAAGACTATAAACTTAGCGCTTCTCGGGAGGCAACCCGAGTTCGTAGTTGTAGAATTTTTGCGTTTCTTTCTTTTTCTTGCATTCTTGATTTTTATTTTTCATCATTTTTGTGCTTCTATTTGCTTCTGCCTCTCGATTTTAACGTGTTCTTCTCAAAATTCTGTGCAGGAAAGTCCTGTGGGGAAATCAAGCCTGAGCCGCAGACAAGTATTGTGAGCCGCGGCACACACAAAACGAAGGAGATGAGCTAAACCCACTGTACCTTGTGCCGCGGCACGGCATATGTGAGCCGCGGCACACTTGACCTTTGAGCCGCGGCACACGTTTAATCGTGCGAACAGCGAAAAGGGATCAGACTCTGTGCCGCGGCTCACTTTAGCTGTGCAGCGGCACACCGTGCGGAATTCGAAAGGCCTGTAGCTTATAACACGCATTCGGCCGGCATTTCCAGTACGCCTTCTTCCCTTCTCTTTCCCTCCCCGGGCGCGAATCGGCCGAAACAATCTTCCAATTTTTTTTCTTGCGATTTCGTCTTGCACTCTTCACAAAACCAAAAGGTATGTTCCAATCTTTAAGCTCTACTTGTTTATGGTTTAGATTTGAAGTTGTTTATGCTTTGGATGGATTGATCATGTTATTTTCCTTTATAAAGTTCTAGGATGGTTTAGGGGATAACATAGTAGTTTTAATCGAATTTTCATGGTTAAATCGGAATATGAATGAATTAAGTGTATTGTGTTGATGATAAATAAATTGTGTTTCTGTTCTTGGGGGTTGAATCGAGCTATAGCCATGTTTATTCTTCAAGTAAACTCGTGCCCTTAAGGTGTTTGATAAAATGTCTAAGTGAAAAATTTTATTTGTTAAAGTAATCTTTTGAATCTTCGTGCAACGTGTTCGTTCTGAATTTACAGCAAGCCCAACCCTTACGTCCAGTTTAGACGTTTAAGTCCAATTTCATCCTTCTCTCACGAATGTGCTATTTTGTTAAATTCGGGATTTCTGGCTGGACATCCTTAGCCGAGTGTAGATCATTGTTATTATTGTTTGCGTAAATAAACCCTCGTGTTGTACTTTTCAGGACTGATTATGGCAAGAACAAAGAAACTGAGCAAGAGAGCTAGGACCCAGTCATCCCCCACTCGAGGGGAGACCTCTCGTAGTCGGGCCGAGTCGGAAGGGCACCAGTTTCCGGACCCTGAAATGCACAAGATCTTCAATGAGAAGATTCGGCCACGACCGCTTATTCCAGAGAGGGGATTCACTCCAGCTCCTCAGGACGGGGAATTGCTTACCATGATTGATGAGATGGGGTGGGCCCGATTTGTTGCACCCCCCGAGCCAGCAGTTATTTCGATTGTGCAGGAGTTCTACGCCGCCAGACATCAAACACATTAAGGCAGGCAACATGTTGCAGTCATCAGACTATCGGACTCAGGTAGATGTCCGGGGTGTTACGATCGATTTTTCCACATCTGCCATTCGGAGGTTGTATGGACTGCCGGTGGTAGACGAGACGGCTTACGACCGAGTGATGACTAACCTCACGAAGGAGGCCCTGCTTGAGACTATCAGACACCTGGCCCGACCGGGAGCAAGCGCACTGTGTTCCTCCACCTTCCATTTCAAGAGCTCGCGCCTCAGCCGGCTAGGGCGTGCCTGGCTATATTTCATCTGCGCACGCATTGACCCCACCTCTCAGATTCGCACGGTTTTTCTCTCTCGCGCCCGGACACTTTATGCTATCACATCCGGGTTGCGTTTCGATGTGGCTCCTTTCTTGGTTCGATCTATACTCCAGTGCATTCAGGGAGGGGCCAAGACGGGGTTGAAGCACCCTTCTCTCATCTGCGCCTTGTGCCGGCAGTCGGGGCTGACGTGGTCAGACGACGAGCCGATGCTTGCCCCCCAGGCCACGATCGACCACCGCATCATATCACACTTTGACCAGTGGGGAGGAGCGCCGGAGCACGCTCGGGGGAGAGGATTTCTGCTAGAGGAGGCCCACGAGGGATCCCCCGAGCCTCTTTTGCTGACACATGGAGATGCCGGCCCGCCGCCCGACAGAGCGAGATTGCAGGAGATGTTCGATGGGCTGAGGGAGGAACTAAGGAGAGAGAGAGAGGAGCAGAGAGAGGATCTGAGGAGAGAGAGAGAGAGGAGCTGAGAGAGGAGACGAGGAGAGAGAGAGAGATGAGATGAGGAGAGAGAGGGAGAGTTTGATGGCTGCCATGCGAGAGGAGCAGCGGACGGAGCGGGAGAGCGTTATTGCTGCCGTCAGAGCCGAGATGCGAGAGCAGCCCCGGCCGCCCCGACGAGGCGAGGCGTCCGGCCGCGAGGGATGCTTATCATCGAGCACCTTGCCGCGTGGACGGCCCATATCATGCATCCCGACGGCCATTTATTGCACCCGCCTGCCACCACACCACCCTCCTCACCGGATGATGCCGACACCGGCTCCCGAGCGGACCGGAGGGGAGTACTTGACCTTTACTTTTATTGAATATCATTTTTGTCCATTGAGGTCAATGTACGTCCTAAGTTTGGGGGGGTTTACTTTTTGTCGCTACATTCATTGTTGTTCTTTATTTCGTTGCACTTTTCATTACTTTGCGTTATTTTTTTTCTTTTCGATAGCCTTGCTTGTCTTAATTCTTCTTTATTCGTGAAATTGTCGTGCTTCTATTTGTGTAATACTGATGTTACGACACTATTTTTCTCTCTGAAGAAACGGTCGAGTTTTAGTCGAGTTGTAGTCAGTAATTTCGGTTTCTGCTTGGTATTCATTTAGGTCCGAAATTTTCTCGTGAGTTTAGAGGTCTTGGCGGATAAGAGAGGATACATACTTGTTTTAAAATCATCGTCGATATGTTTGGTTACATTTTAAGGATAGCCATCGTCGATTATATTAGTCGTGTTGGCACTTAGATTGAGTTTAGAGTCGGTCAGTTTTTCCCAATAGTCGAGATAATGTTGTTCTATGAGGGGAAGTCTAGTAACCGGGGGTATTCGCGTGACCCGTTGTTTACTCTCGCGTAAAACGACGACCCTGATTAGTGATTTAGAGATTTCACATGTGCCAATGATAGGGAGCCTAGTAACCGGGGGTATTCGCGTGACCCGTTGTTTACTCTCGCGTAAAACGGCGACCTTGATGCGGACGTGCGGGAATTATATATTCGAGTTGTTTCTCCGCTGTAGAAGGGAACTTAGTAACTAGAAGCATCCATGTGCCCCATGAGTGTCTTTTACGTCAAACGGTTTCCCAATACATGAGAATGTAAGTTCCACCCTAGGATTATCCCGATGAAACATCCCGAGATCCTAACCTAGTGGTCAACTCGAATCAGTTTTTGAGCATGTGTATATAAGGGAATACTGTCCGAGGATTATTTTTGTGAAACTCGTGAAAGTTTTGCCATTAGACTGTGGAACGGGACGAACTAGCCTGTTTATTTTAACCTTCCATATTGACGGTCGATTTGACTCACGTTTTGTTAATCTTTGAGCTAAGCTTTCTTCATGAACGAGTAATTAGGACTGAATTTGATGACTTTGAGGAATCATTATTCTGAGTGCAGCTCGCTATTATGACACTCGTATTATTTAGAGAGAATTACAGGATAGTATTGATTAGGTTGAACACTACGAGTCGCACGATGATTCACGACATTCTTTTATTGAAATTAATTCTTTTTGCTTGAGGACAAGCAAAGGCTTAAGTTTGGGGGTATTTGTTAGGCGTATTTTTATACGCTTATTTATCATTATTTTGTATTATTTTGGAGAGTGAAATTGTTTAAATGAGCCTTTAATGCCTTAATTTTATATGTTTGTCAGGAAATTGAAGTCCTAAGCTAAAACGAGGCGAAACGGCGAAAACGGCATATTTTGGCTATGAGCCGCAGACAAGGAAGCGTGGCCACGACAGAAGACACCAATGAGCGCAGAGTAATCAGACTTCGTGCCGCGGCACACCAAGTGAGCCGCGGCGTAAGAAATTAAGGACGCCTGTGCATCTAGTCAAGGCTCAGGCCGCGGCACAGATTTAGTGCGCCGCGGCACACTTGGCGGTTTTTGGTTGCCCGCGCGGATTTGGGACGTTTCGAAGCCAGTTTTCGACCTACTCATACGGACGTGATTTGGAGGAAGTGCTGAGCTATAAATAGGGTTTAATACCCTAATTAATGGGATCTTGAACCTTGGAATCTTTGGATATTTTATCTTTTGGAGCTTAAGCTTGGAGACGGAGAGAAGAGGGAAGCAGAAGACTTCAAGGGCAGAGGGCGGAAGCTGAAGAACGGAGGAATCCGAGCTTCATCTGCGTTTGATTTTTATGCTTTCATTTATCTATTCTGTATTTTCAATTATTAGTATGTCAGGCTAAATCCCTAATCTAGGGTTTTGATGAAACATATGTTTTGACGAATTGCTTGAGATTATCCAATTAATTACCTTTTTGTTGAGTTTTCCCAATTGTGTTTAATGCTTGCAATTATCTGGCCAATAGTTGTATTGATTTAATCATTCAATTCGAATCGGGAGAGGAGAATTGGTGAGGAACTATTGGTGAGGACCGTTTTATGATGTGAGATAGGAATATACTCATAGGAACTACGTGGCCTTTGGGAGATTTTATGCTTTTCGCCTATTGACGAATTAATTCACCTAGGGATAGAGTGCGTTATTCGCCTTTAGATAAATCTATTGACCTCGGGAGAGGCGGTAGAATATATTAGCAATCTCCGCCTTCAATAAATTGGGAAAATTATTTATTACGGATAATCGGGAGTAAATTCTGATAAACTGAGGTGGATTCAGAATCCTAGACTTATTCATCATTTGATTTCTTTTATTCAATCTATCGTTTTCTACTGTTTAGTCGCTTAGTAATTCTTTTAGTTATTAATCGCAAAAACCCAAATTCGATTGTTCAAATAAAATTGGAATACACAAAAATCGGTAGTTAGAGATTCAGTCCTCGTGGGAACGATACTCTACTTATCACTTTATTACTTGTAAACGATGACGTGCACTTGCGTGTAAGAATTATCGCAACATCCGTATCCTTAGAATAACGGTAATATCGTAAAACACAAAGTTTTCTGAAGTCAATTTCCAGTCCTTCGACTAGGACGATCATTATGTGTATGCACTTGATGAAAACAAATTTTGAGGGCGAGTCACACTACGCCCAAAACTTATAAATATTGTCCTTTATTTTGGAAGAGGAAGTTTATACATCGACTTTAAAAATTATTTTCGAGTAATGTATAAAAGAAAATTGAAAATTGAATCATAACTAATTTGAAATATTTCAAAGGTGTTGAGTTCCAAACATCACAAATTGAAAAATATTTCCTCTTCTACAAAAATGTTTAATCGAAAGGATTTTTCACCAAATTACGTGACCATTTGACATGACTACATTAAATCATGGGTTTTATAATGTTAGGAAAATTCCAAAACACCACTTTAAAATGTTCGCGCACCGGATAGGATTAACACTCAAAAATTTATTCTAATGAAATGTAGAAATCGATAAGTAGACTTGACTTCCGAAGCATACTACATAACCGTTCTCACTTGGACCGTATACGCATGTTATATCCTAAAACAATAATATCACTAACAAGTTCCATCCCCTTGTTCACATTAAACACATTAGCACAATATAATCAAATACGTATATAAGGGAACTTACGATCAAGAGGCTTACCATCACGGATTGTCTGAAGATGATGTCGGAACCACGATACTAATCACAACTCTGATGCGCGCGACTTACACAAGACATGGACTTGACCCAAAGGCCTAGGTTTTTCGCAAACCTAAGATCCGATACCATATCTGTAACACTCAAAGAATACAACCGGAAATGTCACATGCCGTAGACCCTTCTCACAAGGATCTACCAGGCTAAACTCTAAAAAACTACTCAATGATTGACCGACCGGGGTCAAAATAATTACAAAACAGACCGACAAGGTCATAATATAGTTCAAAAACCAACATAATTCATAGCTCAAAGACAATAATCAACTTGAACACAGAAAGGAATAATGACTCGGTTTAATAAATGAAATCTACACCCGTGCAAGGGTGAATACTCAACCAAATGAGAAAATACCGACTAAGATGAAACAAAAGAAAAAACTCTAACTCTTGTGTGATTAGCATCATTGTCCTCCATCTCCTTCCAAGCCAATCCTGTGACTGCTCCCGAGCTGCCAAATCCTGAGCACATAACAGGCACCCACCCCCCTAAAGCTCGGGGGTTAGCAAACTGGAATTTTGCTAGTGCAAGTACATAATATACATGATATACGAAAAATATCAACACAAAACTCAACAGCCGCGAAGCCTTAACACAAACCACGCATTCCCATAATCAGCACAGAAAAGCACTTGCTTACAACAAGGTGAAAGATAATCACGTAGCTATATTCACTTTACGGATCATAACACCAATGAAACTTTAAACAAGCTCAATGAGTCAAAAGATTTAGTTTGAAAAACCCCTTTTTAAAAGGAAAATATTTTGATAAGATAGTTTGGAAACGTTATTATTGACTCGGGTTGTCTTGGGGTTTTGAAAATCAAAAGGGAATACTTTTGGAAAATAACTTCAAAAGCTCTCGGGTCCTTGACCCAGTATATGGAAAACAATTTACAAGAAAACCATTTCAACGTTATTCGCGGTCCTCGACCTAATTTATGAACACTATCACGAGCGAATCATTACAACCTCTGACGGGGTTCTCGACCCAATCCAAAGAATAGCATCACATGATCAAATATCTCAACATCTCACGGGGTCCTCGACCCAATACACAGAACTTCATTACAGCACAATCAAAGACACAACCTCTCATTCGACAAATCCTACTCAAGACCCTTGATTAATTAACCCTCGAGATCTCAAAATATCCTTGGCTAATTAACCCTGATACCAATGTTGTAAAACAAGTTGAAACAAACTTTCAGAAACACGAATCGCGATCTATATCTAGACCAACATTTGAAAGTGAGTTATAAGAACTTTGAAATACGAACATTGTTCGGTAACGAGGTCTTGCTGTCACTCGAATATCTGTTACCAATAAGCCTTCCAGGCGCCTCTCTTGCACACCTGTGCACCGGCATTCACTCCACTATGTTGGCCGCCCATTGTACATGTCACCTGCGTCGGCATTCAGTCCCATAAGAGCCGCCCCTTGCTCACGCATTAGGTAACACCGGTGTTCACCAACCATATGGAGCCGCTCATTGCAGTGTAGGTCACAAGTCGTCCAGATACAAGTCTAGAGGGGGGTGAATAGACTTGTAGAAACTCTTGAACTCTTTTTCACGAAGAGTGAGTTTCTTCAGCTGATAGTTAAACAAATGACTTGGAGTCGTTTGTTCTTAGATATGTACTAAGTCACCGATGACGAATAATAATCCACTTAATGAAACACTTAACAATGAATGCAAAGCTAAAGTATGATGCAAAGAAACAAGAATAACACAGCAATTTATAGTGGTCTCGAGGTGGGGTAATCCTCTACTAATCCACTTTTCTCCAAACTACTGGAGATGAATTCACTATAATTTTCAACCAAAGGATAAATATTACAGTTGATTCAAATAAAACCACAACGACTTCCAACCAAAGGGAATTCCTTGCCGTTGTACCACACTTGATCGCCTTGCACCTCTTGATCCTCGATCCTGATGCCTTTACGCCTCTTACTTCAACCAGTGAAGTACCCCGTACTCAAGATTATAGACAAGAGTGTTTGTCTTCTCCAACTTTAAGAGCTTCTTTTCGTATGAACTTTTAGAGTTGCTCTTTTCACGATGCTATTGTTTGCTTTTGATTGCTTCGATTGCTTGAATATGTGTTCGCACCGGTTGTTGCTCAGCTTCAAATCTCCGGATATATATAGGTCTGATCTCTGAGCTTTTTCCTTGTAGCCGTTGCAATTCTTTTGAACAATTCCGTCCGTTGGAGGGAGACTTCATTGTTTAATCTTTCTGAATCGTTGCAAGGCTGGATTCCCATTATTTTATTTTATCTTCCGACCGTTGTGAAGACTTCTGCATGTGAGCGCCGAATCTTTTGAATATTAAAAGATTAAAGTCTTCAAGGTGGGTCTGGATGATTTATTTAAATCATATCTCTTGCGGGAATCACTCCAATTTGTCTCTTCACGTTGCATGTGAGCTTTCCGTAATACTTGACTTTTCAACGCATGCTGACGTGGACTTGGAGTACTAGGCTGCCTTCGAGTAGCCGATGTGCAATAACATCTCTGCAGATAGGTCCTCTCACTGCTCACCGCTTATGACTTATCCGACAGTGACTTCCCGAGGTACCTTGGCTCACCGCCCGTCAAACTTCTCCGATAAAAATTCGTTGACCAGAGCTACTCTACCGACTACTGTCCCTCTCTGATGGACTAAGCTGTACTTAGTACTTAGCCGTTTTTCAGCCTAACAAATTCTTGGCCTACAGAAGATACTCATTTGGCCAACAAATTCTTTACATTTTGCCAAGTTTATACTTAACATTTTTGGCCTATGGAAGATACTCATTTGGTTCTTCCTTACATTTTGCCAAGTAATAAACATTTGATTTTATATTAATGACATCATCAAAATCTAACAAGTATTCCTAACATGCAGCGTACACCAGGCCGGAGTACACGCCCCGCCCTCAGAGGCTCCCAGATATGACGTCTCTCACAATAAGTATTCACATTGTTACATATATCAAGCACACAGTCAATCATTGCAATAATTATCAAATCAGTACACCAATTCACACAATTTATCCGTCAGTCTACAACACACAAATGAACAATAACACGCACGTTATCAATCAAGACTCAACACAATATGCCTTTGGCAAAACCAACCGACACTACACATATATACTTATATCGTAAATCAACCGAATACATAAACCTTACCATATACCTCTATAACTATGGTTCGTACTTTAATCCAAGTGGAGTACGTCAACTAGTATCGGTATTAATCACCCGACATTCACCGACATATATAAATCTATACACATACACACACACACACACACATATATATATATATATATACATATATATATTCGTAAAATGATTCACACAATTTGGCAACAATGATTTCACATAGTTATAATTCGTATATGGAGGTACTTGCCTTGGTAATATCTCTCGAATACTCCGAAAATAGGGTCGATTGGAAAGATCCGGAACTCCAATGAAAACGACGATCGGAAAGGCTCAACACCGGATTATCGCAGGGAATTCATCCCTATGATCCTATCATGAAATAAACAATCAATCACACGAGGAAAAGTATCGTAAAACGACCGAGTCCTGACTGTCCTCATCATAACGTACATTAGACACCCACGTAGCGTACGTTAAGTCTGTACGCAAAGCAAATGCTAACCCGGTTCCGCCTACTAGATCCGGCAATGATAAGCTACTTCAGGACGTGATTCGTATGCGTCCTCCGCAGTTTGATGGTGCTTCCGACCCTTTCGGTTGGGAGAATTGGTTATTTGAGATGGAGAAAGTGTTCGAGGCAGCTAACTGCTCTGAGGAGAGGAAGGTACCCATCGCTCGGTACTTCCTCGCCAAGGAGGCAGCAACGTGGTGGCAAGCGGTGAAACCGTGTTATCGGGCAGCCACATGGGCAGAGTTCCGAGAGCTGATGGAGGACGAATTTTGTCTGTGGCCAGTTAAAGAAGGGAGGATCTGAGCCTTCTTTGAGGCTATGCCCCAGGATGTTCCGATTTCGCAGGCAATCAAGGAATACAACCAACAACTACATTATGTGAGAAACCAGGTCCGAGACGAGTTAGACAAGATCCGCCACTTTGACATGCAGATGAAGCCGAGAGTTCATCACTACATGTCTGGTCTCGGATGTACAATTCTGAAAGAGTATCAAAACAAAGCAATGGCTTATGATATGTCGTTTTCTACGACAGAGACGGCAACCGAGGGAAAGAAACAGAAGACCTCCGGTTAGTTTTCGGGAGGCAAATCTGGCGGGTATCCGAAGGCTCAGTCTGGTTCATGAGTCTTCGGGAATCAATCCCCGTCATTTGGGCGAGGAAGCGGTTCTAAGTCTGCTCCTACTGGTTCCGTTCAGGGTCCTACCTGCTTTAACTGTGGTCGTCCCGGCCACATGATGAGTGAGTGTGACAGGCCTCCGATTCAGTGTCTTGTTTGCGGTCGGATGGGTCATCGTGCTAAGTTTTGTACAGATGCGGTTCGGGCACCGCATCAGTGTCACCACTGGGGAACCGAGCGTGAATCAAGCACCGACAGTTTCTCAGCCCCAGCAGAGTTTTGGTAGAGGTCGAGGATGTGGGCAGCCTTCTATAGGGAAAGCTTCTAGTGCGGGGTCTGTTACGTCCCGTGTATATGAGATGAAACGAGCTGGAGATCCCGACGCGACGGTGGCTACAGGTACCGTTCACATCCTTGACCATCCTGTTTCTGTGTTATTCGATTCCAGTGCTACGCATTCTTTCATATCTATGGATTGTGTGCGCTCTTCATGTTGATTTCCTAGTTGTGTGTGAACCTTTGTTGTTAAACCTGTCTAGTGGGGATAGCATCTTGTGGGATCGTGAGATTAGAGATTTTCCTATGAGTATCATGGGAGGGATTGGCCTTCTAACTGATCATGTAGATATTAGAGATGAGGATCCGATTCTTGGTGAGGATCGCCGGACCGTCATGGGGCGATCATGAATTATAGAACGAGAACCGCTTGATGTTAGCCTCCGACGGTACCGAGCATTATTTTGTGGGGCGAAGCGGAGTAGCCGAGATTTCGATCGCGCTTTGAAAGTGGTGAGACTTCTTCGAGGAGGTTGCATGGGTTATTGGTGTTATGCTTTGAGATCGGAATAAGGGGGAGTCGAGCTCTCTTCTATTCCAGTAATGTGTAAGTATCCTGACGTCTTTCCAGACGAGTTGTCAGGTTTGCCGCCGGACCGAGAGGTTGGGTTTACTGAGTTAGAGCCGGGTGCAGCACCAATTTCTAAGATGCCATACCGTATGGCGCCTGCCGAGATGCTTGAGTTGAAGAAACAGTTGGGAGAGCTGCTAGATATGGGTTATATTCGACCGAGCACTTCACCTTGGGGTACACCGGTCTTGTTTGTGAAGAAGAAGGATGGGTCACTTCGTCTGTGTATCGACTATCGAGAGTTGAACAAATTGACTATTAAAAACAAGTATCCGCTCCCGAGGATTGATGACTTGTTTGACCAACTGCAAGGGGCAACCGTGTTTTTGAAGATTGATTTGAGATCGGGGTATTATCAGCTCCGAGTGAAGGATTCCGACATTCCGAAGACGGCCTTTCGGGCGAGATATGGCCACTACGAGTTTGTGGTTATGTCTTTTGGGCTAACCAATGCACCAGCCGTGTTCATGCAGCTTATGAACAAAGTCTTTATTGAGTACCTCGATAAGTGTGTAGTTGTCTTTATTGATGATATCTTGATTTACTCGAGGAGTGAGGAGGAGCATGCACGCCATTTACATATCGTGTTTGGAATCTTGAGAACTCAAAGATCTCTTTGCAAAGTTCTCAAATTGTGAGTTTTGGTTATGGAGGTTATGTAACACCCCAAACCAAAGCGGATATTACAAAGGCCGTGGACCCCAACCGGGACCCACCAGCGAATGAAAAAGGATGAATTACACAGGTAAATGTAGTACCGAACCACATTATAACATCAATTACTCCGATTAGGAGTTTCATACAACACACCTGTGATAATATAGAATACTTGTGTATCTTATGTGACGATAAAATACACGACATCGAATGAAATGAGTATTTGAAAGGAATGTCTCAGCGGAATAATAAAGAAAACATAAATGATCAATAAATGATCAAAGGATTGGGGCCCCCTTCTAGTATCACTGGGACTCTCCGCCGTCAACGTGCTCTCCCGCGCCTTTGCCTTGCCATGACACGAAAAACAATATCCCCAAACGGGCCGCTTATACAACAACAATCCTCAAGGGTTGAAAATACACAATCAAGATATATCCAAATTATGAGTTATCCTGTCGAACATACGCAATCAAACATGCTATATAAATCGACTATCAAGACGGCTCAAAGGAATGGCGCCACACTACGTCCCGGATGGAAATGTGTCCGTGCACAAGCCACCAACGATCAAACACGTGTGGTCTTGTACCTAATCGGCCTCACGAGCAATCGACTCGTGCACACCCAATGTGAGGCCAACAACCAACACACGACCATAATGTGCCCGACATGAAAATCCTACACATACCAACTGCACGCCAAGATGACCCTAATGCCACAATATGACAAAAGTGACAACGAAAATGAATGATGACTCACCAAGATTTAATGATGGTGAAATGAATGATAGCTCAATGAAATGATCGAACCGCTGCTCCTTATGACCGAGGTGATGAATTGACAATGACGAGTTTTGATACGATTAATACAATGATGAATGAGTTATGATTATGAATGAACAACGACAAAAGGAATGAATATCCTTTTAACCGAGTAAGAATTAACTTACTCAATACCGATGATGAATGTCCGTCCACGAACAACGCCCTAACCAAGATACCGGTCGCCGAACAACCTTAATTCAATCCAATTACCAACAATCCGATCAATAACGAATTAAACACGAATATAACGAACTCAAGACGCCGATACGATTAAACCAAGTTCATAGGGCATTATATCGAACACTTTGAGTCCAACTTCATTGATTACAACTAAACCTCAACAATACCAATCTCAAATCCCCAAGAAGTGCTTCAAATCAATAAAACATCTCCAATACGATCAATAGTCCGTTAAGAATATCCAAAACGTGATTATAACAACTATTAATCGAAATCCCCAAATCCAACTCGATATTCAAAGTGTTCTAGAATAAATCCCTCAATAATCCAATGAATCCTTATACAAACTCATAATCATAAACATATCCCTTCATAAAACATGATTATAACGTCCAAAACATCATATCTCAACACAAAATCGAAATCCAAGGTGTTAAAGAAATTACCTTGAAGATCCAACCACTTCGATCCGATGAACACGAGTAATAACGAGTATCCAAGCTTCCCAAAGGAATGAAGATGATGAAGATTACACACTCAAGTGATTGATGATGATGAAATCTCTCTCTCAACCCTCTCTCTGATGAAGAAGGAAAAAATGAAGAAGTGAAGTGAAATGACCCGCCAAGTCATTGGCATCGCCGGAAGTTACGGCCGTAACTCGGCCCTCTTACGGCCGTAACTTTCCAAGTCAACGGCCTTACGGCCAGAATCGCCAACTCAGACGGCCGTAACTCGCTTCGTCCGAAAGCTCGCCGACACTTTACGGCCAGAATCGATCCGAGTTACGGCGTAACTCCGCCTTCGCCGAAAATATCCGCCGACACCCTTACGGCCAGAACCGCACACCTTACGGCCGTAACTCGATGATACGGCCGTATCCGCCAAATCTTACGGCGTAAGCCCTCTTCGCCGAAAACGCCGTGCACTCGCCGTCACAGACGGCCAGAATCGCCAACTCAGACGGCCAGATTTCGCCGACTTACGGCCGTATGCCGCAACCCTTACGGCCGTAAGTCACCCCGGGTCGACAACACCCAAAACTTACGAACACTACTTACGGCCGTATCTCACCATCCTTACGGCCGTAACTCACCTTCGCCGAAAATGTCTCAGAGCTCTGACGCCAGACGGCCAGAATCGCCAGCCTTTACGGCCGCATTACTCGCCAACTTACGGCCGCACCACAGACCTTACGGCCGTAAGTCCTTTCGCCCAAATGGCCTCAAACACGAACCCTTGTTACGGCCGTAACCCAAAGTCCTTACGGCCGTAACTCGATGGCCGCCAAGTTGAAAATTCCGATAACTCCGATTCCACGATACGACCGATGAATGATCCGACATAACATACGAATGTGAAAATGAACAAGTCTAACACAAGCCACGGATGATGCTCCCAAGATTTACTACCAATCACGATGAAAATAATAATGCTCCCGATCTCTAAACGGAGATGACATGACGATCGAGAATCGATATACGATTACAACATGCCAACATTGAACGCAAATGAGTGATTCATGAATGATGAGTGATTATTAATGAGTGAGAATTACCGAGTGACGACATGCATCGATAATTACCGAATGAAAATGAATGAATTACAACCGGTATTACATACCCCCTTAAAAAGAGTTTCGTCCCGAAACTAAGGGTCAAACAACTCGGGATAACTCTCCCGCATACTATCCTCGGTTTCCCAAGTAGCCTCTTCGACTCCGTGTCTAGACCACCGAATTTTAACCAAAGGAATCGTCTTATTCCTCAACTGCTTGATTCGCCGCTCTAGAACTCGAATAGACGTTCCTCATATGAATGATCGTCGGCGATCTCGATTTCGCCGAACCGAGTATGTGACTGGTCGGCAACATACTTCCGCAATCGAGAGACATGAAACACATTATGAATTCGGCTCAACGCCGGAGGTAAAGCCAATCGATAAGCTAACTCGCCCACTCGATCCAAAATCTCAAACGGTCCAATGAATCTCGGACTCAACTTTCCTCTTCCCAAAACGGAAAATACCTCGACTGGGATACCTTGACCAAAACGTGGTCACCCGTCTCGAACTCTAGTGGTCGACGACGATTATCTCGCATAGATTTCTACGACTCGAGCCGCCAACATACGACTCGATTAAAGCTACCTTCTCCCGGCGGCTATAAGCATATCGGGCTCGGTGCCGATTGATTCTGCATAAGTCATCCCAACACAAAGGAGACCGACAACGACGACCGTACAAGGCCTCGTAAGGTGCCATCTTAATGGAAGCATGCCTATTATTATACGTGAACTCGATCAATGGTAGTTGGGCTTCCCAATCGTCCTTCCAATCGAGGACGCATGCCCTCAACATGTCCTCTAGTGTCCGAATAGTCCTCTCCGATTGCCCGCTTGACCGAGGATGAAAGGCGGATCGAGATTGAGCCGAGTTCCCATAGCACGATGAACTCGATTTCCAAAATGAGACACAAATCGTCCGTCACGATCGGAAACGATACTCTTAGGAGTACTGCAGCGCCTCACTATCTCCTTGATGAACAATCGAGCGCCTCTCAGACCCCACGTATCCTTGATCTCAAGGAAATGAGCTGATTTTGTTAGCGGTCCACGATCACCTGCATCGTGTTCATGCCACGACGACTCGTCGGCAAACTCGTGATGAAATCCATAGAAATGTCTTCCCACTTCCACTGGGAATAGGAAGAGGTTTCAAGATACCCACGGCCGCCGATGTTCAATCTTAACTTGTTGACAGTTAAGCATCTCGAAACGACTCGCGACTTCTCGCTTCATATTACTCCACCAAGAATTCTGCTTTCAAGTCCTTGTACATCTTGGCCGGATCACGGATGAATGTAATAAGGGGTAGCATGAGCTTCTCTCAAAATCGAGTTTTTCATCTCGTCATCCTCCGGTACGCACAATCGATTCTTGAATCTCTAAAGTCCATCCTCGTGGACCACGTATCCATGGGCTTTCCCCTGAGCCACATCCTCTCGGATGCGCACCAATGTTGGGTCTGAACCCTGATTCTCTCGGATTGCATCCTCAAGAGATGATGAAATCTCTAACATACAAAGTCGTCCCCGAACTCGCCGCTGCACTCGATCTCGGGTCTAAGGAGTTCCCGCCAAGCTCCTTCCGAATCCGCAAACGGCAAGCATCCGCTCCCGAACGGACTTACGACTCAAGGCATCGGCGACAACATTCGCCTTGCCCGGTGGTAAAGGATCTCGATATCATAATCTTTGATTAATTCCAACCACTGCCTCGCGCATATTTAACTCCTTCGAGTAAATATATACTTTAAGCTCTTATGATCGGTGAATATCTCGATGTAACGCCATAAAGATAATGACGCCAAATCTTCAAAGCGAACACCACTACCGCTAACTCCGTGTCGTGGGTCGGATAATTAACCTCGTAAGGCCTCAATTGCCGTGAAGCATAGGCAATAACTTTCCTGCTCGCATGAGCACACATCCGAGACCCCGTCCGACGCATCACTATAGACCACAAATCCTTCCGTCCCCGCGGCAAGGAAAGTACAAAGCCGACATTAACCGACTCTTGAGTTCCTCAAAACTCCGCACGACACGTGTCGGACCACGTGTATTTCTTATCCTTTCGCAAAAGGTTCACAATGGTTGAGCAATTTTGGAAAATCCTTCCACAAATCGCCGATAATAACCCGCTAGTCCGAGGAAACTCCGGATTTCCTTAACATTCTTCTGAGGTAACCAATCTCGAATAGCCTCCGTCTTCTCGAGGGTCGACACGAACTCCGTCTCGATGAGATTACATGTCCGAGAAAAGTCACTTCGACATCCGTAACTCACATTTGGAAAACTTTCCAAACAGCTTGCTCGCCTCAACACGCCGAGAACGTGATGAAGATGAACCTCGTGATCCTCTCGGTTACGAGAATAAATCAAAATATCGTCGATGAAGACAACAACAAACTGATCCAAAAAGTCGATGAAAACCCGATTCATCAATTCCATGAATACCGCAGTGCATTAGTTAGCCCGAACGGCATAACTACGAACTCATAATGACCATAGCGTGTTCGAACGCCGTCCTCGCGATATCCGACTCTCGAATCCGCAATCGGTGATATCCAGATCTTAAGTCGATCTTGGAAAATACCAAGCTCCCTCAAGTTGATCTAAGAGATCGTCAATACGGGGTAAGGGATACTTATTCTTGATCGTCACCTGCTCAACTCCCGATAATCAATACATAAGTGGAATGAACCATCCTTCTTCTTGACAAACAACACCGGTGCTCCCACGGGACGCACTCGGTCGGATATAACCTTTCTCGAACAACTCCTCAAGTTGGTTCTTTAATTCCCGCATTTCGGTCGGGGCCATCCGCACGGTGCCTTCGATATCGGGGACGTACTGTGCTCCAACTCAATCGTGAATTCCACATCCCTCCGTGGAGGCAAACCTGTAACTCGTCTGGAAAACATCGGCATATTCCCTCACCACCGGAATATCCGTTAACATTATCGATGACCTCTCGGTTTTGGCCATAAAGCACCAATAACCGACACATCCCCGATTGATTAATCTTACCGCTTTCATCAAATTAATGACTTTGCGAGCAGTAATGGGATTACCTCCTGAAACACATATTCAACTCCATCGTCAAATGATAGTGACCAAACGCTTTCGGACACTAATGATGGCATCATGACGATCCATCCAATCAATACCCAAGATGATGTCGCCCTCAGTAAATCTACTACGATTAGGTCCGCCGCCATACACGACCATGAAACCGAATCGGACAATTCGAATCTCACGGTTACCGATAATGCGTCTACCATCGTGTAGGCCAATGACATATGGCTCACAACTAGTAGCACTACCTGCATTTAGTCTACTCAAACATGACTCGGAAATGAATGAATGAGATGCACCAAGATCAAAAAGAGTGCACACAAAGTTGAGATAGAATATCGAGTGTACCCGAGATCATCCGGCCTCGGGATCATCGGTCTTCTTCATCTCATAAATTCGGGGCTTGCCGCCCCGAACCGGATGCTCCTGCCTCGATAGCTCTGCCCGCCTTTAGCTCCCGCTGCCTTGAACGACGCCGAGTGAGTGGCTCGATTCTCGCACCCCCGAATGACTCCGGGGCTTGAGATGACGCCGAGTGGGTTTAGAGTCCCTACGGCAAAACGGGCCCTATGCCCGGAATCCCACGCTTGTGGCACGTGATGCATCGCTTGGACACTTGGTGCCGAAATGACCTGTTTCTTCACAGCTGAAACAAGTGATGGCCGAATCGCCGCCGCGATCGAGATTCCGCGGGTTTAGACGCCAGGAGGTCGCTCGTAAAGTAGAGCCCGCGGTTTCTTGAAAGTGGCACGACTACCGCCGACCGATTACGGTTCTTGGACTTCTTGCTAGCGCACGAAGGTTGCCGCTTAGCAATTTCCTTAGCCGTAAGCTCGTAAGTAAGAGCCTTCTCAATGAACTCGCCGCAGTGGCACAGCTTATGATTAAGCAAATCAAGTCTCATACGGGTTTCACCTCTCACGAAATACTTGATCTTGTCCGCTTCCGAGTGAATGATAGATGAGGCGAACTAAGAAGTTCTCGAAATTTTTCGGCGATGGCGAGAACGTCATCATCCGCCGAAAGGTCGGGAGTGAGTAATTCCGACAACTTGGCCTCCCGAGTGGGGCCGGATAGTACCTCTCCATCATGAGAGTCTTGAATCGATCCCAAGTACATGTTCCGTCTGTGGGTGTCAACGATAACCACCATGAATGAGCGCTCTACCGAGATAGTAAGCCGCAATCGAAACTTTATGCCCTTCGGGCAATCCACCATAGCAAATAACTTCTCAAAATGCTCAAGCCGGTGAACAATATCCGCCGGCTCGATGAGCCCTCAAAAGTGGGTGGTCGCCGCGAGAGATATCGCCGATGATATTGCTTACACCCCTCTCTTGCCTCCGAGGCGGCGGCGAGGAGCTCGCTGATTTTGATTGACGGAGTTATGCATCGTCTCCATCAATCGAGCCATCTCGGTCATTTGGGCCATCATGCCCCGCATAAATGCGAGTGGGTCGACCCGAACACCCTCCGACCGAGCCGTGTCCTGCACGACTCCCGACGATGAATGATCGCGCCTGTGAGTGAGTGAGTGGCGCTGGCCGCCGATGAGTTAGCATTATTCCCGGCATTTGCACGGTATTCGCACGAGTTCTCGGGATTCGCCCGCTCCACGGCCTCGTCCTCCACGCCCTCTTCCACTCTCTCCATACCGAAGTGGAAAGTCATATGATGATTATATATCTCGCATGAGTATCACATTATGATTACATTATGAAATGATGAAAATGAGCATACGCGCTCACATACAACGATTACATGAATGATTAATTGACGTGACATGATTATCTCGATAAAATTATCAAATGATTATCTTGAACAATTTAACAAGATTGATGATATGATCTTCAAGATCAACAATCGAGTAATGAAATGAATTGAGTGATTAATGAGTTAACATTATCGACTTGATCACAATTGAAATTGATGAATGAGGATTGTTAATCGATGAATTATGAATGAATGATTAATGCCGAAATTATACCATGGCATTAGAAATCTTACGCTTCTTGGTCCGATTGGCTCGGCATTTGCACAGTCACACGTGACGCGAAAGTCCAATGATACTAGTCCGATGACGATGATTTCAAATGAGACATGACTTGGAGGGTAGTATTCAAACCACGCTCCGATACCAACTCAGAACACCCCAAACCAAAGCGGATATTACAAAGGCCGTGGACCCCCAACCGGGACCCACCTGTGCGAATGAAAAAGGATGAATTACACAGGTAAATGTAGTACCGAACCACATTATAACATCAATTACTCCGATTAGGAGTTTCATACAACACACCTGTGATAATATAGAATACTTGTGTATCTTATGTGACGATAAAATACACGACACCGAATGAAATGAGTATTTGAAAGGAATGTCTCAGCGGAATAATAAAGAAAACATAAATGATCAATAAATGATCAAAGGATTGGGGCCCCCTTCTAGTATCACTGGGACTCTCCGCCGTCAACGTGCTCTCCTCGCGCCTTTGCCTTGCCATGACTCGAAAAACAATATCCCCAAACGGGCCGCTTATACGTAACAACAATCCTCAAGGGTTGAAAATACACAATCAAGATATATCCAAATTATGAGTTATCCTGCCGAACATACGCAATCAAACATGCTATATAAATCGACTATCAAGACGGCTCAAAGGAATGGCGCCACACTACGTCCGGATGGAAATGTGTCCGTGCACAAGCCACCAACGATCAAACACGTGTGGTCTTGTACCTAATCGCCTCACGAGCAATCGACTCGTGTGCACACCCAATGTGAGGCCAACAACCAACACACGACCATAATGTGCCCGACATGAAAATCCTACACATACCAACCGCACGCCAAGATGACCCTAATGCCACAATATGACAAAAGTGACAACGAAAATGAATGATGACTCACCAAGATTTAATGATGGTGAAATGAATGATAGCTCAATGAAATGATCGGAACCGCTGCTCCTTATGACCGAGGTGATGAATTGACACTGACGAGTTTTGATACGATTAATACAATGATGAATGAGTTATGATTATGAATGAACAACGACAAAAGGAATGAATATCCTTTTAACCGAGTAAGAATTAACTTACTCAATACCGATGATGAATGTCCGTCCACGAACAACGTCCTAACCAAGATACCGGTCGCTCGAACAACCTTAATTCAATCCAATTACCAACAATCCGATCAATAACGAATTAAACACGAATATAACGAACTCAAGACGTCGATACGATTAAACCAAGTTCATAGGGCATTATATCGAACATTTTGAGTCCAACTTCGATTGATTACAACTAAACCTCAACAATACCAATCTCAAATCCCCAAGAAGTGCTTCAAATCAATAAAACATCTCCAATACGATCAATAGTCCGTTAAGAATATCCAAAACGTGATTATAACAACTATTAATCGGAAATCCCCAAATCCAACTCGATATTCAAAGTGTTCTAGAATAAATCCCTCAATAATCCAATGAATCCTTATACAAACTCATAATCATAAACATATCCCTTCATAAAACATGATTATAACGTCCAAAACATCATATCTCAACACAAAATCGAAATCCAAGGTGTTAAAGAAATTACCTCTTGAAGATCCAACCACTTCGATCCGATGAACACGAGTAATAACGAGTATCCAAGCTTCCCAAAGGAATGAAGATGATGAAGATTACACACTCAAGTGATTGATGATGATGAAATCTCTCTCTCAACCCTCTCTCTCGGATGAAGAAGGAAAAAATGAAGAAGTGAAGTGAAATGACCCGCCAAGTCATTGGCATCTGCCGGAAGTTACGGCCGTAACTCGCCCTCTTACGGCCGTAACTTTCCAAGTCAACGGCCTTACGGCCAGAATCGCCAACTCAGACGGCCAGAATCCGGCTTCGTCCGAAAGCTCGCCGACACTTTACGGCCAGAATCGATCCCGAGTTACGGCGTAACCCGCCTTTCGAAAATATCCGCCGACACCCTTACGGCCGTAACCGCACACCTTACGGCCGTAACTCGATGATACGCCGTATCCGCCAAATCTTACGGCGTAAGCCCTCTTCGCCGAAAACGCCAGCACTCGCCAGACGGCCAGAATCGCCAACTCAGACGGCCAGACCGCTCGACTTACGGCCGTATGCCGCAACCCTTACGGCCGTAAGTCACCCCGGTCGACAACACCCAAAACTTACGAACACTACTTACGGCCGTATCTCACCATCCTTACGGCCGTAACTCACCTTCGGCCGAAAATGTCTCAGAGCTTTGTTGACGCCAGACGGCCAGAATCGCCAGCCTTACGGCCGTACTGCTCAACTTACGGCCGTACCACAGACCTTACGGCCGTAAGTCCTTTCGGCCCAAATGGCTCGAAACACGAACCCTTGTTACGGCCGTAACCCAAAGTCCTTACGGCCGTAACTCGATGCTGGCCAAGTTGAAAATTCCGATAACTCCGATTCCACGATACGACTGATGAATGATCCGACATAACATACGAATGTGAAAATGAATAAGTCTAACACAAGCCACGGATGATGCTCCCAGTACGACTACCAATCACGATGAAAATAATAATGCTCCCGTCGATCTCTAAACGGAGATGACATGACGATCGGTAACTGATATACGATTACAACATGCCAACATTGAACGCAAATGAGTGATTCATGAATGATGAGTGATTATTAATGAGTGAGAATTACTGAGTGACGATTACAGACTGATAATTACTGAATGAAAATGAATGAATTACAACCGGGTATTACATTATGTTTCTCGGCCACGTGATCTCGGATGAGGGTGTTCGTGTGTTCCCACATAAGATAGAGGCCGTGTTGGATTGGGCGCCGCCCAAAAATGTGAAAGAGGTTCGTAGTTTTCTGGGTTTGGCCGGGTATTATCGTAGATTTGTCGAGGGGTTTTCTAAGCTCACTCGACCGCTGACTCAGTTGTTACAAAAGTCAGAGAAGTTTGTGTGGACTGACGAGAGATAGAAAAGTTTCGAGGAATTGAAGAAACGGTTGACGACCGCTTCCGTTTTGGCTCTACCGAGTGGTAGTGAAGGTTTCTCAGTTTTTAGTGATGCTTTGGGCCAAGGGCTCAGATGTGTACTTATGCAGCACGGGAAGACAATTGCCTATGATTCCCGTCAGTTGAAACCGTACGAGTTGAATTACCCTACGCACGATCGTGAGTTGGCCGCGGTTGTGTTTGCGTTGAAGACCTGTCGTCACTACTTGTATGGCTCGTCGTGTCAGATTTTCACCGATCACAAGAGCCTGAAGTACATTTTTACGTAGAAAGAGCTTAACATGAGACAGCGGAGATGGTTGGAGTTGATTAAGGATTACGACCTCGAGATCCTTTACCATCCGGGCAAGGCAAATGTGGTGGCAGATGCCTTGAGCCGGAAATCAGCGTCGCTTCGGGCGCTTGAGTTACTTACGGCCCAGCCAGGACTTCAGCGAGAGTTGATGAGGTTGAGCGTTGAGATTTTACTACCAGAGAGTTTCGGGCAGTTGCGTATTCTTGAGATTTCTTCGTCTCTAGTCGATGACATTAAATCGGGACAATTGGAAGACCCGATGTTTATTCAGCTTCGAGAGAATGTAGGGAAGGGGAAATCCCCGGGATTCGTGATACATAAGGATGGTGTGTTGAGATTCCGAAGTCGGCTTTGTGTTCCAAACGACTTGGAATTTAGGCAGAATATTATGAGAGAGGCTGACGCGCCACCTTACTCGGTCCATCTGGGCTCGAGTAAAATGTATAAAGGTTTGAGGAAGAATTTATGGTGGAATGACATGAAGAATGAGGTAGTCGATTTTGTGGCTAAGTGTTTGACTTGTTAACAAGTCAAAATCGAGCATCAGCGGCCAGCCGGATTATTGAAATCACTTCCCGTCTCGGAATGGAAGTGGGAAGATATCTCCATGGATTTTGTCACGAACTTTCCGAGGACAAACACCGAAATGAATATAGTGTGGGTGATCGTAGACCGAGTGACTAAGTTGGCACATTTTCTGGGCATCAAGGATACTTGGGGTCCAGAAAAATTGGCTCGTATTTTTATCGCGCAGATAGTGAGACTTCATGGTACGCCGAAGACTATTATTTCAGATAGAGATGGCCGATTTGGATCGCATTTCCGGGCAAAGCGTACATAAGGCATTGGGGACACGTTTGCGTTTGAGTACATCTTTCCACCGTCGATCGACGGATACCCGAGCGTACATTTCGGACGTTCGAGGATTTGTTGCGCGTGTGTATTAGATCGAGTAGTAATCGGGAGGAGCATCCGCCTTGATTGAGTTTACGTATAATAATAGCCGCACGCGTCGATTAAGATGGCACCGTATGAGGCGCTTTATGGACGACGCTAATCGCCGATATGTTGGGATGAATCGTCCGATTTAGTTGGCACCGAGCCGGATCTTGTGTTAGAGATGAGGGAGAAAGTTAAGCTGATTAGAAAGAGAATGTTAGCAGCTCAGAGTCGACAAAAGTCTTATGCGGACGTTAGGCGTCGACCTTTGGAGTTTGAAGTGGGAGATCATGTTCTGTTGATAGTGTCTCCGTCGAAAGAAGTTTTCCGTTTTGGGAAAAAGGGGAAGCTCAGCCCTAGGTATATTGGTCCTTTCGAGATATTGGAGAGAGTTGACGAGTTAGCGTACCGTTTGGCATTACCTCTCCGTTGAGTCATGTGCATAGTGTGTTTCACATCTCCGAGTTGAAAAAGTATGTTCCGGACCCATCCCATGTTATTGATTTTGGGGACGTGGAGATCGAGATGGACGTTACGTTCGAGGAGAGGCCCGTTAGAATTTTGTAGCGTCGAGACAAACAATTAAGGCACAAAACCATTCCTTTGGTTAAAGTGCAATGGTCGAGGCACGGAGTAGAAAAGGCAACGTGGGAGTTGGAGGAGGATATGCGTTCAAGGAACCCTGAGCTTTTTTATTCTTAAGTTTCGGGACGAAACTTCTTTTTAGAGGGGGGGAATGTAATATCTGTACCTTTCCATTTTTAGCAGTTTCCATTTGTGGTGTATGTCTATTTTTATCGACTCGCTTGTAACCGTTTCGACATTTTGAACCTACTTTATTCTTGGAGTTTTTCCATTTGGACGAGTTTCGGAGGTGTTTTTACGTAATTCCATTTTATGTTGTGTTTACCGTATGTGCGCTCGATTCTCGTGAAACTTGTTCGTTTTCGTTGTTTCTTGATTTGCATGAGTTCGTATGGTTGAGTTGTTCGTTGATTTGCGGACACTTGGGCTATTTTTGTAATTTCCTATAAGTTAGGGAATTTCATCTTCGTTGTCGTATTTCAGATTCTCGGGTAGTTGGAATTGTATTTTATTGTTACGCTTAGGTTCGTCATCGAATGTACTTCGTAACCATATTTTTGGTTTGATAGCAGGTCCGGGTTTCGGAGTCGTCCGGAACCATTCGACAAAGAACTACCTTAATCATTGCCCAAGAGGTGTTACGGCCGTAACACCCCATCTGTTACGGCCGTAATGCATCACTTGTTACGGCCGTAACAGTCCGTTGTTTTAAGAACAGCGGGCAGAGGCCAACACCTCATTTTCTCATCTCTTCTTTCGTTTTCTCCATCGGGCGACACCAGGAGGCGATTTCTTCCACCTTCGACCTGTGTGTTCTTCATTTACCATTATCGTATGGTCGTGCTATTACATCATCATCAACGTAATCATCTTCTTCCATCCGAATCCGAGGTATTTTCGTCTAGAACCCTAACTTGTCAATTTGGGGGGGGGGGTTCCGGGTTTTGCTTGTAGGACTTGAATTGTTCAAGTATGTTGTGATATTTCTCATCGATTGTTGTTATTGGGTGACTCCCAATCCGATTTTATCGAGTTTAATCGGTGAATTGTCGATTCGGGGAGGTTTTGCGTAAACCCTCGCCCGTATCGATTGATCGCATTGTGTCATAGCTTGTAATCGGGGTTGTGGGCGTTTTCCATTCGATTAATGTTATCGTATCGGACTGCGTTATGTTAATCCTTCGTTTAGGAATGGCCGTTTTTCCTTCGGATCATTCGTAGTCATCGTTCTTTCCCGTTTCGTTAAGAATGTCTCAAAGGCAAGTACTTTACATTTGTTTACGCGTTCTAGTATTTGAATTATGGCTTTTCGTGGTTGTATGGATGGATATGTGTATGTTCACCTAGGGACGGTCCGACGGGGCCTCTAGGGATACGTATTTCCGTGAGTGTGCGTATCACGAACTATGGTTAACCACCTAGGGATGTCCGACGGGGCTCTGCGGGGTACGGTGGCCGTGAGTCTCGTACCAACGGTTAACTTTGAATTATTTTGTTGAAGAAATGTATTTTGTGCTTGTGCACCGTAAATATTCTGGAATATAAATGATTTCTTAAACGATTTTTGGCGCATATTTTCATCTGATTAGAACTGTAGTTCAAATGGATAGTACTTGCACTAGCAGTTGTCGCTAACCCCTTAAATGGGGAAAATAGTTTTGTATTTCAGGTACAGTTCATGGAAGCAAACGAGCATGCGAGCCGTACGAGGATGATGGGCAAGCGTGATCCTGTTCAGTGGTTGTCTGTTGGTGTCTTGTTTAGGATTTATTTATGTTCTCATTTATTTAAGTACTCAAGTACTCTTTCTTGAATTTATTATTGTTGTGTACCCGTTTTGGGGAATGTATTTAATGTCAGACTGAATTATCAAATTTCAGTCTTTGGTCTGGATGTCGTGGATTGTGAAATTGTCGTTTAGTTGATGATTGTATGTCTTTTGTCGAATGTCATTTCGTACGTTAACACAGTAGATTCCACAATGTGGGGTCCACGGCGCTGTAATATGCCCTGATCATCTTGGGGGTGTTACACCATCGGTGATATGATCGTTGGTGATCAAGAGATCCGAGATTGTTCATTGATTATTTGCGAGAAGACTTGGATCTCTAATCTTATTGTCGTGGGAATTGAGGGTGAGGATTTGATTCTCAGGGATGATTGGCTCGAGCGACATGGTGAGATCATGAACTACCGCATGATAATCATCACCATGTTAGCCAAGGACGGCACCGAGCACTCTTTTGCGAGGCGAAAGAAGGGAAACCAGAAGTTAGTGATTAACGCCTTGAAGGCGATGAGACTCCTGCGGAAAGGGTGTACTGGTTATTGGTGCTACGCCTTGAAGGCGGGGAGTGGTGGATTCGAGCTTTCATCGATTCCAGTTGTTAGTGAGTTTCCTGACGTCTTTCCTGGCGAGTTACTGGGGTTGCCACCGGACCGTGAGGTAGAGTTTGCTATAGAGTTAGAGCCGGGTGCGGCGCCGATTTCGAAGGCGCTGTATCGTATGGCACCTTCAGAGATGGCCGAGTTGAAGAAGCAGTTGAGTGAGCTTCTTGAGTCAGGATATTCGACCGAGCGCTTCGCCTTGGGGCGCACCGGTCCTGTTTGTGAGGAAGAAGGATGGTTCGGTGCGTTTATGTATTGACTATCGCGAGATAAACAAGGTAACCATCAAGAACAAGTATCCCTTGCCGAGGATTGATGACTTGTTCGATCAGTTGCAAGGAGCTGTGGTATTCTCGAAGATTGACTTGAGATCAGGGTACAATCAGCTTCAGGTCAAGGAGTCCGATGTCCCGAAAACAGCTTTTCGAACGAGATACGGACATTACGAGTTTGTGGTTATGCCCTTTGGGTTAACTAACGCATCGGCCGTGTTCATGCAGTTGATGAACAAGGTCTTTATCGAGTATTAGGATAAGTGTGGCGTCGTCTTCATTGATGATATTCTTATTTATTTGAAGAACGATGGAGAGCATGCCCATCATCTGCATGTGGTGTTAGACATTTTGAGGACCGAGCGACTCTATGCGAAGTTCTCGAAATGTGAGTTCTGGCTGAAGGAAGTGATGTTTATGGGTCACGTGATTTCAGCCGAGGGGGTCCGTGTGGATCCACAGAAGATTGAGGTAGTATTGGATTAGGCACCGCCCAAGAATGTGAAGGAGGTCCGTAGTTTCTTGGGTTTGGCTGGCTACTACCGTAGGTTCGTCGAGGGGTTCTCGAACTAGCTCGGCCACTTACATAGTTGCTTTAGAAGTCCGAGACGTTCGTCTGGAATGACGAGAGGCAGGCGAGTTTTGAGGAGCTGAAGAGGCGTTTGACTTCAGCCCCGATTTTGGCGTTTCCATGTGGCAACGAGGGTTTTGCCGTTTATAGCGATGCTTCGGGTCAGGGTCTTGGGTGCGTGTTGATGCAGCACGACAAGACTATTGCGTTTGCGTCGAGGCAGTTGAGACTGTATGAGCTTAACTACCCTACTCAATATTTGGAGTTAGCGGCAGTTGTTTTTGTGCTCAAGATTTGGCGTCACTATCTTTTTGGCTCTACATGTCAGATTTTCACCGATCATAAAAGTTTGAAGTATATATTTACTCAGCGGGAGTTGAATATGAGGCATATGAGGTGGTTAGAGTTGATTAAGGATTATGACCTTGAAATCCTTTATCATCCGGGCAAGGCGAACGTCGTGGCCGATGCCTTGAGTCGGAAACCGGTCGCGTTGCGGACGCTTGAGATCCTTACGTCTCAATCTGAGCTTCAGCGGGCTTTGATCGAGTTGGATGCTGAGATTTTGTTGCCTGGGGCTATCGGGCAACTTTGCGCTTTAGAGATTTCGTCGTCTCTGATCGATGAAATTAAACTGAAGCAGCTGGAAGATCCGATGATTATTCAAATCCGAGAGAATGTTCTTAAGGGAAAGTCTCTTGGGTTTGTGATTAATTAAGATGGGGTATTGAGATTCCAGAGTAGGTTGTGTGTGCCGAACGACTTGTAATTGAGACAGGGTATTTTGCGTGAGGCCCATGCTACGCCTTACTCCGTTCATCCTGGTTCACGTAAGATGTACAAGGACCTAAGGAGGAACTTTTGGTGGAATGATATAAAGGAGGAGGTCGCACGGTTTGTAGCGAGATGTTTGACTTGTCAGCAGGTCAAAATCGAGCATCAGCGACCTGCTGGTTTATCGCAGTCGCTTCCCGTTTCGGAATGGAAATAGGAAGATATTTCGATGGACTTCACTCAGAGACAGCCTTGTACAATCCCGGATTGAGTTCCTTATTCGGTATCTCAGCACTGATAAAATCATCTATAGAATTTGCAGACATATTTCTATCTGCTCGATCAATCCACAACAATATATGTGCATGAGGAAGTCCGCATTTTTGAAATTCAATAGTGTACACAACTACAAAGTAAATAGAATACAAATCAATCAATTCGAAGTGAAATTAATAATGAAGCGGTCAAGTAAAATAACAAAGGAACTGAGATTTATAACGTGGTACCTCCAATTGCCTTGCCAAAAATATTTTCTGTCTTCAAGTCTTTTATAAGTTGGTCCAACTTCATCTTGAAAATGCGACTCATAACATCAGGCCTATCCTCGGGTCGTAAACCCTTGCACTCAACAAAACGTGTTATCTCAGGCCATTTGGGGTTTCACGTGAATGTGATGAATAGTTCCGGATATCCTATACTCTTGCATATGGACATAGTGTCTTGGAAGTTCTGGACCATATATCGAGGACCTCCGACGAAAGAAGATGGCAAAATAAAGCGTTTACCAACGTTTTCTGTTGGCTCAGCTGGATCAATATCACCTGTTCTAATAGCATCATCAAGTGACTTATACTTATCAGACCTCAATAATGGTTGGTTCCTCATTATAAAAAGCAAGCCCCTGTGCTTCCATCATCATATATCCATCTACTATAAACTATTGGAATAACTTTCTACTGAGTAATATTGTCTGAGCCTCATCAATATGGGCAAAAATTCTAAAAGCCAAAGTGTGTGCCTGACACCTTTGGACTTATCCGAGTGCGAAATCTCTGGATGGTATCCATCCTCACCATATGGGGAAAGTAGGGGATACTGCATTGGAAGGTAACTTGGATGCAATTCTGAAATTCTTTGGAAATCACCATTTTTTCGTTCCAATACAATATCGCGGGGATCCATGTCGTACTCATCATCTCCTGATTATTGAGAAATAAAATTATTTAGAATATATTAAACTACTTATGGAATATATATTTATCATGGATAAATAATAGTGATATTCCAATATACCAACAATTAATGCAGCAATTTCTGAACATGTTGGTAGATTATACATGCGCCCATCGCGTGACCTCCTTCCCATGAGACATAACTTTACATCTATATCGGCGCTCTCCTTGAATCGTTCAGCAGCCATTCGAAAATTTTGGGTAATTGGATTTTCGACATCTATCATGTTCTTTAGATCATCCACAATTGATGGATCAATCGCAGCAGGACTTTTTGATCTACAAAATGAAACAAAAATATAATGAGAATCAACAATATATATAGAATATTTTTAAAAACTATACATATGTAGTGGGATTAATATGGATCCAAGAGAATAAATACCGGAAAACATCGATTCTGTCTTGAGTTTCATCCTCGCCACAATACATATATAGATGTGAAAACTTTGGCGAATCGCCTTCTTTAGGTAACAAACTACCGAGTAGATGATAGTTATTTCCACCAAGCCTATATGTATACGGACCATGCCCATTGTTGACTGTTTTATCTTGGATCCCACCTATCGAAGTAAAAGCGTACATCATATTATAAGAACGTATGTTCTCAATGTAATTCCGACTCTTAATATGCCTATTTTGTATAAGATCACGTAGCAGACGTGGAGGTTGTTTTAGAAGAGGAAGTTGTATTTTACCACGACTACAACACAAACTAAATTCGGACTACTCAATGGGGTTTTTTTAGCCTCTCGTCAAACCACATAAGTGCACCGCAAAATCCACACGCATATGTAGGATCACCCATATCTTCGTAAGTCGCTCCATGAAAGCATATAAATGTCAATTATTATAAGATGTTTTAATTTATTTAGTGTATATAGAATTTAGTGGTAATGACATTACTCATCGCGATATCCCATTATTTCTCCGCGCAATAATATCTTTCTTTTCATGTATTTTTTTCATAGCTCTCTTTCGTGATTCCCTAAGCATGTCAACATGTGATGGCTCTTCACTCATAACTCTTATCTCATTAAGAGTATATTTATCTAGAAATTACTCTATACGCCTTTCCGCAAGAGGCATGCACTCTTCAACCGACGGAGGTACCTTTATTCCTATATAAAGTGAAAAAAAATATATAATTGATGATGAATTATAGTTTTTTTTTTAAATTTATCCAGATTTAATGTAATAAAAATGTTCTAAATTAGTGAATATTTATATAACACGATTACACTTACTGTATCCTCAAAGATCTTCATGATACATAAAATAATCAAACAGATGTGACTTGAGATGTCTTCTCATTGATAGTGTGAATCTTAGCTTAATTTTGTTGAACCTTGACACTATTTTGTAATCTTCATCCATATTCCCTACATATGTAAGATGATAAAATATCAATTATAAATATTTTAATGTGAGAAACAACATATTTAACTACTTATGTCTTCAATTATAAATATCTTACTTGAGTAAAGTGCGTTGTTGGACGTAGTAGTTTCGGTATAAATATGCCTTCTAAGTTGATTTAGAATGTCAGGCCCAACAATTAAGTGTTTGTCAGGTCTAACTGATGTAAAGGTCCTAGGAATATCATAGGAATTTGGTAGAGTCAATAACGCATTTCCATGAACTGTAATAAATACATGAATTGAACATTACAATAAATCATCATAAATTGGTATCATATAAATTATAATATGAAATATATAGAAGTATTTACCATCGAACACAACTAAATGGATATGAACTTGGGGTGAGCCTATTGCTTTGCGTATACACTGCTTTCGCACTACCGACCTTTGGTGTAATTGTCTCGCATCGATCACAATGTATAGGTTAAAAAACTAATAAAAAAATGTCATATAAATAAATATTAATAATATCTTAAAAATATAATAATTTGATACTTAACATATACCATTCGTAATGTCACTGAAAGGTGATATTCCGGCCCCACGTCCTTGAGTATTTCTTTTCAAAGTTTGAGCTGTCGTTCCTCCTATATTTTATAAAAATTGATAAACATATAACAATTATTATCTATTACGACACATTATTTGAGGTAGCAATAACAAAACAATTAATAAACATATAACAATTATTATCTATTAACGACACATTATTTGAAGAATAATGTAGAATTTGTAACAATTGAAGATCGATAACTCGTACTTTGATACAATCCATCATTATTATTCAAGTTCGCAATGTATCCATGATTCACTTTATTTTTAAACTAAGAAAAAGAAAAAGAAATTATGACTATTTATATAAATATTTAATATATAATAAATTTATTTATATACTAAAAATGTTACCATTAGTTATATCATTAAACGGTAATTCGCCACTCAGATTGTTGAAAACTCTATTCCTTTTTCCAGTAGAACTCGGTCCCTCGTTATACAATGGAGCACGATTCCTTGATTGCAAAGACTTACGACATCCTGTATCCATTAAATAACCATATAAAAATAAAAAAAATTGATTATTAGAGTCTAGTAAGTACATAAATAAATCTACATGAGAAGACATATTCATAAAAATGCACTAAACCACAAATGTTCATTATTTGTCCGTACAAATTCGCAGTAAATCATCTAATACACATTTTATATTTTTAGTATACAAATTTCATATTGTAAAATAAATTAATAATATCCAGCACGAAGAAGAAAATATTGCATACGATTAGTGGGTCCACAGCATTTACCTAAATCAGGGGGGAAAAATTAAACACGCAAAAGCAAACACAAAAAATAAATTAAAAGAGCAACTGAACATAATTAATTAGACGTCAAAGTGTATTTCAATATCAGATAAAACCGCTAATTCTACCGACCCCAAAAATGTGGTATAATACCACCGCCCTATTTTTATACATCAGATAAAACCTTCTCAAATCCCACCGACATACCCTCAAATCCCACCGCCTGATTTTTCTACCTCACCCATTTAGATTGCTCCGAAAAACTCTACCTATATAAGAAAGAACTCCCCCTCCCCGCCACCACTTTCACACTCTTCCCTTCACTTATACTTTCTCTTGCCACCGCCCGAATTTCTCTCTAATCCATTCTGACATTATCCACTTATTCTCTTCTCTCTTCCTCCTTAGAACCCGCATCGTTTTTATCCCTAAATCTTTCCACTCCCAACACGGTTGCTAGACACTGATCACTCATTTCTAGACACTTTCATCACGATTGCTTCTCCCTTATTCGAATTTTCATTTCAGTTCAGTGATAAGGGCTTACTGTTGATGCTTTGATTTTTAAGCGGCATTCGTCTACGATGGTAAGATATGTGTTTTTCTTTCGATTTTGAAATTTTATTTCTCGATCTAATGTATTATCTGACTTAATATTCAACCACTGATAAGTTTTGTTTATTTCTGGATCCAGGTCTGGTGATTGTCTAAAAGATTTGAGTATGAAGACGACGGAAAACATACAAATCATTCTAGTAAAAACTGGATTCAAGATTATTTAGGTAGATCTATGTCTTTCTATTTCTATATCTTTGTGTTTTAGTTCTGCAATCTTAGTTTTCTCATTCTAATATATTATTTGCTTAATAAACTTTAGTTATAAAATTTTTATTCATGACTCGACCAGATCTGGGGGAAATGATGACGAAAATTGGAGTTTTGATTTAAGAGGAATGGTATAATTAAGTTTACACCTTAAATATTTGATAAAATGCCTTCACAAGTATGTGTTTTTCTTTCAAAGAGTATATTATATGATTTTTATAAATTCACGGTGATAATTGTGAATCTTTTATGTATTGGAATTGGGATTTACGGTGTTGTGTCACTATGTTTACAACTTGTTCGGGTAATGATGGCTGATATTATGAGTCTGCATGTGATTATATGATTTAATTGAACTACAACTGAAATTAATTTAAGGGAATATAGCCTTGAGGTAAGTTAAGACTTGTTCTACTGTTTGAGGTGGAGGTCAATATTGTTGAATGGGTAATGCTTACAGATGGTCAATCCTTGTGGTTGTGATTTTGAATTTTTTATGGTGATTATGATCTCAAGTCTGTAGGTACTTACTCATGTGTATTTGTTATTGGCTTAATGCCAGTATATTTCTGGATATAAACAAATTAATTTGCAAAATAAAACATGTATTTTAAAGTAAATCTGTTGAGTATTTTGAATAGAAGAAACTATTTTGACATTCTTGGTGTAACACTCCCAGAATACGACCGGAAATGTCACATGCCGTATACCCTTATCACAAGGATCTACCAGGCTAAACTCCAAAAAACTACACAATGATTGACCGACTGGGGTCAAAATAATTACCAAACAGACCGACAAGGTCATAATACAGTTCAAAAACCAACATAATCCACAGCTCATAGACAATAATCAACCTGAACACGGAAAGGAATGACGACTCAGTTTAATAAATGAAATCTACACCCGTGCAAGGGTGAATACTCAACCAAATGAGAAAATACCGACCAAGATGAAACAAAAGAAAAGACTCTGACTCTTTGTGTGATTAGCATCATTGTCCTCCATTGTAATATCCGGAATTTCTACTGTTGTTAAATTTTATTTTATCCGAGTTTTATTGTACATTGTGGAATCTGTACAATATGGATAAAATAAATGAAGGATTGAGATGTCAGTATTGGTATAATTGTCGTATTTGGTCGACAAGTGCATTTGAGGATATTGTGTATCATATGGGAATATTATTTGAAGGAGTATATGTATTCAGTATGTTGTATGTTCGTATTCTATATGTTGAAGACGTTGGACAAGAATAGCTGAAAATGGCTAAGTATAGCCTTATTAGCGCACGCTAATATTCAAGCCTAGCGCACGCTATCGTGCAGGTTTAGCGCACGCTAATGGTAAAGGATAGCGCATGCTAGTACAAACCAGATCAGAAGGAATATACGTGTGGACCCGGCTACTTTCGGCGCATGTTCCGACTAGGTTAACAGATGTTTGTTATGAAGGATTAGCGCACGCTAATGCATATTGATTAGCGCACGCTAATCAGATCGGTCCAAAGGAATCTTGGCTTTGTCAGGTTACTTTCGGCATGTGGGGACACGGGGGTAGGTGCAAACTGTAGCAAGTCAACTATGAGTAGCGCACGCTATGGATGAAACTTCGTGTACGCTAAATAGAGTCCTTTACATACACTATTACATGGGCATTGAGTACGTAAATCAATGTATGCAGTAAGGCAGTAGCCTCTAGACCACGATACGCACGCTAACAAAAGACAGTTAGCGCATGCTAAGCATGTAACGTACGTTAAAAGAGGATGTTAGCGTACGTTAATAATGTACCGTATATATGTGTGTAGTTGGCCATTATTCTTCATTTTGTCCATTCCTTCCTCACGACCGATAGAGAGAGTTCTTAGAAAGAAGTTGAGGTTCCAAACACTTATCGTTCCGAACAACATTTGAAGCTTGGAAGTGATTGCGAATGGATTCAACCTTGGAAATCAATCCATCCCTTCAAAGAGGTAATTACTCTTCACTTTGGATTTTGTTTTAGATTGAATGTTGATGTTCTTGAGTTAATGATTATCATATAACCAAGTTGATAAAGATGATTACAAGATTGGTTACCGAGTTAAGTTGATGTTATTATTGATATACGGGTATTGATATGATTCGAACGGTTTCGAATTGTGTTGTTTATCTTCAAAGAGATATGTTGGCTAATGTCCTCCTTCAATTTGGGTCTTGATGTTGTTGTTGTTGGTTTCTTCGTATGATGGTGAACATGGCGATGATTATGAATTCTTGGTATTCTTATGTTGATTATGAGGAAGAAGATGATATATGAATATGTGAGTTGGATGATTATTTATATGTTAAAGGATATTGGATTTCGTTGTTTTGTTAGCTATGAACATGGTTTCGAAATCACCTAGTGTTCTTGACAATCGCCATATGTTGATCGGTATCTGAAATGCATGCAACTGCATGTCATTAGCGCACGCTAGTGTTGCTGGCTAGCGCACGCTAACGTAAGCGACTTAGCGCACGCTATGTTAAGTGATTAACGTGCGCTAAGTCAACAGGCAGTGTAGTATATCCTGTTTCGGTTATGAATTCGTGATCGTTTAAGTTGGATTGTTCAGACTTGTGGTAAACCGAGATGTTGTAGAACTGTTGGGATTTTTGATTGGATTGTTGATTGTTATCGAACTTGTTGTTTATAGAATTATTGTAATAGGTTGAGAATATTTATCGGTGATTATAACCGTGTGTTGCGGTCGAGTTTGAGGATGTTCGTGAATTGCTTTGGTCGGGACCGAGGAACTTGTAGACGAAGGCAATGGAACTGATAACGGCTTCCTCATCGTTGTATCGGTATGGAGGCAAGTTATTACTTGCTCAGTTTATAATATTTAATGAATCATTTCCGTTTCATTCGTTTATAATTCGTATAGCAATGTTTATAATCGTAATCACAGGAGATTTGGGATTATAAGTTGTATTCGAGTTTTGGGAATTAAATCATAATGTATATGATTTACATTTATTGTTGGTATACTTAGTATCGAGGATACATTGTGGTATAGACGAAGACATGAATTACCTACCGTCCGTGACATTTTGGACCGTCGAATATTGAGGATAATTGTTGGTGATGGTTTTGACATCGAGATTGCTCTCGAAGGACTCGGGACAAGTAATATATCATTTTATAGTCATTTTGTTTCGATCATGTTGTCGTGTATTGTGTATTGTTGTTTTGTGGAGTTGTGCATTATTGTAATATGTCCACCATGCGTTGGTCCGTTGAGGATCATCATGGGAATCTATAGCTGTGTGTGCTGGATCGTTGGACAGGTATTTCCACCATACGTTGATCTGTTTGGATCATCATGGGAATCTATAGATGTGTGCGCTGGATCGTTGGATAGGTATTTCCACCATACGTTGATCCGTTGGGATCATCATGGGAATCTATAGTTGTGTGTCTTTGGATAGTTGGAAAGGTAATTCCACCATGCATTGGTCCGTTGGGATGATCATGGGAATCTATAGTTGTGTGCGCTGGATCACCGGATGTATCTCCACCATAAGTTGATCCGTTGGGATCATCATGGGAATCTATAGTCATGTGCGCGGGATCGCCGGCTAGGTATTTCCACCATACGTTGATCTGGGATCATCATGGGAATCTATAACTATGTGCGGATTGTTAGAAAGGTAATTCCACCATTCGTTGGTCCGTTGGGATCATCATTGGAATCTATAGCTGTGTGCGCTGGATCGTTGGATTACCATATGTTGATGTTGTACATACGTATATTATGGGTTATCCATAAGTATACATTGTTGTTATTGATGTGATCATATTGACGTTGTCATATGAGTATGCATTTGTAGGTCTTGTGTTAGGATCATGTCCGTATATTGTATTGGTCTGATCTCGAATTAGACTGACATGATTGTCGTGGTATTGTGCATCTCGAGGTATGTTCCGTATTTCCTTTGGTAATTGTCTTTTGATGGACAATCGATTATCGTGTTGAGATGTGATGAGGTTACGCGATGGATTGGGTTAGACAGAGTTAGTAGATTTCGTAACAGTGAGTTATGATAATGTTTTGAGAACCTTGGGTATTGTTGAGATACAATACAGATATTTTAGTATGAGCTTATTGTGTCGTTGAAAAGATATGAGATGTGTACTTTGGTTATTATTATCACGAGTTGGTAAAGCTATGGCGGTAAGATGACATTGGTAGTATTCTTACTTAGTGTTTTTCATTGGTATGTAATTATTGACGTGATGTGATGGTTATCATTGTTTGATATTATGACTGACCCCGTCGTGGGCTTTCCTTTTAGGTGTAACACCCCAAATCTCAGATGGGACATTACACGCCGTAGGACCCTCATGAGGGTCTACCAGGCTAACTCATGAGACATAAACCATAATGAAATCTGAAAAGACGCAATTAACATAGTAAAAATTAAGGTTGTGGCCTCGGCCAAAACATTTTAATGGAAGTACATGAGGCATAAGTCAAATACTAGTTCATTGCCCACGCAGGGGACTTAAACCAAGTTTAAAAGTAATCAGTCCAACTCCAATACTCAGACAAATACAAATGACAAAGCATGAAAATATAGACTCGAGCCACATCATCATGCCAGACCATCCTTTGCGTGCGCATCCCGTGCCAGCTCCTCAGCTCGACCAAAACCTGAAATGCATAAGACGCGTTTCCCTCATTTAAGGGTTAGCATTCGAATAGCTAGTGCAAGTACAATTTACATAATGCTATAAAGGAGTATAATCCAACATGAAAATGCTTTTGAAAAATACTAGAAACACAATATTCCGGAATATCACAGTTTTTCTCAACAAAGTATGCCTATCAAGGCAAAACATAACATCACATTACCACAATACAGTTTCACACTTGGTAACCCGTGGCCGTACCCCTTAGTATCGACCCCCAGAGGCCCCGTCAGACCTTCCCCAGGTGGGAAACCACTTCCGCGGTCGTACCCCTTAGTAGCAACCCCCAGAGGCCCCGTCGGACCATCCCCAGGTGGAATACACGATATCAACATACGCACACACTCAATTATCACAACTTTCCATCAATGTCGAATTTTACGTTCCACATAACAAAATGTAAAGAAGTACTTGCCTTGGGTGAGACAACGGAAGGAAAAGGTTGAAAGGTAAGGTTTTGGTCCGAACGATCTTCACAACCCCGTTCCTATCATAATAACGATAAACAACCAAATCTCAAAACTACGAAAACGTAAGAATACATCCTAGTTCTACCCGCTGGAACAATTCGTCGAACATTACTAGGGTATCGTCGAGTATAAGTGACGAACAATGGAAAAATCGGAGTTTAAAACCACAAATCCTTAATGAACGAAGGATTACAAGTATACAATTGAAGTCTAGCAATAATCCATGATAATTCAGATCGTAATAATCAATTCACAAGAAATCCCCAATTTTATACGATTGAAGTCTAGCAATAATCCATGATAATTCGGATCAGAATAATCAATTCACAAGAAATCCCCAATTTTCCCCAAAATCTCAAAACAAGGGTTTCAGGGGTTCTTACCTTGATTCGGATGACGGAAAATGTTAAGAACTTGAAGAATTCATGCAAGGAATGCAAGGATGATAGAGGATGATGATGTCTGGTCGGAATCGGCCCTAGCCCTCGTATGGAATCGCTCAAAACCGAACAGAAGGAGTAAGGATGGAAAATGACGAAGTTGGACTGCTGTTGTCCTATTTATATCGGGCAGGCTTAGCGTACGCTACGCACTGTAATTTAGCGTGCGCTAACGGGTGCGGAATGCGATCGAGACTTCGTCCTCCGTTAGCGTCGCAGATAACATGATTAGCGTGCGCTAAGATTAGAAATTAGCGCGCGCTAACACTCAATTAACATATGCTATCTGGTCCAAGATCAAATACCGAACCTTCGCCCATACCGAAATCGTTAGCGCACGCTACAAACTCCAAGTTAGCGTCGCTAACCACACAATGATAGCGCACGCAAGGAATCAAGGAGTAGCGTGCGCTACTCATGTAATGCTCAAGAATGCTCAAGACACGCCGATGCATTTAAAATCGAAATGCAATGCAAGGCCGTAATCCAAACACGAACACGGAATATTCAAGACGACAGAGTTGAGCATTGAAAGAAAATACAACCCCGACCACCGAGAGTCCGTAGCGACAAAAAAGTGAAATTCCCTAAACTTATAGGAAATTACAAAAATGGCCCAAGTGCCCGAAAATCACGATACGACGTCGGATTAACAAACCAAAAGTCTCAACACGACTAACTCAACCATACGAACTTATACAAACCAAGAAACAACGAAAACGAACGAGTTTTACGAGAATCGAACGTACATGCGACAAGAAATAATTCAAGATAAAATTACGTAAAAACATCCTCGAAACTCGTCCAAACGGAAAAACTCCAAGAACAAAATAGGTTCAGAATTTCAAAACAGTAATAAGTGAGTCATCCTAAATGAACATACACCAATAATAGAAATTACCAAAAATAGAAAGTACGAATATTACATTAGGTTCTTGGAATATCAAGCTTGTAGCGGTCGTGGAGAGATGAGCTTCTCGGAGGATACTGGCTAGGGCAAGTATTTGTGTATTGAGTTTTCTGATCAGTTCTTGTATTTCGCTGCTAGAGTATTTTTAAATGTTTGTCTTTTCTGCTGCGTGAGTATTTTCGAATGGCCTTTTGGTATCTGGTAACTTAGGTTACTTAGGCAATCGTCTCCTAAACTATTTTGTTGGTACATGTAAACGATAGCTTAATGTATGTTTTTAAACTATTGAGTTTTGGTATTTCGAGCCTTGTGGTTACAAATGAGATTTTACGACGGTTTGATAAAGGGATTTTATTAAGTCTTCGAATGTTTTTATAGATAGTACTGTCGTTCGCCTCTTGGGCATTTGTAAATGTTTGCGAAAATTTCCTTAGCCTTGTGGGTTCCTTATTGGGGCCCACGGCGCTGTAATATTCCTGGATGGCTCTAGGGGTGTTACAAAATATGGTATCAGAGCTTAGGTTGAGAAAACCTAGGCAGTTAGGTCGAGTTGGGTCGTGTTTTTTTCGCATCATTCGAATTGTCGATTGACGAATATTAGAGGTGTGAGTTTTTGTTGTTCACTCGGGCTTGTGAGTTATGTGATTTACCAGTGTAGTACTGGGGTTGTTGTAAATTTTTTCAAATGGTGTTAACATCTTCCTTCAGATAGAGCTGTGTTGTGTTCTCGAGTTGAACTATGTTTGCAAAAACGTGTGTTTTGAAAATATCTGTGTCGAGTATTTCTAGAGTTGAGACATGTGCCAGTATCATGGGGAATCGTCGGCTTCACGATCTGTAAGTATTTGGATTTTTGAATTTCATTGAGATTAATTGCCATTCTAAGTTGATATGCTTTGAGATTCGTAAAGATATTATGCGTTTCAAAGATAAGGTGAGAATTGGGACAGGGTCGAGAATTGAGAAACTATGATTATGGAAATCAATATGTCGGTTAAGTTTGGGAACGGAATTGTGTATTCGGAGAAGGACTGGATTGTTGAGAAGAACATGTAGTCATGTTAGTTCATTTTGTGATATATGGAATCGTTTTGAGCATTTGGAAATGATACTTTTCAAAATGAATGTTTTACGGGTGTTTTTATGGAAAATGATTTTGGGCCGAGACACAATCGATTTTGAAATAGTTTTATAACTCAGGACTTGGGGTCCAAAAAGGGTTTTCTACTTTTTTAAACTTCTTGTAATGTGGAACGGAATTGGGATGAGACCCTAGTGTTTCAAAAGGCTTTTTCATGGTTTCTAAAACTCCTGAGATTTGTAAAATACTTTACCGATCATTTACCTATTTTAATACTACCTTTCGGGGTTTTGATTTACTTGTTCAAATGAGATTTCTCGGGTAGTCTTTCGTTGTGTTTGAATAATTGATTATTCAATGTTTTGTTATAGCATGGTTAAGGTAACCTAGTAAGGGTGAATGGTTGACGTTGCGAATCATAGGTAGAAGAGGAGTTTTTATCGGAGTCTATATATTGAGATTTTGGAACTCTATCGTGTGGTTTTCCGATAGGATATCAGTGGATTTTGGTGACGAACCAACTTGGTATACAGGAGTATGGATGTAGTCGAGCATTTGCATAATTACATTTTATTTAATCGTGTGGATTCGAAGGAAACTGTTATCGAATACTTGGCATTAGCGAGCCAGTTTAATCTTTCGAAAGTTGATTTTGTAGTCTTACCAAAATTTATGTTTTGGAGTTTTGAAATTCTTGGAAGAACTTTCGAAAATTTGTCTTCTTGATGAGACAATATGATTTCAAACTGGTTTTGAAAATGTGACTGATATACATACGCATTTAGTGCATAGTGCATATCATGGTGAAGTTATGAATGTGGCTCACAAACTAGATAAGACCTCGGTATGAAACGATGAATAGAGATTCGAACTTTAGTATGGCAGTTTGGTTATCCAGGGATGATCGGTTGATTTATTGGACAAGAGAAATATGTTACGTGTTGTAGATACATGCACATAATATGATTTTGGAACTTTGGATTTTGTGCAACCAAGACATATGTGTTATTCCATTGGTATGGTAGTAGTACGATTTTACCATAGTGATTTTAAATGATTCCTTTGTAAGTGTGGATTTGGGGATGATGGCCCCAAGATGGTCATTTTGGATAATGATTGGTCGTTCCCAGTCCATGTATTATTGGATATGTTCGTCGGTTGGTGATTGGTTGTTCGTATGCCGAGGAGTATGTTCACCAGTCAGGTATGTTTATTGATATCCACTGTATGTGATTGGTGTGTCGTTTTGAGAATTTGTTCGTTCGTATATCGGTTTCTGTGGTTCTGTGTTAATCGTGTTGGAGTTTACCGTGTGAAGGTATTCTTGATTATCGTTGATCGTTCGTTGGTAATATTGGAGTTTATCATGATGATGATATTCTCGATTGTGTTTTGACCTCTGGCTGGTAATATTGGAGTTTATCACGTTGATGATATTCTCGGTTAATTTGTTGGTTGATCATTGTTAATGATCGTATGAGCGTTCGAATTTTGTGTCGATGTTTTGGGACTTGTTGCCATTGTGTTGAGCAGTTGTTTCAATGTATTATTGATTTGTATCAGAATTGGGACTTGATTGTGTAATCAGGCAGACAGGATTTGACACAGATAGATTATTTCATCCGAAGATGATATATTTTTGCTGAGACTCATGGAATGTGATTGTAAGTGTATTGCGGCTTTACAGTGAAGTCACTTGCTAGTATCGCAGGAGATCGTCGACTGGGTGCATATGTAAGTGTACTATTTTGGTTATTCGGTAATGATGACGATTGATCGTTGTCGTGATGGTTTCGGAATATTTTGGTTGAACGGTTTGTTTGTTCTATGACGAATTTCATGTTTCGAGGACGAAACTTATTTTAAGTGGTGTAATATGTAATATCCGAAATTTCTACTACTGTTGTTTAATTTTATTTATCCAAGTTTTATTGTACAGCGTGGAATCTGTACAATATGGATAAAATAAATGAAGGACTGAGATGTCAGTATTGGTATAATTGTCGTATTTGGTCGACAACTGCATTTGAGGATATTGTGTATCATATGGGAATATTATTGGAAGGAGTATATGTATTCAGTATGCTGTATGTTCGTATTCTATATGTTGAAGACGTTGGACAAGAATATCTGAAAATGGCTAAGTATAGCCTTATTAGCGCACGCTAATATTCAAGCCTAGCGCACGCTATCGTGCAGGTTTAGCGCACGCTAATGGTAAAGGATAGCGCACGCTAGTACAGACCATATCAAAAGGAATATACGTGTGGACCCGGCCACTTTCGGCGCATGTTCCGACTAGGTTAACGGATGTTTGTTATGAATGATTAGCGCATGCTAATGCATATTGATTAGCGCACGCTAATCAGATCGGTCCAAAGGAATCTTAGCTTTGTCAGGTTACTTTCGGCATGTGGGGACACGGGGGTAGGTGCAGACTGTAGCAAGTCAACTATGAGTAGCGCACGCTATGGATGAAAGTTCGCGTACGCAAAATAGAGTCCTTTACGTACGCTATTGCATGGGCATTGAGTATGTAAATCATTGTATGCAGTAAGGCAGTAGCCTCTGGACCGCGATAGCGCACGCTAACAAAAGACAGTTAGCGCACGCTAAGCATGTAACGTACATTAAAAGAGGATGTTAGTGTACGTTAATAATGTACAGTATATATGTGTGTAGTTGGTCATTATTCTTTATTTCGGCCATTCCTTCCTCACAGCCGATAGAGAGAGTTCTTAGAGAGAAGTTGAGGTTCCAAACACTTGAGTTGATCGTTCCTAACAACATTTGAAGCTTGGAAGTGATTGAGAATGGATTCAACCATGGAAATCAATACATCCCTTCAAACAGGTAATTACTCTTCACTTTGGATTTTGTTTTGGATTGAATGTTGATGTTCTTGAGTCGATGATTATCATATAAGCAAGTTGATAAACATGATTATAAGATTGGTTACCGAGTTAAGTTGATGTTATTATTGATATACGGGTATTGATATGATTCGAACGGTTTCGAATTGTGTTGTTTATCTTCAAAGAGATATGTTGGCTAATGTCTTCCTTCAATTTGGGTCTTGATGTTGTTGTTGTTGGTTTCTTCGTATGATGGTGAACATGGCGATGATTATGAATTTTTGGTATTCTTATGTTGATTTTGAGGAAGAAGATGATATATGAATATATGAGTTGGATGATTATTTATATGTTAAAGGATATTGGATTTCGTTGTTTTGTTAGCTATGAACATGGTTTTGAAATCACCTAGTGTTCTTGATAATCGCCATATGTTGATCGGTATCTGAAATGCATGCAACTACATGTCATTAGCGCACGCTAAGTCAACAGGCAGTGTAGTATATCCTGTTTCGGTTATGAATTCGTGATCGTTTAAGTTGGATTGTTCAGACTTGTGGTAAACCGAGATGTTGTAGAACTGTTGGGATTGTTGATTGGATTGTTGATTGTTATCGAATTTGTTGTTTATCAAATTATTGTAATAGGTTGAGAATATTGATCGGTGATTATAAACGTGTGTTGCGGTTGAGTTCGAGGATGTTCGTGAATTGCTTTGGTTGGGACCGAGGAACTTGTAGACGAAGGCAATGGAATTGATAACGGCTTCCTCATCGTTGTATCGGTATGGAGGCAAGTTATTACTTGCTCAGTTTATAATATTTAATGAATGGTTTATGTTTCATTCGTTTATAATTCGTATAGCAATGTTTATAATCGTAATCACATGAGATTTGGGATTATAAGTTGTATTCGTGTTTTGGGAATTAAATCATAATGTATATGATTTACATTTATTGTTGGTATACTTGGTATCGAGGATACATTGTGGTATAGACGAAGACATGAATTACCTACCGTCCGTGACATTTTGGACCGTCGAATATTGAGGATAATTATTGGTGATGGTTTTGACATCGAGATTGCTCTCTAAGGACTCGGGGCAAGTAATATATCATTTTTTTGTCATTTTGTTTCGATCATGTTGTCGTGCATTGTGTATTGTTGTTTTGTGGAGTTGTGCATTGTTGTCATATGTCCACCATGCGTTGGTCCGTTGAGGATCATCATGGGAATCTATAGCTGTGTGTGCTGGATCTTTGGACAGGTATTTCCACCATACGTTGATCCGTTGGGATCATCATGGGAATCTATAGCTGTGTGCGCTGGATCGTTGGATAGGTATTTCCACCATACGTTGATCCGTTGGGATCATCATGGGAATCTATAGCTGTGTGTGCTGGATATTTGGAAAGGTAATTCCACCATGCATTGGTCTGTTGGGATGATCATGGGAATCTATAGCTGTGTGCGCTGGATCGTTGGATTACCATGTGTTGATGTTGTACATACGTATATTATGGGTTATTTATAAGTATACATTGTTGTTATTGATGTGATCATATTGAAGTTGTCATATGAGTATGCATTTGTAGGTCTTGTGTTAGGACCATATTCGTATATTGTATTAGTCTGATCTCGGATTAGACTGACATTATTGTCGTGGTATTGTGCATCTCAAGGTATGTTCCGTATTTCCTCCGTAATTATCTTTTGATGGACAATCGATTATCGTGTTGAGATGTGATGAGAACCTTGGGTATTGTTGAGATACAATACAGATATTTCGGTATGAGCTTATTGTGTCATTGAAAAGATACGAGATGTGAACTATGGTTATTATTATCACGAGTTGGTAAAGCTATGGCGGTAAGATGACATTGGTAGTATTCTTACTTAGTGTTTTTCATTGGTATGTAATTATTGACGTGATGTGATGGTTATCATTGTTGGATATTATGACTGATCCCGTCGTAGGCTTTCTTTTATGTTCTTGGAATAACAAGCTTGTAGCGGTCGAGGAGAGATGAGCTTCCCTGAGGATAATGGCTAGGGCATGTATTTGTGTATTGAGATTTCTGATCAGTTCTAGAATTTCACGCGTAGTATTTTTAAATGTTTGTTTTTTCCATTGCGTGATTATTTTTAATTGGCCTTTTTGTATCTGGTAACTTAGGTTACTTTGGCAATCGTCTCCTAAACTATTTTGTTGGTACGTGTAAGCAATAGCTTAACGTATGTTTTTAAACAGTTGAGTTTTGGCATTTCGGGCCTTGTGGTTCCAAATGAGATTTTACGAAGGTTTTGATAAACGGATTTTATTAAGTCTTCGAATGTTTTTATAGATAGTACCGTCATTCGCCTCTTGGGCATTTGTAAATGTTTGTGAAATTTCCTTTAGCCTTGTGGGTTCCATATTAGGGCCCACGACGCTGTAATATTCCTGGATGGCTCTGAGGGTGTTACATCCATCTCCTTCCAAGCCAATCCTGTGACTGCTCCTGAGCTGCCAAAACCTGAGCGCATAACAGGCACCCACCCCCCGAAAGCTCGGGGGTTAGCAAATTGGAATTTTGCTAGTGCAAGTACATAATATACACGATATACGAAAAATATCAACACAAAACTTAACAGCCGCGAAGCCTTAACACAAACCACGCATTCCCATAATCAACACAGAAAAGCACTTGCTTACAACAAGGTGAAAGAGAATCACATAGCCATATTCACTTTACGGATCATAATACCAATGAAACATTAAACAAGCCCAATGAGTCAAAAGATCTAGTTTGAAAAACCCTTTTTTAAAAGGAAAATATTTTAATAAGATAATTTGGAAACGTTATTATTGACTCGGGCTGTTTTCAGGTTTTGAAAATCGAATGGGAATACTTTTGGAAAATAACTTCAAAAGCTCTCGGGTCCTTGACCCAGCATATGGAAAACAATTTACAAGAAAACCATTTCAATGTTATTCGGGGTCCTCGACCCAATTTATAGAACACTATAACGAGCGAATCATTACAACATCTCACGGAATTCTCGGCCCAATCCAAAGAATAACATCACAAGATCAAATATTTCAATATCTCACGGGGTCCTCGGCCCAATACCGAGAACGTCATCACATCAAAATCAAAGACACAGCCTCTCATTCGACAAATCCTGCTCAAGACCCTTGATTAATTAACCCTCAGTGAGCTCGTCAAATATCCATGGTTAATTAACCCTGATACCAACGTTGTAAAACAAGTTGAAACAAACTTTCAGAAACACGAATCGCGATCTATATCTTGACCAACAATTGAAAGTGAGTTAGAAGAACTGTGAAATACGAACATTGTTCGGTAACGGGATCTTAGCTGTCACTCGAATATCCGCTACCAATAAGCCTGCCAGGCGCCTCCCTTGCACACCTGTGCACCGGCGTTCACTCCACTATGTTGGCCGACCATTGTACATGTCACATGCGCCGGCGTTCACTCCCACAAGAGCCGCCCCTTGCTCACGCATTAGGTAACACCGGTGTTCACGAACCATATGGAGCCACTCATTGCAGCGTACACCAGGCCCGAGTACACGCCCCGCCCTCAGAGGCTCCTGGATATGGCGTCTCTCACAACAAGTATTCACATTGTTACAAATATAAAGCACACAGTCAATTGTTGCAATAATTATCAAATCAATACACCAATTCACACAATTTATCCATCAGTCTACAACCACACAAATGAACAATAACACACACGTTATCAATCAAGACTCAACACAATAAGCCTTTGGCAAAACCAACCAACACTATACATATATCCTTATATCGTAACTCAACCGAATACATAAACCTTACCATATTACCTCTACAACTATGGTTCGTACTTTAATCCAAGTTGAGTACGTCAACTAGTATCGGTATTAATCACCCGACATTCACCGACATATGTATACATACACACACACACACACACACACACACACACACACACACATATATATATATATATACATATATATATATATATATATATACATACATATATTTAACATATAAATATAATATATATATAGATATACATATATATATATATTCGTAAAATGATTCACACACTTTGGCAACAATGATTTCATATAGTTATAATTCGTATATCGAGGTACTTTTCTTGGTATTATCTCGCGAATACTCCAAAAATACGGTCGATTGAAAAGATCCGGAACTCCAATGAAAACGACGATCGGAAAGGCTCAACACCGGATTATCATAGGGAATTCGTTCCTATGATCCTATCATCAAATAAACAATCAATCACACGAGGAAAAACATCGTAAAACGACCGAGTCCTGATTGTACTCATCATAACGTATGTTAGACACCCACGTAGCATACGTTAAGCCTGTACGTTAGCGTACGTAAGTTCCGAAGCCTAACGTATGCTAAGCATGTTTGGAAGTTCTCTTCTCTGATCAGATGACTGAATCGTCTGATGATATAACGTACATAATGCATGATGCTTAACGTACGTTATACTCACAAACATATTTCTCATATGAAAAATAATGATCCAAAGGTGTTGATATCTTCGAATTTCAAGGATAAGCATGTCATCAAAACGCCATATTCCAAACTCGATTATAAATTCCCATATGTAGTTCGGAAAAATCCATGGTTGTTATCAATATCACCACTACATTCAAACTTTCATCATGAAGATCGGCTAATCAATCCATCCTTCCAAGATATGACAAAACCTTCAATGTTTGTCCTTCTAAGTTCATCTAACAAAAAGTGATAGTAATAGCAAGTCTTAATCATATCGAAAACTCCAATTAATGCAGATTACAATCTTAGAAAACTCCCCCTACTATGTTCAACATAACGAGGTTCGAACTATAATACACTAAACAATGGTGATCCTAAGTATAATCATTCCAACTTCCTTAAACATGGTGTTCAACTTAAAGGGTTACTCACTAATCCAATGATCTCAGAAGCATGCTCATATCATTCCTTAAGAACAAAGATTTTGAGTTTGGAAAGTATCAACATACCTTAATGTCGAATACAATGATGAACACTTGACGAAAATCCAACACCTCAAGCTTGAGTCCCAATCCAAGGTGCTTCCAATCCTCAATAACCAAGTACATGTGATATCCAATCTTTAATGATCAAGTATAGGTGACCTATAGGTGTTTTAGATGGCTGGAGGCTCTCTGGAAATGAAGGAAGGTGAAGGACAAGTGAAAGAAACAAAGTGAAATGAAATGGGGTGTTGTCCCATATATAATGTCCTGAGCTTTACGTACGTTAGCCTTAGTGCTTTACGTACGTTATTCGCTTAGGGCACGCTACCCGTTGTCCTTAGCGTACGCTATCGTTCAATGGTAGCTTACTGTCTCATTCTGTACTCTCTTACGTACGTTACATCAACAGGGTTACGTACGTAATAAACATTATTAGCGTACGCTATGTTCAACCCTTAGCGTATGTAAATCTCCGTGTACCCAAAACTGTCCAGGTTCATTCTGCGGGAATCTTTTCGAGCCCACCACCATCCGTCCCATGTGCTTGCCAGCCTACTCAATTATGAACTTCCTTACGTACGATATGCCTAGCTCATAGCGTACGCTATCTGTGGCTCGTAACGCACGTTATGCTTACCTGCTAGCGGGTGGGAACAATAGTTTCGAACAAAATTTTGCAAGGATCAAGTTCAAGTGTGGAAAGACCACAATAATCCAAGGAGTCTAACAAAACGGCCCTGAAATTCGTTCGGAGGGCAGTAGGCTAAGTAAAACATAGTAGTTTAAAATTATCGAGAGGATCACAGATGAATCACCAACAATGAAAGTGATCCATCACCGAAAATACTAAGAAGAGTACGAGTAATACATTCCCCCATACTAAGAAGACATTTTGACCCCGAAACTTAAAACAACAAGAGTTGGAGACGTAAAGCAATGAAATGAAAACTAATCAAAGTCACGATTGTTGGAAACAACAACGGTTAGGACATAGCACAAAATCTTCATTCTACCATGTTAGGATCTTCAGAAGGAGACATAGGGTTTCGGGACATTCTCCGGCCACTTGCTCTGCTCGCCAACAGGGTAGCATTCTTTGTCAATTTGGAAACTATCTCACAATGTTCCTCTCGATGACCTTCACACCCGCACCGTTAACAAGTCAAGAGTGGAAAGGGGCAGTTTGCACGAACATGTCCCTGACGGTTGCAGTTGAAGCACCTTCTCTTCTTACCGAGAGTCACCGATGTTGGCTTGGGATTCCTAGTGCTCACTCCTGACCGCGAAGACGACACGTTTGAACGATGTGGGGGTTTGGGAGTCTTAATTGTAATATCCGCGATTTCGATTTCTAATAATTTTTTTTTCTGGTGTAATTCCATCTTAGAAACTCTATTGTGACCGTTTCCTCATTCCGAGAATGATTAATTCTACACTTTTGTCATCCGAGTTCGTCTCGATGTCGTTCTGTTGAATTCCGTGTTCTTAAGCGACTTTTCCACGTATGAGTTCGACTTTGTAAAATCACCATTAATTCTTGGAAACTCCAAAAATTCTTAATCTTTTCAATATTATAGAGAATCAAGTTAGCTTTCCAATGGTTCAAACGGTGAGTCAATCGGAGTCCGGACGAAAGAGTTATGGTCGAAATAGTTAAGGCTGCACCATGTGCCTTTTTGTGTTGGAGCGGGCCATCGGGCCGCGGCCCTTCTCGCCAGCCGGCACAAAGGCGATGTCTTTGGCGATTTTGGCCGTGGGCCGCGCACACTCATCTGCTCCGCGGCACACGATGCTTTGCCTATATCGTTTTCTTGTGGAATCATCCTCATTTCATCACTTTCCTTCTTCCTCTCCTCCTTGGGGGATTTGTGGGCGATATTTTGGGCGATTTAGCATCATCAAACTCAAATAATTTCATCTTCTTCAAGTTGTGATGTGGATTAACAACATGTTTGTGGATTCTTCATCCTAATCAAGGTAATTTCTTGAAATCTCCTAAAATTTGATTTTTGGGAGTTTTGGCTTTGATTTCATTTTCCGTCCGAATTTGATGAATCGGTTGATGTTTGTAAATATTATTAATCATGTTCTATGGATTGTATATCCATATCTTCGATTCGTTCAACCCGATTGATGATTCTTAAGTTCTTGAGGAACTTTGAACATTTAGTGTTCGATTAAATGTCTCAAAGAGTTTCCTTTGATCGTTGTATTGTTTTCATTCGATATTGTGTTATTGAATGAATTGTATTTCATTCAAGGTTGTTCGAGCGCTTATATTTATCGTAGGACGCCATTCGTTGTTCGTGGAAGGATTTCATCGCCTTCGGTTGAGGCAAGTTTTATACTTGTACTAGTCAATGAGATTAATGTTATCATATATGTGTATGAATGTGTTGTATCATTCCGAGACTTAGTCTCTTCATGAATTCATTGATATTAAGAGATCGTTCGATACGATACCTTTCGGCAATTATGCCAAATGTTTTTATTGTTCGTTAATGGCCGGTTCAAGGCATTGTGATACTCGTTGTTAATGTTATTATCGATCATCGGTTCGCGGTATCGATGTATCGATCGTTGTTGTTGATATTAATGTCGATTTAAGACGTCGTTGTAATCATTTGTTATTAATGTTGGAGTTTTGTCCTTGATGTTGTTTTGGCCGATTAAAGGCGTTGACGTATTCATTTCTCTTCTTCGTTGTCGGTAACCGATTAAAGGTGCCGAGACATCCTTCGTATCATTGTTATCGATTGGCCGTTCTAAGGCAATCGAGGTGTTCAATCATTCATCATATCATTGTTATCGGTTGGCCGTTCTAAGGCAATCGAGGTATTCACTCATTCATCGTGTCATTGTTATCGATTGGCCGTTCTCAGGAAAATCGAAGTGTTCAATCATTCATTGTATCATTGTTATCGATTGACCGTTTTAAGGCAATCGAGGTATTGAATCATCCGCTGCATCATTATTATCGGTTGGCCATTCTAAGGCAATCGAGGTATTGAATTGGGGCTGTCGAGGATAGTTCTCATCCGTTGTGTCGTTGTTATCGATTGACCACTCTAAGGTAATCGAGGTATTGAATTGGGACTGTCGAGTACAATGCCCATCCGTGAGTCATCATTATCGTGTTGGCCGACTCAAGGTATCACACTATCATAACTGTGATACGGCTTCGTGCCGTGGCTTCGGCCCTAATTGTGATACGGCTTCGTGCCGTGGCTTCGGACCTAATTGTGATACGGCTTCGTGTCGTGGCTTCGGCCCTAATTGTGATACGGCTTCGTGCCGTGGCTTCGGCCCTAATTGTGATATGGCTTCGTGTCGTGGCTTCGGCCCTAATTGTGATACGGCTTCGTGTCGTGGCTTCGGCCCTAATCGATACAGCTTCGGGCTGTTTTGGCTTCATGTGATTGTGATATTTGACAGCTTCGGCTGATTGTCTTTCAGGCCTTTGTGATTGTCTTGGTAATTTCATTGGAGCCTTCGGGCATTGTGATTCATAATTAATTCAGTTCCGGTTTGGTTCATGTCGTGTAATTCATTATGGTACTCTATGATTATGATTAGCCGTTGGGCACTTATGTTCTAACCTGTCGAACAGGTATAAATAGTATGTCGTGGGGATAGTGTTTCACGAATGCTCGGTTCTTACCTTGGTTTGTGAGCATCTCGTATTATTATCATTGTACCGTTTCATTCTGCCTTTGGATGCATATCATGTTATACATGTATTTGATGTTCATTATTTGGATGACTGACCCCGTGGAGGCGGAACATGTTTTCATGTTTTAGGTGCTTGCGAGGAGAGAGTTGAGACACAGGGGCATGATGATGGCAACGAGGCATTCGAGCGATACTAGTCCGAGTTGTTCATGTTGGTCAGTCAGTTGGAGTGTTCTTGAGTCTGTCAGTCATTGTCATTATGTATTACCCGAGCAGATGCTCGTGGATGTTGTTGTATTTTATTTTTGGCCATGTAGGCCCATCGTTGTCATTGAAATTCCTTATCGGGATATTGTGTCGGATATCATGGTAGGGACTATGATTTCCCCTTGTTGTTTAATTTAATGTATTTTAGTCATGTTCGCCTGGTGGATCTCCTGGCGTGGGGTCCACGGCACTATAATAACCCAATAGGATTTGGGGGTGTTACAGAAGATGGTATCAGAGATTTTGGGTTGTGAGATACCCTGATATGTGAGTTATGTGGCTCTACCGATGCGGTAGTAGTGGGACTGTCAGGTTATGACAATCTGGACAGTCGGGTTTTGTGAGTCGTAATATTAGTACGACTGCACGAGTCATTCATTTATCGAGTCGTCGTCAGTTGGGACTAGTATCGTGAGACCTCGAAGCTTCGTATGACCTATATAAGGACTCAATTCTCTTTATGTTCATACATTCATCATGTCATTAATTGTTCATGCTTTGTTGAAACCTATATGTGATATTAGTGTTATGATTGATTCATGACTAATTGTTTTGGAGCACGTATGACTTGTGTAAGCATTAAGGATCAACTCATTCATCAGTTAATAATCTTCAATCATCATTTTGATCTCATCACTCAATTAATTCATTCATCACTCAGTTAATTCATTCATCACTCAGTTAATTCATTCATCACTCAGTCAATATCATTCATCTCTCAGTTAATTCGTTCATCACTCAGTCAATATCATTACTCAGATAATTCATTCATCACTCGGTTAATTCATTCATCACTCAGTCAATATCATTCATCACTCAGTTAATTCATTCATCACTCAGTTAATTCATTCATCACTTAGTCAATATCATTCATCACTCAGTTAATTCATTCATCACTCAGTTAATTCATTCATCACTCAGTCAATATCATTCATCACTCATTTAATTCGTTCATCACTCAGTCAATATCATTACTCAGATAATTCATTCATCACTCCGTTAATTCATTCATCAGCCAGTCATTATCATTGCTCTGTTTATTCATTCTTCACTCAGTCAATTTCTTCATCACTTAGTCAATCTCATTGTTCAGATTAATTCATTATTCACTCAGTCAATTCCTTCATCACTTAGTCAATCTCATTGTTCGATTAATTCATTAATCACTCACCAATCTCATTGCTCACCAATTCATTCATCACTCGATTAATCTCATTGTTCAATTAATTCATTCATCACTCAATCAATCTCATTGTTCACCAATTCATTCATCACTCGATTAATCTCATTGTTCATTAATTCATTCATCACTCGATCAATCTCATTGTTCACCCAATTCATTCATCACTCAATCAATCTCATTGCTTAATCAATTCATTCATCACTCGATTAATCTCATTGCTCAGTTGATTCATTCATCACTCACCAATCTCATCGCTCGCTTAATTCATTATCACTCGCTTAATCTCATTGTTCAACTAATTCATTAATCATCCAGTCCATCTCACGGTTCAGTTATTGATCTTGTGAATCAAATTTTCAACCTTGTTAACTTGTTCAAGGTAATCATTTTAGGAATTTCATCAGATAGTCTTGTCACCTCACTTGATCTTTCATGCGATTTTATCATATTCCGGCGTCATGTCGACGATCGTTTTATTGCATTATTAATGCATTCATTGTGTTAGAGCGTGTATGCTCATTGTTATCATTCCGTCTCGTAATCATAATGCAATCTTCATACGAGATCTGTAATTATCACATGACTTTCCTGTCTCGGTATAGAAAGAGTTGCCAGAGGGACATCGGACTCCGACGTCCAAGAGATCGTTTTCTAGTCGCCTTCGTGCTGGGAGAGCATCTTCATCTCAGACGACGAGTTCGACTGTTGTTTGCTTTAACTGTGATACAATAGGACATTCATCACCGGTTTTGAGCAAGTTAATTCTTGCTCGGTAATAGGATAATCATTCATTTCATCGCCGTTCAATCATTCGCATAAGTCATTCATCATATATCAATCACGTTGAGACTTATAATTATCAAACTAATCATTCACTTCACGGGGAACAATGGTTCCAATCATTTCATTTGAGTTATCACTCATTGCGTTATTAGTTCACCTCGGTGAGTCATTCTTGATCCTTGTCGGATTTCTAATCATTTATCATTCATCATAGTCACTCTCGTTTTTGGTAACCTTTCGGGGTCATATTAAGCGGTGAGTTCAGATTTGAGTCTTTGTTGAATCGTTGGGATCGAGGAGATCGATGATATGGAGGATATCGATGTTGGGTACATTTGAAATGTAGCCTTGTCTTTCGGATGACTGTATAACTCAATCCGTAATAATGTATCGTGGTTGTGGATCATTTATTGTTGATCTATTTTATAATGATCGTATTTGAGAATCTTGAGATTTGAGATCGTTTGATGCATTCCTTTTGGTGTTGTCTTGAGATTTCATGATAATCGGTGATTGTTTATTGTGATTCGAGACGTCAAGTCATGGGGACTTGGGCGTGCGATAGATATGGTTCTGAGGACTATATGTGCATTGTTGTTCTTCTTTGGAGATGAATCAGTGTTTGTATGGGCATCTGATGCCGATGAGAAGCGATCTTTCAGTTCTGGTGTATCTCATTGAGTTTTCCTGACGGGATATTGCTTCTCCCAACTTGTTTTAAGTTTCGGGATGAAACTTCTTTTAAGGGGGGTAGTATGTAATATCCGCGATTTCGATTTCCAATAATTTTTTTCTGGTGTAATTTCATCTTAGAAACTCTATTGTGACCGTTTCCTCATTCCGAGAATGATTAATTGTACACTTTTTGTCATCCGAGTTCGTCTCGGTGTCGTTCTGTTGAATTCCGTGTTCTGAAGCGACTTTTCCACGTATGAGTTCGACTTTGTAAAATCACCATTAATTCTTGGAAACTCCAAAATTCTGAATCTTTTCAATATTATAGAGAATCAAGTTAGATTTCCAATAGTTCAAACGGTGAGTCAATCGGAGTCCGGACGAAGGAGTTATGATCGAAATAGTTAAGGCTGCACCATGTGCCTTTTTGTGCTGGATCGGTACTGCATGGCCGCGCCCTTCGCCGGGCCGCAGACAAAGGCGATGTCTTGGCGTTTGGCCATGGGCCGCGGCACACTCATCCTGTGCCGCGGCACACAGTACAGTTTTGCCTAAATCAGCGTTTTCTTGTGGAATCATCCTCATTTCATCACTTTCCTTCTTCCTCTCCTCCTTGGGCGATTTGTGGGCGATATTTTGAGCGATTTAGCAGCATCAAACTCAAATAATTTCATCTTCTTCAAGTTGTGATGTGGATTAACAACATGTTTGTGGATTTTTCATCCTAATCAAGGTAATTTCTTGAAATCTCCTAAAATTTGATTTTTGGGAGTTTTGGCTTTGATTTCATTTTCCGTCCGAATTTGATGAATCGGTTGATGTTTGTAAACATTATTAATCATGTTCTATAGATTGTATATCCATATCTTCGATTCGCTCAACCCGATTGATGATTCTTAAGTTCTTGAGGAACTTTGAACATTTAGTGTTCGATTAAATGTCTCAAAGAGTTTCATTCGATCGTTGTATTGTTTTCGTTCGATATTGTGTTATTGAATGAATTGTATTTCATTCAAGGTTGTTCGAGCGCTTATATTTATCGGAGGACGCCGTTCGTTGTTCGTGGAAGGATTTCATCGCCTTCGGTTGAGGCAAGGTTTATACTTGTACTAGTCAATGAGATTAATGTTATCATATATGTGTATGAATGTGTTGTATCATTCCGAGACTTAGTCTCTTCATGAATTCATTTATATTAAGAGATCGTTCGATACGATACCTTTCGGCAATTATGCCAAATGTTTTTATTGTTCGTTAATGGCCGGTTCAAGGCATTGTGATACTCGTTGTTAATGTCATTATCGATCACTGGTTCGCGGTATCGATGTATCAATCGTTGTTGTTGATATTAATGTCGATTTAAGACGTCGTTGTAATCATTGCTATTAATGTTGGAGTTTTGTCCTTGATGTTGTTTTGGCCGATTAAAGGCGTTGACGTATTCATTTCTCTTCTTCGTTGTCGGTAACCGATTAAAAGTGCCGAGACATCCTTCGTATCATTGTTATCGATTAGCCGTTCTAAGGCAATCGAGGTGTTCAATCATTCATCATATCATTGTTATCGATTGGCCGTTCTAAGGCAATCGAGGTATTCACTCATTCATCGTGTCATTGTTATCGATTGGCCGTTCTCAGGCAAATCGAAGTGTTCAATCATTCATTTTATCATTGTTATCGATTGACCGTTTTAAGGCAATCGAGGTATTGAATCATCCGCTGCATCATTGTTATCGGTTGGCCATTCTAAGGCAATCGAGGTATTGAATTGGGGCTGTCGAGGATAGTTCCCATCCATTGTGTCGTTGCTATCGATTGACCACTCAAAGGTAATCGAGGTATTGAATTGGGACTGTCGAGTACAATGCCCATCCGTGAGTCATAATTATCGTGTTGGCCGACTCAAGGTAGCACACTATCATAACTGTGATACGGCTTCGTGTTGTGGCTTCGGCCCTAATTGTGATACGGCTTCGTGCCGTGGCTTCGGCCCTAATTGTGATACGGCTTCGTGCCGTGGCTTCGGCCCTAATTGTGATACGGCTTCGTGCCGTGGCTTCGGCCCTAATCGATACAAATTTCGCTTTGGCTTCATGTGATTGTGATATTTGACAGCTTCGGCTGAGTGTCTTTCAGGCCTTTGTGATTGTCTTGGTAATTTCATTGGAGCCTTCGGGCATTGTGATTCATAATTAATTCAGTTCCGGTTTGGTTTATGTCGTGTAATTCATTATGGTACTCTATGATTATGATTCGCCGTTGGGCACTTATGTTTTAACCTGTCGAATAGGTATTAATAGTATGCCGTGGGCATAGTGTTTCACGAATGCTCGGTTCTTACCTTGGTTTGTGAGCATCTCGTATTATTATTATCATTGTACCATTTCATTCTGCCTTTGGATGCATATCATGTTATACATGTATTTGATGTTCATTATCTGGATGACTAACCCCGTGGGGGCGGAACATGTTTGCATGTTTTAGGTGCTTGCGAGGAGAGAGTTGAGACACAGGGGCATGATGATGGCGACGAGGCATTCGAGCGATACTAGTCCGAGTTGTTCATGTTGGTCAGTCAGTTGGAGTGTTCTTCAGTCTGTCAGTCATTGTCATTATGCATTACCCGAGCAGATGCTCGTGGATGTCGTTGTATTTTATTTTTGGCCATGTAGGCCCATCGTTGTTATTGAAATTCCTTATCGGAATATTGTGTCGGATATCATGGTAGGGACTATGATTTCCCCTTGTTGTTTAATTTAATGTATTTTAGTCATGTTCGCCTGGTGGATCTCCTGGCGTGGGGTCCACGGCACTGTAATAACCCAATAGTATTTGGAGGTGTTACATTAATCTCTTCACCGCCCATAAATTTCCCAGATGTCCTCGGTCTCTTCGCTTCGCTCGTTGGCTCGATCACTGAGGATATTTCATAGGATATCATTTGATCTTGATACTCCTTTACCGTAGCGTGAATCGTTGTCGTACGAATCATCTCACCGCTCCCACTTCCATCATCACGTCTACGTCTGCCAAGGCTCGACATGCTAATGCATATAGTACCGTTTAGCATTATCAAATAGTCAGTCGTACGGTATACCATAATTATCAACACAAGGTTTAGTCCGTTGTTAGGCGTATTTTTATACGCTTATTTATCATTATTTTGTATTATTTTGGAGAGTGAAATTGTTTAAATGAGCCTTTAATGCCTTAATTTTATATGTTTGTCAGGAAATTGAAGTCCGGAAGCTAAAACGAGGCGAAAACGGCATATTTTGGCTATGAGCCGCGGCACAAGGAAGCAGGGCCGCGGCACAGGAAGACACCAGCCGAGCGCAGAGTAAACTGTACTCTGTGCCGCGGCACAGTCCAGGTGAGCCGCGGCACAGAAGAAATTAAGGACGCCCAGGCATCCAGCTGAAGGCTCTGTGCCGCGGCACAGATTTAGTGCGCCGCGGCACACTTGGCGGTTTTTGGTTGCCCGCGCGGATTTGGGCCGTTTCGATGCCAGTTTTCGACCTACTCATACGGACGCGATTTGGAGGAAGTGCTGAGCTATAAATAGGGTTTAAGACCCTAATTAATGGGATCTTGAACCTTGGAATCATTGGATCTTTTATCTTTTGGAGCTTAAGCTTGGAGACGGAGAGAAGAGGGAAGCAGAAGACTTCAAGGGCAGAGGGCGGAAGCTGAAGAACGGAGGAATCCGAGCTTCATCTGCGTTTGATTTTTATGCTTTCATTTATCTATTCTGTATTTTCAATTATTAGTATGTCAGGCTAAAGCCCTAATCTAGGGTTTTGATGAAACCTATGTTTTGACGAATTGCTTGAGATTATCCAATTAATTACCTTTTTGTTGAGTTTTCCCAATTGTGTTTAATGCTTGCAATTATCTGGCTAATAGTTGTATTGATTTAATCATTCAATTCGAATCGGTAGAGGAGAATTGGTGAGGAACTATTGGTGAGGACCATTTTATTCTGTGAGATAGGAATATACTCATAGGAACTACGTGGCCTTTGGGAGATTTTATGCTTTTCGCCTATTGACGAATTAATTCACCTAGGGATAGAGTGCGTTATTCGCCTTTAGATAAATCTATTGACCTCGGGAGAGGCGGTAGAATATATTAGCAATCTCCGCCTTCAATAAATTGGGAAAATTATTTATTACGGATAATCGGGAGTAAATTCGGATAAACCGAGGTGGATTCAGAATCCTAGACTTATTCATCATTTGATTTCTTTTATTCAAGCTATCGTTTTCTACTGTTTAGTCGCTTAGTAATTCTTTTAGTTATCAATCGCAAAAACCCAAATTCGATTGTTCAAATAAAATTGGAATACACAAAATCGGTAGTTAGAGATTCACCGTGGGAACGATACTCTACTTATCACTTTATTACTTGTAAACGATGACGTGCACTTGCGTGTAAGAATTATCGCAACAAGTTTTTGGCGCCGCTGTTGGACCTAAAATTTTCTAATATCGATTTAAGTATTTCTAGTCTTAATTTGAACGTTTTTTTTATTTTTATTATTTTGTGTATTTAATTTCGTTTATTTGTTTTTCCTTTCAGGACCTTTCGTGTAGTGCATGAGAAAACTCGGTAACGAAGGCCTACTACCTTTGGATACCGAGCTCGAGCGCACTCTAAGAAGGAACAAGAAGGAGAAAAGAGAGTTGCATTTACGGTCAACATGGCCGAGAATATCGAAGTCCAAGGAGGAGATAACCATGTGCGGCAAGTTCAACCGAACTAGCTCTTCGAGATTGTGCCATGCCGCAGATCAATGCTAATTTTTCGAATTCGGCGTCCCACTATCCAAGTCAATAATTTTGAGATCAAGCCCGCTATTATTCGGATGGTGCAAAGTAGCCATTCGTGGATCGCCGAATGACGACCAGAATGCCCATATTGCTTCTTTCCTTGAGATATGCGACACGTTCAAGACTAATGGTGTCACCGACGATGCCATCCGATTGAGGCTTTTCCCTTTCTCTTTGAGGGATAAAGCGAAATTTTGGTTAAATTCCTTACTGTCGGGGTCGATTACAACATGGGGAGAGTTAGCGCAAGCCTTCCTTGCCAAATTCTTCCCACCGGCTAAGACGGCGAGGTTGAGAAACGAAATAACCACCTTTGGTCAGTACGATATGGAATCGCTCCACGAGGCGTGGGAGCGATATAAAGATTTGTTACGAAGATGCCCTCATCACGGCCTTCCTGATTGGCTTCATATTCAGACGTTCTATACTGGTTTGAGTGCTTCTACACGCACTCTCGTGGATGCGGCCGCTGGTGGGGCCTTGATGGGAAAGACTATGGCCGAGGCACACTCGCTTTTGGAAGCTATGGCCGCGAATGCATATCAATGGCCATCGGAAAGATTAACACCGAATAGGGTTATGGAAGTTTCAAGTAATGATCCGATTTCCACCTTGTCAGCTCAAGTCGCCGCTTTGACCCAACAGCTCCAAGCATTTTCGCACGCACCTTCCCCCGTTACCATAGAGACATGCAATTGGTGTAACGGAACACACCCGAGCGCGGAGTGTCAAGTTGGAAATCCGTTCGAGCAACATCAGATGGAGCAGGCTCAATTCATGGGAAATGGGAATCGGCAGAATAACCCGTACTCCAACACTTATAATTCGGGGTGGCGCAATCATCCCAACTTTTCCTGGAGAAACGGACAGAACTCAAACCAGCCCCCGTTCGCTCAGAATCAACAGCAGCCCCCTCCCGCTCCCAAAGTTTCTCTCAAAGAAGCACTTGCAAAATTGGCGGCAAATACGAGTCAATTCATGACCCGTACTGAAGCAACATTGCAGAATCATTCCGCTTCCATTCGAAACTTGGAGGTCCAGCTGGGCCAAATTGCTAATGTATTGACAGCTCGCCCGGAGGGAGCATTGCCGAGTACAACAGACAAATCCTAGAGAGAGTCTAAACGCAATCGGCTTGAGAAGCGGGAAAATGGTGGCCGACCAAATGAGCGGTGTGAAAAGAAAAAGGAAATTGAGGAAAAGAATAATTTAGAGCCGAGGAGTTGCAAGATTTGAAACCTTCAATAACGTTGGATAACCCGAAGACATGTGTGCCCCGTCCGTTTCCGCAGACTACAGCAGAAAGGCGGACAAACAATTTTCTAAGTTCCTTGACGTATTTAAAAGCTTCACATTAACATTCCGTCGCCGACGCGTTGGAACAAATGCCGAGCTACGCTAAATTCATGAAGGAGATATTGTCAAGAAAAGAAAACTCGAGGAGTTTGAAGCGTCGCCTTGACGGAGGAATGCAGCGCAATTTTACAAAAGAAGCTCCCACCTAAATTGAAAGATCCGGGAAGCTTCAACATACCGTGCACCATGGGGAATCTTTCGTTTAATAAGGCACTGTGCGATCTCGGTGCTAGTATCAACCTCATGCCTCTGTCGATTTTCAAAAAGCTGGATATTGGGGAAGCCAAGCCGACGACGGTCTCCTTGCAGTTGGCGGATCGATCCATCAAATACCCAAGGGGAGTGATTGAGGACGTATTAGTCAAAGTTGATAAGTTCATCTTTCCGGCCGATTTCATCGTACTCGACATGGAGGAAGATGAAGATATTCCAATCATCTTGGGACGACCATTTTTAGCGACGGGCCGAACCCTTATAGACGTGGAAAAAGGGGAGTTAACTCTGAGGGTCCAAGACGAGCAAGTTACTTTTCAAGTATTCAAATCGTTTCCATGTCCCGGAAGTGCTGATAAAAGGTCAAAAATTGAAAGTGTAGATGTCGTTGAAAGAGGAAAGCACAAAAAAATCGTCGGTTGGAAAATTCAGATGCTGTGTTAGATGCCCCAATTTTGAAGAAAGATGTAGAACGAGTAGCATTTCTAGAGCACTCGGATAAGTCTGCTGGGGTCATAAAGCTATTTTTGAAAGAAAAGAATAAGCCGGAAAGCAAACGGATGTCTAGTCGTGAGAAGACCGGGTGTTTCGGAAACTTAGTTTCGTCAAAACCTTTCCGCAACCAACATTGGGTATCCGAACCAAAAATCGAATCGTTAATAAACATTGGTCAAAATTTTAAAAATCTTATTAACGGTTCGATGAACGAGGCGGAAACTAAATGGAGTTTGCGAAAAGCGAACTAATATTTTCAAATAGGTCTGGCTGAAGACTATAAACTTAGCGCTTCTCGGGAGGCAACCCGAGTTCGTAGTTGTAGAATTTTTGCGTTTCTTTCTTTTTCTTACATTCTTGATTTTTATTTTTCATCATTTTTGTGCTTCTATTTGCTTCTGCCTCTCGATTTTAACGTGTTCTTCTCAAAATTCTGTGCAGGAAAGTCCCAGGGGGAAACTGAAGCCTGAGCCGCGGCACAAGTATTGTGAGCCGCGGCACACACAAAACGAAGGAGATGAGCTAAACCCACTGTACCTTGTGCCGCGGCACGGCATATGTGAGCCGCGGCACACTTGACCTTTGAGCCGCGGCACACGTTTAAACTTGCGAACAGCTAAAAGGGACTGTACTCTGTGCCGCGGCTCACTTTAGCTGTGCCGCGGCACACTGTGCGGAATTCGAAAGGCCCAGGTAGCTTATAACACGCATTCGGCCGGCATTTCCAGGTACGCCTTCTTCCCTTCTCTTTCCCTCCCCAGTGCGCGAATCGGCCGAAACAATCTTCCAATTTTTTTTCTTGCGATTTCGTCTTGCACTCTTCACAAAACCAAAAGGTATGTTCCAATCTTTAAGCTCTACTTGTTTATGGTTTAGATTTGAAGTTGTTTATGCTTTGGATGGATTGATCATGTTATTTTCCTTTATAAAGTTCTAGGATGGTTTAGGGGATAACATAGTAGTTTTAATCGAATTTTCATGGTTAAATCGGAATATGAATGAATTAAGTGTATTGTGTTGATGATAAATAAATTGTGTTTCTGTTCTTGGGGGTTGAATCGAGCTATAGCCATGTTTATTCTTCAAGTAAACTCGTGCCCTTAAGGTGTTTGATAAAATGTCTAAGTGAAAAATTTTATTTGTTAAAGTAATCTTTTGAATCTTCGTGCAACGTGTTCGTTCTGAATTTACAGCAAGCCCAACCCTTACTTCCGGTTTAGGCGTTTAAGTCGATTTCATCCTTCTCTCACGAATGTGCTATTTTGTTAAATTCGGGATTTCGGTGGACATCCTTAGCCGAGTGTAGATCATTGTTATTATTGTTTGCGTAAATAAACCCTCGTGTTGTACTTTTCAGGACTGATTATGGCAAGAACAAAGAAACTGAGCAAGAGAGCTAGGACCCAGTCATCCCCCACTCGAGGGGAGACCTCTCGTAGTCGGGCCGAGTCGGAAGGGCACCAGTTTCCGGACCCTGAAATGCACAAGATCTTCAATGAGAAGATTCGGCCACGACCGCTTATTCCAGAGAGGGGATTCACTCCAGCTCCTCAGGACGGGGAATTGCTTACCATGATTGATGAGATGGGGTGGGCCCGATTTGTTGCACCCCCCGAGCCAGCAGTTATTTCGATTGTGCAGGAGTTCTACGCCAGCGCATTACTGAAACACATTAAGGCAGGCAACATGTTGCAGTCATCAGACTATCGGACTCAGGTAGATGTCCGGGGTGTTACGATCGATTTTTCCACATCTGCCATTCGGAGGTTGTATGGACTGCCGGTGGTAGACGAGACGGCTTACGACCGAGTGATGACTAACCTCACGAAGGAGGCCCTGCTTGAGACTATTGCACAGCCCGGCTCCGACTGGGAGCAGCGCGCACCAGGTTCCTCCACCTTCCATTTCAAGAGCTCGCGCCTCAGCCGGCTAGGGCGTGCCTGGCTATATTTCATCTGCGCACGCATTGACCCCACCTCTCAGATTCGCACGGTTTTTCTCTCTCGCGCCCGGACACTTTATGCTATCACATCCGGGTTGCGTTTCGATGTGGCTCCTTTCTTGGTTCGATCTATACTCCAGTGCATTCAGGGAGGGGCCAAGACGGGGTTGAAGCACCCTTCTCTCATCTGCGCCTTGTGCCGGCAGTCGGGGCTGACGTGGTCAGACGACGAGCCGATGCTTGCCCCCCAGGCCCCGATCGACCACCGCATCATATCACACTTTGACCAGTGGGGAGGAGCGCCGGAGCACGCTCGGGGGAGAGGATTTCTGCTAGAGGAGGCCCACGAGGGATCCCCCGAGCCTCTTTTGCTGACACATGGAGATGCCGGCCCGCCGCCCGACAGAGCGAGATTGCAGGAGATGTTCGATGGGCTGAGGGAGGAACTAAGGAGAGAGAGAGAGGAGCAGAGAGAGGATCTGAGGAGAGAGAGAGAGGAGCTGATAGAGGAGACGAGGAGAGAGAGAGAGAGATGAGATGAGGAGAGGGAGAGTTTGATGGCTGCCATGCGAGAGGAGCAGCGGACGGAGCGGGAGAGCGTTATTGCTGCCGTCAGAGCCGAGATGCGAGAGCAGTCCCGCCGGGCCAGCCGACGAGAGGCGAGGCGTCTGGCTGCGAGGGATGCTTATCATCAGGAGCACCTTGCCGCGTGGACGGCCCATATCATGCATCCCGACGGGCCATTTATTGCACCCGCCCGGCCAGCCACACCACCCTCCTCACCGGATGATGCCGACACCAGCTCCTGAGCGGACTGGAGGGGAGTACTTGACCTTTTACTTTTATTGCATATCATTTTTTGTCCATTGAGGTCAATGTACGTCCTAAGTTTGGGGGGGTTTACTTTTTGTCGCTACATTCATTGTTGTTCTTTATTTCGTTGCACTTTTCATTACTTTGCGTTATTTTTTTTCTTTTCGATAGCCTTGCTTGTCTTAATTCTTCTTTATTCGTGAAATTGTCGTGCTTCTATTTGTGTAATACTGATGTTACGACACTATTTTTCTCTCTGAAGAAACGGTCGAGTTTTAGTCGAGTTGTAGTCAGTAATTTCGGTTTCTGCTTGGTATTCATTTAGGTCCGAAATTTTCTCGTGAGTTTAGAGGTCTTGGCGGATAAGAGAGGATACATACTTGTTTTAAAATCATCGTCGATATGTTTGGTTACATTTTAAGGATAGCCAGTCGTCCAGTTATATTAGTCGTGTTGGCACTTAGATTGAGTTTAGAGTCGGTCAGTTTTTCCCAATAGTCGAGATAATGTTGTTCTATGAGGGGAAGTCTAGTAACCGGGGGTATTCGCGTGACCCGTTGTTTACTCTCGCGTAAAACGACGACCCTGATTAGTGATTTAGAGATTTCACATGTGCCAATGATAGGGAGCCTAGTAACCGGGGGTATTCGCGTGACCCGTTGTTTACTCTCACGTAAAACGGCGACCTTGATGCGGACGTGCGGGAATTATATATTCGAGTTGTTTCTCCGCTGTAGAAGGGAACTTAGTAACTAGAAGCATCCATGTGCCCCATGAGTGTCTTTTACGTCAAACGGTTTCCCAATACATGAGAATGTAAGTTCCACCCTAGGATTATCCCGATGAAACATCCCGAGATCCTAACCTAGTGGTCAACTCGAATCAGTTTTTGAGCATGTGTATATAAGGGAATACTGTCCGAGGATTATTTTTGTGAAACTCGTGAAAGTTTTGCCATTAGACTGTGGAACGGGACGAACTAGCCTGTTTATTTTAACCTTCCATATTGACGGTCGATTTGACTCACGTTTTGTTAATCTTTGAGCTAAGCTTTCTTCATGAACGAGTAATTAGGACTGAATTTGATGACTTTGAGGAATCATTATTCTGAGTGCAGCTCGCTATTATGACACTCGTATTATTTAGAGAGAATTACAGGATAGTATTGATTAGGTTGAACACTACGAGTCGCACGATGATTCACGACATTCTTTTATTGAAATTAATTCTTTTTGCTTGAGGACAAGCAAAGGCTTAAGTTTGGGGGTATTTGTTAGGCGTATTTTTATACGCTTATTTATCATTATTTTGTATTATTTTGGAGAGTGAAATTGTTTAAATGAGCCTTTAATGCCTTAATTTTATATGTTTGTCAGGAAATTGAAGTCCGGAAGCTAAAACGAGGCGAAACGGGCGAAAACGGCATATTTTGGCTATGAGCCGCGGCACAAGGAAGCAGGGCCACGGCACAGGAAGACACCAGCCGAGCGCAGAGTAAACTGTACTCTGTGCCGCGGCACAGCCCAAGTGAGCCGCGGCACAGAAGAAATTAAGGACGCCCAGGCATCTAGCTGAAGGCTCTGTGCCGCGGCACAGATTTAGTGCGCCGCGGCACACTTGGCGGTTTTTGGTTGCCCGCGCGGATTTGGGACGTTTCGAAGCCAGTTTTCGACCTACTCATACGGACGCGATTTGGAGGAAGTGCTGAGCTATAAATAGGGTTTAAGACCCTAATTAATGGGATCTTGAACCTTGGAATCTTTGGATATTTTATCTTTTGGAGCTTAAGCTTGGAGACGGAGAGAAGAGGGAAGCAGAAGACTTCAAGGGCAGAGGGCGGAAGCTGAAGAACGGAGGAATCCGAGCTTCATCTGCGTTTGATTTTTATGCTTTCATTTATCTATTCTGTATTTTCAATTATTAGTATGTCAGGCTAAAGCCCTAATCTAGGGTTTTGATGAAACATATGTTTTGACGAATTGCTTGAGATTATCCAATTAATTACCTTTTTGTTGAGTTTTCCCAATTGTGTTTAATGCTTGCAATTATCTGGCCAATAGTTGTATTGATTTAATCATTCAATTCGAATCGGGAGAGGAGAATTGGTGAGGAACTATTGGTGAGGACCGTTTTATTCTGTGAGATAGGAATATACTCATAGGAACTACGTGGCCTTTGGGAGATTTTATGCTTTTCGCCTATTGACGAATTAATTCACCTAGGGATAGAGTGCGTTATTCGCCTTTAGATAAATCTATTGACCTCGGGAGAGGCGGTAGAATATATTAGCAATCTCCGCCTTCAATAAATTGGGAAAATTATTTATTACGGATAATCGGGAGTAAATTCTGATAAACTGAGGTGGATTCAGAATCCTAGACTTATTCATCATTTGATTTCTTTTATTCAATCTATCGTTTTCTACTGTTAAGTCGCTTAGTAATTCTTTTAGTTATTAATCGCAAAAACCCAAATTCGATTGTTCAAATAAAATTGGAATACACAAAAATCGGTAGTTAGAGATTCAGTCCTCGTGGGAACGATACTCTACTTATCACTTTATTACTTGTAAACGATGACGTGCACTTGCGTGTAAGAATTATCGCAACATCCGTATCCTTAGAATAACGGTAATATCGTAAAACACAAAGTTTTAAAGTCAATTTCCAGTCCTTGACTAGGGCGATCATTATGTGTATGCACTTGATGAAAACAAATTTTGAGGGCGAGTCACACTACGCCCAAAACTTATAAATATTGTCCTTTATTTTGGAAGAGGAAGTTTATACATCGACTTTAAAAATTATTTTCGAGTAATGTATAAAAGAAAATTGAAAATTGAATCATAACTAATTTAAAATATTTCAAAGGTGTTGAGTTCCAAACATCACAAATTGAAAAATATTTCCTCTTCTACAAAAATGTTTAATCGAAAGGATTTTTCACCAAATTACGTGACCATTTGACATGACTACATTAAATCATGGGTTTTATAATGTTAGGAAAATTCCAAAACACCACTTTAAAATGTTCGCGCACCGGATAGGATTAACACTCAAAAATTTATTCTAATGAAATGTAGAAATCGATAAGTAGACTTGACTTCCGAAGCATACTACATAACCGTTCTCACTTGGACCGTATACGCATGTTATATCCTAAAACAATAATATCACTAACAAGTTCCATCCCCTTGTTCACATTAAACACATTAGCACAATATAATCAAATACGTATATAAGGGAACTTACGATCAAGAGGCTTACCATCACGGATTGTCTGAAGATGATGTCGGAACCACGATACTAATCACAACTCTGATGCGCGCGACTTACACAAGACATGGACTTGACCCAAAGGCCTAGGTTTTTCGCAAACCTAAGATCCGATACCATATCTGTAACACTCAAAGAATACAACCGGAAATGTCACATGCCGTAGACCCTTCTCACAAGGATCTACCAGGCTAAACTCTAAAAAACTACTCAATGATTGACCGACCGGGGTCAAAATAATTACAAAACAGACCGACAAGGTCATAATATAGTTCAAAAACCAACATAATTCATAGCTCAAAGACAATAATCAACTTGAACACAGAAAGGAATAATGACTCGGTTTAATAAATGAAATCTACACCCGTGCAAGGGTGAATACTCAACCAAATGAGAAAATACCGACTAAGATGAAACAAAAGAAAAAACTCTAACTCTTGTGTGATTAGCATCATTGTCCTCCATCTCCTTCCAAGCCAATCCTGTGACTGCTCCCGAGCTGCCAAATCCTGAGCACATAACAGGCACCCACCCCCCGAAAGCTCGGGGGTTAGCAAACTGGAATTTTGCTAGTGCAAGTACATAATATACATGATATACGAAAAATATCAACACAAAACTCAACAGCCGCGAAGCCTTAACACAAACCACGCATTCCCATAATCAGCACAAAAAAGCACTTGCTTACAACAAGGTGAAAGATAATCACGTAGCTATATTCACTTTACGGATCATAACACCAATGAAACTTTAAACAAGCTCAATGAGTCAAAAGATTTAGTTTGAAAAACCCCTTTTTAAAAGGAAAATATTTTGATAAGATAGTTTGGAAACGTTATTATTGACTCGGGTTGTCTTGGGGTTTTGAAAATCAAAAGGGAATACTTTTGGAAAATAACTTCAAAAGCTCTCGGGTCCTTGACCCAGTATATGGAAAACAATTTATAAGAAAACCATTTCAACGTTATTCGCGGTCCTCGACCTAATTTATGAACACTATCACGAGCGAATCATTACAACCTCTGACGGGGTTCTCGACCCAATCCAAAGAATAGCATCACATGATCAAATATCTCAACATCTCACGGGGTCCTCGACCCAATACACAGAACGTCATTACAGCACAATCAAAGACACAACCTCTCATTCGACAAATCCTACTCAAGACCCTTGATTAATTAACCCTCGAGATCTCAAAATATCCTTGGCTAATTAACCCTGATACCAATGTTGTAAAACAAGTTGAAACAAACTTTCAGAAACACGAATCGCGATCTATATCTAGACCAACATTTGAAAGTGAGTTATAAGAACTTTGAAATACGAACATTGTTCGGTAACGAGGTCTTGCTGTCACTCGAATATCTGTTACCAATAAGCCTGCCAGGCGCCTCTCTTGCACACCTGTGCACCGGCATTCACTCCACTATGTTGGCCGCCCATTGTACATGTCACCTGCGTCGGCATTCACTCCCATAAGAGCCGCCCCTTGCTCACGCATTAGGTAACACCGGTGTTCACCAACCATATGGAGCCGCTCATTGCAGTGTAGGTCACAAGTCGTCCAGATACAAGTCTAGAGGGGGGGTGAATAGACTTGTAGAAACTCTTGAACTCTTTTTCACGAAGAGTGAGTTTCTTCAGCTGATAGTTAAACAAATGACTTGGAGTCGTTTGTTCTTAGATATGTACGGAAGTCAGCTGATGACGAATAATAATCCACTTAATGAAACACTTAACAATGAATGCAGCAGTTAAAGTATGATGCAGTAAAACAGTAAATAACACAGGCAATTTATAGTGGTCTCAGAGGTGGGGTAATCCTCTACTAATCCACTTTTCTCCAAACCAGTTGGAGATGAATTCACTATAATTTTCAACCAAAGGATAAATATTACAGTTGATTCAAATAAAACCACAACGACTTCCAACCAAAGGGAATTCCTTGCCGTTGTACCACACTTGATCGCCTTGCACCTCTTGATCCTCGATCCTCGGATGCCTTTACGCCTCTTACTTCAACCATGAAGTACCCCGTACTCAAGATTATAGACAAGAGTGTTTGTCTTCTCCAACTTTAAGAGCTTCTTTTCGTATGAACTTTTAGAGTTGCTCTTTTCACGATGCTATTGTTTGCTTTTGATTGCTTTGATTGCTTGAATATGTGTTCGCACCGGTTGTTGCTCAGCTTCAAATCTCCGGATATATATAGGTCTGATCTCTGAGCTTTTTCCTTGTAGCCGTTGCAATTCTTTTGAACAAATCCGTCCGTTGGAGGGAGACTTCATTGTTTAATCTTTCTGAATCGTTGCAAGGCTGGATTCCCATTATTTTATTTTATCTTCCGACCGTTGTGAAGACTTCTGCATGTGAGCGCCGAATCTTTTGAATATTAAAAGATTAAAGTCTTCAAGGTGGGTCTGGATGATTTATTTAAATCATATCTCTTGCGGGAATCACTCCAATTTGTCTCTTCACGTTGCATGTGAGCTTTCCGTAATACTTGACTTTTCAACGCATGCTGACGTGGACTTGGAGTACTAGGCTGCCTTCGAGTAGGCTGATGTGCAGCTAACATCTCTGCAGATAGGTCCTCTCATTGCTCACCGTTTATGACTTATCCGACAGTGACTTCCCGAGGTACCTTGATGCAGTCAAACTTCTCTGATAAAAATTCGTTGACCAGAGCTACTCGGCTGGACTCGGCTGTCCCTCTCTGATGGACTAAGCTGTACTTAGTACTTAGCCGTTTTTCAGCCTAACAAATTCTTGGCCTACAGAAGATACTCATTTGGCCAACAAATTCTTTACATTTTGCCAAGTTTATACTTAACATTTTTGGCCTATGGAAGATACTCATTTGGTTCTTCCTTACATTTTGCCAAGTAATAAACATTTGATTTTATATTAATGACATCATCAAAATCTAACAAGTATTCCTAACATGCAGCGTACACCAGGCCGGAGTACACGCCCCGCCCTCAGAGGCTCCCAGATATGACGTCTCTCACAATAAGTATTCACATTGTTACATATATCAAGCACACAGTCAATCATTGCAATAATTATCAAATCAGTACACCAATTCACACAATTTATCCGTCAGTCTACAACACACAAATGAACAATAACACGCACGTTATCAATCAAGACTCAACACAATATGCCTTTGGCAAAACCAACCGACACTACACATATATACTTATATCGTAACTCAACCGAATACATAAACCTTACCATATACCTCTATAACTATGGTTCGTACTTTAATCCAAGTGGAGTACGTCAACTAGTATCGGTATTAATCACCCGACATTCACCGACATATATAAATCTATACACATACACACACACACACACACACACACATATATATATATATACATATATATATATATATACATATATATATTCGTAAAATGATTCACAATTTGGCAACAATGATTTCACATAGTTATAATTCGTATATGGAGGTACTTGCCTTGGTAATATCTCTCGAATACTCCGAAAATAGGGTCGATTGGAAAGATCCGGAACTCCAATGAAAACGACGATCGGAAAGGCTCAACACCGGATTATCGCAGGGAATTCATCCCTATGATCCTATCATGAAATAAACAATCAATCACACGAGGAAAAGTATCGTAAAACGACCGAGTCCTGACTGTCCTCATCATAACGTACATTAGACACCCACGTAGCGTACGTTAAGTCTGTACGTTAGCGTACGTAAGTTTCGAAGCCTAGCGTACGCTAAGCATGTTCGGAAGTTCTCTTCTCTGATAAGATAACTGACACGTCTGATGATATAACGTACGTAATGCATGATGCTTAACGTATGTTATACTCACAAACATATTTCTCATATGAAAAAGAATGATCCAAAGGTGTTGATATCTTCGAATTTCAAGGATAAGCATGTCATCAAAACGCCATATTCCAAACTCGATTATAAATTCCCATATGTAGTTTGGAAAAATCCAAGGTTGTTATCAATATCACCACTACATTCAAACTTTCATCATGAACATCGGCTAATCAATCCATCCTTACAAGATATGAAAAAACCTTCAATGTTTATCCTTCTAAGTTCATTTAACAAAAAGTGATAGTAATAGCAAGTCTTGATAATATCGAAAACTCCAATTAATGCAGATTACAATCTCAGAAAACTCCCCCTATTATGTTCAACATAACGAGATTCGAACTATAATACTCTTAACAATGGTGATCCTAAGTATAATCATTCCAACTTCCTTAAACATGGTGTTCAACTTAATGGGTTACTCACTAATCCAATGATCTCAGAAGCATGCTCATATTATTCCTTAAGAACAAGGATTTTGAGTTTGGAAAGTAACATACCTTAATGTAGAAGACAATGATGAACACTTGACGAAAATTCAACACCTCAAGCTTGAGTACCAATCCAAGTTGCTTCCAATCCTCAATAACCAAGTACATGTGATATCCAATCTTTAATGATCAAGTATAGGTGATCTATAGGTGTTTTAGATGGCTGGAGGCTCTCTGGAAATGAAGGAAGGTGAAGGACAAGTGAAAGAAACAAAGTGAAATGAAATGGGGTATTGTCCCATATATAATGTCCTGAGCTTTACGTACGTTAGCCTTAGTGCTTTACGTACGTTAGCCTTAGTGCTTTACGTACGTTATTCCCTTAGCGCACGCTACCCGTTGTCCTTAGCGTACGCTATCATTCAATGGTAGCTTACTGTATCATTCTGTACTCTCTTACGTACGTTACATCAACAGGGTTACGTACGTAATAAAAATTATTAGCGTACGCTATGTTCAACCTTTAGCGTACGTAAATCTCCGTTGACCCAAAACTGTCCAGGTTCATTCTGCGGGAATCTTTTCGAGCCCACCACCAGCTGTCCCATGTGCTTGCCAGCCTGCTCAATTATTGACTTCCTTATGTACACTATGCCTAGCTCATAGCATACACTATCTGTGGCTCGTAACGTACGTTATGCTTACCTGCTAGCGTACGTTACGACGTAGTTGCATGTGAAGGATTACAAGTTGATATTATCATGCATGTGGATACGAATACGGAAAAGATCATACTTCGATTATCGATATCACAGGGTTCAAATACGGACGAAAATACTCAACAATTATCCGGATATTACACTTGGCAAATGAGTTCTTTTTACTTGATAAGTAGGAATGTATATTTGCTTAATAGAGTTACTTAATAATTTGAGTATGTGAGATAATCAAAACATTCAAGGGATATAAAACATGTATTTTAAAGTAAATCTGTTGAGTATTTTGAATAGAAAAAAATATTTTGACATTCTTCGCAGATGAATATTAGTTAATAAGGGCTGTGCAATGGAATATTAAGACATATTTATTTTTAATTAGGGCAGGTTTATTTCTTTGAGTTCGAAATGTTTATAAGCATATCACATAAGTTAATAATTAAATGCAAATGAATCTAACGTTTTTATACCCACATATTCATATGCTTCCTAAATTTCAATCATAATCTATAACCTATATAATACAGTGAATGTGGTTGCTACATACATTATTGCACATATGTGTATTTTATTCCAATCTTTCTATTTTAGATTACAAACACTTGTCCAGTAGTGTTGCATTTTGATTGAAATGTCATGGCCATGATGTTATACTTAAAATGATCACGTACGTAACCGGCCAAGGCTTACGTACATAACCGGCCTTCGTACGTAACTACCGAGCCCTTCCGGCCGTAACTCGGCCAGGGCTGGCCTGGGCCCAGCCTGCCCAGCCATGACTCGACCGGGACCAACTCTGATGGCCCGGACGACCCCGAAACCCGAACCTGAATACGAATCAAAGATACGGTTACGAAGTACTCGCAAAGACGAATTCGAGCACTAAGAGAACACACGATTTCGACCACCCAAAGGCTCGAAAAGACGAATTCGAGCACTAAGAGAAAACACGATTCCATTGGGACAACATATTTTGCAATGATACTCACCACATGAGCACTAGCGCGCCTCACCGGGGAATTGCCAAAATGGTAAGGCGTAAATCAATTTGATCATCAAACCAAAATAAAAAAAAACGTCCGACAGTAACGACCGAGCAAACAAACATGCAACACATATAGTTTCTCATAAATATCAAAACTCTGAACTTTAAAGGGAGATAATTATCATTAATTAGTTGCCATTACTAACATATGCATAACCATGATATGTATTTGTCAATAGAGACAAAGGCTAGCTAAAAATAAAATCTGGTCAAAGTATATACCCAAGTAACTAAGATGGTGCGAGAGTGGCGAGACCATGTAAGACAAACAGGTATTCACTTCATTTTACTTCAAGAATTTAATGCAGAATAAAGATAGACACTCCATCAGTAATTAAATCAACCATTATACAATACCATGAACTTGTAAAAACAGACAAGACAATTAGCATACAAATATTCGATTCATATCTCACTTTTGGTTCCTTTATTTACATGTTTATTGTACAATGAACATGTAGACATATAATATATCATTCTGGAATCCTGATACTTCATAATGTAACGATACGTTGACCTCATGTTAAAATAATTAACGGTTTGATAGTTATGCTAAGGAGAAGATGGGTCACTGCACGATATTAGTTCTTAAGAACCTGACTTTGGTCGATTCAAAAACATATTAAATAATGCGATATTAGGCCAAAAACTTTAGCTAGCATAGAAGACATATCATACTAGCTACTGGACAAATTTGGAGTTAATCCAACTGCATTAAGATGGCTAACGAGCCAACGCAAACTGACCGACAACAAGGTATTTCTCAAAAAATTACTTAAGCAATTTCCAGAAATAGTTTTCTGCACGAAGGCTACATTTAGATTCAAATCTGACTTTGCTCGGACGTTGAATAACTTAATGGTTTATAGATTCAGGATCTTACGGATGTCTACTTCATCTTAGGAAAAAGCATTTCCAGGTTTCGAGTCTAGACAAGCAAGATATGCTCGTCTGAAATGAACTGTGCAAGGCTGACATGAAACTGTCCGTTGGGACTATTTTGTAAATTCTATCATTATTAATCTGCTCAGTAGATCACTCTCAAATTTTACTGGGTTATAGAACACATATTTGGCTGGCTATAACATATCAAAATTTTGCAAACTTGTTTTCTAATGAAAGAATAAAGACGTTAAGCATGAATAACATGATAATTGTTTAGAAAGTATTTTTCTTAGCTTGTACCTTCGATGCCTTAATATTCCAGTATGCTTCGTATTCCAGCCAGAAACGCCAACATAGACGACTTTCTTGGCCATTAGTTGCCCTCTTAAAAGGCAGGATCATCCCAGCCTTGGATCTAAAGGAGTAGCTAGGTTCTCCGTTGTGATATCTATCAGTTTCTTTAGTGGACCTGAATCTTCTTCCAGACCCGGGCTCATATTAGTACTGCATGCTCATAACAAAATGCACAATTAATTTCAGTAAAAGCATCCAATGCTAACAAAACTTTGCTGGTAGCAATCCTTTACCGGATTTTAAATGAATGCATTAAGAAACTTAATAAAATTTCAACCAAGTACCAAGAATCATCAATCATATTCATCACAGCACCAATCACTAAAACATTTCCTAGTCACAAATTCATCATATTCCATTATAGGAAAATGCCTTAGCTCAAATATATAGAACTCTAATCACGAAAGCACAAACTAGTGAATCAAATAAAGGTTGGAGTAGAGCTTCTTAATCCATCACCATCACCAATTTTCTTTAAGTTAGGGGTCTGGATTGAAATCCCCACCCCACTAATCAATTCGTACAGCTAGTAACATAATACAAGAACACAGTAATTAACTAGAAGCCTAGTTACAATAACATAGTTGATAAAATAATAACACAAGTGGCAACCAAAAGAGACTAATCCCCCCAAAACAGGCAGTGTGACTGATCTCCGATTAACAAAAACAACTAACCACTATTTCATATTTACTAACCACTAGGTGGATCTGAAGACAAAGGCATAGCAGACGAACCAATTGGTGAGGCAAATGATGGAGACGAAGGGTCCCATACCAAAATCTTATCACACAAGAACATGAACTTCAAATTAAACTGCATCAACCACAAAAATGTACAAAAGTACAATGTATTTGAGCTGAACCTTATCACCACCACAGAATCAATCTGGAAATTGAGCATAAAATCTACATTCACTCAGATCTGACTATACCATAATAAAATTGAAATGTTAAACATCGGATCTATCTCATGATTAATATCAGCTCAATCGCCAATGCTACGCCAAAATTTTTTGATCTGCATCACAACACAGTGTAAACTAGCTCAAAAACCCAAAAAAAAAAAAACAAATTGGCTAAATATATCTACTCAATCCGAGAAGATCGAGCAAAAATTAGAAAACCGACCTCAGCAATGTTAATGCAGAGAGCTCCGATTACCTAACCCAATTGTCGGATTCGATGTCAATTATCTGAAAATTCTCTCAGAAGCATCAACTTCAAAAATGCTAAGGCTTATGAAAAATAAAAATTGGATGAGAAGAGTTTGTAGCAAGCAGGCCTCAATATAAAATGATCTCCTATGTCTGGAAGTGTGGGGGCCAGAAGTGAGAAGAGTTAGATGAAGGCAAAAAATTTTGCAGCGGGAAGGGTTTTCTATGTTTGGGGTGCGGTGGACGAAAAGTGAGAAGAAATGGATGAAGGCAAACGGTGGAAGAGAATAAAAAGGGGTTTTGTACCTTTTTGTTTAAATATATATATATATATATATATATATTTATATATATTAAATTTATATAATTATAAAGTATAGTCAAATATGTTTACATATTATAATATGTACACTAAATATTACAAAGAACGGGGCGGGGCGGGCCAGGTCTCAACAGATACCCAGACTCGACCTGACCCGCACATGGGTCTGACCTGCCCTACCCCGAGCTCTCCACGGGCTGGTCCGACCTGCCCCAGACACCACGGATCAGGGCAAGTACCCACGGGTCGGGGCGAAATTGCCATCCTTAGGTACAGTGATGTTATTCACGGTCGGCTAACCAAAAGACACATTTGAACCCTAAATTAACTCAAGTGTCAATATATCATTATGAGTTGAATCCTTATATAGTATTTATTTAATGGAGACATATTTTATATAAAATATCTTTTTTGGTTTTATTAAATTTTAATTAGTCTTAAAGTATAATTTTTATTTTGAAAGAAATTTATCTTTTTATTTATTAATAGTCTAAGGCAACACAGGCATAGTGTTGCAGTGTGCAACACCTATTTATAGCTACAACAACACAGATTTATATCTAAGGTAACACCAAGGTTACAAGGTTGCGATAGGGCAAAAATTTCATAGCTACTGCAACACCTGAGAAGGCAACACCATGCCCATGAGGTGGTGATAGGTCATCTATGGCGTAGTGTATGTTGCTTGAGAAGGAACTACGATTTATATGTTTATCATTTTCAGATACTAACTAAATTCTTTTACTACAAATTGCGAGGCTAATATGGAGATACACAAAGATTTAATCCACGAAGGACCCTAAGATGTGCATCAAAGGTATAAAAAGATTCAAATAATAATATTACAACAAATAATTATAACATACATACCTTTGATACCAAATTTGGTAATAGATTGGTGTCTTGATTTATTGTTCTCAACTTTGATACAATCTATCTTTAGAGTAGAATAGAAATAATAGTTTAAGCATTTAATAATCAAATAATACATAAGATAAGATAGAATTGCTTATGACAATTCATTACCTTTGATGTATTTATGAATAATATTAGTCTGCCTACAGATGTGATTGGCAGATGATAAATAGAATTTGGAAGATCAGTTGAACGATCAGTTGAATTTGGAGTCTAAATTCGACAGATAGATATATAATAGATGTGTTCCTAAAATATTTTAAACTGGTTGTCTAGTTAATATTTATACTGAATATGGTATGTTATATAGGATAAACCCAAATCTCTGGATTTCTAGAATCTGAAGATTAATAGTTAGCCAATCTATTTGCAATTCTTAGTTTGTTAAGATAATTATGTAGATTATTTTTATCTGATCAAAATACATATTTTCACTCATGTAATATCCGTAATTTTTATTTTGGGTAATTTCTATTTTTGGTGTATGTTCGTTTCGGACAACACGCTTGTTACTATTTTGGAATTCTGAATCTATTTTGTTCTTGGGGGTTTTCCGTTTGGACGAGTTTCGAGGATGTTTTTACGTGTTTTCATCTTGAATTATATCTTGTCGCATGTACATTCGATTCTCGTAAAACTCGTTCGATTTCATTATTTCTTTGTTTCCATGAGTTCGTATAGATGAGTTGCTCATGTTGTGAGTTTCGGATTGTTAATCCGACGTCGTATCGTGACTTTTCGGATGTTTGGGCCATTTTGTAATTTCCTAGAAGTTTAGGGAATTTTATCTTGCTTGTTGTATTTCGGATTGCCCGATAGTCGGAAGTGTATTTTCTTTCAGCACTTAGCTTCATTTTTACGGATACCTCGTGTTTACACTTCTGGTTCTGTCCTTGTGTTGCGTTCCGTCGTTGTATCATCTGTACAGGAAACGACGTTCAGCATTGTGGGACTGCTACATGCATAACGCACGTTATGCATGCTTCTTAACGTGTGCTATCGGCACCTGCATAACGTATGTTATGCCCTTCTGGTAACGTACGTTATGGCCTTCATCAGATAGTATAGACGGTTCGGTTACGTACGTTAACTGGTGAGACGTTACATACGTAAACGTCATAACGTACGTTAACAATTTGTGTTAACATACGTAACGCACTGTTAGGGCTTAAATTCTAAGTTGACCTCAGATGCATTATTTCATTTCTTCTTCCTTCCTTTACTCGCGACGGGAGTTCTTCGAGCGATTTTGGGGCGATTCGAGCAGGGCAATCCGTAGAGTTCCTCCGTAGATCGAATATTGTGTCCCATGGGAGGTTAATCATCATCACAATCATCCTTCTCCGCCCGAATCGAGGTATTTTTCGTTAGAACCCTAGCTTTTGGGGATTTGGGGGTTTTGTTTCGGTTTTCACCCTTCTAGTCCGATTTGCCTCTCATGATTGTTAGATTTCGATAGTATAATCATTATCCCTTACTTCTCTCGTGATTTTTGCGGATTGAATTCGATGTTTTTCTCCGTTGATAGAGGGGAACCGGTTATGACCTTGTGTTGTCCGATGAATTGTTCCAACGTGTAGAATTAGGATGAATACCTACGTTTTCATAGTATTGAGATTGGTTATATATCGTTATTGTGCTAGGATCGGATTTGTGAAGATTATTCGGGCCAAAAACCTTTCCGATCACCATTTTCCTTCACGTCGTGTTAACCAAGGCAAGTACATGTATTACATTCCGTTATGTATGTTACGTTTTCGAAATGAATGATAAATTGTGGTTTTCGGGTGCGTGACTTGTGTTCCTTTCACCCGGAGCGTTCGACAGGACGTCTGGGGTCGATACTAAGGGATACGGCCGCGGAAGTGGACTTGGGTGCGTGTGTGGTTGAACTTCCACCCGGAGCGTTCGACAGGATGTCTGGGGGTCTATACTAAGGGGTACGGCCGCGGAAGTGGTATCCCACCCGGAGCGTACGACGGGATGTCTGGGGGTCGATACTAAGGGGTACGGCCACGGGATACCAGTTGTGATTTTGTGATATCGTGATGAATTGATAACTGATTTGATTGCCAATGTAGTATTCCGGAATATTTATGGCAAATGATTTCTGATTGAGATGATTGTGTAAAATCGTATGTGTATATAATGTAGTGTAATTGTGTACTTGCACTAGCTATTCGAATGTTAACCCCTTAAATGGGGGAAATGCGCCGTATGCATTTCAGGTACCGGAAGAGGTGAGGAGCAGGCACGGGATATGCACGCAAAGAATGGACTGGCATGATTATGAGGCTCGAGTCTTTATTTATGTGTGGTCATTTATACTGTTTGAGTTATCGGAATTGACTCATTTTCATTAAATTCGGTTAAAGTCGCCTGCGTGGGTAATGATGTGGTATTGATTTATATTTTCACGTACATCTATTAAAATGTTTTGGCTGAGGCCACGGCCCCATTTTACATTGATGATTGTGTCTTTGGGATTTTCATGTACGGAATGTGTGTCATGTGTTAGCCTGGTAGACCTCATGAGAGTTCTACAGTGTGTAATGTCTCATTTGTGAATTGGGGTGTTACATTTATGGTATTAGAGCGCTTAGGTTTTGAATGCCTAGACTGTCGGTTAATTTTGGGTCTGTCAGTCATGTCGTTAGAGTCAGTCGTTGAGCCTAATATCATCGTGCTGCCGTCTTTTCGTGCGACCCGTGGCTGTAAGTCTCCTCGAACTCTTATATTCCTGTAATTTATACCTTGTGTTGTTTGGAAATTGTGAATTGTGATACCAACCTTGTAAATTGTGAATCTTTCTGATCTTGTTCTTTTCATATTTTCTTCAGTATGTTGAGTGGTCGCGATAGACCAGCTAGGGGGCGCGGCCGAGGCCGTGGTCGTGGTGCTAATAAGGAGGAAGGCTCACTTTCTCAGCCCTCTGCGGATTCGACTTCTCATTCAGTGCCGTCGGGTAATAACGCCGACGCCGGGGCTACTGCCGTACTTCAGCAGTTGGTAGCTCAGCTAGCTCAGATAGCTCAGGGTGGACACCAGAATCCGCCTCCTACTCCAGAGGATGAAGCTAGTAAATGGCTTCAGAAAGTAACTAAGATGCACCCCCCTCGTTTCACTGGTTCTTCTGACTCCCTAGGTTGGGAGAATTAGCTCTTTCAGTTGAGCAGGCCTTTTTATGTCGTGGCCTGTCCCGATGACAGGAGGGTACATATTGCTCAGTACCTCCTGGATAAGGAAGATGCGGAATGGTGGGAGGCTGTGGCGCCCAGAGACCGTCGGGCCACTTGGGAGGAATTTAAGGCTGCTATGGAAGCAGAATATTGTCCACCGCCAGTCAAGGAGCGCATGATTGTGGAATTCTTTACTGCTACACATCAGGATGTGCCGATTTCTCAGGCCATCATCACTTATAATCAGCAGTTGGGATTCGTGAAAGATCAAGTGAGGACCGAGGCCGATAAAATCCGTTATTTCAATATGCGCATGAAACCGCATATCAGGCAGAGTATGGCACCGCTCATGTGTGCCACCTTGAAGGAATACCAGGATCGCGCCCTGGCGATTGAGATGGCTGCACCGGAATCAGAGTTGGGTTCCGAGGCCAAGAAACAGAAAGCAGCTAGCAATTTTTCAGCCGGCAAGAGTGGTCGATTTTCGAGAGCTCAGTTTTCCCCTACACCTGGGAAGTGGTCGTTTCATCTGACTGGAGGATCTCAGGGTAATCGTTCAGTCCATTCCATTGCTTCTAGTGGCAGGGTTTGTTTTAACTGCAACCAATATGAGCATTTGATGAAGGATTGTTCATTCCCTCCTGTTACTTGCTTTACTTGTGGACAGACCGGGCACAGGGCCGCTCATGCGAGAGGGCTTCCATAGATGCCAAAGTTCCATATTCCACCACCGTTCAGAATGAGCTTAGCGTCGATCAGAAGACTCCAGCCACTCAGGTTCCTCAGAGTTCGGGCCGTGGTAGGGGTCGGGGTCAGCCGGACCACCGAGCTGCATCTAGTTTGGGCTCAGTCCATCCTCGGTTATATCAGATGAGGCGCACGGAGGAGGCAGACGTTCCAGTGGCGTCAGGTACCACTCAGATCCTTTCTCATCCAGTTTCGGTGCTTTTCGATTCGGGTGCTACTCATTCTTTTATTGCTTCGGATTGTGTGTGTCATATTGGTATTGACTGCTTGTATGAGTGCGAACCATTCGTAGTGGTACGCCTAGCAGGGATCGTATGGTTGGGGACCGGGAAGTTAGGGATTGCCCAGTGAGGATCGGGAGCCGAGATTAGCCCTCGAACCTCATTGTTATAGATCTTAAGGGTGAGGATTTGATCCTCGGGGACGATTGGTTGGATCGTCACGGTGCTATCATGAATTATCGGACTCGCACCATCTCGATAGTGGCCGAGGACGGCACCGAGCATACTCTCGTCAGTTGTAAATCGGGTAGATTGGGAAGTGTGATTAGCACCTTGAAGGCGATGAAACTTCTGAATCAGGGTTGTGTCGGCTATTGGTGTTACGCTCTGCAGGCGGAGGATGGTGGAGTTGACATGTCGTCGATTCCAGTTGTTAGCGAGTACCCCGACATATTTCCAGATAACTTGCCGGGATTACCACCACAGCGAGAGGTTGATTTTCCTATTGATCTTGAGCCGAATGTGGCTCCTGTTTCTCGAGCGCCATACCGTATGGCACCGTCAGAGATGTTAGAATTGAAGAAACAGTTGGGGGAATTGTTAGATAAAGTGTATATTCGACCGAGCGCATCGCCTTGGGGTGCGCCCGTACTTTTTATTAAGAAGAAGGATGGATCGCTTCGTTTATGCATCGACTACCGAGAATTAAACAAGTTGACCATAAAAAACAAGTACCCTTTGTCCATGATCGATGACTTGTTTGATCAGCTTCAGGGAGCGACAGTCTTTTCGAAGATTGATTTACGATCGGGCTACTACCAGTTGAGGATTCGGGACAGCGATATACCGAAAGCTGTCTTTCGGACGAGATATAGCCATTATGAGTTTGTGGTTACGCCTTTCGGGCTAACCAATGCCCCAGCAGTGTTCATGCAGTTAATGAACAAAGTTTTTATCGAGTATCTGGACATATTCGTAGTCGTCTTTATCGACGAAATCCTTATCTATTCCCGGAGTCGAGAGGAGCATGCTTTACATCTCCGGATTGTGTTGGACACTTTGAGAACTGAGCAGTTGTACGCGAAGTTCTCTAAGTGTGAGTTTTGGCTCAAAGAAGTGATGTTCCTCGGGAACGTTATTTCAGCGGAGGGAGTTCGGGCAGATCCATAGAAGATAGAGGCGGTGATGGCATGGGAACCGCCTAAGAATGTGAAGGAAGTGAGGAGTTTTCTGGGACTTGCAGGCTATTATCGTAGATTCGTTGAGGGATTTTCTAATATCGCTAGACCGCTCACTCAGTTACTCCAGAAAACTCAGAAGTTCGAGTGGACCGCAGATAGACAGGATAGTTTTGATGAGTTGAAGAGACGATTGACTACCGCACCCATTTTAGCATTGCCTCAGGGGAACGAGGATTTCGTGGTGTATAGTGATGCCTCGGGCCTCGGGCTCGGATGTGTTTTGATGCAGAGAGATAGGGTTATTGCTTATGCGTCCCGCCAGTTGAAACCTTATGAGGTAAATTATCCCACGCACGATTTGGAGTTGGTTGCGGTCGTTTTCGCCTTAAAGATCTGGAGGCATTATCTCTATGGGTCGTCGTGTAAGATTTTTACGGATCACAAGAGTTTGAAGTATATCTTCAGTCAAAAAGAGTTGAATATGAGACAGCGTAGGTGGTTGGAGCTAATTAAAGATTACGACCTCAAGATACTTTATCATCCGGGTAAGGCTAACGTAGTGGCTGATGCGTTGAGCCGGAAGCCGATGGCGTTACAGATGTGAGAGGTACTTACACCACAGATCAGGATCCAGTGGGATTTGATTTGTCAGAATATCGAGGTTTGGGTTCAGAGAGTTCAGGGTCAGTTATGTGCGTTGGAGATCACTTCATCCTTGACTGATGATATCAAGGTGAAACAGTATGATGATCCGTTTTTGGTCCAGTTGAGGGAGGATGTGAGGAAGGGTAAAGCCCTTAGATTTGTGGTTCAGGATGATGCGGTTTTGAGATTTCGCGGCAGGTTATGTGTACCGAGTGATATTGAGTTGAGACAGAAGATCTTGAGTGAAGCTCATACCACGCCTTATTCCATACATCCTGGTACGAGCAAAATGTACAAGGATGTGAGGAGTAACTACTGGTGGAGCAATTTGAAGACGGACGTTAGCGAGTTTATGGCAAAGTGTTTGACCTGTCAGCAGGTTAAGATTGAGAATCAGCGACCCGCGGGGTTGCTGCGACCACTTCCCACTCCGGAATGTAAGTGGGAAGACATCTCTATGGATTTCATTACCGGGATGCCTAGGACTCGGACTGGAATGAAACTGATTTGGGTTATTGTCGATCGACTAAACAAATCAGCTCATTTCCTGGGTATTAAGGACACTTAGGGGCCGGAGAGGCTGGCACGAGTGTTTATTGCAGAGATCGTGAGGTCGCATGGGACTCCTATGAGTATTGTTTCGGATCGAGATGGCCGGTTTGTATCACATTTTCTGACAGGTTGTTCATCGAGCTTTGGGGACTGAGTTGAGACTCAGTACATCTTACCAACCTCAGACAGACGGACAGTCAGAGCGGACGATACAGACACTAGAGGATATGTTGAGAGCCTGTGCTTTAGACTGGAAGAATGATTGGGAGTCACACCTGCCATTGATCGAGTTCACGTACAACAATAGTTGGCACGCCTCGATCAAAATGGCACCATTTGAGGCATTGTATGGGAGGAGGTGCAGATCGCCGTTGTGTTGGGATGATGCGTCCGAGCTGATTGGTACCGAGCCTGATATGGTAGTTGAGACGAGAGAGAAAATTGCCTTGATTCGTGATAGGTTGTTAACCGCCCAGAGTCGACAGAAGTCTTATGCCGACACACGTCGCCGGCCGTTGGAGTTTTAGGTGGGGGACCATGTCTTGCTTAAGGTGTCGCCAACATGGGGAGTTTACCGCTTCATCCAGAAGGGTAAACTTAGTCCGAGATATATTGGATCGTTCGAGATTTTAGAGAGAGTTGGAGAGCTTGCATATCGGTTAGGCTTGCCGCCGTCCTTGAGTCACGTGCATAATGTATTTCATGTTTCCCAGCTTAGGAAGTACGTACCAGGCCCTAGCCATATTATTGATTTTGGAGAGATTGAGTTGGGACCCGACATTACCATCGAGGAGAGGCCGATTCAGATTTTAGAGCGTCGGGTGAAGCAACTTAGGCACAAAATCATTCCTTTGGTTAAGGTTCAATGGTCGAGACATGGATCCGAGGAAGCCACGTGGGAGATGGAAGAGAGTATGAAGTCGAGATACCCCGAGCTATTTGCGTTATAAGTTTCGGGACGAAACTTATTTTTAGGGGGAGAGAATGTAATATATGTACTTTCTATTTTTGGTAATTTCTATTTTTGGTGTATGTTCATTTCAGACAACTCGCTTGTTACTATTTTGGAATTCTGAATCTATTTTGTTCTTGGGGTTTTTCTGTTTGGACGATTTTCGAGGATGTTTTTACGTGTTTTCATCTTGAATTATATCTTGTCGCATGTACGTTCGATTCTCGTAAAACTCGTTCGATTTCATTATTTCTTTGTTTCCATGAGTTCGTATGGATGAGTTGCTTCGTATTGTTAATCCGAGGTCGTATCGTGACTTTTCGGATGTTTGGGCCATTTTATAATTTCCTAAAAGTTTAGGGAATTTTATCTTGCTTGTTGTATTTCGGATTGCCCGATAGTCGGAAGTGTATTTTCTTTCAGCACTTAGCTTCGTTGTTACGAATACCTCGTATTTACACTTCTGGTTCTGTCCTTGTGTTGTGTTCTGTCGTTGTATCGTCTGTACAGGAAACGACATTCAGCATTGTGGGACTGCTGCATGCATAACGCACGTTACGCATGCTTCTTAACGTGTGCTATTGGCACCTGCATAACGTACGTTATGCCCTTCTGGTAACGTACGTTATGGCCTTCATCAGATAGTGCAGACGGTTTGGTTACGTACGTTAACTAGTGAGACGTTACGTACGTAAACGTCGTAACGTACGTTAACAATTTGTGTTAACGTTCGTAATGCACTATCAGGGCTTAAATTCTAAGTTGACCTCAGATGCGTTATTTCATTTCTTCTTCCTTCCTTTACTCGCGACGGGACTTCTTCGAGCGATTTTGGGGCGATTCGAGCAGGGCAATCCATAGAGTTCCTCCGTAGATCGAATATTGTGTCCCAAAGGAGGTTAATCATCATCACAATCATCCTTCTCCGCCCGAATCGAGGTATTTTTAATTAGAACCCTAGATTTTGGGGATTTTGGGGTTTTGTTTCGGTTTTCACCCTTTTAGTCCGATTTTCCTCTCATGATTGTTAGATTTCGATAGTATAATCATTATCCCTTACTTCTCACGCGATTTTTGCGGATTAAATTCGATGTTTTTTTCCGTTGATAGAGGGGAACCGGTTATGACCTTGTGTTGTCCGATGAATTGTTCCAACGTGTAGAATTAAGATGAATACCTACGTTTTCGTAGTATTGAGATTGGTTGTATATCGTTATTGTGATAGGATCGGATTTGTGAAGATTATTCGGGCCAAAAACCTTTCCGATTACCGTTTTCCTTCACGTCATGTTAACCAAGGCAAGTACTGTAATATCCGCAATTTTCGATTTTTGGTGAATTTCTTTTTTCGGCCGGAGTCCGTTTTGACGGCTCGCTCATGACCGTTTCGTCATTCTGAGAATGATTAATTCTACACTTTTTGTCATCCGAGTTCGTTTCGGTGTTGTTTTGTTGAGTTCTGTGCTTTTTAGCGACTTTTCCGCACTTGAGTTCGATTCTTGCGAATCTCGTCCGAAACTGCTGTTTCGAGTTTCCCACAAGTCCGTTTAACGTTGTTAGACGTGTTGTGAACTTCGGTTTGGTTATTCGATCACGTATCGTGATTTCCGGGCGTTTTGGGCCATTTTGTAATTTCTTGAAAGTTACGGGTATCCATATCTGTATTTGTCGTCTTGACCCTTTTCTTGGTCGCGTATGATTAATTATTGCATTACGTTTTCATCTCGAGTCGTTGACGTCGTCCGCGAACTTTTTGTCGTGTCCGTTCCGTGCGTTTTCGGAAATCGAGGCGTCGGGTCGTGGCGGCTGAGCACCGCCGGACGGGTGCGGGGCCCAGCCGGGAAGTCTTGACACCGCCGAGCGAGCACGGCAGAACCGCGTAAGCGCACGCTATGGCCGGACAGCCTGCTTAGCTCGGCGATGTAGCGCATTGCCGAGTCGGCCAGACGCTATCGGGCCCGGACAGAGGTATTACGAGGTTCGACTCGGTCGGGATCGGCGGGTAGTGCACGCCATCGCCGGTCGTAGCGCGCGCTAACCGCGGGTAGCGCCGCACGCCGGCCGACTAGCGTACGCTCTGGGATGAGTTGTTAGTCCGGTGGCTCTTTGGGCCAGTCGGCTAGCGCGCAGAGCCGCCGTGGCGCACGCTAGCGGGAGTCGGCGGTCGAGTCACGGTGGCGGGGTGGTCGGTGGTGCCGGGTCGTGCGGGCCATGGCCGAGTGTGCTCGGCCGATCAAGCCGATAGCGCACGCTAGGCCGGGAAGGCTAGCGCACGCTAGTTCCGCCCAAGATATAAATGACAGACCAATGACTTTCTCCGTCATTTTTCATTTCATTTCTCTTCGGTCCGCGGCTGTTGTTTCGGAGGAGACGAAACCATGTTGATGAACAAAAAAGCCATGAAGTTCTTGAGGTTATATCGTTGATAAATCATCATATAACATCCTTCGATCCAATAATCAAGGTTAGATCTTTAGAACCCTACTTTTGGGTAGATTTGGGGATTTTCGCGTTTTTGTCCGATTCGTTCCGTTTTGTCGATTAATTCATGATGAATATGATTAATCTTGTTGGTATTCTTAGTTTCCCTACGGATTCATGGTATATTTCGTGATTTTTACGGAATCGAGAGGGTTTGGTTGTGGTCGCCCTCGTTGTTGTTTATATACGAATATACATGAATCGTAGGCGGGTTTTGGTGTATTCCAATTCCGTATTCATTTAGAAATGGTTGTGATTGTATTCTTGAATCGTTAGGTTCGGTTTCATTGGTTCTAGCGTTGTCGGTGACTTCCTTTCGTTCGTTGCGTCCAATAATTCAAGGCAAGTATTTTTGGAAACCTTTAAGCTTAACATGAAATGGTGATGTATATTAATTGTGTGTAACTCACCTCGTGTTGGCCTGACGGGTCAAGGAGGGAAATCTATGCCGCCGCCCTGGATTTCACGAGTTTGTTTAGCTAGCCATGCGGGAGGGTCCTTAGAGGCCTCGTGCGGGAATCTATGATATTACTCTGCTCCCAAGGCGATGCATGTGCGTGTTTTGTTTTGTAATGTAGCCATGCGGGAGGGTCCTTAGAGGCCTCGTGCGGGAATCTATGATATTACTCTGTTCCCAAGGCTAATTGTTTGATCGTTTATTTTCCTAAAAGACATGTCTTGTTTTGGTTTTCGAAATGATATTGGTGCATGTACTATGAAATGTAAGCGATTGGTTTGCCTTGAATACTTGTACTAGCGTAATTGCTAACCCCTTTGGGGACCCGTTGTCGGGAAATTCTTGTTATGGATTTCGTGTTATGTTCAAACATTGAGCGGCGCTGGGATGGTACGAGGATGTTGGCCAAGGTTGTTGACATGTGCAATTGAGTCTTGTTATTTCCTACTGTCTCTTTTGATGTGGATGTTTTCCAAATTGTAAACTTATAGATTGTACTCGCGAGTACTTAGGCTTTTTCCTTTCGGATTGTGATTGGTGTTCGTTGGAGTTATTGCAATTGTCGGTTTATGTTTATTATGCCGGTTGTACCGGGCGTGTTGATTTATATTCTTGTTGTTAACGATTGTTTCCTTGCTAACCGAGATGGTTAGTCGAGAGGTGTTTTCTTGTGTTAGCCTGGTGGATCCCATGTAGGGGTCCACGGCGCTGTAATACACCTCGAATATCTTGGGGGTGTTACAGAAAATGGTATCAGAGCTCTAGGTTTATGGATACCTAGGCTTGTTGGTTATTTGGGTCTAGTTGTGTTTTGTTTTGCACATTGTCACACCGTTGCCGGCATCTCAGTACATCCAGTGCTCGTAAGTTTTCCTTACTCGATTCTCTTGTTTTCTCGTCTTGAAATTCCACTTCTTGAACTGTGATTGCCTCTCTCGTACTTATTGTCGAGTTGTTTTTCGATCCATCCGGTTCGTGCACTTTTGATTCTAGTATTGTGCAGTCCTTTATCTCTCTGGAGTATGTGCGCCGTTCTGGGCTTGACCGTTTGTCGTTTTGCGAGCCTTCCATCGCTAAACTTCCTAGCATTGGTGGGATCGTTTGTGATCGAAAGATCCAAATTTTGCTCTGTGGTATATTGTTAGAGGGCTTGACTCTCTAGTCTTTTGTTGTATGATGGAATCTGTGTTTGGTAATTGCGATATACTAAATGTATGTTGAGCCGAATGTACCGATGGGTTGGACAGAAGTGCGGTATGATGTAGAAGTTTTGAACATTGATATGTTCCGGTATAGGTATTGATGGCAGAGTTTGTTGAGAAACTCACATAGCTGGTTTCGACATACGTCCAAATCGGTGATCTTTGGTTACGCTGTCAAACTTGAAGAGATAGTTTGACATATGCTTGGAATTAGTATTCCCGAGTTGCGCTTATTGAACTGGTGATTTTTGAATGCCGTATATGCGTGTGTTCGGAAATTGTTGGTACTTGGCTAATTATTGTTATTTACAACCAATGTGTTTCTAATAATAATAATACATGCGGCGTGCATGCTTGAAAATTTCTTAGACTTGATCGTATTGTGGGTTTTTGAAAGTGACATGAATTTGGGCGGGCCAGCCTTGTATTTTCTGTAACACCCCCAAGATATTCGAGGTGTATTACAGCGCCGTGGACCCCTACATGGGACCCACCAGGCTAACACAATAAAACACCACTCGACTAACCATCTTGGTTAGCAAGGAAACAACTATTAACAACAAGAACATAAAACAACACGTCCGGTACAACCGGCATAATAAACATCAACCGACAAATACAGTAACTCCAACGAAGTCCAAACACAATCCGAAAAGAAAAGCCTAAGTACTCGCGAGTACAATCTATAAGTTTACAATTTGGAAAACATCCACATCAAAAGAGACAGTGGGAAATAACAAGACTCAATTGCACATGTCAACAACCTTGGCCAACATCCTCGTACCATCCCAGCGCCATCGTGCAGTGAACATAACCCGAAATCCATAACAAGAATTTCCCGACAACGGGTCCCCAAAGGGTTAGCAATTACTCTAGTAGAAGTTTTCAAGGCAAACAAATAGCTTACAAATTTCTTAGTACATGCACCAAAATCATTTCAAAACCAAAACAAGACATGTCTTTTCCTAAACAAACAACAAATAATTTGCCTTGGGAACGAGTAATATCATAGATTCCCGCACGAGGCCTCTAAGGACCCTCCCGCACCGGCTACATTACAAAATAAAACACGCACATGCATCGCCTTGGGAACAGAGTAATATCATAGATTCCCTTGCGAGGCCTCTAAGGACCCTCCCATGGCTAGCTAAACAAACTCGTGAAATCCGGGCGGCGGCATAGATTTCCCTCCTTGACCCGGCCAACACGAGGTGAGTTACACACAAGTAATATACATCACCATTTCATGTTAAGCTTAAAGGTTTCCAAAAATACTTGCCTTGAATTATTGACGCAACGAACGGAAAGGAAAGTCGCCCGAACGCTAGGAACCAATGAAACCGAACCTAACGATTCAAGAATACAATCACAACCATTTCTAAATGAATATGGAATTGGAATACACCGAAAACCCGCCTACGATTCATGTATATTCGTATATAAACAACAACGAGGGCGGACCACAACCAAACCCTCTCGATTCCGTAAAAATCACGAAATATACCATGAATCCGTAGGAAACTAAGAATATCAACAAGATTAATCATATTCATCATGAATTAATCGACAAAGCGGAATGAATCGGACAAAACGCGAAAATCCCCAAATCTACCCAAAAGTAGGGTTCTAAAGATCTAACCTTGATTATTTGGATCGAAGGATGTTATAGGATGATTGATCAACGATATAACCTCAAGAACTTCATGGATTTGTTGTTCAACAACATGGTTTCGTCTCCTCAAAACCCCCATGACAGAAGAGAAATGAAATGAAAATGATGGAGAAAGTCATTTGATGCATCATTTTATCTTTGGGCGGAACTAGCGTGCGCTAGCCTTCCGGACCTAGCGTGCGCTATCGGCCAAAGATCGGCCGAGCACACTCGGCCATGGCCCGCACGACCCGGCACCACCGACCAAATCTGCCCGACCGTGACTCGGCCGCCCGACTCCATAGCGTGCGCTACGGCGGAAGCTCGCGCGCTTGCGGCCATCCGGATAGCCACCGGATCGACAACTCGTCCGGTAGCGTCGCTAGTCGGCGGCGGCGTGCGCTACCCCTGCCGGTTAGCGGCGCTACGACCGACGATGGCGTGCGCTACCGCCGATCTGGCCGAGTCGAACCTCGAATACCTGTCGGCCCGATAGCACAGACTGGCCGACTTCGGCAGGCGCTACATGCGAGCTAGCGCAGCGCCCCGGCCGTAGCGTGCGGTTTCTGCCGTGCATGCTCGGCGATGTCGGCTTTCGTCGAAGACTCGCTCCGCGGCCCACCAACCCGACGCCGATTTCGAAAACGCACGGACTGACACGACGAAAAGTTCGCGGACGATGTCAACGACTCGAGATGAAAACGTAATGCAATAATTAATCATACACGACCAAGAAAAGGGTCAAGACGACAAATACAGATATGGATACCCGTAACTTTCAAGAAATTACAAAATGGCCCAAAACGCCCGGAAATCGCGATACGTGATCGAATAACCAAACCGAAGTTCACAACACGTCTAACAAAGTTAAACGGACTTGCGAAACTCAAAGCGGCGATCTGACGAGATTCGCAAGAATCGAACTCAAGTGCGGAAAAGTCGCTAAAAACCACAGAACTCAACAAAACAACACCGAAACGAACTCGGATGACAAAAAGTGTAGAATTAATCATTCTCAGAATGACGAAACGGTCATGAGAGAGCCGTCAAAACGGACTCCGGTCGAAAAAAGAAATTTACCGAAAATCGAAAATTGCGGATATTACATTCTACCCTCCTTAAAAGAAGTTTCGTCCCGAAACTTAGAACAAGTAGGGAGAAGCAATATCCCTTGCCAGAAAAACTCGACGAGATACACAAAAACCGAAGACTCGCGCCCGACGGCGAAACGCTGCAAGGAACGCAAAGAGACATACGGCGAGAAAATACGCTCTAGGGCGACTAACACAACGTCACCGGTAGAGACATAATAAAATCAACGACTGACAAGCGTCATCAAATAGACAATCCAATCGAGTCGATTATCCGAACAATCACAAAACTCAACGAACGAAAATCAATACGATTGACCAACCCAACGGTTCATCAACCCAAAACGCGAGTCAACGCTGAACAAATACGAAATTCCACCGCCCTAGGGTTGGAAGATCGAAAACGAGACTAATTTCCCGAACTTAAGGGAACTACGAAGGAGCCTGAACGCTCAACAATCACGAAACGAGAACAAAAACCGAACAAGCAAACGATTGAGACAACAAGAATCGAACAATCATGTCCGAAACACGTCGGATAATAAAATTCAAACAACTCCCAGGATGACCTGGTGAGAACAGCAAGACGTGCATTCCCACAATATCCACAGGAAAGGGAATAGCGATTGAAAAGCCACAACGACAAACGAGTTATTCCGACACAATACCACCCTCGTTCGATCAACAAAAGCAAGGGATAGGGAAAGTTCAGAAATGTTAACGAGCATAAACGAGTTGATAGAGCCAAAAGTACAGAAGTTAAAATTCCGATCCACTTCGAATAAAAGAACTATTAGATCCATAAGATGTTTATTCCTAACATGGTTTTGAATTGTCGCAACGAATTGTGATGGTCACATCGTTAACCAGATCGACTCAAAGCCAGATTACGGCTCGCTCGAACGATGAAACCAAGGTACAGAACAAGTTCATAAGGTATCAATGAACACGAGCGAATCGATAGACTGGAGAAAGAGAAGATATAGAAGTCAAAATAGTACGGTATTACTTTTGACCTCGCCCCCGAAACTCACAACAACGGAACCAAGGTAACAGTACAACAAGCAACCGACACAACGTGGAACAATCACCGATGCACACAATCATACCAATCCGATCTCTAACAGCTCGCATATATGCGATAAAGCATAAACCGCCACGAGGCGACAACATCCAATACCAATATCACACCCCTCACAGAGGCCACCATGACAACTGTGTGGCGAACGACTCAACGCTCACACCACCAATTCAACAACAACTCGGGGGTTAACATCCTAACGAGAGTACGAACATCTCACATATATTCCCGGACCACAAATAGGAATGATAGGTTTTGAAAACGAAAGCCACCTTTTAAAATAACTTGTAAGCACCATTTGATCTTGAGTATCATATATCAAAAAGTAGTACAAACATCGTCATCGAGACAAAAAAAATCATCTTGCGTTTGAAAAAAAAAGAAATGAAGACACCTTTCGTTAAATTAAAACTTGTCAGCTATATTCGACCTTCGGGTCTAAGCGAATGCATTTCTAAATCATTAGAAATATTTCAAAATATTTTGATCCTCAAAGTAGAATAATTTTGAAACACAGCGTGACACTAGTAGGCATCTTGAGAGCACTGTGAGAAAATAATTTATTTTAAAAGTACGTCTCGAGGTTTATTTTCTAAGATACTCAAGGTTTTTCAGAAGTACAATAGGCCAGAATGCCCAAAATTCGCACGTATCCACATTTACTTAAACACATCATATCACACGCATCAAATCGCTCAAAATCACGACAGTGATATACAATCCTCAGGATATGTTCAACAACATCGTTAAAGCAACAATCGGTTTATCAAAACTGGATGGAAAACGATATCAAGAACAAAACTCCAAAAAGTCAACTCTACGGATTCAAGAAAATACCTAGATTCGGCGAAGAACAATGGATTAGATGATGTTAAAAATCATCTAGGATACTCCAAAACACCTTTGGATGGAAGAAAAATCAGCCCAGATGCGAAACCGAGTCGCTACGTCTCGAACTCATGGAGGAAGGTGAAGAAATGAGGAAAAAAAATGCAACTTCTAGGATCGGGTGCCCAAGATTTATATCGACACAATTAGCGTGCGCTAATCATTAAGGTTAGCGTGCGCTATCACGGCACCAAACAAAACTCCGACCAAAAATACACTGTTAGCGTGCGCTAACCCCAAGTGTTAGCGTGCGCTAACGAGAACTTCGAGCCCGATCCGGTAGCTCTGGGCGCCACGAACTACTGTAGCGTGCACTATCCTCCCCTTAGCGTGCTACCAATGCACTCTTGCGCGCGCTAGCCGCAGCGTAGCGTGCGCTAACGACCCACAGAGACAACAACAGAACACACCAGAAAAATTACATGCCGTAAACCTTTCTCACAAGGATTTACCAGGCTAAACACAATTTCCCAGGTTATTTCGAAAATGCTAAAAAGACCAATGACGGTAATATTTTTCCAAAGCTCACAAAATCATTTGTCAAACCATCATGAAATATTCAAGGCCAAAATGCCAAAACTTGATTCAAGGAATCGGTTTTACGAAATAAAACTCAATTTGCAAAATACCGAAAGCCGTTTGAAAGAACTCACGCAGCGGATAAAATACGGTACGAAAATACATCAGCAGTGACGACACTCCTCGTATAAACCAAATACGAGAGTCTAATAAACACATATCGTGAAATCAAAATCCACAGAAGGATTCCATCATTTAACGACTAATCATACAAATAACTCGTGTCACACGAGGCACAACACAAGGAAGGGAGTTTTACATCCATAGGTCGCACGTAAGTGACGACCACCCCTCGATACTAATCACGACCAATGATCTCAAACGACGCGTCGCGATGCGACTAAGTCAGACAAAATCCGACGAGACAAAACTCAACAAACACAACTTGACTCGACAGCCTAGGTTTCCCCAGGCTAATCTGATTTTAAAATCGTATACTTTAGTTATTCGAAAATAAAACCGATAAGTTAAAAATCGTTTTCAAGACCCTTTCAAACACGACAAGGGCTTAACAGCGGTAGCATTTTATAAAATGTCCCAAACACTTTGAAACACGACCTTTAAATACGACGCAAGTTTTTATTTGAAAATACAAGGCTGGCTCGCCCAAATTCATGTCACTTTTCAAAAACCCACAATACGATCAAATCTCAGAGATTTTCAAGCATGCACGCCGCATGTATTATTATTAATAGAAACACATTGGTTGTAAATAACAATAATTAGCCAAGTACCAACAATTCCCGGACACTCATATACGACATTCAAAAATCACTAGTTCAACAAGCGCAACTCGGGAATACTAATTCCAAGCATATGTCAAACTATCTCTTCAAGTTTGACAGCGTAACCAAAGATCACCGATTTGGACATATGTCGAACCCAGCTATGTGAGTTTCTCAACAAACTCTGCCATCAATACCTATACCGGAACATATCAATGTTCAAAACTTCTACATCATACTGCACCCTTCGGTGTCCAACTCATCGGTACATTCGGCTCAACATACATTTAGTATATCGCAATTACCAAACGCAGATTCCATCACACAAAGAAAAGACTAGAGAGTCAAGCCCTCTCACAATATACCACGGAGCAAAACTCGGATCTTTCGATCACCAACGATCCCACCAATGCTAGGAAGTTTAGCGATGGAAGGCTCGCAAAACGACAAACGGTCAAGCCCAGAACGGCGCACATACTCCCGAGAGACAAAGGACGGCGCAATACTAGAATCAAAAGTACACAACCGGATGGATCGAGAAACAACTCGACAATAAGTACGAGAGAGGCAATCACAGTTCGAGAAGTGGAATTTCAATACGAGAAAACAAGAGAACTGAGTAAGGAAAACTTACGAGCACTGGATGTACTGAGATGCCGGCAGCGGTGTGACAATGTGCAAAACAAAACACAACTAGACCCAAATAACCAACAAGCCTAGGTATCCATAAACCTAGATCTCTGATACCATTTTCTGTAACACCCCCAAGATATTCGAGGTGTATTACAGCGCCGTGGACCCCTACATGGGACCCACCAGGCTAACACAATAAAACACCACTCGACTAACCATCTCGGTTAGCAAGGAAACAACTATTAACAACAAGAACATAAAACAACACGTCCGGTACAACCGGCATAATAAACATCAACCGACAAATACAGTAACTCCAACGAAGTCCAAACACAATCCGAAAAGAAAAGCCTAAGTACTCGCGAGTACAATCTATAAGTTTACAATTTGGAAAACATCCACATCAAAAGAGACAGTGGGAAATAACAAGACTCAATTGCACATGTCAACAACCTTGGCCAACATCCTCGTACCATCCCAGCGCCCGCTCGTCTGGCTGAACATAACCTGAAATCCATAACAAGAATTTCCCCGACAACGGGTCCCCAAAGGGGTTAGCAATTACGCTAGTACAAGTATTCAAGGCAAACCAATCGCTTACACATTTCATAGTACATGCACCAAAATCATTTCGAAAACCAAAACAAGACATGTCTTTTCCGGAAACAAACAGTCAAATAATTTGCCTTGGGAACAGAGTAATATCATAGATTCCCGCACGAGGCCTCTAAGGACCCTCCCGCACTGGCTACATTACAAAATAAAACACGCACATGCATCGCCTTGGGAACAGAGTAATATCATAGATTCCCGCACGAGGCCTCTAAGGACCCTCCCGCATCAAGCTAGCTAAACAAACTCGTGAAATCCAGGGCGCGGATAGATTTCCCTCCTTGACCCCGTCAGCCAACACGAGGTGAGTTACACACAAGTAATATACATCACCATTTCATGTTAAGCTTAAAGGTTTCCAAAAATACTTGCCTTGAATTATTGACGACGCAACGAACGGAAAGGAAAGTCGCCGACGAACGCTAGGAACCAATGAAACCGAACCTAACGATTCGAAGAATACAATCACAACCATTTCTAAATGAATATGGAATTGGAATACACCCGAAAACCCGCCTACGATTCATGTATATTCGTATATAAACAACAACGAGGGCGGACCACAACCAAACCCTCTCGATTCCGTAAAAATCACGAAATATACCATGAATCCGTAGGGAAACTAAGAATATCAACAAGATTAATCATATTCATCATGAATTAATCAACAAAACGGAACGAATCGGACAAAAACGCGAAAATCCCCAAATCTACCCAAAAGTAGGGTTCTAAAGATCTAACCTTGATTCGCTGGATCGAAGGATGTTATAGGATGATTGATCAACGATATAACCTCAAGAACTTCATGGATTTGTTGTTCAACAACATGTTTTCGTCTCCTCCGAAACCCCACCATGACCGAAGAGAAATGAAATGAAAAATGACGGAGAAAGTCGGTGATCTGTCATTTTTATCTTGGGCGGAACTAGCGTGCGCTAGCCTTCCCGCCTAGCGTGCGCTATCGGCCCGGCATCGGCCGAGCACACTCGGCCATGGCCCGCACGACCGGCACCACCGACCAAATCTGCCGACCGTGACTCGACCGCCGACTCCGCTAGCGTGCGCTACGGCCGGAAGCTGCGCGCTGGCCCGCGAGAGCCACGGATCGACAACTCGTCCCGGTAGCGTGCGCTAGTCGGCCGCGGCGTCGCTACCCTGCCGGTTAGCGCGCTACGACCGACGATGGCGTGCGCTACCCGCCGATCTGACCGAGTCGAGAACCTCGAATACCTGTCCGGCCCGATAGCGTCTGACTGGTGACTCGGCAGCGTGCGCTGCGAGCTAAGCGCGCGCAGCGTCCGGCCGTGGCGTGCGCTTACGCCGGTTCTGCCGTGCATGCTCGGCGATGTCAAGACTCGTCGGCCACGGTCACCGCCACGACCCGACGCCTCGATTTCCGAAAACGCAGAACGGACACGACGAAAAGTTCGCGGGCGATGTCAACGACTCGAGATGAAAACGTAATGCAATAATTAATCATACACGACCAAGAAAAGGGTCAAGACGACAAATACAGATATGGATACCCGTAACTTTCAAGAAATTACAAAATGGCCCAAAACGCCCGGAAATCGCGATACGTGATCGAATAACCAAACCGAAGTTCACAACACGTCTAACAAAGTTAAACGGACTTGCGGGAAACTCGAAACAGCAGTTTCGGACGAGATTCGCAAGAATCGAACTCAAGTGCGGAAAAGTCGCTAAAAACCACAGAACTCAACAAAACAACACCGAAACGAACTCGGATGACAAAAAGTGTAGAATTAATCATTCTCAGAATGACGAAACGGTCATGAGCGAGCCGTCAAAACGGACTCCGGTCGAAAAAAGAAATTTACCGAAAATCGAAAATTGCGGATATTACATCTTCAAATAAAACCTTGAGTCGGTATTTAAAGGTTGTGTTTAAAAGTGTTTTAGGACATTTTATAAAATGCCACCGCTGTTAAGCCCTTGTCGTATTTGAAAGGGTCTTGAAAACGATTTTTAACCTATCGGTTTTATTTTCGAATAACTAGAGTATACGATTTTAAAATCAGATTAGCCTGGGGAAACCTAGGTTGTTGAGTCAAGTTGTGTTTGTTGAGTTTTGTCTCGTCGGATTTTGTCTGACTTAGTCGCATCGCGACGCGTCGTTTGAGATCATTGGTCGTGATTAGTATCTGTTGCGATATTTCCTACACGCAAGTGCACGTCATCGTTTACAAGTAATAAAGTGATAAGTAGAGTATCGTTCCCACGAGGATTGAGTCTCTAACTACCGACGTTTTCGTATTCCAATTTTATTTGAACAATCGAAGTTGGGGTTTTTTTGGATTAATAACTACAAGAATGAATAAAAGACTAAACAGAAAGCGATAGCTTGAATAAAAGGAATCAAATGATAAATAAGTCTAGAGTTCTGAATCCACCTTAATTTATCCGAATTTAATCTTGATTATCCGTAATAAATAATTTTCCCAATTTATTGAAGGCGGAGATTGCTAATATATTCTACCGCCTCTCCCGAGGTCAATAGATTTATCTAACGGCGACTAACGCACTCTATCCCTAGGTGAATTATCTCGTCGCTAGGCACAAAGCATGAAATCTCCTAAAGGCCACGTAGTTCCTATGAGTATATTCCTATCTCACAGAATAAAACGGTCCTCACCAATAGTTCCTCACCAAATCTCCTCTCCCGATTCGAAGTGAATGATTAAATCAATACAACTATTGGCCAGATAATTGCAAGCATTAAACATAATTGGGAAAACTCAATAAAAAGGTAATAAATTGGATAATCTTAATCAATTCGTCAAAATAAAGGTTTCATCAAAACCCTAGATTAGGGCTTTAGCCTGACATACTAAAAACTGAAAATACAGAAGAAATAAACGAAAGCATAAAATTCAAACGCAGATTGTTGTGCGACGATTAACTCGCCACGATAGGCGATCGGCGACCTCCCTGAAAAGTCAACCATAGAAGCCAAACTCCGGACGAACACCTAAAGTCCGGCATAATATAACGATCGTCTTTTGATACCTGGCGATCGTCTTTGTCTAACGGTTCAGAGGCGATCGTCTCATGCCACGTGGGGATCCAGCATCCGTCAAAGTCGTCGAAGACCGAATCTTGGACGATGGCCCACCCGCGGATCTTCATAGGATACCGACAAAAAGGATCATTGACCCCAGCCTGTCACCTACCGCACCTACCGACAAGGCCGCCGAAAGGTACGTAGTGGACCCTCCTCGGACAAATGACTCGCGACGCGTCTTGGCTTCCCATCGTCCACCCAGTGGCCTCCAACCGCAACCTCGGACCTCGAGAACAGGCCCACGTGACGGGACGATCGGCCGTTTATTTTAATATAGAAACGGCGATCGCCGCGATCGCTGAGGATCCCAACTACTTAGCCCCTATAAATAGAGAACTCATTGCGGCCAAAAAGAAAAAAAGGATCCGACCACGAATTAAGTGCGATACACACCAAAGAGAGAACAAAAGGCTCTTTTGGCAAGCACTAACATATTCATAGTGATATTCACACACATTCATCATAAATTCCAAGCAAGAACTCACAGATTCATCCATCTGGTTCTTCCGGCAATCTACGCGCTCTAAAGCCTAGATAACTAGAAGCTTTTACACTCATTGTATTAGATTCTAACATTAATATTTGTACTCGACAGTATATTTATTAATAACATCTCGCGAGAGCATTCAAGCCCGGGACTAACAACCCCGGCAAATCTTGTGTTATCTATTTTCCCACGGAAGTGTTCTCGCATTTTGTTTGTTACTCGATCGTTCCAGCAATACTATCTCCGGATAATATTTTGGGTAACAACAATTGGCGCTAGAAGGAGGGCAATCTAAACCTTCATTTTTATTCCTACCGTCTCGAAGAACACTCACTGTTCTCCGGACATATACTTGAAGAAACACTCACTGTTCTTCAATAGAAAAACCATCAGAAAATGACATCAGCAACAACCTCCAAGAGGGCCACCACGAGATCTGCGGAAATCTTATTCGGCGAGGACCGAATCCCACCACGGCGGAAGGTGACCGTGGCGACGCTAGGCTCTCACTCCCGCCCCGAGGGACGGTTCTAGCCTCTCACTCGGCCGATTCGGACATCGGAGCAGTTGAGGAGGCTATAGCCATCCTCGAGGAACGGCAGAGGGCCGCGATACGCCTACCATCACCCGTCGGCTAACCGCCGGCAAGCAAAAGGAAGCTCAAGGGGATCTATGTTGAGAAATCGACAGAAAGCCCCGAGCCGGAGAAGGCTCGTGAGGCGGGGACGATTCCGTCTTCACCGCCTGGGAGTGATCCTCATGGCGACCAGGCACTCGAGGCCCAAAGTGAGACATCGATATCTCGAATCCTTTACCGGGAGTTCGGCGTATCCGACTCCCAAGAGACAGACCGTCAACGAGCCCCCTCGCCCAAGAAGGGAACCCTCTGGCAGGGAGATCGTCGTTCACCACGGGGCCGGGGATCGCACACGATCGCCTTGGTTCACGCTCTGAGAGTCAATCGGCGAGCGGTCGGGCGACGGCGATAGCCGCCATACAACGCCACTCGATGAGATGAGGGCGCTCATGGAAAATGGAGCAAGCGCCAGAGATCGATCATTGGTTCAAGCGAACCACTCACGACTCGGTCGAGCTCGCCCTACCCAACCAACAATCAATCCCCCACAAACACCTTTATACGAGGGGAAATCGGATCCGAAACCCAATTAAGCAAATACCGGATCTACATGACCGGGTGCGGAGCTTCGATGCGACGAAATGTCGTATGTTCCCGTTAACTCGGCGACCTCGCCCACGGATGGTACACCTCACTACCATCTCGCTCAATCAATTGCTTTGAGAAGCTAGCGAACGACTTGAGTCATACTTCGCCGCCAAAGTCGCTCGCCCGGAAGGTCCTCACCGCATGATGAAAATCGGGCGGGGAAGGATGAATCGGATGAGGATTACTTCGACGGGGTAGACGAGATAGTCCTCACCGGTGAGCCCGTCAGCGACGAGTTCGCTCACCACGCAGTCATGAACGGTTTCCACGGACGATCGCCCATGTTCTGGCACCTCACAAACGATTTTCCACCGACCTATACTGACGTTCCGCGTCGAGCCGCGATTATCGGCCGGGCGAAGATGCTCTCACTCACTTTGGACGAGGGACGGTCAAGTAGGGAAAGCACCTTCCCATGTCCGAAGAAGACGGTCGCCAAGTCCGAAAGGCGGTCGCCAAGCCGCTGGCGAGTTCAAAGCCTTCGAGGATGTAGAGGTCCACCTTCTTCACAACCTCAACTTATCTCGGCCCACATCTTCAACGCGATCAAGGGTCGCGAGTGGCTTTCAAGCCAAAGCCGATAAGGGACCACGGTCATCTAGACCGCAGAAATTCTGTGCCTATCATAAGAGTCCGGCCACAACACTAGCCAATGCCGCGACCTCCTCGGCAGCTCTGGCGACTGTTTGAGGAAGGCAAACTGGATAATTTGATCACCAAGCCGTAACCGGGACGGAAAGAGCCGGAGGCGCGAACTCCGACCGAGCGAGAGAATTCCTCCCAATCCGATCGCCAGATCGAACATGAGCCGAGTACTGATGAATCGATCCCTCCGATCAACCCCGGCGGTCGGATCAACATGCTCCAAGCGGAGGTGGGAGCCTCGGGGCCTTTCCCGGTTTCCACCTTGTCAAACAGAAGCGAAAAGCCGAGGGCATTCGCCGGAGTCCATGTTGTAGTACCTCCGAGCCGACCATCTCTAGAGACGCGCTCATCACCTTTTCCAACAAGGACGGGGAAGGAGTGCAATGTCCCAAAGAGGATGCACTAGTGATCTCCGCTTGCATCCTTGGGAAGACGGTCGATCGCGTGTTGGTCGACAATGGGAGTTTTGCAACATCATATTTAAATCCGCCCTAGACCATTTCGGCAACCCGATCAAATTCATCAAGCCTTTCGACACCGTGCTCCAAGGGTTCGGCGACAACACGATCAAGCCTACGGGAGGATCAAGCTCTCCGTCGAGCTAATATGTTTTTATGATCCCAAGGTTAGGATTACTAGGAACCTAAGCTTTGTAATCATAGATAGGCCCGGATCTATAATGGGTTCCTAGGTCGCCCCTTTTTAGAAACCTTTGAGGCGGTCGCCTCATCGTTCTTTTTGTATCAAATTCCCACCGCCGATGGGACGGTCGGTCTTGTAAAAGGAGATCGGCTAATGGCAAAGAGATGTTTGAGTTACTCCTATGTTGTTAATTCTTCCAACACTTCCCGTCTTGTATGTAACATTGAAGCGACCGACGATCAACCCATGGAGATCGACGAGCACGAGACCGTACCAACCCGACTCGGGGACGCCATCTCTCATCGATCGACGGACGACATCGAGCCAAGGATCGGTTTGAGCCAAGTCTCGACATCGATCAAGGACCGAGTCCGGAGATCGTACCAAGCGAGGCGGCCGTTCTGTCGAAGAGTTGGAAAGCATTACGATGGATCCGGATCATCGAGCGGGAAGTACGGATCGGCGCGAGCATCGTGCGAATTAAAGGGAAATCGATCAACTTGCTACGTAAGAACATCGGTGTCTTTGCACGTCGCATCAAGATATGGTTGGCATAAGTCCCGAACACGCCCGCCATTATCTCAAGATCGACCGGCAATGAAACCTGTTCACCGAGCGTAGGAAGTTCGGTCCCGAGAAATACGCAGCTCGACATAGAAGTCCGTGGTTACTCGGCAAATGCATCGATCGGAGTAGCAACCGAAACCACAAGGTCGCCAACGCGGTGCTCGTCAAAAAGCCGATCGCTCGGAGATTATGCATAGACTTCACCGACCTCAACGCGGCATGTCCAAAAGATCACTTCCCAATGCCTCATATCGATCATCCGGTCGATAGCACGGCAGTTGCGAAATGATGTCGTTTATGGATGCCTTCGCCGGATATCATCAAATCCCAATGGCAGAGGAAGACATAAAACACACATCTTTCCACACAGAAAAGGACATATACTTTTGGGTCAGAATGCCGTTCGGCTTGAAAAACGCAGGGGCGACCTACCAGCGATTAGTCAACAGGATGTTCGCCGGTCAGATCGGCAAGACCATGGAGGTCTACATTGACGATATCGTGGTCAAAAGCCTCAAGAAGGAAGATCACCTCAACGATATTTCCGATACCTTCGCCATCATAGAGAAGTTAAACATGAAGTCAACCCCAAGAAATGCAACTTCGGGGTGGGCTCCGGAAGTTCTTGGGGCACATAGTGAGCCAAAGGGGGATCGAGGCAAACCCCGCCAAGATACGAGCGATCCTTGACATGCAGGAACCGCGGAACATCAAACAGGTGCAACGCCTCACAGGCTGTCTAGCCGCCCTCAACCGTTTCATATCGCGGCTCGGCGATAAAGCAAGCCTTTCTTCGCGACCATCAAGAACAAGAAGTTCGCATGGACGAAAGAAAGCGGATAGCATTCGCCAAAATAAAGGAATATCTATCCAACCCCGAGATCTGGCAAAGCCGATCCCGGTGAAAATTATTCCTTTACTTAGCGGCCTCGGAGGTCGCCCCGAGTGCCGTTGCAGTGCGGCAGAGGGCAAGCCCACTTGCCGATCTACTATGTTAGCCCGGGCGCTCCACGACGCCGAGACACGTTACACACCATTGGAGAAGATCGCTATGCCCTTGTCATGAGTGTACGAAACCGAGAGCTTACTTCTTCGATCACCGGTGGAGGTCCTAACCACTCTACCTCTAAGACAAGTCCCGCACCGAGGACACCAACGGGCGACTCCTCAAGTGGTCGCTGGAGATCGCACAATACGGTATCACTTACGCTCCTCGCACGGCGATCAAAGGCCAAGCTCGCGGACTTCGTGGTGGAATTAACGTTCCCTCACGGTCAGACCAGTCGGCCGACACTGGGAAATTATACGTGGATGGCTCGGCGACCAATGCGAGAGCGAGGCGGATTGTCCTCATTAGCCCAGACGGTCGAGTTTCACAAATGCCGTGCGTTTCGGTTTCGTGCGACCAACAACGGCCGAATACGAAGCTCGTAGGCGGGCTTGATCTAGCCCTCGCCTAGATGTTCGACGCCTCCATATCTACATGGACTCCCTTTTGGTCGTGAACCAAGTCAAGGGGGAATATGAGGCACGCGGCGAATGATGGTCAAATACCAAGAGCCGGTCGCCGAAATGTGCACAAAATTTGAAGAAGTACTAATCGAGCAAGTCCAGAGAGCACAACTCCCGTGCCGATGCACTTTCCAAACTAGCATCATCGGATGGGGCGGCCGACTTCTCCAACATCCAAATCACAAAGTCGGCAAGGCCGCGATCGACAGAATTTGGTTACCACGGTCGCCATCGCCGAAGAGAATTGGATGACTCCGTTCATCAAATACTTAAAAGACGGAACGGTCCCTGACGACCGTGTTAAAGCTCGCCAACTCCGGCCGTGCGACCGTGTATACCCTATTGGACGATCGGCTTTACAAGCGAGCTTTCACCTTCCCCTCCTCAAGTGTATTACAGGAGGAAGGTCGGCTCGTTTAGCCGAAATCCATGACGGGATTTGTGGGAACCACGCGGCGGCGAGCCCTCCTCCATAAGACGACTGACAAGGATTTTTCCGGCCATCACTTCGGAAAGATGCGATCGCTTATGCGAGATCTTGTCATAGATGTCGAGATAATGGGCCCCAACATAAAACTATCACCCGAACACTCACCTCCATGTATAGCCCTTGGCCATTTGCGCAATGGGGCATCGACCTTATAGGTCCCTTGCCGACGGCTCAGTAAGTAAGTTCGCCATCGTTGGGGTCGATTATTTCACCAAATGGGTGAGGCCGAACCGCTCAACAAGATCGGCCAAGAACAAGTGATCAAGTTTATATGGAAAAACATAATATGCCGATTCGGTTTGCCCTGTGCCATCATCTCCGACAACGGAAACAGTTCGACGGCTTAGAAGTCATGCAATTCAGTGAAAAGTGGGGAGTCAAAAGGTTATTCTCGGCGCCCTATCACCCTCGAGACGAGCAGGCGGGTAGAGGCGGTGAATAAGATCCTCAAACACACGATCAAAGCACGACTCGAATCCGTGCAAGGAAGATGGGCGAGCGAGCTCCCAGACGCTTTATGGTCCTACGACGACGACCCGCAATTCAATTGGCGAAACCCGTTCGCCCTTACCTTCGAGGCAGCGGTGATTCCTTCGGAGATCGCCGTCCTCGCCATCGAACCGAACAGAGATGACGACCGACAACGATGTAGCCGGCGAATCGACCTAGACATGCTTGAAGAAAGACGGCTGACCTCAGAAATGAAGAACACAATCCACAAAAGGAGAGCCGAGAAGTTCTTCAATTCAAAGGTCAGAGAGAGAAGATTTCAAGTGGGCGATCTCGTCCTCAAGAAAATCCAAACCCATACAGGCGTCTTTGGTCCAAACTGGGAAGGACCTTTCAGAGTATCCAGATGGTTAACTAAAGGAGCCTACGAACTGGAACATCCTGACGGTACTCCGGACCAATACCCCTGGAACGCCGTGCATCTGAAAAAATACTATCAGTGATAAATTTGCATTCGATTTCAATGATGTACAAGGATTATAATGAGATTTTTTGTTATCCCATCTGTTATGGCGATCGCCCCACCGGTGCATCGCATATCTTCGACGATCGGCGATCACGACGATCCTAGGAAAAATTATTGCGGCCATGGTCACGGAGGTCGATGGAACCAAGCGGCTTCGCCCATGCAAGGTTCCTTTGGGCTGAGATCGTCCGCCCTTCGTTTAAATACGAGGTCGACGTAGCCGAAGGACCCTCCAAAATAGTCAGTAGGCGCGATCGCACGTTCTCAAGGTACATCATCTAACATGGTGAACCCGAACAATGCGACGTGCCGTTACCCCCGCCTCAACGTACACCGTCGAGGATCGCCATCTTCATGGCGGGCCGAGGTGGAAGCAGAGCCGACAAGCCGCGAACGTGGTGTCGAATAAGCCGACAACACTCGCGCAAGGACTCCTCCAGGCCGAGATCGCCCGCCTTCGTTTTAACACAAGGCGGCGTAGCCTAACGGAGGACCCTCACAAAAAGTGAGTCGCAGGATACTAAATATCCGCGCACACGAAGACACGATTGGGAGATCGGTCCATCGAACACCTCAACCACACATGACTCTTGAGAATCGGCGAAATGAAGATAGCTCGCCAGACAGACTAGTCTTTGTTCCCTTACTTACAATAAGTGAACAAAAACAAGGGGCGAGGATAGGCGAGCTACTCTCAAATACGATCGAACAAAGAGAAACCATATTCGATCGGCTTCGCTCAAAAACATGCAGGGCGATCGAGATCGTCCGACGAAAATTACAAGTAAGAATTCCGATTCAAAACATGTCAATACTTTCAACACTCAGACAATCGGCCGGACGAACAAAAAATCGAAAGCAAATATACGCATACTCAAAAAAAAAATTGCACATCGCATATAATGCATTACGCGGAATGAGAAAAGGAGTATTTTATTCATAAACACAAGCTTCATACATTTCAAGGCCTGAAGGCATTACAACAAAAAAGTACAAGTTACAGAGGAAAAACAAAAAGCCTCTCAAAGCCCCTTTCTTGGTCTTCGCCCTCGGGTCGCGGATCGGCTTGGGCATCGGCCTCGGGATGAATGAGTTTGCCGGTATACCAACTCAAGTCAATCCCGAGGTCGACCAAATCAAGGATCGGCAGAGAAAATTCTGGATGCAGAGGATGCTTGGAGACATAGGATCTGAAGCTTTCCATCAGAGGACCGGTCTCGACCCCTGCCTTTTTAGCAACTCGGACAGCGTCAGCATAGGCCAAATAGTAAGCGAACTCGCCGACGTGCCCGACGTTGAGATAGGGATCGACCTCGATCGCCTTCAGCTGCCCTTTCAGATCCGCCGCCGTCTTCTCGACCTCCGCCAGTTCGGCCGCCTTGGCAACATTCTCGCCCCTGGCCTTCTCGGCTCTCTCTTCGCCGCCTCCGGCTCACCAGGCCGATCCACCGCAGCCTTGGCCGGTCGCCTCCTCTGCGAAGCCTCGAGCTTCGACGAGTCTCCATCTCCTTATTACAGATCGATCGGCGGCTTCCTTGGGCGGCTCGGCTCACCGCTGTCGATCCACGTCCGCTTAGCCCGCTTGGCGGTCTCCTCATACTCTTTCTCCATCGACCGGATCGGTTGGCGTCCTCAATAATTGCATTCCGGCGGTCTCAAGTTCGCGATGGAGGTGAGCGGTGGAGGTCGCCCCTCAAAATCCGGCGGCTTGGGCGGCCATCGTCGCGCTGAAGAGCCGGGGCTACGGCCGCCGCATGGCGTCTCGGATCGCCGACGAGCGATCGCGTCAAGGTCGGTCGTCAAGCCTTGGGCGAGAAGTGATTGCTGGCGAACGTAGCGGGGACTTCAATGGAACCTGCGGAGCCTTGCTCGGCAGAAGTCCAAGACTGTGGGGCGACGTCGGTCGGCGAGACGAACCTGCGGCGCAAACCAAGGAAATCAAAGAGTTAGCCCATACCATGCTCGAATACCTAACTCGAAAAGTTTTGACCCACTCTTACTGTTGACCGGCTCGGGTCGCGTCAGAAAAAGGCTTGCCCGGGATGTCTCCGCATCGGCGATCGCCATCTTCTTCGCGAGCCGCGGGCAGCCGGGTCCGAGACCGTGGGCTTGGCGCCGAGATCGCTCCATCATCGGGATGGCGGAGATAGGAGCCGCAGCCGACCGGAGGCTCAAGAATCGATACGTCGCCTCGGAGATCGACGGGGACTCGACCTCGCCTCTTGCGGCGTTTGGTATTCCTCCCCCTCGACCACCGGCTTGGCGGCCGGCGCCTCGGCGGGTCTCGTCACCGGGCGGGGTGAGACGTCGTCGCGAGAACGCGACCGGTGCTTGCCCAACTTAAGGCGACTAAGAACTCCCAAGTCCGACATAGTTATCTCTCGCGGAGGTTCGGCGGTCGGGAAAATAAGCCTCTGTCAAAGAAAAGGTGCAAACAAGTTAGATAAAATAAAACAACATCTTGGAGACGATCGTCAAAGAAAGGAAACACCATTTAACCTCATACCGGAACTTTCAAGTGACGAGGGTAGCAAAACAAAGCGAGCCCCAACCGATGAGCTTGATGTACCAAGCGATCGAACGTCAATAAAGGAGTTCGGCAACGCACGAATACGCTCCCAAACGATCAAGAAATCAAATGGGAGGTCGCTGGTCGCCGGTACGAGAGGTCTGCAAAAGAAAACGAAATTAGATCAGTCAAGACAAGCTCAATCAAAGGGAGAGTTTAAATCCTTACTCGGATTCCTCTCCGGAAAATAGTGGGAATCTCCAACTCTTCATTCGGCCCTTCACTCAACGCCGATCGCCATGCCGCCGACCAACACCATTTTGCCAGTCGCCCCTGGTCTTATTCGGCACGCCAAGAACCACTCTCGATTCGCCCTGGATATGATAACCGCCGATCGTCCCTTCTGCGCGGCCCGGTTTAAGCAGATAATTCATCTCCGGTAGCGCTAAGGTGACGAAATAACCGGTGACCGCCGAACAAGGTCAACGTGCGAGATGATCTGCGGCCAAGCATTCGGCGTCGATTGAAGGCGCCAAATTCCGGGCGATCGGCAAATAGGAGACGGCGAGTGGCAACGGGAATCGCAGACCCGCCTCCATAATCATCTCGTTGACGGCGACCATATCACAGGGCGGTTGGTCGGCGCGCTCATTCTCCAAAGGCACGTGGAGGGAAACGTCGAGAGGATGTGATATTTGGCCCTCCGGCTCGGGTCATTCTTGGTCGCCGTACTCGGATCGGCCGAGAGTCCACGGAGACGGACGGCGACTGAAGACCGTCCGATTCACATGTTTGTAAGGGTGAACGGCGGAGTAGGCCTCGAAATCGAATTCGGGCAAGGTCAGTGATCATTTCCATCATCGAGCAAAAGCCACATAGGAGGGGCCGAATCTGCTCTCTCTTTCCTGTGCCTCCCGCGCCGGATCGTCTTCATCCACCGGCGAACCCCCTGCTCCGCCGTCCTCGCTACCTCGGCCTCGTTGAAAAGTTTTGAGTTCTTGGGTGCAATCCCGCTCGAATAGCTTCACCGTCTCCATATCCACTCTAACGGAACCTCCTCCCGTTCGAGCAACGCGGCGGCAGGAAGAACTTCGGTCTCGAAGGTTTCGATCCTCCCGACATATTGGAGAATAAAAATAAGGAAAAGGTTGAATTTAATCTTACCTAGGAAAAAGAAGAAGATCGGCACTCGAAGGCTCCAGAAATTTCTGCAGAGATTCGGCTATGGATGCTAAGGGCGCGTAAAAGTGAAGGAGAAGAAGCCCTCCCCTTTTTATAGATGGGAACGAGGGCCTAAGTGCAAAAAGGGAAACCTCGGGGGGAATCGGAACCGTCACGTGGGGACGCATTAAATGCGGCCCTCGAATCCGCATCTGGCGTCTTTTCGAGGGCATGCCACCGGCAGTGTCGACAAACCGTCGGATTCCCCAACGGCAAAGACGACGCGTGTCGGCCGCTTATGAAAGGCCCGCCTTCTTTTCCCGCTGCTCCCGACGCGAAAGAAGGTCGTCCATATTTGAATTCAGATCGGCTGGTCGTCTAAACATCGGCGATCGCCAACAGTGCCACCTCACCCCGTGTTTTCAACATCAAGGCGAGCTGGGGGGCAATTGTTGTGCGACGATTAACTCGCCACGATAGGCGATCGGCGACCTCCCTGAAAAGTCAACCATAGAAGCCAAACTCCGGACGAACACCTAAAGTCCGGCATAATATAACGATCGTCTTTTGATACCTAGCGATCGTCTTTGTCTAACGGTTCAGAGGCGATCGTCTCATGCCACGTGGGGATCCAGCATCCGTCAAAGTCGTCGAAGACCGAATCTTGGACGATGGCCCACCCGCGGATCTTCATAGGATACCGACAAAAGGATCATTGACCCCGGCTGTCACCTACCGCACCTACCGACAAGGCGCCGAAAGGTACGTAGTGGACCCTCCTCGGACAATGACTCGCGACGCGTCTTTGGCTTCCCATTGGTCCACCCAAGTGGCCTCAGCGCAACCTCGGACCTCGGAGAACAGGCCCACGTGACGGGACGATCGGCCGTTTATTTTAATATAGAAAACGGCGATCGCCCGCGATCGCCTGAGGGATCCCAACTACTTAGCCCCCTATAAATAGAGAACTCACTGTTGCGGCCAAAAAGAAAAAAAAGGATCCGACCACGAATTAAGTGCAGTATACACACCAAAGAGAGAACAAAAGGCTCTTTTGGCAAGCACTAACATATTCATAGTGATATTCACACACATTCATCATAAATTCCAAGCAAGAACTCACAGATTCATCCATCTGGTTCTTCCGGCAATCTACGCGCTCTAAAGCCTAGATAACTAGAAGCTTTTACACTCATTGTATTAGATTCTAACATTAATATTTGTACTCGACAGTATATTTATTAATAACATCTCGCGAGAGCATTCAAGCCCGGGACTAACAACCCCGGCAAATCTTGTGTTATCTATTTTCCCACGGAAGTGTTCTCGCATTTTGTTTGTTACTCGATCGTTCCAGCAATACTATCTCCGGATAATATTTTGGGTAACAACACAGATGAAGCTCGGATTCCTCCGTTCTTCAGCTCCCGCCTTCTGCCCTTGAATTCCTCTGCTTTCCTCCTCTTCTCTGTCTCCAAGCTTAAGCGCTCCTAGGTTTAGCTTCAATGATCTCCTGATTCCAAGGTTCCAAGCTTCTTAAATTAGGGTCTTAAGCCCTATTTATAGCTCAGCACTTCCATAAATCGCGTCCGTATTAGTTGGTTGAAAACTGGCTTCGAAACGGCTCAAAATCCGCGCAGACGTACCAAACCCGCTAAGTGTGCCGCGGCTCATCAACTGTGCGCGGCACATCGCCAAAATCTGAATACCTGGGCGTAATTAAATCCTTCTGTGCCGCGGCTCACATGGGCTGTGCCGCGGCACAGAGTACAGCCTACTCTGCCCTTCGGCTGGTGTCTTCCTTTGCCGCGGCTCACATTCCTTGTGCCGCGGCTCATAGTCCAGTTTTGCCGTTTTCGCCCGTTTTGCCTCGTTTAAGCTTCCGGACTTCAATTTCCTGTCAATCATACAAAATTAAGGTATTAACAGCTCATTTAGATGATTTCACACTCCAAAATACTACAAAATAATGATAAATAAGCGTATGAAAATACGCCTAACAAATACCCCCAAACTTAAGCCTTTGCTTGTCCTCAAGCAAAAAAGAATTAAAGTCAATAAAAGAATGTTGTGAATCATCGTGCAACTCATAGTGTTCAACCTAATCAATACTATCCTGCCATTCTCTCTAAATAATACGAGTGTCATAAAAGCGAGCTGCACTCAGAATAGTGATACCGCAAAGTGATCAAGTTCAGTCCTAATCATTTGTTCATGAAGAAAACTCAGCTCAAAGATTAACAAAACATGAGTCGAATCGACCGTCAATATGAAAGGCTAAAATAGACAAGTTAGTTCGTCCCGTTCCACAGTCTAAAGGCACAATTTTTCACGAGTCTCCTGGCAACTAAACCTCGGACAGTGTCCCCTTATATAAATATGCTCAAGAATTCGATTCGAGTTGACCACTAGGTTAGGATCTCGGGATGTTTCATCGGGATAATCCTAGGGTGGAACTTCCATTCTCATGTATTAGGAAACCGTTTGACGTAAAAGACACTCATGGGGCACATGGATGCTTCTAGTTACTAAGTTCCCGTCTACAGCGGAGAAACAACTCGAATACATAATTTCCGCATGTCCTAATCAAGGTTGCCGTTTGACGCGAGAGTAAACAATGGTCACGCGAATACCCCCGGTTACTAGACTTCCTATCATAGGCACATGTGAAATATCTAAATCAATAGTCTAATCAGGGTCGTCGTTTTACGCGAGAGTAAACAACGGGTCACGCGAATACCCCCGGTTACTAGACTTCCCTTCATAGAACACATTATCTCGACTTTTAGGGAAAAACCGCCCGACTCTAAACTCAATTTAAGTGCCAACACGACTAAAGAAACAAGATCGACTCACTATCCGGAAAATGTAGCCAAACGTATTGATGGGGATTTAAAAACAAGTATGTATCGTCTCTTATCGCTAAGTCCTCTACAATCACGAAAAATTTCGGACCTAATTGAATACTAAGCGAATGAAATAATCGACTACAACTCGACTAAAACTCGCCCGCTTCTTGAGAGAGAAAGACGGTGTCGTAACATCGAGATCACACATAATAGAAGCACGAAAATTCACGAATAAAGAAAAACTACGGCAAGCAAGGCTATTAAAAAAATTTCGCAAAGAAAGAAAAGTGCAACAAAATATAATGTCTGACAAGAAAATAGAGTAAAGAATGAATGCAGATCAATGTAAAGCCCCCAAACTTAGGACGTACATTGACCTCAATGGACAAAAATGAAATGCAAGAAAAGTAAAAGGTCAAGTACTCCCCTCCCGCTCAGAGCCGGTGCCGGCATCGTCCGGTGAGGAGGGTGGTGTGGCCGGCCGGGCGCGCAGAAATGGCCCGTCGGGATGCATGATGTGGGCCGTCCATGCGGCGAGGTGCTCCCGATGATAAGCCTCCCTCGCAGCAAGACGCCTCTCCGCTCGTCGGGCGGCCGGCGGGCTGCTCTCTCATCTCGGCTCGTGGCGGCAACAACACTCTCCGCGCCGCCACGCTCCTCTCGCAAGCGGCCATCCAGCTCTCTCTCTCTCTCTCCTCATCTCATCTCTCTCTCTCCTCAACTCCTCCCTATGCTCTTCTCTCTGTCTCCTCATATCCTCCCATGACCCATCAAACAGCCTCCTCCAACCTCGCTCTGTGCCGCGGTCCAGCCTCCGTGCGTCAACAAAAGTGGCTCTGGGATCCTCGTGAGCCTCCTCAAGCAAAAATCCTCGCCCCGAGCGTGTGCGGCGCTCCACCCCACCGCTCAAAGTGCGATATGATGCGGTGGTCGATCGGGGCTGTGGGGAAGCATCGGCTCGTCGATCGACCATGTCGGCCATTGCCGGCATAAAGCGCGAGATGAGGGAGGGTGCTTCAACCCGTCTTGGCCCCCTGGATACTCTGGAAGATAGATCGGACCAGAATGGGGGCCACATCGAGCGCGGCCGGAGGTGATAGCAAAAGTATCGGGCGCGGGAGAGAAAAAGCATACGGATCTGGGAGGTGAGATCAATGCGGGCACAAATAAAGTAAAGCCGAGGCTCGCCCGAGCCGAGGCGCGAGCTCTGAAGTGAAAAGTAGATGATCTCTGTGCTCACGCTCCCGGTCGATGCAGGCGTCTGATCGTCTCAAGCGGGGCCTCCTTAGTGAGGCCGGTCATCACGCGGTCATAGCCGTCTCGTCCACCGCCGAAACCCAAACGACCTCCGAATAGCGGTCGGGGAGAAATCAGCGTGACCCCTCGGACGTCGACTGAGTCCGGACTCTAAAGATGGCAACGAATGCCCTGCCGGATGTGCTTCAAAGAGCGGCGGCATAAAACTCTGGACGATCGAAATGACCGGCTCGGGAGTCTGCGGTAAATCTAGCCCATCCCATCTCGTCAATCATCATGAGCAACTCCCCGTCCGAGGAGGCTGAGTAAAACCTCTCTCGGGAATAAGTGGACGCGGACGGATCTTTTCGTTGAATATCTTGTGGATCTCGGGGTCCGAAAATTGGTGCCCCTCCGCCTCGGCCCGACCCCGAGAGGTCTCCCCTCGAGTAGGGGATGACTCGGTCCTAGCACGCTTGGTCAGCTTCTTCGTGCGCGCCATAATCAGTCCTGAGAAGCACAACACGAGGGTTTATTTACGCAAAAAATAATAACGATGATATATGCGCGGCTAAAGACATCAAACCAGAAATTCCGAATTTAAGACACTAGCGCATACGAGAGAAAAAGATGAATTTGGACTTAAACATCTAAACTGGATGTAAGGGTTGGGCTTGCTGTAATTTCAAAACGTAGACGTTGCACGAGAATTCAAAATGTTTGCCTTTTCAAAGAAAATTTTCATTTGGGCAATTTATCAGACACCTTGAGGGCGCATGTTTACTTGAAGAATAAACATAGTTCTAGCTCGATTCAGCCCCCAAAAACAGAAATGCAATTCAATCATGAACAACTTAACACAATCAATTCATTGATATTCCAATTTAATCAAGAAAATTCGATGAAATTACCCTGTTATATTCTAACAATCACAAAACTATTTGAAGGAAAAAACTGGGCATGTTCCATCCATTCAACGCAAGAACAATTTCAAAATATAGCCTATAAGCAAATAAACAATAAGGATGGAAGCGTACCTTTTGAAGATTTCAAGAAAATCGCAGGAAGAAATTTGAACAATGTCGGCCGGTAGAGAAGAGGAGGGAAAGCAAGGAGAAGAAAAAACGCACTGATAAATGCCGGTGAATGCATGTTATAAGCTACGGCCTTTCGGATTCGCATAGTGTGCGCGCACGAGATAAAGTGAGCCGCGGCACAAGGTACGATCCGCTTTACTGTGTCTTGTTTTGTCGTGTGCGCGGCTCAAATTCCGTGTGCCGCGGCTCATTGCTCGAGTGTGCCGCGGCTCATTTATACCGTGCAGCGGCACAAAGTACGATCGGTTTTGCCTCCCATTGCGATCGATGTGTGCCGCGGCTCACAATAAGCGTACGCGGCTCATACTCCGATTTCTCCAGGACTTTCCTGCGAGAATTTTGAAAAGAAGACGTTAAAAGAGAGGAAGAAGCAAATAGAAGCACAAATAAGATGAAAAATAAAAATCACGAATACAAGAAAAATAAAGAAATGCAAAAATCTCTGACTACGAGCTCGGGTTGCCTCCAGAAGCGCTAAGTTTATAGTCTTCAAAGGACCTATTGAACAACGTTAGTTCGCTTTTCGCAAACTCCATTTGGCTTCCGCCCGTTCATCGAACCGTTTGTATTTTGGTTAAAATTATGACCGTTGGTCATCGGCTCGACTTTCGGTTCAGTCATCAAATGTAGTTTTCAAAAGGTTTCGATTTTAGAAACTTCCCGAAACACCCGGTTTCTCCATGACTAATTTTTCTCTTGGCTTTCGGCTCACTCTCCTCCTTCACAAACGAACTCACAACTGCAGCAGAATTTTCTTCATGGTCGAAACGCCACTAGTTCTACATCCTTCTTCAAACTTGGGCCATTTAACACAAAATCTGAATTTTCCCAACGACGATTTTTTCGATGCTTTCCTCTTTCACAAACATCCACACCCTCACTTTGTGATCCTTTATCAGCACTTAGGGACACGGAACGATTTGAATACTTGAAAAGTAACTTCCTCGTCTTGGACCCTCGAGTTAGCTCTCCCTTTTCCACGCCTATAAGGGTTCGGCCCGTCGCTAGAAATGGTCGTCCCAAGATGATCGGAATATTGTCATCTTCCTCCATGTCTAGTACGATGAAGTCATTTGGAAAGATGAACTTGTCAACCTTAACTAATACATCCTCGATCACTCCTCGGATACTTTATCGATCGGTCCAATTGTAATGAGACTGTGGTTGGCTTAGCTTCCCAATATTCACTTTTGAAAAATCGATAGAGGCATGAGGTTGATACTTGCACCAAGATCGCATAGTGCCTTATCAAACGAAAGATTCCCCATGGTGCACGGTATGTTAAAGCTTCCCTGATCTTTCAATTTAGGTGGGAGCTTCTTTTGAAGAATTGCCGCACTCCTCTGTCAAGGCAACCGTTTCAAACTCCTCAAGCTTTCTCTTCTTCGATAATATCTCTTTCATGAATTTGACATAACTCGGCATCTGCTCCAATGCGTCGTGACGGAATATTTATGTGAAGCTTTTGAACACCTCAAGGAACTTAGAAAATTGTTTGTCCGCCCTCCTTTCTTTGTAGTCTCGCGGAAACGGAACGGGGAACACATGTCTTTGAGTTATCCGGTGAACTTCCTTCGACTCCTCTAGCTTTAATTCCATCTCTTCCTCAATCACCTTCTTCTCTTTACCCTCGGGCTGATCTAGCACATCTCTCCCGCTTCTCAAGCTAATTGCATTTAGACTCTCTCGAGGATTTGTCTGTGGTACTCGGCAATGCTCCCTCGGACGAGTGTCAATACATTAGCGATTTGGCCACTGGACCTCTAAATTCGAATGGAAGCGTAATGATTTTGTAACGTAGCTTCCGTCAAGTCATAAATTGACTCGTATTTGCCGCCAATTTTGCAAGCGCTTCCTCGAGAGACACTTTAGGAGAGGAAGGGGGCTGCGTTGATTCCAGTGAAAGGGGGCTGGTGTGCGTTACATCCGTTTCTCCATGAAAAGTTGGGGTGATTGCGCCACCGGATTATAAGTATTGAGTACGGGTTATTGGTCGATTCCCACTTCCTACGAATTGAGCCTGCTCCATCCGATTTTGCTCGAACGGATTTCCAAATTGACACTCCGCACTCGGGTGTGATCCGTTACACCAATTACATGTCTCAATGGTAACGGGGCTGGTGCGTGCGAAAAGTTCGAGCTGTTGTGTCAAAGCGGCGACTTGAGCCGACAAGGTGGAAATCGGATCATTGCTCGAAACTTCCATTACCCTTTTCGGTGTCAATCTTTCTGCGCCATTGGTAAGCGTTTTCAGCCATATCTTCCAAAAGCACGTGAGCCTCGGCCATAGATTTTCCCATGAATGTTCCTCCGAGGTCGCATCCACTAAAGTGCGTGTAGAAGCACTCAAACCACCATAAAATGTATGCGGTGAAGCCAATCAGAATGCCGTGATGAGGCATCTTGAAGCAATTCTTTATATCGCTCCCACGCCTCGTGGAGCGATTCCATATCGTCTTGGGCAAAAGTGGTTATCTCGTTTCTTAACCGCGCCGTCTTAGCTAGTGGGAAAAATTTTGCAAGGAAGGCTTGCACTAACCTCTCCCAAGTTGTAATCGACCCGTGAAGGAATTCAACTGAATTTTGCTTTATCCCTCAAAGAAAAAGGAAAAGCCTCAATCGGATGGCATCGTCGGTGACACCATTAGTTTTGAAAGTGTCGCATATCTCAAGGAAAGAAGCAATGTGGGCATTCGGATCGTCCTTCGGTAGTCCACGTAATGGGCTACTTTGCACCATCCGAATAATGGCGGGCTTGATCTCAAAGTTATTAGCTTGGATGGTGGGACGCCGAATTCGAAAAATTTGCGTTGACTTGCGGCATGGCATAATCTCGAAGAGCGAGTTCCGGTTGAGCTTGCCGCACTTGGTTGTCTCCTCCTTGGATTTCAATATTCTCGGCCATGTTGACCGTCGTCTGCAGCTCTCTTTTCTCCTTTTTATTCCTTCTTAGCGTGCGCTCGAGCTCGGTGTCCAAAGGTAGTAAGCCTTCGTTACCGAGCCTTCTCAAGCACTACACGAAAGGTCCTGAAAGGAAAAACGAATAAAATAAAAAATTAAATACACAAAAATAAAAATAAAACGTTCAAATTAAGACTGGAAATACTTAAGTCGATATTAGAAAAATTTCAATCCCTGGCAACGGCGCCAAAAACTTGTTGCGATATTTCCTACACGCAAGTGCACGTCATCGTTTACAAGTAATAAAGTGATAAGTAGAGTATCGTTCCCACGAGGATTGAGTCTCTAACTACCAACGTTTTCGTATTCCAATTTTATTTGAACAATCGAAGTTGGGGTTTTTTTGGATTAATAACTACAAGAATGAATAAAAGACTAAACAGAAAGCGATAGCTTGAATAAAAGGAATCAAATGATAAATAAGTCTAGAGTTCTGAATCCACCTTAATTTATCCGAATTTAATCTTGATTATCCGTAATAAATAATTTTCCCAATTTATTGAAGGCGGAGATTGCTAATATATTCTACCGCCTCTCCCGAGGTCAATAGATTTATCTAACGGCGACTAACGCACTCTATCCCTAGGTGAATTATCTCGTCGCTAGGCACAAAGCATGAAATCTCCTAAAGGCCACGTAGTTCCTATGAGTATATTCCTATCTCACAGAATAAAACGGTCCTCACCAATAGTTCCTCACCAAATCTCCTCTCCCGATTCGAAGTGAATGATTAAATCAATACAACTATTGGCCAGATAATTGCAAGCATTAAACATAATTGGGAAAACTCAATAAAAAGGTAATAAATTGGATAATCTTAATCAATTCGTCAAAATAAAGGTTTCATCAAAACCCTAGATTAGGGCTTTAGCCTGACATACTAAAAACTGAAAATACAGAAGAAATAAACGAAAGCATAAAATTCAAACGCAGATGAAGCTCGGATTCCTCCGTTCTTCAGCTCCCGCCTTCTGCCCTTGAATTCCTCTGCTTTCCTCCTCTTCTCTGTCTCCAAGCTTAAGCTCTCCTAGGTTTAGCTTCAATGATCTCCTGATTCCAAGGTTCCAAGCTTATTAAATTAGGGTCTTAAGCCCTATTTATAGCTCAGCACTTCCATAAATCGCGTCCGTATTAGTTGGTTGAAAACTGGCTTCGAAACGGCCCAAAATCCGCGCAGACGTACCAAACCCGCTAAGTGTGCCGCGGCTCATCAACTCGTGCCGCGGCACATCGCCAAAATCTGAATACCTGGGCGTAATTAAATCCTTCTGTGCCGCGGCTCACATGGGCTGTGCCGCGGCACAGAGTACAGCCTACTCTGCCCTTCGGCTGGTGTCTTCCTTTGCCGCGGCTCACATTCCTTGTGCCGCGGCTCATAGTCCAGTTTTGCCGTTTTCGCCCGTTTTGCCTCGTTTAAGCTTCCGGACTTCAATTTCCTGTCAATCATACAAAATTAAGGTATTAACAGCTCATTTAGATGATTTCACACTCCAAAATACTACAAAATAATGATAAATAAGCGTATGAAAATACGCCTAACAGTATCGAGGGGTGGTCGTCACTTACGTGCGACCTATGGATGTTAAACTCCCTTCCTTGTGTTGTGCCTCGTGTGACACGAGTTATTTGTATGATTAGTCGTTAAATGATGGAATCCTTCTGTGGATTTTGATTTCACGATATGTGTTTATTAGACTCTCGTATTTGGTTTATACAAGGAGTGTCGTCACTGCTGATGTATTTTCGTACCGTATTTTATCCGCTGCGTGAGTTCTTTCAAACGGCTTTCGGTATTTTGCAAACTGAGTTTTATTTCGTAAAACCGATTCCTTGAATCAAGTTTTGGCATTTTGGCCTTGAATATTTCATGATGGTTTGACAAATGATTTTGTGAGCTTTAGAAAAATATTACCGTCATTGGTCTTTTTAGCATTTTCGAAATGACATGGGAAATTGTGCTTAGCCTGGTAAATCCTTGTGAGAAAGGTTTACGGCATGTAATTTTTCTGATGTGTTGTTGTCTGTGGGTCGTTAGCGCACGCTACGCTTTGCGGCTAGCGCGCGCAAGAGTGCGTTGGTAGCACGCTAAGGAGGATAGCGCACGCTACACGGTAGTTCGAGGCGATCCAGCCTCGGATGGGCACGAAGTTCTCGTTAGCGCACGCTAACACTTGGGGTTAGCGCACGCTAACAGTGTATTTTTGGTCGGGAGTTTTGTTTGGTGCCGTGATAGCGCACGCTAACCTTAATGATTAGCGCACGCTAAGTGTGTCCAGTATAAATACTGGACACCAGTCTAGAAGTTGCATTTTTCTTCATTTCTTCTCCTTCCTCCATGAGTTTGAGACGTAGCGACTCGGTTTCGCATCCGGCTGATTTTTCTTCCATCCAAAGGTATTTTGGAGTATCCTAGATGATTTTTAACATCATCTAATCCATTGTTCTTCGCGAATCTAGGTATTTTCTTGAATCCGTAGAGTTGACTTTTTGGAGTTTTGTTCTTGATATCGTTTTCCATCCAGCTTTGATAAACCGATTGTTGTTTTAACGATGTTGTTAAACATATCCCGAGGATTGTATATCACCGCCGTGATTTTGAGCGATTTGATGCGTGTGATATGATGTGTTTAAGTAAATGTTGATACGTGCGAATTTTGGGCATTTTGGCCTATTGTACTTCTGAAAAACCTTGAGTATCTTAGAAAATAAACCTCGAGACGTACTTTTAAAATAAATTATTTTCTCACAGTGCTCTCAAGATGCCTACTAGTGTCACGCTATGTTTCAAAATTATTCTACTTTGAGGATCAAAATATTTTGAAATATTTCTAATGATTTAGAAATGCATTCGCTTAGACCCGAAGGTCGAATATAGCTGACAAGTTTTAATTTAACGAAAGGTGTCTTCATTTTTTTTTCAAACGCAAGATGATTTTTTTGTCTCGATGACGATGTTTGTACTACTTTTGATATTTGATACTCAAGATCAACTGGTGCTTGCAAGTTATTTTCAAAAGATGGTTTTGTTTTCAAAACCTATCATTCCTAATTGTGGTCCGGGAATATATGTGTGATGTTCGTGCTCTCGTTAGGGTGTTAACCCCGAGTTGTTGTTGAATTGGTGGTGTGAGCGTTGAGTCGTTCGCCACACCGTTGTCGTGGTAGCCTCTGCGAGGGGTGTGAGATTGGTATTGGATGTTATCGCCTCGTAGCGGTTTATGCACTATCGCATATATGCGAGCTGTTAGAGATCGGGTTGGTATGATTGTGTGCATCGGTGATTGTTCCGCGTTGTGTCGATTGCTTGTTATATTGTTACCTTGGTTCCGTTGTTGTGAGTTTCGGGGGCGAGGTCAATAGTAATACCCGTACTATTTTGACTTCTATATCTTCTCTTTCTCCAGTCTATCGATTCGCTCGTGTTCATTGATACCTTCTGAACTTGATCTATACCTTGGTTTCATCATTCGAACGAGCTGTAATCTGGTTTTGAGTCGATCTGGTTATCGCTGTGACTTTTTCGAATTCGGTTCGACTATTGTGAATCTTGTTCGGAAGTAACATCTTTTGGTTCTAATAGTTCTGTTATTCAAAGTGGATCGGATTCTGAACTTCTGTATTTTTAGCTCTATCAACTCGTTTATGCTCGTTAACATTTCTGAACTTTCCCTATCCCTTGCTTTTGTTGATCGAACGAGGGTGGTATTGTTTCGGAATAACTCGTTTGTCGTTGTAGCCTTTCAATCGCTATTCCCTTTCCTGTGGATATTGTGGGAATGCACGTCTTGCTGTTCTCACCAGGTCATCCTGGGAGTTGTTGTTTGAATTTTATTATCCTACGTGTTTCGGACATGATTGTTCGATTTTTGTTGTCTCAATCGTTTGTTTGTTCAGTTTTTGTTCTCGTTTCGTGATTGTTGAGCGTTCAGGCTCCTTCGTAATTCCCTTAAGCTCGGGAAATTAGTCTCGTTTTCGATCTTCCAACCCTTGGGCGGTGGAATTCCGTATTTGTTCAGCGTTTGGCTCGCATTTTGATTGATGAACCGTTGGGTTGGTCAATCATATTGATTTTCGTTCGTTGAGTTTTGTGATTGTTCGGATAGTCGACTTGATTGTATTGTCTATTTGATGACGCTTGTCACTCGTTGATTTTATTATGTCTCTACCGGTGACGTTGCGTTAGTCGCCCTAGAGCGTATTTTCTCGCCGTATGTCTCTTTGCGTTCCTAGCAGCGTTTCGCCGTCGGGTGCGAGTCTTCGGTTTTGTGTATCTCGTCGAGTTTTCCTGGCAAGGGATATTGCTTCTCCCTACTTATTTTAAGTTTCGGGACGAAACTTCTTTTAAGGAGGGTAGAATGTAATATCCGCAATTTTCGATTTTTGGTGAATTTCTTTTTCGGTAGAGTCCGTTTGTGGCTCGCTCATGACCGTTTCGTCATTCTGAGAATTATTAATTCTACACTTTTGTCATCCGAGTTCGTTTCGGTGTTGTTTTGTTGAGTTCTGTGCTTTTTAGCGACTTTTCCGCACTTGAGTTCGATTCTTGCGAATCTCGTCCGAAACTGCTGTTTCGAGTTTCCCGCAAGTCCGTTTAACGTTGTTAGACGTGTTGTGAACTTCGATTTGGTTATTCGATCACGTATCGTGATTTCCGGGCGTTTTGGGCCATTTTGTAATTTCTTGAAAGTTACGGGTATCCATATCTGTATTTGTCGTCTTGACCCTTTTCTTGGTCGCGTATGATTAATTATTGCATTACGTTTTCATCTCGAGTCGTTGACGTCGTCCGCGAACTTTTCGTCGTGTCCGTTCCGTGCGTTTTCGGAAATCGAGGCGTCGGGTCGTGGCGGTGGCAGTGGCCGGACGGGTGCGGATCGCCGGACGAGTCTTGACATCGCCGAGCAGCACGGCAGAACCGGCGTAAGCGCCTTCTGGCCGGGCCTTCGCCAGCCTTCTTCAGCGATGTAAGCGCACTGCCGAGTCGGCCAAGACGTCGCTGCTCGGGCACAGAGGTATTCGAGGTTCTCGACTCGGTCCAGATCGGCGGGTAGCGCACGCCATCGTCGGTCGTAGCGCGCGCTAACCGGCGAGGTAGCGACCGCTGCGGCCGACTAGCGTCTGCACGGGATGAGTTGTTAGTCCGGTGGCTCGGGAGTCGGCTAGCGCGCGCAGCTTCCGGCCGTAGCGCACGCTAGCGGGAGTCGAGCGGTCGGCGGGGTGGTCGGTGGTGCCGGGTCGTGCGGGCCATGGCCGAGTGTGCTCGGCCGTCTTGGCCGAGAGCGGACGCTAGGCCGTGATGGCTAGCGGTCGCTAGTTCGGGCCGAGTATATAATTGACAGACCAGCGACTTTCTCCGTCATTTTTCATTTCATTTCACATCGGTCCGCGGCTCGGGTTTCGTAGTAGACGAAACCATGTTGTTGAACAACAAAACCATGAAGTTCTTGAGGTTATATCGTGGATCAATAATCCTATAACATCCTTCGATCCAATAATCAAGGTTAGATATTTAGAACCATACTTTTGGGTAGATTTGGGGATTTTCGCGTTTTTGTCCGATTCGTTCCGTTTTGTCGATTAATTCATGATGAATATGATTAATCTTGTTGGTATTCTTAGTTTCCCTACGGATTCATGGTATATTTCGTGATTTTTACGGAATCGAGAGGGTTTGGTTGTGGTCCGCCCTCGTTGTTGTTTATATACGAATATACATGAATCGTAGGCGGGTTTTCGGTGTATTCCAATTCCGTATTCATTTAGAAATGGTTGTGATTGTATTCTTCGAATCGTTAGGTTCGGTTTCATTGGTTCTAGCGTTCGTCGGTGACTTCCTTTAGTTCGTTGCGTAAATCGATAATTCAAGGCAAGTATTTTTGGAAACCTTTAAGCTTAACATGAAATGGTGATGTATATTACTTGTGTGTAACTCACCTCGTGTTGGCCGACGGGGTCAAGGAGGAAATCTATGCCGCGCCCGGATTTCACGAGTTTGTTTAGCTAGCCAGTGCGGGAGGGTCCTTAGAGGCCTCGTGCGGGAATCTATGATATTACTCTGTTCCCAAGGCGATGCATGTGCGTGTTTTGTTTCGTAATGTAGCCGGTGCGGGAGGGTCCTTAGAGGCCTCGTGCGGGAATCTATGATATTACTCTGCTCCCAAGGCTAATTGTTTGACTGCTTATTTTCCTAAAAGACATGTCTTGTTTTGGTTTTCGAAATGATATTGGTGCATGTACTATGAAATGTGTAAGCGATTGGTTTGCCTTGAATACTTGTACTAGCGTAATTGCTAACCCCTTTGGGGACCCGTTGTCGGGAAATTCTTGTTATGGATTTCGTGTTATGTTCGGCCAGAGACAGCGGGCTGGGATGGTACGAGGATGTTGGCCAAGGTTGTTGACATGTGCAATTGAGTCTTGTTATTTCCTACTGTCTCTTTTGATGTGGATGTTTTCCAAATTGTAAACTTATAGATTGTACTCGCGAGTACTTAGGCTTTTTCCTTTCGGATTGTGATTGGTGTTCGTTGGAGTTATTGCAATTGTCGGTTTATGTTTATTATGCCAGTTGTACCGGGCGTGTTGATTTATATTCTTGTTGTTAACGATTGTTTCCTTGCTAACCGAGATGGTTAGTCGAGAGGTGTTTTCTTGTGTTAGCCTGGTGGATCCCATGTAGGGGTCCACGGCGCTGTAATACACCTCGAATATCTTGGGGGTGTTACAAGTACATGTATTACATTCCATTATGTGTGTTATGTTTTCGAAATTAATGATAAATTGTGGTTTTTGGGTGCGTGAGTTGTGTTCCTTCCACCCGGAGCGTTCGACGGGACGTCTGGGGGTCTATACTAAGGGGTACGGCCGCGAAAGTGGACTTGGGTGTGTGTGTGGTTGAACTTCCACCCGGAGCATTCGATGGGATGTCTGGGGGTCGATACTAAGGGGTACGGCCGCGGAAGTGGTATCCCACTCGGAGCGTTCGACGGGATGTCTGGGGGTCGATACTAAGGGGTACGGCCACGGGATACCAGTTGTGATTTTGTGATATGGTGATGAATTGATAACTGATTTGATTGCCAGTGTAGTATTCCGGAATATTTATGGCAACTGATTTCTGATTGAGATGATTGTGTAAAATCGTATGTGTATATAATGTAGTGTAATTGTGTACTTGCAATAGCTATTTGAATACTAACCCCTTAAATGGGGGAAATGTGTCTTATGCATTCCAGGTACCGGAAGAGGTGAGGAGCAGACACGTGATATGCACGCAAACGATGGACTGGCATGATTATGAGGCTCGAGTCTTTATTTATGTGTGGTCATTTATACTGTTTGAGTTATCGGAATTTAACTGATTTTCATTAAATTCGGTTAAAGTCCCCTGCGTGGGCAATGATGTGGTATTGATTTATATTTTCACGTACATCTATTAAAACGTTTTGGCCGAGGCCACGGCCCCATTTTACATTGATGATTGTGTCTTTGGGATTTTCATGTACGAAATGTGTGTCATGTGTTAGCCTGTTAGACCTCATGAGAGTTCTACGGCGTGTAATATCCCATTTGTGAATTGGGGTGTTACATCATATTCAATAAATCGGCTTTTAATATTATTCCTTAAATTTAGCTAACAAATCAATATATAAATTCACAAACTAATTATCTGGTTATTATTTATACTGAATATATTATGCTAGAGAGGATAAACTCAAATATGTGGATTTGTAGAATCTGAAGAATAATAAATATTCAACCTGTACAAAATTCTTGATTTGTTAAGATAATTATAAAAATTATTAATATCTGATCAAATTATACTACTAAATTGTTTCGTGAAAATGGCGGCAATTAAATTAGGTTTAATAATATGGAACCTAGAACTGTTCTTGTCATGCTGAATGGATATTCTGTACTCGAATTCGTTATAAACTTTATTTTAATATGTATTATACAACTCTAGAATGTAATTTGGTAGGTTGTTATTGTAAATAAATATTTATATGTAATTTATTTATCGTAACGAATTCGAGTCTGGAAATCGCCAAAGCCGTATGCATGAGGTCCTGAAATCGCCAACCCAGTATGCGTGAGGTACATCTCTTTCTAACTCTAATTATTTCTTATGTTGAGTTTGTTAATCATGCTTTACATCTAACTCTTTAAACACTTGTATGGGTTGTATGTATATCACTGTTAAATTATAGTTCTCACTTTGAAAATATATTTGATTAGGCTCTTGAACTTAAATATTACAAAATAAAATTATAGAGTTATGGATAAGTTTGTATATAAGACAATCGAAGAAAATAAAGTGCAATTTATCATTATAGAAAGACAATTGAAGAAAATAAAGTGCACTTTATTATCAAGAAATTAATAGTAAAGTTCCCAAATAACAAAATAGGAAGACAAACGGAATCAAAACATAAAACAAAAGAAAAGATATCTAAAACATAAATTATACTGTTGCAAAACGCTCCAAATTATTAAATATTTTTCTCCTTCTTTATCACCACTTTAGTTGAAGAACTTTGCATTCCCATAATACTGACTTCTTCATCAATTGCAATCTCTCTGCCACGCTTGGCAGGAGTAAGTGTAGTCTCGGAAATATCGTTAGAGCCCTGATCATTAAATTTCCCATCAACCTTTTCTTTTCCCTTTCCAACATATTTCTCTTTGTCACCTTCCATCAACGTCTTGGACTCGGATGCAACCTCCTAAAATAGTTATAACATGTCAGTGGTCTTATAAATAATTATATTATTTTTAAATCTAAAAATATAATAGGTAATGTAATCTCACGTTCATGGCTAGACTGCAATGTTCACCAATGATTCTCTCATCAGCTGTTAGGTGTTCCACACTGTAGTCATTATAACCCTTTACAATGTTATATTCCCTTGACACTCGGATTCTTATCAAATAATGTTTGAAAAGTATTGGTTGAAAGTCCATGGGTAGTGCTTCTTCATCTCCTTCCTTCAGTGGGAAAAAACATTATCATAATAGTAATTTTTTAGGAATTTATATATAATTAAACTGATTGAAACACAAAATACCTCAATGAGGGAAGCAAGAACTGTATCAGCTGATTTGCCTATAAGGTTTGCAACCATATCCTCAAATAAAACAACGGTAATTTCATGATTTGATTTAGAACCTGTTGCTATAACCTTGAGCCTGAACCTGTTTTACCCATCGTTAAGAAACGTATCTAATATTAAGTATAAATGACTTAAATTGACCTGATTACCTTGGTACAATTGACTCCATTTTAAGTCCACACTTTGTATTGGGACAGATTTCCCAGCCTTTTTGTCTCCAGTCTTTGTTTTGCAATGCACGCATGAATTGTAGTACCATGTATCTCCAATGTCAGTGAACTTGACAAAGAGAATATAAGACCCAGGCTGGGAAACGTTAAATTTACATTATAATTAAATTGTCAAAGATATTATAAATAAAATACAACAGATTTATTTACCTCAGTTCCTTTCCTGATCTGTGAAGTTGTCCTATGTTTGTCCATGTCCAACCATTCCTCTGATTTCAGTGTACGGATGTCACCCCGTAATGTGATTGATCCACTAACTGAATCATTTCCCGACATCTTCTTCCTATAGTACGGAGAGATTAGTTAAAAAACAATGTTTTGTCTATAAAAAACATAGAACGATAATTAAAAAAATACTTATATAATAGACTGTTCCGCAGTACTTCATATTGAAGTCTTCAAACTCAAGTAACTCTCCATTTATGAGCATCTTGGTGGCATGCATAGTGGTTTGCACACGTAGCTCTTCTGTTAAAATTGGCGTGATTTTATTAGCATGTGTTTAAAATATAGAAATATACATTAAAATTAGTATGAAATGCTGATGACCTTGTCAAATGGACTTGTGTGCAAACTACAGTGCTATAGTAAGCCCGTCTTCAAGCTCATCATTGGTAGGTGCTATTTCTAGCAGCTTGTCCGCGTAGGACTCTCATAGGACCACCTTTAGGCTAACATTCCTACATTAATGTTATATAGTTTAAAATAAAATATAATACTAAAGATAACTATTCAAATTATAAAAAACATCGAAATTAAGTTACCTTTCATCTTGAATTTCGATATCTAACTTTCGAGCATGTGCCTTATCGACATAATGATGTTGCCTATTCTTATAATGCGTCCTATTACGTCTAAAAATATTGATAGTATATCAGCACAATAATATTTATTAGGATATCATAAAAATACGATAATATACAACCTACCAATAAAATATTCTCCCTTAAAGGAAGAAATGTCGTCAAAAGGAATCAGTTCGAGTCCATTTGATTGAATCCACATGTCAGGCTTACACTTAGCCACTTTTGTAATATAGTTGAATATCAATTTTACTGGGCATTCTATCCTGGCCCTGGTCCATTTGCTCTGGTTGTTATCCTCGACACCAAAATTAGCAATATTCACTGTTTCGCCTTCGGTCAATTGCCTTTTGAAATTGGATAGTAAACCTCTTTTCACGTAAGCCGGTATTTTGGATCCCTATGATATATAGCAGTTTAGTTTATAATGAAATAATTGAATGGGAGAAAAAATTATGGAAGAAAAGTTACCTCGCTGTCCATAAGAATAGCCTCGATCGAAACTGCTTTCTTTTGTTGGTCAGTTGGAATCCATAAACGCAAGATCTTCACTGTGATGGTCTTGTTGCTTGTCTCCTTGTTAATTCTTCGAACAAATATATTTGACATGTTTAATATCTGATATATTTTCTTTGTAGTGTGTGGTTAAATAATAGTTGTACTATGTTATTTATAATGTCGAACAGACCCTTTCCTGGAGTGACCGTCTTTTGTGGGAGTCTTAATTTGGAATAGATCTTAATTTAAGTTTGTTGAAAAGATGACCCATCGAATTTTCCGTCCTTATCCGAATTTTTAGTTGTTATCTCGAATTATTAAAATATCATAACAGTACATCTTTTTCAAAAGACTTGATCAATTCCACTTGAAATCAAATAAAATTGGATTTATGATAGATATTTTATTATCTAAACAAGTAATTTGGAGTGTTTTATACTTCTAGGGTTATTAGATATGGTTTTCAATTATTTAGATGTCCTGCGAAGTTTTAGTTCTCTAATTTGCAAGTTGATTGGATAAAAGACTTTAAATATGTTCGAATTTGAATATATGATAGATTTTTATTATATAAACAGTTAAATTGAAGTGGTTTATCTTTCTAGAGTTTTTAGGAACTGGGTTCCAGTTATTAAGATTATTCGAATTTTTAGTTATTTAAATATCAATTTGATTTGGTCTTTTAAAATATTATAAAACAGCCCTTTTCTGTTAAAAGACCGTGAATAAATTAGAATTAAATGAACATTGTTCTGAAAATATGGTAGATATCTTATTATCTAAACAGGTAATTTATAACCTTTATTAATATAAGTTGTTTTTCTTTGTAGAGTTGTTAGGATCTAGATTTCAATTACTAAAGATTATCCGAAGCCAAATTTTTTAGTTATTTAATTTACAATTTGATTCGATCTTTTAAAATATTAAAGCAGTCATTTTCTGTCAAATAAAAATTTGATTGGTCTTTCTATTTTACTCGAATTAAATAAAAATAAATTTAAATATATGGTAGATATTTTATTATCTAAATAGGCAATTTATAACCTTTATTAATATAGTTATTTATCTTTCTAGAATTGTTCGGATCTGGGTTTCAATTATTTAAATTTTTCCAATTATTTATTAGTTATCTAATTTGCAATGTTATTCGGTCTTTTAAAATATTAAAACACACCTTTTTCTTTGATAGACATTTCAATAAATTCGAATCAAACCAAAATAAACTTGAATCTTTTATCTAAAATAATTTTTATGGTATGACTTTAATTAATATAAGTTGTTTATTTTTCTAGAGTTTTTGGGATCTGGGTTTTAGTTGGTATCTTTTAGAGATATACACGAAATCAATATACATATCAAAATCGACATAATTCGAAAAAAAGTATTTCCCATGAGAGTCGTTTAAAATGTTTGCAATAATTGAAACACGCATGAGCAGAAAAGTGATAATTTGAAACCCAAGATAAGTGAGAATATGAAATTCACAAATTTAAGTTGATTGAGAAACTTGCACCGAAACAATTATAATGATATTGAAATACTCCTAGATTTTGGCGTTGTTGTAATATCCTAGAATTTCGCTACGATTTTTCGCATTATCTTATCTGAGTTGTACTGTACAGAGTGTGATCGATACAGTATGGATAAATAATTTGGGAACTGTGACAGCTATACCAATATATCTATCGAGGTTATATTTAATTCTAGGATATTACATGCTTGATATGTTTTCAATGTCGGATATACTGTATGAGTATTTGTACAATTGTCGTACTTGGTCGACAGTTGTATTTGAAGATATCGTGCATTAGATGTATCATATGAGAATGTTATCGGAACGAGTATATGTATTGAGTGTGTCGGGTGGACGTGGTCGGTATAATGAAGACAGCAGACAGGAGCAGAAATGGTTAAGTATGAAAGCCACTACGTATGTTAAGCATAGGAGCTTACGTACGTAATGGTGCGAGCGTAGCGTACGCTAAGAAGAGTGTTTTACGTACATAAGGAAGGGAGTTTAGCGTACGTTAGGTTGGGTACATAACGTACGTGAAGAAGGGAATTGGACAGGATCGAGCTGTGGTCGGCAGGTGGGCCCGGTGTCGGCAGCTTTCGGCGCGGATGTGGACGGGCGAGTCAACCTCGCGCCTTACGTACGTTAAGGATGGAGCATTACGTACGTAAACAAGTAAAATACTGTAGCAAGTCAACCACTACATTATGTACGCTATGGCAAGGAAGCTACGTACGTAATGCATGCCACAAAATAAGACAGTGAGCTATGGATGTATATAGGACATGCAGCGTACGTTAGGAGGGCTTACGTACGTTAATAATGGGCGTTAACGTACGTAAAGTGCTGGACGGATTATATAACTAAGGTTGGTCTTTCATTTCCTCACGAGAGGAAACACACCTTTTCCTCCCAAACTTCATTCTCCTCACTCCTGATCATATTTCCGACCCTCATACATTGGTTAAGACCTTGATGAGTTGATTTTAATCTTGAAACTTGGAGTTCTTGATGTTTTTGGAAGTGCTTGATCATTGTGGTTCTTCTTCAAGAGGTATGTTGGATAACTCCTCTCTTTGATTCGGATTTTGATATTGTAGTTGACGTTCTTCTTCGTATAATGATGGTTACAGTATTGTTGTTGTGATTCTTGAGGTTGTATGAATTGTATATTGAGGAACAAAATGATGTATGCCTTGGATTATGAATTAGATGATGGTTTAGATGATAGAACCCATCGGATTACGTCGTTTTGTTGGCTACAAACATGATTATATATTAAATCATGTTCTTGAAGAACTCTTGAGTTATATATGTCGTGATTTTATGGAATTTGGAAGGATTACGGTTAATTTTGGCATATTATTATTCGTGATGATAATCGGTAATTTTTATTCCAATGGATTTACAAAGATGAGCCGTGTTAATCCGAAATTAAGATTGAAGTCGGAATCAAGAATGTTGAGACACTTGTTAGAATTTATTTATTATCGAATTGCGGCTTGTATTTGTATTGTTTGAATTGTAATGGTTTGGTTCCGTATATGATCGAGATATCGGTGAACAGTTGAGTTTGACTGGTCGGTTATATCGGTTGTTGATTGTTATCGAACGTATTGTTAATTGATTATTGCATTAGGTCGCGTTAAGTGATTGTTGATGATTAACCCTTGTGCTGCGATTGAGATTGGAGAATGCATGGATCGCCTTGGTCGGGACTGAGGAGCTTGTAGATGAAGACGACAGGATTGGTAACAACTTTATCGTATCGATATCGAGGCAAGTTATGCTTGCTCAGTTCATAATGTTTAATAAATGGTTTCGATTTCACTTCATTATGAATCATATAGCAATGGTATTATGGAATATGAAATGTCGGGATGGTGGTATGTATATTATGCTTGGACTGAGATAAATCATAATGTATATGATTTTAAAGATGTCTAGTGGAAACGGAGACGTGAATTATATTTGGTCTATTGTATGAGAGGTTAGATATAAAGGCTAGTTATCATGCCGACATTGAACTCGAGATGGTGGTTTGGTATTAGAAATGGACTGTACTTCATTTTGGATTATTCGGATAACTGTGTATTCGTTCAGGGAAGTTGGTCTTGGAAAGGTTAGCGTCCCCAGATTGAGGTAATTAATATTGCTAAATTATGACAATCATCATGTTGCATTATTGCATGTGTGTGTTGATGCTTCATGTGGTGAATGTGCATCATTGTTTGTTACATTTCATGATGTGCTCTTTCTTTGAGTTGTAATCTGTTGGGCCGATGTGTTAGGGCATAAGACCTAAATGGCACCCATGTTACGGGGTATTCCTGTGTGGATACTTTCGTGACCCTTGGTTGCGACCTTGGGGTATTTTGTGATTGCATGAACTGTGTTGCGGGATAAAACCTGAATGGTACCCACGTCCGGAGTATCCCAGAGTAGATGCTTCTGTGACCCTTGGCTGCGGCCTTGGGAGTTTATGTGCTAATATTATATGTATTGTTGAGCATGCTGTGAACTATTGTCTGACAGAAATACGACATTGTGGTCGTGTCGGTCTTTCATGGTCGAGTTATCGTTGCTCACTTGGAAAGTCTTCTCATCCTTGTTGGATATACGTTTCTTCGAGACTCATTGTCATGTTGTATCGTGACATATCTGGAGTCAGGTACGTTCTGATTGGTCATGTGTAGGATTTTCAGTGCGGGCACGTGTAGCATGTGTTGGTTTCGACCTCATATTGAACCGTGCACACGAGACGTACTTCGTGAGGATGATTAGGTACGAGAACAGACGTGTATCTGATCAATACTCGTGGTTAGCTTGTACACGGACACATTTCCGGATCGGGCATATCGTGACGTCCATCTCGAGTCTTATTGATTGGTCGTTCACAGTCCATGTATAATTGGATCTGTTCGATAGTCGGGTTTGTCTTCGAGATCCCGTATATGTGATTTGTATATGGTTGATGATTTTATTCTCTCATGTATCTATCCCCGTTGACCCTTTATTGATCTCGTTTGGAGTTACCATATCATTGGCAATCCCTTTTGTTATTGGTTCCCTACTGATCTCGTTTGGAGTTACCATATCCATAGTCAACTCGTTTGTTATTGACCCTTTATTAATCTCGTTTGAAGTTCGCCCTATCGTTGGTTATATCGTTCGTTATTGATCCTTATTGATTCTGTTTGGAGTTTTCCTTACCGTTGGTATTCTCGGTCATTGTAGATCCTTTACTGATCTTGTTGGAGTTTACCGTATCGTTGGTATTCTCGGTTCTTGATCTTTTATTAATCTTATTGGGATTTACCGTACCGTTGGTATTCTCGGTTGTCGATCCTTATTGATCTTGTTGGAGTTTACCGTATCGTTGGTATTCTCGGTTGTTGATCCTTTATTGATCATGTTGGAGTTTACCGTATCGTTGGTATTCTCGGTTATTGATCCTTTTGATCTTGTTGGAGTTACCAAATCATGGTATTCTCGTCCGTGGTTGATCCTTTGTCAATCTTATGTGAAGTTATCATGTCATTGATATTCCCATTCGGATGCATTGGTTGGTTATTATTATTGATTGTGTGAGCATTCATACTTTGTATTGATATCCGGGACTTGCCATTGTTTCGGGATAGTTGATCTCCAGATGTATTGTGGGATATTGGTTTTATCAGAATTGGGATCCAACTGTGCGATCCAGCGGACGGAATCGGACATGGCCAGATTATTCCATATTGGAGATATGTTTATGTTTGAGAATCTTGGTATCGTTTCGGATAGAGTACAGATGGTTATTTTTGAATTCATTCGTCACTTGAGAATGCGAGGTGCGAATTGAGGTAAGGGTTGAATTGATTTGGGATTCCACGGATTGGTAAGGTTACTATGGTAAGGTTACACTGCAAATATTCTTACCTTGTAATTACATTGATATGTAATTGTATATGATGATGTGATCGTTATCATTGTTGAGTATTATGGCTGGCCCCGTCGTGGGCTTTATCTTTTAGGTACTCGGAGACCGAGCTAGTAGCGGTCGTGAAGGGATGAGCTTTCCGGTGATACTGGCTATGGCATGGTTATTGGGATTTGAGTATTCTTTTCTGGTTCTTATGATTCCGCTGCAAATGTGTTTAATCATGTCTCTATCCACTGCGTGTGTAATTTTATAAAGGCTTTCAGTATTTTTTTTCCAACTCATGTATACTTTCTAAATGCCCTTTTGGCGTCTTCGCCTTTTTGGTCGTGGAAAGGTTAGCATCCCCAGATTGAGGTAATTAATATTGCTAAATTATGACAATCATCCTGTTGCATTATTGCATGTGTGTGTTGATGCTTCATGTGGTGAATGTGCATCATTGTTTGTTACATTTCATGATGTGATCTTTCTTTGAGTTGTAATCTGTTGGGCCGATGTGTTGGGGGATAAGACCTAAATGGCACCCATGTTACAGGATATTCCTGTGTGGATACTTTTGTGACCCTTGGTTGCGACCTTGGGGTATTTTTTGATTGCATGAACTGTGTTGCGGGATAAAACCTGAATGTTACCCACGTTCGGAGTATCCCTGAGTAGATGCTTCTGTGACCCTTGGCTGCGGCCTTGGGAGTTTATGTGCTAATATTATATGCATTGTTGAGCATGTTGCGAACTGTTGTCTGACAGAAATACGACATTGTGGTCTGTTGTTACCCAAAATATTATCCAAAGATGATATGCTGGAATGGACGAGTAACAAACAAAATGCGAGAGCACGTCCGTGGGGAAATAAATAACACAAGATTTGCCGGGGTTGTTAGTCCCGGGCTTGAATGCTCTCGCGAGATATTATTAATACGAATACTTGGGAGTACAAATATTAATGTTAGAGTACGATTACAATGAGTGTAAAGACCCTAGTTATCTTAGCTCTTGAGTGCGGTAGATTGCCGGAAGAACCAGCGTTGATGCTCTGTGAGTTCTTGTAACAATGATGGAGTGTTAAGTTCTTTTGCTGAATGTCTGAGCTTCTGAACTTGTGAATCTCTTCAAATCTGAACTGTAGGGGGTTCTCTTTTCTGCCGACCGTCTTTTGGTTAAGAGGTTCTGAGAGAGAAATCCTAGATAGATTCACGAGAAAGCCGAGAGTCTGAATTTTTGAACTTTTTTTAAGTTGCTGGAGGCTCTTTATTTATAGGACTGGGAGTCGCTGGGCGATCGCCTCTGTTGTATTATAATAAGCGGGCGATCGTCTTTAGCACATGGGTTGGTCTCCTTAAAGTCCGCAGCAGCTGCTGGCAGCCGGATGTGCGAACAAATGAGAGGCCAACACGCGTCTATGTTGCTGTCTTGGGAGGCCCCACCTAGGACCTTTCGGCGGGTCTGTCGTTAGGTGAGGCCATCCTTGTCACTGACAGCTGATGATGGGATGGAGTCAACGATCCGTACTCTGTGGCGCCATTCGCGGATCAGCACATGGGCCCTTGCTCCGTGATCCAGTCTTCGTAGACTTGACGGACGATGGCCTTGTACGTGGCATAGGACGGTCGTCCTTGGTCGGGCACCAGAGTCGATCGCTATGTACCAAAAGGCGATCGCCCCGGACGTCGATTGCTCGGTACCTGATTTCGGTCTGGACTCTTCGCTTTGGCAAGTCTGCCTTGGATTTATTTGATGGTGTCTTTGGTCTCTCGGTACCTAATAAATCGCTGCATAACAATTGCCCCCCAACTCGCTCCGATGTTGGAGACGTGGGGTGAGGTGGTTCTACTGGCGATCGCTTTAACTTAGACGAGTGACTCAGCATTTTACGGAACAGGCAATCATATCTGAGCAGATTGGTTTTGAATTTGGACGACCTGGTCGGTCGCTGAAATGAGCGGGAAATGACAGCGGTTGTGGAAATGTCACCGGGGCACGTGTCGGGTTCCTGTTGGGGGAGTCTGATGGTTTTGTAGGGCTATCCTTTGGCGTGCCTTTGAAACGATGCGAATCGCGGGATTCGAGGAGAGCATTAAACGCTGCCTATCTGACGGCTGCACTTCGACCCTCGAGATTCTCCTTAATTGCACGGAAGCCCTCACCTTCTCCTAAAAAAAGGGCTGGGGTTACAAGGTTAAAAACCTTATGAGTTTCTGCCTGAGGAGAAGACATAGCCGATTTCTCTTGAAGCTCTATGTGACGATCGTCGTTCGACTCAGACCTTAGGTAAAAACAAAAAATTCCTTCTCCCCCCTTTCTTTGAATATGTCTGGAGGAAGACCAGATGAGTACGAGTCGGGTAGTACTTCTGCTGCCGGGGCTTTGACCGCCCGGGATGAACCTTCTGCGGAATTTTATGTTGACACCGCCGTCGAAGCCATCTGTGCCGGAATTGAGCCCGCGGAGATCGAGGAACTTTTTAATGAGGCCGACGTGGCCAAGGTGGTGGAGGCCGATCGGATCCGTTCACTGTAATGGGACAGCGCGATCGGCAAAGCCTTCACAGATTTTGCCGAACTCATGGAGAGATTGGCCAGCCCTCTTCTCAAATTTAACTTCAATGATTATTCGATTGCCCATCCTTATGAACCTGTAAGGAAGAGGTTGTTCCGGGCTGCCCGCCGCTCTCCGTGGACCCTTGGCCAGATCGGGAGCTCGGCGACTAGGAAGGATCTGGACCGTTGGAGGGCGAGGTTCTATGTTCCTTCTGATGTCAGCCTCCACGCGCCTGCCGAGAACGAGCGAGCCGATCAACCTCCCGAGGGCATGGTCGCCGTCAACGAGGCGATAATGGAGGCTGGACTGCGATTCCCGCTGCCGTTCGCTGTCTCCTATCTGTTGACTGCCTAGAACGTGGCGCCGCTTCAATTGACGCCGAATGCCTGGCTGCAAATCATTTGCACCTTCATTCTGTTTGGTGGCCATCGGTTATATCGTCTTCCTTCGCCGCTAGATATGAACCATGTCTTTAAGTTGACGGCTCAAAAAGGCATGGTTGGTGGCTATCATATCCAAGGTCGCTCGGGCAGGGTGATTCTTGGAGTCCCGAATAAAGTGAGGGGCGACCCGTCAAAATGGTTATGGGTCGGCGGTGCTTGGAAATCAGCGGCGAGCGACAATCCGACCGACGAGTTGTATATTCCCACTGGCTTTCGGGAGAGGAGTCCGAGTAAGGATTTAGACTCTCCCTTTGTTCGGACATTATTGAACTGGTCTGATTTTGGCCTTCTTTTTGTAGGTGTCATTATTCCGGCAGCGGGCTATTGCTTTTGACTTTGCGATCATCTGGGAGAAGATATGGAGTCTTCCTGACGACCGTTTAGACGCCCGCCAAATTAACAACGAGGCTTGCTGGTTGGCAGCTTGACTGTTTCGCTACCCTCGGCATTTAAAGGTTCCAGGTACGAACTTTCGCGATCTTCTTTGATATGCCGATCGACTCGATTGAGGAAGATTACTTACTTCGTCGTTTGTTTCCTTTTGCAGAAGTTCGTTTCCCTTGCTTCCCCGAGCCTCCTGCTGAGATTGTCATGTCTAATCCGGGGGTTATGAACCGTCTCCGCCAAGGAAAAAAGGTGAGCCGAGCTCCTTCTGTTCCGCTGCGACCGACCCCGGAGGCATGACCTCTCCAGGAGCCTGTCGTCGAAGGGCGGGAGCCTCGAGAGGAGAAGCAACTTCGGCTTATCCGTAAGAAGCGGAGGACCGTGGAGCCCTCAGCCCCTGTCACTGCAGACAAGACGCCGATCTCTGTGCCACCGATTTCCGTGATTCCTCCGGTGGAGGGGTCCACGCCATCCTCGGCTTTTCTTCAGTCCATGGCGACTGCTGAGGCCGAGACTTCGCGTGGCAAGTCGTTCTTCAGTCGTGACCCATAGAAGGTCGAGAGGTAAGCCTGGTTGTTTTGCCAAGTTATGAAACCTGTGTAGGAAACACACTTAACTCATTTGTCATTTGTGCAGGATCCGCCATTCCGACCCGAGTTGCTCGCCGATGGTGCTGGACTTTCTGTCGAGCAAAGCTCCTTGCGAGGTCAGCGATATCCCATCTTATGTTGCTCGAGCCAATGCTTCCCTCCCGAAGGCCTGGACGACCGACCTGGATGCGAATCGCGCGCCGGCGATCTGCTGATGCGATGTAGGCTACCTTTGCGCTGGCCCTCCAGATGGAGACGATGGCTGCCCAGGACGTGCGGGACTATGAGGGGCGGCCGTCCACTGCCCGTCTTCATGTAGACCTCGAAGCCGCATAGAGACAAGTCATTGAATTTGGCGATCGGTTCGCGGCCATGGAGAAGAGCTCCGCGGAGGCAGAAAGGCAGGCGAAGCAGGATGTTGACCGGGTGCGTGCGGCGACAGACCGGATGCGGGACCAAATGACAGAAGCCCGCAGGTCGCACGCGGCCGCGCAGGAGGAGGCCGACCAGCTGAAGGTGACTGTTGCCCGTCTGACCAGCGAGCTTGCATCCTCGAGGGAAGGGGAGGCCGCTAAAACTGCCGAGCTTGAGGGCGCTAACCAAACGGTCATGGATTTGAAGGGAAAGCTGAAGGCGATTGAGGTCGATCCCTTCGTCAACGTGGATTACGTCAGCAAATTCGCCTATTACATGGCTTATGCTGACGCCATATGCGCCGCTAAGAAGGGAGGGCTTGAGGTCGGCCCTTTGGCTGAAAATTTCAAAGCCTATGCACTGGAGCATCCTTTGCAGCCTGACTTCACAATGCCGATCCTCGACCTTTCCGTGGATCTCGGGATCGACTTGAGCTGGTACCCGCTGCCGAACAACCTTGTTTATCCGGGTGCCTCGGAGGATGGGGGTTCAGAGCCTGCAGCTGGCGATGGAATGGGCGCCAATCCTTGAGTTTTTTCTACTTTTTTACTTGTAATTTTCGTAGCTTTCGTTGTACTTTTGTATTCCAAGTAATGTAATGAATATTTGCTTCTCTGATTTCTTGCTTGAATGATTGTCTTTCTGAGTCTTTAGCATGACTTTACACAAGTGTGTGAGGAAAGATTGTTGCGTGTACAGCTCCAAGAGAATTGATAAACTCATATTGATAAATTTTACAACAAAGTCGATCGCTGCACATACATCTGAAAAATGCCGATCTCCGTACATGTAATTGGGTAGGGACGATCGTGGTATATATAGCTCCACTCTTCCCCCTTGTTTTTGTTTACTTAGTGAAAGTAAGGGGACGAAAATAAATCGTTGAATGAAGGGTCTTCAATTTTGCAGATTCCTTGAGGAAGGCCGACCATCTCGGCCTAGAGGAACCGTGCACGATCGTGGAGTTCGATGGAACCGACCTCCACGACCATGTCTTGTGCGCGAGTGACATTCCGTCTGATGGCCAACTTCTCGCGACTCACTTAATTGTGAGGGTCCTCCGTAGGCTTCACCCGCCTCGTATTTAAATGAAGGGCGTGCGGTCTTGGTCTGGAGGAGTCCTTGCACGGGGCCTCGTCGGATTAATCGACTCCACGACCGCGGCTTGTTAGCACTTTTCTACCTCGGACCGTCATGTTAGATGGCGATCCTCGACAGTATACGTTGTGACGGGGGGAGGGACGCGTCGCATTGTCCGAATCCACCATGTTAGGTGATGGACCTTTGAGGGCGAGCGAACGTTACCACAAATCTGTTTTGGAGGGCCCTTTGGCTACGCCCGCCTCGTATTTAAACGAAGGGCGAGCGATCGCTGCCCAAAGGGACCTTGCACGTAGGGGTGTTCAAAAATACCCGACCCGAACTACCCGTCCCAATTACCCGATGACCCGAACTAAATATTCCGGGTATTTTTAAAATTTTTAAAAAAAAATCGGGTCGGGTACCCGACCCGGAAAAAAACCATATAATCGGGTCGGGTCATGGGCCGACTTATTGTGTACATTCGGGTACCCGAAAACCCGATTATTTTTTAATGGTTATTTTTTTTATAAATTTAATTATTTAATTTGTAATTATATGAAATTTTATCTTTAAAATAATATGAATTATATTTAATATGAGAATTCATGTATTTTTAGTAATGGTATTTATTCTCACTAGTTTGGAAATTTACAAGAAGATAATATCTTTAAATAAAAAATAATATACTCTTTCATATATATAATTGAATATTGAATTAAGCATAATTATATAATAAAAAATGATATATATAAAAAAATTTAGTTAGTTTTGAAATTTATTTATTGTACGGAAAATATTTATAATGTATTTAGTACTCGGGGAATTAATTTATATAATAAATTCTAAAATAAATTTATATTAAAATTACAAATTATTTATAAAAATTTAAAATTAGTTGTATTAAATTTTGGGCCGGGTACCCTATGACCCGACCCGAAAAAATAGGGTACCCGCTTTTTCGGGTACCCGACTTTTCGGGTCGGGTCACGGGCCGAATTTTTCATTACCCGCATAACCGGGTACCCGTAAATTCGGGTACCCAAAAAACTAGGTACCCGGTTATGAACACCCCTACTTGCACGGGCACAGAGAACGGTTCCATCATCCTCCACAGCCATGTCGACACTCTTCTACCTCAGATCGTCATGTCCGATGACGATCTTCGACGGTATACGTTGTGTAAGGGGAGGCGATCGCTTGCCTAGGTTCTTCATGTTGATGACGAACTTTAGAGGGCGAGCGAGTCATCCTCTGATTTATTTTGGAGGGTCCTTCGGCTACGCCCGCCTCGTATTTAAACGAAGGACGAGCGATCGCTGCCCAAAGGAACCTTGCATGGACGGATCGTCGGTTTCAGCGACCTTCGCGACCATGGCGGCACTTTTATACCTCGGACCGTCATGATGGGGTTGCAAGGTTAAAAACCTTATGCGTTTGGCCCTTACGCCGATCGCCGTCGAGGCGTATAAATCGCCGCATAACATGGTTGTGTCGGTCTTTCATGGTCAAGTTATCGTTGCTCACTTGGAAAGTCTTCCGATCCTTGTTGGATATGTATTTCTTCGAGACTCGTTGTCATGTTGTATCGTGACATATCTAGAGTCAGATACGTTCTGATCGGTCATGTGTAGGATTTTCAGTGCGGGCACGTGTAGCATGTGTTGGTTTTGACCTCATATTGAACCATGCACACGAGACGTACTTCGTGAGGATGATTAGGTACGAGACCAGACATGTATCTGATCAATACCCATGGTTGGCTTGTACACGGACACATGTCCGGATCAGGCGTATTGTGACATCCATCTTGAGTCTTATTGATTGGTCGTTCACAGTCCATGTATAATCGGATCTGTTCGATAGTCGGGTTTGTCTTCGAGATCCCGTATATGTGATTTGTATATGGTTGACGATTTTATTCTCTCGTGTATCTGTCCCCGTTGACCCTTTATTGATCTCGTTTGGAGTTACCATATCACTGGCAATCTCGTTTGTTATTGGTTCCCTACTGATCTCGTTTGGAGTTACCATATCGATAGTCAACTCGTTTGTTATTGACCCTTTATTAATCTCGTTTGAAGTTCACCCTATCGTAGGTAATCTCGTTCGTTATTGATCCTTATTGATTTCGTTTGGAGTTTTCCTTACCGTTGGTATCCTCGGTCATTGTAGATCCTTTACTGATCTTGTTGGAGTTTACCGTATCATTGGTATCCTCGGTTGTTGATCCTTTATTAATCTTGTTGGGATTTACCGTACCATTGGTATTCTCGGTTGTCGATCCCTATTGATCTTGTTGGAGTTTACCGTATCGTTGGTATTCTCGGTTGTTGATCCTTTATCGATCCTGTTAGAGTTTACCGTATCGTTGGTATTCTCGGTTGTTGATCCTTATTGATCTTGTTGGAGTTACCAAATCATGGTATTCTCGTTCGTGGTTGATCCTTTGTCAATCTAGTGTGAAGTTATCATGTCATTGATATTCCCGTTTTGATGCATTGGTTGGTTATTATTATTGATTGTGTGAGCATTCATACTTTATATTGATATCCGGGACTTGCCATTGTTTTGGGACAGTTGATCTCCAGATGTATTGTGGGATATCGGTTTTATCAGAATTGGGATCCGATTGTGCGATCCAGCGGACAGAATCGGACATGGCCAGATTATTCCATATTGGAGATATGTTTATGTTTGACAATCTTGGTATCGTTTCGGATACAGTACAAATGGTTATTTTCGAATTCATTCGTCACTTGAGAATGCGAGGTGCGAATTGAGGTAAGGTTTGAATTGATTTGGGATTCCACGGATTGGTAAGGTTACTATGGTAAGGTTACACTGTAAATATTCTTACCTTGTAATTACATTGATATGTAATTGTATATGATGATGTGATCAATATCATTGTTGAGTATTATGGCTGACCCCATCGTGGGCTTTATCTTTTAGGTACTCAGAGATCGAGCTAGTAGTGGTCGTGAAGGGATGAGCTTTCCGGTGATACTGGCGATGGCATGGTTATTGGGATTTGAGTATTCTTTTCTGGTTGTTATGATTCCGCTGCAAATGTGTTTAATCATGTCTCTATCCGCTGCGTGTGTAATTTTATAAATACTTTCAGTATTTTTTTTTCCAACTCGTGTATACTTTCTAAATGCCCTTTTGGCGTCTTCGCCTTGTGCTTTCAAATGGTATTTTATGACGGTATTTGGGAACTATATTTTGTTAAACATTTGGGTATTTAAAACATTACCGTCTTTGCCTCGTTGGCGTGTTTGAAACATTGGCGAAAATGATTTTAGCCTTGTGGGTTCCAATGTGGGGTCCACGGTGCTGTAATATTCCCGGTTGGCTTTAGGGTGTTACAGCTGTTCTCGCTTGTACTTATAGCATTCATATAGCCCACTTCAATATCAGCAACACATCTAGGGCATTAGTTGTGCGGAAGTTGTTTTTTTAGATGCGATAAAAATTCTTCGTCACTTGAGTTACAGAATAATGGAACATCAAGGTACGTCGGAATCGTAAATTTCATTTTTGAAAGCCTATTTTTCAGTTCCCATCTGCATGATGTGACATAGTATGTGCTCTTAGAATTATCCTCCAACATCGACAACCCTTGAATTCCCTCTTCTCTGTGTTTTTCATCACCACTAAATAGCTTTATGAAGTTTAAAATTAGTACGACAATTATACCAATACAGATGTCTCAGTCCTTCATTTATTTTATACCAATACAGATGTCTCAGTCCTTCATTTATTTTATCCATACTATACAGATTCCACACTGTACAACATAACTCGGATAAAATAACATTAAACAACAGTAGTAGAAATTCCGGACATTACATACTACACCACTTAAAATTAGTTTCGTCCTCGGAACTTGCAATCCATCATAAAAAAACAAATTGTTCAACCAAAATATCCCGAAACCATCACGACAACAATAAATCATCATCATTAACGAATAACCAAAACAGTATACTTACAAATGCGCCAAGTCGATGATCTCCTATGATACTAGCAAATGACTCCACTGTAAAGCCTCAATATGCTTAGAGTCACAATTCCATGAGTCTCAACAAAATATATCATCTTCGGATGAAATAATCTATCCGTGTCAAATCCTGTCTGCCTGATTATACAATCAAGTCCCCATCTGCTAAAACCAATAATGCACGATACATCTGTGAAACAAATGCTCAAAATAATGGCAACCAATCCCGAAACATCGACACAAAATTCGAACGCTTATACGATCATTAACAATGATCAACCAACAAATTAACCAAGAATACCATTGACATGATAAACTCCAATATCACCAGCAAACGATCAACGGTAAGTGAGAATAACCTCACATGGTAAGCTCCAATACGATGAACACAGAATCACAAAAACAGATATACGGACGAATAAAGTTCTCAAAACGTTACACCAATCACATACAGTAGATCTCAAAGAAACACACCTGACTGGTGAACCTACTCCTCTGCACATGAACAACAAGCCGCAAACTGACGAACATACTCCATCCTACACGGAGTGGGAACGACCAATCATTACCCAAAACAACCATCCTGGGGTCACCATCCCCAAATCCACACTTACAAAGGAATCATTCAAAAAATCACTATGGTAAAATCGTACTACTACCATACCAATGGAATCACATAGCACATATGTCCCGATTTCACAAAACTCATCATTCCAAAATCACATCCTGTACGTGAATCTACAACACGCAGTATATTTATCTTATCTGATCAATCAACCGATCATCCATGGATAACCAAACTACCATACTAAAGTTCAAATCTCTTTTCATCGTACCATACTGATGTATTGTCCAGTTTGTGAGTCACATTCATAACTTCACCATGATATGCACTATGCACTAAATGCGTATGTATATCAATCATATTTTCAAAACCAGTTTGAAATCATATAATCTTGTCAAGAAGACAAATTTTCGAAAGTTCTTTCAAGAATTTCAAAACTCAAAACATAAATTTTCGTAAGACCACGAAATCAATTTTTGAAAATTTAAATCGGCTCACTAACATCAAGTACTCGATGACAATCCTTTTCGAAAACACACGATTAAGTAAAATGGAATTATGCAAATGATTGACCACATCCATACTCCTATATACCAGTTCGCCTTGTCACCAAATCAACTGACATTCCATCGGAAAACCACACGATAGAGTTCTAAAATCTCAATATATAGACTCCGATAAAAACTCCTTTTCCACATATGACTCGCAAGGTCGACCATTAACCCATACTGGATCACCTCAACTATGCTATGACAAAACATTGAATAATCGATAAATCAAACACAACGAAAGACTACCCGAGAAGTTTCATTTGGACAAATAAACCAAAACCCTGAAAGGTAGTAATAAAATAGATAAACGATAGGTAAAGTGTTTTACAAATCTCGGGAGTTCTTTTGAAAACAGAAAAGCCTTTTAGAAACATTAGGGTCTCATCCCAATCCCGTTCCACATTACAAGAAGTTTAAAAAAGAAGAAAACCCTTTTTGGACCCCAAGTCCTGAGTTATAAAATTATTTCAAAATCGACTGGGTCTCGGCCCAAAATCATTTTCCGCAAAACATCCGTAAAACATTCATTTTGAAAAGTATCATTTTCAAATGCTCAAAAATAGTTTCATATATCTCAAAATGAACTAACATGACTACATGTTCTTCTCAACAATGCACAGTCCTTCTCCCGAATACACAACTCTGTTTCCAAAATTTAACCAACATATTGATTTCCAAAATCATAACTTCTCAAGATCATTAATCCTGTCCCAACTCTGTCACCTTATACTATAACGCATAATATTCTGCTGAATCTCAAAGCATATCAACTTAGAACGGCAATAAATCTCAATGTAATTCAAGAATCCAAATACTTACAGATCGTGAAGCCGACGATTCCCCGTGATACTGGCACATGTCTCGACTCAATAAAATACTCGATACCGATAATTTAAAAACACACATTTTGCAAACTCAGTTCAACTCGAGAACACAACACATCTCTATCCGAAGAAATACGTTAATACCATTCAGAAAAGTTTACAACTACCATAGTACCATACTGGTAAATCACATAGCACATAAGCCCGAGTGAACAACAAAAACCCAGGGCTCTAATATCCGTCAATCGACAATTCGAATGATGTGATAAAAACACGACTCGACTCGACCCAACTGCCTAGGTTTTCTCAACCTAAGCTCCGATATCATATTTTATAACACCCCCAGAGCCATCCAGGAATATTACAGCGATGTGGGCCCCAAGATGGAACCCACAAGGGTAAAAGATATGTTCGCAAACATTTACAAATGCCCAAGAGGGTAACGACGGTACTATATTTTAAACACATTTGAAGATTTAATAAAATCCGTTTATCCAAAACCGTCGTAAAAATCTCATTTGAAACCACAAGGCCCAAAATGCCAAAACTCAACAGTTTAAAAACATACGTTAAGCTATCACTTACACGTACCGACAAAATAGTTTAGAAAACAATTTTACAAAGTAACTTAAGTTACCAGATATCGAAAGGTCATTTAAAATAGTCACACAGCAAAAAAGACAACAGTTAAAAATACTCTAGCAGCGGAATACAACAACTGATCAGGAAACTCAATTCACGAATACATGCCCTATCCAGTATCCTCCGGGAATCTCATCTCTTCACGACCACTACAAACTCAATATCCCAAGAACCTAAAAAGAAAGCCCACGATGAGGTCGGCCATAATATCCAACAATGATAACGATCACATCGCGTCAATAATTACCTACCAATGAAAATACTAAGTAAGAATATGACCAATGTACTCTTACCGCCGTAACTTTATCAAAATCGTAATAATTCTCATCAAAATAACCATTATCACATTTCACATCTCGTAATCTCGATTAACCAATAAACTCAAACATAATATCCATACGGTACCTCAAGCAATACCCAAGATTCTCAAAACACCATCATAACTCGTAATACGGTAATATACCAGCTCTGACCAATTCGATCCATCGGATCACATCATCGAATTCCAACACGATAATCGATTGTCCATCCAAGACAAGTACCAAAAAGGAAATATGGAACATACCTCAGGATACGCAATGCCACGATGAATCATGTCAGTCTAATCCGAGATCGACCAATACAACATACGGACATGGTCCTAACACAAGACCTACAAATGAATACTCACATGACGACATCAATATGCCCATGATAACAATAATGTATACTTATGGAAATCCGATGATCCAGCGCACACAACATAGATCCCAAGATGATCCTGAAAGACTAACACGAGGTGGATAACCCATAATATATATATATATATATGTGTGTGTGCACAACAACCACACACGGTAATCCAACGATCCAGCGCACACAGCTATATATACCCATTATGATCCCGTCGGACCAACGCATGGTGGAAATACCTGTCCAGCAATCCAACGCACACAACATAGATACCCAAGATGATACCGTCTGACCAACACGAGGTGGACATACAACAACAATGCACAAATACATATTAACAACAATACACAAATGCATGACAATAATAATACACAATGTATCACAATATGATCGACACAAAATGACAAAAAACGATTGTAGTACTTGCCCCGAGTCCTTCGAGAGCAATCTCGATGTCTAAACCATCACCAACCATTATCCTCAATATTCGACGGTCACGTACGGTAGATAATTCATGTCTTCGGCTATACCACAATGTATCCTCGATACCCAAGTATACCAATAACAAAAGTAAATCATATACATTATGATTTAAATTCCCAAAATCTGAAAATAATGTACAATCCCAAATCTCCAGTGTTCACAATTACAATCATTGCTATACGAATTATATACGAATGAAATCGAAACCATTCATTAAATATTATAAACTGTGCAAATAATAACTTGCCTCGATACCGACACGACGATGATGAAACTGCTATCAACTCTTTGCCTTCGTCTACAAGCTCCTCGGTTCCCGGTCAAAGCTATTCACGGACATTCTCGAACACGACCGCAACACACTTTTCTAACCAATGATCAATTATCACAACCTATTGCAATAATCAATAAACAACAATCCAATAACAATCAATAACCGACATAATCAACCAATCAATCTCAACGGTTCAACAACACCTCGGTCATATACAAAACCAAATAGTATAACTCAAACCATTATGAACTCATATCCACAATATGAATCGAAATCCGATAATCGATATTTAACAATCAATATAACTGATCAACAAACCCAATGATTCATAATATCTCGATTAAACACAAGTCCGAATAATCCAACTCAACCAAATATGAATTCACAACCACAATACGATTACGGATACGAATGTAAAAGAAATCATATTCGATGATCAATCACAATCTTTTTGGATTCAAAATTGTTATCATGATTCATATTTCATCAAGAACATACGAATTCTACCACTACAATCAACATGACTTAACGAACATTCGATCTTCTTATCTAAATATACCGATAATTCAACATACGATCGTCTTCCTATGTTAAATTCATCAAGAAGTTCTTTCAAGAACACCAAGTGATTCGAATCCATGTTCGTAACCATCAAAACAACATAATCCGATATCCTTTAACATGTAGATAGTCATCCAACTCATAACTCAAGTCATATATTATCATATTCTTCATTATACACTTCTCATAACATTAATAATAATATCAACACCACTATAATCATCATCATATGAATCAAATACAGATAACAATACCAAGAATCCGAAATCAAGGTATAGAATTCAACAACATACCTCAAGAACATGAACAACACCATCAAACACCTCAAGAATCATTGATATCTTCATATCCAAGCCTCAAATCCATGTTTCCAAACTTATATCCAAGATAGACGAGGTTTATCTTCACTACCATACTCAGAGGGACGAATTTTGGAGGAAGAAATGGTTTTGTTATCGTGAAGAAACTAAAAACCGATCCTTAATTTATAATCTGCAGCTCTCATTATGTACGTTACCAATCCACATTAACGTACGTAATGCTCCTTCATACGCTACAGGTCCTTCATAGCCTACGTAACATCATTCCAGAACTCACTACCTTATTTCGTTTGATCGTTTACGTACGTAATGCATAGGCCATAAGATAACGTACGTAATACATACGTTGACTTGCTATAGTAAATATCCATTTAGCGTACGTAATGGGTAGTCCATAATGTACGTAATACACGACATTGACTCGCCCGCCCACGTTCTGTGCCGAAAGCTACCGACCACGGGACCCACCTGTCTGCCATAGCCTGATCCTGCCCGATTCTATTCATAACGTACGTTATGCACTCTACATAATGTACGTTACGTCTATGTCTTAGCGTACGTAAGCTCCTATGCTTAACGTACGCTACGCTTGACAAGGTCCTCTCTAATCAGCCAACTATATCTCACCTGATACTTTAACATACGTAAAGACCTCACGTTAACGTACGTAACTGTTGGGGATTAACGTACGTAAGCTCTTATGCTTAACGTACGTTATGGCTTCTATACTTAGCCATTTACACTGATCTTGCTCGTCGTCTCAATATATCGAATACGTATACACGACACACTATATCCTCAAATGCAATTGTCGACCAAGTACGACAATTATACCAATACAGATGTCTCAGTCCTTCATTTATTTTATCCATACTGTACAGATTCCACACTGTACAACATAACTCGGATAAAATAACATTAAACAACAGTAGTAGGAATTCTGGATATTACATACTACACCATTTAAAATAAGTTTCGTCCTCGAAACTTGCAATCCGTCATAAAAAAGCAAATTGTTCAACCAAAATATCATGAAACCATCACGACAACAATCAATCATCATCATTAACGAATAACCAAAACAGTATACTTACAAATGCGCCAAGTCAATGATCTCTTGTGATACTAGCAAATGACCTCACTGTAAAGCCTCAATATGCTTAGAGTCACAATTCCCTGAGTCTCAACAAAATATATCATCTTCGGATGAAATAATCTATCCGTGTCAAATCCTCTCTGCCTTATTATACAATCAAGTCCCAATCTGCTAAAAATCAACAATGCACGATACATCTGTGAAACAACTGCCCAAAACAATGGCAACCAATCCCGAAACATCGACACAAAATTCGAACGCTTATATGATCATTAACAATGATCAACCAACAAATTAACCGAGAATACCATTGACATGATAAACTCCAATACCACCAACGAATGATCAACGGTAACTGAGAATACCCTCACATGGTAAGCTCCAATACGATGAACACAGAATCACAGAAACAGATATACGGACGAATACAGTTCTCAAAACGTTACACCAATCACATACAGTGGATCTCAAAGAAACACACCCGACTGGTGAACCTACTCCTCTGCGCATGAACAACAAGCCGCAAACTGACGAACATACTCCATCCTACACGGAGTGGGAACGACCAATCAATACCCAAAACAACCATCCTGGGGTCACCATCCCCAAATCCACACTTACAAAGGAATCATTCAAAAAATCATTATGGTAAAATCGTACTACTACCATAACAAAGGAATCACATAGCACATATGTCCTGATTTCACAAAACTCGTCGTTCCAAAATCACATCCTGTACGTGAATCTACAACACTCAGTATATTTCTCTTATCTGATCAATCAATCGATCATCCATGGATAACCAAACTACCATACTAAAGTTCGAATCTCTTTTCATCGTACCATACTGATGTATTGTCCAGTTTGTGAGTCACATTCATAACTTCACCATGATATGCACTATGCACTAAATGCGTATGTATATCAATCACATTTTCAAAACCAGTTTGAAATCATATAATCTTGTCAAGAAGACAAATTTTCGAAAGTTCTTTCAAGAATTTCAAAACTCAAAACATAAATTTTCGTAAGACCACGAAATCAATTTTAGAAAAATCAAATCAGCTCACTTACGTCAAGTACTCGATGACAATCCTTTTCGAATACACACGATTAAGTAAAATGGAATTATGCAAATGATTGACCACACCCATACTCATGTATACTAGTTCGCCTTGTCACCAAATCCACTGACATTCCATCGGAAAACCACACGATAGAGTTCCAAAATCTCAATATATAGACTCCGATAAAAACTCCTTTTCCACATATGACTCGCAAGGTCAACCATTAACCCATCCTGGATCACCTCAACTATGCTACGACAAAACATTGAATAATCGATAAATCAAACACAACGAAAGGCTACCCAGGAAGTTTCATTTGGACAAATAAACCAAAACCCCGAAAGGTAGTAATAAAATAGATAAACAATTGGTAAAGTGTTTTACAAATCTCGGGAGTTCTTTTGAAAACAGAAAAGCCTTTTAGAAACATTAGGGTCTCAACCCAATCCCCTTCCACATTACAAGAAGTTTAAGAAAGTAGAAAACCCTTTTTGGACCCCAAGTCCTGAGTTATAAAATTATTTCAAAATCGATTGGGTCTCGGCCCAAAATCATTTTCCGTAAAACATCCGTAAAACATTCATTTTGAAAAGTATCATTTTCAAATGCTCAAAAACAGTTTCATATATCTCAAAATGAACTAACATGACTACATGTTCTTCTCAACAATCCACAGTCCTTCTCCCGAATACACAACTCCATTTCCAAAATTTAACCGACATATTGATTTCCAAAATCATAACTTCTCATGATCATTAATCGTGTCCCAACTCTGTCACCTTATACTGTAACGCATAATATTCTGCTGAATCTCAACGCATATCAACTTAGAACGGCAATAAATCTCAATACAATTCAATAATCCAAATACTTACAGATCGTGAAGCCGACGATTCCCCGTGATACTGGCACATGTCTCGACTCAAGAAAATACTCGACACCGATAATTTCAAAACACACATTTCGCAAACTCAGTTCAACTCGAGAACACAACACATCACTATCCCAAGAAACACGTTAATACCATTCAGAAAAGTTTACAACTACCACAGTACCATACTGGTAAATCACATAGAACATAAGCCCTGTAGGTCACAAGTCGTCCAGGAATAAGTCTAGGGGGTGAATAGACTTATTGAAACTCTTAAACTCTTTTTCACAAAAAGTGAGTTTCTCAGCTGATAGATATGCGAAAATCAGCTGATGACAAAATCAAGACTAAGCAATGGAACAGTAATGAATGAATGCAACAGTTAAGTATGATGCTGAAAACAGTAAAACACGCAGGCAATTTATAGTGGTCTCATAGGTGGGGTAATCCTCTACTAATCCACTTTTTCCAAACCAGTTGGAGATTAATCCACTATAATTCTCAACCAGTGATAAAGATTACAGTGATTCTACTACTTAGCTACAACAACTTCCAACCAGTGGAAATCACGTCGTTGCAACTCCTCTTTGACTTCCTAGCACCACTTGATTCTTCAAATCCTCGGATGCCTATCAGTCTCGCAACTTCAACCAGTGAAGTACCCCGAACTCAGGTTTTAAGACAAGAGTGTTTGTCTTCTCCAACTAAGAGTTTTCTTCAAGATAAGAACTTTGAGTACTACTCTTTTCACGATGCTATGTGTTTGCTTTGATTGCTTTGATAACTTTGATTGCTTGAGAGTTTTGTTCGCATCGTACTTCTCATTTTCAAATCTTCGGATATATATAGGTGACAATCCTTGAGCATTCTTCATAGCCGTTGCAAATCCTGTAACAAATCCGTCCATTGGAGAAATAGACTTCTTTGTTTATTTTTCTGAACGTTGCAAGGCTGGATTCCCATATTTTATTCTATCTTTAGACCGTTGTGAAGACTTTGCATTTGAGGCACTGAATCTTTTGAATACAATAAGATTAAAGTCTTCAGTGGCAGGTCTGGATGAATTTTTAATTCATATCCTTGCGGGAATCTCTCCTATTTGTATCTTCACGCTTGCATGTGACTTTCCGTAATATTTGACTATTCAACGCATACTGATGTGGACTTGGAGTACTTGGCTGATCTCACATAAGTCAAGGTGGCTGATGTACAGTCATCTTCTCTACAGTTTGGACTTCTCTGTCGGTGATTGTTTGAGACTCGCCTGATCAGATGGCTTGTCTGAAGTCACTTGACTGCAGTCTGGTCAAACATCTCTGATGAATTTTTGTTGACCAGAACTTCTCTGACTTGACTCGGCTGTACTTCTCTGATGTACTTAGCTGTACCTTTGTACTTAGCCGATTTGAGCCTAACTTATTTGGCCTATAGAAGATACTCATTTGGTTCTTCTTTACATTTTGCCAAGTATTTAACTTAACGTAATTTGGCCTATGGAAGATACTCATTTGGTTCTTCCTTATATTTTTGCGAAGTAATAAACATTTGAATTACATTAATGACATCACCAAAATCTAAAAAGTATTCCTAACAAATTCCCCCTATTTTGATGATGGCAAAACTTTAAGCAATTTATTCAAATGAACAAGTCTGCACTTGAGTGCAAGACACAAACTAAAATCAGTCTTGGGAATTGTCATTCAAAAGACTGTTATAAAAAAAAATTTGTATTGTTTTACAAGTACATGTCTTTCAATGATCAAAACAATTACAGGAAAAATTACAAGTACAAAATTTTCCATAAAAAATATGAATACAAACAAATCATCTGTCTATGCCTCTGCCTCTGCGGATAGGCTGCTTGGCAGGTCTGATAGGCTTAGCTCCAATTGGCCTTTTCTTGACAGGGGCAAGACCGTATTTTCTTCTGACAACGAGAGCAGCAAAGTCTTGATCTTCTTATGAGGAGAACTTATGCTCGTCACAAAGTTTCTTTATTTTCCTTTGTAGTGCTAATTCATCTAATTCACCATTTTCCAAGGTGGGAGGATCTTTAGACCTGAAGGGAGGAATCATGGGGTATGCATTACATCCCTTTGCACGTTTTAGTAGGACAGCCCAGAGATTTGGATGTGCTTCTTCCATGAAGTTAATAAAAGTCTGCTATGGGGAGCAATTATTATCCTGGAGTAACTCCCAGATATAAAAATCTTTGATGTACTTTTTCTTTGCAGTTCCCCACATAGGTGCAGCTTCGATAGGAAGGAAATCTTCAACATACCATAACTCTTTGTCTTCCCATTCTAGTATAGGTTGTCCCCAATTCTGATCCTCCTTCTTTTTTACTGCAAGCTGATCATCTCGGGGGTTAGCAAAACTCCACTGTTTTGCTAGTACAAGTATAAAGTGCAAATACGAGCCATACATAACACATTCCGAGAATACAACAAAAGACTTCCCGATATATTTTGATTTAAAAATAGTTTAAGTCTTGAAAGTAAAACGAAACAAGTAAGCACTTTGCAAACACTTCCAAATCTCGGGAGTTTTGAAAACATTTGTGATTGAAAAGTTCTAATTCCTCAAAAGCCACTTAGGGTCACCGCCCCAAAATTCATTTTCCAAAATGCAAATCCGTTAACAAAAACACGGGGTTCACAACCCAACCATTCCGGTCACAAAACACAGGGTCCACGACCCAACCATTCTAGTCACAAAACACAGGGTCCACGACCCAACCATTCTAGTCACAAGACATAGGGTCCACGACCCGATCATCAACTTCAATTCACTTCCAAAGACATATTACACATAATACATTACTCTTATGCCATTCTAGCCAAACAACACGACAAAATATATAATGTCTCTCGACCCCGAGCCCCAAGCATTATGATACTCCGGACATATCACAATTAATCATCAGTACAAACATTCTGGAAATTCTCACGACCTGGTCCGGCCCTCAAGCCACCAAGTCCCTGTGCGCCCCGTCGAGCGACCCCAAGTGAGAATGCCCACTCAAAAGTAACTCTCGTGACCCGGTCCAGCCGATAAGCCACCAGGTCCCCGTGTGACCCCGTCGAGTCAACCCCGAGTGAGAGTACCCGAGAAAAACCTTACAACTCTCATCAATTCACAATTTCCAAAACTGAAATCCTCAAGAGTCAATCACAATATATATAGTCGAGGTATTTTGCTAGAATGGCCAAATTATCCAACACATACTCATGACCCAGAACTAATACGAACAACAAAGAAGCACACTATCTCAATAGCACCGAACGGTACAACCAATATCGCATAAGCTCACATATTCACACACATCCGCACGACTCCACACGCAATCTTAACAAAATAATTGAACTTTAAATTTACCGACGACAAAATCACACATAATGGCATCACTCGAAAGTAGGGTGATCCTATACTCGACACTAACACACATAGTCAATTAAGCACATTAATTCCTAAACAAAAGAATCATCTTTTAAGAAAACCATGATTGTAAATATACCGATTCTTTTAAAAAATGGTTGTAAACAATTCGTTTAGCACATATCGTTGATTACCAACCATTATATCCACAAAACACGTAATGTATGGGCAAGATACTTGCCTCGATAATCGATACCGGATACTCCGACGAACATGGCTCATCCGGGAAATCTCGAACGCCCACAACTCTCCGGCGAAAACGACGGTAGCACAACCGATCGGGAAACGGCGAACGGGAGGGTTCCGACTCAAGTTCTTCGCAAGTAACCTGGCCCTAACATCATACCATGAATAAATTGACGATCGTACGAGGAAGAATAATCGTAGAATGCCCGAATCCCCTTTGTGACATTTTATCAAACACTTTCAAGGCGTCGCTTAGAAACTCAATAAAACGGCGAATCCTCGGTAATCCAACCGTGGAAAAACAAGGGATTCGATATAATACAACTTAATAATCATCAATCCATCACTATTCTAAGTTATTACGGATCAAATGGGAGAAATTAAGCAAAACCCCCAATTTCCCAAAAACTAAGGTTTAAGGAAAACTAACCTTGATTCGCTGGATTGACTGATGTTATGTGATGATCAATCGATGATATGAACTCCAGAACTTCGTGGATTAATTGACAAACATCATGGCTCCAAGATCCCCAATGCTCCTGTAAAACCCAAAAATTCGGTTTCCATATTTTCTAATTAATTTGAAGCCTAACCTAAGTTTTGCTATAATTTAAAACCTTTACCTAAACTATATGTTATGTATTATAATTAAATTAAAATTAATTCACATAAATAATTGTGCACATATTATGCACCTTCCTAAATTACATGCATAAAAAAAAAACGTTTCTATGTTTGTAACCTCCTAAATCACCTCATAACCGATCCATTATCACAATTATGATCGGTTACTGCCTTCCTTTTATACAGCCCACTCCTTCTCCCTAAATAATGTAACTTCTGACTTCTCTTCTCCATTCCTATGTCACGACCAGAACATAAACACACACATACACGGCTGCTATTTTTTTCTTTTCTTTTCTTCTCTCTATCAAAGATCAAGTTGCTGCTACGTTTCTCTTTCAATTCCATGTGTTTGAGAGTTTTGCTACTATGGTCGTGACTCGAGTTTGTGATCTTTAAGGGTGCTGAAGTGGTCGTGATTCGTGGGTTAGGGTTTATAATTCGTGGATTAATTCTCCTTCTTGTTCTTTCTTGTTCGATTCAGAAAAGGTACCCACACCCTCTTGTTTTCTGTTCCTATTTGACACACTTATGTTTGTTAATCTGAATACCTAAAACACTACCAACCTAAATGTAATATGCTACTTCGATCTGGTTGTGTTGTTGTTTCTTTTCGAAGTCCACATAAAATCATAGAGATAACTAGTCGAATCTGTTATAAACCAAACCTTTCAACCCTAAGTGTTTATGAGAAACATATGCATTTGATACTAGAGAACTAGGGCTTGTTGGTATGAATTCATGTGTTTACTTGGCTCGTATATTCTGTATTATGTGTGTGTCGTCTGTATGATCATCAAAGGCTGGAAACATGTGGGTTAATATATTAATTAAACCAGGTCTTGTGATATATATATAGGTCTCGGGTGCGTTTGTGTAAGTAAAACATGTTAAAGATGGTCTAAAACAGTTTTCTGCAGGAGATATTTTTGAAAAGCTGAATATGTGTGCATTATAGCTCGAGTTCAATAAGGATTTAACTCTGTACTTTTGCATAAAGACTTAGTTTAATGTCTTAGTTAAGTTTTCCAATTGGTTTGAAGGGAATTGGAGTTGTATAGGTCATGCTTTTGAATTTTACGGGATCATATGTCAAAATCTGAGTATTAAGAATTTAAATTCAGTCTGGGTTCACGATTTTTCATTTGAAAACTATAAGGAGTTATGACTTGCAAATTTACAGGAGTTATATTTCACATGTTTTCTAAGTTCTGGAGTTTTTGTTGATTTTTCCAAAGTGTTTTGTTATGCCTTTGTAATGCATACATTCTGGGTGTTTCAGCAGTTTACTTTCTGGACAGTCGTGTAAAGAGTGATTTTTTTGTGTACTTGCACTAATGAATAAAATCTGAGAAAATTCCAGTAGACTCCTAAGACATATATTCTTCAGTGGTAATTTTGGTAAATTTTTACTTTGACATCTGGTGTGGTATTAAAGTTCATAAAATGAAGGCTAAAACATAGTAAAACCAGAATTTCGTTAAAAGATTAAGATTGTTGTGATTTTAATACCATTTAATATACTTGAGTCCTAAAATGCATTTGAACATTTATTATAATACAATAGGTCATATGTTAACCTAATTCCAATAACGAAACTCTAATCACATTAATAAATGGTGTTAAGTAATTAAGAACCCGTTATGACATTATGAGCTAATAAGCATAAAATGAACCTAATTTGTGTAGATTTGCTAAAGGAGGAGTAAACTCTAATCTTTATATCTTCTGGCGTGTTTTGCATTTTGCGGTTGGAGGTACGGATATTCTTGATACCCCTTCTCTCTACCATTGTATCGGTTGTTCGTTTGTTTTGATATTCATACAGATATTCTTGAACCTTTGATATGATACATTTGATATGAACCTTTGATATGAACTTTCATATGATATGCCATTTGAACCTTTCAGTTTGATACCCGAGCCAAGTTCGTTTCCTAGCCATGAAGGTAACATGGTCGTGTCATTGATGCACCAATGGCATGACTCTAGTGTGGTTGAGTGATGTTCCACACCGTCCCATTTTGATATGATATGTGCACTTTACATTTGTTATGGCCAATATGATTTGTTCGGGGGCGTATGGATGCATCCTAGGTTCGATTTGTATTTGATTGGTTATGACATGATTATGATATGATATGTTCGGTGATTGATGCTTGTGTGCATTACACGTCTTTCACATGTTCGGGAGTTAGCTACTCCATGGTTACTATGATATTGATTTGATTTGTGTTCGGGCTCGTGGTAGATTAGTGACCCTTCCTTACTTTTGATATCCATTTTTTTATACCTCATGCTTTTCCCAGCGCACCGTACTTCATAATTTCGTTCCTTATCTTTTGGTTTTGTTTATATATGTCCGTTCACTGGTCTTTTTAAGCTCAGCCGCATTTTCCTTTTTCTGCGGCAGGTATCTAAGCTAGGAGCTGGGGTTGCTTTGGGGTTGAGAGTTGAGCTTGTGGAGACTTTACCCTAGTCATCTTAGATTTATTTTGCTATTGTCAGGACATTGTTTAGACTTGGATGATTTGTTATTCATTCCTTTGGAGTATTTCTTTTCATTGAACTTATGTTTTGGTTTAAGTCACTTCGACTTAACTCCTTTTGATTATTTATGTTTAAGACTTCCGTTTGCGTTTATTTATGTATTTTCTGATATGCCACCATAAGGTGATACTTCTACCCTTGTCGGGTTGGGGTGTTACAATTATGGTATCGGAGCTTTGGGTTCGACCTGTAGAGCTTAGGCTATGACCTGTGAGGATTTGGGTAGACATTAGGTTTCCTTCTGCGTATTTTCCTTTCATACTTCATCTTTATTTGACCTTACAAATCGTTTTGATGATCATTTAGATGGTGTATACGCGTAGAAATCCTAATGGGGATGATATCCCTGACTTCGAGGCCATGATAGCCGCTGCTTTGGCTAATGCTCTCCCGAATCTCTCTGCTGAATTGAGGACCAGAATCATCGATGACATCAGAAATGGTGCTGGTTCGTCGGGTGGCGGTGCTCCACCTATCGGGATACATGGTTGGATTGAAAAGTTCACTAAGCTTAAGCCTCTTTCTTTCCGATCTGCTGCCACTCCCACAAAGGCAGAAGATTGGATCACACATATGGAGAAGTTGTTCAAAGTCTTGGGTTGTGGTGATGAATTCAAGACGCGTTTGGCTACCTTCAAGTTGGAAGGTGATGCATTGAATTGGTGGAAGGCGTATGTTCTGGCTAAGGGAGAGAATTTTGCTGACACTTGTGCATGGAATACTTTCCGTGACATCTTCTATAAGCAGTACTTTCCTTTCTCCGAGCAGCAAAGGTATGAGCGCGAGTATGGGGCTATTCATCAGTTGGATCAAGAATCGTCTGGAGAGTATATGCAGAGGTTTCTGAGGTTAGCTAGTTTTGTTGGACCGATTGCGGGTGATGCTCATAGGTAGGCTAGGCACTTTAAGTGGGGGCTGAAGAAGTGGATATTAGACCGGATCGTGAATACTGATTACACTGATGTTGCAGTAGTAGCGGACGCGGCCCGCAATATTGAGTTACTTCATGCTGATAGGGGTTCGAACAAGAGGGACAGGGATGGTGATCGTATTAACTACAGGGGTCGTCAGGACCAGGGTCATGAGCATAAGGGTCTTCAGGACCAGGGTGTTGAGCACAGGGGCCGCCAGGATCGGGGTTTTGATCAGAGGCGACAGGAGTACAGGGGTCAGGATCAAGGAGTTACTGGTAGGAATGGGAATGATCGTCAGGGTTATGGCAACAACAACCAGCGTCAGTACAAGGATCAGTCGACTCGAGGTTCTCAGCAGGGTCGTTCTTCAGATTCTTCGGGTCAGAGGAGGCCTACTGAGACCTTACCTCCTCCACCTCTCTGTGCTACTTGCAGGAAGCCTCACCCAGGCGTTTGTCACAGAGCTACTGGAGGATGTTTCACTTGCGGGTCCACTAATCACAAGGTGAGGGATTGTCCCCAGGAGAAACGGATTACACCAGTAAACTCCACTAAGCCAGCTCCTACTATGGGTCGTGTTTATGCTACGACACGTGATGAGGCAGCAAACTTATCAGGTACTATTACCGGCATTCTTTACATTGGTGATCGTACAGCTTTTGCATTATTTGATACTGGTGCCACACACTCCATTATATCTGTTGCACTTGCCAAGAAACTTAATTTGACCCCAACACCACTAACAAATCGTATATCCATCTCAACACCAATGAAAAACCATGTACTCATTGAACATGAATATGTGAATTGTCCCTTACGGTTTGATGACCGCATTCGTCTGGCGAATTTGCTCCCTATTGATATGATCGATTTTGATGTGATTTTGGGCATGGATTGGTTGGCTTCGCATAGAGCTACCATTGATTGCCATGCCAGAAATGTGATCTTCGGCGACTTGCATCAGCCTGATTTTATTTATCATGGTTCTCAACCTCTTAAATCTGTTAAAATTATTTCTGCCATGAGGCCTATTATCGAAAGTCTTCATGTCGTACGAGAGTTTCCCGACGTTTTCCCCGACGAACTTCCTGGTATACCTCCTGCTAGGGAAGTTGAGTTTGGCATTGAGTTGATCCCAGGTGCTGAACCTATTTCCAAAGCTCTGTACCGTATGGCGCCCTTAGAGTTGAAGGAGTTGAAGGAACAGTTACAGGAACTCTTGGAGAATGGTTTCATCCAACCCAGTGTCTCTCATTGGGGTGCACCTATTTTGTTTGTTAAGAAGAAGGATGGAAGTATGCGACTGTGTATCGACTATTGTGAGATTAACCGTATCACTATCCGTAATCGTTTCCCTTTTCCGCGTATCGATGATTTGTTTGATCAATTGCAAGGGGCTAAGTTCTTTTCGAAAATCGATTTGAGGTCAGGTTATCACCAATTACGTGTGAAGGAGCAAGATGTTCCTAAGACCGCGTTCCGTACCCGATATGGTCACTACGAGTTTTTGGTTATGCCCTTCGGTTTGACAAATGCTCCCGCTGTATTTATGGATCTTATGAATTGCGTATTCCATGAGTATCTCGACAAGTTTGTTATTGTTTTCATAGACGACATTCTTGTTTATTCCAAGACTGAAGGAGATCATGAACAACATCTCCGGATTGTTTTGGAGACTCTTCGGCAGCAGAAGTTGTATGCCAAGTTGTCGTAGTGTGAATTTTGGCTAAAGCAAGTTGCATTCCTTGGTCATATTGTATCCGCAGATGGCATCACCATGGATCCATCTAAGGTTGAGGCTATCACCAAGTGGCCGAGACCTACTACTGTGATTGAGGTTAGGAGTTTTCTGGGACTTGCTGGCTACTATCGACGTTTTGTTGAGGGTTTCTCACGGTTGGCGTTACCTTTGACGCAACTGATGAAGAAAGGTGAGAAGTTTGTTTGGACGGAGGAACGTGAGCAGAGTTTTGAAGAGTTGAAATAGAGATTGGTGTCGGCTCCTATTTTGACTCTTCCATCTGGTTCTGGGGGCTATCAGATTTATAGTGACGCGTCGAATAAGGGTTTAGGTTGTGACGTTATGCAGCACGGTAAGGGGATTGCTTATGCTTCGAGGCAATTAAAACCTTATGAAGAGAATTATCCTACTCATGATCTAGAGTTGGCTGCGGTGGTTTTTGCTTTGAAGATTTGGAGACACTACTTGTATGGCGAATCGTGTGATATCTTTACTGACCACAAAAGTCTCAAGCATATCTTCACCCAGAAGGAACTTAACATGAGACAAAGAAGGTGGTTGGAACTCCTTAAGGATTATGATGCGAATATTCAATACCATCCGGGCAAGGCGAATGTTGTTGCCGATGCGTTTAGCCGGAAGTCTGGTATGATTGCGAGTTTAGAGATTGAGCCAAGGGTTCTTCATGATTAAGAACTTTTGGATGTTGAATTTTGTGTGCGAGGTTATGACGGATATTGGGCTAGTATGAACATAGAATCCAATCTTATACTACGGATTAAGGAAGCTCAAAAGGATGATGGTGAGCTTTGGGCTGTGGTTCAGAATGTTTAGGAGGGTAAGCAGTCAGAGTTCAGGGTAGATGACTCTGGTGTGGTATGGTTTCAAAATCGACTTTATGTTCCTAACGATCCTGATTTGCGTGAGGCTGTATTGTCAGAGGCTCATAGTTCCCCATTCACTATCCATCCTGGTTCTACCAAGATGTACAGGGATCTTAAGCAACACTTTTGGTTGAACGGCATGAAACAGGATGTAGCCTTGTATGTTGCTAGGTGTATGACTTGCCAGCAGGTCAAAATCGAACATCAGAGGGCTAGTGGTTTGCTGCAACCGTTAGATATCCCTACTTGGAAGCGGGATGAGATTTCCATGGACTTTGTTACTAGTTTGCCTCTTACTCGGAAAAGACATGATGCAATTTGGGTAGTCGTCGATCGTCTAACCAAATCTACCCATTTCTTACCTATTCGTATGGATTTTAGTGTTAGTAGATTGGCGAAAAATTTTCAACAGGAGATTGTTAGACTTCATGGTACTCCGACATCTATCGTGTCAGACAGAGATCCGCGGTTTACTTCTCGTTTTTGGAAAAGCCTACATAAAGCTTGGGGTACACGTCTTAAGTTTAGCATGGCTTTTCATCCACAGACAGATGGTCAGTCAGAAAGGACCATTCAGACTTTAGAAGACATGTTGAGGGCATGTGCTTTGGAGTGGACGGGAAGTTGGGACGAATACTTGTGCTTGGTGGAGTTTGCTTATAATAATAGTAGACTCTGATACCATAAATGTAACACCCCAATTCACAAATGGGACATTACACGCCGTAGAACCCTCGTGAGGTCTACCAGGCTAACACATGACACATAAACCACAATATAATCCCAAATGATGCACTCAAAAAAAAGATAAGTAAGGCCGTGGCCTCGGCCAAAACATTTTAACGGAGTACATGAACATAAGATAAATCCAATTCATTGCCCACGCAGGGGACTTAAACCAAGTTTCAAAGTAAACAGTCTAACTCCGGTACTCGACAAATGCAATGACAAAACATAAAAATACAGACTCGAGCCACATCATCATGCCAACCCATTCTTTGTATGCGCATCCCGTGCCAGCTCCTCAGCTCGACCAGTACCTGAAATGCATAAGACGCATTTCCCCCATTTAAGGGGTTAGCATTCGAATAGCTAGTGCAAGTACACAATTACACAACATTATATATACACACGATTCGACGCAAACAACTCGTTAGGAAAATCATTTCGAAAATCAATATTCCGGAATATCACATTAACACCAAAACAGTATATCAACAAGTTTTCCCACATCACAATTATCCACGCTTGGTAACTCGCGACCGTACCCATTAGTATCGGTCCCCAGAGGTCCCGTCGGACCGTCCCCAGGTGAGAAACCACTTCCGTGGCCGTACCCATTAGTATCGGCCCCCAGAGGTCCCGTCGAACCGTCCCCAGGTGGAAGAACATCAACACACGCACCCAAGTCCACTTCCGTGGCCGTACCCATTAGTATCGGCCCCCAGAGGCCACATGCCATCCCCAGGTGGAAGAGTAACCATCACAATCATTCAATAATCCAGTTTACATCATTCGCATCAAACCGTACACACATAATGAAATATAATACATGTACTTGCCTGGGAAAACGGCGAACGGAAAGGTTTTGGTCCGAATAACCTTCACAAATCCGATCCTAACACAATAATGATGAACAACAAATCTTAAAACTACGAAAATGTTGGAATACATCCTAGTTCTACGCGTTGCAACCCTCAGACGAACATAACTTGGGTATCGTTGACTACAAGTGACGAACAATGGAGAACTTGGAGTTTAAAATCACAAATCACCAATAAAACGAAGGATTACAAGTACATGATCGAAGTCTAGCAATAATCCAGTGATAATTCGGACTAAAAGAGTCAAATCCCAAGAAATCCCCAAAATTCTCCCAAAATCTCAAAACAAGGGTTTTGGGAATTTTTACCTTGATTCGGATGGTGGAAAGTGATTAGGAACTTGAAGAATTCACGCAAGGAATGCACGGTGGTAGTGATTGATGATCTACAGTCGGAATCGGCCCTAACCCTCGCCTGGAATCGCTCAAAGCCGAGAAGGATAAGAAATGAAGGAAAAATGACGAAGTTGACTGTTGTTGTCCTATTTATATAAAACAGTCTTAGCGCACGCTACGCACAAGCATTAGCGTGCGCTAACGGGGCGTGGAAGAACAGTCTGCCTACTGTCCTCCAGTTAGCGTACGCAAGCTAACATGGTTAGCGTGCGCTAGTACTAGGAATTAGCGTGCGTTAACGCTGAATTAGCGTGCGCTACCTGGTCCAATACAGAAACACCGAACCTACTATCCAGGCCGCTGAAATCGTTAGCGCGCGCTACGAACCCCAGGTTAGCGTACGCTAACCACACAGTGATAGCACACGCAAGTAAGTCCGGAGTAGCGTGCGCTACTCGAGCGGCCGATTCGATCTTGCCGCGATGCATGCCGCAACGGCGAAAGTGTCGAAATGCGAAGCCAGACCAGAATCCGGAAACACAAGCACGAAATAATCAAGATGACAAAGTTGAGCGTTGAAAGAGAATATAATCTCGATCACTAGAGAGTCTGAAACGAAGCAAATAAAGCGAAACTCCCCAAACTTATGAAAATTACAAGAACGGCCCAAGTGCCCGAAAAATCTCGATACAACGTCGGATTAACAAACCGAAAGTTTCAACACGACCAACTCAACCATACAAACTGATACAAATCGAGAAACAACGAAAACGAACAAGTTTTACGAGAATCGAACGCACATGCGGCAAGATAAATTCAAGATGAAATTACGCAAAAACATCCTCGAAACTCGACTAGACGGAAAAACTCCAAGAACAAAATAGATTCAGAATTCCAAAACAGTGCTAAGCGAGTTTTCCGAAACGAACATACGCCAAAAATAGAAATGACCGAAAATAGAAAACACGGATATTACATTATCTCCCCCTAAAAATAAGTTTCGTCCCGAAACTTACAACGCGAACAACTCGGGGTATCTCGACTGCATACTCTCTTCCGTCTCCCATGTGGCTTCCTCGAACCCATGTCTCGACCATTGAACTTTAACCAGAGGAATGGTTTTATGACGAAGTTGCTTCACCCGACGCTCTACAATCTGAATCGGCCTCTCCTCGATGGTAATGTCGGGTCCCAACTCAATCTCTCCAAAATCAATAATATGGCTAGGGTCCGATACGTACTTCCTAAGCTGGAAAACATGAAATACGTTATGAACATGACTCAAATACGGCGGCAAGCCTAACCGATAGGCAAGCTCTCCCACTCTCTCTAAAATCTCAAACGGCCCAATAAACCTCAGACTAAGTTTACCCTTCCGGCCGAAGCGGTAAACTCCCCGTGTCAGCGACACCTTAAGCAAAACATGATCTCCCACCTCAAACTCTAACGGCCGGCGACGCGTGTTGGCATAAGACTTCTGCCGACTCTGGGCCGTCAACAATCTATCACGAATCAGAGAAATCTTCTCTCTCGTCTCAACTACCATATCGGGCTCGGTACCAATCAGCTCGGACGCATCGTCCCAACACAACGGCGATCTGCACCTCCGCCCATACAATGCCTCAAATGGTGCCATTTTGATCGAGGCGTGCCAACTATTGTTGTACGTGAACTCGATCAACGGCAAGTGCGACTCCCAATCATCCTTCCAGTCTAGGGCACAGGCTCTCAACATATCCTCCAACGTCTGGATCGTCCGCTCTGACTGCCCGTCAGTATGAGGGTGGTAAGATGTACTGAGTCTCAACTCAGTCCCCAAAGTTCGATGAACAGCCTGCCAAAAATGTGACACGAACCGGACATCACGATCTGAAACAATACTCTTAGGAGTCCCATGCAATCTCACGATCTCTGCAATAAACACTCGTGCCAGTCTCTCTGGACCCCAAGTGTCCTTAATACCCAGGAAATGAGCTGATTTGGTCAGTTGATCGACAATAACCCAAATCATGTTTATTCCAGTCCGAGTCCTAGGCATACTGGTAATGAAATCCATAGAAATATCCTCCCATTTCCACTCCGGGATAGGAAGTGGTCGCAAAAACCCCGCGGGTCGCTGATGCTCGATCTTAACCTGCTGACAGGTCAAACATCTCGACACAAACTCTCTAACGTCTGTCTTCAAATTACTCCACCAGTAGTTACTCCTCACGTCCTTGTACATTTTGCTTGTACCAGGATGTATGGAGTAAGGCGTGGTATGAGCTTCGCTCAAGATCTTATGTCTCAGCTCATTAACATTCGGTACACATAATCTGCCGCGAAATCTCAGAACGCCATCATCCTGAACCACAAATCCAGGGGCTTTCCCTTTCCTCACATCCTCCCTCAACTGGACCAAAAACGGATCGTCATACTGCTTCGCCTTGATATCATCAGTCAAGGACGAAGTGATCTCTAACGCACATAACTGGCCCTGAACTCTCTGAACCCAAACCTCAATTTTCTGACAGATGAAATCTCGCTGGATCCTACTCTGCGGTGTAAGTACCTCTAACATCTTTAAAGCCATCGGTTTTCGGCTCAACGCATCAGCCACTACGTTGGCCTTACTCGGATGGTAAAGTATCTCGAGGTCGTAATCTTTAATTAGCTCTAACCACCTACGCTGCCTCATATTCAACTCTTTCTGGCTGAAGATGTACTTCAGACTCATGTGATCCGTAAAAATCTTACACGATGACCCATAGAGATACTGCCTCCAGATTTTTAAGGCGAAAACGGCCGCAGCTAACTCCAAATCGTGCGTGGGATAATTTACCTCATAAGGTTTCAATTGGCGGGACGCATAAGCAATCACTCTGTCTCTCTGCATCAAAACACATCCTAGACCAAGGCCCGAAGCATCACTATACACTACGAAATCCTCGTTCCCCTGAGGCAATGCTAAAACGGGTGCGGTGGTCAAACATCTCTTTAACTCGTCAAAACTGTCCTGCCTGTCTGCAGTCCACTCGAACTTCTGAGTTTTCTGGAGCAACTGAGTGAGTGGTCTAGCGATCTTAGAAAATCCCTCAACGAATCGATGGTAATAGCCGGCAAGACCCAGAAAACTCCTCACCTCCTTCACACTCTTAGGCGGCTCCCAAGCCATCACTGCCTCTATCTTCTGCGGATCTACCCGAACTCCCTCTGCTGAAATCACATGCCCGAGGAACATAACTTCCTCGAGCCAAAACTCACACTTAGAGAACTTCGCGTACAACTGCTCAGCCCTCAAAGTGTCTAATACAATCAGGAGATGTAAGGCGTTCTCCTCCCGACTCCGTGAATAGATGAGAATGTCGTCGATAAAAACGACTACGAATTTGTCCAGATACTCAATAAAAACTTTGTTCATCAACTGCATGAACACTGCTGGGGCATTGGTTAGCCCGAAAGGCATAACCACAAACTCGTAATGGCCATATCTCGTCCGAAAGGCAGCTTTCGGTATATCGTTGTCCCGAATCCTCAACTGATAGTAACCCGATCGCAAGTCGATCTTCGAAAAGACTGTCGCCCCTTGAAGCTGATCAAACAAGTCGTCAATCCGAGGCAAAGGGTATTTATTTTTTATGGTCAACTTGTTTAATTCTCGATAATCAATGCATAAACGAAGCGATCCATCCTTCTTCTTAACAAAAAGTACAGGCGCACCCCAAGGCGATGCGCTCGGTCGAATATACCCTTTATATAACAACTCTCCCAACTGATTCTTCAACTCTAGCATCTCCGACGGTGCCATACGGTACGGTGCTCGAGAAATAGGAGCCGCATTCGGCTCAATATCAATAGGAAACTCCACCTCTCGATGTGGTGGTAATCCCGGCAAGTCATCTGGAAATACATCGGGATACTCGCTAACAACTGGAATCGACGATATGTCAACCCCACCATCTTCCGCCTGCAGAGCGAAACACCAGTAGCCGACACAGCCCTGGTTCAGAAGTTTCATCGCCTTCGAGGCGCTAATCACACTCCCCGATCTACCCGGCTTACCGCCGACGAGAGTATGCTCGGTGCCGTCCTCGGCAACTATCGAGATGGTACGAGTCCAATAGTTCATGATAGCACCATGACGATCCAACCAATCGTCCCCGAGGATCAAATCCTCACCCTTAAGGTCTATAACAATGAGATTCGAGGGCCAATCCCGGCTCCCGATTCTCACTGGGCAATCCCTAACTTCCCGGTCCCCAACCATACGATCCCCGCTGGGCGTACCCACTACAAACGGCTCACACTCAAACAAGCAGTCAAAGCCAATACGACTCACACAATCCGAAGCTATAAACGAATGGGTCGCACCCGAATCAAAAAGCACTGAAACTGGATGAGAAAGGATCTGAGTGGTACCTGACGCCACCGGAACGTCTGCCTCTTATGTGCGCCTCATCTGATATAATCGGGGATGGACTGAGCCCGAACTCGACGCTGCGCGGCGATCCGGCTGACTCCGACCTCTACCACGACTCGAACCCTGTGGAACATGAGTAGCTGGAGAGCTGTGATCCCTCTGATCGGCAGTGGTAGTCATAAATCTAGCGGCCCTAGTGGCCCTCTCACAATGAGCTGCCCGATGCCCGGTCTGTCCGCAAGTAAAGCAAGCAACTAACGGAAATGGGCAATCCTTCACAACGTGCTAAAGTGTTGCAATTAAAACAAAATCTCTGCCAGTGCAACAGATCGGGTGACGGTTACCCTAAGATCCACCGGCCTGATGATACGGCCTCTTCCCAGGTGTAGGAGCAGAACGAGACCTCGAAAACTGACCGCCTTTTCCGGCCGAGAACCCACCACTAGTCTTCTGCTTCTTAGCTTCCGAAACCGACTCTGATTCCGGGACAGCCATCTCGATCGCGAGCGCGATCACAGTATTCCTTCAAAGTGGCACACATGAGCGGTGCCATACTCTGTCTAATATGCGGCTGCATGCGCATATTGAAGTAACGGAGTTTATCAGCCTCCATCCTCACCTGATCTCTCACGAAACCCCACTGCGGATTGTAACTAATGATGGCCTGTGAAATAGGCACATACGGAGGTGTAGCGGTGAAGACCTCCACAAGTCTGCGCTCCTTAGCGGCGGTGGACAATATTCTCTTCCATAGCGGCCACAATTCCTCCCAAGTAGCTCGACGGTCTGCGGGCGTAACGGCCTCCCACCACTCCGCAGCCTTCCTTATCCGGGAGGTCTTGGGCAATATGTACCCTCGTCTTCGGGACAAGCTACGGCATCGAAGGTTACGGACAATCGAAAGAGCCAATTCTCCCACCGAGAGGGTCAAGATCCGGAGAACGAGGTGGGTGCATCTTAGTCACCGTCAAGCCACTTACTAGCTTCCTCTTAGGTGTCGGGGCGGATTCAAGCGTCCACCACGAGCTATCCGAGTAAGTTGGGCTACCAAGCTGGCAAATCTGGCAGTAGTCCCGGCGTCGGCATTATTACCCGACGGCACTGAGTGAGAGGCTGAGTCCGCAGAGGACTGAGAAAGTGAGCCCTCCTCATTATCAGCACCACGACCACGGCCTCGGCCGCGTCCCCTAGCCGGTCTACCATGACCTCTCAACATACTGAAGGAGAAAAAGAAAATAACAAGATCAGAAAGATTCACAATTCACAAGGTTGGTAACACAAGTCACAATTCCGAACAACGCAAGAAAATGAATTACAGAAATATAAGAGTTCGAGGAGACTTACAGCCACGGGTCGCATGAAAAGACGGTAGCACGATGATATTAGGCTCAACGACTGACTCTAACGACACAACTAACAGACCCAAAATTAACCAACAGCCTAGGCATTCAAAACCTAGGCTCTGATACCATAAATGTAACACCCCAATTCACAAATGGGACATTACACGCCGTAGAACCCTCGTGAGGTCTACTAGGCTAACACATGACACATAAACCACAATATAATCCCAAATGATGCACTCAAAAAAAAGATAAGTAAGGTCGTGGCCTCGGCCAAAACATTTTAATGGAGTACATGAACATAAGATAAATCCAATTCATTGCCCACGCAGGGGACTTAAACCAAGTTTCAAAGTAAACAGTCTAACTCCGGTACTCGACAAATGCAATGACAAAACATAAAAATACAGACTCGAGCCACATCATCATGCCAACCCATTCTTTGTATGCGCATCCCGTGCCAGCTCCTCAGCTCGACCAGTACCTGAAATGCATAAGACGCATTTCCCCCATTTAAGGGGTTAGCATTCGAATAGCTAGTGCAAGTACACAATTACACAGCATTATATATACACACGATTCGACGCAAACAACTCGTTAGGAAAATCATTTCGAAAATCAATATTCCGGAATATCACATTAACACCAAAACAATATATCAACAAGTTTTCCCACATCACAATTATCCACGCTTGGTAACTCGCGACCGTACCCATTAGTATCGGTCCCCAGAGGTCCCGTCGGACCGTCCCCAGGTGAGAAACCACTTCCGCATCCGTACCCATTAGTATCGGCCCCCAGAGGTCCCGTCGAACCGTCCCCAGGTGGAAGAACATCAACACACGCACCCAAGTCCACTTCCGTGGCCGTACCCATTAGTATCGGCCCCCAGAGGCCACATGCCATCCCCATGTGGAAGAGTAACCATCACAATCATTCAATAATCCAGTTTACATCATTCGCATCAAACCGTACACACATAATGAAATATAATACATGTACTTGCCTGATTAATACGACGTGAAGGAAAACGGCGAACGGAAAGGTTTTGATCCGAATAACCTTCACAAATCCGATCTTAACACAATAACGATGAACAACAAATCTTAAAACTACGAAAATGTTGGAATACATCCTAGTTCTACCCGCTGCAACCCTCAGACGAACATAACTTGGGTATCGTTGACTACAAGTGACGAACAATGGAGAACTTGGAGTTTAAAATCACAAATCACCAATAAAACGAAGGATTACAAGTACATGATCGAAGTCTAGCAATAATGCAGTAATAATTCGGACTAAAAGAGTCAAATCCCAAGAAATCCCCAAAATTCCCCCAAAATCTCAAAACAAGGGTTTTGGGAATTTTTACCTTGATTCGGATGGTGGAAAGTGATTAGGAACTTGAAGAATTCACGCAAGGAATGCACGGTGGTAGTGATTGATGATCTACAGTCGGAATCGGCCCTAACCCTCGCCTGGAATCGCTCAAAGCCGAGAAGGATAAGAAATGAAGGAAAAATGACGAAGTTGACTGCTGTTGTCATATTTATATAAAACAGTCTTAGCGCACGCTACGCACAAGCATTAGCGTGCGCTAACGGGACGTGGAAGAACAGTCTGCCTACTGTTCTCCAGTTAGCGTACGCAAGCTACCATGGTTAGCGTACGCTAGTACTAGGAATTAGCGTGCGTTAACGCTGAATTAGCGTGCGCTACCTGGTCCAATACAGAAACACTGAACCTACTGTCCAGGCCGCTGAAATCGTTAGCGCGCGCTATGAACCCCAGGTTAGCGTACGCTAACCACACAGTGATAGCGCATGCAAGTAAGTCCGGAGTAGCGTGCGCTACTCGAGCGGCGGATTCGATCTTGCCGCGATTGCTGCGCCCGGCTGACGCGAAAGTGTCGAAATGCGAAGCCAGACCAGAATCCGGAAACACAAGCACGAAATAATCAAGATGACAAAGTTGATCGTTGAAAGAGAATATAATCTCGATCACTAGAGAGTCTGAAACGAAGCAAATAAAGCGAAACTCCCCAAACTTATGAAAATTACAAGAACGGCCCAAGTGCCCGAAAAATCGCGATACAACGTCGGATTAACAAACCGAAAGTTTCAACACGACCAACTCAACCATACAAACTGATACAAATCGAGAAACAACGAAAACGAACAAGTTTTACGAGAATTGAACGCACATGCGGCAAGATAAATTCAAGATGAAATTACGCAAAAACATCCTCGAAACTCGACCAGACGGAAAAACTCCAAGAACAAAATAGATTCAGAATTCCAAAACAGTGCTAAGCGAGTTGTCCGAAACGAACATACACCAAGAATAGAAATTACCGAAAATAGAAAACACGGATATTACACAATGCAGCACCGTATGAGCTTTTATATGGGAGGAAATGTAGAGCACCCATTTGTTGGAACGAGGTAGGTGAACGTGTGATCGAGGGGCCGGAACTTATTCAAATCACTAATGAGAAAGTGGTTGTAGCCAAGGAGAAGCTGAAAGAGGCTCGCACTCGACAGAAGAGTTATGCTGATAAGCGTCGACGTGACTTGGAGTTTCAGGTTGGGGATCGTGTATTTCTGAAAGTATCGTCGTTCAGAGGTGTGAAACGTTTTGGGATCAAAGGTAAGCTTAGTCCTCGATTCATTGGACCGTTCGAAATTCTTGAACGTATTGGGGAGGTTTCTTATTGCTTGGCTCTACCTCCTCAGTTATCACATGTTCATAATGTCTTCCATGTATCTCTTCTGAGGGGATACAATTATCATCCGTTGCATGTGGCGTCTTATCCTTTTGATCAGATCCAGCCTGATATGTCTCTTTCTGAGGAACCCGAAGCTATTTTGGATCGACAAGATAAGGTCATGAGGAACAAAGTCATTCCATTTGTTAAGATTCTTTGGAAGAATCACCCAGAGCATGAAGCAACCTGGGAGACCGAGGAATCGATGCGAACAAGTTATCCTCATTTCTTTTCGTAGTCCGGTACGTATATATTTCGCTTTCAATTCAATTTCGAGGACGAAATTTTCTTTTTAGAGGGGAAGAGTTGTAAAACCCAAAAATTCGGTTTCCATATTTTCTAATTAATTCGAAGCCTAACCTAAGTTTTGCTATAATTTAAAACCTTTACCTAAACTATATGTTATGTATTATAATTAAATTAAAATTAACTCACATAAATAATTGTGCACATATTATGCACCTTCCTAAATTACATGCATAAAAAAAAACGTTTCTATGTTTGTAACCTCCTAAATCGCCTCATAACCGATCCATTATCACAATTATAATCGGTTACTGTCTTCCTTTTATACAGCCCACTCCTTCTCCCTAAATAACATAACTTCTGACTTCTCTTCTCCATTCCTATCTCATGACCAGAACATAAACACACACATACACGGCTGCTATTTCTTTTCTTTTCTTTTCTTCTTCTCTCTATCAAAGATCAAGTTGCTGCTACGTTTCTCTTTCAATTCCAAGTGTTTGAGAGTTTTGCTACTGTGGTCGTGACTCGAGTTTGTGATCTTTAAGGGTGCTGAAGTGGTCGTGATTCGTGGGTTAGGGTTTATAATTCGTGGATTAATTCTCCTTCTTGTTCTTTCTTGTTCGATTCAGAAAAGGTACCCACACCCTCTTGTTTTCTGTTCCTATTTGACACACTTATGTTTGTTAATCTGAATACCTAAAACACTACCAACCTAAACGTAATATGCTACTTCGATCTGGTTGTGTTGTTGTTTCTTTTCGAAGGCCACATAAAATCATAGAGATAACTAGTCGAATCTGTTATAAACCAAACCTTTCAACCCTAAGTGTTTATGAGAAACATATGCATTTGATACTAGAGAACTATGGCTTGTTGGTATGAATTCATGTGTTTACTTGGCTCGTATATTCTGTATTATGTGTGTGTCGTGTGTATGATCATCAAAGTCTGGAAACATGTGGGTTAATATATTAATTAAACCAGGTCTTGTGATATATATAGGTCTCGGGTGCGTTTGTGTAAGTAAAACATGTTAAAGATGGTCTAAAACAGTTTTCTGCAGGAGACAGTTTTGAAAAGCTGAATATGTATGCGTTATATCTCGAGTTCCATAAGGATTTAACTCTGTACTTTTGCATAAAAACTTAGTTTAATGTCTTATTTAAGTTTTCCAATTTGTTTGAAGGGAATTGGAGTTGTATAGGTCATGCTTTTGAATTTTACGGGATCATATGTCAAAATCTGAGTTTTAAGAATTTAAATTCAGTCTGGTTTCACGATTTTTCATTTGAAAACTATAAGTAGTTATGACTTGAAAATTTATAGGTGTTATATTTCACATATTTTCTAAGTTCTGGAATTTTTGTGGATTTTTTCAAAGTGTTTTGTTATGCCTTTGTAATGCATACATTCTGGGTGTTTCAACAGTTTACTTTCTGGACAGTCGTGTAAAGAGTGATTTTTATTGTGTACTTGCACTAATGATTAAAATCTGAGAAAATTCCAGTAGACTCCTAAGACATATATGCTTCAGTGGTAATTTTGGTAAATTTTTACTTTGACATATGGTGTGGTATTAAAGTTCATAAAATGAAGGCTACAACATAGTAAAACCAGAATTTCGTTAAAAGATTACGATTGTTGTGATTTTAATACCATTTAATATACTTGAATCCTAAAATGCATTTGAACATTTATTATAATACAATAGGTCATATGTTAACCTAATTCCAATAACGAAACTCTAATCACATTAATAAATGGTGTTAAGTAATTAAGAACCCGTTATGACCTTATGAGCTAATAAGCATAAAATTAAACTAATTTGTGTAGATTTGCTTAAGGAGGAGTAAACTCTAATCTTTATATCTTCTGGCGTGTTTTGCATTTTGCGGTTGGAGGTATGGATATTCTTGATACCCCTTCTCTCTACCATTGTATCGGTTGTTCGTTTGTTTTGATATTCATACAGATATTCTTGAACCTTTGATATGATACATTTGATATGAACCTTTGATATGAACTTTCATATGATATGCCATTTGAACCTTTCAGTTTGATACCCGAGCCAAGTTCGTTTCCTAGCCATGAAGGTAACATGGCCGTGTCATTGATGCACCAATGGCATGACTCTAGTGTGGTTGAGTGATGTTCCACACCGTCCCATTTTGATATGATATGTGCACTTTACATTTGTTATGGCCAATATGATTTGTTCGGGGGCGTATGGATGCATCCTAGGTTCGATTTGTATTTGATTGGTTATGACATGATTATGATATGATATGTTCGGTGATTGATGCTTGTGTGCATTACACGTCTTTCACATGTTCAGGAGTTAGCTACTCCATGGTTACTATGATATTGATTTGATTTGTGTTCAGGCTCGTGGTAGATTACTGACCCTTCCTTACTTTTGATATCCATTTGTTTATACCTCATGCTTTTCCCAGCGCACCGTACTTCATAATTTCGTTCCTTATCTTTTGGTTTTGTTTATATATGTCCGTTTACTGTGCTTTTTAAGCTCAGCCGCATTTTCCTTTTTCTGCGGCAGGTATCTAAGCTAGGAGCTGGGGTTGCTTTGGGGTTGAGAGTTGAGCTTGTGTAGACTTTACCCTAGTCATCTTAGATTTATTTTGCTATTGTCAGGACATTGTTTAGACTTGGATGATTTGTTATTCATTCCTTTGGAGTATTTCTTTTCGTTGAACTTATGTTTTGGTTTAAGTCACTTCGACTTAACTCCTTTTGATTATTTATGTTTAAGACTTTCGCTTGCGTTTATTTATGTATGTTCTGATATGCCACCATAAGGTGATACTTCTACCCTTGTCGGGTTGGGGTGTTACAATTATGGTATCGGAGCTTTGGGTTCGACCTGTAGAGCTTAGGCTATGACATGTGAGGATTTGGGTAGACATTAGGTTTCCTTCTGTGTATTTTCCTTTCATACTTTATCTTTATTTGACCTTACAAATCGTTTTGATGATCATTCAGATGGTGTATGCGCGTAGAAATCCTAATGGGGATGATATCCCTGACTTCGAGGCCATGATAGCCGCTGCTTTGGCTAATGCTCTCCCGAATCTCTCTGCTGAATTGAGGACCAGAATCGTCGATGACATCAGAAATAGTGCTGGTTCGTCGGGTGGCGGTGCTCCACCTATCGGGATACATGGTTGGATTGAAAAGTTCACTAAGCTTAAGCCTCTTTCTTTCCGATCTGCTGCCACTCCCACAAAGGCAGAAGATTGGATCACACATATGGAGAAGTTGTTCAAAGTCTTGGGTTGTGGTGATGAATTCAAGACGCGTTTGGCTACCTTCAAGTTGGAAGGTGATGCATTGAATTGGTGGAAGGCGTATGTTCTGGCTAAGGGAGAGAATTTTGCTGACACTTGTGCATGGAATACTTTCCGTGACATCTTCTATAAGCAGTACTTTCCTTTCTCCGAGCAGCAAAGGTATGAGCGCGAGTATGGGGCTATTCATCAGTTGGATCGGGAATCGTCTGGAGAGTATATGCAGAGGTTTCTGAGGTTAGCTAGTTTTGTTGGACCGATTGCGGGTGATGCTCATAGGCAGGCTAGGCACTTTAAGTGGGGGCTGAAGAAGTGGATATTAGACCGGATCGTGAATACTGATTACACTGATGTTGCAGTAGTAGCGGACGCGGCCCGCAATATTGAGTTACTTCATGCTGATAGGGGTTCGAACAAGAGGGACAGGGATGGTGATCGTATTAACTACAGGGGTCGTCAGGACCAGGGTCATGAGCATAGGGGTCTTCAGGACCAGGGTGTTGAGCACAGGGGCCGCCAGGATCGGGGTTTTGATCAGAGGCGACAGGAGTACAGGGGTCAGGATCAAAGAGTTACTGGCAGGAATGGGAATGATCGTCAGGGTTATGGCAACAACAACCAGCGTCAGTACAAGGATCAGTCGACTCGAGGTTCTCAGCAGGGTCGTTCTTCAGATTCTTCGGGTCAGAGGAGGCCTACTGAGACCTTACCTCCTCCACCTGTCTGTGCTACTTGCGGGAAGCCTCACCCAGGCGTTTGTCACAAAGCTACTGGAGGATGTTTCACTTGTGGGTCCACTAATCACAAGGTGAGGGATTGTCCCTAGGAGAAACGGATTACACCAGTAAACTCCACTAAGCCAGCTCCTACTATGGGTCGTGTTTATGCTAAGACGCGTGATCAGGCAGCAAACTTATCAGGTACTATTACCGGCATTCTTTACATTGGTGATCGTACAGCTTTTTCATTATTTGATACTGGTGCCACACACTCCATTATATCTGTTGCACTTGACAAGAAACTTAATTTGACCCCAACACCACTAACAAATCGTATATCCATTTCAACACCAATGAAAAACCATGTACTCATTGAACATGAATATGTGAATTGTCCCTTACGGTTTGATGACCGCATTCGTCTAGTGAATTTGCTCCCTATTGATATGATCGATTTTGATGTGATTTTGGGCATGGATTGGTTGGCGTCGCATAGAGCTACCATTGATTGCCATGCCAGAAATGTGATCTTCGGCGACTTGCATCAGCCTGATTTTATTTATCATGGTTCTCAACCTCTTAAATCTGTTAAAATTATTTCTGCCATGAAGGCACGAACCTTGATTTCCCATGGTTGCCAAGGTTTTCTGGATTCTATTAAAGATACATCTTTGAAGAGTCCTAGTATCGAAAGTCTTCCTGTCGTACGAGAGTTTCCCAACGTTTTCCCCGACGAACTTCCTGGTATACCTCCTGCTAGGGAAGTTGAGTTTGGCATTGAGTTGATCCCAGGTGCTGAACCTATTTCCAAAGCTCCGTACCGTATGGCGCCCTTAGAGTTGAAGGAGTTGAAGGAACAGTTACAGGAACTCTTGGAGAATGGTTTCATCCGACCCAGTGTCTCTCATTGGGGTGCACCTATTTTGTTTGTTAAGAAGAAGGATGGAAGTATGCGACTGTGTATCGACTATTGTGAGATTAACCGTATCACTATCCGTAATCGTTACCCTTTTCCGCGTATCGATGATTTGTTTGATCAATTGCAAGGGGCTAAGTTCTTTTCGAAAATCGATTTGAGGTCAGGTTATCACCAGTTACGTGTGAAGGAGCAAGATGATCCTAAGACCGCGTTCCGTACCCGATATGGTCACTACGAGTTTTTGGTTATGCCCTTCGGTTTGACAAACGCTCCCGCTGTATTTATGGATCTTATGAATTGCGTATTCCATGAGTATCTCGACAAGTTTGTTATTGTTTTCATCGACGACATTCTTGTTTATTCCAAGACTGAAGGAGATCATGAGCAACATCTCCGGATTGTTTTGGAGACTCTTCGGCAGCAGAAGTTGTATGCCAAGTTGTCGAAGTGTGAGTTTTGGCTAAAGCAAGTTGAATTCCTTGGTCATATTGTATCCGCAGATGGCATCACTATGGATCCATCTAAGGTTGAGGCTATCACCAAGTGGCCGAGACCTACTACTGTGATTGAGGTTAGGAGTTTTCTGGGACTTGCTGGCTACTATCGACGTTTTGTTGAGGGTTTCTCACAGTTGGCGTTACCTTTGACGCAACTGATGAGGAAGGGTGAGAAGTTTGTTTGGACGGAGGAACGTGAGCAGAGTTTTGAAGAGTTGAAACAGAGATTGGTGTTGGCTCCTATTTTGACTCTTCCATCTGGTTCTGGGGGCTATCAGATTTATAGTAACGCGTCGAAGAAGGGTTTAGGTTGTGTCCTTATGCAGCACGGTAAGGTGATTGCTTATGCTTCTAGGCAATTAAAACCTTATGAAGAGAATTATCCTACTCATGATCTAGAGTGGGCTGCGGTGGTTTTTGCTTTGAAGATTTGGAGACACTACTTGTATGGCGAATCGTGTGATATCTTTACTGACCACAAAAGTCTCAAGTATATCTTCACCCAGAAGGAACTTAACATGAGACAAAGAAGGTGGTTGGAACTCCTTAAGGATTATGATTCAAATATTCAATACCATCCGGGCAAGGCGAATGTTGTTGCTGATGCGCTTAGCCGGAAGTCTGGTATGATTGCGAGTTTAGAGATTGAGCCAAGGGTTCTTCATGATTTAGAACTTTTGGATGTTGAATTTTGTGTGCGAGGTTATGACGGATATTGGGCTAGTATGAAGATAGAATCCAATCTTATACTACAGATTAAGGAAGCTCAAAAGGATGATGGTGAGCTTTGGGTTGTGGTTCAGAATGTTCAGGAGGGTAAGCAGTCAGAGTTCAGGGTAGATGACTCTGGTGTGGTATGGTTTGAAAATCGACTTTATGTTCCTAACGATCCTGATTTGCGTGAGGCTGTATTGTCAGAGGCTCATAGTTCCCCATTCACTATCCATCCTGGTTCTACCAAGATGTACATGGATCTTAAGCAACACTTTTGGTGGAACGGCATGAAACAGGATGTAGCCTTGTATGTTGCTAGGTGTATGACTTGCCAGCAGGTCAAAATCGAACATCAGAGGGCTAGTGGTTTGCTGCAACCGTTAGATATCCCTACTTGGAAGTGGGATGAGATTTCCATGGACTTTGTTACTAGTTTGCCTCTCACTCGGAAAAGACATGATGCAATTTGGGTAGTCGTCGATCGTCTAACCAAATCTGGCCATTTCTTACCTATTCATATGGATTTTAGTGTTAGTAGATTGGCGGAAATTTTTCAACAGGAGATTGTTAGACTTCATGGTACTCCGACATCTATCGTGTCAGACAGAGATCCGCGGTTTACTTCTCGTTTTTGGAAAATCCTACATAAAGCTTGGGGTACACGTCTTAAGTTTAGCACGGCTTTTCATCCACAGACAGATGGTCAGTCAGAAAGGACCATTCAGACTTTAGAAGACATGTTGAGGGCATGTGCTTTGGAGTGGACGGGAAGTTGGGACGAATACTTGTGCTTGGTGGAGTTTGCTTATAATAATAGTTGGCATGCTAGCATCAATGCAGCACCATATGAGCTTTTATATGGGAGGAAATGTAGAGCACCCATTTGTTGGGACGAGGTAGGTGAACGTGAGATCGAGGGGCCGGAACTTATTCAAATCACTAATGAGAAAGTGGCTGTAGCCAAGGAGAAGATGAAAGAGGCTCGCACTCGACAGAAGAGTTATGCTGATAAGCGTCGACGTGACTTGGAGTTTCAGGTTGGGGATCGTGTATTTCTGAAAGTATCGTCGTTCATAGGTGTGAAACGTTTTGGGATTAAAGGGAAGCTTAGTCCTCGATTCATTGGACCGTTCGAAATTCTTGAACGTATTGGGGAGGTTTCTTATTGCTTGGCTCTACCTCCTCAGTTATCACATGTTCATAATGTCTTCCATGTATCTCTTCTGAGGGGATACAATTATCATCCGTTGCATGTGGCGTCTTATCCTTTTGATCAGATCCAGCCTGATATGTTTCTTTCTGAGGAACCCGAAGCTATTTTGGATCGACAAGATAAGGTCATGAGGAACAAAGTCATTCCATTTGTTAAGATTCTTTGGAAGAATCACCCAGAGCATGAAGCAACCTGGGAGACCGAGGAATCGATGCGAACAAGTTATCCTCATTTCTTTTCGTAGTCCGCTACGTATCTATTTCGCTTTCAATTCAATTTCGAGGACGAAATTTTCTTTTTAGAGGGGAAGAGTTGTAAAACCCAAAAATTCGGTTTCCATATTTTCTAATTAATTCGAAGCCTAACCTAAGTTTTGCTATAATTTAAAAACTTTACCTAAACTATATGTTATGTATTATAATTAAATTAAAATTAACTCACATAAATAATTGTGCACATATTATGCACCTTCCTAAATTACATGCATAAAAAAAAACGTTTCTATGTTTGTAACCTCCTAAATCACCTCATAACCGATCCATTATCACAATTATAATCGCTTACTGTCTTCCTTTTATACAACCCACTCCTTCTCCCTAAATAACATAACTTCTGACTTCTCTTCTCCATTCCTATCTCATGACCAGAACATAAACACACACATACACGGCTGCTATTTTTTTTCTTTTCTTTTCTTTTTCTCTCTATCAAAGATCAAGTTGCTGCTACGTTTCTCTTTCAATTCCAAGTGTTTGAGAGTTTTGCTACTGTGGTCGTGACTCAAGTTTGTGATCTTTAAGGGTGCTGAAGTGGTCGTGATTCGTGGGTTAGGGTTTATAATTCGTGGATTAATTCTCCTTCTTGTTCTTTCTTGTTCGATTCAGAAAAGGTACCCACACCCTCTTGTTTTCTGTTCCTATTTGACACACTTATGTTTGTTAATCTGAATACCTAAAACACTACCAACCTAAACGTAATATGCTACTTCGATCTGGTTGTGTTGTTGTTTCTTTTCGAAGGCCACATAAAATCATAGAGATAACTAGTCGAATCTGTTATAAACCAAACCTTTCAACCCTAAGTGTTTATGAGAAACATATGCATTTGATACTAGAGAACTAGGGCTTGTTGGTATGAATTCATGTGTTTACTTGGCTCGTATATTCTGTATTATGTGTGTGTCGTCTGTATGATCATCAAAGTCTGGAAACATGTGGGTTAATATATTAATTAAATTGTGATATATATAGGTCTCGGGTGCGTTTGTGTAAGTAAAACATGTTAAAGATGGTCTAAAACAGTTTTCTGCAGGAGACAGTTTTGAAAAGCTGAATATGTATGCGTTATATCTCGAGTTCCATAAGGATTTAACTCTGTACTTTCGCATAAAAACTTAGTTTAATGTCTTATTTAAGTTTTTCAATTTGTTTTAAGGGAATTGGAGTTGTATAGGTCATGCTTTTGAATTTTACGGGATCATATGTCAAAATTTGAGTTTTAAGAATTTAAATTCAGTATGGTTTCACGATTTTTCATTTGAAAACTATAAGGAGTTATGACTTGCAAATTTATAAGAATTATATTTCACATGTTTTATAAGTTCTGGAATTTTTGAGGATTTTTCCAAAGTGTTTTGTTATGCCTTTGTAATGCATACATTATGGGTGTTTCAGCAGTTTACTTTCTGGATAGTCGTGTAAAGAGTGATTTTTATTGTGTACTTGCACTAATGATTAAAATCTGAGAAAAATCCAGTAGACTCCTAAGACATATATGCTTCAGTGTTAATTTTTCTAAATTTTTAATTTGACATCTGTTGTTGTATTAAAGTTCATAAAATGAAGGCTAAAACATAGTAAAACCAGAATTTCGTTAAAAGATTAAGATTGTTGTGATTTTAATACCATTTAATATACTTGAATCCTAAAATGCATTTGAACATTTATTATAATACAATCGGTCATATGTTAACCTAATTCCAATAACGAAACTCTAATCACATTAATAAATGGTGTTAAGTAATTAAGAACCCGTTATGACATTATGAGCTAATAAGCATAAAATGAACCTAATTTGTGTAGATTTGCTGAAGGATGAGTAAACTCTAATCTTTATATCTTCTGGCGTGTTTTGCATTTTGCGGTTGGAGGTACGGATATTCTTGATACCCTTCTCTCTACCATTGTATCGGTTGTTCGTTTGTTTTGATATTCGTACAGATATTCTTGAACCTTTGATATGATACATTTGATATGAACCTTTGATATGAACTTTCATATGATATGCCATTTGAACCTTTCAGTTTGATACCCGAGCCAAGTTCGTTTCCTAGCTATGAAGGTAACATGGCCGTGTCATTGATGCACCAATGACATGACTCTAGTGTGGTTGAGTGATGTTCCACACCGTCCCATTTTGATATGATATGTGCACTTTACATTTGTTATGGCCAATATGATTTGTTTGGGGGCGTATTGATGCATCCTAGGTTCGATTTGTATTTGATTGGTTATGACATGATTATGATATGATATGTTCGGTGATTGATGCTTGTGTGCATTACACGTCTTTCACATGTTCGGGAGTTAGCTACTCCATGGTTACTATGATATTGATTTGATTTGTGTTCGGGCTCGTGGTAGATTACTGACCCTTCCTTACTTTTGATATCCATTTGTTTATACCTCATGCTTTTCCCAGCGCACCGTACTTCATAATTTCATTCCTTATCTTTTGGTTTTGTTTATATATGTCCGTTCACTGGGCTTTTTAAGCTCAGACGCATTTTCCTTTTTCTGCGGCAGGTATCTAAGCTAGGAGCTGGGGTTGCTTTGGGGTTGAGAGTTGAGCTTGTGGAGACTTTACCCTAGTCATCTTAGATTTATTTTTCTATTGTCAGGACATTGTTTAGACTTGGATGATTTGTTATTCATTCCTTTGGAGTATTTCTTTTCGTTGAACTTATGTTTTGGTTTAAGTCACTTCGACTTAACTCCTTTTGATTATTTATGTTTAAGACTTCCGCTTGCGTTTATTTATGTATGTTCTGATATGCCACCATAAGGTGATACTTCTACCCTTGTTGGGTTGGGGTGTTACAGCTCCAGCCGCGGAAGAGAAAGAGAGAAATGGGAAAAATGACTGAAACTGGACTGCTCGGCCATATTTATACTGGTGCAGCCTAGCGTGCGCTAGGCTGCCGAGCTAGCGTGCGCTAACGGGCGGTCATGGTCGAGAATGTTCGTCCGGGGCCCGCCATCATGCGCTGGACACATGCGCTGTCGGCTCGGGCCACAATCCAGAGACTTCCTGGACTAGACCGCTCGGACAGGTAGCGTGCGCAGCCTTCCGGCCGTAGCGTGCGTTACTTGCCGGCCGTAGCGTGCGCAGTGTCCGACAGTAGCGTGCGCTACCTGCCGATCCTCCCGAGTCCAGAACCTCTCTGCACCTACTGTCTCGGCCGACTAGCGCGCAGCTAACCGGTCGTAGCGTGCACTGCCTCACATCCGTAGCATGCGCTACGCCGGTTCCTGTCGCACCCGTCCGGCCAGTGCCCGCAACCGTCCGACCAGTGCCCGACCACCATGACTCGACGACTCGATTATCCGAAATCGCACGGAACGAACACGACAAAACGCTCGTGGGCAACATCATTGATCCGAAATGAAAACAACATACAACAAAACACCATATACGACCATAAACACCAAAATCAGTTGTCGAGAAAATAATTTCAGCGCTCGGCAACCGGGAAATATCCAAAAAAAATCCAAAATAACCGGAACGGAAATCGTGGGTATTACATTCTTTCCCCCTAAAAATAAGTTTCGTCCCGAAACTTAATACAAAGCAAGGCAACTCTCGACAACACACCAGAGCTCCATGCAGTATAAAGCTACTACGATCCGATTCAATATGCAAGAATGCTTACGAAAAGCAACGAGCATGAATCGCTGCGGTTGATAAAACCGAGCAATACAAAAATCAAATCACGATTCCAACGCTGAAAGGTATGAAATTCCAGTAACTCAAAGATTTGGAAGACCAAATGCGAAGACAATTTCCCAACACTTATGGAAATTATGAAATGGCCCAGATGTTCAATAATCACGATTACGAGATCAAACAATAATGATTGTACAATGACGAACAAATAGCAATGATCGAACAACAACGATCAACTATGAAGTTCACACCTCAAATCAAGACATCAATAAACTTGTAGGAATCACGAGGTGTTAATTTCGAACACGGTTCACAAGAAATCGATCCGAACTTTGAAAGATCACAATGATATACACATCAAATTGGAACAATATCAGAACTTGCTCGAATGACAAAGGTGAGAAACAATACAAGGTCAGAAGCATTAACGAAAACAATCGCCTCAATACGGTTGAACAAAACGGAAACGAGGAGAAAAAAAAATGTGGGTATTACATCATATCACCTTTAAAAGAGGTTTCGTCCCTGAAACCTAAACAACGAGAACGAAGTGCTTGAATAGCAACCTTCCCGGCCATATCCTCTTGGTCCCGCATCTAATCTCCATAACCAACTGTACCGCGGTCACGGCCGCGTCCTCTATCCCTCGGCATACTAAGCGGATTCTCACTCAATACGATTGCACCACTTCGCAAAAACAATATGCTAATGTACCAACTTAGCATGACATATCACATAAGGTAACCAATAACAACTCGAAAAGAAAATCCATGAGGTATCCTTTTAAAGGAAATCTTTTGAAAATCCTTGGATTTGTATGCTATTCAAAATAAACTTTAAAAGTACTTTTGGTACCTCGGGGTGTTTCATCAAAACTTGTAAACAACATACTTTAACCGTCTCATTTGAAATCATTTGCAAAGTAATAATTCCTTGTAACCGGCGTTATCAAAATCATCATGCCTCTACGCATCATCATCACCGTTAACAACCAACAAGTTAACCATGCAAGATCATCAAACCATTCTTACATACTCTAACATTTCCAAATCCGAGTTTGAACTTTACATCGAGTGAGATTTTTCATCTTTCACTATATATTTTTGAAAATAAAATCATATTGGTTTTTGAAATAAAATATTTTTTTTGATGTGAAAGATTTTTGAAAATCATTTACACGAATTATTTGAAAATACAACAATACGTTAAAATCATTTTCGAAAATTCTCCCAACACTTCACAAACATCAACGACGGTAATATTTTACAAAATGTTCAAGGTACTTTAAAACAACTCTTTCAAATACCGTCGAGGTTTTATTTGAGAATCCTAGGCCGGATCGCAAATTTCAAACAATTTCCAAAGTTCATACGAAGTCGCCGACTTAATCGCAACGTCAAATTAGTTTCAAAAACTGATTCTTTCGCAACTTGCACAAACTTATGAAAGTTTTAGGAAAAACATTTTCGAACACACACACACAACAGACATAATTTATCAACTCACTGAACAAAATCAATTATCACTTAGCGCAACGAAAAGTCATAACACACGTTCACACAAAAGAGTTGTCATCACTAGACAACACAAGTAGAATACAGTTACAGGTGATCGACTGCCAAGGTTAAGCCTAACAGTTAAAATAAATATGGTTCTCTAGCCTCTGTCCCGACTAACTAACGCGCGCTACAACAATTATTTAGCGTACGCTACCCATTCTGCATTAGCGCGTGCAAGCCTCGCACTTAGCGTACACTAGCTGCTCCAACTCAGCAACATGGTCGCGAACATATATACGACGTTACTAGAATCGATGGTCACAAATAAACAACAGCACGTTCGAATCTCAAAGCCATAGATTTAACACTTCATGAGCAACCATCAAAGACAATTGTTATTCAAAAACCGAAATCTCACCTCTTATTAAAGAGAGCTATCTCAATGTACACAAACCGAACGACTCAGTATTCACATCACCGTTTTAATCTAAAACTGGCAACACTGCCCAAACAACAAGAACATCATCATGTACTTCTTGACTAACAACCATGACACCGAAAAGTTGAAAGCGGGAGTCACGTCTTGAGTACAATTTGTAGACCTCATTTGGGTTCAAAAATCGTGTTTTGAAAACTTATAATACAAGATGAAAATAAAATATCGGTAGTTTAAATTCTCCAAAAATTTCGACCTTGAGGTCATCATACGAAAATCAACTTTTTCCTCCCTTTGGAGGATGTTTTAAAACAAAATATACGTGTCTCCCCAAAAATATGTAAAGTTTTAAAATATCACATTGATGAATTTTTCTTTGCGTAACCACACCAAGGCCATTACTCTTGTAAAAACGACTTATATCAGGATGTGTGTGTATATACATATACGTTGGCACCACTTTTATCCTAGCATCATACGAGGATCAAACAACATAGGCCACATAATCACAAGTCACCTTTAAACTCCACATCATAACACAGAATCATACAAGCTCGTATATCACAAGGCACAATATAGTAGGGAGACTTACATCCACAGGTCGCACGAAGATGATGGCTGCACCTCGATACTAATCACTGCCGACATCACGGACGATGCATCGCGAAATGACTTAGACGGGCACAATCTGTCAGGACAAGACACGACAATACCCTACTGGACCCGACAGCCTAGGTTTCCGCAACCTAAGCTCTGATACCATAAATGTAACACCCCCAGAATCAAATCGGGAATATTATACGCCATAGACCCTCTCCGTGAGGATCCACCAGGCTAGACATCGAAACCACACAACAACTTACATACCGACATGATAAAATACCAAATCCGTAGACCAACTTGGTCTTTCGTCACTAGAATACAAGTCAAAAATACACATTTCTATCTCGACTCATACCCATGCAAGGGTAAAATACACTCACAAATAAAAAGTACGACAGCGGAAAAGACCATACACGTACTCCGACTAACTGCACCCAAAACTGGCCTTCATGTGATTAGTATCATTTGCACTCCATCATCCTTCGCGTCGATCCTGTGTTTTGCTCCCAAACCTGCATGTACCTGGATGCAAAACAGACATCCACCCCCGAATACTCGGGGGTTAGCAAAACTCCACTGTTTTGCTAGTACAAGTATAAAGTGCAAATATGAGCCATACATAACACATTCCGAGAATACAACAAAAGACTTCCCGAGATATTTTGATTTAAAAATAGTTTAAGTCTTGAAAGTAAAACGAAACAAGTAAGCACTTTGCAAACACTTCCAAATCTCGGGAGTTTTGAAAACATTTGTGATTGAAAAGTTCTAATTCCTCAAAAGCCACTTAGGGTCACCGCCCCAAAATTCATTTTCCAAAAGGCAAATCCGTTAACAAAAATACGAGGTTCACGACCCAACCATTCCGGTCACAAAACACAGGGTCCACGACCCAACCATTCCAGTCACAAAACACAGGGTCCACGACCCAACCATTCTGGTCACAAAACATAGGGTCCACGACCTAATCATCAACTTCAATTCACTTCCAAAGACATATTACACATAATACATTACTCTTATGCCATTCTAGCCAAACAACACGACAAAATATATAATGTCTCTCGACCCCGAGACCCAAGCATTGTGATACTCCAGACATATCACAATTAATCATCAGTACAAACATTCTGGAAATTCTCGCGACCCGGTCCGGCCCTCAAACCACCAAGTCCCTGTGCGCCCCGTCGAGCGACCCCAAGTGAGAATGCCCACTCGAACGTAACTCTCATGACCGGGTCCAGCTGCTAAGCCACCAGGTCCCCGTGTGACCCCGTCGAGTCAACCCCGAGTGAGAGTACCCGAGAAAAACCTTACAACTCTCATCAATTCACAATTTCCAAAACCGAAATCCTCAAGAGTCAATCACAATATATATAGTCGAGATATTTTGCTAGAATGGCCAAATTATCCAACACATACTCATGACCCAGAACTAATACGAACAACAAAGAAGCACACTATCTCAATAGCACTGAACGGTACAACCAATATCGCATAAGCTCACATATTCACACACATCCGCATGACTCCACATGCAATCTTAACAAAATAATTGAACTTTAACTTTACGGACGACAAAATCACACATAATGGCATCACTCGAAAGTAGGGTGATCCTATAATCGACACTAACACACATAGTCAATTAAGCACATTAATTCCCGAACACAAGAATCATCTTTTAAGAAAACCATGATTGTAAATATACTGATTCTTTTGAAAAATGGTTGTAAACAATTCGTTTAGCACATATCGTTGATTACCAACCATTATATCCACAAAACACGTAATGTATGGGCAAGATACTTGCCTCGATAATCGATACCGGATACTCCGACGAACATGGCTCAACCGGGAAATCTCGAACGCCCACAACTCTCCGGCGGAAACGACGGTAACACAACCGATCGGGAAACGGCGAACAGAAGGGTTCCGAATCAAGTTCTTCGCAAGGAACCTGACCCTAACATCATACCATGAATAAATTGACGATCTTACGAGGTAGAATAATCGTAGAATGCCCGAATTCCCTTTGTGACATTTTATCGAACACTTTCAAGGCGTTGCTTAGAAACTCAATAAAACGACGAATCCTCGGCAATACAACCGTGGAAAAACAAGGGATTCGATATAATACAACTTAATAATCATCAATCCATCACTATTCTAAGTTATTACAGATCAAACGGGCGAAATCAAGCAAAACCCCCCAATTTCCCAAAAACTAAGGTTATAGGAAAACTAACCTTGATTCGTTGGATGGAAAAATGTTATGTGATGATCAATCGATGATATGAACTCCAGAACTTCGTGGATTGATTAACAAACATCATGGCTCCAAGATCCCCAAGGCTCCAGCCGCGGAAGAGAAAGAGAGAAATGGGAAAAATGAATGAAACTGGACTGCTCGGCCATATTTATACTGATGCAGCCTAGCGTGCACTAGGATGCCGAGCTAGCGTGCGCTAATGGGCGGTCATGGTCGAGAATGTTCGGCTGGGGCCCGCCATCATGCGCTGGACACGTGTGCTGTCGGCCTGGGCCACAATCCAGAGACTTCCTGGACTAGACCGCTCGGCCAGGTAGCGTGCGCAGCCTTCCAGCCGTAGCGTGCGCTACCTGCCGGCCGTAGCGTGCGCAGTGTCCGACAGTAGCGTGCGCTACCTGCCGATCCTCCCAAGTCCAGAACCTCTCTGCCCCTACTGTCTCGGCCGACTAGCGCGCGCAGCTAACCGGCTGTAGCGTGCGCTGCCTCCCGGCCGTAGCGTGCGCTACGCCGGTTCCTGTCGCAACCGTCCGGCCAGTGCCCACAACCGTCCGGCCAGTGCACGACCACCATGACTCGACGACTCGATTATCCGAAATCGCACGGAACGAACACGACAAAACGCTCGTGGGCAACATCATTGATCCGAAATGAAAACAGCATACAACAAAACACCATATACGGCCATAAACACCAAAATCAGTTGTCGAGAAAATAATTTCAGCACTCGGCAACCGGGAAATATCCGAAAAAAATCCAAAATAACGGGAACGGAAATCGTGGGTATTACAATAATGCCCATAGCGAGTACGAAAAGCGGTCTTCGAAATATCGGACTATCGAATCCTTAACAGATGATAACCAGACCTCAAGTCGATCTTTGAAAATACAGCAGCTCCCTGAAGTTGATCCAATAAATCATCAATACGAGGCAATGGATATTTGTTCTTGATGGTCACCCTGTTCAGGTCACGATAATCAATACACAAACGTAGAGATCCATCTTTCTTCCATACAAATAGCACTGGTGCTCCCGAAGGGGACACACTAGGTCGAATATAGCCCTTCTCAGTCAACTCCTCAAGCTGGTTCTTCAACTCCTGCATCTTAGTCGGAGCCACACGATATGGTGCTTTCGAAAGCGGGGACGTACCTGGCTCTAACTCAATAGTAAACTCTACCTCACGATGTGGAGGTAAGCCTGGAAACTCATATAGAAATACATATGGGTAGTCTCGGATTATCGGAATATCGGCCAATTCAACTGGTCGATCTGTTGTTTTGGTTATGTAACACCAATAACCAATACACCCTTGATTAAGCAGTTTCACTACTTTCATAGCGCTGATGACTCTCCCGGAATGGCTGGGATTATCACCCCGGAAAATACACTCAAAACCATCATCAGAAGTGATGGTTACCATCTGCTTGCGGACACTAAGTATGGCATCATGACGATCCATCCAATCGATACCCAAGATTATATCATCCTTAGTTAAATCGACCACAATTAAATTTGACAACCACTCACGGTCGTTCATACTAATCGGACAGTCCTGGACTTCACGATTTCCAATAATTCTTCTACCATTAGGTAGACCAATCACATAAGGCTCACAATTGTGAACATGGTCTAGAGGCAAACAACTTAAACAAGAAGCAAATATAAAGGAGTGTGAAGCGCCCATATCAAAAAGAACACAAACAGGCTGAGAGTGGATCTCGAGTATACCTGCAATCATGCGGGCCTCGGGATCGTCAGCCTTCTTCATCTCGTAAATCCTGGGTTTTGCAGCTTCGGCACCAGGTGTACCACTTTGATTCCTACGGCCCATTCCCATGTTTACCCCTGTCATCTTATAGGAAGCGGACGGAGGTACACGGTCCTGGACAGAAGACTGAACTGGAGCATGAGATGCTAATGGATCACGTCCCGGTTCATTCCTGCAATAACGAGCATGATGCCCATTCTTCCCACAAGTATGGCATGCGATGGCCGGCTTCGGGAATTTAGAGCTGACGTGCCCCTGGTCCCCACAGTTATAGCACACAACAGATGAGTGCGATCCGGCTGGCTTCGACGCCATGGTTGGTCGTTCAGAAGGGTTTGGCAATGACTGGGGCTTCCTGAATGTCCCCCGGTTACTGTCAGTCTGGTTCTGGTTCCTGGATATTTTGTTGTTGGACTGTGGTTGCTTCTTAGAAACTTCTTTCGCGGTGAGTTCGTATTCTAGAGCTTTCTCGATGAACTCTGGTAGGGTCATACAGTGGTGATTCAACAGTTGCATTCTCATTCGGGGTTTAAGCCTCTTGAGAAAATATTTGATCTTATCGGCCTCCGTTCGGACAATCGAAGAGGCGAAAGGAAGGAGTGCCTCAAATTTCTCGGCAACAGATAGCACATCGTCATCCTCGGACGGATCTGGGTTCAGCACTTCTGACAGCTTGGCCTCACGGAGAGGACCTGGATAGTAACGGTCTAACATGAGGTTTTTAAATTCCTCCCAAGTATAAACACCATCAGCTGGCCTAACCGAAAGCCACCAGGTGTGGGCGCCCTCGCTAAGATAGTAAGCTGCTACGGAGACGCGGTTCTCTTCTGGGCATTCCACCATCTCGAATAATTTCTCAAAGTGCTCAATCCAATGTACAATGTCAGCAGGTTCAGAGCAGCCTTCAAAAATCAGGGGTCGCTGGCGAGAGATGTCGCTGATGATCCGACTCACGGGACCGCCAATTACAGGAGGTGGAGGATGAGGCCCCTGTTGCTGGCCAGTAGTAGCTCTCTGCATAGCTTCCATTAATTGACCCATCTGGGTCATCTGAGCCATCATGCCCTGCATCACAACATAAGGATCGTCACGCGCATCCTCGCGTCCAGTGTGGTGCGATTGGTCCCTAGAACGCCAATCACTGCCTGCGGAACTATGCTCCATTCACGCGCCTGTTAGCTCGAGGTATCGGAATTCGGACCCTTCCGCGGCCTCGTCCCCCTCTGCCACAGCCTCTCCGATTTCTTTCCATACTGAAAGAATCAACCGTAATGATAACCATGAGTACAGTTCAAGATACCAATCAAAATTCATGCTAAGTTAATAGCAACAAGGAATTACATATTGAAGAAAACAGTTCACAATGAATTATCGACACTACGAGAGTCACACAGAATATCATATCGACGTTGAGTCGAACAATTTCAATCACATAATCAATCCGGAATTTACCTCGAATTATCAATCAGATAAATTCTGCCACAGATCCTCGAAATAACAAGATCAACAAAGAGATCCATTCCGATATCAATATCATGCCAGTAATTAAATCATGGCTCGTAAAGTACATACTATATTTGGTTCGTTGGGTCAGGCGCTTGCACAGGTCACACATGACATGAAGGTCTCTTGATAATAGTTCATTTCACAACGACTCTTAAAGAGGAAACGACTCTCTGATACCATCTTCTTTAACACCCCAAAAAGACGGCTATTACAACGCCTGGTGGGTCCCATTGTGGGGTCCACGGCACTGTAATAGCCGCCTTTTTGGGGTGTTACACACAATACAATTACGGATACGAATGTAAAAGAAATCATATTCGATGATTGTAACACCCCCGATATATTCAGGAATATTACAGCGTCGTAAATCCTTTACATAAGGATTTACAAGGCTGAAGAATTAAATAGACATAAAAGGTACTAACGAATGGAAATAACGGAATTAAGATACAACAGTTCTGGCCAAATACTGAAAATACAAATGTTCATCAGAAACTTTAATACATTGCCAAATTCAAAATCATCATAAACGACTACGTACTCGAGTACTTATTGAAATAACCAACACACAACAGACAAATAAACTCGGCCGGAACATCACTCTGCACCCTCGTCGTCATGCAGCTCCAGTGGTTGTTTCCCTGCTCTTCTGGATCCTGAACATAAACAAAATGTCCACCCCCGAAGGGGTTAGCACAACGATGCTAGTACAAGTACTACAACATATTATTCATATCTCACGAAGAATAATAACGAAAACGACAAAAATACCAGCGAGTCTTCTCCTACGAGAAACTCATAAATGACATACACAACTGATAATCACAACAAGATATCATAACATACACATGGTAATTCCGACGATCCAGCGTTCACTGCCTAGAACCCACGATGATCCCGTCAGACCAACCCGTGGTGGAAAAACCCGTCCAATGATCCAGCGCACGCTAGCATAGATCCCCCGATGATCCCGTCGGACCAACACGAGGTAGACATACAACAACGACATACATGCACAACAATATGTATAACATCAATACATAAAACAAATAAGGTACTTGCCTCGATTCGAAGACAAGAACAATACTTCTACGAAAACGAACACTCGAAGGTCGCCCCCCTCAATCAATCACGTAACAAGCTCGAACCTTAACAAAAGAAATAATATAGAATTTATCTCACGTCGTACGAATGTCTAACAATTCGATTTATGGCCAAAAGCTCATAAAACGTAATCTGGCTGAACTACTTAGCGCACGCTAAGTACTCTGTGTAGCGTGCGTTAAGTCTGATCGATAGCGCACGCAAACAACAAAGCCTAGCGTACGCTAACTATGTATGGTCAGTACTTCACTGATCAGCCGACTAACTCGTCTGATGGCCTAACGTACGTTACGTACCAAACGTAGCATACGTTAACTCATGCTCGATAGCGCATGTTAATCTACATAGCTTAGCGTGCGCTAACTGTGCATGGCAGTTTACTACTGGCAGTAGACTGATCTCAACATGATCAAACCAAATGAAATCTTCAGTGTTAATTCATGTTACCTTCATGAATATGATGTTCATACGGTTATGAATGATCTTACGGATAACAACAACTTCGGATTCAAGAATATGTATACTATTATGAAACCATATTCCATTTCAAATACAATTCTTCATGTGATAATTCGGAAGGCTTAACGGTCGATATCAACACCTATATATCAATGAAAACTATCACTCTGTAGTTTGATTAACATTCCAAGATAAATCCTTCCATGATTAATCTCTTATATCCGTCTAACAATAGTGATGCTAAAGTCAAGTCCATGATTATTATGAAGACACCTACTAAATTCGGTTTTACCAATGATAGAAACTTCCTCTACTTGTTCATTGTAATAAGATTCGAATCATGATGTTCATAATCAAGGTGCTTAAGGCATATTCATCTCAATATTCCAAACATGATGTGCTTTGGATAATTCATCCAAGAAGGTCAATACTTGCTAACATGATCATCTTATTCTCCATAACGCGAATATAGAGTTGAAGATAGAATCAACATACCTTAGTATGATGAAATCACTGAACCACAAGGTAGAATCCGACCCCGGTTGGTTATATGCCACTCCAAGGTGTTACTTCCCTTCAATGATCACTCACAAGTAATATCCAATGTTCAAGGATCAAGTAGATGTGTTCTAAGTATGTTAGGAGGATAATTATTGTCCTCTGGTCTCTCAAAACTGAAGAATGAACGAAGGAAATGGGAATAAAATGGAGTGTTGACCCATATATAAACTTTCTGTACAAAGCAGATTAGCGCACGCTACTAAGCATCCTTAGCACGCGCTAATAAGGGTTGACTCCAAAACTGTCCAGGTTCGTCCGCGGGAATTTTATCCGGACCCATGTCCCGGCTGGCGCATGTGCTAGCCTCCCAGCTCAATAATTGAGTGCCTAGCGCACGCAACTACTACATACGTAGCGTGCGCTAGTAGTAGCCGATAGCGCGCGTTAAGCTACATTCTTAGCGTGCGCTATCACGAGTTTGCATGAGAAATTTTGCATGTTGATATACTTATGTACAAAGATTCCAATGTAAGAAATATCATACTCCAATCATCAAGATCACAATACCGAATAATACAGGGTTCGAATACAGGTAAAATATACAGTAATAAATCCGGATATTACATACTCTCCTACTAAAAAGGAGTTTCGTCCCGAAATTCAAGACGAAAATAACTCGGATATCTGGACTTCATGCCATCTTCCGTTTCCCATGTGGCTTCTTCCACTCCGTGACGTGACCATTGAACTTTGACCAAAACGATGGGTTTGTTCCTCAACTGCTTAACTCGACTCTCGAGTATCTTGACCGGTCTTTCTTCAAACGTCCCATCTTGAGCGACTTCGATCTCGCCGAAATCAATGATATGACTGGGATCTGGTATATACCGCCGTAACTGGGATACGTGGAACACGTTATGAACATGGCACAATGACGGCGGCAATGCCAATCTGTATGCCAACTCTCCAACTTTCTCAAGGATCTCAAATGGTCCGATATATCTCGGACTCAGCTTTCCTTTCCTTCCGAAACGAAAGATTCCCTGAGTAGGATAAACCTTTAAAAGTACGTGGTCTCCCGTACTGAACTCCAAAGGGTGACGGCGTACGTCTGCATAAGATTTCTGTCGACTCTGAGCGGTCAACAGTCTTTCACGAATTAAAGCTATCTTCTCTCGAGTCTGTACGATCAACTCTGGCTCTGTTCCGATCAAGTCTGATGAATCGTCCCAACATAGGGGCGATCTGCATCTTCTCCCGTATAATGCCTCAAATGGTGCCATCTTAATGGAAGATGCCAACTATTGTTGTAGGTAAATTCAATCAACGGTAGATTAATTTCCCAATCGTTTGACCAATCTAAGGCACAGGCCCTTAGCATGTCTTCCACCGTTCGAATGGTCCTCTCGGATTGTCCGTCAGTCTGCGGGTGATAAGCTGTACTGAAGTTTAATTCGGTTCCCAAGGCCTTATGAACTGCTTTCCAAAAGTGAGACACAAAACGGCCGTCTCGATCAGAAACAATGGTCTTCGGCGTACCATGCAATCGAACTATCTCCGAAATAAATACTCGTGCCAACCTCTCTGGTCCCCACGTGTCCTTAATGCCTAGAAAATGATCTGATTTGATTAAACGATCAACTATCACCCAAATCATGTTCATTCCTATCTTGGTTTTCGGCATACTAGTGATAAAGTCCATCGATATGTCCTCCCACTTCCATTCAGGAATCGGGAGCGGCTTCAACATTCCGACAGGCCGTTGCTGCTCGATCTTAACCTGCTGACAAGTCAAGCATTTCGAAACATAGTCCACTACATCTTTCTTCATGTTGCCCCACCAGAAATTATGTTTCAAGTCCTTATACATCTTACTGGTGCCCGGGTGGATAGAATAGGGCGAACTGTGAGCTTCCTTCATAATTGTCTGTTTCAAAACATCGACATCGGGAACGCAGAGTCGGTTCTGAAATCTCAAAACTCCATCATCATGAATTACGAATCTGGGGGCCTTTTCCTTGATCACTTCATCACGTAACCGAATCATCAGAGGATCATTTGCCTGTCTAGATTTGATTTCTTCGGTTAATGATGAAGTTATTTCCATCATACACAGTTGTCCTTAGACTCTTTGTAACCACACTTCAATTACTTCTCGAATCATCTCTCGTTGAAGGCTAAGTTGGGAGGTCAGCATCTCCAGCATCTGAATAGAAACAGGCTTGCGGCTGAGTGCATCGGCCACTACATTCGCTTTGTCTGGATGATACAAAATCTCCAAGTCATAGTCCTTAATCAGTTCTAACCATCTTCTTTGCCGCATGTTCAACTCTTTCTGACTGAAGATGTATTTAAGACTCTTGTGATCCGTAAAGATCTGACCGTGAGTCCCGTACAGATAATGCCTCCAGATCTTTAAAGCAAAAACTACTGCTGCTAGATCCAAATCATGTGTTGGGTAATTCACTTCATAAGGTTTCAGCTGTCGCGACGCATAAGCGATCACCTTATCATTCTGCATTAATACGCATCCGAGTCCTTGGTTCGAAGCATCACTGTAAACTATGAATCCTCTAGTCCCCTGTGGAAGTGATAAAATTGGTGCTGTCGTCAATCTCTTCTTCAATTCATCAAAACTAGTCTGACATGACTCGTTCCACTCAAACTTTTGAGTTTTCTGCAGGATTCGAGTGAGTGGGCGGGATATTTTAGAAAACCCTTCCACGAATCGACGATAATATCCAGCAAGTCCTAAGAAGCTTCGGACTTCTTTCACGTTCTTTGGAGGCTTCCAATCTATAATTGCTTCGATCTTCTGAGGATCTACTCGGAATCCTTTAGATGATACCACATGGCTGAGGAACATTACTTCCTTTAGCCAGAATTCCCACTTAGAAAGTTTGGCGTACAATTGCTCGCTCCTCAAAAGTTCTAATACAATCCGCAAATGCTGCGCATGCTCTTCCGGGTTCTTAGAATACACCAGAATGTCATCAATGAACACGACCACGAATTTATCCAAATATTCGATGAACACTCAGTTCATCAACTTCATGAATACAGCAGGTGCATTAGTGAGACCAAACGACATCACTACAAACTCATAATGTTCGTAACGAGTTCTGAACGCTGATTTCGGAACATCAGATTCCTTAATCCTCAACTGATGATATCCTGATCTCAGATCGATTTTAAAAAATACTGTTGCTCCTTGCAACTGGTCAAACAGATCATCAATCCGTGGCAACGGATACTTGTTCTTAATCGTCATTTTATTCAGTTCTCGATAGTCAATACACAGTCTAAGCGATCCATCCTTCTTCCTAACAAAAAGAACTGGCGCTCCCCAAGGCGAAACGCTTGGCTGGATATAGCCTTTATCCAATAACTCTTCTAGCTGTTTCTTCAGTTCGTACATCTCAGTAGGTGCCATATGATACGGCGCCTTAGAAATTGGTGTAGCTCCGGGTTCCAGTTCAATGGTGAATTCTACATCCCGTCGTGGAGGTAGTCCAGGTAACTCATCAGGAAATACATCTGGAAATTCGTTTACAACAGGAATGGATGAAAGTTCCACAATTTCGTCTTCTTTCTTCATTGCATAACACCAGTATCCGGTACAGCCCTGTCTCAACAATTTGACAACTTTCATCGCCTTGATCAATTTTCCTGAGCTTCCCGGTTTCCATCCCTCAAACAGTATTTTGGAACCATCGTCAGCGATCAGCGAGATATTCCTCCTTCGTTAGTTTACAATTGCTCCATATCGATTAAGCCAATCGTCTCCGAGTATCAGGTCGTCTCCTTGTATTTGTATTACAATTAAATTTGAGAGCCACTCTCTGCCTCCAAATGATACAGGGAAATTTCTGGTTTCTAAGTTCCCGACAATCCTCTCTCCACTCGGTAAACCAACAACATAAGGTTCACAAGTATGAAAACCAGAAATTTTCAAACGATTTACACAAGACAAGGATATAAAAGAATGCGTAGCTCCTGTATCGAATAAAACGCTAACTGGCTGGGAAAGGATCTGGACAGTACCTGATGCGACAGCAGCATCCTGATCGTCTGTTTTCCTCATCTTGTACAGACGTGGGGGAACAGATCTGGCACTCGATGTACCCTTTCGGTCCCACTGTCCTCTACCTCGCCCGCGGCCAAAATTCTGAGGCATCTGAACAGTTTGCTGCGTCTGCTGGATACTAGATTCCTTCTGGACTGGATGTGGTGTACGGGCTCTAAAATACTTTTCAGCCTCTTCATAGAACACCGCACGATGTCCCTATCGACCACAATCAAAACAAGTCACGGCAGGTAGGGGGCAATTCCGTCTATAGTGCCCCATCTGGGCGCAGTTAAAGCATTTCCTGATAACATCAGTCATAGTTGATGTTGCTCCGAAGTTCTTTCCGCTCCTAACTGGGTGCGGAGGTTTCTTGAAAGAGTGAAAGGATGATTGGGCCTTGCGGGGCCCGCTGTTCTTGTGCTCTGTAAAAGTACCAGAGACTTTCTGCTTCTTGGATTCCGTAAATTTCTCCATAGTTGCTTCCTTGATCTCATACGCCAATGCCTTATCCTGGTATTGACGGAGTGTGGTACATTCAAAACCGGACATGTACCTCTGGATTTATGGTTTCATCCTCATATCAAAATGGATCATCATTTCTACATCTGTTTTGACTAGATGTCGAACAAATGCCAGCTGTTGGTTAAACGTATTAATTGCCTGAGATACTGGCACATCTGAAGGCTGAGCGGAGAAAAAACTCCCGAACTTTGGCTTCCCTCACAGGACGAGGGCAGTACTGAGCTTCCATCATCAATTTAAACTCTGTCCAATCAGCATTATGGTCTACAGGCCGGATGGCTTCCCACCATTCGGACGCTTCCCCTATCAGAAAATATTGAGCGATAGAGGCTCTCCGGTCATCTGGGCAGTTAATTCCGGCAAAGATTTTCTCCAGTCCCTTCAACCAATGGTCCCAGGTGGGAGTCTCAGAAATACTGTCGAATTTGGGTGATTGCATCTTTGCCACCTCTTGCAGCCACCGGTCACCTCGATTTCCCATGTCCGGGATCCCTTGCTGTCTCTCTCCCTGCTGTAGTCCCACCGCTACTTGCATTCGGTCCACGACTTGGGCGAACTGAGTCATCTGGTTCACCACCTGACGAAGGATTTCTGGTACAGCAGGTTCCGGTTCGTTATTGATAGATCTCTGTGGCTCGCCTGAGCTATGACTGGCCTGATTAGAAGGCGACGCTTCCCTTTCAGCATTCCTTCGTCCGCGTCCGCGACCGCGACCACGTCCACGTCCGCCTCTCAACATATTGTAAGCATAAATACTCAATATACAGGAAACATCATCGTTCTAATGTTCAAGCATAAAGAGATACAACATGTAAAGAACGAGATAGAGTTTAGGAACTTACAACCACCGCCCGCACGAAGACGTAGGCAATACAGTGATGTTATTTGCGGCCGGTTATCTCAAAAGACGTAAATGACCCCTATATTAACCCAACGGCCAAGATATCCATAATCTTAGCTCTGATACCATATTCTGTAACACCCCCAATATATTCAGGAATATTACAGCGCCGTAAATCCTTTACATAAGGATTTACAAGGCTGGAGAATTAAATAGACATGAAAGGTACTAACGAATGGAAATAACGGAATTAAGATACAACAGTTCGGGCCAAATACTGAAAATACAAATGTTCATCAGAAACTTATTAATACATCGCCAAATTCAAAATCATCATAAACGACTACGTACTCGAGTACTTATTGAAATAACCAACACACAACAGACAAATAAACCCGGCCGGAACATCACTATGCACCCTCGTCGTCATGCAGCTCCAGTGGTTGTTTCCCCGCTCTTCTGGATCCTGAACATAAACAAAATGTTCACCCCCAAAGGGGTTAGCACAACGATGCTAGTACAAGTACTACAACATATTATTCATATCTCACGAAGAATAATAACGAAAACGACAAAAATACCAACGAGTCTTCTCCTACGAGAAACTCATAAATGACATACACAACTAATAATCACAACAAGATATCATAAAATACACATGGTAATTCCGACGATCCAGCGTTCACTGCCTAGAACCCACGATGATCCCGTCAGACCAACCCGTGGTGGAAAAACCCGTCCGATGATCCAGCGCACGCTAGCATAGATCCCACGATGATCCCGTCGGACCAACAGCAGGTGGACATACAACAACGACATATATGCACGACAATATGTATAACATCAATACATAAAACAAATAAGGTACTTGCCTCGATTCGAAGACAAGAACAATACTTCCACGAAAACGAACACTCGAAGGTCGCCCCCCTCAATCAATCACGTAACAAGCTCGAACCTTAACAAAAGAAATAATATAGAATTTATCTCACGTCGTACGAATGTCTAACAATTCGATTTACGGCCAAAAGATCATAAAACGTAATCTGCCTGAACTACTTAGCGCACGCTAAGTACTCTGTGTAGCATGCGTTAAGTCTGATCGATAGCGCACGCAAACAACAAAGCCTAGCGTACGCTAACTATGTATGGTCAGTACTTCACTGATCAGCCGACTAACTCGTCTGATGGCCTAACGTACGTTACGTACCAAACGTAGCGTACGTTAACTCATGCTCAATAGCGCATGTTAATCTACATAGCTTAGTGTGCGCTAACTGTGCATGGCAGTTTACTACTGGCAGTAGACTGATCTCAACATGATCAAACCAAATGAAATCTTCAGTGTTAATTCATGTTACCTTCATGAATATGATGTTCATACGGTTATGAATGATCTTACGGATAACAACAACTTCGGATTCAAGAATATGTATACTATTATGAAACCATATTCCATTTCAAATACAATTCTTCATGTGATAATTCGGAAGGCTTAACGGTCGATATCAACACCTATATATCAATGAAAACTATCACTCTGTAGTTTGATTACCATTCCAAGATAAATCCTTCCATGATTAATCTCTTATATCCGTCTAACAATAGTGATGCTAAAGTCAAGTCCATGATTATTATGAAGACACCTACTAAATTCGGTTTTACCAATGATAGAAACTTTCTCTACTTGTTCATTGTAATAAGATTCGAATCATGATGTTCATAATCAAGGTGCTTAAGGCATATTCATCTCAATATTCCAAACATGATGTGCTTTGGATAATTCATCCAAGAAGGTCAATACTTGCTAACATGATCATCTTATTCTCCATAACGCGAATATAGAGTTGAAGATAGAATCAACATACCTTAATATGACGAAATCACTGAACCACAAGGTAGAATCCGACCCCGGTTGGTTATATGCCACTCCAAGGTGTTACTTCCCTTCAATGATCACTCACAAGTAATATCCAATGTTCAAGGATCAAGTAGATGTGTTCTAAGTATGTTAGGAGGATAATTATTGTCCTCTGGTCTCTCAAAACTGAAGAATGAACGAAGGAAATGGGAATAAAATGGAGTGTTGGCCCATATATAAACTTTCTGTACAAAGCAGATTAGCGCACGCTACTAAGCATCCTTAGCGCGCGCTAATAAGGGTTGACTCCAAAACTGTCCAGGTTCGTCCGCGGGAATCTTATCCGGACCCATGTCCCGGCTGGCACATGTGCTAGCCGCCCAACTCAATAATTGAGTGTCTAGCGCACGCAACTACTACATACGTAGCGTGCGCTAGTAGTAGCCGATAGCGCGCGTTAAGCTACATTCTTAGCGTGCGCTATCACGAGTTTGCATGAGAAATTTTGCATGTTGATATACTTATGTACAAAGATTCCAATGTAAGAAATATCATACTCCAATCATCAAGATCACAATACCGAATAATACAGGGTTCGAATACAGGTAAAATACACAGTAATAAATCCGGATATTACAATGATCAATCACAATCTTTCCGGATTCAAAATTGTTATCATGATTCGTATTTCATCAAGAACATACGAATTCTACCACTACAACCAACATGACTTAACGAACATTCGACCTTCATATCTAAAAATACCGATAATTCAACATACGATCGTCTTGCTATGTTAAATTCATCAAGAAGTCTTTTCAAGAACACCAAGTGATTCGAAACCATGTTCGTAATCATCAAAACAACATAATCCGATATCCTTTAACATGTAGATAGTCATCCAACTCATAACTCAAGTCATATATTATCATATTCTTCAATATACACTTCTCATAACATTAAGAATCATATCAACACCACTATAATCATCATCATATGAATCAAATACATATAACAATACCAAGAATCTGAAATCAAGGTGTAGAGTTCAACAACATACCTCAAGAACATGAACAAGACCATCAAACACCTCCAGAATCATTGATATCTTCATATCCAATCCTCAAATCCATGTTTCCAAACTTATATCCAAGATAGAAGAGGTTTGTCTTCACTATCATACTCAAAGTGACGAATTTTGGAGGAAGGAATGGTTTTGTTCTCGTGAAGAAATGAAAAACCGATCCTTAATTTATAATCTGCAGCGCTCATTACATATGTTACCAATCCACATTAACGTACGTAATGCTCCTTACGTACGCTACAGGTCCTTCATAGCGTACGCAACATCATTCTGAACTCACTGCCTTGTTTCGTTCGATCGTTTACGTACGTAATGCATAGGCCATAAGATAACGTACGTAATACATACGTTGACTTGCTATAGTAAATATCCATTTAGCGTACGTAATGGGTAGTCCATAACGTACGTAATACACGACATTGACTCGCCCGCCCACATTCTGTGCCGAAAGCTGCCGACCACGGGACCCACCTATCGGCCATAGCCTGATCCTGTCCGATTCTATTCATAACGTACGTTATGCACTCTACGTAACGTACGTTGCGTCTGTGTCTTAGCGTACGTAAGCTCCTATGCTTAACGTACGCTACGCTTGACAAGGTCCTCTCTGATCATCCAACTATATCTCATCTGATACTTTAACGTACGTAAAGAACTCACGTTAACGTACGTAACTGTTGGGGATTAACGTACGTAAACTCATATGTTTAACGTACGTTATGGCTTCTATACTTAGCCATTTACACTGATCTTGCTCGTCGTCTCAATATATCGAATACGTATATACGACACACTATATCCTCAAATGCAATTGTCGACCAAGTACGACAATTATACCAATACAAATGTCTCAGTCCTTCATTTATTTTATTCATATTGTACAGATTCAACACTGTACAACATAACTCGGATAAAATAACATTAAACAACAGTAGTAGAAATTCCGGATATTACAATAAATATCTGAAATTGTGGAAGAATGAACAAACTAATTTGAATCGTTTCATATATATGAAATAATTTTTGATCATTTATTTTCTGCTAGAATTTGCCACGTAGGATTTTAGCTAAAATTGTGGAAAAATGAGCAAACTATTTTGAATTGTAAAATATATATATGAAGTAATTTTAGATCATTTATTTTCTATTAGAATTTGCCACGTAGGAGTTTAGCTAAAATTGTGAAAAAATGAACAAATTATTTTGAATTGTAAAATATATATGAAGTGATTTTAAATCATTTATTTTTTGCTGGAATTTGCCACGTAGGATTTTGTCTCATGTGACATACCTCTCCTTTCATTTCCATCACCGCTTTATATATATATATATATATATATATATATATATATATATATATATATTTGTGTAAAATAAAAAATATATTATTTAAATAGACAAATATTATATAAAATAGATCAACTCAAGAAAAATTTAATAAATTTATGTAAGGTAGTACAAAAAAAGAGAGATAAAATTATGCTAGTATAAAAAAATGGAGATAGACAAGTCACAATTAAAAATACAATCACTAGTCCCTCTCTCCCAACTTGACATGCAAGTCAAATTCAATATGAAAGGAGCAAAATATCTTGAAAAAATATGAAAGAATAAAAAAGATGTAATTTATAAAAAGACAAGTCAAAATTAAAAATACAATCACTAATCTCCCTTCCAACTTGATAAAATATTAAAAAAATTGTTTTTTAATAATATATTTTCTGTATATTACTTTTTATTGTAAAGTTGGATCGTCGATATTGTGATTGAATGTGCAGTACATTTTAATAAAATATTTTCTCTAAAACATTTTCTAACTTTTCATAATAACATATTTTAATTAAAAACTATCTAAAATTAATGATATATCATAAATAATTATTATAATTAAAAACTATCTAAATTAAGGATATAGCATACATAATTAATTTAGATAAAAATAAAATAAAATGAATATTTTAATATAAATTGCAATTAAATAAAAGAGAATGGTATTTTTGTCAAGAAGACTATTTTGCCGAAATGAAGGATTAGTGGTTCGGAGGGGTAAAGAGGCTCCCTTTAGTTTTGAGTCGGTATATCCTGCAACACATATGCGGATCCAGGACCGAAAAACCACTGGTGCACCCACGAAAAAAAAATATCGAACGATAAAATATATATTAAAATTACATTAAAGATAACAAATAATACATAAAGAAAGTCATAGTAATAACAAAGGATCCGTATATTTACAAAGAAAATCGTCTACATTTACCGTCCATTTCCTGAAAATGTGCTAAAATAACTCCATTACTAATAGTTTTAAGTACATTTCTTTCTATAAATGTTACAAGACGATCATTTAACCATTGATCACCCATCTTACTACATAACTCACTCTTCACATACTTCATAGCTGAGAAGACTCGTTCAACACTTGCAGTTGCTATGGGCAAAATCAACGCTAACTTCACAAGTTTATACACCACATGATATGTTGTGTATTTGTTTGTTTCCACAAGTTTTCTACAAAGATCTGAAAGTCATTTCAACTCTGAAAAATCTGGATCGCATCGAACATCTTTAATATAATTTTGAAGTTGATTTCGAACTATCACTTTGGGAAATTCCAAAAAATCATTAGGATATAATTCAGTCATCCTCAACAATTTATCCTCATCAAAAGCTGCAAATGACGACAAAGGACTCAAATATACAACACAATATAGAAGTTCGGTGTTCTCCACATCAAACTTAGCATTAAGCTCCTGGAACTGCAAATCTAAAACACTAAACAAACAATCATTCTTGTAATGATGCATATTAGAAATACTTGAAGTTCGTCGCCTAGATTTCTTTCCTTGGACATATAGTGCATCCATATCAGGCACATCAAACTCATGCTTGTTGCAAATTGCCACAACCTTAGAAAGAAGTTTTTCCCACCCATCATCCCTCATCTCCTGAAGTCGTTGCTTGGAAATATTAACAAGTTTCAATGCATTCAAGAGATCTTGATCACATCTTTGCAAAGCAACATTCAAATCATGTGAGATCCCTAGAACCTCAACCATCAAGTACAACAAGAAGATAAAATCAAAAGACTGGATCAAATCTAACAAGAATACAGCTTCACTATGCCTATCGAAAGAGCTATCATTTCCCACATCTTCAAGCACTCCAAGTACGGAAGTATATAAAGTCATCAAACTTGTGAGGGTCCTAAAATGAGACCCCCAACGAGTATCACCAGCTCTAACAATAGATGGTTCTTGATTCAAGACACTACCGGTTACTATCGAGCCCTCATCAATTACATTTGCATAATGAACCTTTTGTTTGCCCCGAAGCAATTCCATTCTTTTGTTATACGATCGAATCAAATTAACAAGCATATTGATCATACCAAAAAATCCACTAACACCAATATGACTTTTAGCACAAGCAACAAGTGCCAATTGAAGTTGATGGGCAAAACAGTGCACATAATAAGCAGATGGGTTCTCATTTTGAATTAAAGTTTTCAACCCACTGTATCGACCTCTCATATTGCTTGCTCCATCATACCCTTGTCCTCGGATGCTAGATAAACTCAATTTGTGAAGAGAAAGCAAATTTTGAAGTGCCTCTTTAAGTGAATTTGCACTTGTTTCTTTAACATGTATAATGCCAAGAAATCTTTCCATAACAAAACCCGCACTATTAACATAACGCACAACAACAGCCATTTGTTCTTTCCCTGAGCAATCACCAGATTCATCAATTAACACACCAAAAACATCATCTCCAATATCACTAACAATATTTTTACTTATCTCAAATGCACAAGCTGCAGCAAGGTCCTTTTGAATAGCAGGAGAAGTCATATAATTGTTTCCGGGCGCACAATTTAAAACCTTGGCTATATCTTTGTTACTTTCATTCAATAAATTTATAGTTTCAAGAAAAGGACCCCCTATATGGAGAATCTTCTGACTCGTCATGTCCACGAAATGGCGAGCCACCCCGCAAAAGATATTTAGTAGCTAGAAGAGATGTAGACACACGGATTTTATAATCAAGATTTTGTTATGAGTTTGTTTTACTAAGGAAGCCCCAATACTTTGATTTGGATTCATAAGATCATGACCCATGTGCACACAATCACCATGAGAACCATTGGTATAATTAGCATGACTACCAATTCTTGAAGGATTATTCCAGTTATCAAACCCAAGCCCAACAAAGTGATCACCACCATAATCTGACATATTCTTAAACAAATAACACGGCAAACAATATGCACGGTCAGCAGATTCAATATACTCAAGCCAATTATATTTATTAAACCAATTCACATTAAATCGATGTCTCTTATGACCATACTTTATCCAAGGAAATGTAAAATTGCGAGGTTAATTGGGACCTTTTTTTAGGTAAGCTTTTCTTACCTCATTTTGAATGTCTGGATGATATTCTGAAATTGATTTTCTACGTTCGGTGTCGGCTATCAAAGTTTCCAATTCAACATTTTTTTTTCTCTCATTAGCAAAGTTTGATGGAATGGCAATTTGCTCGTCATTTGAATGTTGAGCTTCCGGTGGATCTTCAATTACCGAACCACTTGAACTACCTTTGAATTTGGGACGCACTTCAAAGTATCTTTTCATCCTAAATAAATACACAAACAAACAAATGTTAATTGAAAAACCATAAGACTACAAGAAGTATATCCGGCAGCGATCTCAAGGCTGCTTCTTGCACCTGATTTGGCCATAATTCAGATTAGGCAAAATACAAGAAGAAAATGTACAGATCAATGTATGATCAGTCCGCGAAGATTTCATATTTCCAATACTTAGAGATGGAAATAATTTACCAAACTTTCCGGTATGCAACTAGACATCCATACAAAGTTTTTAGAGTTGATTTCACTAATTTTGGAGTCCGTATGAATTTATTATGATTTTCACCAATTCAAGGAAAGAACAAGTAATTACTATTTGTAGCAGATTATATCATATTACCCATGAACAAATCTCACCATGTTCTCAGCATTTCAAAAACCCCAATCTTGATAACATCCAGAATAACAACCAAAGAAAATCAAAATAAAAACAGTGCAAGTCTAACTAAAAACCCAACAAGCCAGGAAAAAAAAAATAATCTTTAGCATACCTTGCAATCGCAGGCGGGCCGCGGGCGGCCAATGGCTGGAGGAGGAAGGGGACGGGCGGGGCGGCAGGAGGTTGGACTTGGCGGGCGAGAGGCGGGCGGAAAATTTTAGGAGAGGCGGGCGGGAGAGAGGCAGGCGGAAAGTCGGAAACTTTCAGCCAAGGGGGCTGGAGAAGGAAGGGGGCGGGCGACAGGCGGTGGCGGATGGTTTGGTTCAGGAGAAGAGAAGGGGTAAAGTGACAGCCTTAACGAGGAAGAAAGAAATGAGGATTAACGGGGTACGAGTGTCTTAATTGCGTCCCAAAACGACGTCGTTTTGTGTAAAATCAAAACGACGTCGTTTTGGTTTTCACCCAAAAAAATTGGTGGTGCACTTGCACCACCGTGCTTCACACGGGTCCGCCCCTGCTGCAACATGATGTACAGTATAAAATACACACCAATTATGATCATTAGCATAATCACACTATTATATAACATAATCACAAATATTATAATTACAGTAAAAATACAACGCAATAATATAATCATAATTAATGTATAATATAATCACCGTTGGTGTACCATACACGGTACATCATATTACACGATACGATTTTCCTTAAAATTAGAAGTAGACTGCGTTAAACCAAACCAAACCAAACATACCCAGTATATCCCGCTCAGAGCAGGGTCCGGGGAGGGTAAGATGTACGCAGACCATGCCCATACTTATTACGGTAGGGAGGCTGTTTCCGTGAAGACCCCCAGCTTAGTGCACAGCAGAATCTTGAGTGATAAATACAAAGGAAAACATATGATTCGAAAAAGCTCGAGACCATACCTGAGCCCATGGCTTGATCCATATGGGACTTACCTAAGCGGAATTTGGCTACTTCACTCCCGATGAACGCTGCTCTAACAAAAGAGAGGTTGGCTCTGCGCACAGCTCCCTGTCAAAAATACACCACACGCAAAGACAATAGGATAAAATATACAATAAAAGTAAAATGCAATGCTCTAGGTCAAAGCTAACCGAGACAACCCAACCCTGAGGCTCTCAACTACAGCACCGCTCCCTACAAAAGAATCCACAACTCTGATCTAGCGCCTCCAAGCGCACCTATCAACAGTCATGGTCTCGGAAAGGTTTAAGGCCTTCAAATCTAATCTCAGTTGCTCATCCCACGTCCTCCTCGGTCTTCCTATCCTCCTCTACCCGACAACCATTAAACTCTCGACCCTCCTCACCGGAGCAGATACCTGCCTCCTGTGGACGTGGCCAAACCATCTCAATCTCCCTTCCCTAACTTTCGCTGAAATGGGCGCCACTTCCAGCGCGTTCCTGAAAACCCCATTCCCAATTCTATCTAACATTGTGAGACCACACGACCAACGTAACATTCTCATTTCAGCCACTTCCAACTTGCTCTCAAGCGACTTCTTCATCGCCCAACATTCGGAGCCATACAACATTACAGGTCGGATTGCCGCTCTATAGAATTTACCCTTCAACTTTAGAGGGACTTTCTTGTCGCACAGGACCCCTGTCGCTGCTCTCCACCTTAGCCACCCCGCCTTGATGCGATGCGTGACATCATCTTCACACTCACCTTCCTTCTGAATGATCGAACCCAAATACTTGAAATTATCCGTACGGGGTACGATCTGATCCGCAATCATTACCTCAACATCTTCCTCGTTGGCCTCACCACTAAAGTTATACCAGAGATACTCAGTCTTAGACCGGCTCACACGCAAGCCCTGGGATTCTAACTTAGCCCTCCAAAGCTCCAACTTCGAGTTCACCTCCCTCCTCGACTCCGCCACTAACACAATGTCGTCAGCAAAAAGCATGCACCACGGGATGCCATCTTGAATCCCTTGTGAAATGACGTCAAGGATTAGAGCGAAGAGAAGAGGGCTTAGTGCCGACCCCTGGTGTAGCCCTATCTCAACCGGAAAATACTCGGTGTCACCAATTGGGGTCCTAACGCACGTTCTAGCTTGGGAGTACATGTCTTAGATCGCCCTAACGAACGGCAACGACACCCTACTCTCTACTAGGCTCCTCCAAATAACATCGCGCGGAATGCTATCATAAGCCTTCTCTAGATCTATGAACACCATATGGAGGTCCTTACGCCACTCTCTAAACTTCCCCATAAGGCGTCTGACGAGATGAATGGCCTCAGTCGTGGACCTCCCCGGCATGAAGCCAACCTGGTTCTCCGAGATCTCAACTTCTCTTCTAACCCTGCATTTCACCACTCTTTCCCAAAGTTTCATAGTATGACTAAGGAGTTTAATACCCCTATAGTTACTAAAACTCTGAGCATCGCCTTTGTTCTTGAAAAAAGGCACGACAATACTATGCCTCCACTCTGTCGGCATCTTAGAGCCTCTGAGGAGGATGTTGAACAGCTCTGCTAGCCACTGAACTCCGACTTCCCCCAGATAAAGCCACACCTCAATAGGGATCTGATCCGGGCCTACAGCCTTAGCTCTACCCATTTTCATTAGGGCACCCTTAACTTCCTCCTTGCTGATGCTCTCACAGGAACTAAACGAACGAGCAGAAGATAGACTAATTCCTTGCACCACCGAGTCACTACCTTTAGCCTCATTGAAAAGTTTGAAAAAATACCTATTCCACCGCTCCTTAATAGCCACATCGTTCACTAACACTTGACCCAAATCATCCTTAATAAACTTAACGGGACCCAGGTCGCGCCGCCCTCTTTCCCTAGCTTTCGCTAGTTTAAAAATAGCATTCGCTCCTTCTTTGGTGTCTAGGCGCTTGTACATCTCCTCGTAAGCCTCACATTTAGCCTTAGCCACTGCCTTCTTAGTCTCTCTTTTCGCCACCTTGTACGCTACAATCTTCAAGATTCTCTCCTCCCCAGCACTAACCGACAAAAGCTCCTTAAATAGCGCTTGTTTAGCCTTAACCTTGTTTTGGACCTCCTCATTCCACCACCAAGCCTCCCTAGGTCCACTAGACCTGCCCGAAGAAAGCCCTACCACCTTCTCGCCCACTCTCCTAATAGAATTGGTCATGCTGGTCCACATAAGGTTAGCATCGCCCGCACGCAAAAAACCTCCTTCGCGGGTCAGAGACTCCTTGAATATTGTCGCCTTCTCACCCTTCAGATCCTTCCAGAGAATCCTAGGTCTAGCTTCTCTAACCCTACTAACAACACGACCTCCCATGGATAAATCCATAGCCAGCATCCGGTGTTGAGAAGCACATGCCTCGCTCCGGAACACCTTGCAGTCCACGCACGCCCTAACATCACGACTGCGCAAAAGAAGGTAGTCAATTTGCGTGTTGTGCCCCCCACTACTGAAGGTGATGAGGTGCTCAGCTCTCTTCTGAAAAATAGAGTTAGCAATTACCAACTCATGCGCAGTGGCAAACTCCAACAGTGCGGAACCTCCTGCATTCCTAACTCCGAAGCCGAAACCCCCATGCGCACTATGATAACCATCCACCCCCTCACCAATGTGCCCATTGAAACCGCCCCCCAAAATAATAAATTGATCGTCCGGAATACACCCGACCAACTCATCTAAACAGACCCAAAAAGCTTCCTTATCAAGCACACCCAAACCAACATGTGGGGCATACGCACAAACCACATTAACCACCTTCTCCCCAACCACCACTCTAACGGACATAATCCTATCATTGCACCTGTTCACTTCCACGACGTTGTCCTTAAGCTCCTTAGACAAAAGAATGCCCACACCATTGCTCGAGTTAGCAAGGCCTGAATACCACAATTTATAACCGTTCACCTCCCTGGACTGCGCCCCCTTCCACCTAGTCTCCTGAATACAAGCCACATCAACCCTTCTCTTACCCAAAACATCCACAAGCTCCAAAAGCTTACCCGACAAGGTACCCAAATTCCAACTACCAACCCGCAAACAGTGCGACATCGACCAATACAAAACCCAAACGCACTACGAGAAATAAAATGGGGTAGTGAAGCCAAAAATGAAAATAAGATGAGAATGACAAAGAAAATATAAAAACAAGCAAACCGCATAAAAATCGCAGTAAATGGTAGATATATGACAGACAAAAATGAAATTTAACAGAAAAGTACAATGATATCGGACTTCGACACGCCTTGGAGACGAGGGAGGAGAAGTCGCGAAAGCTGGAAACCGATCGACTCCTGAACAGGGAAAAGGCGATCGATAGGCCGACACACAGGAGCGGACGGAACCTGCAAAACAGACAGCTAAAATGCAATACTACTGTTAGATTGACGGGGAGGGATGAATGCCGCGGTGTAAAGTTATTCTTCCGGCGATACGCCGGCCATAGATGACCAGCAGCCCGGGGCGGCGCAAGCGCAAGTTACGGCAAAGCTCAGGGGTTAGTTAAAAATCACACTGTTATCTTACAGAAAAATCAGAAAAACAACCCAAATCGCCGACCAACAGAGACCAGTTCAACATAAACCGAGAACCAAAATCAAAACACGGAAAGCAGAAAAGCAGAAAATGGCAGAAAAATCCCATAAGTGAACTAGAAAGCAGATCAGGTGGCAAAACTCAACCCTTGCCAAAGCCCGGTTCAGATCGGGAGAAGAACAACCACAGATCGCAGAGGTAGCCAAAGTTCTCGGCGGAGAAGAAATCCAAAAAAGTTCCGACGGAGACAGTTGAGTTGTGATAATACTAGACCAGGACGAAATCAAAGCTACCCTTTTTCAAGTATAGAGTCAAACCTAAATTTCATATAGCAGAATCACTTAAATTTGATGGAACCAAAAAGGTTGAGGACAAAATAGTTGGGCAATTACAGATGATTACTCATTACAGAAAGGGGGGGTGTTATTAAGACCCCCCTACATTACTAAATAAACCCTCCCTAGAGTAGGGAGGGTGTCCTTTTTTTTTTGGTGTTTTTGTCCTTTTGTTGTTTTTTGTTGTGTGTTATGTTTTTTTTAGTGTTTATTTGTTATGTATTTTTTGTGTAATGTTTTTTTTAGTGTTTATTTGTTATGTGTTTTTTGTGTAATATTTTTTTTAGTATTTATTTGTTATGTTTTTTGTATTCGTCTAATGTATTTCTATTTAATTAAAACAACAACAACAATAACACGTTAAACATTAACACATTAAAAAATACAATTGTTATTATTCAATTAAACGACAACAATATTAACACATTATTTAAAAACAACAACACCAAATGTAGGGTATTTACTATGTTTGTGCTCTTATATTTACAACATAAATCAGTAATCATTTACTATATTTGTGCTCTTATATTCTCAATAATTTCAGTATACATGCGTTGTCGATTGGAATATAAAGTTTCCCATGCGGATGCATTGGGAAATCACCCCATTGTGGGTGAGTATTGTGGAGTGGTGAATTTTCATCCAGCGTCACATAAATGTAGTGAGCACAGTCGTCGTCCCCCACACGGGCAATCACAAGGGGGCCACTTTCTTCTGATAAGTCTGGACCGAACAAAAGTGGAAAACACGTAAAACTTTCTTGTGGGGATATATGATTATGCCTATCACACTTCACCCTCAACCTCAAAAAAAATTGTGTTTTAGAATATTTTGCCACTAATTTGAATGGACAATCGATTTTAGAGGTACTGGTTTGCCGTTGAATTTCATATTCTAAACCTTCACGTTCATACTTCCTACCTTTTGAACACCCATAATTGATTTCGTACAAATACCCCTTCTGATTTGGTTCTTCTTTTAACAATAACAAAACCGATCCCTCGAGCTATATTCTCATGCAGATGCATTGGGAAGTCTGTACTAGGGGTGTTCAAAACTACCCGACCCGGCCCAATTACCCGACTACCCGGGAACTTTTTACCGAGTAATTTTTTTAATTACCCGAATTTAACGGGTCGGGTACCCGGCCCGCTAATTATGTGAGTTACCGGGCCGGGTAATGGGCCGGCCAAATAAAATTATCGGGTACCCGCCGACCCGGCAACTTTTTTATTTTTTTTATTTTCTCACTACATATTTTATTTTAACCATTTTAAATATTATGTATAGAATTAGTATGTATTTACTTACATTTTAATAATATTAACATTACAAATACTTATGTAAAATTTGGTCCATATTAATCTTAAGCTCTATTTTTTTTTTCCTTTTCATGAATCATATTTTTTTATAATTTAAATCTCATTAACTATTTTAAATTATGACATCAAAATTACAAAACTGAGTATGTATTAATATAATATAGTAGTCTAATTTCAAAGTGAATAGATTAAATGTTTCATATAATGTCTTAATATATTAGAACTAATGATAATAAAATGAATGTTATAATTATTGTAAACAATTTCTTACTTTTAATTTTTTTTAGAAGTCAATCGAGCAAATAAATTAAATTAAAGTTAAATTTTCTTAATATTTGATTTAATCATAAAGTAAATTTTCTATATAGATATATATGTATAATTATTATAATAATAATTAATATATGAAAAAAAAATTCGGGAAACCGGGTACCGGGTGACCCGACCCGGAAAGCCGGGTACCCAAAAAAGCGGATACTCGGATTTGTTACAACTTTTTAAAAAAATACTTTTTTGTTACAACTTTTTTTTTGTCTTTGAAATTAAAATATATATATATATTATATATATATATATATTGTAGGGGGTTTTGATAGGGGGGGTTTGTAGGGAGTGGAGGGGTTTTGGTAGGGGGGGTCTGTATAACAGACCCCTTACAGAAAAATGGATAGAGAAGCCTGCACACAAAATACGGATTTTGAGATGGGAGATTGAATCGAGATTAATATTCACAACAAAATAAAAGTTCTGAAGGAAGCAAGCAAAACCCTTTAATACAGAACATTAACAAACTTAAAATGGTAGCTCATTTGATTAGAGTAATTCAATTTAATATTAAGCTTCATTTATGATTGTTATATGCTCCCTTATATGCCTTATTCGTTTATTTATTTATTTATTTATTTAGTACTAAGATTTTGATAAATATATTATGGTATATTAAAGCATTTTATATAGGGACACATTTAGGATTTCACAAAGCACCTCCAGTAATGCCGAAGAATTACGAGAGGAGATACTCGACACTAACAGAATATAATGTAAACATTCTATATAATTTGATAAAAGAAATAATAGAAATGATTCAACTCTTAAATCACTTCAAATACGGGATAGATAAAAAATACAAAAATAATAAACGCACATAGATACTTATACACACCTATACATAAGTGTTAAAAGTGGTGATTAAATAGATATTCATATAAATATGGAGGGCTTTTCCTATAAAGTTTTGGTTGTGCACTTGCACCACCATATCCATGAATAGGTCCGCCCCTGCATATAATAACAAGGCACGACGCATATGTTGCCTGATCAAAACCTTAAACAAGTGTCACAAAAACCACTTGGGAAAAACGAAAGATCTTGAACGAACGAAGGAGCACAACACGCCAACTACTAATGATCTAAACATGTAGGATGTAGACTCCCCATGATGTCTAAACTCTCCCTGAACTGTACCTAAATAGGAAGTTCAGATAAACGGCACGTACCAATGCTTTTCACATATTTCTCAAAAATATATTTTGATAGAGATGGAATATGATACATTCTCCATAGAGCTAACTTGCTTCACTTGGATATTGAAATATCACTCTGCTGTAGTTAAAAAAACGATTTAAAGGTAAACATATTCACCAGCATAAACATAGAGCCACACCTGTTAAAGAAGCTCGAAATCAAACTGAAGTGATCAAAAGAAACTGTGTTACATTCCACATAAATACAGAGAGTTCCATCCATCCACCCCCTTTATTTAGAAGCGAAAGCTAGGTGAATGTTGTTGATGTAGCAGGTAAAGTTGATAAAAACTAAAACAGACGGTCTCAAATAGCAAAAGAAGCCAAAACAATTACTGATAAATACTTTAAATCCAACCAGAAATAAATCCCAAACTATAAAGCAGGACCATAGAAAGACAGACGCACAAAATAGTGCTCCGGCAACGAGCTCCAATTGATTGTGACGAAGTTGCTGGGAAATTGGTTTTGATCATCCTTGTGGTTTCCTCACCTAATCGTTTAATGATCAAGAGATTAGCAACTGACCTCTATATGATCAAGAGATCATCCTTAGAAATATATGCATGCAACTATATATTTTTTTTTACCTGTTTTTTACGTGCACCTCTCCCTCCTGGAGAAGCTCCCACGACATTCGTCACAGGTTCCTCCTTCACCACCTACACGAAATAATCTTGAGAGTTATATCAATAATTGTTTAGAATTACGAGAAATAAATCACACACAAGAACACACGGTATTTACGTGGTTCGGTCAAAGCGACCTAGCTGGGGGTCCAGGGGGTTCCCGGGACCCCTCCGGCCTACCGGAAATGTACATAAAGGGGTCCAAAGAGATCTAGCCGGAGCAATATTTTTATATATTACTAATAAGTTAAGAATTATATATTTTTAAATTATACCACATCCAATTTTTTGTATAACGAAATATGGTATTGGTATGAGTTTTTTTTCATTTCAGAATTTCGTTATACCGGAATTTTGGTATGGTATTGGTATTTTTTTCGTACCGAGAATTTTGCACGGTGAAAATTTTTGAGTACAACGTATTGAACTTCACCGGACCTCCTAGCTATATACGGTGGCTCCGCCACTGGTCCACAGGCAGGAGGAAGTGTTCTTGTTCACGAGTTTGAAAGACGACAGTACAATTGAATACCCTAGCTGTCAGCCACATTATATAGGCAAAGCGATAATACAAAACCCTAATTCATATTGGACCGGGCCTACTGCTCATATAAACGCAGATTTTCTCACTCTGCTGGGACGGGTCGATATCCATTCGGGTCACCAATTCTCAAGTCACGTTTAACAATAACCAATCAACTTTAGGATTCATGTTATTTGAGGTATTGAAAGAAAGAAATTAAATTACTCTACTTTTCTATCACCATAAGGAAAATGAATTTTGTTGGAAAAATGAAGAAAAATGGGCTGTTTTGAGCAGCCCACTTGAGAGGAAATTTTGAGTGGGCTCGACTACGAGTTAAAGTCGGGACTTAGTTGGAATACGTAGTACTCCGTACGAGGTTTCCAAAACATGTAAGAACACTCAAAATGATTGAGGTATGAATGAGATATAATGTTCCAAAGTGAACCCTTTAGAAATGGGTTTGGGACGCTATTCCACATCGGAAAAAGAAGGGAAAAATTGTGGGTATAAAAGAAGATGTGGACAAAGTCATGTTCAAAAAGTGAGACATGTGTGGATGTGTGACTAGGCGCCCCTCGCGCGCGCACACACACGCGCGCGCGCCGCCGCCGCCGTCCGTCTGATCGGCTCGGTCGCTCGGTCGGTTTGGGCGAAATGTCTCGGTGTCTCGAAGTTATCCTTTTACTGCAATTTTATTCGGTAAAAATTTATTTACTGAAACACCTCAATTAAATTCCGAATTTTTCGGATCCGGATAAATATCAATTTAATTAATAATTATCGAATTAAACAGATCTGGCCTGATCGGTTTAGAGTTCCTCCAGATACTAATCCTGATCGATATAGAGTTCCTCCAGCTTTCACTTATAAATACCCGGCTTGAGGGGCTCGTTTTTTACACACTTCAGACGTACACTTCGAGAGCCTTTCCCAGACACAGTTCTTTTTCCTTCTTCGTTTTTCTTTCGGATACTTTCAGTCGGTGATAGTAGACAGATTTGTTCTAGTTCGTTGAGGGGCAACGCATCATCGGTACACTGCATCGACCTGTTGTTTTATCCTGGGAGGCAGACGTCATACACCGTGGTGAAGGCGAATTTGCTTTAAGGAGATAGATACTCTGGACTCAACATCAACCCTTCCGCTCGTTTACGCGAACGGGAATTTTCTTTTTTTGCTAACCGATTTTTTGCAGGATTTAGATAAAATATATATTCGATATATATTTATATTTTGTAATTTTTCAAGTAAGCGTTTTCAAAATTATTCAACAATCTTAAAGCAAATTCTTTTTGTTTACTTGATTGAAACAGATCTATTTTCGAAAAGTTAAGCAATATGGAACACTGTCTACGGACGTTTCTGGAGGTGCGCCTCAGAAAATTGGCTCGGGTTCAGCGACTGGAGGTGCGCCTCTAACTGGATCGGGTTCAGCGAACCACTCTGCCTCGGTTCCGATAACTACTTCGGTTTCGGTTCCAGTCAACCATGCGGACAAACCAGAGAAATTCAACGAGCAGAATTCAAGAGATGGCAGCAGAAGATGATGTTTTATCTGACCACTCTAGGCTTGTCTCGATTCCTCAAGGAGGATGCGCCAAAATATGACGAAGACAGTGACCAACAAACTTTGATGGCCATTGACACTTGGAAAACTTCTGACTATTTATGTCGGAACTATGTGATGAATGGCCTAGCCGATTCACTGTACAACGTGTAGAGCAGTGCTAAATCAGCTAAGGCATTATGGGACTCACTAGACCACAAGTACAAGATCGAGGACGCTGGTGCCAAGAAGTGGATTGTTGGACGGTTTCTCGATTACAAGATGATCGACTCCAAGACTGTAATGAGTCAGGTACAGGAGCTACAAGTGATCATTCACGAAATCCATGCTGAAGGAATGGTCATTAGCGAATCCTTCCAAGTGGCTGCTGTGATCAAAGCTGCCCCCGACTTGGAAAGACTTCAAGAATTATCTCAAGCACAAGTGCAAGGAGATGAGCATGGAAGATCTGATCGTTAGACTTCGCATAGAGGAAGACAACCGAGGATCAGAAAAGAAGGAAAATGCTGCTGTGGCAAAGGCCAATGTTGTGGAAACTGGACAGACATCCAAGAAAGGCAACAGTGGAAAGGTAACCAAGCTGGGACCTAAAGGAGGAATTGGGAAAAAGAAGGAAAAATTCCTTGGAAAATGCTACAACTGTGAAAAGATGGGTCATAGGGTGGCCGACTGCAGGCTGCCAAAGAAACCAAAGAAAAAAGAAGGTAATGCAGCACATCTGATTACCGAACAAGTGGAACATCTTGACTTATGTGCTATGAACTCCGAAGTGAACCTAGTTGGCTCAAATCCTAAAGAGTGGTGGATCGACACTGAAGCAACTACGCATATATGTGCCAACAAAACTATGTTCTCCTCCTTGGAAGAAACGGATGACGGCGATATGTTGTATATGGGAAATTCTGCAACCTCAACTATCTTGGGCGAAGGCACGGTGATTTGAAGATGACGTCTGGAAAGGAAGTGACTCTTAAACGAGTGTTATATGCTCCCGATATTCGCAAGAACCTTATTTCTGGTACCTTGTTGATGAAGCACAGCTTTAGATCAGTTTTCGAGTCCGATAAAGTTATTTTGTCGAAAAATAGTGTTTATAGGCAAGGGATATGAATGTGATGGGCTAGTTAAGCTCAATGTAATGACTATCAAAAATAATGAAATGAAGAATTCTTCTGCTTACTTGCTTGAGTCTCCTAATTTATGGCATGCTAGATTAGGACATGTTAATTTTAATGCAATGCGTAGACTAATTGCATTAGATCACATACCAAAGTTTAAAATTGATTTAAACCACAAGTGTGAAACTTGTGTACAGACAAAATTAACTCGGTCTCCATTCCGACAAGTGGAAACACCAAACCTTTAGAATTAATACATAGCGACCTATGTGATTTGAAGTTTGTTCAAACTAGAGGTGGAAATAAATATTTTATTACTTTCGTGGATGATTGTACTAAATATTGCTATGTATACTTGCTTAAAAGCAAAGATGAAGCCATAGAGAAATTCGTTCTCTATAAAATGGAAGTTGAGAATCAATTGAATGCTAAGATAAAAATTTTGAGGAGTGACTGTGGAGGTGAACTCTGCCTGTGGGTGTCTTCTTGACATCCATTGCCGGTCCCAAGCCCGGATAAAAGAGGAGGGTTGCGGTAGGTTAGTGGCAGCCAGCGTAAAACTCGTCACATTCCATGGACATGAATCAAACATTGAAAATCGTTGGGGCGTCTCCTCGAAGCGGCCGCATTTCATAGGCCGGGTGCGGTGATAAGTATGCGAGGGTTGCTAGGTCGTCGCCCGGAGCGGCGCGCCACCTTTACATCCGAGGGTGGTGTCAAATGAGCAAGGATGCGCTACACTTCATAGGCCGGGTGTAGTGGAAAATATGCAGGGTTGCTAGGTCGTCGCCGGGCGGCGCGCCACCTCGAAGTATGGGTGTGGTGTCAAATGTGCAAGAATCCTTGCAGCGTGGACGGGGACAGACAGAGAAGTTAGTTCTTGCGGCTAGTAAGGGTAGTAAGGTGCGGTTTGGAACTTGGAACGTTGGCTCTTTGACGGGGAGATCGGCGAAGTGGGGGAGGTTATGAAAAGGAGGAGAATTCACATAATGTGTCTACAAGAGACTAAGTGGGTTGGCGAGAAGGCAAGAGTGTTAGCTCCTTGGGGTTACAAGCTTTGGTATTCTGGAAAGGATAGAAGTAGAAATGGAGTGGGCATCGTCATTGATAAAGAATTCATTGATGATGTGGTGGAAGTGTCAAGAAAGAGCGATAGAATAATGAGTATTAAGCTTGTGATAGGGGATGAGTTTATAACTATCATAAGTGCTTATGCACCACAAGTAGGATTGGATGCATCGATCAAACAAGAATTTTGGGAAGATTTGGAAGAGGTTGTCGAACGAATTCCTAAGGGTGAGAAATTGATCATTGGTGGTGACCTCAATGGGCATGTCGGTGTTAGCAGAGATGGCTTTGAGAGCATTCATGGTGGCTTTGGTTTTGGGGACAGGAATGAAGCAGGAAATGGTATATTGGATTTCGCATTAGCTCATGACTTGGGTATTATGAACACTTGGTTCGAGAAAGGGACTCTCATTTGGTGACATATAGAAACGGAGGTAATGCAAGTCGATTGATTTCTTTTTAGTAAGGAATGTTTGGAGGAAAAGTTTTACTAATTGCAAGGTGATACCCGGTGAGAGTCTTTTAACACAAAGATAGGGTTGTGGTGCTTGACTTTCGAGGTAAGAGGCACTTAAGAAAGAGAAGACCACAAGTTGACCCTCGAATTAAGTGGTGGAAGCTCCGAGGAGAGTCGACATACTTTTGTGGCTAAGATTGCCGATAGTGGTATTTGGTCTGATTGCACGGAGATGGATATAGATTCGATGTGGAACTTGTTGGAGCATAACATAAAGGAAGTTGCAAAAGAAGTCCTAGGAGAATCTAAAGGAAACAGACCATCAAGTAAGGACACATCTTGGTGGAATGATGAAGTTAAGCAAGCGATAAAGACCAAACGTGAATGTTATAAGGTACTGGGTAAATGCTCGAGCGATGAGAATTATGAGAAGTACAAGAAAGCTCGAACAGAAGCTAAAAAGGCAGTGCGAAATGCCCGATCAAAGGTCAATCAAGAATTATATGCAAGATTAGATACTAAAGAAGGGGAAAAAAATATCTATAAACTTGCTCGAATGAGAGAGAAGAAGACGCGAGATATTGGAAAAGTTAAATGTGTAAAAGATACTGACCAAAAAGTTTTGGTTCAAGATAAAGAGATAAAAAAGAGATGGAGGTCATACTTTGACACCCTATTCAATGGCCATCAAGAACAAGATATTGGGAATTTAAACATCCCCTCAAGTATGGTTAACCGAGAGTTTAAGAGAAGAATTCAAAAGGGTGAAGTGACAATTGCATTGAAGAAGATGGGGTCAAAGAAAGCAGAAGGACCAGATGGTATACCTATTGAAGTTTGGAGGTGTTTGGGGGAGAGAGGGATCGAATGGGTAACTATGCTTTTCAATAAGATTTGGAGAAGCAATAAGATGTCATCAGCATGGAGGAAAAGTATTCTCGTCCCTTTGTATAAGAACAAAGGTGATGTTCAAGATTGTTCTAATTATCGCGGAATTAAACTAATGAGTCATACCATGAAGTTGTGGGAACGAGTGATTGAACAAAGGATCAGGAAATGTGTGAAGATAACAGAAAATCGGTTTGGATTTATGCCTGGAAGATCGACCATGGAAGCAATTTATCTTATCCGTGAGTTGATGGAACATTATCGAGATAAAAGAAAGATCTGCATATGGTTTTATTGATTTAGAGAAGGCGTATGATAAAGTACCAAGAGAAGTACTTTGGTGGGCCTTGGCAAGAAGGGTGTATCGCGGAAATATATTGACATTATAAAGGACATGTATGAGGAGCTAGTACAAGTGTACGTCTTAATGTTGGGAGGACAAGAATTCCTATTACGATTGGGGTGCATCAAGGATCTGCTCTTAGTCCTTTTCTCTTTGTCATAGTCATGGACGAATTGACAAGAGAAATTCAAAATGACGTTCGTGGTGTATGATGTTCGCAGATGATATTGTGTTGATTGATGAAACAAAGGTTGGAGTCTGTGAAATTGGAACTTTGGAGGGATACTTTGGAAGCTCGAGGCTTTAGGTGAGCAGTAAGACCGAATATATGGAGTGTAGGTTTAGCGAAATGGTGATAGAGAGGCGGGATGATCACATTTGATGGGAAAGTTGTTCATGGATCCACTTTCTTTCGGTATCTTGGATCTATTATCCAAAAGGATGGAGAGCTAGATGGCGATGTGGCTCACAGAATAAAGGCAGGGTGGTTGAAGTGGAAGAGTGCCACAGGGGTTTTATGTGATCCTGGCATGCCTCATAGATTAAAGGGTAAATTTTACCGCACGACAATTAGGCATGCGCTGTTATATGGCACCGAGTGTTGGGCTGTAAAACAGTGTCACGTTCAAAAGATGAATGTGGCAGAGATGCGTATGCTACGATGGATGTGTGGTCATACAAAAAAGGATCGGCTCAGAAATGAGGTGATCAGAGAGAAGGTAAGAGTTGTGTCTATAGAAGACAAGATGATAGAGAATCGATTACGATGGTTTGGTCATGTGAGAAGAAGACCTATTGATGCCCCAGTGAGGAGGCTAGAAAGTTGGGGAACAAGTAATGTTGTGAAAGGTAGAGGAAGACTCAAAAAAACTTGGATAAAGATGATTGAAAATGATATGCGGTTTCTTGGAATTGGAGAAAGTATGGCAATGGAGAGACAAATGTGGCGGGAAAGAATACGGATGGTGGATGGAGTCTGATTTTTTTTTTTTAATTCCTATTTTCTTTTATTTCATGTTATCTTTTAATTTATTTTTCAGGATTTTTTTTTTCTTTTTTTTTTCTTTTTTTTTTTTTTACATTCATTCTCTTTTTTTATTTGCTTTTTTCTCTACTTTTTCCCTCTTTTTTCCTTTTATGTTATTTATGTAACGATTATTGACGGTTTCAAAGTTTGATTCATGTTAGCCGACCCCAAATTATTTTGGGACTAAGGCTTAGATGTTGTTGTTGTTGTTGTAGTGACTGTGGAGGTGAATATGTGGAACCATTCAGCGAATTTTGCTCGCAACATGGGATTATTCATGAAGTCACTGCCCCATATGCACCACAGTCAAATGGCGTGGCGGAACGTAAGAATCGCACTCTGAAAGAGATGATGAATGCGATATTACTAAATTCAGGTATGCCGCAACATATGTGGGGAGAAGCCATCTTAACGGCGAATTATCTCTTAAACAAGATATGCCGTAAGAACGGGGACAAAACTCCTACAATTACATGAAAGTGTGGGGGTATTTAGCAAATTAGGTGCTGATACCTACTCCTAAGAAAGTTAAAATAGGCCCAAAAACGATTGACTGCATTTTCATTGGATATGCACACAACAGCAATGCTTACCGATTTCTTGTGCATGAATCCAAAGTGCCTGAGATTCACAAGAATACGATTATGGAATCAAGGAATGTGTCATTCTTTGAGAATATCTTTCCTTGTAAGACTGCAAGTGAACCCCTTATCTCATCCGAACATACTTCTGAACTAATGGATGAAGATAATGAAGACCAAATAATGGATAATGAGGACGAACCTAGAAGGAGCAAGCGACAAAGGACGGAGAAATCTTATATACCATATTTCAACTACTACTTGCTAGAAAATGCACCTCAGACTCACAAAGAAGCTGTAAAGCTCGACGGATGGACCTCTATGGAAGGAGGCTATCAAAGAAGAGATTGATTCTATATTACATAATCATATTTGAGAACTAGTGGAATTGCCTCCTAAGTGTAAACCATTAGGAAATAAGTGGATTTTCAAGAAGAAATTGAAAGATGGAGCAGTTGATAAATATAAGGCTAGGCTCGTAGCAAAGGGATATAACCAACGTGAAGGCCTAGACTATTTTGATACTTACTCTCCTGTGACGAAAATAACTTCCATCAGGATGATACTTGCCATTGCAGCATTACGAGGCTTAGAAGTTCATCAAATGGATGTTAAGACTGCATTTCTTAATGGGACTTAGAATGTTAAGACTGTCTTTCTTAATGAGGACTTAGAAGAGGAAATCTACATGGAACAACCCGAGGGGTTCTCTGCTCCTGGACAAGAAAGGAAAGTCTGCAAGCTGGTAAAATCTTTGTACGGATTGAAGCAGGCACCAAAACAGTGGCATGAAAAATTTGATCATGTCATGATAAGCGGTGGCTTCAAAATTAATGAATCCGACAAATGTGTATATGTGAAAGACACAGAAGATGTCTATGTCATTTTGTGTCTATATGTAGATGACTTGCTCATTACCGGCAGTAATGAAAGAATAATCAAATCGACCAAAGACATGCTGAGGTCGAGATTTGATATGAAGGATATGGGACTCGCAGATGTAATTTTAGGGATTAAAATCACAAGAACGTCGGAAGGTCTCATGCTGAGTCAAGCCCACTATGTGGACAAAATCCTTAAAAGATTTAATAAGGATGACTCTGGCACAGCCAAAACCCCGGTGGATATGACGTTGAGACTATCCAAGAATAAGGGTAAAGGAGTATCTCAACTTGAGCACTCAGGCATAATAGGAAGTCTGATGTACTTGATGAGCTGTACAAGACCAGATATAGCCTACTCAGTTAGTAGACTAAGTAGATACACGAGCAAACCCGGAAAGGATCACTGGAAGGCGATCATAAGGGTACTGAGATACTTAAGGGGTACTCGTGAGTATGGGCTCCACTATACCAAATATCCAGCAGTACTTGAAGGATATAGTGATGCAAATTGGATATCTGATATAAAAGACTCTAAGTCAACAAGCGGATATGTATTCACACTAGCCGGTGCAGCAGTGGCATGGAAATCTTCGAAACAGACACTTATATCTCGATCAACGATGGAATCCGAGTTTATAGCCTTAGATAAATATGTAGAAGAGTGAGAATGGCTACACCATTTTCTAGAAGATATTCCAATATGGGCAAAGCCTGTGACCGCAATATGTATTCATTGCGATAGTCAATCTGCGATTGCAGGGCACAGAGCGTAATGTACAATGGTAAGTCTCGTCACATAAGGAGGAGACATAATACCATTAGACAATTGATATCAACAGGAGTTATCACTATTGATTATGTGTCATCAAAGGATAACATTGCGGATCCGCTAACCAAAGGGTTATCAAGAGACCTTGTTGATAAATCATCAAGAGGAATGGGTCTATTGCCTTGAGGTAATGGTTTTATGGAGGATACCCAACCTAAGCTGACTGGAGATCCCAAGATCTAGGTTCAATGGGACAACCAATCCATAAAACTGGGCACGATCACTGTGGGGATTACCCCGAACCGACCATTCCTACGATGAAACAGTGATACCCGTAGGGAGAGGTTAAGCTTATGCTTTTAATAAATCTTAAGTCGACAACGTATAGTCGGGTGGAGTAAAATATGGGTTTACTCAAAACACTTAAAGAGAATCACCTATGTTAGAGAGAAGAGGGGCCGCTTCAAAGGAGAATTGCAAAGGCACAATTCTTTAGAAACTCTCGCAGAATCAGGACGGTGTCCACGGCCAAAATGGGGACAATAATGAGAACAGAACAAATCAGGAAGGGCACTTGTGAAGGATATATGATCACTTACACAAGCGGTCGGACAGTTCAAAGGCATCTAGTCACACTGTCCAGCCAGTAAGGAGAATATATCTTTTCGAGGGAAGGTTCAAGGAGCATACTCTACCTATCCTATGCAATGCCTAACCGTAGTAACTATCACCAAGTCAACTCCGTGTCTGAAGTGTGCTGCTGGACCATCAATCTCATTCATGTGGGGATTGTTTGAAAAATGAAGGAAAATGGCTGTTTTGAGCAGCCCACTTGAGAAGAAATTTGAGTGGGCTCGACTACGAGTAAAAGTCGGGACTTAGTTGGAATACGTAGTACTCCGTACGAGGTTTCCAAAACATGTAAGAACACTCAAAATGATTGAGGTATGAATGAGATATAATGTTCCAAAGTGAACCCTTTAGAAATGGGTTTGGGATGTTGTCCCACATTGGAAGGGAAAAATTGTGAGTATATAAGGAGATGTGGACAAAGTCATGTTCAAAAAGTGAGACATGTGTGGATGTGTGACTAGGGGCCCCTCGCGCACACACACGCGCGCGCCGCCGCCGCCGCCGTCCGTCCGTCGGTCCGGCTCGGCTCGGTTCGGTTCGGTTCGGTCGGTCTCGGTCGAAGGGCGATTTGGGCGAAATGTCTCGGCGTCTCGAAGTTATCCTTTTACTGCAATTTTATTCGGTAAAAATTTATTTTACTGAAACACCTCAATTAAATTCCGAATTTTTCGGATCCGGATAAATATCAATTTAACTGATAATTATCGAATTAAACAGATCTAGCCTGATCGGTTTAGAGTTCCTCCAAATACCAATCCTAGTCGATATAGAGTTCCTCCAGCACACAACCTCCTCCAGCCTTCACCTATAAATACCCGGCTTGAGGGGCTCATTTTTTACACACTTCAGACGTACACTTCGAGAGCCTTTCCCAGACAGAATTCTTTTTCCTTCTTCGTTTTTCTTTCGGATACTTTCAGTCGGTGATAGTAGACAGATTTGTTCTAGTTCGTTGAGGGTGCAGCGCATCATCAGTACACTGCATCGAGCTGTTGTTTTATCCTCGGAGGCAGACGTACTACACCGTGGTGAGGGCGAATTTGCTTTAAGGAGACAGATACTCTGGACTCAACAGCAACCCTTCCGCTCGTTTACGCGAACGGGAATTTTCCTTTTTTGCTAACCGATTTTTTGCATGATTTAGATAAAATATATGTTCTATATATATATATTTATATTCTGTAATTTTTCAAGTAAACGTTTTTTAAATTATTCAACAAATTTTCCACTATTGACTCATGATTAATTGGATCGACAAAGGAATGAGACTATTGAAAAAAAAAATCAAACACAGAGCTGTTTTGTTGTTTTATTAGTCGACCACAAACTTTTTGGAAACCAATGAAATTATATTTCTTCAACAAACATGGCCATTGAGAAAACAGTAGAAGCTTTTTTTATAAGTGCCATAGAAAACATATAGAAAACCATAAACCCATTGGATTCGAATTATATTTGAAGTCTTTGCATAAAAAAACTTAATTCTGTGGTCTATTTTATTGTTTTATCAATTGACCACAAACTTAAGTTCTTGTTCTCAAAGGCTTCAAATATAACTCGAATTCGATGTTTTTTTTTGGTTTTTGGTATGTTCTCTATGGCAATGATCGAAAAGCTTCTATAGCAAAGATCGGATTTGGAAAACTACGACAGAGAAATAGAAACAACAACGGAGATAAACATATGGCGAAAGAATAGGAGTAATAGAATGGGGGTAGATCAGTAACCTGAGGTGTTGATGGGTGGTTGGGGAAGGCTGACTGCTGCAGCAGCTGCACAAAATTCAGCATACTCGATTTTTCAGGTTTTGCTTTAGTAGTTTTGGAGTGCTTTCTCTCCCGGGGCTTGGCGGGCATGGGCATACAGCTTAATTTGCCCAACCGCTTCATGAAATCATCTTCCATTTTCAGCTTGGCAGACAAGCTGAGGCTGAATGGTTTGCCAGCCTGGTATGTATGAAGTATTAAGCATGATCTTGATGGTCATTTTATAATTCTAATTCCAGCTCATCCTTGGAATAAGAAAAATCAAATGATGTGGTTTATCTTTCAGGTTTGACTTTTTAAGAAGGCTCGTGTAAATTCTATATTATTATTATCTATCTATCTATACTATAAGATTCAGTCCTAAATTTAATGTGGAGTTATGATGATAAAGTTTTTAGTGTTAGAATCAAGTTGAAGTCGTTTAATAGTTGCATAGATCTGAGATTAACGCTCGAAATTCAATGCGATTTCATAATAACTATACAATCATGAAAGGAGATGAAGTGCGAGGTTGCTCGAATTGATCACATGACATTTAGTATAGAATTAAAAGTCGGTTAGATGAAGTGCAAGGTTTGCGAAAGGTTGCAAGAATAATTAATGATTTAACCTAATTCATATATAAACCGGCCAAAATCACATTTAGTATGTACATTTGAAGATGATTCACACAACTTTTATATCTTTGATTGTTGGTAGTGGTATGTAAATTCTCTTTTGCAATATTTTGGAGATGATTCACACATCTTTTAGATCTTTGTAATTAACTTGGTCTTTTTTTTCTTAATTTAGTTATCATACGCATGCACTGTGAAAATCACACAAGATCATGCATGCTCACATAAATGGAACCAAAGATTGGGATACCAACTATTTCTTTGTTTCTTACATATTTAGGTGATTGTTATAGATAAACAAATATATAGATATATGTATTATGTTAATGCATTTTCATATACAAGTAATTTATATGCGTTTTCTATTGATGTAGCTCACATGTGCGAATCGATTCAAGAAAATGTGCACGAGCATGTATGTAAAGCAATATTTAAATGGTTAAATGATACTTTTTAGAATGATTAGTTTATGTTCGAATGCTCTTTGAGAAATATTAGAATGAATTTATCGTATGCAATTGAATTATTATTGAAAAGAAGAAGGTCCACACATCGCAAAGTGTTTTCTTTTTCTATATGTAGAATCATTAGTGAGAAACCAATATTTACGTCCATTAAATGAGTTTGCCATAATAGCAAAATATGACATATTAAAAATATCACATTGAGTAATGAATAAAAAGGAAAAAATACATAATTTTGACTTAAATTCGTTTGTAAATTATAATATCAAATAACAAAGTTGAGTTTTAAACATAATCAAAAGTTCAAACTTTTATCGAAAAACAAAACCGGTGCATTTAATGTGAAGTATATACAACATCGAGATGGAAGTGCAAGGCTCGCCGGAATTTAGCACATGATATTTAGTAATTAGTATAGAATTAAAAGTCGGTTATGAAATGAGATGAAGTTGAAAAGGTTGCAAGAATAATTGATGATTTAACCTAATGCAATATATATAGATATATGTATTATGTTAATGCATTTTCATATACAAGTAATTTAAGTGTGTTTTCTATTGATGTAACTCACATATGCGAATTGATTAAAGAAAATGTGCACGAGCATGTATGTAAAGCAGCATTTAAATGGTTAAATTATACTTTTTAGCATGATTAGTTTATGTAAGCATGCAACTTGAATAATGAATATAAAAGAAAAAGTACATAATTTTTGCTCAAACTCATTTGTAAATTAAAAAAATTAAGTGTAAGACATAATAGTGGAGTCCAAAGGTTTTAGGAATTATTAATAGTGTGTTAATTAATATTCATTTAGTTGGCTATTTAGAATTGAGTTTATTGATAAATTTATTAATATTAGTTAGACTTCAATGTTAATTTTTAATGAAATTAGTTGTACAATAAAATGAGATGAAGCTAAAAAGGTTTGTAACGATTTTTATACAGTTTATGTGGCATTATTATGTATACATTATTACACAAACTTTAACTTACAAACTTAATAAAGAAAATATTTAACGCACATTAAACTATAACCAATTAGATAGACCCGTATGCTTCATATTACCATGCAAAAACCATCTAATGGACAAGTATTGTAGGGCTAAGTAATAGACGAAAAGAAATAAAGCCATTTTTTTTATCATGCAAATAAGTAATAGACCAAAAGAAACAAAGCCATCACAACTTAATAACCAACAGTCCATATATAAAATACAACACCACAAAACTAAAACAACATCAAACACTTTTAAATTTTTATACAAGAAAGTTAAAACATTTTATACAACATACTAAACAATAATTAAGTATACACTCGCCAATATACAGAAAGAATACACGATTAACAATTAAATTCTTAGCCCGTGCGTAGCACGGGTTCTGCATGTCTCGTTATATTATAAGATTCAGTCCCATCATTCATTGTGTAGTATTTATGACACATTTTGTAGAGTAAAATCGTGTGATTCAAGGCTTAATTGTTCGACCTGAGTAATGATAGAGTATTAGAGTTAATGTGCAACAACTAAATGCAAGGAGGAAGATGAATATGAAGTGGTTTTGCGGTTTCAGGAATAACCCTATATGATAATACAAACGATTCAGTCCCCATCATTTATTGGGGGAGTGTTAAAGGTGTAACTCATCTGATGACAACAAAAGAGAATACCAAGAATCCTTCAAGCAGTTACAAATGCTTCTTCCCGAATATTCTTTCATTAACCCGTCGCACACATAATCCACACGCCAGCCAATATGCTCATTTCGTATTCTTAAAGCAATTTCAACACATTCAATTTACAGGTATGTTTTGCTGTTTTTTGGGGGAGTGGGGGGTTTGATCTTTGGTGTAATACTTAATTTTAATTTAGGGTTTTATTTATTTGAAGAGATTAGTATTATATATTAATGAATTAATTGTTGTGGTAAATTTTGTTAATTTTTGTGTTATTTTATATTATGAAAGATTAATGCCTAAATTTGTTTCTGGGTTTTTACAGGAATTGAGTGACTCAAGGGCGGAGTGGCTTAATAGGATTCAGAATTTAAACAATGTAAGATGTGTTTTTTAATTTTTAATTTATGTTTGTTAATCTAATTTAGTTTTTTGTTGTGGATTTTAAACTAATTATTTTGAAACATCTTATTTAACTCTCTAAGCAATACAAGATATTCTCAAAATGGCTTATTTGTTGCAACAAACGCAATATGTGGATAAGCAGTTTTGATAAGCAACAAAGCAAACTTTCTCGGCATTTGTATATCTTTATAAGCTGAGAAGCTCATAAAGTAAGTTTATTTAAACACCTGTTTAGTATAGTTGTTTTCATTTATGTTTAAGGTCGTGTTTAAGGCTTATCCAAACAGAAAAATGCAAAATTGTTATGTGTAACCAGCTATTTCTCGAGCCATTTGTATTGACGAGTGTATTTACCTAGCATAACAGGTACAAGTTAGATAGTTAAAAAAAATCATTTGCATTAATTTTTATCGGGACAGTTGCCACCACTAATTGATGATCTTATATATATATATATATATATATATATATATATAGGCAATGGAATGGGCTTCAAACGAGGGTGTTGTAGCCGTTAATAGCTCCGAAGACACATACGCTACTGCCACGGTAAAAGAAATTTGTATTAAAAATTTAGCTGGGTTTGTAATGATTGTCGTACTCAAGAATGTTGGCTGAATCTAATATTGATACCTTACTTAAAAAATGTTAGTTTATTAAGATTTTAGTTTCTTACTCAACAAATGTTGGTTACATTTGATATTAATTTCTAAATGTGATGTGACATAGTTGATTAATCAGTTATATTGAGTCACTGAGTCACTGATTGCTGCTGGAGCAGGCCTATCCGTGGTTGATGATGTGGTAATTTTAGCTTGCTTTTGCAAGGGCACATCCAAAGACCCAGAAAAGGAATTTGTGCATCATAAACCTGTAAAATAAAACTATGAAGACAGGCATGTGCATCCATAAATACTTTCTAGATCATGTCCAAAGGTTGTGCAAAACCATATGCATAGATGTTATAATAATATCGAAACGTGTGTACAGAAGTCCATAATGAATATCTATTAACTATGTGTGCCCTCATTTGTGCTTATGGGGTGTTTGGTTTAGCGTATTTAGCCGGATTATGACCTTATTTGAATTTGGAGTAGCCAATAAAACAAATACATAAAATACTCAAAAAAAAAAATTATTCAGCTGCACTCCCCGTAAGTTGTAGCTTTTTTCCGTGAAGCTACAGATGATATGGGTTATTACAGAGTACTTAAAAGTTAAAATAGTTTATATCTCATATATACATAACATATTGCGTATGATACAAAATAGAAGTGCAAAATGTCTAATTGTGAACACTAAGCTATTGCAGATATGGATATGGATTTGCGGCTTGATGACTTTTGTTTCCAATGCCATTAGATCCAAAGCAACTCAGGATTTGAATAATAGCCTCCCACAGTTGAATGAAAAGCAAAATAAATTTTCATGCATTTTGCCTTATTCATTTTCAAGTTGTAACCAAACATGTTTTGTTATGATCAATGCAGCTTAATCTATTTATAATGTACACTTCTAGCCTGAACGAGTTGCATACACACTTATCTCTTTTTTTGTAGTTGTTCTTTTGCATTGTTGCTTGAAGTATTGATCCATGGAAACTGAATCTTATCAATGTATTTTTTTCCTTTGCAATTTTTTGTTATAGGCAAAATGGTCAGAGTGTTCAAAGTAAAGGAGAAGCAACGTGAAATTGATGAGAATTCTATTGGGATGTCTCCGACCAAGAAGCAAAGTCTAGGGTCAAAGGTACATTGCGCCATTATTTAATGAGACAGTATTGATAATTCGAACTCTATGGTTTTGCTAAGTAGTATACACCATTAATGATAGAGAAGATAGATTATCTTTTGATGTGCTAAGATCATCATTGCATTCAAATTGCCATATCTGCAATACACTCGCTAACTTATAAGTTATAATAAATTGAAACATGTTCCAGTTTGACCTTTTCCATGCCTGCGTGTGTGGCGAACAAGTTAATGAAATCTGCAAATTGTCTGCGTATGTGTGTACGAATAAGTTAATGAAATCTTTAAATGGATCAATTTAACTTTCTTTTTTTGCAACAATTATTTAAGCAACCGCTTTTACTACCTTGCAATCGCTATTTCTGCAGGTTAGTACTGCATTTTTTGTTTTTTGTATTTGGCCGAAGCGAGCTCTGATAAGAGGCATAAGAGGATTGTGAATTGGCTTTTGCAGAGGAAGATTACGGTTAAGGATTTTTTGGATGCTGATATAAATAATAATGGTTTCTTCAGGTTGTTCAAGTCTTTTACATTTTTTATGTATTGTGTTTTATATATTAGAAGTTATGATTCTAGCATCAATTAAGGCAATTCTAAATTAACTTGACTAAAAAAGGATAGCCATCAAACTAAAAAAGATATTATGCAAGTTGGGTCTTGAGCTGATTTCTGGTCTCACCTGTTTGAGAAGATATATTTGTCAAATGAGTGTCGACCTATAACTATTATGCATACAAATGTATAAGAGAGGTTCACGTCCCAAGATGATACTAACATAAAATGGAAAAATAAAACAGTTGCAGCAACATTTGTTTGTTGCAGACTGCACTAGGCAATGTAGAACAAGAGTTACCAATATTAGGTACTCAAATACTAATATAGTATAGTATGTAACTTACGGTAGGCAAAGCTGCGAAGTAATTTAGTATGCAACTTAAATCATCCCGTAGTGAAATATACACACCTTGCGGTGGGCAAAAGAATAATAAATCATCATATAGTGAAAATAGGTGACGGCTTGAAGACCAGAAAAGTTTTAACTTATTACAGCCTTAGCCCCTGTGCATGCTATGTACTTTTGAATTATAAAAATTCATCAAGTTAATTTATAAATTTACTCACTTCAGAAAAGTACTTTTGTTCTATAATATATTTGAGAAAATCATGAGATATCAAATTTGACTATATATGATTTTCAGTCCATTAATGCATCCTTCAATATTAACTAAAAATGAATTATAGTAGTATAGCACCGAATATCTTCTCCTTTCATCCATAAGTGTAAATTACATCATTTAACTATGAATTCTTCAGGCAAAAAACTTTTTAGTAGTGCAATGAGCAAATAATATTAGTTAATGTGGACAATGTCTTGACTAGATAGGCATTTTTTGGGCCTCTTTTGGCGGTTATTTCATGTCATTTACTCACATGCTAAATCATAATACATTACTCTTTTAAGTTTGCAACTAAACATCATACTGTGTTATTGCAGAATTACAACTATCTGCCACTCCCGCAACAGTAATTAGAATACAAGGTTGTAAGAAATGAAGTTGACACTCATACAGGTCATGTGACGGTCAAAAAGTACACTGGAATACATAACTAAACATTCAGTTAGTAAGATTCAAAGTACGAGCTTTGATGAGAGATCATCTTTTTACAGATAGGTGTATATAAGCATGTAGACTTTTATTTGTAACCATTGTGTTGTGGAAGAAAATATAATGGCCAATTTCGTTTAGGATAAATGGAGCTATATCTCCTGATGACATGGCTGGGTAAATAAAGAATGGAAAAGTTATGGATCTTATAGCTGTTATTCATGTCATTTTGTTGGAGAAATTAGAAATTTGATAAGCATTTACCTAAAACCTATAACAGCACCAAAATTCGTTACGAACAAAACATATAACAAAGTAAAGAAACACAACTACGAGAACTAAACTATAAATCCACAAAATAATTACCGTTACGTAAACATTAACAAAATTCTTTCAATAATCAACAAAATTGTCACGAGACATCACGAGTTATAGATTGTTACATATTTGGGCCTCACCATCATACTAACAACCCGACAATTTACACAAACATTGCGCTATAAACAATTAGATAAAGCATGAATTTCCATGTTATGCTAAGAATATATAATCTAGAAAAAGGAATATTAAAAGCTCATTCCAATTAAATGAATAATATCAAGTTAAAACAAAACTTGAGAATAAAAAACAACTATAATAACTAATAAACTATAAACTAATCAAAAAAGTTATATTTACAAAAATATAAACAAATTCATGTGAAATATTTAGAGAGCAAGTTTGTGCGTAGCACGGGTTCTGACTTACTCGTTATTAATAAATCACTAGCAGATAGAAAGAACAAAATTTATGTCTGTGGCGTGAACTTTCAACAGTATAATTATAATAAAATGACAAATAAAAAAAACTACTACAATTCTATTAAAGTAAAAATTGAACTGAAATATAAATAAATAGAGGCGAGTTGAATTCTTTCCGTAAGACAATTTTGATAAGAGCAGACAATTCAGATAAGATGTTCCGAAGATACAAACTGTTATGTTTCTGTGTTAATTGCTCTCCAAAACGCAAAATTCCGGCGAACGTTGAAGTGCTGGAAACTAAGTAGGAAAAACAAGAAGGAATATATGCTGCAATATGTTGATGTATGATTGCATTTCGATATTCTGTTCGTATGCAAATGAAGTGTAGGAGACCTCTTTTATAGGATCCAACACCATTCCATCAGGTGGGGGTTACTAAGTGCTTTTAATTTTCTATAATCTTTCAGCTGAAAAGTTACCTCCATAAATAGTCTCATTTAATTCGAATGTTACACTATGGAATGTGAAGAATCATGCTCCAGAAGCTGGGTTAGATCAAGTCTTGGTCAGCTCCGTAGTTCATGCAGCTGGGTTAGTCAGCCCAGTAGCTCAGGCAGACGGGTTAGTCACTCAGTAGTTGAGGCAACTGGGTTAACAAATCTGGCTGATTTCATTGGACTTTGCTGCAAAAAATTAATTTAGTCATAGCACAAGCTCCCAAGCCACGAGCCCTAAGTCGCCCGAATCCAACTCACAAGATCAATTGCCAAGAACCAAGATTCAAGGTCCACGGCCCACAACCCATGCCCGTGCCCGTGCCCTTGGGGAGGCGAGTCGAGCCGGCCGACGGGCGGGAGGCGGCAACAGCATGCGCGTGTGTGTGGGCTTCGTATCGCTGACCCACTAGTGTAGACTAATAGCTTGTTGAACTACACATACACCTTCTTACTAATAAACTAGTCAATGAGGTTTTGTTTTTTCATTGTGCGATAACTAGGGGTGAGCTCGGTTCGGTTTGGTACGGTTTCTAGCTAAAACCGATACCGAACCGCATCTTATCGGTATCTAGCATTTGAGTACCGAAATGATTCGGTTTTAAATCGGCTCGGTGTGATCGGTTTCGGTGTCGGTTCGGTAACGGTTCGGTGTCAATGGGCTGATTAAATGGGCCATTTAAGTTGGGCTTGCGCCAGACCCAAATTGAACTACTTGGGCTAAATCAGACAATTGTAAGTTCAAATAGAAGGATTTAGACATAATTAATATACTTCAAAACTTGAATAAAATAAAATCTACTTCAATAACATGATAATAACTAAGGATTCAAGAAGTCCAATATCAGATTAAACAAAAGTCTTGAATTTCCTCCCCAGCACAAGTCCATCAATTCATAACAACCTGCACAAAGAAAAAACAAAGTCTGCAGAATAGTCATCTGTTTTATCAGTTCGGTTCGGTTTTTAAAGTCGGGATCCATATCTAAAACCGAAACCGAACCGCATAATTCGGTTTTCAAAATTTTAAGAACCGTACCATACCAATATCTTATTGGTTCGGTTTTTCGGTTTCGGTTTTTTCGGTATTTTCGGTATTATCGGTTTTTGTCGGTTTTTCTGCTCACCCCTAGCGATAACCTTTCATATCCCACTTTAACTCTTCACGATTTCAATTAAATGGTCACCTTTAATTATTTATTCTCACTCGCCAGAAATCAATTTCGAAAAAAAATAAAATCCTATATTTATCTCGAAATGTATATTCGCAATTTAATATTTAATTCCCAAGAGTTAAATATTTTTTATCATTAAGTTTGTTCAAATTGAGTCAAAATTCATTTTTCTTGAACTAATTTCCAACAATCCCACATGAGTAGAAATAAATGCACACACACATACCCAGTTTCCATGAAACACTACTGCATGGAGAAAGGTAATTTATGGATTTGAACATTTCTTAGTAAAATATCATCGGATAACTGGTGGCTTCGTGGACACAATGCCTTGAATAATCCTCCTTGGTGTACCTAGTACGAGATTTATTGGAATATTTATTCCAAATATTCTTTAATAGAGTTTTGATGATTAAGTTTCTAAACAAAACAAAACAACAAAGAGGCGAAGCAAAACAACGAAGGAGTCGAAGACGCAAAAAGCTTCCCAAACTGCTGGATAATGCACTCTATATATATTGTATAGCGCACGCAATCGAATAAAGATAGCGTACGTGATAAAGTAAGGATAACGTACGTAACAAGGACTTACCTGTAGAACAGACGACTTACCTGATGGAGATAGCGTACGCTACAGCTGATGATTAACGCACGCTAACGAAGCAGTTTAACGTACGTAACACAAGAAGGTTAACGTACGTAATGAGATTTCAAATCAGATGAACGTTGGAAATAATCTGGTCAAAGTCATCATATCAAACGGATAGTTTGACAAGTGAAGGCAACAGATATATTGAGTTAACGCACGCTACGAAGCATGGTTAACGTACACTACGTGAGACAGTTAACGTATGTAACACAAAGGCATAACGTACGTAAGGGAATAAACGAAGCCACTGGACTGAAACTGGATAACGATAACGTACGCTACATGGACTGTATAACGTACGTAATGAGGCTTAACGCTATGAAGAAGAGCTAGCGCACGCTAGCAAGTCAAAAGAGGCTAACGGCTAGTTGGATGGAAATGGCTATAAATACCAAACCATTTGGTATCAAAATACACAACAACCTTGAGCAAAACATATATACTTGTTATATCATTGTAAACATCCTAGTTGTTGTACTTGAGCTTATATTGTTTAGTGATTGAGTGTTATACACGAAATCATACACGAGAGGAAAAAGAAAAGATACGATTGGATTCGATGTTATTAGGATCAAGGATCCGGCATTGTTAGAATCACAATCGATATCTAAGTGAGGTTTATCTAGTACCGATAGAAAACTAGATTGGTTGATTCCTTGTCTAATAGAAAAGAAAAACGGTTTAACTTGGACCGACATAAAGATAAGTGTTAGAACGGTTTACTCGGACCGATAGAAGACGTGCTTGTAACGGTTATCCCTCGACCGATAGAAGAGAGGTGCAGAGGTTTATCTTTAGCCTATAGAAAAAGATACCGGGAGAGGACGTAGGGACATTTGGTCGAACCTCTATAAATCCTTGTGTCATTTGATTTCTGCATCGTTATTTAAATCGCTTCCGCAATGCGAAAGAGTTTTACAACTCTATCTCTAAACAGCGATTCCGCCCAATATTGCTCCAACAATTGATATCGGAGTGGTACCTCCAATAAGCGGCTTAATATCCGAGGAGTCGATCCAAATGGCATTTCAACTTGCCCTAGTCGAAGGCCTTGCTCTAAACCGACCACCATTATTCGATGGATCAAACTTCATGACGTGCAAAAAGAAGATGTCGATATTCATTCGAGCTTACGATACCGAGCTTTGGAAAGTGATTTGTCTTGGTCCGAAAATTCCCCTCAAATCCGACGGTACGCTCAAATCTTTTGAAGAATATGATGATTCGGATTGGAAAAACGACCACTATAATTGCAAAGCCACGCAATTATTATATTGTGCTCTAAATCCGGAAGAACACAACCGGATATCATCGTGTGATAGTGCCAAAGAAATTTGGAAAATGCTTGAAGTAACACACGAAGGTACGTCTCAAGTCAAGGAGATGAAGATAAACATGCTCCTTCACGATTACGAGTTATTCCAAATGAAGGACGAAGAATCCATCACTATAATGCTCGACCGATTTTCGATCATCACAAATGGATTGGTGTGTTATGGAAAACCTCTGTCGAGTAGTGAAAAAGTTAAAAGAATCCTAAGATTACTACCTCGAGAATGGGACGGTACGGTGATGGCTATAATGGAATCTAAAGATTTAAATAATCTTGATTTTAGTGCTATCGTTGGTTCACTTATAAACTACGAGATTGTCCTACATTCTCGGGATGCCAAACCGAAGCCGAATGAGAGAACTATAGCCATGAAGGCTAAGATGTCAAAAAGAGAAGAAATCCCGGTTGATGAAAGCGACGAAGAATCGGCATATTATGCCAAGAATATTAATAAGTTTCAAACCTTATTAAACCGGAGAAAAAAAGACATCTCGGGCGGAATGAAAAAATTCGACAACAATTATCGAGTCTGTGGTAAACCAGGCCACTTCGCAAAGAATTGCCAAGCAGCAAATCCGAAGAAGGTACTCGTTGCAACATGGAGTGACAAAGATATTGATGATGATTTCATTTATCAAAATAACCTTGCATTTATGGCCCGAAGCTCATTCGACGATAGTGACGTCGAAAGTCAAGTAAATAACTCCTACGATGAACTTTTTGAAACATTTGAGTTATTACATACGGACTACCAAAATGCTTTATCAGAGATTACATCCCTCCAAACTAAAAACAAATTATTGGAAACCGAGATTTCCAAAATTTTTGAAAAGAGAAAATTTATCGAGACCGATCATTCCAAATGCGTTGAAAACAAAAATATTTTGAAGAATGATCTTTTGAAAGTTCAAACCGAGCTCAAAAAATTAACGAATAAATTTTCTTGTGGAAACGAAAAATTTGAACAAATGCTCTCGGTTCAGAAGTTTACTTTAAATAAACAGGGGTTGGGATTCAAACAAAATACTAAACATGAATCCTTAAATTTTAATATACCCCGATGCGAAAAATGTTTGAAAATTGGGCACCACAATTCGAATTGCAAAAGCCCAAGACGGACGATAAAAACTAAGAAAATTTGGATTTCCAAAGGAACTTTTATTCCGAATATCGTCTATGTCTCTAAAGAAAAACCAACTATAGGTTGGATCCCCAAAAATTAATTTTTAACATTTGATATTTTGCTCAGGGGGAGTATTATGTATTTTAAAAAGGGGGAGTTATATTTTATGCATATTTTATCATTAATTGGTATCCTCTATTCAATTGGTATATTTTGCTTTACACATTTTGCTGAATACAAAAAGGGGGAGAAAGGAGTAGAATCAGATAAAAAGCGTCATGGAAGAATGACGAAAAAAATAAAAAGTAAAAAGGATGAGAGAATAATAAAAAATCAAAGAAGCCGAAAATAAGAAAAATAAAGTATACAAAAAGGGGGAGAAACGAAGGAGTTGAAAAATGAGAAACGAAGAAGTCGAAAATGACAGAAAAAGAAAAGATGGGTGAAACTAACGAAGATCAAAGACGAAAACTTTGATTCGTACAAATATATATATTTTTATTTTTACAGGTTTTATCCAATTCAAGGGTTGTTCGTAATCATCAAAAGGGGGAGATTGTTGGAATATTTATTCCAAATATTCATTAATAGAGTTATGATGATTAAGTTGCTAAATAAAGCAAAACAACAAAGAGGCGAAGCAAAACAACGAAGGAGTCGAAGATGCAAAAAGCTGCCCAAACTGCTGGATAACGCACGCTATATATATTGTATAGCCCGCGCAATCGAATAAGGATAACGTACGTAATACAATAAGGATAACGTACGTAACAAGGACTTACCAGCAGAACAGACGGCTTACCTGATGGAGATAGCGCACGCTACAGCTTATGATTAACGCACGCTAACGAAGCAGTTTAACATACGTAACACAAGAAGGTTAACGTACGTAATGAGATTTCAAATCAGATGAACGTTGGAAAGAATCTGATCAAAGTTAGCATATCAAACAGATAGTTTGACAAGTGAAGGCAACGGATATATTGAGTTAACGCACGCTACGAAGCATGGTTAACGTACGCTACATGAGACAGTTAACTTACGTAACACGAAGGCATAACGTACGTAAGGGAAGAAACGAAGCCACTGGACTGAAACTGGATAACGATAACGTACGCTACATGGACTGTATAATGTACGTAATGAGGCTTAACGTACGCTATAAAGAAGAGCTAGCGCACGCTAGCAAGTCAAAAGAAGCTAACGGCTAGTTGGATGGAAATGGCTATAAATACCAAACCATTTAGTATCAAAATACACAACAACATTGAGCAAAACATATATACTTGTTATATCATTGTAAACATCCTAGTTGTGTACTTGAGCTTATATTGTTTAGTAATTGAGTGTTATACACAAAACCATACACGAGAGGAAAAAGAAAAGATACGATTGGATTCGGTGTTATTAGAATCAAGGATCCGGCATTGTTAGAATCACAATCGATATCTAAGTGAGGTTTATCTAGTACCGATAGAAAGCTAGATTGGTTGATTCCTTATCCAATAGAAAAGGAAAACGGTTTAACTTGGACCGACATAAAGACAAGTGTTAAAACGGTTTACTCGGGCCAATAGAAGACGAGCTTGTAACGGTTATCCCTCGACCGATAGAAGAGAGGTGCAGAGGTTTATCTTTAGCCTATAGAAAAAGATACTGAGAGAGGACATAGGCACGTTTGGCCGAACCTCTATAAATCCTTGTGTCATTTGATTTTCGCATCTTTATTTAAATCGCTTCTGCAACGCGAAAAAAATTTACAACTCTATCTCCAAACGGAGATTCTGACCAATCTTGCTCCAACAAGATTTACACAACAATATCTCAACACATTTTGTTCTCATAGTTATGTCCGTTTTGGCCATGGATCATCTTCGTTTCCTAAATATTTATTCAAGGCGGTTCGTCCTCACAATTAGATAGGTGGTCTCCTTTTATAAAGTACCCTGCAATACTTTTTATTTTCTATGACAAGGAACCATTAAAAGTCCATAGACTTAACCTCACCACGACATAGGTCTCAACACTTATACAGCTCTATAGGGGTGGATTTATAATAGGTTGTTTCAATAGAACTTTTATAACTTTGTTTTTCCATTGGACCAGGTTTCTGGGATCTCCATTCTATAAGATTGGGTTACCACTATGATCGTTTTTTCAAGATGTGGATTTTAATCTCATTCTACCTAGTAGTTTATGAAATTAATCTCTATTCAAACCTTTTGTGAGTGGATCCGCCAAATTAACATTTGACCTCACACGATCAATATATACAACTCCGTTTTTGATTAATTGTCGCACGGTATTATATCTACGGCGAATGTGTTAAGATTTACCATTATACATAAGGTTATATGCTTTTCCAATTGCTGTTTGGCTATCCTAATGTATCATAACCTCGGGCACAGGCTTTTTCTAACATTGAATATCCTCAAGAAAGTTACAAAGTTTTTTAGCTTCTTCTCCTGGTTTATCTAGATCTATAAACTCTGATTCCATGGTGGATCGGTCTATATAAATTTGCTTGCTTGATTTCTAAGAGACGTCTCCACGCCCAATAGTAAATACATACCCACTTGTAGAATAAGAGTCTTTCGGGTTGGAAATCCGATTACATAAGTATATCCTTCCAACACTGCAGGATAATTACTATAAAATAGCCCATAACTTAGGGTGTACTTTGAGTATCTTAAAATCCTGGTCAATGCATTTCAGTGCTCTTTACTTGGATTACTCATGAACCTACTCAACTTGTTCACAGTAAATGCCAAATCTGGTGTACAATTCGCAGTGTACATTAGACTTATGATTACTCTAAAATGTTCAGCTTGAGCCACTGAATCGCTTCTATTCTTACTTAAGTGAATACTGGTATGAATTGGTATTTTAACAGCTGGGTTGTCAAAAAAGTTGAATTTCTTGAGCACTTTCTCAACGTTATGAGATTGTGACAAGAAAATCCTTCTGATGTTTTGCTAATTTTGATTCCAAGAATTAAATCAGCTAATCTCAAATCATTCATGTTGAAGTTTCGACTCAACTTACTTTTTGTATTCACATTTACTTCCTTGCTACCATCCATACAATGACTTTAAAAGTTTGCACACTTTATTTTCCTGACCAGACGCAATAAAACTTTCAGGTTGTTCTATATAAATTTATTTTTCTTCTAATTCACCATTCAAGGACACACTTTTCATATCCAATTGATGAATCTCGAGACTTTATAATGCAGCAATATCAATAAGTACTTAATAATTGTTAAATTATATGATGTCAAAATAAATTAAAATATATATTAACTTAATATTCTTACATTTTATGTGAAAATATTATACTTATATAAGTATAACAATTAACCTTACAAAAAATATCATATATTTAAATTATTTTATATAGAGAGAGATAGATATATACATACGCGATGTAATATCCAGCTATATTTTTTGATTTTATACTATTGTATTGTACGTATGGTGCGTGCATCATTGTATTGTGTTTGAAATTATACAATATATATTATATCGGGATATTTTGGAATCAAATTATTTATGTTTGACATTCATATTGTTTTGACCGTTAGACGTTGCATGGTGAGTTGTGTTTTTGGTTAAGTACATTAGACTTAGCATATGTTACAGTCAGTGTCTAGCGTACACTAAAGCAACGAGTTTACGCATGTTAAGATTGATGTATTACGTACGTAACCGAGGGTATCAAACTGAATCTCAACTTTCGGCGTGTGGGGCCATGCATGGCTGAAATGTTTGGCTCGATTAGGACAACCAAGTCAACGGGCATTGTGTTTGCAACGTTGTTGGGTTAGCGTACATAATGGTGGTGAGATAACATACGATATTTTTGTCAACATATGCAAGGCAATGTACGAATTGATGCAGTAACCTCTGGAGGAGGTTTACATACGTAACACTGTGGTGTTAGCGTACGTAAAGGATGTTAGCGTATGCTAACCTTTGTAGGTGATGTACATTAAGGAAACTGCAGATTGTAAAGACACGTCTTGTATTTCATTTTTGCACGAACCAACTCTGAGTTCTCTCTCTAAAAATCATCCTCCTGCCCTCCTAAGTGATTATAAGCCTCTTTTATCTTGACTTGGAGCTTCATATTGTAATATCTGCAATTTTGATTTCCGATAATTTTCTTTTTTTGGCTGCAGTCCATCTTAGCGACTCTGTTGTGACCATTTCGTCATTCCTAGAATGATTAATTCTGCACTTTTTGTCATCCGAGTTCGTTTCGGTATCGTTTTGTTGAGTTTGGTGTTCTTAAACGGCTTTTCCGCACTTGAGTTCGATTCTTGCGAATCTCGTCCGAAACTGTTGTTTCGAGTTTCTCGTAAGTTCATTTAATGTTATTATTCATGTTGCGAGGTTTGGCTTGGTGTTTTGATCGTGTATTGTGTATTTCGGACGTTTTGGGCCGTTTTCGTAATTTCCCAAAGTTTGGGGTAATTACTTTCCGTTTTCGAATTTCGAGCCTTCGGGTGGTCGGAATCGTGTGTTCTCTTAGCGCTTGGTTTCGTCTTTGCGAGTACTTCGTAACCGTATCTTTGATTCATATTCAGGTTCGGGTTTCGGGGTCGTCCGGACCGTCGGAGTTGGTCACGACCGAGTCATGGCCGCACGTGTTGGGGCACTGGCACACCTGGCCGAGTTACGGCCATACGGATCCGGCAGTTATGGCCGTAAGGCCTGTTACGTATGTAAGTCCTGGCCGATCACGTATGTAACGCTGCCGGCAGTTTTGGGCAGAAGTCTCGGCCATGGCCGGTTACGGCCGTAAGCCATGGCCGATTACATACGTAAGGCGGCCGGCAGGCTGCCTATATAAGGCCCAACAGACGCGTTTACACCCATTTTTCTCACTCATTTCTTTCCCTTCCGCAGCTGGAGGTTTGATGGCTGTGGAGGCATGTTATTAGGCGATGAATCCATGAAGTCTTGGAGTTCATATCATCGATTATCCATCCTATAACATCCTTTGATCGAGCGAATCAAGTCAGATTTCCTAGAAATCCTAGTTTGGGGAAATTGGGGGTTTTGTTTGGTTTTGTCCGATTTAACCGTAATAACTTAGATTTGTGATGGATTGATGATTATTTATATGTATTCTATCATTTCCCTTGTTATTCCATGGTTGGATTGTATAGATTCGTCGTTTTGGTTGAGTTCTTAATCGATGCCTTGAAGGTGTCCGATAGAAGGCCTTAGAGGGGGTTTCGGGCGTTGTGCGATTATTATTCATCATACGATTGTTGAGTTATTGTTGATATGACTTAGGGACGAAATCCTTGTGAAGAACTCAAGTCGGAACCCTCCCGTTCGTTGTCTTCTTCAGGGTCCGAGCTTCCCGGTTGAACCTTGTCCTTCGGAGTGTTCGGTAGCGGTTATTAAGGCAAGTATCTTGCCCATACATTTCATGTTTCGTAGACGTATTCGTTGGTATTGGAACCAAATTACAATTTGAATGTTTTAATGAACTTTTAAAAGGATTGGTATGTCCTCGATAATCGTTGTCTTTCAAAAGATAACTCGTATGCTTCGTAGATTAATGTAATTTCGGAATATGTGCGTTAGTTTCCTATGTTGATTATATTTAGTGATGTTAGTAGACCGAAATTATTTGCCGAAGATTGTGTATTGATATGTGTAATTGTTCGATGAATATGTGACGCTGTGTAATATTAGTTGTTATTTCTTCGTAAGGAGGTTGTGGCGCTTGGTGTTGTTTGGTATTGGTAATTGCTTGTGGTTGTGTGACATTAGTTGTGAGTATACGTCGACTAAAGTGGCCATTCTAGCGAAGTACCTAGCATTTGTATGCATATTCTAGTATTCGAATTATAGCTTCCTGTGGCGTTGTGGATGATATGTGTATGTTCAATTAGGGATGGTCCGACGGGGCCTCTAGGGGTACGTTTCCGTGAGTTGCGTATCGCAAACTATGGTTAACCACCTAGGGATGTCCGACGGGGCTCTGCGGGGTACGGTGGTCGTGAGTCTCGTACCAAGGTTAACTTTGAAATGTTTTGTTGGAGAAATGTGTTTTGTGCTTGTGCACTGTTAATATTCCAGAATATAAATGACTTCTAAAATGGTTTTTGGCGCATATTTTGTCTGATTAGAATAGCAGTCCAAATGGTATCGTACTTGGTTGGAATGGCACCAGTAAATGTGTTGTGTGTGATTCGTCCCTTGGCTGTGATAATTTGGTATGGGTACGTGAGTCCTGTGGTTGCTCTGTGTATTGTAGCTCTGTGGTGTGTCGAGTTCGACCGTATGGTTAAGTTGCAAAGTTGTGCTCTTTGATGTCGTTCTGTGAGACTGTTGTCATGTTAATGTCTGACATGGTGTAGTTTCCGTCGGGTTAATCTTGCGAGTATGTGATGTAGATGATTTGGGTCGTGGACCCCGTGTTTGTAATTGGAATGTTATGATTGGGTTGTGGACCCCGTATTTTGTTATCGGAATCGTATTTTGAAATAAATGATTTTTGGGCTGTGTCCCTAAATGTTTCGAAAGGCTTGAGGATTCTTAAACCCCAGATGTTTTCAAAACTCCCGAGATCGTAAAATGTTTTGTGAGATGTAAAATGGGTTTATTCCTACCTTTCATAATTCAAACTATTTCGATCAAGTGAATTATCTCGGGAAGTATATTCACGATTTCTATGTTCTTGGAGTATGATATGTATGGCTTGTCTTTGTATTTTTACTTGCACTAGCAAAACAGTGGAGTTTTGCTAACCCCTGAGTATTCGGGGGGTGGATGTCTGTTTTGCGTCCAGGTACTTGCAGGTTGCTGGGGAGTAATTCACAAGATCGTTACGAAGGATGATGGAAGACGGCGATACTAATCACATGAAGACTGGTGTTGAGTATTTGGTGATGTCTTGTTTTGTCTTTTCATTGTGTTTATTTTCCCCTTATACGGGAATGTTGATTTATGTTAACCCCTGCGTAGGTATGAGTTACGAGAAAGAGTAATGTATGGTTGATGTGTATGTTGTAGTATAAGACCAAATCGGTCTAATGGTCCGTTAATTACCCAGGTCGGTATGTATGGTATTGTGGTGTTTCTGTATTTAGCCTGGTAGACCCTCAGGGAGAGGGTCTACGGCGCTGTAATATTTCCGAGTGGTTTGGGGGTGTTACAGAATATGGTATCAGAGCTTTGGTTGCGAAAAGCTAGGCTGTCGGGTCGAGTTTTGTGTTGTCGGGTCTTGTCTTGTCTTGTCAGATTTGTCTGACTGAGTCGTGTCGCGATGCGTCGTCTGAGGTGTCGGTCGTGATTAGTATCGAGGTGCAGCCATCATCTTCGTGCGATTTGTGGATGTAAGTCTCCCTACTTTGTTGCGTCTCGTGTTATATGAGCTTGTGTGATTATGTGTTATTATGTGGAGTTTAAATGTGCCTCGTGAATATGTACTCCGTACTTGTTTGATTCTCGTATTGTGCTAGAATGAAAAGTAATACCGGTGTATAAATGTGTATATATATTGTGTGAATCGTTTCATTGAAGTAATGGCTTGGTGTGATCCCGCAAGGAAAGTTTGTCAATGTGATATTTCAAAGTTTAATTATTTTTGAAGAGTCACGTAAATTTTATTTTAAAGCATCTTTCAAGAAAGGAAAAATTTTGATTTCGTATGATGACCTCGAGATCGGATTTTTTTTAGAACTTAACTACTTATATTTTATTTTCCTCTTGCATTGCAAGTTTTCAAAATTTAATTTAAAAAAAAAAACTCAAATGAGGTCTACCAAAAATTTACTTGAAACGTGACTCTTGCTTTCGATTTGTTGATTTCCTGATCGTCAGTTCGGAGGTGTGTAGTGATGTTGGCATTATTAATTGGTCAATAATGCTCAAAATTGTGATTAAGTTAGTGGTGTGAACATTAATTCGTCCTAAATGCACTTGTTGTGAGAGTCCTTATTACTGAGAGGTAGGTCAGTTTTAGATGTTAATTATCTTTTGACGGTTGCTTGTGTGATACTGTAATTATGTGGATAGATGATGTTGGCGTGCGATTGGATTTGATGGTAATGGATCGTATTTTTATAAAGTGATAAATTATGTGTGTTTGTGTGTGTTCGAAAATGCTTTTCTGAAAATTTTATAAACTTGAGCAAGTTGTGGAAAATTAAATTTCATACAGTTTTGACGATTCGCTTAATCGGCAGCTTCGTGTGGACTTTGAAAATCGTTTAAAATTGGCGAGCCGGCCTTGAATTTCCTAAAGGAACCCCGACGGTATCGAAAGAGTCGTTTTATTATACCTTTGAATATTTTGTAAAATATTATCCTTGTTGATTATTGTGTAGTGTTGAGAGGATTTTCAAATGATATCATTTAAAAGGATACCTCGTGGATCTTCTTATCGAGTTGCTATTAGCTATCTTAGGTGATATGTCAAGCCGAGTTGGCAATTTGGTATATTATTTTGCAATGTTGGGCCGTGGTATTGAGTAAGTATCTGCTCAGTATGCCTAGGAGCAAAGGGTGCGGTCGTGACCGCGGTACAGATAGTCATGGAGATCAGATGAGAGACCGAGAGAAGATTTCCGGGAAGGTTGCTATTCTAGCACATCGTTCTCGTTGTTTAGGTTTTGGGGACGGAACCTCTTTTAAAGGTGATATGGTGTAATACCCATATTTTTCGCTTTCGTTTTGTTCTACTCTATCGACTCGTTTGTGTTCGTCGATATTTTCTGGACTTGTTATACTCTTCATTTTTTGTTTTTCGAACGAGTTGCGGTATTGTTTCGGGTGAATTCTTTTGTCGTTGTGACTTTTTCCGAATTTGGTTCCGCTCCTGTGAATCTCATGTAAATGTATATCATGTCGTTTTCACCAGACCATATATTGTCTTGATTCGTGTTGTGGACTTCAGGGATGCTATTCGATTTCTGTTATTCGTCATGGTTCAGATGTCATTGTCCGATCGTTGTCATTCGATCGTTGTTGTTCGATCGTTCTTACTCGATCATTGTTTTTTCGATCGTCGTTGTTCGATCATTGTTATTTGATCGTTGTTGTTCGATCATTGTTGTTCGGTCGTTGTTGTTCGATCGTTGTTTTTCGATCGGGGTTGTCTGGCTGTTGTTGCCTGATCTCGTACCGCGAAGAATTGTCGTTCACCGTTAGTCTGTTGTTTCGAGTGTGGCCAGGTGGGTCACCGAGCCGTGCATTGCGAGATGATAACTGAGAGATTTGGGTATCGAGGTTACGCCTTTGCTCCGAAGGACACGAAAATGCCTAGTGTGGTTTTGAGGATTTCGGCGTAGTCCGAATTGTTTGTGATTGCCCTTGTGAATTGTTTGTGTTTACTTTCTGTTTTCTCGACTGTGCGTGTTTCCTTGTAATAGATACTTTATGTCTTGTGATTGTTCGGATAATCGACTTGATTGTATTATCTGTTTGATGACGCTTGTCACTTGTTGGTTTTACTATGTCTCTATCGGTGGCGTTCTGTTGGTCGTCGTGGAGCATGTTTTCACGCCGTATATTCCTTTACGTTGCTTGTAACGTTTCGCCAATGGGCGAAAGTTACGCGTTTCTTGTGTATCTCGTTGAGTTTTTCTGGCGGGATATTGCTTCTCCCTACTTGTTTTAAGTTTCGGGACGAAACTTCTTTTAAGGAGGGTAGTATGTAATATCCACAATTTCGATTTCCGATAATTTTCTTTTTTGGCTAAAGTCCATCTTAGCGACTCTGTTGTGACCATTTTGTCATTCCGAGAATGATTAATTCTGCACTTTTTGTCATCCGAGTTCGTTTCGGTATCGTTTTGTTGAGTTTCGTGTTCTTAAACGGCGGTCCAAAAACTGTTGTTTCGAGTTTCTCGTAAGTTCATTTAATGTTATTATTCATGTTGCGAGCTTTGTCTTGGTGTTTCGATCGTGTATCGTGTATTTCGGACGTTTTGGGCCGTTTTCGTAATTTCCCAAAGTTTTGGGTAATTACTTTCCGTTTTCGAATTTCGAGCCTTCGGGTGGTCGGAATCGTGTATTCTCTTAGCGCTTGGTTTTGTCTTTGCGATTACTTCGTAACCGTATCTTCGATTCATATTCAGGTTCGGGTTTCGGTGTCGTCCGGACCGTCGGAGTTAGCCACGGCCGAGTCATGGCCGCACGTGTTGGGGCGCTGGCACACCTGGCTGAGTTACGGCCGTAAGGGTCCGGAAGTTACGGCCGTAAGGCCTGTTACGTACGTAAGCCCTGGCCGGTCATGTACGTAACGCTGCCGGCAGTTTTGGGCAGAAGGCTGGGCCATGGCCGATTACGTCGTAAGGCGGCCGGCAGTCTGCCTATATAAGGCCCAGCAGACGGGTTTACACCCATTTTTCTCACTCGTTTCTTTCCCTTCCGCGGCTGGAGGTTTGGTGGGTGTGGAGGCATGTTGTCAGGCGATGAATCCATGAATTCTTGGAGTTCATATCATCGATTATCCATCCTATAACATCCTTTGATCGAGCGCATAAGGTCAGATTTCCTAGAAATCATAGTTTGGGGAAATTGGGGGTTTTGTTTGGTTTTGTCCGATTTAACCGTAATAACTTAGATTTGTGATGGATTGATGATTATTTAGATGTATTCTATCATTTCCCTTGTTATTCCATGGTTGGATTGTATAGATTCGTCGTTTTGGTTGAGTTGTTAATCGATACCTTGAAGGTGTCCGATAGAAGGTCTTAGAGGGGGTTTCGGGCGTTATGTGATTACTATTCATCATACGATTGTTGAGTTATTGCTGATATGACTTAGGGACGAAATCCTTGTGAAGAACTCGAGTCAGAACCCTCCCGTTCGTTATCTTCTTCAGGGTCCGAGCTTCCCGGTTGAACCGTGTCCTTCGGAGTGTTCGGTAGCGGTTATTATGGCAAATATCTTGCCCATACATTTTGTGTTTTGTAGACGTATTCATTGGTATTGGAACCAAATTACAATTTGAATGTTTTAATGAACTTTTAAAAGGATTGGTATGTCCTCAATAATTGTTATCTTTCAAAAGATAACTCGTATGCTTCGTAGATTAATGTGCTTTCGGAATATGTGCATTAGTTTTCTATGTTGGAAGATGTTGATTATATTTAGTGATGTTAGTAGACCGAAAATTACTTGCCGAGGATTGTGTATTGATATGTGTAATTGTTCGGTGAATATGTGACGCTGTGTAATATTAGTTGTTATTTCTTCGTAAGGAGGTTGTGGCGCTTGGTGTTGTTTGGTATTGGTAATTGCTTGTGGTTGTGTGACATTAGTTGTGAGTATACGTCGACTAAAGTGGCCATTCTAGCGAAGTACCTAGCATTTGTATGCATATTCTAGTATTCGAATTATGGCTTCCTGTGGCATTGTGGATGATATGTGTATGTTCACCTAGGGATAGTCCGACGGGGCCTCTAGGGGTACGTTGCCGTGAGTTGCGTATCGCGAACTATGGTTAACCACCCAGGGATGTCCGACGGGGCTCTGCGGGGTACGGTGGCCGTGAGTCTCGTACCAAGGTTAACTTTGAAATGTTTTGTTGGAGAAATGTGTTTTGTGCTTGTGCACCGTTAATATTCCGGAATATAAATGATTTCTAAAATGATTTTTGGCGCATATTTCGTCTGATTATAATGGCAGTCCAAATGGTATCGTACTTGGCTGGAATGGCATCAGTAAATGTGTTGTGTGTGATTCGTCCCTTGGCTGTGATAATTTGGTATGGGTACGTGAGTCCTGTGGTTGCTCTGTGTATTGTAGCTCTGTGGTGTGTCGAGTTCGACCGTATGGTTAAGTTGCAAAGTTGTGCTCTTTGATATCGTTCTGTGAGACTATTGTCATGTTAATGTTTGACATGGTGTAGTTTCCGTCGGGTTAATCTTGCGAGTATGTTATGTAGATGATTTGGGTCATGGACCCCCGTGTTTGTAATTGGAATGTTATGATTGGGTTGTAGACCCCGTATTTTGTTATCGGAATCGTATTTTGAAATAAATGATTTTTGGGCTGTGTCCCTAAATGTTTCGAAAGGCTTGAGGATTCTTAAACCCCAAATGTTTTCAAAACTCCCGAGATCGTAAAATGTTCTGTGAGATGTAAAATGGGTTTATTCCTACCTTTCATAATTCAAACTATTTCGATCAAGTGAATTATCTCGGGATGTATATTCATGATTTCTATGTTCTTGGAGTATGATATGTATGACTTGTCTTTGTATTTTTACTTGCACTAGCAAAACAGTGGAGTTTTGCTAACCCCTGAGTATTCGGGGGGTGGATGTCTGTTTTGCGTCCAGGTACTTGCAGGTTTCTAGGGAGCAATTCACAGGATCGTTACAAAGGATGATGGAAGACGGCGACACTAATCACATGAAGACCGGTGTTGAGTATTTGGTGATGTCTTGTTTTGTCTTTCCGTTGTGTTTATTTTCCCCTTATACGGGAATATTGATTTATGTTAACCCTTGCGTGGGTATGAGTTACGAGAAAGAGTAATGTATGATTGATGTATATGTTGTGGTATAAGACCAAATCAGTCTAATGGTCCGTTAATTACCCAGGTCGGTATGTATGGTATTGTGGTGTTTCTGTATTTAGCCTGGTAGACCCTCAGGGAAAGGGTCTACGGCGCTGTAATATTCCCGAGTAGTTTGGGGGTGTTGCACAAATATTGGATTGGAGCTTGAGAGCTTGAGGATTTTACTGGATTCTTGAAGTCTTTTTGGTTGTTCTTCATCTTCAAAGAGGTATGCCGTATAATCTTGTGTTAATTCTGAGATGATGATGATATTGCTGATGATTACTTCATGTGTTGTTGAATTGATAGGGTATAATATGATTACTATTGAATTTACGAACACATAATGAAGAACATGATTATTAGGACTTAGAAATGAGTATGTTCTTAATATTTAGGGGTACTTAGATGGGATGATCATGTTTTACAAGAATTATTGATTAACATAATTGAGAATGATTGCTCATAGTTTGAGTGTTCTTGAGAGGTTTAACTATTGTAAATGAAGCTAATGATGAATTGGGAGATAACTAACACAGTTTTGATATAGTTAAGTTTAACTTGATACGAAATCTGAAATTTTTAATGAATTAGTGATTGATGATTGTTTAACATATCATGTTTAAGTATCGAAAATATCCTTGAGAAGATTATAATGATTACTGATAATATTGTCATAATATGATGATTATTTGAACTTGTTCCTGACAACCCTTGTAAGATAGATGATCATAAATATTGAAGAACATTATGAACATGTTGATCTGATTATAAAGATAAATTGAGGGTATTGAAGTTCATAAATTAGGACGTTGATATTCATTGAAATAGGTTGAACTATTCGTGTTGAGTTATGGATGTCGATTTCCATGAATTCGATATCGATATTGTGGATTGTGTTATTGAATGAATTGTATTTCATTCAAGGTTGCTTGCTCTAGTGAGTGTTGGTTGTCGAAGGACGCCATTCGTTCGTTTGAGGAAAGACTATTTTTTTCATTTCCGGAATTGAGGCAAGTTATCTTGCTTGGTTATAATGATAAGTGATTATTGTGAATGTTATACATTTCGTGTATGTGTAAAGCTTTATGAATCTATGATTCATATCGATGTGTTGTTGTTGATCGTGTCGATCTTTTCGTTGTGGGATTGTAATCCCAAGTTCACTCCCTTTGATATCGTTGGTCTAGTTGATCGTTGTTGTCACTTCGGTGAGTTCCGTAATCCTTGATGGATGTGTGATTAATTGAGTTCCGTTGTTATGTTGCATCGTGACATTTCTGGGATCATAACTGCGTGCCAGTTGGTTATGTGTAAGATTTTTAGTCGGGTACATATGGTCGTGTGTTGATGTTTCCACATTGGAATGTGCACACGAGACAATTACTTCGTGAGACTAATTAGGTACATCATCCCACGTATATCCTGGATTCCGTATACAGGGTGGACATGTGGACAAGCACATTTGCGGATTGGGCGTACTGTGATGTCCGTCTTGAGTCATATTGATTGGTCGTTCATACACCATGTGTGATTGAGTATGTCCAACGGTTTGTGATTGGGTATTTCATACGCACGAGGGGTATGTTCAACAGTCGGGTTTGTTTTATTGAGATCTATTATATATGATCTGTATAACATCTTGAGATTTATTATCATGTATATCTGACTATGTGGTTTTGGGCGAAATACTTGTTGTATTTCAGGTCAATGGAAGGCCAAGACATGGGAAGAGCATTGTGACGGCGAAGGGATTGAAGGATACTAGTTTGGGGCCACGAGCCTTCTCTTCTCTGGTTATGATTAAACCGTGTATTTTTATTTCCGCTTTGTAGTATTTCTTTTCAGTTGTATTATTATTTGGGGTATACTCCATCTTCATATGGTTTATACTTGTATTTGAGTCCTGTGTGTCGTGGCGATTATAGCCGTCTGATGTATAAACCCCTCGTTGAAGTGATGGTTATTAATATTTTATGGTTCAGTACTACAATTATATTACAGTCGATTTGTGCATTGGTATCGCTTGGTGGGTCTCAGTGTGAGATCCACGCACTGCAATAGCCGCTATTTTCGGTGTGTTGCACGTGATATGGATCTCTAATTAAAGATCATAAAATATGAATTAATTTAATATATTCGATAAAAATCGTTATTCTCATTTATCTCGAACAATAGTAAATATATCACACTGTTTTATATTGATCTTAATATTTTTTCTCTTAATCATTTAAATTCTCCCAATGTGTAAGTATCAGAATTTAAATTACAGCCCGTGAAACGCACGACGAGTATTACTATTTTGTACTAATAATTTATCAGTGTCGCTTAATTATTACTCCCTCATTCCTAATTTAAGTGAAAGTTTCCACTTTCTATTATTTTCCGAAATAAATTTTCACTGTCTTGAACTATATTCCCTTTAAGTTTCCTCTTTCGATCATCTGCGAGGTCCTGAAATATAACCGAGAACCAGATCTTCATTATCTAACCGACGAACTCGGAACATGCCATTGGGAAGTGATTCTTTTTCTATTCCGGCAAGAAGCTTATTATAACATCTTCGGAAAGTTCCATAGGGCCCAACGCCTACCATATGGGAGATCGACCTGTGAGGCAAAGGTGCGCCAGAGAAGCTTGGCTCGACGAGTGGGGAATGGCTAAGTTAGATAGTTGATCGAAAAACCACCGAACCATTGAGCTTAAAGCCTAAAGCAAAGAGGTGCAGCTAAGCATAGAGGACGCTTGAGCAGCCAGCCTTCTTGCCCAGGTCTTGGGCAAATTTACTCGCAGTTCCGAAAACAGGAAAGTGGAAACTCCAATCAGGTACACTGACGAAACTCTGTTCGGCTCGGCCCAAAGCAATAAAAGGTATAGACGGCGGTCAAAGCATCTTACGATCTGCAACTCAAATGGTCCCTTATGAAGTCTGTAGACCTCCAAAAAAAAGACGTGTCTAGAAATAAACATTACTCTTTCTTTTTGATTTTTTGTGGTTGTTCCAGAAGAAATTCAAACGTAAACTAGCCCCCCCCATCGACTAGTTCTGGTAATTCTACGCAAGTTGATTTTTGATTGACATACTGCATGTTCCCATGTCCGCCTGTAACCAGTTGCGTCAGTTCGCAATTAACATAGCTCCTGAGTTATCTTTGCTCTGAAGGAGGCTCCTATAATCGATGAATGTTTTAGAGGGTGTGGGCCTACCTAACTCTATGACGAAGCATGGGCGGCGGATGGCAATAGATAAGTCACCACCCTGAAGAGCAGTGGCTCTCTTGTTTTGCACGCCTACAGCTCCAACCGAACAGGTATAGCTAATAGTAGAACCGAGAGCGGACTAGTGAAGGTTGCCATTAGTCGGGAATGCCCTCCCAATTCGAAGTTTTTTCCTGGAAGTTTCAACCTTGCGGATACATATATAGAGTTTTATTTGTGCAGTTTCGCCTCGAAGCGGGGAAGCAGAAACGCCCGATTCACCAAGGAATATTTTGGTTGCTTTTGGCGCTTCTTGTAGACTGAACTTTCTTCTCTTTAGGCTCCGAGTTGTTTTTGGGTGGGATGGTTCAATTCAAAGAGGGTGTAATCAGAGCTAACGCGGATTGTCCCGGGGGAAGAGGTCTTTCTTGCTTTAAGACTTAGAGTGCAGATGTGCGGTTCTTTCTTCTTCAAAGCTTTACACTTCTTCAGTTTCCCAGATTAGCATTTCACTTTTAAGCGGAAAACCTCTTGCTAGGCCGGGTAAAGCGATAGCCCCTGCAGCGGTTAAGGCGATAACAAGAGTAGCTGTCGCTGCTAGCGAAGGGAACTCAAACTTAAACAAAGGGGAAGGTCCCACGAGATGGGCTCCCAGCGTTCCTCACCAAGTCTGACCCCTTGGTTTAGGATCACTCTCTCCAGAGCCAGGTGTGCAGCCAATTCACAAAAACCGATGAAACAAGCAGGGAAGGCCCGATATGGCCCGACGAATAGCGCTGTTGGTCTTGAAGAGGTCCCCCGAAGAAGACGTCCCTCAACTATTGGAACTACAGTAAGAAGAGGTCAACTGAGAACCGCGGTCGACCTGTTGATCCCAAGATCTGAAGATGAGGTCCCCCGAAGCCATCTTCTTCTAGTTGCGGGACGAAATCCACCAAGCTGTGCTCAAACTGAAGATGTGGATCAAAGAGAATTTTCCGCAATGGGCGAAAGCCTGACGGAGCTACCTAGCGCTAGCGGGATATCTCCAATTAGTGGCCCACTATGAGCTATCCCAGCTTCTTAGGAAGCTACTTTCGGGCCCTGAGCCGTGTAGCTAGGAGCTAAAAGAATTCCTTGGACCGGAAGACCCAGCACACAGGTCCTGATTGACCATTAACTGAACCTGATTAGGCAAGTGAAGATGTGGCATCAGTGGTGGTGGTTCAGGCTCTTCTTCTGTCTCAGGTGGGAGGGCGATCCTCCCGGTGAACTGACCGTACCCCTCTTTCAGTAGATGAGCTGATTGAAAAGTCTATTTTTTGGACTGGGTTGCATGCCAGCTCTGTTTTTTAAATATGAGAAGCTAGATAGAGTATGAGAAACATATATTGATTGGGGGAAGGGTGGGTGGTCCAGTGGTAGGACGCCTACTCCCAAGACACTCCTTTGGAGAGTGCCTTGCTCTAACCCACTGAGCGGAAGTGAAGGGCTTTTTCTTACGATCCTCTACCTCCTGATAAATTTCTCAAGAACCGCTAATCAATTGCTAATCTCGCGTCAGCGGCATGTGAGATTTCGCTTTAACCCGGAGGCCGACTAATCATTGGTACATTCTCCAGAAGCTGTCTTTGGCAACGAGGCGCTATTAATCGCTTAAGCGCTTCTCGCGCAAGTGTACGAAAAAGCATTGGGAATTGACCGCTTCGAATGACTCGCGATTTACTTCTCTCAATGGGTTAAGAGTGGGTTCATTGAGGGACTATGATTAGTCCGGCTAAGCTGGGATCACCTAGTTATCAAAAAAAAAAAACATATATTGATTGTCTTGAATGAATGTAAGGACACCTCGTATATATCAATATAAAGGACAATGGTGTTTCTTAGTAGTAATCCGTATCGGAACAGACTATTATACCCCTCCCCTCTCATTTACTTCTCTTTGTGGTGAATTTAATAATACTTAAAAATAATCTTAAGAAAAGTTCAACAATAAAATTAAAAAAATACTCCTAGAATAATTAAATTAAATTAAAGAGATAATTAACTTTCAAATTTTATTTTTTACGGAATTTTGACTGACCTCCAGCAGACTAATTCATTTTTTTTTAGTCGAGTGCCTACTTTCCGGCAGGCCACGACCAGTTCTTTTTTTTTTTTTTTTTTTTTTAAGCCAGGTCGCCAACGTCGGCCAATTTTTTATTTTTTTTTAGCCAGGCTGCTTTCCGGATTGAGAAATCCTGAAGTAAAAAAAACAAAGAAAATGTATTAAAAAGACGTTTGAGTGTCATTGATTTTCATAAGGTTGGGGGAAAATTGGTTACTGCAACAGCGAGTATTACCAGTGTAATGACCTCTTCTTCTTCTTCTTCTCTTTTTTTTTGTTTTATTTTTGTTTGTTTTGTTATATTTTTCTGCTGAAACCTTTTTTGGTTAATTGACAGATTTGGTGAATGGCATCTGCTACATTATTCCCCTGTCCGATTGTACTCGAAGTTCTTAACGAACAAAACTATGAACACTGGAGTTTTTTGGTAAGAACTTATTTGCGGGGTAATGATCTTTGGGACGTCATAGCAGACGAACCTCCTAAACCAGAAGACAGTGAAGTCCGCCTCAAATCCTGGAGAGAAAAAGATGCTAAGGCACTGCATGCTCTGGCGATTTCTTGCGGTAGTGATGCGTTCTCTGTCATCAGAGATGCAGAAACTGCCAAAATCGCCTGGGAGGCTCTGCGAATAGAGTTCACGGCGTCAACAGTGTTAGTTTCGGAAGAAAAAGGTACCAATAGTGGTAGATCAAAGTATAAAATCCTTAGATTTGAACATTTGAAGCCTTGGCTGCTTCTTTGTTTCTGTTTCTTGAGTTGACACTCCGTCATGTCATACATTTGTAATAGATCGATACATATATATATATATATTATTGAACTGATATGATCGATTAGCTTCTTGATTAGCTTCTATTTACTGAGATATATACTATTGATATTGCAGTCGATCCAAGTGATACTGGTGAAATTGAGGAGGGGGACGAAGGTTATGAATCGGCAAAAGCGAGTGAAGAAGGTATCTTTTCTATTTTTCCATTTTTAGGACTGTAATTTGATATACATACATTGCCTCGCTGATCAGTACTAGACATTGTTAATATTGCAGATGATTTTGGGGATGCTTGTAGCATCAAGGAATTGGGGAGGGACTCAGAACTAGCTGAAGCGAGTAAAGGTATCTTGTGAATTTCAAGTCGCATTACAATGATTACATACAAGATATAGCATATAGAAGAAAATAATAACTGCAAATACTAAATACAGACAAGACATCATCTGAGAACAACCGCAACGACTTGACGTTGGTACTTGGGTTCTTCCATTTCGTGCATAGAGATGACTGGGTTAATGCAAAGGAGTGCCTTAACAGGTTGGTGGATTCCAAAGTTGCACTTCATGCAAAAGACCCTAGAGACAAATCTGGAGATACTGCTCTTCATGTTGCAGCCAAGCTTGGGTATACAAATATCGTGAAGGAGTTGGTGATGTTGATGGTTGATAATCCGCAAACCCTGGAAGTGGAAAATGCTGCTGGCTATACAGCTTTAGGATCCGCCATAGGCATAGGGGGTGAAGAAGCTAAACTCACTGAAATGATTAGCTACATGGTTGATAAGAACAAGAATATACTTAGCACTGGTATTCCTCCCAAGAATTCAATTCCAGTTGTTGAGGCTTGTGGTTGGGACAAATGGGAATTGGCCAACTATCTATATTCTGTGACTCCGAAAGATCAAGAGCTATGGGAAGGGCACAATGGCGCTCAACTTCTTATTTATTGTTTCAGACACATGAAAGGACTTGGTAAGGCTCTCATAGAACTTAGTCGAGACTCAAGAGTTGACCAAATTAACTGAGAGATATGAAACTCATTTTCTTCACTCTACTGCAGATATTGCATGCGACTTGATAGAAAGATTCCCGAAGTTAGCGGTTGCAGCGAACTGCGATGGGCATTACCCTATGGAACTATTGGCTGGTATGAGTTATGCATCCGCAAGAGCACAGCGACTTCGATTCTGGCAGACCTTAATCTATCGGGGTGAGATCATGCATATTGAGTTTTAATTAAGGAAAAACAACTCAATGGTAGCCGGACTTTAGCCCATTAGTAGCATTCCTTACTCGACTTTAGAAAAAAGTCACATTGGTATCTGAACTTTAGACCATGACCTTAAGATAAGTAACTAAAGTAGAATATTCCGTTATAACGTCGTTAAATAAAATGGTATTTTCGTCAATTTTTAACGGCATCATAACGCGATATACCATCTGGTTACTTAAGTCGAATCAAACACAAAACTTCAGTTACCATTCTGATATTATTGGTACATAGGTTACTGTAATTACTAATGGCTCAAACTTCAGATACTGTTTGAACCATTTTCCCTTTTAAATATGAGAAGCTAGAGAGAGTATGGGAAACATATATTGATTGTCTTGAATGAATGTACAGGACACCTCGTATATATCAATATAAAGGACAACGGTTTTTTTTTTGGTGGTATTCTGCATCGGAACAGACTATTGTACCCCTCCCTCCTTTACTTCTCTTTTTGTTGAATTTAATAATACTTAAAAATAATCTTAAGAAAAGTTCAACAACAATAAATTTAAAAAAAAAATACTCCTAGAATATTAAATTAAATTAAATTAAAGAGATAGTTAACTTTCAAATTTTGTTTTTTTACGGGAATCTGTGACAGACCTCCAGCCGACTAGTTCCTTTTTTTTAGTCGACTGCCCGCCGGGCTACTTTCCGACAGGCCACGGCCAATTCTTTTTTTTTTTTTGAACGTCAGGCCGCCAGCGTCGGCCAATTTTTTTTTTTTTTTTTGTATTTTTTTAGCCAGGCTGCCGAGGGACGTTCATTTATTTTTTTTTTTTTTAACGCCAAGCCGCGGTGACCTGCTTTCCGGCTGGCGATCATTTATTTATTTATTTATTTTTTTAACGCCAGGCTGCTCGCCTGCTTTCCGGCGGTCCACCGCCAACGATTGGACATATTTTCTTTGTTTTTTTAACGTCAGGCCGCTGACCAACTTTCCGGCGGACCGCCGGCGGTGGCCGGTGGGTCTTTTTTTTTTTAACGCCAGGCGAGTCTTCAGCCGGCCGCCGGCAGACCTCTGTTAACGATAGGACCGCCGACCTGCTTTTCCCGCTGGCAAACCTTTGGCGGCCGGACAATTTTTTTTTTCTGAGACGCCCGTCGGCCTTCTTTTAGGTGGCCCGCCGGCTGTCGGCCATCCTAATTTACTATTTTTTTTACGATAGGCCCACCGGTCGGCCTTCTGTCGGTCGGCCATTTTTTTAGTAATGCCATGCCTGCCAACCTGCTTTCCGGTGGGCCACCGCAGGCCGAACATTTTTATATTATTATTTTTTTATGAGAGGCCCGCCAGTCGGCCAGGTTTTTTTTTTTTTTTATTTTTTGACAGGCCCGCCGGCCTGTATTTCGGCGGGCCACCGGCGATTGATCATCTTATTTTACTATTTTTTCTATTTACGCTAGGCCCATCGACCTGCTTTCTAGTGACCAGTCATTTATTTTTTAATAATGCCAGGCCCGCCAACCTGCGTTTCGGCGGGCCATCGCCGGCGGCCGACCATTTTTTTTCTAAATTCCAGGTCCGCCGACCTACTTTCCGGCGGCCGGCCATCTTAACTTACTATTTTTTTTTACGCTAGGCCCACCGACCTGCTTTTCAGCGGCCAACTATTTTTTTAATTAATGTCAATCCCGCAGACCTGCTTTCCGACGGGCCCCGCCGGCAGACCTCCGGCTGCCGGACAGTTTTATTTTATTATTTTATTTTTATTTTTTACGAGAGTCCCGCCGTCCTATTTTCCGGCGGCCGACCAGTTTTTTTTCGACATTCCCACCTACTTTTTTTCGGCGGGCCACCGGCTGTCGGCCACCTTATTTTACTATTTTACCGAGGGCTGGCCATTTTTTTATTAATGCCGGGCCTGTCGACCTGCTTTTCGGCGGGCTCTGCGGGCGACCGATCATTTTTTTTGTTTTAGATTTCAGGTCCACTGGCTTGCTTTCTGGCGGTCGATCATTTTCTTTCTGCTGCCATGCTTGCCGGCGCTCTGTCAATTTTTTTAACGGCAGGCCCGTCGGCCGCCGATAGATTTTTGGGTACCAACATGTTTTTTTTTCTAACAATGTATTCTGGTAATTTAATTATTTTAAACCATTTATGGCACCGCCACTATGACATTATGGCACGGGTTATTGCCAAAAGGAAAAAAGTAATTTGCTCGTGATGGGGTTCTCCAGCGGGCCTCCGAGGGTCGCCGGCCGCCAACTGGCCGTTTTATTTTTATTTATTTATTTTTTTAACTTTTTTTTGGCGGCCGGCTTGCTTTCGGCGGGGCCTGTTTTCCAGTAGACCTTTGGTGACCGGCCAGATTTTTCTTTTTTATTTTTTCCTTGGGCACAGCCGGCAGATCATCGGCGATGGTCAATTTTTTTTTTTTTTGTTCTTTTTGAGTTCGTGGCGGCGAAGCTGCTGCTGGCAGACCTCTGGAAGCCAACATGTTCTCTTTTAGCAAGATAATTCGATAATTTAGTTATTTCAATCTAATTATGACACCACCACCGTGCTATTATAACATGTGTTATTTCGTGTGTGTGTGTGAGTGTCTATATATCTATACTATATAATACTTATCCCCCTTAATTTAATGTGGAAGGGGGATTTAATTGTAACTTTTAATTGTAAATATATGAAGAGACTATTTTAATTGTAACTTTTAATGTAAATAAACTAATTTAAATACAAAAGTTATGATAAACATCACAATGCAAATGCACCTTCTAATACACAATGTGATTAAAATGAACTTTTAAATGATAGTATAAATTACAAGATGGTTAAATTTTAGCTATGAAATCTTAGATACAATCGGTGCATCGCACGAGTTGAATAAACCAAAAACAACACCGGAGCAACATACGAGTTAGTAAAGCCTCATTTCATATAACTAATTACATAGACTAAAATAAAAGGATAATAACAATAAGAAAAACATATAAACTTCTCTAAAAGGCATTTAAATTCTGCCATCTGCTCATTCACTGTCTGCCCCAACATTACGTACAAAACACGTGCACCTTCTAATACACAAGGTGATTAAAATGAACTTTTAAATGATAGTATAAATTACAAGATGGTTAAATTTTAGCTATGAAATCTTAGATACAATCGATGCATCGCACGGGTTGAATAAACCAAAAACAACCCCGGAGCAACATACGGGTTAGTAAAGCCTCATTTCATATAACTAATTACATAGACTAAAATAAAAGGACAATAACAATAAAAAAAACATATAAACTTCTCTAAAAGGCATTTAAATTTTGCCATCTGCTCATTCAACCGTCTGCCCCAACATTACGTACAAAACACGTAGATATTCAACCAAAGACCGTGCATCGCACGGGTTGGATAATGTCTCGTGTATATATATATATATATATCAACACCAGCTAACCTAATGATCAACGGATCAAGAGCTCAACTTAAAACCACTACAATCTTCCTAATCTATGCATTCATTTCTCAAAAGAATGTTAGCTCTTTGTTCTTCTTTTGAGATGAAGAGATAGGCAGAGATTAAAGCTATATCTTGTCTGTTTTAATCATTTGTAGGTGTTCGCATAGAACCTGTTACACGTAATAGTACAATATATGTTCAAGAACAAGGTTATCAAGGTAATCTAAAGGAAAAGGATCTCATTCAATCAGGTATGCTTTATTAATCTGTATATATTTGTATGTATATGTATGTGTGTGTGTGTGTGTGTGTATATATATACACGTTAAGCTCCCACCAGTTCTCTAATATATGATGTGTTTAAATAGTATGACATCTACAATTGACGCCCCAAATCGTAGGCCTCATTGGGGCCACAAATCATTTCCTTCTCAAAATGAATGTTCATACAAAGACACTGTTGCAACCCCTAAGACCTCGTGACTCTTTTGTTTTTGTAGAAAGATGTTATTTATTAATGCAGTTCAATAAATAGTATAACTGTCGGTTACGACAATCACAATATAAGCCACTATGTAGAGGAGGGGACTCAACTAGTATGGCTACCATATTAACAGTTGAGTCTCTCCCAATACATTCTCCTTTTAAGATGCCTCCATAAATAAGAATTTCAAATTACCCCCAAAAAATCGAGATAAACCTAAAACTTGTCTTTCTTCAACTTAGGTAGTTGTGATTGCACCTCCACTAGCTAAACCCACATCTATTGCCTTCATCGATATTGATTTGTTAGAGCCACCTTGCTGTCACCCAGATTCATAGCACTTGCGTCGTTCTTCTTTGTTGGATCAACACAGGTTGTCTCTTTTGCCATCACCATATCCCGTTGGCTCATCCAAAATCAGTTTGTTGGTTACTATAGGAATTTGTTTCCTCCTCTTAACAGATTCTTCAATCAACATTTACAACATTCAGCTTGAACTTGTTCTTCGATTCTAGCCCTTGCGTCTGCCATGTCCTCTCTTCTGTGGTGACACAGTAAGTGACCTTGCTCATATGCAAGAGCGAACTGGAAGTCATTAAGAGAGAAGCTCTTTGAGAACCGGATGTATATCATCAAAACTCCATTCATTATCATAATCTAAGATTATAACAACTCAAATTTTTACTCTTCAAGTTCAAAACCCATATTCAAAGTGTTCTTCTTAACAATTCCAATAATCTAATGAAATATTCATATCCATCTCATAATCATACAAATAACTCATATATATATATCATGATTATCATATCAAGAACACCAAGTTCTAATACAAAATGAAATCCAAGTTGAAGAACAATTACCCCTTGAAGGCCTGTCTTTTGGCAATGGGTAAAACCTTTAATGCATACCTTTATGCTATTGTGGAGTAAAATAATTGTTTTGCCCTCAATATATGATTGTTAGTAAATACAACAACAAATGCTGCATTTATTGAATAAATATCATCATTTACGATGGTACTAAGTGCCATAAATGTATGAGAGCAAGTATCTTCAATGACTGAGATACTAATTGCCATAAGTTAGTATACCAATGATGGGGCACTGGGTACAATAGCATAACATACCATCAAAGTCTTGTAACTCCTCCTCGGGACCTAAGTAATGGGTTGCTTGCATTAGAAGTCTATTAGCAAGTAAATAAGATTAGTTTGCTCAATGGCCAGCTGACAGCTGATTTTGACTCATTCTACTTGAAAGGCGAGTTCGACCCTAGCATCATGGTCTATCCCCAACTTTCACACGCTAAGTCACATTTTCCTCTCCCAGTACTTCCACAACCAGACACAGAAAGGACATGGTGACCTTGTCCAGCACTAAGCAGATTGCCGGCAACAAGATTGTCCAATTCTTTGTGCGGTTCAAGCTTGAAATGCGACACCTGCATTGCGAACCACAGTTTATTGCGATTGCTTTTTGAGAATGTTTCCTTCCTAACACGTCATTATATGAGAGTTTGTTACGGGAACCTCTAAAGACAAATAACATCGTCACTTGAGTGGAGGGGGAAATCCCAGTTAACATGCTAAAGTTGCACAAGGCTCAGCTGATTGTTGTCGTCTCCTACATTATGGTTGCGGTAATGAATAACATCGTGATTCAGGCCCAAAGGACGAACAACGACATGAACCTCGACCTTGAAATTCCACTTCCGGTTCACAAGGCTTCATATATATATATATATATATATATATATATATATATATATATATATATATATATATGGTGATTTACATCTGACAACCTTTTTAAATGCCATATAAACGTTTGGGTCCCTATGTTTTCATATTTTACGACGAAGGACAAAAATGAACTGTTGAAAGTTTGTATTTACAATTAAGGACACAAGTCAACTTTGGTGCTGATGTCATAGGAGAGAGAGAGGAAAATCCATTTTCTTTTATTACTGCCTTTTATTTTTTCTTTTCTTTTAAACGAAATGTCATGTGAGCCGCACATGCCGTCCTTTGTTGTAATATTGTTTAGTGTATACCTACCTGGACTGTAATATTGTTTAACTTTTATGGACTTCATTGTAATATTTTTGTAAAAATTTTAACTAGCCGTTAGTTACCGTTTGTGACCGTTTAGGGTTTAGGGTTTAGGGGACCCTAATCTGCCATGAGACGAGGGCGGATCAGGCGGGGGCGATAGAGGTGTCTAAATGGTTCCCGGTTCTCGGTTAGAACCGGAACCGTATATTCGGTTAAAGGTTCGGTTTTCGGTTCCTTATTACATAATTTTTCGGTTTTCGGTTCGGAACCGGAACCGAACGGTTCCGAACCGAAAACCGATTTTATAATATATTTATTAAATATTATTTTTATATTTTATACTTATATATTTTATTATTTTAGTTTTTGTAAATTAAAAATTTAAAACCCTAATATTGTTAAATAAATATTTTATATTTTGTTAAAAATTTATAATAATATATTATATATGTATTAAATATTAATTTTATATTTTATGATTTACAATTTATAATTTAACCCGTGCAAAAAAAAAAAAAAAACGGTTCTGTCGGTTTAACCGAACTGGAACCGAAAATAACCGGTCCGGTTCCGGTTAACCGAAATTTTATATGGTTCGGTTTTCGGTTCTCATTTTTGGGCAATTATGGTTCCGGTTAACCGAAAATTTCGGTCCGGTTAACCGGAACCGAACCGTTCGACACCCCTAGGGGGCGACCCGAATCTGCCATGAGAGGACCGGCCAGAAAACTCGCGGGCGAAGCTGCCCAAAAACCCCTGGGAGGGGCTGGCCGGAAAAAAATATCGGTGACCAGCAAAACGGGGCAAGCCGGAGAAGGAGAGACATAGGTATCAAAAGAACCAGCGCGAGGAGGTGGTTCCGACAGCGGTGGTGCGCGACCGAGGAGGAGGCGCGAGCGGCCGAAGTCTGCAGAAAACCGGTCGCGGCCGAAATCAACAAAATCCAGAAAAAAATTAAAATTAAACACACAAATGCCTTGTTAACGGGAGAAGACGGAAGAAACGGCCCGTTTCTTATTTTTTTGTTTTAAAAGAAATGTTTTATTCAGTATTATTGAATAAACCAATTTCAAAGAAATGTTTTATTCCAGGGGTAAAATGGACTTTACGCAGAAAGTCAACCATTTGCCTGAAATTGGACCTCATCGTTATTTTTGAAAACATAGAGACCCAAACGTTTAGTAGGCATCTAATAAGGTGGTTGAGTGTAAAATCCCCATATATATATATGTGTGTGTGTGTGTGCGCGTGTGTGTGTGTGTGCGTGCGTGCGTGCGTGCGGAGGATAGATCAAATGAGAATGACTTTTTCTGTAAGAAATAAGAATAAATCTGAATCATTGATCTTTGTATGATGTACGGTCCAGATTGACTTATACATGTATTATATGCATTTCGTGCATCAAAATTGCAATGCATTAAAATTATGCATTATATGAATCAAATTCATTCTTATTTCTTAACTTAAATCTCATTCTCACCAGAACCATCCCCTATATATATATATATAAGTCAACACCACCACCGACCTAATGTTTTTGTCAAATTTAACATCCATCAAAGCGAGATGATCAATGATATCACCAAAGATCCAAACTTTATGACGAATAGAGATGCCGTTATCCATCTTTAGAGTAAACAACCATCTCATCAAGTACAACTGTTGAGCATCACTTGGCTTCTCACACATGTTGGACAAACTATCTATCAATACTGTCAACGTAGTCCCCAAAACAGTCGTTCTTCTTTTGTAAGTACTAGTCAGGCTGCACCAATGGTCATCTTATCCATCTCGACAGAAGCTTCCTCCTCTATACTTTTTTGGAGCTTGTCCTCTAGATTCTTTATACGCTTCTTCATATTCAGGTAGTCCTCGATTTGCGATCAAAATAGGCTAAAGTTATTGTCGTCGAACTTTCGACCCTCTTCATGGCGTCTTCTACGCTCATCATTTTGGCACTCCTAGGATCTGAATGTTCTCAATACTAGTTTGATAGGATTTTGTGTTAGAATTCCTCCTGCGAAAGTGCGATTGCAAACAATATGTAGATAGAAATCAAGATATAAACACACAAAGTTGCTTTAACTAAGTTCAACAACTTGCCTTCGTCTCCGAGCTGCTAGGATTTCACTATAGAAGAAGAAAAGACATGGACAAGAATACAAGATCTCACACAAGAATTCTCACCGACTCTCGTGTTCACTTGCTCTCTCCTGACCTCTCGGATTTTCAACAACCGGTGTTCTCAAGTACCCTCAGGCCCCCACCAAGACACACATGGCTACGATACCCTATGCCCCTACTAATAGATATCTAACATGCATGAACCTACAAGACACATGAATCTTATTCCTGATAGGCATAGTCACTATTAACCAATCAAAGTTTATTTGATCAAGGATTAACCAATCCGTAGTTATCCTATGCGGAATTCGATCCACAAACCCACCAGAAATGAGGAGTAGTCAGATCGCATCTGCTGAGTCTTTGCATCTTGAAACCCTAAAATAGCCGGAATTGAGGTCAACGATGTAATAAGAGCCTGAACTAGAGACAACATGAAGATGTTGCCAAAAGGAGAGACAGATCAAAGGGACTACTTACTTTCAAAGGACCTTCTTACCACTTTCTCTTTGAGGAAGGTAGTGATATGCTCTTCAGATGGATGGAGGAATAAGTCGCACAACTTACACTGACCTACAACCTTAAACACATGGTTGTTACGGCAGTAAGTCGAGTCGAGTCGAGTCGACGGAGGTCTGGCATGGCGAGTCGTAGACTAGTCGAGACTAGTGGACTAATTATATATTATATATTATATATTATGTATACTAAAGATACTGATATATATTATATATTATATACTGATATACTGATATATATTATATATTATATATTATGTATACTAAATATATACATATATATTCAGTATATATATAATACATACACATATATAATATATAATATATAATATATAATATATATCATATCGGCCGAAGTTTCAAAGGGAAAGGTACATCAAAATCAAATCGGCGTGCAGTTTCAAAGGGGAATCAGAAATCAGCCGAAGAAAATATTGGAAATTGGAAATCGGAAATCGGAAGAAATAAAAAAGAAAGAAGAAGAAGAAATAGAAGTAGAGGATTCTCCAAGTCGAGGAAATCGACGGACGGCGGTGGTGATGGCTGCTACTGCTGCTCCTGGTCTTTCGGCCTTTTTTCGACGGGACCGAAGTGGAGATTTCTTCAGTCGGCTGACTCGTTTTGCAATTAGGTTTGAGGTTGACGATTTTTTTTAAATATTCTGCCTCGGGTCCAAGTCGGACCCGAGTCGTCGCCCAGTCGACCCAAGTCGTCGACTAGGCGACCCATGTCGTCCAAGTCGGGCGACATATTTACACAAGGCGAGTCGGAGTGGCACGACGCCGATCCTCCACCGCCTGGTCGACTAGTCGACGACTAGTCGACCGCCGTAACAACACTGCTTAAACATGAAGAAAAGGATCACATTAAGATCATCGAAAGAGTACTTACATGATCGACGGTGGCGGCGGTGGCGCACATCGAGCGAAAACCCTAACCTAGATACTTTTACCACATTAGTTCCTCATCTTGTTCGGTAGACCTGGGATTGCAACTCAGCGCTCCCGATTTTTTTGTCGGAATGGAATTCACATGAACGTCACAAAACGCAAACACCAGCATATAAAACCACAGTTGTTTGTTTCTTCCAAAGCTCCTCTATATCACGAGACAAGATAATTGAAGTAGAGATCCAACATTTTGTACCTGTAACTAAACCCTTCTTCATACGCGATCTCATACCGTACTAATTACTCTCATGAAGTTTCTCACAAAAGGTTTTGCCCCAGAATAGCAGTAGCGAAGTAAAATCTTACCTATAGAAAGGACAGGACATGCATATGATGCATTTGCAAAGTAAAAGTCTCACTTTTTCCCAGATCTCTATAGAAGTATGGATAATAAAAGAAAAATACATGTGATAGTTACCTCTATTGCTCCTACTATAGAATACTGGCATTTACTTTACTAAAATAATAAGATAGGTGAGAAACCATATGAGAGGATCATAGAAGAAGAAGACAATACGAAATAGGGAAGATGAAGAAAGAATAATGTGTAACATATATAGATTTCCTGTTGAATTCAATAAAGAAATTAATAGTATTGAGTCACCTACTAAATTGATTTTGGCTAATTCGTACTTGCAATGCAGAGCAGAGTTTACTCAAGGGACTAGTTAAAGCTCTTCCAAGATTTTTGGGTATGCATTGTCCACCACTTATTTATATATTTATTTATTTGTAATTTTATATAGCTACCGATTCTTAATTTGAAGCGCCAATATTGTTTTTCATGTTATCGTAGGAATTGATCAAATATACGAAAAAAAAATTATCCATGCACGAATCCTTGAACTTATACAACGCATGGGGAAAACGACAAAGGAGCAAGACCTTACAGACGAACAACAAAATATGGTCGACAAGTCAATCTTTCGAGCTATAGAACAAGGTCATGTCGATTTTGTTACTGAAATGTTCAAAGAAAATCCGGATCTCACGTATGCAGAAGATCACGAGCAAATGAGCATATATCAGTATGCAATTAAATGTCGTCAAGAAAACATATACAACCTTATCTATAATCTTGAGGTTGAGAGAAGAAAGGATTTGGGAGTTACTCTATCAAAATACGGCAATAATATGCTCCATATGGCAGGAACCTTATCTCCGATTCAACGGTTCGAGGATACTCAAAGTTCAACTTTGCAAATGCAGAGAGAACTGCAATGGTTCAAGGTTAGAATTTCGGTCCTTACTTTAATACACATTCTTTCAGTTCCTGGTGGTCTTGAAAGAGTACGAATTTTTAGATAGTATATGTACAAAGTTAGTAAAACTTGCATTGGTTCTTCAAGGTCATGTTTTCTTTCTAATGTCTCTGCTAGCAAATATGTAGGAGGTGGAGAAAATTGTACCTCCGAACGTGCGTGAATCTCGAAATGAAGATAATTTGACCGCGCGTGAACTATTTATATTGAGACATGAAAAGCTAATGGCAGCAGCAGAAAGATCGATGAAAGCAACAGCAACTTCTTGTACTACTGTAGGTGCTCTCATTGTCACTGTTATGTTTGCAGTAGCATTCACAGCTCCTGGCGGATACAATCAAGATACAGGCTATCCCGTATTCAGAGAGAAACCATTGTTCAAAATATTCATGGCTTCAGATGTCATATCACTCGTTTCTTCCGCAACTTCTGTAATTACATTTTTGGGAATCCTCACATCCGGTTATGCAGTAGATGATTTCCTTAAATCGCTGCCTACAACGATGATGGTAGGTCTACTTACCCTTTTGTTATCGATTGCCTCTATGATGGTAACATTTACTTCTGCCCTCATTATTATGCTTGAAGATAGAATCTCTTGGATGATGATCTTGATTGTGCTAGCTTCTATTCCCGTGGCCTCATTTGTAGTGATGCAATTTTCTCTCATTATGAAGACTTTCAAATCTACGTATGGGGCAGGAATATTTAAAAAGAACTCAACCCATTGTATTTAAGCATTCCTAGTATACTTGGCCTCTGGTGTTCCTGCTATTCCTCATATGTGTTAAGAGGGAAGAAGGTTGGGAATGTACCAAAGAATGGTATTATCATGATTAATGCAATGAAAGTTAAGAACAATGCATGTCTTATAGATTCACAAATGTATTTTATTTTAAATCGTGTCTAATCCATTTTTTTTTCTTTTTTCTCTATTGATAAACTTAAGTATAACGTGAGGCCATGAACATAGTATTGGAATATTTCAAGACAAAGAAACATCAAATGCAAGCTACCTCAGGCAGGTCGTTGGACCCCGGAGAGAGGCAGTATGGCATAGATTTAATCAACACATTTATGCGACTTCGAGAGAGGCCAAAACAACTATTGTGATCATCTTATAGGGAAGACGAGTAAAACTTCAAGCAAAATTAATATAATTAAACCTAGAAATTAATTGAAACCACCGTCTTGGAATCTCTTTATTAAACTTGGTCTATTTTCTTGCGTCTACTCTTGGTTATCCACATTAATTTTGATTTTCGAATTATTCTAGTTTTAAATCCAAGTCGAAACTCAATCGTCTGGATAAAGTTGAAAAGTACTATGATCTAGTATCCGATATAATAATTCAATTAGTTCATGTGGAAATATCATATTACTCGCCGTTACCTACACCTAATTTGTGCACTTGCAGGTAATAAATAATCAGTGAACAACACCACTCTAAAATCTATTTTTGCTCTTTTGTCTATTTGCATTTGAACTATTACTGGCAAAACTACCAGAAGACTTGTTGGTAGAGTCGTAAACAAATCAAATAATTTTGATCCGATTCGTGATTCGATTTGAAATTTGGTGATTCGAATTCGAAATTTTATGATTCGAATTCAAATACAAATAGTTTTTCTGATTCGATTAATAATCAAATACTTATAAGTATATATGATATTCGATTCGATATTCGTAAAGATTCGATTAAATATTTAAATATATAATACAACTAAAAATATATTTTGTATATAGTATATTTTCTTAATACAATTTGGAATAATACTCTTAAATCTTTAAATACATGTCAAATGTGTTGAGGTTGGCTCATATTGAAGTCGACTTCAAATTAATGTGACATTGTTTATAATAAAATATATATTGCAATAACTTTAATCTCGACGAGTCATTCTTCATCTCCTTTATTTATAGATTTGAGTATTCGATTCGAATTCGTGAAATTGTTCAAGTATTCAAATTCAAATCAAAATTAATATTCGAACACGATTCGTATTCGTATTCGAATTCGTAAATAAATTTATTGATTCGATTCGATTACAACAATATTCGCTTCGATTCGATTCGTTTACAACCCTACTTGCTGCAAAAAGTCTTTGCTTAGAAAGAAACCAGAAGATTGAAGTCCTCTGCTCTAAACCAGAAGAGTCTTTATCCTTGAAGTACGAAGTGTTTTAAAGCATTATATGTAACATGGATTGATATAAGGCAAGAAAAATTTCCACTGTCAAACAAATTTGAATACAAACGAAATTTTCTATAAAACAAGTAGACTATTCATCCCCCTCTAGTCTACTATGTACCTCGGGATCAACATACTCTTTGCAGTCAAGTCTAATGAGTTTGTACGTGAGGTACGTACCTTGTGCCGTAGGGTTTCAAACTCGTGCTCTCACTACACTTTCGAGCAAAGAAGTCTAGTAATGGTTTATACTCATGGTGTCAGCATCGCTTGCCTAAGTACATATCTATTTGTTCAAGCTAGAACAAGTGCTTCTTTTAAATTTTCCCAATTTCACTAAGTTGATATTACTCAATGAGGTCGAGGTTCAATATAGACTCATCATTACATATCATCATGTACATTAACATGTGACAAGTACTTGTGGAGACCTCTCTATTCAAATTAGTTTTACATTGAGACGTCCCCCAATTGTAACTTTGATCATATTTATGAGACTGAATTTGGGCTTCCTTGATCAATTGTGCCAATCTGCTTTCTCTTTTAGGTGAGTTTTGATCAAACCAAGTAGCAGTCAGGGGCGGCCCTGGCAGGGGCAACCTTGGCGACCGCCCAAGACACTACTATTGGAGGGGGCATAAATATATGTATACACCTATATAACAAAAATATATTGACTTGCTCATTATATTGATTTAATTGTATAAAAGTAATAAATGTAAACTTCAAAAAAGAATAAATTTTAGAGTGAAGTGTATACATTCGAACACGACGGAGAGAGTATACATTTGAACACGACGGAAAGGAACAATAGGAGACACGGTCAACAACATGTTTCGGCCAAGCAACTTGGGAGGATTTTGGATAAAATGATAAGAAACAGGCTGAGCATAATACAAGAACTGGGTGCGGGGACGTTTTGCGAGGCGTTATCTTTCTGGTTCTCTACCAGAGGATTATGAGTTTGTATAGATTTCTTTAAATTCATTCTTTACATTCTAAAACAGTCCTGGATAAAAAAGATTTTTTTGAATATATTTTAACATATTTTCAAAAAAAAAAAACATTGAGGAAAAAACCCTAAAATTATTCATTTAGTGGGCATATTCAACAATATTCATATTACTAAATATTCAACAATAAATATTAAAAAATACACCTAAAATATTAAATAAATTAAATAAAAAGGACAATTAATTTTCAATTTTTTTTAGGAGATCTCCAACGAACCTCCGGCCAATCAGTTTTTCCGGCAGGACCGCCGGTCCTCGGAGACCTCCGACGGCCAGGCAGTTCTTTTTTTTTCGTCAAGCCGCAAGCCTGCTCTCCAACGACCGACCATTTTTTTACACCTGACCGCCGACCTGCTTTCTTGATCGGTATTTTTTTTTCTTTTCTTTTTTACGACAGACCCATCTGCCGCAAGTAGAATTTTGAGAGCCAACATATTTTTTTTCTAACAAGTAATATGATAATTTAATTATTTTAATTCAATTATATCACCGCTATTGTGCCATTATGGCACGAGCAATCTCTAGTATATATACAGAAAAAAAAGGTCTTCAAATATAGGGACCAACGAATATGAAAGGGTTTGATACTGGGTGGGGTTGTTCAGCATGTAATATTCAAATATTGTTTATTGTACGATGTCTAGAGGAGAAGGCCGTACGACCAAGACTGGGAGAATCACCTCAACAGGCAGAGCCATGAAGTTTCAAGGTTGAGGCAGAGGTTGAAGCAAATTATATAGGGACCCAGTTTTTGTAGAGGTAAGTGTGCAGCCAATACGTCCAACTTTATGGACCAATTCCAGAGTACTGAAATTCAGTGAAATGATGGAGAATGAGAATAAGTGTGTCTCGAGACAAAAACAAGAAGAAGAATGTTGCACAGCCAGGGTACTCTGCAGCTGAAAGAGGAAAGATGAGGAAAAATAGTTGTTGTCCAAAACCAAAAGGAAAATGAAGGTACTCCCTCCGTCCCAGCTAAGATGACACCTTTCTTTTGGGCACGAGATTCAAAGAGAGTTGAAAAGTAATGTAAAATGATTTAAAGTTGTGTAAGTAGTAAAAGTGTACCAAAAAAAAAAAAAGGACTAGGGACAGCCCCAAAAGGAATACGACTCATCTTAGTTGGGACGGAGGGAGTATGAGAGTGGTTGAAAGTGATTCAGGGTCTGTGGACTGAATATGATTTGGAGAAGGATGAGATGGACGATAGTGTGGAGTTCAAGAGAATGTAGCAGAACCTATGGTGAATTGAGTTTGAGAAAATGGGTTATGGAGGGTACTGTTCAGATGGAGTTAATGGTAGTGATGAACCTATAACTAAAGTTTGCTAGAACAAGGAGGGTGACAAAATTGCTGCATGTTTTGCCAACACCACGGTCTGTGTTCTATTAGATTCTCTTTTTGTTTTTTCCTTCGTATCATTTGTGTTCGTTTGAGTCTTCTTCACTTTTTTATTTTATAGAGTTAATGCCACAATACACGAGCAATTAACCAGTCTGCCACGACAGACATCTTCTAAAATCAAACGTAAAACTTCATAATCGACACATATGAGCTCGTACTGCTCATTAGTTCTTGCTTGCCTTGTGCACTAACAAGAAATCGTGAAGGCATCTATCCATGATGACCTTCTGTCAGTGCACTCCAGCCACCATCGCTGCCAGCTGATGAGAAAACAAACAAGCAGGCTAAAATGGTAAGTCAAGCTAATAAAGGTCCACTGAGAGTTGATTATCGGGAGCAAGATCTACAATATGTAAAGTTCAACCGACAGTCCAATACCATATAATTGAATGATTTATTACCTTGAGTGTTTAAGATTGACCCTCGATACATTCTAAGAAAGATCTTGTACAGTTCCATCTTTGTAAGAATGGATGACTTTAACATTCTGAACCATGCGTCTGTGTGGACTATCCTTTTGAAGCATCGCGATCAGTTATACTGCCTCTCCGAAAGTGAATCCATTGAGGTTTCAAAATTTTGATTGAGAACTTTAAGGTGAAAACAGCACATTACCATACCGGGATGGCAGTTCGCCAAAGAGTTGTGTGTGTGTGTGTGTGGGGGGGGGGGGGGGGGGTAGAGGAAGGGGGATAGGGGAAGAGGAGGGAGGGAGAGGGGGACGGAGAGAGGGGGGGGGGGGGGAGCAAGATGGAGAGAGGCGCAGTCAAGGAAAAGAACCATGAGAGCAGAAACAATTCCAGCTATTTGAATTTGGACACAATGATTTTTGGACATGTACTCGTCAAAAAGACTATACATTTAGCTGAAATGAAGTGCTATTCTAGTAATCATAATAATCTTCGGCAAAAGCACCATGAATGTAGGACTTTCCTTGTACCTAGTTCATGTTAGACCAACGCAACCCAAACCCCCACCCACCACCATCAATAAAATCATTATGTACATCCCAGAAAAAAATATTTTCCTTCACCTTCAATAGCTGATTTCTCAAAAAGATAAAACAAACATTCTACTTCACCACTACCGTCCGCACCCGTCAAAAGAATTAGATCCTCTTGTAAAAGAGCACATAAGCAGCTTGTGTCTTCAACTGCTCCTCCTTAACTGGGAACACATTGCTGTCGTCAAACTCATACCACCTATTGAGCCTATGCTGCAATACCAACGTAAAAATGCTTGTCACACGGGGAATATATATATATATATATATATATATGTATGTATACCAACAAGCCTCGATGTTAAATGCTTCCTTCAGTCAGAACTAAGACTTACTTTGGCAAATGCAGTATAATGACCGCCGCCCAGGCCACCATAGTGGTTACTCACGGCATATAACATGTAACGATGGCAAACCTTATTTTTGTTCCGAGTAACGAAATTAGAGAGATCGAACTCGTCGATGGGGAAGTCCACAAAAGCTTCGAGCTTATTTTTGAAGAACCGAGTGTATGAAAATCTTTTTAAATGAATGACCAGGATCTCCGGTAATCTCCAAAGATCTAACTTCTTGCTGGCCTGCCTGTGCCCCTTGCAATTAGGGCAATACCTACAACAAAATACAGGTTTACATAACCGATATTATGGAGCACTTACTCATAACATGTCATAAGCTAAATATATGGATAAGATGTCAAATATGTGCCATAAAGGAAAAACAGAAAGGATGACTACAAGAACTACACTTGAGGATTGGTCAAGTTACAAAGAAGACTCAACTAGCTTTGAAAATTACAGAAAACGTCAATGAGGTTATATTCGTCTTGCATTTTGAATCTGCCAATAGTGGAGTGCTTACGGAACTTGCTGATCTCACCAAATACTTCTATAAATACGCACCTCGACCTTTTGAAACAGTATAAAGAAGTAGATAGTCTTACAGTGTACATTTATAACCCTCAACTTCTCTAAATACTTGATAAAAAATTGGAGATTTTTCATTATTTTAAAAAGCTGAGGGGTGCAACTGTAAATATTTGATAAATTCCGTTTGGTCACCTAAGGTTGGGGCAAAAGGTCAGATGGAATCAACGTCAGGGGTAGTTTGATAATCTCAAAGTTAGTTGGGCTGTTCTGTAAATAAACCGAACTTAAACAGTAGTTTTTGTATTATCCCAAAACAGAATGTAGCAAGCAAATGGTATGACAACTGATACGTAGTGCATCAGTGATTAAAAACGAAGAGATAATAAAATGACATAATATGTCATCTAACAGACAATAAGGATACATACCACATGTCATCTGGTCCAAGAGGCTCCTCCTTCAAGAATGCATCAACACAATTATAGAGCGAAATAGAATCTTGAGTCCACTTGGACATAAATCCAGTCTTGCAGACTGTGGGCAACGAACTTAGAATCGAAGTATCATAGTTTTGAATCATTTTCTCTGGCCAAGAAACAAGCACATTAATCGGCTGGTCGAAACTCGATGATATAGGTACGGGTTCATCCATCTGTATCTTGACGTCGCTTGAGTGATAATAATATGACCTGTTCTCCAAATAATATTCAAAGTCCAGTTCGTTTTTGGATTCATTATTCAAGATTGAAGCCTCATCCAAAAATGCATCATCTATCACTTCATCCTCAAGGGTACTCTTTCGTGAAGCATCATCATCATTCAAGAGCTCGTCACCAGACAGTAAAAACGGTTTAATGAGGTTAAGAAACTGTTCACGTATCTCAGAGCCTTTAGATAAATCAGATATCCTTGCCACAAGAGGAATCCCAAACTTCTTTAAAGATGAGAAAGAATAAACAGATGACCTGACCAAAAAAAATCACATCAAGAAAAAATATTAGAGCACTCATGTCGTCACTAACAATTAGTCAACTTTAATATTATATTGTTGTAACTTCCATTTTGGCACTAAGAAGAAAAAATATTGCTCATTTATATTCAGTATGAAGTTAGCCATACAAAATTCAGAATGACAAATCAACTCAACTATGTAACTACATAAGCTTATACCTTTCAAGCATTCAAGTAAAATATGGTAATGTTTGCACAAAACAGATCAAAAGGATCAGTTAAACTTACTTCTCCCCAGTTTGATGCATAAACACAACCAAGCGAGACCCATCCATACATTTTGGCAATCTATAGGCAACAAGTTCGTCGTTGTCTCTTATTAGCTCAATTGAATCACCGGGATCATCCAAGATTCGAAAAATTTTATTATTGTAAATCTGCAGAGCGCCTCACAGGTCAATAACTGGCGTAATATTGAACGAGCAAGAATGGCTCGTTGCAAAAGTAAATTTGGAAATATTTCATTTGTATACTATTAAAACGATTGGTATCAAAATGATAACGGTTATGATAAATAGAAATGAATGATACAACAAGCTAAGGTTCACTACGCTTATCACTTGATTAATCAGTTGTTTTTCCAAAACCAAATAGAGAAGAAGATTAACCACATCAAGACATGTCACTAGACACTTGTGCTTTCTGGCATCTCTGGATAATACTTCGACAAAGTGGAAGAAAATTCAAAAATGCAAAAAGCACCATAAACTGCCTTTCTCAAACTCACGGGACACTTCAGTACGATAGAAGTTACCTCAGCAATTAAGAGTGTTTCATCATCTCTCAGTGAACAAGCTACACTCAGAGCCTCGACAAGATCTTTGAAGGTTCCATTATCAGGGAGTCTTATTGTAACTGGATGTGGCAATGTAGTTCCATCGGTGCTTAAGATGGTCAGAGTCATCGTTCGCAAGGTCGAAGAAGGGAGCGGTAATGACAGGTACATAAATGGATCAAACGTTATGGACAACTTCTTGCAAACAGGACAAACCAGTGTTGATCTATATTGACCCTACAATCAAAATGAAGCAATTTAGCTGAAGGCAAACCAACTCCAATTTCGAATTAAATGAATGCAAATATTTAAAAGCCAACAGAAACTATGGAAAACAACAAAAGGAATAGCAACAAGCATATGATTAATTCATAGGTAAAAAGGACAAAGAATAATACTTGGCATAAATCAACAATGATTGAATCATTGCGAGATAAATGGTTTTCCCAGTATTCATCTGCCACTTCTTCATGGGGACGACCATCATCATCTTTTGCTTGTATATAAGGTTTTCTCTTCACACGATTGAGATCTTCATGGAGTCCATCCAACAAAAAAGAAAGAAACTCCTACAAATAGAACTTGTGAGCATATGAAAATTCCCATCCGGAAGAAATCACTTAGACAACTGTTGTGAAGACTCACACTTACTTGGGAATCATGCTGATTGTACCCACTAAATTGAGGAGCAAAACTAGCAATATATGACTTGAACATCCTTGGAGCTATTGGTGTGGCCCCTGGAGCCCACAACTTTCTTAGTAAGTCTCCAAATGCTATAGCAAGCTTGCCCTGTCACAATATCCACCACTTAGAAACAGAGCAGAAAACAGTCATGCACGAGAAACAAACAAGACAACTGGACAAACTGGTAATTGTTCTACCTAATCAATCTCCAGAGGCATATAAAAGAACGAAAATGCAAAGGTGAAAAGGACATACATTCATGCCCAGTGGATTTTCACAATTCAAATCTCTCCTGAAGTTCCCTAGAAAATAATCAACAAGCTTTGGAGTATGCACCAAGCACTGGATAGCACTGTTCATAAAACAAGTATTTCCAAGATTATACAATCCAGTTAAGCCCAAAGCACCAGTGCGATAAGAGCCACTACCAACCGCTGGCATAACCCTTGAAAACAAGTTGACTTCATTCACACTGCCATTCATCCAAAGTGGCGAACTTGATGAGGGACCACCAATCCTAGAATGCTCCACTGTCATGTTCCCGTTTCGCCTGTCCTCGTCATTGATGGTAGAAGACAAGCCATAAATTTGCAACTCCAACCTAACCTACAAAGAAAATCAGCACATTTGCAAATTAACATTAAAATGAATATCAATACAGACCAAGACTTTTTAGGACACCTACATCATAATTCATGTATATGACAAGCATCCAGTTTCCCATTTTAGAAGAGCCATTGGAAGTAAGACTTAACTGTGAAACATAACATACTAAATGGAACACATTGTTTTTCTCAAATAAAACTGGTTACACTTAGTTCGTTGAAATTAATGTTCCTAGTTTAACCCCTCTTTTCCTACCAGTGAAAATATTTATTTGGAAGGAATGATTTAATTTGGAAAAAAGAGTAGGATATTAGTTGGAGTACGAAATAACTTTAATTGGATAATGAACTATTGATAGCCTAATTGATTGACATGTGTTAAATTAGACCTCACAACTAATATACAGGGGATTAGAAAATAATATCAGTATGCTCTGGAAGCTTTGGAGGGATACTTTGGAAGCTCGAGGCTTTAGGCTGAGCAGAAGTAAGACTGAATATATGGAGTGTAGGTTTAGCGAAAACAGTGATAGAGAGGCGGGGATGATCACATTTGATGGGAAAGTTGTTCATGGATCCACTTTCTTTCGGTATCTTGGATCTATTATCCAAAAGGATGGAGAGCAAGATGGCGATGTGGCTCATAGAATAAAGGCAGGGTGGTTGAAGTGGAAGAGTGCGACAGGGGTTTTATGTGATCCTGGCATGCCTCATAGATTAAAGGGTAAATTTTACCGCACGGCAATTAGGCCTGCGCTGTTATATGGCACCGAGTGTTGGACTGTAAAACAGTGTCACGTTCAAAAGATGAATGTGGCAGAGATGCGTATGCTATGGATGTGTGGGCATACAAAAAAGGATCGGCTCAGAAATGAGGTGATCAGAGAGAAGGTAAGAGTTGCGTCTATAGAAGACAAGATGATGGAGAATCGATTACGATGGTTTGGTCATGTGAGAAGAAGACCTATTGATGCCCCAGTGAGGAGGCTAGAGAGTTGGGGAACAAGTAATGTTGTGAAAGGTAGAGGAAGACCTAAGAAAACTTAGATAAAGATGATTGAAAATGATATGCGGTTTCTTGGAATTGGAGAAAGTATGGCGATGGAGAGGCAAATGTGGCGGGAAAGAATACGGATGGTGGATGGAGTCTGATTCCTTTTTTTTTTTTAATTCCTTTTTTCTTTTATTTCATGTTATCTTTTAATTTATTTTTCAGAATTTTTTTTTCTTTTTTCTTTTTTCTTTTTTTTTTCTTTTTTTTTTTTTACATTCATTCTCTTTTTTATTTGCTTTTTTCTCTACTTTTTCCCTCTTTTTTCCTTTTATGTTATTTATGTAACGATTATTGACGGTTTCAAAGTTTGATTCATGTTAGCCGACCCCAAATCATTTTGGGACTAAGGCTTAGATGTTGTTGTTGTTGTTGTTGTATGCTCTCATTCACCCATGAGGCACAGCAAGAACGCACACTTAACATGACTTTATTCATAATAATCCTGACTTCTAAACTAAGAATTATGATTACCTCATCTGGTTGACCTGAATCCATAGATGATCTGGTGTCACTAATTAACAACTGGTTTGTCTGTCCTGAGAAGTCCCAGATATGCAACTGTAATTGTCAGTTAGCAATCAACTTCAGTAAGAACTCATTCACAATATTATACCAACAACTAGTTTTGTCGCTCACCAAGCCAGATTTGGTACAAAATATACTGTATGCTTTGTTGAAAACTCCGACTTCATTGTCCTTCAATTAGCAAAGGATAAATGGTCAGTTTATAGAGACAGGAAACTTAGAGGAAGGCAAAAATATCCAATCAGCACCTAATTAGTGTTCACGTGTTCAAACCTTCAGCAAAATCAACTTATGACTAAGAAACAGCATAAACTGGGAACATCCCTCTTAAAACCTGGAGTGCAGATATTATAAGAATACGTGCATTACAGGTAGTTAAACTTGCTGTAGGAGCCAGCATTTAAGACCCTAATCATAAGATTACAAGGATTTGTCAACTCATTGGCCCATATACTGCAAGGACAGTTGTTGAAAGTAAACTTCCACACAAATGCTTTTGATCAGTAGTAAGTTAAGAGAACTGTGCGAGTGATTGGCACTAAGGGAAAATTACGTTTTTCTTTTTTTGGCAATAAATGCTATATCCATGATAAGTTTATGCTACAATCAATGTAGATAAATTTGGTTCAATTGTATCAATAAGCACTTCCATTAATTAACTAGAGTTACTTTTAATATTACCATATATGTACCTACTTAGTCTTTGTTTTTTTTTACACAAACACTCGGTATTTATATAATAGATCGAGTAGACTGTCCTTTTGAAAAGTCCACCAATTTCAAAACTTTCAGGTTGGAAACATTGGATTTCTAGAATCTCATTCGCAAAGACATCAGATGGCAACTAAGTTTCGAAAGTGCTAATTAATTTGAAAACAAACGTCAACGCAGATGGAATTTATTTGCCTCACAGAATTCCACATATACAAGTACAAGAATCACATAGTATAATGGTGGAATACAAAGAAAAACGGGATATAATTGTAAATGGACCTTTTGGCTAATCTTTATGACCCAATTTCTTGTTTCAATCATACACAAAAGTCTGATCTTCAAAGAGAATAAATTCTGTGCACTATCTTCTCCAGGTAATAAACTTTCTACATCCTCCTCGTCGTAACGCCTATTATAAAAAGCAAAAACAAGCGTCAAAACTTGGCTTCTGATAATGATAATGCACATATCCTTCATCCACTGACCCCAAAAAGAGCCTAATCCAGATACCAATTTCATATCCTTCATGCACTGACCCTGAATGATGGCATGTATCCATGGATGTCCAAGCATGCTAAGCCTACTTAGAATATACATTTTTCAATTGTCTACACAGTTAAAATCTAATCCATAAACCATTGCGAAAAGCACAATATATCACAAGTTTTGCATGGCATCTAATCGCAGCTTCACTGCTTGGATGCATAAATCCAATCACTAATAACACAAGATAACGTTATATATCCAGGCATTTGAGCAAAATTGCAATAACAGCATTACCAACTCAAGAGTCCCATCTCATGATCTTAAGAGAGGACAAAGCTAGGATTAAGGAAGTGGGAGAAATCTTAACTTGGGTGTTCCTGCCCCAAATTTGGCTTGGTTCAACTATGAAAGGAGCAAGTGAGGCCAGATTGAAACCGCAACAAATCTTCCATGAATAAAGATGCAATTACAGCCACTCAAGTTCCACATATAACATGAAAACTATAAAAAAATTCACCCAAATATCCCAAATTAAAAAGAACCATATAATTATCAGCATAACACTGGTTACTAGCGCGCACGCGCACACACACACACACAAATACTGTTGAAAAACCTGCATGCAAATAAAGAAAAAAAAAAGAAAATCAATTTATCTGAGTAAATTAGTTACCCTCACCATTTAAGAGCAGTGAAGAACATCCACTCCGACACCAGTGCCAAATCCCCATCTCCAGCAGAAACCCCTTCTTCTCCACTAACCTGAGCCTCCCCTTCTCTCCTCATACCAACTAAAATCTCTGAATCCGTGAAACGCCCACTAACCTCCTCCTCACAACCATCATCCATCCCATCACCACTCAATTGCACTGCCACATTGTACAAAACACCGCCACCTCCATTCACTCCCTCAAACCCGCCAACACCACGCACAGCATCCTTCCACCACCTGTACCATAACACGACGAAATACTCAAAAAAAAGAAGAAGAAGAAAATAAGAAAAAATAAAAATAATGAGCAGCTCCCACTACAAGTGGCTAACCTAAAGGGGACAAGGAAGATAGATTCACCGGGGTCGGAAAAACAAGGGGGGGCGAAGGAGTGATCGAATGGGCTGGATAAAACGACGTCGTTGTCTTCGTTGGAAAATAGGAGGGAGTCCATGAAGCGCAAGGATTTAGAAATAACGCGGCGAAGGAGAGGGAAAATAAAGCGTGCGAATTTACTGAACAGGTGTAGGAGTGGTGGGAAAATCAGAAGGGCTTTGTCTATGGAAGTGAGTCGCTTCAGGGAACGGCTCATCTAGAAGAAATCGAGAAGAGAAACTGTTGAAAAGGGAGAAACCCCTCTATAAAGGAAAAGAAAAGTCATCATGGATGGATAATTTTGATTAATTTGAATTGAGACTGTATTGTTTCTTTATTGTTTTCAAAGTTTTTTTCTTCTTCCTCTGATCAATTATTCTTTTATATAGAGACAGAAGAAATAAAGGAAGACGACAGTCGACAGAGGTCTTTTATTGTTGGGGGTTCATATTCGGGTACCCGGATTTTCGGGCGGTTATGCGCGTAATGGAAAATTCGGTTCGTGACGATTCGAAAAAGTCAGGTACCCGCTTTTCGGGTATCTTATTTTTCCGGGTCTGGTTATAGGGTACCCGGCCCAAAATTTAATACCACTAATTTTAAATTTTATGTAAATAATTTGTAATTTTAATATAAATTTATTTTAAACTTTATTATATAAATTAATTTCACAAGTACTAAATACATTGTAAATATTTTTCGTACAATAAGTAAATTTTAAAACTAACTAAAAATTTTTATGCATATCATTTCTTTTTTATTATATAATCATGCTTAATTCAATATTCAATTATATATATGAGAGAATATATATTTTTTGTTTAGCGATTTTATTTTCTTGTAAATTTTCAAACTAGTGAGAATAAATATCATTACTGAAAATACATCAACATGAATTTCATATTAATATAATTCATATTATTTGAAAGATAAAGTTTCATACACTTACAAATTAAATAGTTAAATATATAAAAAAATAACTATTAAAAGAATAATCGGATTTCGGGTACCCGAATTTACGCAACAAGTCGGCTCATGACCCGGCCTGATTATATGACTTTTTTCCCGAATTTTTTTTAAAAACTTTAAAAATACTCGAAATTTTTAGTTCGGGTCATCGGGTAGTTGGGTCGGGTAGTTCGGGTCGGTATTTTAGAACACCCTAATTGGCACAGTTTGTGAATAAAGGTATCCAGAATATCCGGACCCAACAGGTTGATCCTTTGATCCGGACTCGTCGGACCCAGGTAGGGCCTGGACCCGAACCCGACCAACTCATCGAACCCGGCAATCGGACCCGTGATATATACGGGTGGAGTCTGGGTCCTACATTTAGCAACCCGCTGACTGGCCGGGTCTGACCCGTCGACCCGCCTGAAAATTTAAAAAAGTAACTGTTGGACCCGACGTACCGGACCCAGGACCGACGGGTCCAACAGAAAAATTCAAAAATTCAAAAAATAAATAAATCATACCTATAAATACCCCCAACCTCTCTCATTCCTCACACTTATTCTCAATCTAATTTATCTATCTCTCAACATTTATTTCTATAATCTAATATCTCTCTCTTTCTACTATCATTTTATTATAATGTCGAGCTCTGCCAAGGGAAAAGGTATTGCTACGTCTCCAAAAAATCTAAAATGTCCAAGTTAGAACGAATGGCTTTGGAGCAATTGAAGAAACCATCTGGCATGACTATTCGGGAGCCTCAAAACCAACATCTATCCGGTTTTAAAAATGAAAGCCAAGAAGATGAATATGATGCTAGGATACAAAAAAGTATCTATTATGGTAGTACAACAACCACTAGTGAAGAAGAAGTTGACCCCTAGGGATTTCGACGAATCCGAAATCATCAACAACTGCATAATTGACAATGAAATGGAGCACGAGACCGATGAAGTTATGTTTACACAAATATATGCAACGTTTGAGCGCACTCTTCATGGCGTACAAACTCTGACGCAAAAATAAAGCTGAAGCATCCTGCAGCAAGCCAAGCCGAAAAACAACCCCCTTATGTTGAAAAGTTATCGTCCTTGGAGGAAGAAACTATGAAAGAAAATGGAAGCAAGAAAACTAAAGCAAGAAAGAAGTCCGCCCCTGTTGTAGAAAGGAAGTCGGTATCCGACCTTTTTTCAGAACATTTTAAGAAGGAAAAAATGTCGGATGGTTCTGTGAAGGTTCTTTGCAATTATTGCAGCAAAGAATATACGTACAAAGTCAGGGATGGATATGGAAATTTTAAAAGGCATTTTAAGTATAACCACACCTCGGTCCACGGAGATCAAAAATCATAAAGTCAACTCAACTTCCAACCTTCTACTGGAGGCGGCATTCAAGGTATGTCTGAATACCAACTTTATAAATATAATGAAAAAATTGCTACAGAACAAATGGTAAAATTGTGTGAACAGTATTCTTTACCTTTTAATTTGACGGATAGTACGGTTGGGAATATAGGATGCAAAATGCCTATAATCCTGCTATTAAGAGAATTCCACGTATTATAATGGCTAGACAAGTAGTATACATAGCCAAACAACATAAACTTGGACTACGAGTATATTTGAAATATATAAATCATAGAGTTTCTTTAGTTGCTGACAGGTGGACAGATTTTAAACAAAAAAATGATTATATTGGATAACTATACACCGGATTGATGAAAATTGGAACTTAAACAAAAATATTACTTGACTTTAAAAAATTTAACTGCACACAACTGCAGATAATATAGCTAGAGCAGTTATTAAAATTTTAACTTTTTATTGCTTTTTGGTTTTGATAATGCTAGTTCTAATACTATTAGTGTACCAGCTTTAATACAATCTTGCAGTCCTGTTTTACAAGGTCGATTATTTCATACTAGATGTATATATCATATTCTAAATTTGAGAGTACAAGATGCAATAAAAGTTGTAGATGATGGACAAGAACCAATTAGTAAATGTATCTTGTTTTTACATAATAGTACTAAGTTAGCAAGACAATGGGTTAAATTTTTAAAATCAAAACAAATGCAGCCCAAATTTTTTACTCCAGATGTAAAACATAGATGAAACTCAACTTATGAGATGTAAAATTCAACTAATGAATATAAAAAATTATTATGTGAATTTTTTGATAACTTTTTCCACTTAGAAGGATTTTATATATTTATTTATTGCCAACCTGATATGACAATATTTGTAGACCTCATAAGAGCCCGGTCTAAAAACCCGATCCCTAGTAGACCTACCAACCTCCCGGTTCATAGGAGGTCAGGCGAAATCTGGAGAGGTAAAACATCCCCGCAGGGGGAGTCTCTTCGTAAGAGAGTCCTAGCTCTGTACCTGCGTCCCGAGCTCCGTGTCTCTGTCCAAGATCGGATGTCAAGGTTCATATATCAACAAGATAGATGACCTAGGAAGAGTCATAATATATAAGGATAAGATCCCCTGAAATCTGGGATTTTACCATCATGACAAAGATCCAGATATCTAGGGATTGACGGTCGTAGCTACATCCCAAAAAATCGGGGATCCCCCCTGGTCTAGGAGTAGGATATCTGAAATAGGCTCCTCCTCCCTTCTTAGGAGAGAGGCTACCCATTTTAAAAGAGGGGCAACCAAAAAAATACAAGAAAAAACTTGATCGTATATTCTGGTTTTTCCTAGAGCTTATCCTAATCAGAGCATCTTGGAAACCTAGGCCGAAAACCTTCCCAGCGATTTCAGTTCTTGGTGACCGATCAGTTCGGTTACATCAAGTGGTGCCGTCTGTGGGAAATGTGGCATCGAGTCACTAGAGTTAAGACGCGAGATTAACAATGGCAGCAGAAGAAACAGTGCAGAAAAAAATTGGAGAACTAGTGCCCAGAAATTTGGAAGAACAGCTAGCAGCAGCAGGTGGGAGAACAATTCCAGAAAAAACATCCAACAACCCATCCGGAGAAGAAACCACACCTAAAACGATCACCTTGACAAAAGAAGCATTGACCGACATCATCACCAGTGCAATCCAGAAAAGCCAAGAGGCCAAAAAGCAAAGGATGCCCCGAAGGATAATACTTATCCTCCCTGACAAGCCACATGATATTAGCCAGCAGGAAGAACATGGAGAAAGCCACCCAGGGGCGTGGGAGCGAGCTAAACAAGAGAAAAACACTAGATCCCTTCATATATATCATGCAAGATGAGTTAGAAGAGCTACGGCAAAAGGTCGCAGGGAAGGGCTCGTGAAACCACCGAGGCCATCCCTTATCAGGAGAAATACTACAAGCCAAACTCCCTTATGGATTTAAGGCGGTCACCTTCACCTATGATGGGCTCTCTGATCCTACCATACATTTATATCGGTTTGAAAACATGGCAGTACTACACTAATTTTCTGACCCCTTGAGCTGCAGGGCGTTCTTAGCCGCACTGATAGATTCAGCTCAAGATTGGTTCCACCAGATACCCCGTGAATGATTACCAGCTTCCAAGCCTTTAGCCCGGCATTCTTAACCCACTTTGCAAGCGCCAGAGCTCATCAAAAAACATTCATATCTTAATTCAATATCAAGCAGTACTCTGGAGAGGCATTGAGGGCTTATGTAACTCGGTTTACAAAAACATGTTTGGAAGTACCCTCGTCATCTGAAGAAGTAAAGGCGAGTGCCCTGATGCAGGGGTTGAGGCAGGTCTGCTTGACACATTTCTAGCTAAGAATCCAGACTGAACCTATAATACAGTCCTAGCTCGATGCTCCAAATATGTCAACTTCGAAGAATCTGAGATATACATGGAAGAATCATAGAAGAAAACCCGAGGAAAGCGAAGGGGGAACCAGTAGGGTGGTACAACAAAAAGTATTTACCTTCCGAGGCAATCTTCCTCGGGGCGAGATATTCTATGGAAGGGCAGATCGAAACGCTGATCGAAGGAAGAATGAAATCAATCCCGGTCTGAAATGACCAAGGTTTGATCAATATAGTCCACTGACGATGAAGAGGGCGCATGTCCTAGAGGCGGTAGAAGGTACGATGGGCAGGATTATTGATTGGCCAACATCTCATTTCAATGGACCCACCCGACCGAAGTTAGAGCTTTACTATCGATTCCACAATGATTATGGACATAAAACGTACGAGTGTAAGCACCTCAAAGATGAAATCGAGAGGCTTGTTCGAGCAGGACACCTAATGGAATTCACGTACCAATAAAAAAATGGAGGTCGGAAGAAGCCGTCTGTGCCATAGGGGGTACATGGATAAAAATGAATGATCCTGGAGAGCCTCCTACCCCCTAACAAAAAAGGGGTAATCCATATGATATCGGGGGGACCAACCGACGGAAGTTCTAATCAATCTAGAAAAGCTCATGCGCAAAAATTAAAATATCACTGGTTTAAATAGGTCGCCTCCATAAGCAGAGGCCCCGTCATTCAATTTAGCCCTGCAGACTATAATGGGATACACGCATCCCACAATGACGATCTTGCTATCACAGCAGAAATTGCCAATTATGACGTGAAAAGGGTCTTCATTGATACATGAAGCTCGGTGAACATATTGTTTTACGATTGCTTCAAACAAATGAATCTCGAGGTGGAATTAAGGAAAATAGATACGGCACTCTATGGGTTTTGTATGACCGAAGTTCAACCAGTGCGTGAGGTGATACTCCTGATGGCTTTAGGTCGGGCACCTCACAGGAAAGTCAAGACAATCAGATTTCTAGTGGTTGACACCAAGTCTGCCTACAACGCCATTCTATGGTGTCCCAGGCTCAACAAATTTGAAGCAATGGCGTCCACATGCCACATGAAGGTAAAATTCCCAGTAGGAAATGATATTGGTGAAGTAGCTGGAGACCAATTCATTTCCCGATCTTGCTACCAGACAACAATGAGACATGGAGTACAAAATAATAGAAGAAGACCCGAGATGAGAGGCTCGGATCCAGATAAGATAAAAGATAAGAAGCTAAAAGTGGTGGAGGGAGAACAGGAGGAAGGTGTCAAACCAAACGAAGAACTAATGGAGATAGGAAAGATAGAAACAAAAACTCGCATGGGAAGTCGGTTGGATAACCGGTTGAAAGAAAGTCTGATTCACTTATTAAGAAAATTTTGTAGACATTCGCATTTTAAGCCAAGGACTTGGTAGGAATAAGTCCAACAATCGCCGAACATAGATTGAACATCGACCCAATAGTGAGGTCGGTGAAACAAAAGAGGAGACACTTCGAACCAGAGATGGATGGAATTATTGGAGAAGAAGTTGACAAACTCCTACGAGCTGGACACATAACTGAAATTCAGTTCCAGAGTGGTTGTCCAACTCTGTCATGGTAGGAAAGAGCCAAGGAACGAGGAGAATGTGCATGGATTTGAGATCTAAACAATGCATGCCCCAACGTTCATTATCCGTTGCCTCGTATAGATCAACTGGTTGACTCGACTTCTAGGTGTGAGCTGCAAGGCATGATGGATGTCTCCCAGGGATACCATCAAATCCCATTGGCACCCGAAGATAGAAAGAGGGCCAGCTTCATAGTATCGAAAAAAAACTTTTTGTTAAGTACGTATACCTTTTGGGTTAAAGAATGCAGGAGCAACATATCAAATGATGGCCGAGAAAATCTTTATATCACAAATCAGTCGAAATATGGAGGTCTATATGGACGACATACTAGTGAAAAGCGTAAAGGCAGGGGAACATATGAAAGATCTAGAAGAAACCTTTGAGAACCTGTGCATATACGGGATGAAACTAAATCCATCAAAACGTTCCTTTGGGGTGAGATCAGGAAAAATTTTGGGATATGTGGTTACGGAGCAGGGGATCGAGGTCAACCCGGAGAAAGTAAAACAGATACAGATGAACCCTCTAAAAACATCAAGGATATTCAGATACTCACAAGAGGATAGCCGGGCTGAGCCGATTTATCTTCCGCTCAGCTGAGAAGGGTTTCCCATTTTTCAAGCTCTTGAGAAAGGGAAATAAGTTCGAATGGACCCCAGAAGCGCATGTAGCATTTGAAAAACTGAAAGAATATTTGGCCGAATTACCGTTTCTCACCAAACCAATATAAGGGGAGGGGCTAGTACTGTACTTATCCGTCGGAAATGGGACGGTCAACTCGATCATGTTAAGAGAAAAAGCGATTTCTACAAGGGGTTGAGCGGAACTACTCTGATTTGGGGAAAGCAGACCTAGCATTGGTAATCAAAGTTCGATGACTTCGACTGTATTTTCTTGCTTATCGCATATGACTACGAACCAACTTACCTTTGAGGGAGATGTTGGGGCACACTAATGCATCAGGTCGCTTGGTGAAATGGGCAGTAGAAATGGGGGAGTATGACATGGAATATGAACCGAGAATAGCAATCAAGGCCCAAGCTTTGGCAGATTTCATTCAAGTAACGACTACACCAGTGGATCTTACATGTTGATGGATCAGCCACGGCAGGTGGCTCCAGAGCAGGTATAATCCGCACCATCCCGGAAGGGGATCATTTGGAGTATGCTGTGAAATTTGATTTTAGAGCCTCTAACAATGAGTCCGAGTATGAAGCTTTAGTCAAGGGAATGCAGCTAGGGATACATTTAGGCGCACGATGACTTATCGCTTATTCCGACTCTCAGCTGGTTACACAACAAGTAGGAGGAAAATTTGAAATAAATGAAGAACAGATGAAAAGGTACGTCGAAGAGATAAAACAAGTCGCCAATAAATTGGGAAAATGGGAATTGGTCCATATTCCTAGGATAGAGAATGTAAGAGCAGATTATTTCACAAAAATAGGAAGTTCCTTAGTGGATTGTCGCTCACGAATAATAACAATTTTAGGAGTAGATTGGAGTAGCATCTCGAGACAGGTGATAGAAATAAATGAAATCACAGACTGGTGAGCTCCCCTATTAGTGTACTTAAATGGGCGGAGCTGCTGAGCGACAGGCAGGAGAAGGCAAAAATCATGTGCAGAGCTGCCAGTTTTTGCTGCATTAATGGTGAGCTATACAAAATATCTTACCTCGGGCCTTGCCTGAGGTGTGTCTCGGAAGAAGAAGGAGGGGCATACTAGAGGAGATTCATGAAGAATCTTGTGTTTATCACACAAGATCAGTAAAAAAATTAAGAGCACGTTTTTTCTGGCATACAATGAGCAAGAAGACGGTCAAGATGGTTAACCATTGCCAAAAGTGTCAAATTCACGCACCTCTAATACATATTCCAGCAGAAAACATGATTACTATGGGGGCACCCTGCCCATTCGCTAAATGAGGGATCGAAATTATGGGTCAATTCACAGCGGCCTTAGGAGGAAGGAAGTTTTTGGTGGTTGCCATTGACTATTTCAGTAAATGGGTGGAGGCTGAACTAGTAGCCACCATTACCGAGCAAAAGATCATAACTTTTATATTTAATAACATCTGTTGCAGGTACGGGGCGTCCCAAATACTCATCTCAGATAATGGGACACAATCCAATGGTATGAGAACCCAATCTTGGTGTGAAGGAATGCATATCAAACAACGATTTGCCACAGTAACCCATCCACATACTAATGGACAGGTGGAGGTCACAAATAGAATAATATTATAAGGATAAAGACCCATTTAGATAAACCAGGGGGAGGATGGGTTTATGAACTCAGCTTGGTACTATGGTCTTATAGAACCACACCAAGGTCGTCAACTTGAGAAATGCCCTTTAGTATGGTAAATGAAACCGAAGTCGTAATCCTAGTAGAGGTCGAAGAAATGTCTCACCGAGTATGATGGTTTAATGAAAAAGAAAATGAAGAAATGACAAAGGAAACATTAAATACCATGGAAGAAATAAGGGAAATAGCCGCGACATGAACTGAAAGATACAAAAGTTTGGTAAAAGCAGCTCATGATCGGAAGGTTAGAAAAAGGCAGTTCTAAGTCTGCGACCTGGTGCTCAGGTGCTCTCAAGAAAATAGGAAAACTAGAACCTAACTGGGAAGGCCCTTATAGAGTAATTCGGATCTACGCAGGGGGCTTACGAACTCGAAGATGTGGAAGGTCATCCTATTAAGAGAGCATGGAACGTATGTCATTTAAAGAAATATTTTGTGTAAGAATCCCAATGCGCCTATAATGTTTTAATGAAAGTTCACTACCAAAGAAATACAAATGTGTACTTCGAACTGCCCCAAAATCTGATCGGGTGAAACGCCCTCATATACAAACAAGGGTAAACTGCACTAAAATATGATCAGGTGAAATGCCCTCAGATTCAAATAAGGGTGAACTGCGCAAAATTTTGATCGGGTGAAACGCCCTCAGATTCGAATAAAGGTGAACCGCCCTAAAATATGGCCGGGTGAAACTCCCCCAGATACAAACAATGGTGACGTGCCCGTAAATCTAATCAGGAAGAAGCACCTACAGATAAAAAAGGGGGTCGGCAATAGCCCCAAGCTACACCAGCTTATAGATCTGAGCTACGCTGACCCAATAGGATTATGTTTAATGAAAGATTGGTGTAGATCCAAGCTACACCAACTTTAACAAAATTATATGTTATCGAGGTTAGCAACTTGTAGATCGGAGCTATGCTGACCCAATAGAATTATGTTTAATAAAAGATTGGTGTAGACCGAGCTACACCAACTTTGACAAAATTATATGTTATTGACATCAACAACATGTAGATCCGAGCTACATTGAGTTACAAAGTTGTTTATTAAAATCAGTAACATATATCTCCAAGATACACCGACTTGTAGATTCGAGCTATGCTGACGCAATAGAATTATGTTTAATGAAAGTTTGGTGTAGACCTGAGCTACACCAACTTTATAAAAATTATATGTTATCGATGTCAGCAACATGTAGATCTGAGCTACGCTGACCCAATAAAATTATGTTTAGTGAAAGATTGGTGTAGACTCGAACTGCACCAACTTTGACAAAATTATATGTTATTGACATCAACAATATGTAAATTCGAGCCACACTGATGTTAAAAAGTTGTTTATTAAAATTAGCATCATATAGATCCGAGCTACACCAACATGCCGAACTAGCCAAGTAAAAAGCAGAGTAAGAAAAACTAAAAGAACAAAGAGTAAGTGCGAAAAGAGGCCTCATTAAAAATATATATCTGTGCTATTACAAAGACCAAAAATATAAATACAAACAAGCTAAACTACGGGCTCATTTGAGCCAAGGGTAGACAGAATAAAGGTCTCAGGCTCAACTCCCCCATCGCAGCATTGGGAGCATCAACCCTCTTAGATGAGCCGAGATTCTCTTTCGGGATAGGAGGGGTGGACCGCCACTCCAAATCGAGGCCAGACTCGGTTGTCGATGCCCCAAGATCAGTTTCCCACCCAGTAGATTAGGGCGGCTGATTCCCGTCGCCAGACCAACCCGCTGGGACAGGAGCTCCCTCCAGAGCGTCCTCCCTATCTAGCTCACCTCCAAAACCCAGAGCCGTCAGTTGCTCCCGAACACGAGACAAGGAAATATCAAAATATTGTGTCGCATCCGGGCCAAGTTGGACCAAGAAGGAGGTTGAATTACGATAACAAGCTAGGAGAGCTGAACGATAAGCTCCCAAGAAGGACAACCCAACATTGGTGATCAAGGAACGACGCTGACCATCAACTGCTCATAAGCCAAAGACCCCTCAGCCTTGGCCTCCTCCAACTAAGCCTCGATCTGAGAAACCTTCTTAGACAAAGCCCTGGCCCTCTCAGATTCTTTGTTCAGCTCGACATTAGCCATTTGAGCATGCTCTAGAACAGTTTGCCGCTCGGAAATCTTCTGTAGGGTGATGTCTAGGCGATGTTCTCTCTCGTCTACTTCGCCTCTGATTTCTCTTTCACATCCAAAGCGTCCTTAAGCTCAGCTGACAAATGAGCCACCTGAGAAAGAGAAGAACCTTCGCTCTTCTAATCCTCATCTATGCACACCAAGGTAGAGCAGAGCTAAAAAATGGGAGAAAGAGAAATAAGCAAAGTACAAAAAAAATAATAATAAAAAAGAGAGAGAAGAACTTTTGGCCGAGGTAATTACCTTCTCGAAGTACATCATCATCAAATCCAGACGGGTATCCTTCGGGGAGTTCCGCAATATCTCCCTGTCTTTATCAGGGATCACCGAGCTAAAGAAAGGTAAGAATTTTTCAAACTCTTTACACTGCAGCAAGGTCTCCATTCCTAGACCAGACGTACCAGCATCTGCAGTCTTGGACGCTTAGGAGGATACGGGGGGACTCGGAGATCGGTCTCACTTACCTATCTTCAGTTTCCCAGATGAGCTAATCGGACTCAACCTAGTGGTCAGTGGTGGAGCTGAGTCAGAAGTAAGAGCTACCTGACATTGGCCACCTTGGAGCCAGAAGGCTTCTGCTTTGACGTAGACGAGCCCTCAGCCTTATCCTTAATAGGGTGCACCAATTTAGGAGCACTGGCCGCTTTATCTTTCGCCGGCTCAACATTCTTAGCAACGTCGGATTGACAGGTCCGCATAAAATGATTTAAAAAAAAATCACAGTCAATATATGTAGAGGAAAGAAGAAAAAAAATAATAAAAATTTTTTAGATCTACCAATATTCGGGATGGGCGGGTAAGGATTGGAACTCAAACCACAGTGACATAACAAGTCATGAAAATGCCTCAATTGGAAGACATTATAAGAAACGACATTCCATTCCTGAACTTTACTAATCCATTTAACCCGGATAGAGCTAGGTTTGGGGATCGGATCCTGGCTCGGAGTGGCTTGCACCCTTTGTGTTGGGAAACCCCAAGATTCGTCAGATGAAAGGCGAAGAATCGGAAGGTAGGTGGGCAAAAAAATGGGCATCGTTCCGAGAGGTCAGATAAAAGGAGAACTTAAAAACTTTTTAGCCCGAAACAAAAATAGAAGAAATCTAAGTCGTGTTCCTCGTTCCTATAATAACAAAGCATGAGAAAAATGATCATGTAGCAAAAAGAGTTCGAAGAAAACTGATTAGGAGGAAGGTTATACTTGACAAAAATATAAACAAGAAAAGGATGAAGGGGAAAACGAAGGCTTTTGTTGACCTGATCCACAAACCAATTAATATGACCTCGAGGAGGGTGATCAGGGAAATCAATAGCCTGAGGGGTTACTGTTGTGTCAAGAATTACACTCTTCGACTGGCGATCGCCTCGGAGATCGGGCGACCTAGCCACTGCCGAGCAGCCAAGGCAGAACTGCCGACCAGCGGCCAAACGACCTAGTCTTAGCCCCGCGGACAAAAGGTATCGGCCAACCAAAGGTCCCAGGATAAGTCCCGGTGCCGAGCGATCGACATCTAATACGATCGTCACTCGGTACTCGGCGACCGACTCCTGGCGACCGAGAAGCGGATGATCATCTCTCGGCATCTGCCGACCGACCCTTGGTGACCGACCAATGCCGACCCTCAGTGACCAGCTATAGACGACCGCATCATGCCGATGGCCTTCCAGTCGGCAAGACCGAGCCTCAGGACAGATCCCACGTGCAGAGCCGAGACAAGATCCGCATATCGCGGATCATTGACCACAGCCTGGCAGAATCTTTCCACCAGCCGACAAGCCGCCGAAAGTTGTCAGTAGGACCACAGGTGACAGTGACTCCGGACGCGTGCTGGCTCCTCATTGGACCACCCAGCTGGCGCCAGCCACTGCTTTGGACTTTAGCCCGACAGCCTTTGGACCTTAGCCCGACAGCCCGTGCGATCGCCCCATTATTATAATGGCCGGAAGGCGATCGCCCGCAAGAGGACAAGACTCGGCTGCCCCTATATATACAAGGCTCCCTGCACTTGGAAAATGTCTCTGGCATTCTCGCATTTCACACGCAATACAGAAGCAAAATACACACACTTGGCTATCTCCAACTCTTGGCAACAACTATCATTCGGTCCTTCTTCTCTCGGCCTCTCTCACTGAGCAGACGATCGGCAGGGACGAAGAACATCGAGCTTCGCTCAAGAGCCGGATTAACAGAGTCTTTTTACACTCATTGTATCTAGATTTCTCCCATTAATACTTGTATCCACGAATATTTGTATTAATATCATCTCGCGAGAGCATTCAAGCCTGGGTCTAACAAACCCGGCAAATCTTGTTTTATTTATCTTCTCTCGGAAGTGCTCCCGCAATTTGTTGTTTGTTGTCCGTCTTCCAGCAATATTAATCTTCGGATAAATATTTTGGGCAACAACAATTGGCGCTAAAGGAAGGGGATCTAACCCTCAAATTTTCAATCCTACCGTTCCGAAGAACACTCACTGTTCTCGGGGCAGATACTTGAAGTGACACTCACTGCGCTTCAAAGAAATCCGTCAGAAATCATGTCTTCCGCCTATGCGTCGAAGAAAGCCACCGGCCAGCCGGCCAGACACCTCGTTCCGTCCCAGTCCGAGCCACAGCCGATGGTGGAAGGTAGCCGCCGCAGTCAGAGACGCTCGATCCCGTCCCTGGACGGCGGCCCAAGCCTCTCGCTCGATCAGTTCCAAACCAACGAACAAATCGAAGAGGCCATAGCCGCCCTTCAGGAGCGACGGAGTGCTCTCAACGCACCTCCCGCTATCACCCCCTCGGCCGTCCGCCGGAAGTCCAAGCGGAAACTCAAGGCGTTACTGGCCGAGCGATCGCCAGGAGGCTCTCGTCCGCAAGAAGAGGCGCTCGCCAGCCGGGACACCTCTGTCTTCGATCGCCTGGGCAGTGACCCGACCTGGCGACCGGGGCAGTCCGGCCCTAGCTACGAGACGACGGAGTTTGAGTCCGTCACCAGGAGCTCGGCCTACCCGACTCCCAGAAGGCAGCCTAGCCGTCTGGCTCCCCCTCGCCAAATAGCAGAGGTCGGCAGCAGCGGAGTCCGGAGATCGGTACACGATCGCCTCGGCTCCCGCTCCCAAAGCCGATCAGCTAGCGACCGAGCCACGGTGATAGCTGCGATGCAACGTCAGCTCGACGACATGAAGGCGCTCCTGGAATCCGGGGCAGGCGCCAAGAAGACGATCACCGGGCCAAGCGAGCCGCTCGCGGTCGACATCGAGCTCGCCCCCGTGCAGCACAAGATCGCTCCCCCGCAAACACCCTTGTACGAGGGGCGATCGGACCCCGAAATGCACCTGAGCAGGTTCAACATCTACATGACCGGGTGTGGGGCATCAGACGCGACCCGTTGCCGAATGTTCCCTTTGACGCTAGACGACCTCGCCCACCGGTGGTACGCCTCATTGCCGCCTCGGTCCATCGGCTCCTTTAACGAGCTGGCGAACGTCTTCACAGGGTACTTCGCCGCCAAGGTCGCTCGACCGGAAGGTCCCCATCGCATGCTGCGAGTCAAGCAAGGGAAAGAAGAGTCCGACTCGGACTACATCGACCGGGTAGACGAGATCATCCTCAACGGCGAGCCCGTAAGCGATGAGATCGCCCTCCACGTGGTCCTAGCAGGATTCCACGGTCTTTTGCCTATGTTCAGGCATCTTACGAAGGATCATCCCACGACCTACGCGGTCTTCCGCGCTAAAGCCGCAGATTTCCTGACCAGGCAAAGGCTTCTTCTTGGCCTAGGTGTAGCGCGATCGGAGCCCGAGCGACGACCTCCAGTCCTCCATCCCGATCGCTATTACCTAGAAAAACCGGAGGACTCGCTCGCCACCTACAGTCCGCCATTTGACATGAGGGACTAAGGCTCGCGATCGCCTCCACCGCACATCATACGGCCATGGTCCTGGTAGTCGATGGAACCGGCTGCTTCGGCCATGCAAGGTCCCTTTCGGCCGAGATCGCCCGCCCTTCGTTTAAATACGAGGCCGGCGTAGTCAGAGGGCCCTCCAACTTTAATCAGTGGACACGATCGCCCGCCCTCAAGGTTCACCATCTGAAATGATCAACCCGGACAATGCGACACGTGCCACAACCCCCGTCTCAATGTACACCGTCGAGATTGGCCATCTCCATGGCGGGACGAGGTGTAAGCAGAGCTAAACGAGCCGCGGGCGTGGAGTTGATTCATCCGATGCTGCCCCGCGCAAGGACTCCTCTAGACCGAAACCGCACGCCCTTCGTTTAAATACGAGGCAAGGCGCAGCCTAACAGAGGACCCTCATAATAAAGTGAGTCGCGAGACACTCAATGTCTACGCGCACCAAGACACGGTGATGGAGTCGGTCCATCGAATTCCGCGACTGTGCACGATTCCTCAAACAAGCGAAACCATCAAGTTTCCGAGGGGGATCGGCCAATGTTGATTTTTGCAGGTACAAGACCGAAAGATAGCTAGCCAATCGACCATGATAGCCCAAGTCCGAATCCAAAGTCAGCTCAACCGGATCGCCCGTTCTCATCTTACACGATCGCCAACAAGAACCACCTCGCCCCATTTCTTCAACATAGGAGCAAGCTGGGGGGCAATTGTTGTGTCAAGAATTACACTCTTCGACCGGCGATCGCCTCGGAGATCGGGCGACCTAGCCACTGCCGAGCAGCCAAGGCAGAACTGCCGACCAGCGGCCAAGCGACCTAGTCTTAGCCCCGCGGACAAAAGGTATCGGCCAACCAAAGGTCCCAGGATAAGTCCCGGTGCCGAGCGATCGACATCTAATACGATCGTCACTCGGTACTCGGCGACTGACTCCTGGCGACCGAGAAGCGGATGATCATCTCTGGCATCTGCCGACCGACCCTTGGTGACCGACCAATGCCGACCCTCAGTGACCAACTATAGACGACCGCATCATGCCGATGGCCTTCCAGTCGGCAAGACCGAGCCTCAGGACAGAGCCCACGTGCAGAGCCGAGACAAGATCCGCATATCGCGGATCATTGACCACAGCCTGGCAGAATCTTTCCACCAGCCGACAAGACGCCGAAAGTTGTCAGTAGGACCACAGGTGACAGTGACTCCGGACACGTGCTGGCTCCTCATTGGACCACCCAGCTGGCGCCAGCCACTGCTTTGGACTTTAGCCCGACAACCTTTGGACCTTAGCCCGACAGCCCGTGCGATCGCCCCATTATTATAATGGCCGGAAGGCGATCGCCCGCAAGAGGACAAGACTCGGCTGCCCCTATATATACAAGGCTCCCTGAACTTGGAAAATGTCTCTGGCATTCTCGCATTTCACACGCAATACAGAAGCAAAATACACACACTTGGCTATCTCCAACTCTTGGCAACAGCTATCATTCGGTCCTTCTTTTCTCGGCCTCTCTCACTGAGCAGACGATCGACAGGGACGAAGAACATCGAGCTTCGCTCAAGAGCCGGATTAACAGAGTCTTTTTACACTCATTGTATCTAGATTTCTCCCATTAATACTTGTATCCACGAATATTTGTATTAATATCATCTCGCGAGAGCATTCAAGCCCGGGTCTAACAAACTCGGCAAATCTTGTTTTATTTATCTTCTCTCGGAAGTGCTCCCGCAATTTGTTGTTTGTTGTCCGTCTTCCAGCAATATTAATCTTCGGATAAATATTTTGGGCAACAACAGTTACAAAATCCCACCCCCGAGGAAGCTTAAGGAACCTATAAAGCCCTCTAAAGCGTCCGGTCCGATTCTAGATAAAGGATGAGGATGAAGGACGCAGATAACCCCAACGCCCCCTGACTAGAATCAGCTAAAATACGGGTAAACGTCATCTCACCAGAAAGAACGGGGGACGGGGTGTCTACAAAAACTAAAGAGATCCCAGAGGGAAGGGTATCGGGTATATCCCTTAGCTCGGACCAATATATATTTCTGACAGGCTCGTATATGAGACAAAGATATGAGCTAATGGCTAAGTCCGACCTACCACCTAAATCCTCCTCAGAGAAAGATAAGCCTTCCAAAAAATCAAGACTCGGGGAGGTCGACTGGCCGGATAGATTTTGGGACTCGGAAGAGATGACATTACATATAAAAAAGACAATAAATACAAAAAAGGGAAGGAAAGGATAAAATCAGATGAACATACCCATAGATAGGGAAAGAGGAAGAAGAAGAAAGCCGAGGACAAAGAAGGAAAGGAGTCGCCGTGGACCGTAGCTATAATTGGATTTATCGCCGGAGAATTCACTGCTCTAAAGCCCTCCTTTTATATAAGGAAAAAGGCGAAGCCCGTGTGAGGCTATGGCGCTCTGGAGCATCCAATTACCTCTTCAAATGGACCTAGGATGCAGAGAAGAGAGACGATTGAGAAATGCGGCCATAAATGCACACGAATTCAGAGACAAATCATTATTACCTAGGGAACAACTCCCGAAAATTTATCATATCAAGGTTTGCCATAATCCCAACAAGCTCTACTCTACTAGGTCTTATTGGCTCGACTAGAGTAGGGGGGACTGGTTGATATGACAATGATTGTGGACCTCATAAGAGCCGGTCTAAAAAACTCGATCCCTAGTAGATCTAACGACCTTCCGGTTCATAGGAGGTCGCGCGAAATCAGGAGAGGTAAAACATCCCCACGCGGGGGTCTCTGTAACACCCCCAAAACCAACCCGGGATATTACAGCGCCGCGGGCCCGCCGGAATCCACCAGGCTAAAATCATTTTCGTAATCATTTCAAATACGCCAAAAAGGCCAATGACGATAATATATTTCAAATACTCAAATAGTCTCCAAAAATCTGTTTCCAAATACCGTCATAAAATACCATTTGAAAGTAAAAGGCCAAAAATGCCAAAATCCAAAAGTTTCAAAATCTACGCTAAGCCACCACTTACACGTACCGACGAAGAATAGTTTGGGGAAAAAGGTTTTATGAGATAAACCCAAATTTACGAAATATCCAAAAGGCCATTTTAAAATACACATGAGTTGGTAAAAATACCAGAAAACCATTTTAAAATACACACGTAACAAATGTAATATATGTACCTTTCCATTTTTAGCAGTTTCTATTTTTAGTGTATGTCTATTTTTAGCGACTCGCTTGTAACCGTTTTGACATTTTGAATCTGTTTTGTTCTTGGAATTTTTCCATTTGGACGAGTTTCGGAGATGTTTTTATGTAATTCCATTTTATGTTATGTTTTGCTGTGTGTACGTTCGATTCTCATAAAACTCGTTCGTTTTCGTTGTTTGTTTACATAAGTTCGTATGGTTGATTTGTTCATGTTGTGAGTTTCGGTTTATTAATCCGACGTCGCATCGTGATTTTCGGACGTTTGGGCCGTTTTGTAATTTCCTATAAGTTTAGAGAATTTTATCTTCTTTGTCGTATTTCGGTTTCCCGGTAGTCTTGTATTTTTCTTCAGCGCTTAGCTTCGTCATCGTGAATATCTTGTGTTTATGTTTCTGTTCGAATTCGTACCTTCCTCAGCAGTGAACTGCGCTGAGCAGTACTGAACTGCTCCGTGAGTAGCGCATGCTACTCGTGATTTCTTGCGTGCGCTATCGATGTGCAGTTAACGCACGCTAACTCGTAGTTATAGCGTGCGTTAACGTCTTCAGCGTTCTGGGCAGTAGGATTCTGGACTCAGAATCCTGAGTTCTGACTATCAGGTAGCGCGCGCTAAGCCTTCGTAGTGCACGCTATCGAGTAGCTGTTAGCCCGCGCTAAACTTGTATAGCGCAGGCTAGCGACCCTAGGCAGTAGATACTGGACTGCTGGCGACCCCCGTTAGCGCGCGCTATCTTTGAAGATTAGCGTGCGGTAATCATGCCTGTTATAAATAGGACAACAACCCCCCTTTTCGTCATTTTTCCTCCTCTTATCATCCTTTGGGCGATTCCGGCGATTTTGGAGCGATTTGTGGAGAGTAATCCATGGAGTTCCGTTATAGACCGATCATTGTGTTCCAAACATAGTACATCATCATCTTAATCCATCTTCTCCACTTTAATCCAAGGTATTTTCGTCTAGAACCCTAACTTTGTCAATTTTGGGGGTTTTTCGTGTTTTGCTTGTTTAAACTCGAATTGTTCGGTTATGCTGCAATATTCCTTATCGATTATTGTTATTGGGTGATTCCCAATCCGATTCCATTGTGTTTAATCCGCGAGTTGTTGACCCGGGGAGGTTTTGTGAAAACCCTCGCTCGTATCGATCGTACATATGTTGTTATAGTTTGTAATCGGGGTTATGAGCGTATTCCATTCGATTACTGTTATCGTATAGGACTGAGTTGTGTTAATCCTTCGTTTAGTAATGGTCGTGTTCCCTCCGGGTCAATCGTAGTCGTTGTTCGTTCCCGTTTCATCGAAGATGTCTCAAAGGCAAGTACTTTACATTTGTTTGCATATTCTAGTATTTGGATTATGGCTTTCCGTGTATGTTGTGGATGTATATGTGTATGTTCACCCAAAGATGGTCTGACAGGGCCTCTGGGTGACAATCCAGGCATGCCTAGGAGAGACTCACTCTCCCCTGATCTTGTCCTGGCCCAGCCGGGGGAACTCCTCCCTAAACTTGATTGTAACCCCTTACCGTTTCCTGAATGGGCGGCCAAGAACATTCCCGAATGTTCTCACAAGAAACTTAAGGAAGTTGAGAATAGTGACCTTTTTGGGACACTGACTCGACTTCGTCTAAGTTTTGTGGAGACACGGAATCTGACTTCGACACCCCTGATGATGGCCCTGACATTGGTTCTGATGTTGGAACAGGGACGGATCCCCTCGGAGTTTGAAGAAAGAGCATCGCCGTCTCAGGGATATTGAATATGGGCGTCAACTGGAAAGGGAGGCCCAGGGCCTCGTTGCTATTTCAGGAGACCACGGCCTTGGTGAAGCTAATAATACGGAGCATAGGAGGAGGAGCGCTAGAATTCAAAAACCCCCTAATGTTTCCAATGATTAACACGCTTATTTGGAATGTTAGGGGGATGGGTAAGAAAGATTCGAAACGGAATGTTAAAAATCTTAGTAGGGACCACCAAGTGAATATTTTAGCCCTGATTGAGCCGAAAATTTCTCTTGATTCTCCCTACTTCTGTAGATATCTTGGTTTCAAGACGGTTGTCGCCAACCAGAGTAATCACATCTGGGTCTTCTTTGACCATAACCATTCTTTTCAAATTTTAAAAAACACTGATCACTTGCTCCGTATGAAAGTCACCTCAAATGCCACTCCTGTCCCCTATTATTTAACCATTGTTTATGGGAAAAACACTAGGGTCGAAAAGATGGCTCTTTGGGACGACCTTCTTGCGGTTAGCAATAATCAGGGGCCCTAGATGGTGGGGGCGATTTTAATATCGTTTGACACCCATTTGAGAAAAAAAGTGGAGCCTCCCCCATCCCTTCGGAGATGGAAGACTTTCATGATGCGATGTTTGATTGTAATCTTGTTGATTTTGGCTTCATTGGGACGCCTTTTACATGGTATAGTAATTTAATATGGAAAAGGCTTGATAGAATTTTACACTCCCCGGCTTGGTTTGACACTTTCCCGGATTCGAGTGTGAAATATCTATCACGCCTTCACTCGGACCATACCGCGATTCTTTGCTGTTTTGGTAATAACAAATCTAAACCCAAACCAACATTTCATTTTCAAAACATGTGGGTCAAGCATAAAGATTTTCTGCAGATTGTTAGGGAGTCTTGGGAGATCCCGGTTCATTCTTTGGGGATGTACAAACTCATTAATAAACTGTCGAGAATTAAACTTACTTTGAAAGATTGGAATAAAACCCATTTCGGCGATATATTCTCTAAAGTTTTTGAAGCTAGGGAGCTTGTGTCGGACGCCGAATGCAAGTTTGATAACAATCCGTCGGAGATTAACCTTATTTTTTAAACAAAACCAGAGCCAATTTGAATCTTACGCTGGCTATGGAAGAAGATTTTTGGAAGCAAAAAACTAAGTTAAAATGGTGCCTTGAAGGGGAGCGGAAAACCAAATTTTTTCATGACCTTATCAAATCTAAAAGAAGTAAAGGTCGGATATTTCAAATTATGGATGGTACTCTTATCACTGACCCCGCTGAGATCCAAAATTTTGGAGTTAATTATTTTTCAAACGTTTTCAAATGCCCGGATTATACTCCAGATACTATTAGGCCGGGTATTATACCCTGCGTTATTAATACTGCCGACAACCTTATTTTGTGTGCTATGCCGGATGTTGATGAAATTAAACGTACTGTTTTTAGTATTGATCCTGGTAGTGTAGCTGGCCCAGATGGTTTTAATGCTTTATTCTTTCATGTTTGCTGGGACATTATCGCTTCTGATGTGTGTGAGGCTGTGTGGGATTTTTCCTCCGGAAACCCCATGCCCAAATCTTTTTCTTGTACGTCTATTTCCCTTATTCCCAAATGCTCCCCTACCCTTGCTTGGAAGGATTTTAGGCCCATAAGTCTCTGTAATACCACCTACAAAATTATTGCTAAAATTCTTAGCACCAGATTGGGTCTTTTACTCCCAAAAATTCTTAGTCCAGCCCAATCTGGATTTATTAAGGGCTGCCTCATTACTGATAATATTTTAACGGTCCAAGAAGTTTGTCATGATATTTCTAGGTCTGATGCTAATGTTTTGATTAAATTGGATATGGAGAAGGCATATGATAGGCTTAATTGGGATTTTCTCCTTAATATTTTGAAAGCCTTCGGTTTCTCTGAGGACTGGACCAACCTGATTTATCGTTGCATTTCGAATTGCTGGTTCTCGATTTTTATTAATGGCAATTCCACGGGTTTTTTAAATCGGACAGGGGCATCCGACAAGGTGACCCTCTTTCGCCTCTCCTGTTTGTGATTGCGGCGGATTATTTGTCTAGACTCTTGGATAAAACTTTTCACGCCCACCCCGATATGTTTTTCAAAGTCAGGAAGAATGTACGGATTTCACATCTGGCTTATGCCGATGATGTGTTGATCTTTGCTAATGCTTCCTACAATAATCTCCTCATTCTTAACAACTATCTGGACCACTACACCGCGAGCTCGGGCCAAAAAATCAATAATTACAAAAGTTCTTTTATTTTTGCCAAGCCTAACAACCCTTTGGTTCGTATGGTGAAACAAATGACTGGATTCGCTCAAATGAATCTCCCTTTTAATTATTTGGGTGCTCCCTTGTGGAAAGGCAGACAAACTTTTGACATGTATGGTGACATTATTTCTAAAATGTGTTCCAAATTCCAGTTGTGGAACCATCTTTTACTAACTTCGGGTGGTAGGCTTGAGCTTATTAAAACTACCCTGAGCTCGATTCCGTTCTATTGTCTTCAAGTGATTAAACCCCCTAAGAATGTTATTATATTTTTTGAACGGCTTTTCAACAAATTTCTTTGGGGTACTAATGACAATATGAAGAGACTCCATTGGGGGGGGATTGGCTTAGGCTTTGTTACCCTAAGGATGAAGGTGGCCTCGGATGTAGGAGTATGAGGGACATCATTAAAGCGGCCGAAATTAAACTTTGGTGGCGGTTTCGTACCTCATCGAATATTTGGTCCAAATTTATGAAGGATAAGTATTGCAAACGTCTCCATCCGATGGTGGTTAAACCCAACCCTTATGACTTGCTTACTTGAAAAAATCTTTGTGATATTTGCTCCTTAGAGGATAAATGGATCTTTTGGTATATCGGAAATGGTGATATCTCGTTTTGGCACGATAATTGGTGTGACTTCAGCCCGCTGTCTCAATGGGCCTCTAACCCCCGATCTAACACCACCATTGATTGTTTTTGGACTCCCAACGGGTGAGACCGGTCAAACTCCTCTCCGAGATTCCTTCGGAACTCGGAGACTATGTCATGACCTTACCCACTCATGGGAGGCTGGTCCGGGCAGCCGCAAAGCTTTTTGGAAACTTACATCACACGAAGATTTCTCCTTTAAAAGCGCTTGGAAGGCGATCCGGAAATGGGGAGATACTCATCTTATTTTAAAATTTTGTTGGAACCCTATTCTGACTCCCACTATGTCTTTCTTCATGGTTAGACTTTTGAAAAACTGGATTCCCACCCCGGATGGCCTTAGATCGAGAGGAATTATCACCGACAATTCTTGTTTTTGCTGCAATAGCATGGAGGACATTCCTCACATTTTTCTTAATGGGCCGGTTGCCTCTTCGGTCTGGGCTAATTTCTGCACCTTAGTGGGGTTCCCTTTTTGCAAACTAGTTCTATTATTTTAGTTCTCTCCAATTGGTTTAATAAGGCCACGGGTGACATCCACATTTTACGTATCATCCCTGTCCTCATTTTGTGGTTTATTTGGTGCTCTAGGAACGACATGCGAATTCACGGCACAACGTGTGTGTGCTCGCATTTGGGATTTTTTGTTCATGATCAAAGGGCACAAGAGCCTTAAGTCGCGGGCTTGGCTCGACACCCTCGCTTTAACCAACATTTTGGGCCTCTGTTTTTCCCCTTGCAATTTTATTCATAATTTTGCCTGTGATTGTAATAACAAAAAAAAGGAAAAATTTACCTTAGTGAGATGGGTTAGGCCGAGTCCCGGGACTATCAAAATCAATACGGATGGGGCCTCGAAAGGCAACCCTGGGGACTCTACTGTTGGAGGGATCACGAGGAACTCCGTGGGCGACCCTCTTTTTGCCTTTCACGAATTTAGCGGCAACCATACTAATAATTTTGCCGAGCTTTTTGCTATTTGGAGAGCGCTGGACCTTTGTCAAGAGAGGAACATTCTTAAGGTTTGGGTTGAGATAGACTCGGCATTTGCCCTCTCTCTTATCAACTCACCGAACATAGGGAATTGGCAAGTTCAAAGCATTCGTCACAAAATTTTATCGCTTCGCCGATCTATGTATATTTCGTTTTCTCACATCTACCGGGAAGGGAACACCATTGCAGATCACTTAGATAATGAAGGATATAAGGCCAGAAATTTTCGACTATATAGCCCGCCGAACCTCTCCGGGAAGATTAAAGGCATGGTTAGACTTGACAAGAGTAGTTTCCCGTATGTTAAGACTTAAATAGGTCTCTTGGTTATAAATTGCTCTATTGTTAATTGGGGCGTGTAGAGGGGCTCGTCCTCCCTCAAATATTCGGGCGTATAGTGGGACTCGTCCCCCCACCTTTTCTGATCATCTAATTTAATCTCGTTTTTTTTAAAAAAATGTTTATTTATTTGCACTAGCGATTCAAAGCTAACCCCATTTGGGGAAATTTGTTTAATAAATTTCAGGTTATGAGAGCGTCAACGAGCGGGTACCAAAGCATTACGACGATGAGGTCCAAACGTGATACTGTATTGGAGAGTCTTTTACCTTCATTTCATTTTCGTATGTATTCTCGTACTTTTATTGTTGTGTAGACAATACTCGTTCACTTTAGGGGTATTACTTTTTGGAAGTTTGATATTTTGGGATTTTATATATTTGAAGTCGAGATATTTGTATTTGGTTTATTTACCGACTGAATCGGGTGAATGATTGTATTTTCGTCAAAAAAAAATACGAGTAAACACCATGTGAAGTGAAGAAAATCCAAAATAATATGACTTGTGGAGAAATTCAATAGGGCGAAATAAATTACACGGTTCAAACATAACCAGAGACAAGAAGACTCGGGTCCTCAAAATAGTGTCCTTCAAACCTTTCATCGTCACGATGCTCCCCCTGTGCCTTAGCCTTCCCTTGACCTAAAATACAAACAACAAGTATTTCGTGCCAAAAACCAAAGGGTCAGATATACATGATAATAAATCTCAAGATGTTATACAAATCACATACAACATACCTCAATGAAATAAATTTGGCTGTCAAAAGCATACCCCTCGGGCGTATGAACAACCAATCACAAACCGTCGGACATACCCAATCACACATGGTGTATGAACGAACATTCAATACGGCTCAAAGACGGACATCACAGTACACCTAACCTAGAAATGTGTCCGTGCATATGTCCACCCCATATACGGAATCCTCAGGATATAAGTGGGATAGTGTACCTAATTAGTCTCACGAATTAATTGTCTCGTGTGCACGGTCCAATGTGGAAATATCAACACACAACCATATGTGCCCGATTAAAATCTTACACATAACCAATCAGAATGCATATATGATTCCATTAATGTCATGATACAACATGACAACAAAACTCAAGTAATCAACATATCAAACAAGGATCAAAAGAACTCAATGAAGTGACAACAACGATCAACGAGATCAACGATATCAAAGACAGTGAATTAGGAAGACAACCCCACAACAAAACGAACGAGACGATCAACAATGAAACCTTAATATGAATCATAGATTCATAAAGCATTACACATACATGAAATGTACAATGTTCACAAGAATCATTTATCAATAACCAAGCAAGATAACTTGCCTCAGTTCCGAAGGCGAAAAGTAGTCTTTCTCTGAACGAACGAACGATGTCCTTCGACAAACAATCTCACTCGAGCAAAAAACCTTGAATTAAATACTATTAATTCAATAAAACAATCCACAATATCGATATCGAATTCATAGAAATCGATATTCTCAATTCAACATGAATAGTTCAAACTATTCCAATGAATTTCAATGTCCTAAATTATGAATCTCATCATCCTCAATTCATCTCTATAATCAAGTTAATATGTTCATAATGTTCTTCAATACTTATGGTAATCCATTCTACAAGGATTATCAAGAACTACATCAAACTAGTCATCATATTATGACAATACCACCATAATCATCTCAAGGACATTACCAACACTTAAGCATGATGTCTTAAACAATCACTAATCACCAATTCATTAAGAATTTTGGATTTAGCATCAAGTTAACCATTTCAGAACTATGATAATTACCCCATATCTTATCATAATTTTTAATTAAAGTGGTTATGACTTCCCAAGATCATCATTGATATCAACAATCATCAGCAGACTATGTTAATTGTCAAGTTTACATCATCATTCCAAAACATGATTATAACATCTAAGTATTTCTAAACATCAAGAACATACTTATCTTTAAAGTTATAATCATCATGTTCTTCATCATATGTTCATAAAAATCAATATTAGTCATGTTATCCTCCATGAAACCAACAACACACAAAGTAACCATCAACAATATCATCATCATCTTGGAATTAACACAAGACTAGACAATATACCTCTTGAAGGTGAAGAACAACTCCAAAAGCTTCAAAAATCCACTACAATATTCAATATTTCAAGCTTCAATCCAAGATATGAAGCTCCAAGGCAAGCTCGATGAGGCTTATAATCACTTAGGACGTCCGATGGATGATTTCTAGAGAGAAAACCCGAAGTTTGATAGTGCAAAAATAAAAGACAGGACATGTCTTTATAATATGCACTTTTCTTCACGTATGATACCTCTCAGAGTTAACGTACACCAGCCACCATTATGTACCATAACACCTCAGTGTTACGTACGAAAACCTCCTCCAGAGGCTACCGCCTCACTTCGTAAATTGCCTTACATACATTTTCACATACAACGTAAGTTAGCTCTCACCCATTACGTAAGCTAACTCATCAACATGGCGTAAGTTATACCCGTTGACTTCGCTGTTCAAATCAAGCCAATATCTCCAGCCATACTACGCGTATGTATTGCCCCACACGCTGAAAGTTCGAAGGCGATCTGATTCCCTCTGTTATGTACGTAACCAGAAAGGCTTAACGTACGCAACCTTTTTTGTGATAACGTATGTTAGCTATTGTACGTAGCCTATGTTAGGGCTAATATACTTAGCCAATTTCGAAACTCACCATGTAACGTCCCAACAGACAAAACACCAAATGCCAACATGAATAGGTTGATTCTGCAACATTCTAATTGTTAGGAATACTTGTTAGATTTTTATGATGTCATCATTGTACTTGCTTATTCAAATGTATGCTTATTACTTGGCAAATGTAAGGAAGAACCAAATGAGTATCTTCCATAGGCCAAATTATGTTAAGTTAGATACTTGGAAAAATGTAAAGAAGAACCAAATGAGTATATTCTATAGGCCATTTAAGTTAGGCTTAAAATCGGCTAAGTACAAAGTGCAGATAAGTAAATCCGAGAAGTTTCGGTCAGACAAGCAACATCAGAGAAGTTTGACCAAACACTGCATAAAGCCGAGTCACAGTCAAGTGAAAATCAGAGAAGTACTGGTCAATAATTTTATCAGAGAAGTTTAACCAGACTGCAGTCAAGTGATCAGACGGAGCCCAAGTCATCTGAAGTTTGACCATCAAGACCACTCAAGTTCATCAGGTCAGAAGACTTCAGAAAAGTCGTCAGATCAGAGAAGTCTCATTAGGACATCAGAGAAGTCATCGTCAGAGAAGCAACATCAGAGAAATTTGACCAAACACTACAGAAAGCCGAGTCACAGTCAAGTGAAAATCAGAGAAGTACTGGTCAACAATTTTATCAGAGAAGTTTGACCAGACTGCAGTCAAGTGATCAGACGGAGCCCAAGTCATCTGAAGTTTGACCATCAAGATCAGTCAAGTTCATCAGGTCAGAAGACTTCAGACAAGTCGTCATATCAGAGAAGTCTCGTCAGGACATTAGAGAAGTCATCGTCAGAGAAGTCCGACAACAGAGAAGTTTGACTGCACATCAGACAGATTGACTTAAAGAGATCAGATAAGTCATGTATAAGTAATCAACTTAGTTAACCTGTCCACGTCATCATGCGTTGAAAAGTCAATAATTACGGAGAGTCACATGCGGGCGATAAGGGATAGAATGGAGAGATTCCCGGAAGGATATGAATTAAATAATTCATCAAGACCCACCTCTGAAGACTTTAAACATATTAAAATCAAAACGGTCGGAAATGGATTAAAATAAGGGAATCCAGCCTTACAACGTTCAGAAAGAAAAACAAAGAAGTCTACATCTCGAATGGATGGATTTGTTACAGATTTGCAACGGCTATGAAGAAAAGCTCTAAGGATTGACAAGCTATAAATATCTGAAGATTTGAAAGAGCAAAGTACGATGCGAACTATACTCTCAAACAATTAAAGCAATCAAGCGATCAAGAAATCTATAGCATCGTGAAGAGCAGCATTCACAATTCACATACGAAGAAAGCTCTTAGTTGGAGAAGACAAAACACTCTTGTCTTAAAACCTGAGTACGGGGTACTTCACTGGTTGAAGTTGCACGACTGATAGGCATCCAAGGATTTGGAGATCGAGTGGTGCTAGGCAGTCAGAAAGGAGTTGCAACGATAGGATTTTCACTGGTTGGAAGTTGTTATAGCTAAGTTGTAGAATCACTGTAATATTTATCAGTGGTTGAAAATTATAGTGGATTCATCTCCAACTGGTTTGGAGAAAAGTGGATTAGTAGAGGATTACCCCACCTCTGAGACAACTATATATTGTCTGCGTATTTTATTGTTTTAACATCATACTTAACTACTGCATTCATACTTAGTGTTTCATTGTTTATATTTCTGTATTCGTCATCAGCTGACTTCCGCACTTATATTGTCTACAGATGACTCTAAGTCATCTGTACCATCAGCTGAGAAACTCCTTAATTCCTACTTGGAAAAAGAATTTCAATAAGTCTATTCACCCCCCTATAGACTTATTTCTGACGACTTGTGACCTACAAGTGGTATCAGAGAGGTTGGTTCATTTATTTCCAGAACCAGATCCATATATCTTGCATATATTTTTATATCTCATTTAGAATGGAACACATGCACTCTAGGTTACCCGTGTTTTCAGTTGATGAGTATGATCTTTGGAAGATAAGGATGCAGGCACACTTATCTTCAATCCATGACGACATGTGGTGTATTATCGAAGATGGTCCTTTCATATTCAAGAAGGACAACACTCCCGAGAAGATAGCAGTAGGGAAACCAGCAAAAATTTCCAAGAAAAGAACAGAGATGAGCCCAGAAGAAAGAAAGCTGGCCAACCTTGACAACTGGGCCAGAGATGTGCTATATCAAACTCTTGACAAGCCAACCATGGCCAAGATCAAGAATTGCCAAAATGTCAAAGAAATTTGGGATACCCTTGCCGTGATGTGTGAAGATACAAAGCTGATAAAAGAAAACAAGTTGTCAATTGATGCCCAAAAGTTTGACAACTTCAAGATGAAGACCGGAGAATCAATAGATCAGGTGGACACAAGGTTCACAGAGATCATCAACGAAATAAACTCCCTTGGAAAAACTTATGGCAACAGGGAGATGGCCTTGAATGTGTTAAGATCACTTAGCCCCGAATGGAGCATGAAAGCGGTGGCCATGAGGGAATCCAAAGACCTCAATAAAATAAAGATTCAAGAACTATTCTCTGACCTGATGGCTTATGAATTCGAACTCCCAAGTTCATCATCAAACGAGCCTGCAGAGAAGGGAATAGCATTTGCAGCCGAGTCCCCCGCCAAGAACCTGTCAGATGTCAAACCTCCAAATCCACTCGATTTCGAGGAAGAGATGGCGTTTATAATACAAAGATTCAGAAATTTCCGAAAGAATTACTCCAAATATAAGAAGAATTATAAGGAGAATCCAAAGAGAAATCAAAAAGCCGGAAGCTGGAAGGTGGAATGCTATAACTATCATAAGACAGGACACATTCAAATCGACTATCCTGATCTTAAGAAGGACGAGAGCAAGAATGAGGTGAGCAGAAAAGAAGACCGAAGGAAAGCCCTCATTAGAAGGCCAAGAGAAAGTGGAATCAAGCAGCGGATTCTTCTCTGATGATGATGAGGAATATGACTGTCTGATGGCCAACCTAGCTGATGAAGAGGTAACATCTAAACCCTCTAATTCAAATAATAATTCAGACATGTCACAAGACATGGACTTGCACGAATCTATAAATTAGCTTCTCAAGGATTTTGAGAAATTAAAATCTGTACACCTATCTGTATCAGCCGAGAAGACTCAGCTGCAAGATGAGAATAGGGAGCTGAAAAATGATTTTGAAAAATTCAGCCTAGAGTTGAATAAAACCAAATCTGATCTTGAAAAACTTGCTGCAGACAACTTTAAAAATCAGGCTGATATCACTACAGTTGAGATAAAACGATTAACTGTTTTGAATAGTGAAAAATCAGCTGCACTTGCTCATGTCAAAGCTGAGTTTACCAAACTGACTCAGCTAAGTAAAACTCAGGCGAAGGAAATAACCTCCCTAAAGGCATCTCTAACTTTGGATGAATTGTGTATGAACAAAAGGCCACTATAGTCCAGATCAGGCCTTGGATATGACCCTAACACTCCCTCTAGTTCTAAAACTACTTTCATTAAGGGAGAAACACTTGTCCCGTCTGCTGAGCCTAATTACAAACCAGTGTTTCAAAATAGGTAGCAGCCAAGTCACAAGTCTAGGCTGCAGCCAAGGTATACAAGGCAGCCACCTAGACATGAGACTAGGCAATGGCCAAGGCAGAAGCAGCAACCCAGACAACATGCCCATTATTATCAAAGACTCCCCAAAAACAGATTTCAAAATGGGAGGGGCAAATGGAAACCTCAAGGTTATCCAAGTTTTCAAAATGAACAGATGTGGAGACCCCAAAGATTTTATAAATGGTCTCAGCCAAGATTTAGAAATGGCTGACATCAATTTTATGAGGCATATCCAATACACAATCCTAACAGAGGATACAGGCCCAGACAACACACACCATTTAGGGGCAATAACAACAATTTTCACAATCCCAGGAGAAATCAGTTCTCCAGGAAACCAACTAACCCCCAAGGACCCACACATATTTGGGTACCTAAATATCTGCTTGTTTGATTGCATAAAAGGTGGAAGGACTACTACCATATCTCCACAAATTCAAATATTGGAGGTGAAGAACGGTTTGTAGATTTTGGATGCTCAAGGCACATGACCGGGAACAAGAATGTGCTGTCAAATTATATCAAAGAAAGAGGTCCAGACGTAACCTTTGGAGATAGCTCTATAGGTCAGACTAAAGGCTTTGGAGAGCTGCAGAGAGGAAACATCACTATATCAAAAGTTCATTATGTCAAAGGGCTCAAATACAACCTTTTGAGCATAAGCCAATTTTGTGATGAGAAGAAGCTAGTAGTCTTCACTATTTGGAAATGTATGGTGATAGATATTCTATCTGGAGAAGTGAAGCTACAAGGATTCAGATGGAGAGATGTCTATATGATAGATTGGAAAACAGGAACTCCCAACACCTGCTTTCTATCCAAGACAATAGCAGAAAATGGATTGCTGTGGCACAAGAGACTATGTCACCTAAACTTCAAAGCCATCAACAAGATTAGTTCTCCGAAGCTGGTCAGAGGACTTCCAGAAGAAGTTTTCAGAAAAGAAGCTCTTTGTGATGCATGTCAGAAAGGGAAGCAGACCAGAGCATCATTCAAGCCAGTCCAACCTACCACTCTCACAACAAGGATCTTAGATCTACTTCACATGGATCTATTTGGTCCTATCAAGCCAAGGACCCTAAATGGCAGAAAGCATGCTCTAGTAGTAGTAGATGACTACTCAAGGTACACATGGATTGTCTTTCTATATAAGAAGAGTGAAACCTTGAAAAAGCTGCCTGAGCTGCTGAGAAGGATCCAGAATGAAAAATCTCTCTCAATCATCAAGATCAGATCAGATAGAGGAGGAGAATTTCTGAACAGATCAATCACTGAGTATAGTGATCAGAATGGTATCCAGCACGAGCTCTCTGCAGCCAAGACTCCACAACAGAATGGTGTTGCCGAAAGAAGAAACAAAACCTTGAAGGAAGCAGCCAGGTCCATGATTGTAGAAGCAGACCTGCCCAAGAGGTTCTGGGCTGAAGCTGTCAACACAGCATGTCACACTCAGAAAAGGAGTATGATTGTAGGGAGACATGGCAAAACTCCCTATGAGGTTTGGAATGGCATAACACCAACTGTTGCATATTTTCATATTTTTGGTTGTAAGTGTTTCATCCACAATAATGATAAAACCCAACTAAATGCCTTTGATTCTAAAAGTGATGATGGTCTCTTTATGGGATATTCACAAAGAAGCAAGGCATATATAGTTTTTAACAAAAGAACCTTAGTTGTGGAGGAAATACCTCATGTGGTATTTGATGAATCGGCTGCTGAGTACAGGAAATAGGTGGATTAATTGAGAATAAACTCAAATATGCAACCCTAGAAGAAGTCATCATACATGATACAGGAATGGTGGACTCACCTGCAGACCAGCCTGAAGACCCAACTGCAGATCAGATAGGACCTCAACACCTACTTGATCCAGTTGCTGCTGATGGAGACCTATCTGTAGCTGATAAAGACGCATCTGTAGATCAGACATGATCCCCACCTGCAGATGACAAGACCGTAGCTGATCCAGTTGCAGACCAAGGAGATCAGAACCAAGCTGAAGCAGAAAGAGAAGAAGTCCACCAAAGCAACTCTACAGGGGGAACAAACCCTGAAGAAGAAGGAGAAACCCCCAAATGGCTTAGAGATCACCCCATTCAACAAATCATTAGAAACCTAACTGATGGAGTCAAGACCAGACAGTCCACTCTACCAGCAGTAATGGCAATGTTTTCATGCTTTATGTCTCAAATAGAACCCAAGACTAAAGAACAAGCCTTGGAAGACTACTCATGGATCAATGCAATGCAAGAAGAGCTCAACCAGATGGAAAGGAACAATGTTTGGGAACTAACAGACAGACCAGATCATAAGAAGGTTATTGGCACCAAATGGGTGTACAAGAACAAATGCGATGAAGATGGAAAAGCCAGACTTGTTGCTAAAGGCTATGCACAATGTGAAGGAATAGATTTTGATGAAACCTATGCACCTGTTACAATATTAGAAGCCATCAAACTATTCCTTGCATATGCTGCATTCAAGGATTTTGAAGTCTACCAAATGGATGTGAAGAGTGCCTTTCTAAATGGAATTCAAGAAGAAGAAGCCTATGTGGAGCAACCCCCTGGATTTGTCAAAGGAGACAAAGTCTACAAGCTTCTAGAAGGTCTATATGGACTTAAGCAGGCACCAAGAGCATGGTATGAAACACTCTATGTGTTTCTAGAGAAGAATGGTTTCAGCAAAGGAAAAGTAGACAAGACTCTATTCAGAGTGGAGCATGAAGGCCATATATTATTAGTGCAAATATATGTGGATGATATCATATTTGGCTCAACCAACCCGGAGCTGTGTGAGAAATTCTCAAATATCATGCAAGGAGAATTTGAGATGAGCATGCTGGGAAAGCTAAATTTCTTCCTAGGTTTGCAAGTCAAACAACTGGAAAATGGAATTTTCATCAATCAAGCCAAATATACCAGAGATTTAATCAAGAGATTTGGAATGGAATAGCCAAACCAGCAAGAATCCCTATGAGCACAAGCACACATCTAGATGCAGATGAAAGAGGCATATCAGTGGATCCAACCCACTATAAAGGACTTATTGGATCACTCCTCTATCTGACTGCAAGCAGACCAGACATATCTTATCCCATGGGAGTATGTGCTAGATTTCAATCCAAGCCAAAGCAGTCACACCAGGATGCATCTAAGAGGATAATCAAATACCTTAAATCTACAGTCAATGTTGGACTATGGTATCCTAAGGATGATAATTTTGAGCTATCAGGATACTCAGATGCAGACTTCGCAGGATGCAAAATTAATAGGAAGAGCACCAGTGGAACGTGCTAATTCCTAGAAAACAGACTGATATCCTTGTTTAGCAAGAAGTAGCTATCTAACTCTATATCAACAACATAGTCAGAATACCTAGCTGCAGGTAGCTGTTGTGCTCAGATTCTATGGATCAGACAACAGTTAAGGGACTACAACATCATTGCAAATAAAGTCCCAATATGGTGTGATAACAATAGTGTGATCGCTATAACCAACAATCCAGTATTGCACTCAAGGACGAAGCACATTGATGTTAAACATCATTTCATAAGAGACCACGTGCTTAACAAGAGAGTCAGAGTAGAAAGAGTCAGCACAGAATACTAGATTACTGACATATTCACCAAACCTTTACCATAAGAAAGGTTGTTGGAGCTGAGCAGGGAACTTGGATTACTAGATTGGGAATCTAGTACAGACGAGAAAGCTAGCTGAGCAGATCAGACAAGACGACAAAGGCCAGACGAAGAAACCTAGCTGATCGAGAATACAGGCGATACAACTCACCTGATGTAGATCAGTCAAACAAGTCAAACGGTCAACCAGCTAAAAATGGAATCGTACTTCGACGGAGTGAATCTGAAGGCTGTGAAGGACCAGATTATTTTTAGTCTGGTGGTCGATTTCGAGGGGCTGCTCGAATCAAATATGGACAACGATGTGTATAACATTATTAGATCCATGAAGATGAATGGGATTTATCCATTCCTGAGCATCAGCCCTAAATCTCTCTTCAAGGAGGCAGTTATCGCGTTTTTCAAGGAGGCTGAAGTGCTGGAATCGGGCATCAAGAGCTCATTTTTCGGAGAAGCAGTAACAATTACTCCATATACAGTCGGAGAGGCTTTCGGGATGAAATCTCAAGGCGTGGGTAGAGGCATTGAAGCAGAACACAGTCGGCATCTGGCTGAAGATCAAGGCTGTTGACCAGCCATCAAAATTGAAGTTAACTGCCAAGAGGAGTGAGCTGCGGAAGGAATATCGCTATGTATTGGATATTACCAACAAGATAGTGATGGGTATGGCTAGCAGCTACGATCAGCTGTCATCAGCCAAATTTATGGTTATGGGAGCCCTAATTCAGTATGAGCCAATTGACTGGGTAGACTACATCTACAGACAATTGGTTCGTGAAGTGAATAAAGTCTAATGGCTAGATGATGAGAAAAGGTTCAAGACCAAATTGGCCTTTGGGACACAGGTCAGTTGGATTCTGGAGCATTTAGGCCTTGCGAAGGGAAATGCAGATCCCTTCCACATCAACAAAAGACTTGGTCACCTATACCAAGAAACTTTGAGAAGATTGGCCAGTGTAAGGAAAGCAGCCAAAATACTGTAGGAAATGCCTATTAAGCCTACACCCTACAGATATCCCTCAAGCTCAGATGAGTCTGATGGAGACCAAGCTGCAGCCCGCGACTTACCTGAAGATCAATCTGATTCAAACTCAGACAACACTCCACTAGCTCTGGGTTTCAAGAGAAGGGGACCGGCCCTGGGAGAGCCATCTTTGATCCAACCTTCACTTGAACCCTCCCCCAAGAGGCCCAGGCGTCTAATTTTTGAGGAGGAAGAGCAGCCAGATCAGCTATCTGCACCTGAACCTGCCCCTGGAGATCAGATGCAGATCATCCCTTCACTAGTCCCTATCTCTGTCCAATCAAATCTTGTTGTTGAAGTGGTTCCTCTACTCACCCTGCCAGACATAATTGAGCAAGAGGAAGCTGATCTTGTGATCAACATTCCTGTGGCAGGATATTCTCTAAACTTGCTTGACACCAATCCTTTGGGGCTAACTGTGGAACAGCTCCAAGAGGTAAAACAAAAAGTCCTTCAAGTGAGTTTCATTAATGTCTATGACGAATGGAAGTACTTTAAATCACTTCCATTCTCACAATTACAAACTCTTGTAGAAAACAGTAGCTGGGATCTTCCCCAGGCTACAGAGCAGCTTCTCATGAACTTCTGTCATGAGACTGACATCTTTTTAATGCTTAAACCAAATTAGTTTTTATCCAATTTCAAAACAAATATAGACAAATGTGTTTTTTCTTATAATGGAAAGTGTCCTGGCTGGCACTATTCCTGGTGATGGGAGTGGGAGTGCAGAGAAGATCATAAGAATTGAAGAAGTTGAAAAAGAAATATCTGAGAAGAAAGAGCAAGAAGAAAAAATTATAGTTGAAGAAAAAGGAGAAGAAGTGAGATAAGAGGAAGAAGAAAAATAAAAAGAAGAAAATATTGTAGTTGAAAAACAATCTGGTGAAGAAGAGCAAGAGAAGATAGAAGAGTTGGTAGAAGAAGAAAGATAAGAAGTTGATCAAGAAGAAAAAGAAGAAGATGATGATGAGGAGGAGGAGGAAAAGAAGGATGATGAGGAGGAAAACAAGGATGATGAAGAGGAAGAGAAGGAAGAAGAAAATGAGGAAGAAGAGAAGGAATAAGAAAAGGAGGCAGAAGAAGAAAAAGAAGACAAGGATGAAGTTAGACAAGATGAGCCTGGGGCACCTGCCCAAAACCCCAGCTCAGATGAAGAAGAAGACAGATCGGGAACACCAGATCAAACCCCATCTGATCAGCCGCCTGCAGACAGGAGTCTGCAGACAGGTAGGTCAACTGCAAACCTACCTGTAGGCGCAGAAAGCTCAGGTGAGCATTCCCCTCAGGCAACACCCACCTCACCTGCGGTGGTTGACCTGATCAGAAGAATTGTCAAAGAGACTGTTGGGGAGTTGCTTGCCACAGAAATCAAACTTGACCTGCAGATGGTTCACACCCTAAACACCAAGCTAGACACCTTACTACAGAGAGGTGTACCTCCTCCTCGCACATACTCCAGGATGCCTCTTGGCATGTCAGACTGGATGGTAAGAGTTGAGCAGCAATTGACCATGCTAGTTGATGCCGGCAAAAAGGGGGAAGGAAGTAAGCAGGGGGAAGTGAGGGAAGTAACAGGTCAGAAACAAGCTGAGGCATCTAATCAGGAACTCAGATATAAGAAAAGGCAAGATATCCCCTCACTTGAATCCGGGACATCACGCCTAAAGAGGAAGGAAGTAGCTGCCCCGAATCAAGCTGAAGACCAGCCTGCCCTGAAGAAAACAAGAATCAGGCAAGGAGAGGAGCGTAGATTTGAATGGTAGGGCAAACAACTGTGGTACGTTGAAGATTTCTTACCTACAGAGTTTATGACTGTTTGGGTGGATGCCAAGAAGGAATTCACAGATAAGTACTATCTCTGGGAGATACTCCAGGACAAAGAAAGCTCCCCCCAACAGATTTTCATCAATTATATGAACACCAGATGGCCAACCCTTTGGAAGATCCAACTAAAATATGCAACCAACTGGGATGCTTACCCTATGATCCCTCCATTCAGAGCAGAAGAGCCTCCTACTCGATTGGACGATGAACTGGATGAGCTAGCATTGCAGGAAGAAATTAGAGCACTATGCGAAAAGAATAGCTTCTCAACCACAGACGAGCAGAACTTTTCCTCCCAGATCATAAAAAGGAAGTACGGACTTGAACCTGTCTGTAAGAGGCCAATTGGAGCTAAGTTATATAGGCCTCCTAAGCAAACTGTCCGGAGAGGTAGAGGCAGATAGGACATTTTATTGTACTTGTAGTTTTCATGTAGTTTTTAGAAGTACTTGTAATCTTCTGTGTTTGTTTGATCATTCAAAAGCTATGTATTTGTAATCAACTCAGATAATTATATAACAGTCATTTGAATGACAACCTCTAGTTGTCTCGAAACAAGACTGATTTTAGTTTGTGTCTTGCACTTGATTATGTGCAGACCTGTTCTTCATTTGAATAATTTGCTTAAAGTTTTGCCATCATCAAAATAGGGGAAATTTGTTAGGAATACTTGGATTTTGTTGATATCATCATTGCACTTGCTTATTCAAATGTATGCTTTTTACTTGGCAAATGTAACGAAGAACCAAATGAGTATCTTCCATAGGCTAAATTATGTTAAGTTAGATACTTGGCAAAATGTAAAGAAGAACCTTATAAGTATCTTCTATAGGGCATTTAAGTTAGGCTTAAAATCGGCTAAGTACAAAGTGCAGATAAGTACATCAGATAAGTTTCGGTCAGACAAGCAACAACAGAGAAGTTTGACCAAACACTGCAGAAAGCCGAGTCACAGTCAAGTGAAAATCAGAGAAGTACTCGTCAACAATTTTATCAGAGAAGTTTGACCAGACTGCAGTTAAGTGATCATACAAAGCCCAAGTCATCTGAAGTTTGACCATCAAGATTAGTCAAGTTCATCAGGTCAGAAGACTTCAGACAAGTCGTCAGATCAGAGAAGTCTTGTCAGGACGTCAGAGAAGTCATCGCCAGAGAAGCAACATCAGAGAAGTTTGACCAAACACTGCAGAAAGTCGAGTCACAGTCAAGTGAAAATCAGAGAAGTACTGGTCAACAATTTTGTCAGAGAAGTTTGACCAGACTGCAGTCAAGTGATCAGACGGAGCCCAAGTCATCTGAAGTTTGACCATCAAGATCAGTCAAGTTCATCAGTTCAGAAGACGCCAGACAAGTCATCAGATCAGAGAAGTCTCGTCAGGACATCAGAGAAGTCATCGCCAGAGAAGTCCGACGATAGAGAAGTTTGACTGCACATCAGAGAGATTGACTTAAAGAGATCAGATAAGTCATGTATAAGTAATCAGCTTAGTAAACCTATCCATATCAGCATGCGTTGAAAAGTCAATAATTACGGAGAGTCACATGCGGGCGATAAGGGACAGATTGGAGAGATTCCCGGAAGGATATGAATTAAATAATTCATCAAGACCCACCTCTAAAGACTTTAAACATATTAAAATCAAAAGATTCGGCGCTTCAACGTGAAAGTCTTCACAACGGCCAGAAATGGATTAAAATAAGGGAATCTAGCCTTGCAACGTTCAGAAAGAAAAACAAAAAAGTCTACTTCTCCAACGGACGGATTTGTTGCATATTTGCAACGGCTATGAAGAAAAGCTCTAAGGATTGACAAGATATAAATATCTGAAGATTTGAAAGTGCAAAGTACGATGCGAACTATACTCTCAAGCAATTAAATCAATCAAGCAATCAAGAAATCTATAGCATCGTGAAGAGCAGCATTGACAATTCACATACGAAGAAAGCTCTTAGTTGGAGAAGACAAAACACTATTGCCTTAAAACCTGAGTACGGGGTACTTCACTGGTTGAAGTTGCACGACTGACTGGCTGGTAAGAAAGTATCGTTCCCTCGAGGACTGACTCACTAATTACCGATTTATGCGTATTCTAATTTTATTTGAACTATCGAAATTTGAGACGCAAGTAATAATTAAAGAAAATTAATAAAAGAATAAATAGTAAAATCGATTGTTCGAAGAAAGAAAATCAAATAGGGAAGTATCTAGGATTGTGAATCCACCCCGGTTTATCCGAATTACTCTTGATTTATATGAATTAAATGATTTCCCAATTTATTGAAGGCAAAGATTGCTAAAATACGTCAATAGAATTTTCTAAGGCGAATAACACACTCTATTCCTAGGTGAATTAATTCGACAATAGGCAAAAAGTACGAAATCTTCAGAAATGCCACGTAATTCCTATGAGTATATTACTATCTCACAAGATAAAATGGTTCTCACCAATTTTTCCTACCAACTCTCCTCTCCCGATTCGAGTTGTGTAATCAAAACAAATCAATCATAGGCCACATAATTGATAGTAATTAAAACAATTGGGAAAACTCAATAAGAAAGGGAAATATATTTTGATAATGCAAAATCAAAAGTAAATTCGTCAAAACTTTGGTTTCATCAAACTCCTAGAATAGGGTTCTAGCCTGACATGCTAGAAAATAAGAATACACATAGAATTAAAGAAAGCATAATAGAAATCAAACACAGTCGAAGAACTTGTATTCCTCCGTTCTCTAGCTTCAGCTCTCTGCTCCTTGGTGTTTTCTCCTTCTCCTCGATCCCTTTTCTTCAGACCTTTAATCTCTATTTATAACCCTCATTCGTCTCCAAAATGCGTCCGGGAATTAGGTCGAGAACAGGCTCAAAAAACGGCCCAGAAATGCGGCAGAAATAGTATTACCGCCCCGCGGGCCGCGGCTCAGCATCTTTGTGCCGCGGCCCCCGGTACAGTGTGTGCCGGCTCATGCTGACCATGTGTGTGCCGCGTCCTGGCCTTGGTGTGCCGCGGCTCCTAACCAAAAATTGTCGTTTTCGCCCGTTTTTCGTCGTTTATGCTTCCGGACTCCAATTTCCTTCAAAACATATAAAGATAGTGCATTAAAAGCTCATTTATGCAGATTTAGACTTACAATGGATATAAAATAATGATAAATAAGCGCATAAAAATACATCTAACAAATACCCCCAAACTTAAGCCTTTGCTTGTCCTCAAGCAAAAATTAATTTTAAACAAGAAGTATCGTGAATGATCGTGCAAATCCATAGTGCTCAACATAATCAATACTACCCTGAAAATCTCAAAGAATAATACGAGTATCGTATTAGTGAGTCACATCACGGACACTGATTCCACAAAGTAACCATTTTTAGTGCTAATCAATCGTTCATGAAGAAAATCAAGCTCAAAGATTAACAAGCGTGAATTTAACCAACCGCCAATATGAAGGGTTAGATTAAACAAGCCAACTCGCCCAGTCCCACAGTCTAGTGGCAAAAATAATTTAAGGGTTTCATCGTCAAAAATAATCCTCGGACAGCATTCCTTTATATATGATCAATAAAATGATTCGAGATAACCACTAGGTTTCGGGACAGTCCAAAAACGATGTTTCATCGGGATAACCCTAGGGTGGATTTCCATTCTCATGTATTAAGGAACCGTTTGACGTAAAAGACACTCATGGGGCACATGGATGCTTCTAGTTACTAAGTTCCCCTCTACAGTGGAGAAAAAACTCGAATAGCTATTCCCGCATGTCCGATTCAAGGTTTCTGTTTTACGCGAGAGTAAACAACGGGTCACGTGAATACCCCCGGTTACTAGGCTTCCCATCATCGGAAAATGCGATATCTCTAAACCATTAGTCTATTCAGGGTTGTCGTTTTATGCGAGAGTAAACGACAGGTCACGTGAATACCCCTGGTTACTAGACTTCCCATCATAGAACATGTACAATTTCTCTACTTTTTGGGAAAGACTGTCCGACTCTAAACTCAATTTAAGTGCCAACAAGACTCATGTTACTGGACGACTAGCTACGCGAAAAGTGTAACCAAACGTATAGACGACTATTTGAAAACACATATGTCTCCTTTCTTATATGCTAAAATTTCTACAATAACGAAAAATTTCAGACCTAAATGAATACTCAGAGGAAACAACTATCGCAGACTGCAAACTCGACCAAAACTCAACTGTGTCTTCAAAAAGAAATCAGTATCATATCATCAGTTTTACACAAGGAAGCACGTAAAATCCACAAATGCAAATAAAATCAAGACACGCAAGGCTAGCGTCAAAAACAACGAAAAATAACAACGAATAAGTAAAAAACAACAGAAAATAAACTCCCCCAAACTTAGGACGTACATTGACCTCAATGGACACAGATAGTAATATGCAATAAGAGAAAAGGTCAAGTACTCCCCTAATGTTAGCTCAGGAACTGGTGCCGGCCTCGTCCGGCGAGGAGGGTGGTGTAGATGGCCTAACTGGTGGGATGAAGGGCTCGTCTAGGTGCAGTATATGTCTCGTCCACGCAGCAAGGTAGTCCTGATGGTAAGCATCCCTCGCCTCCAAGCGTCTCTCCTCACGTCGATTGGCCCGGCGGGCCTGCTCTCTCATCTCCTCCCGGACAGCTGCGAGGAGTCTCTCTCTCTCTCTCTATCCGCATCTCCTCTCTCAAAGCAGCTAGATGGCGCTCTTTCTCTCTCCTCATCTCCTCTCTCACAGCAGCTAGATGGCTCTCTCTCTCTCTCTCTCTCCGCATCTCCTCTCTCAGGCCGTCAAACATCACCTGAAGGTGCTCTCTCTCGGGCGGCGGGCTGGACTCCGCTTGCTCATGCGTCAGAAGAAGAGGCTCGGGGGACTGCTCATGTGGCTCGTCAAGAAGAAATCCTCATCCCCGAGCATGTGCCGGCGCTCCACCCCACTGGTCAAAGTGAGAAATAATGCGATGATCTATCGGACCCTGGGGTGCTAGCGTTGGCTCATCATCCGACCAAGTCATGCCCGACTGGCGGCATAGAGCGCAAATGAGAGAGGGGTGCCTCAGCCCCGTCTTGGCCCCTCCTTGAATGCACTGAAGGATAGATTGGACCAGATGAGGAGCCACATCGAATCTGAGTCCGGTAGTGATAGCAGATAGTAGTCGGGCACGAGAGAGTAAGACCGAGCGGATCTGCGAGGTAGGATCGACTCGAGCACAGAGGAAGTATAGCCAGGCTCGCCCGAGCCGACTGAGGCGCGAACTCTTAAAGTAGAAAGCTGAAGAACCCGGAGCGTGCATCTCCCAAACGGAATCGGTCTGTGTGAGTGCCTCGAGCAGAGCCTCCCTCGTGAGGCTACTCATAGTCCGCGTATACGCCGTCTCGTCCACCACTGGCAGCTCGTATAGTCTCCGAATTGCGGCCACCGAAAAATCAACAGTTTGGCCTCGGACGACGACCTGAGTCCGAGTATCTGATTGCCCCATCATCTGCCCCGCCTGAATATGTCGCAATAGAGCACTGGCGTAAAACTCCTGGACGATAGAGATCACAGCCTGCTCGGGTGGCGCAGTGAAATGAGCCCATCCCATCTCGTCGATCATAGTCAAAAGCTCACCGTCCTGGGGGGCGGCAGTGAATCCCCGCTCCGGGATTATTGGTCAAGGCCGGATTTTTTCGTTGAATATTCTGTGAATGTACGGATCGGAGAATTGGTGAGATTCCAAATCGGCTCGGTTTCGTGATGTATCCCCTCTTGTGTGGGATGATTGTGTCCTAGCCCTCGTACTTATCTTCCTTTTTCTATCTAAGGCGAGGTTCCTGAAAAAATAAACACCGGAAATTACACAACTTTTAAGGAAAACTACACCACTCTCGACTTAAGATACGCGAAACGTGAATATAGAGTCGAATGATCGTAAGAGGAAATTAAGGTTGAGATTTCTAGTTTAAACATGATGTAAGGGTTGGGGTATAATGTAATCCGATAATCAAATTCGTTGCATATAAATTGAAAACGTTTGGCTCAAAAATTTTCATTGACGCATTTTATCAAACACCTAGTATGCATGGGTTTAAATGAAGAACAAGAATTATAATGGCTAAATCCAATCCCAAAATTAACAACATGAATCGATGGTCATGACAAAACGACAAATAACACCAACAATCCATACATAATCAACAAATACCATCAACAATCAATCGATAATCATCATATTCCAACTCAACCTTGATAGAACTAAACATATTCAATATTGAATGAAGAACAATACATCACTTTTCAAACCATGTAGCAATTAAGATTAAGAATGAGAATTACCTTGCTTTGTATGGAAGAAGGCAAGAAGAAGAAGAAGTGACTAGAGGTCGTCCGAGTGCTGCGCGAAGAAGGGATTGGAACTTACCTGGTGTCGGCCGATTGAGTTTTATGAAGGAATACTGGGCTTTTGAACTTCGCAACAGGGGCCGCGGCACAACTTAAGTGAGCCGCGGCCCAGAGTACAGCCTGCCCGGGCATTTTTGTTATATCGCCTTGTGCCGCGGCTCAGCGTACGGGTGCCGCGGCTCGTAGTGTAAGTGTATCGCGGCTCATTTGGTCCGTGCCGCGGCACGGAGTACAGCTTCCTAGGCGTTTTTGTGGCATTTGGCGTGCCGCGGCTAAATACATTTGTGCCGCGTCTCAGACTTCGGGTGTGCCGCGACTCGCTATCATTGTGCCGCGGCTCAGGGTTGAATTTTCCCCTGGGGAGATTCCTGCACAGAATTTTCAAAGGAAAACACCTAGAACATGAGAGATGTGCATATCAAAGCAAAAATGACGAAAAAAAATAGACTCCTAAAATGCAAGAAAACACTGAAAAATAAAAATCTATAACTAATACTCGGGTTGCCTCCCGAGAAGCGCTAAGTTTATAGTCTTCAGCCGGACTTATTGAAAATCAGTTTGCATTTCGCACAGACCATTTGGACTCCGCACAGTTCATCGAATCGTTATTACATAATTTAAATTTTTGACCATTAGTTTTCAACCGTTCGACTTTTGGTTTGGACATCCAACGTTCTTCGCGAAACAGCTTTAACAATAATAGCCTCCCAAAACACCCATTTTGCAACTGACTTGGCATTCGTTTGACTTCCGGCTTAATTTTCAATTCCACGGGCGAACTTATGACTGTTAGGAATATGCCCTCGAATGCCACTCAGAGGATGAGAGAGTGAGAGCAATTGTATTGTAATTATGAATATTATATTTAATAAGGCAATTATTATTTCTATATTATTGTATATCACTGGCATTGTGATTTGGTATATAGAATAGTAGTCCTTGCATTTGAGAGTGAACATTCTACTCCTTATAGAGATAAGGAGATAGGCACTAGAAGTGTTTAGAGCTCGAATGCTTAACTAGTTTGCAAGTCGATAAAACTTAACAGGACATTAAGTTTTAATAAGACTTGTATAACTGATGCTAGGACGTGTGCACGTCTTGATAGCATAGTTATAAGTATATTGGTGGGACCAGTATACTCGAACACGACTCATACTCGATTCAGTCACACAGTATTCACTCTCGGAGAGTCGATGACGAATCGAAAGGTTGTGATAGTATACGTGGACCTTTGACTTGAGGGTTCAGTAGAAGATGTGTCTGTGACGTTTAGTTTGTCATTAGAGTAGTTAGACTCATTTGCTTAATTGCTGAGTCGACCTCGAAGTGCGGACTATACAGGCAGGTAGCAGTCTTTGTTGTACGCCAAGAAAGGATTCTATCTCCTGTTAGTGAGCAGGAGAATGTCCTATACGGTTAATGGCAAATAAGATCATAAGTCTTTGGCCAAAGCATTCTGATATAGTCGTATTAGATACACTATTAATCAGTCGGTCTTGATTTGCATTAACACATGTATAGAGTTTAGTCAACAGTAGGGTTTGACTTTACCGTGACCCGAAGACTTGACCGGGACATCTGATGAAGGGTCTATACGTATAGGATCACTGATGGATAAATGTGAATTAATAATCTCTCTTATAATATTAGATATTAGATATCTAATTTTGATTTATCGGATAAATCAAATAGCGGTCTTATGAATTGTAAGTAAGTTACTAGGTGATTACTTTAATTCATAAATTATATTTCTTAGAGAAATATATATTTGTGTTTGATATAATTAATTAATTGGATTAATTAATTAGTCCAAACACATTGGAAATAAAAGGGATTCGTTTTGACGAACATCCAGTACACGAGCCGAGTAAATTCGACCCGTATTCTTGGAAATTTCCCTTAAGGCCGCCCCCTACCTCTCTTGTCTCTTTCATACTTATTTTATGTCACTAGGTGACTTATGTGAGGTGTATTTGATACCCTCAATCATGTGTTAAAGGAAGACTTTCATTTTTTTATAAATAAAAGTCTTTAAAAAGGAGAGATGACTACTTCTTCTTGCTTGAACTCATAATCACGAATTTGAGAGATAGAGTAAGGTTGAAAACTTCATCTTGATCTTAGATACAAGATATAAGAATAATACATTGAGAGAGAAAATTCCTACAAGCTTCCCTAGCCGCATTCTTGAAGAAAGGAAGCTTGTCGATTTTTCCATCAAGTTCCGGCGTGTGAAGTAGAGGCATCTTGCTTTAGGTGCTTGGAATGAAGGGCTCTTCATCATCATCATCATACGAAGGTTTTTCAGAGACATCATAGATATATGACTTTGATTCCTTGATCTTCGTATTTTTCTTTTCGTATATACGTTACTTGATCGATCCTCTTAGGGATTCCGTTTTTTCTTCCGCTGCGTTTATTTTCTGTGGAATCCCAACAGTGGTATCGGAGAGAGGTCAAATATATCGTATATACGATCATCTTTGCATTTGGAATGTTATTTGATGATGTTTATGATTTAGAATCATAATAGATATAATCGAAGAAATTTAATCGTTCGTAGTAAGTCAAGTTTCGACTATTTTATGTGAATTATAAATCTGAAAAATTTGATTTTTGTTGATTTATAAGTTCTTCATGAAGTTAAGAAACTTTTTCGCTTTAGGCGAGTCGAAAAATGAGAAAACGGGGTTAAACACGAATACCGCACGAAGACGCAGTGCCGTGGCTTCGATCGCTGCTTGCGCCGCCGAGAGTGACTCGGTAGGCTCAGTAGCTCGACTGACTGCCGGCGATGGCGAAGTGACTCGGTCCGGGAGGTTTCGGGTTTCGGCCCGATTTTGAATCGGGCCGTGGTCATTGCACGATACCGATTTTCCGACTCCATTTTTGTGTTTATATTTCGTTGTAATAATTTCCGAAATTTAAATTGGATTTCATTGGATTTAATAAAATATTTGGAATATCTTTTTAATGGAAATTATTAGACGAGAATATTGTTTTGGCCGGATTACTTTGAACGGATTAAAATGACGATTATAAATATTAATTTGATTAATATTGTAGAAATTAAATAAATTAATTTTTATATTAATTGGATTAATATATTAATTGATTATTTAATTTCATTTACCGTTACATGTTGTATGGAATGCCTTATGTGATGGTGATATAGCTCGTGGACTTAGTTGTTGATTTGTTCGATTCGATATGGTTGTAAAGGCCATTTTGAGCCTATTTATTTTTACTAGAAAATATGTATAAAAGGACGTATTGTTCAATGACGTAATTATTCATATGGCTATGACGAAGACCGAAGACGACCGACTAGAAGACGAAGAATCAATACTGTATTTTTCCTTTCTTTATTTGGCTTGGCCCAATACTTAGGAAAAAGTCCATGAGCTATATGTTGGTAGTAACTAGGTTGCTATTTATTGTTTTTCATTTTGAATGATTGACAAACCACAAACCGCGCTTATAAACGGATTAATGTGCAAAGTGTAACATATAATCGCGTTAATACTCCCACTTACAAACACTAAGTTATAAAGGTTACGAGGTTTCCTACCCTCCGTCAAACTCATGAAAAATTGAAATCTAAACCGGAATATTATTCTTCCGAGTATGTCGGGGTAATATTTTTGGGGAAAGTTGATAAATTCCTAGAGTGCATTAGATGCCTTTGGTTGTGACAAATCAAACCCCTATAAACCGTATGGGTTGCCGGGTAAGATTCAATTGTCAGACTAATAGGAGTTGACGGTTTAAACTTAGATAGTTCAGCGAGCCATAGAAACCGAATGGGTTGAGGGCAAGTGAACTAGGGGTAAAAGAAGATCGAATCATCCATTAGATGGGTTGGTATTAGACACCACTTTATAAAGAATAATAGAATATAAACCATATGGGTTGCCCTCTATTAAACTTTGTAAAGAAATCGATCACCACTATGAAGTCACCCAAGACTTCCAGATTTAACATGGGAGTGTGTAAATGCCGATAAAATAGTGGGAGCCGAGTTATGAATAAAGAAAGTCCTTAAATTCTTTACTCGGATCATAATTAAACAATCACTAACGAATCTCAAATTATTCTCTGCAGTTAACAAAAATCTCAATATGACAATGAACCCACTCGCTATACTACTTGAAAAGAACGTCTGGTCGTCCGAACTATGGATGGTAGCCGGAACTTGAGGATTGTCCTAACTATGGAAATCTTTGGGATACGTCTTGGGCGGACATCCCAGCGGCTCCTGCAAGAACCCGAGCCAATCAGGAAGATGTCGATGCCCATGAGAAATGGGTAAAAGACGACATAAGAGTGCGAGGGTACATGTTAGGCTCAATGACCAATGAGCTTCAACGTGCCCATGAAAACATGACGTCTTTACGAGCCATCTTAGCGCACTTGGCTGAGCTCTATGGAGAGCATAGCCGAACTGCTAGATATAAGATATCAAAGCAATTATTCGGCGCCAGGATGAAGGAAGGAGAGAAGGTTGGGGACCATGTCCTCAAGATGATCTCGATGATTGAGAGATTGGAAGATCTTGATTTTCAGATGCATGCATCTCTCCAAACTGACCTTATCCTGCAGTCACTTCCTGACTCCTTTTCCCAATTTTTCATGAACTTCAACTGCAATGAGATTGCATGTAACTTAGCTGGGCTAATGAACAAACTGACGACTGCCCAGTCTCAGATGAAGACAAAGGGAAAGGAAGCTGCACTTGTAATTTCTTCTAAGACTTGTAAGTCCAAGAATAAGAAGAAAAAGAACAAGAAGCAGTTAGGTCCGATAGCCAAGATCGACAAGGGAATGGGCAAGGCCCCAATGGTTCAAAAGAGCAAAGGGGCTAAGAAAACGGATGTATGCCTCAACTGCGGTGAGCTAGGCCACTGGAAGAGGTATTGTCCAAAGCTTGACCGTAATGCGCCTTCAGGTACGGAACTATTGGTTTTAGAAACAAATTGTTCTCAGAATCAGATATTCTACTTCTTGGATACTTGATTCCGGTGCGAGTTCTCACATTTGTACAATGAATCAGGATCTGGAACGAAGTAGGAAGCTGGATTCAGGGGAGGTGATGGTCACCGTCGGAAGTGGGCATAGTGTCGAGGCTTCTGATATCGGATCCCTTATGTTGGATTTAGAATCTGGTTTTATTCTTACTTTAGATGATGTACTTGTTTTGCCCAAGGGGCACAAGAATATTGTATCAATTAGGTCATGGACCGAAAGGGATTTCACTTCTTTATTGGAGATGGGTCTGTCGTATTTATTTCGAAATAAATTGGTTGGTATCATACATTATTAAATGGTTTATACCATTTAAATTTAAAGAATAAGACAACTATGAACACTATAACTAGGAAGCGTGGTAGGGATGAAACGAACCAAGCACTTAAGTGGCATCTTAGACTTGGTCATATCGGTCGGACCAAGGTTCATAAAATGGAGAAAGATGGGCTTATGGGTCCATTGGGATCAGATCCTTATCCAACTTGTGAATCTTGCCTTCAAGGCAAAATGACTAAGTTACCCTTCGCAGGACTTTTGAAAGAGTCTGAAAAACTTGGATTGATCCATACCGACGCGTCGTGGCCCTTTTGAAGTGGCACGAGACGGCTTTCGAGATTTCATTACATTCACCGATGACCATACTGTATGGATTCATGTACTTAATGAAACATAAGTCTGAAGCTTTTGATAAATTCAAGGAATTTAAAGCCCTAGTTGAAAATCAAACAGTAAGTGTTAAGACTCTTCGGTCGACGGGGTGGTGAGTACATGAGTACGAATTTGATGAGTTCTTAAAAGAACTAGGAATAGTGTCACAATTCACTCCTCCGGCTACTCCACAATTAAATGGTGTATCGAAAGAAGGAACCGAACCTTGTTGGACATGGTTCGCTCCATGCTTACCTATACCGATCTACCGATTTATACGTGGGGTTACGCGCTCACTTCTGCTGTGCATATCTTGAGCAGATGTCCTTCCAAATCCGTTCCTAAGACTCCCATGAGATGTGGAGAGGTAGGAAACCAAGTCTTAATAACATTAGGATTTGGGGATGCCCTTATGTCAAGAAGACTAAAGTAGAAAAATTGGAAACTAGGTGCAGTGAAAGGTCGTTTCATAGGATATCCAGGGATTCCATGGGATATCTATTCTACATGCACGAAGATCATAGGATCATCGTTGCTATACAAGCACACTTCCTGGAAGATCAGTTTATTCAGGAAGGAGGGGCAGGTAGAAATATTTCTTTGGAAGAAATAAAAAAAACACCAAATGAGACACCTATGCAAGATACAAGAACCGAACCTTCTGAAATACAAATACAACCTCGCAAGTCTAGTAGAATTTCTCAATTACCTGAGAGGTATGGCTATCTGCATCAAGAGGAACTGGGTGTCCACGAGATGACAGAAAGTAGTCAAGAGAATGATCCTTCTACATACGACCAAGCGATGGTAGACGTTGACTCCACCAAGTGGCAAGAAGCTATGGAAGCTGAGATAGACTCAATGCATGCTAATCAGGTCTGGACTTTAGTAGATCGTCCTAAAGGCATAATGCATATTGGAAACAAATGGATCTATAAGAGAAAGACTGATGGAGATGGCAAGGTTGATACCTATAAGGCCAGGCTTGTGGAAAAGGGTTATTCCCAAAGAGAAGGAATCGATTACTTCGAGACCTTCTCGCCTGTAGCTATGATTAAGTCTATTCGCATGATGCTTGCTATAGCAGCCCACTTAGATTATGAAATATGGCAAATGGATGTGAAAACGGCATTTCTAAATGGATTCCTCGAGGAGGAGATTTATATGGAACAGCCTAAGGGATTCATATCTCAAACCAATATTCATAAAGTATGCAAACTTCAGCGTGCCATTTATGGACTGAAGCAAGCTTCACGGAGTTGGAATCTTCGTTTTAACGAGACAGTCAAAGAGTTTGATTTTGTCCAAAACGAAGAAGAGCCCTGTATTTACAAGAAGGTTAGTGGGAGCAAAATTGCGTTCTTAATACTATATGTAGATGACATTCTACTTATAGGAAACGACGTAGGAATGCTCGATTACGAAAGCTTGGCTTTCTAAAGAGTTCTCAATGAAAGACTTGGGAGAAGCTACCTATATTCAGGTATTCGTCTCTGGGATAGAGCGAAAAGAATGTTAGGTCTTTCCCAAGCCCTCTACATAGAAAAGATCCTGAAGCGATTTAGGATGGAAGATTCTAAAAGAGGGTTTCTACCTATGCAACATGGTGCAAAACTTTCCTTAGAGATGTGTCCTCAAAGTGAGGAAGATAGAAAGTAAATGAGCAAGGTACCTTATGCTTCAGCAGTAGGTAGCCTTATGTATGCAATGATTTGCACTAGACCGGACATTGCCTATGCTGTGAGCGTAGTAAGTCGGTGTCAGTCAAATCTAGGGCAGGAACATTGGACTGCTGTAAAGAACATTCTTAAGTACCTAAGGAGGACTAAAGACTTGGTTCTTACATACGGCGGTGGAGAACTAAGAGTGATGGGTTATACAAACTCAGATTTTTCAGGGGACATGGATGCTCAGATGTCCACATCAGGGTATATCTTTACTCTGAATGGTGGGGCAGTTTCTTGGAGAAGTGCCAAGCAAAGTTCGACTGCTATCTCCACATGTCAAGCCGAATATCGGGCGGCACGGAGGTGCTAAAGAAGCTTTGGATAAAGAAGTTCACCGAGGAACTTCAAGTGGTTCCTAACGCAGAGAAGCTCGTGACCTTTGTTTGTGTCAACGACGGAGCTGCCTGACAGCTAAGGAGCCTAGGGCTCACCACAACACCAAACATATTGCGAGAAAATATCATTTTGTTAGAGAAATGGTTCGGGATGGGAATGTTACACTGCAGAGAGTAGACACAGCAAATAACATTGCTGATCCGCTTACCAAGCCACTATCTCAGAAGGTCTTAGAGAGACATCTGGAGAGTATGGGTATTAGATACCATAGTTTGTGGCATTGAGTGCAAGTGGGAGATTGTTAGGAATATGCCCTCGAATGCCACTCAGAGGATGACAGAGTGAGAGCAATTGTATTGTAATTATGAATATTATATTTAATAATTAAGGCAATTATTATTTATATATTATTGTATATCACTGGCATTGTGATTTGGTATATAGAATAGTAGTCCTTGCATTTGAGAGTGAACATTCTACTCCTTATAGAGATAAGGAGATAGGCACTAGAAGTGTTTAGAGCTCGAATGCTTAACTAGTTCGCAAGTCGATAAAACTTAACAGGACATTAAGTTTTAATAAGACTTGTATAACTGATGCTAGGACGTGTGCACGTCTTGATAGCATAGTTATAAGTATATTGGTGGGACCAGATACTCGAACACGACTCATACTCGATTCACCACACGGTATTCACTCTCGGAGAGTCGATGACGAATCGAAAGGTTGTGATAGTATACGTGGACCTTTGACTTGAGGGTTCAGTAGAAGATGTGTCTGTGACGTTTAGTTTGTCATCGAGTAGTTAGACTCATTTGCTTAATTTACAGTCGACCTCGAAGTGCGGACTATACAGCAGTAGCGATCTTTGTTATGCGCCAAGAAAGGATTCTATCTCTGTTAGTGAGCAATCGAATGTCCTATACGGTTAATGGCAAATAAGATCATAAGTATTTGGCCAAAGCATTCGATATAGTCGTATTAGATACACTATTAATCGATCGGTCTTGATTTGCATTAACACATGTATAGAGTTTAGTCAACGGTAGGGTTTGACTTTACCGTGACCGAAGACTTGACCGGGACATCGATGAAGGGTCTATACGTATATAGTATTCACGACATAATGGTTCGGAATGATTCGTTCATTGGTTCTCGATCGGGGTTCTGATGCGGCCAGTGGCTAAGTCTTGCCCGCACTCATTAGTTCCTCCCAATGCCTAGAGACGAACCTACGAGTCGCGCAATAGGATCATTGATGGATAAATGTGAATTAATAATCTCTCTTATAATATTAGATATTAGATATCTAATTTTGATTTATCGGATAAATCAAATAGCGGTCTTATGAATTGTAAGTAAGTTCTTGGTGATTACTTTAATTCATAAATTATATTTCTTAGAGAAATATATATTTGTGTTTGATATAATTAATTAATTGGATTAATTAATTAGTCCAAACACATTGGAAATAAAGGGATTCGTTTTGTGAACATCCGATACAATGAGTAAATTCGACCCGTCTTCTTGGAAATTTCCCTTAAGGCCGCCCCCTTCCTCTCTTGTCTCTTTCATACTTATTTTATGTCACTAGGTGACATATGTGAGGTGTATTTGATACCCTCAATCATGTGTTAAAGGAAGACTTTCATTTTTTTATAAATAAAAGTCTTTAAAAAGGAGAGATGACTACTTCTTCTTGCTTGAACTCATAATCACGAATTTGAGAGAGAGAGTAAGGTTGAAAACTTCATCTTGATCTTAGAGACAAGATATAAGAATAATACATTGAGAGAGAAAATTCCTACAAGCTTCCCTAGCCGCATTCTTGAAGAAAGGAAGCTTGTCGATTTTTCTATCAAGTTCCGGCGTGTGAAGTAGAGGCATCTTGCTTTAGGTGCTTGGAACGAAGGGCTCTTCATCATCATCATCATCATATGAAGGTTTTTCAGAGACATCATAGGTATGGGACTTTGATTCCTTGATCTTCGTATTTTTCTTTTCGTATATACGTTACTTGATCGATCCTCTTAGGGATTCCGTTTATTCTTCCGCTGCGTTTATTTTCTGTGGAATCCCAACAATGACATCATAAGATTTTTTCGATGGTGGATGAACGGATGTTGAAGACAACATATTCAAATGCTTACGATACATGATTCGTTCTTCATTTTCCTTAGACGTCGGAGCAGCTGAAACGGATTCTGAACACTTTGACCGACAACTCTCACAGTGTGCGTCTTTCGCAAAGATATCTACACCTTCAATTTGTGAACACTTCTCGACACTAATTGGACACGGAAAGGATTGAAACACTTGGAAAATGACTTGCTCATCTTGAACCCGTAGAGTGAGTTTCCCTTTTTCCACATCAATGAGAGTTCGGTCGGTAGCTAAGAATGGTTTTCCCAAAATAATTGGGATGTCTTGGTCCTCCTCCATATCGAGCACAATAAAATCGGCCAGAAAGATGAATTTATCGACCTTGACTAAAACATCTTCTATTACCCCCCTCGGGTACTTGATAGATCGGTCAGCTAATTGCAGCGAGATTGTCGTCGGCTTGGCTTCCCCAATACCTAGCTTCTTAAAAATGGAAAGGGGCATAAGATTAATACTAGCGCCGAGATCACATAACGCTCTATCAAAAAACAGGTTTGCTATAGTGCACGGTATATTGAAGCTTCCTGGATCCTTCAATTTTGGCGGGAGCTTTTTCTGCAAGATGGCGCTGCACTCTTCCGTTAATGCCAATGTCTCATATTCTTTGAGCTTCCTTTTATTCGATAAGATCTCTTTCATGAACTTCACATAGATCGGCATTTGTTCCAAGGCATCAGCAAATGGAATATTGATATGTAGTTTCTTAAAAAGGTCAAGAAACTTGGAGAATTGCTTGTCCAATTTTTGCTTTTGCAATCACTGTGGAAACGGGACGGGTGGCACATAGGCTATCGGATTGTCAGGAAACAGTTTCGAGCTTCTAGAAATTCGTGATTCCTCAGTCACCGAATTTTTCTTCTCCTCATCTTCACCTCTCTTTTTGTTCTCCCTGGGCTGCTCACATATTTCCTTCCCGCTTCTCAAACCAATGGCATTAATACTCTCTCTGGGGTTCGTCTCAGTTGTACTTGGCAAGGTACCCTCAGGGCGGGCTGTTAACATATTTGCTATTTGACCCAATTGGACTTCCAAGTTGCGAATAGAGGCGGAATGGTTTTGCAAGGTTGCTTCCGTACGGGTCATGAAGTGACTTGTATTTGCTGCTAATTTCGCCATTGCCTCCTCTAGAGAGATCTTTGGAGCAGGAGGAGGTTGCTGTTGGTGTTGAGCAAACTGAGGTTGGTTTAAGTTTTGTCCGTTTTTCCACGAAAAGTTAGGGTGATTTCGCCACCTCGGATTATATGTGTTGGAATACGGATTATTCTGCCGATTCCCGTTCCCCACAAACTGAGCTTGTTCCATCGGAGATTGCTCGAAAGGATTTCCGACTTGGCACTCCGCGCTAGGATGAGACCCGTTACACCAATTACATGATTCTGTGGAAACGGTGGTAGAAGCATGTGAAAAAGCTTGCAATTGCTGAGTTAGCGCTGCGACTTGGGCTGATAGTGTAGATATCGGATCGTTGTCGGAAACTCCCATAACTCGCTTTGGGTTCACTCGTTCGGAAGACCACTGATAAGCATTTACAGCCATCGCCTCCAATAGAGAATGAGCTTCGGCCATCGTTTTGCCCATTAAAGCACCTCCAGCGGCTGTATCAACAAGAGTGCGTGTAGAAGCACTCAATCTGTTATAGAATGTCTGAATTTGCAGCCAATCCGGTAGACCATGGTGTGGGCATCTCCTTAGCAAATCCTTGTATCGCTCCCAAGCTTCATGAAGCGACTCCATATCAAATTGCCCGAAAGTAGTTATCTCGTTCCTAAGTCTCGCTGTCTTCGACGGTGGAAAGAACTTAGCCAGAAAGGCTTGTGCTAATTCCGCCCAAGTCGTGATAGAGCCCGATGGTAGTGAATTCAACCAAAACTTGGCTTTGTCCCTTAGAGAGAAAGGGAAAAGCCGCAGACGAATAACATCATCGGTAACACCGTTATTCTTGAAGGTGTCACAAATCTCGAGAAATGAAGCGATGTGTGCGTTGGGATCATCGTTCGCCAGTCCACAAAATTGGCTTGATTGCACCATCTGAATAATAGCCGGCTTAATCTCGAAGTTGTTCGCTTGGATGGTTGGACGCCGAATTCCCGAAAAGTTTGCATTGATTTGTGGCATTGCATAATCACGGAGTGCCAATGCCGGTTGAGCTTGATGCATAGGATTGTCTCCTCCGTGATTTTCTGTGTTATCGCCCATGGTGTATTTTGTCGGTAGCTCACGCTTATCCTTCTTTTTTTTCCGAAGAGTGCGCTCGAGTTGAGTATCCAAAGGTAATAGGCCTTCGTTACCGAATTTTCTCATGCACTAACCAGAAATTCCTGAAAGGAAAACAAATAAAAAAATAAAAAAAAAGTTACACAAAAATAAAATAATGTTCAAATTAAGACTAGAAATACTGAAATCGATATTAGTAAAATAATCAGTCCCCGGCAACGGCGCCAAAAACTTGTTACGAAATTTGGTGAACGCAAGTGCACGTTGTCGTAAGCAAGTAATAAAGTGGTAAGAAAGTATCGTTCCCTCGAGGACTGACTCACTAATTACCGATTTATGCGTATTCTAATTTTATTTGAACTATCGAAATTTGAGATGCAAGTAATAATTAAAGAAAATTAATAAAAGAATAAATAGTAAAATCGATTGTTCGAAGAAAGAAAATCAAATAGGGAAGTATCTAGGATTGTGAATCCACCTCGGTTTATCCGAATTACTCTTGATTTATATGAATTAAATGATTTTCCAATTTATTGAATGCGAAGATTGCTAAAATACTCTACTGCCTCTCCCGAGGTCAATAGAATTTTCTAAGGCGAATAACACACTCTATTCCTAGGTGAATTAATTCGACAATAGGCAAAAAGTACGAAATCTTCAGAAATGCCACATAATTCCTATGAGTATATTCCTATCTCACAAGATAAAACAGTTCTCACCAATTTTTCCTACCAACTCTCCTCTCCCGATTCGAGTTGTGTAATCAAAACAAATCAATCATAGGCCACATAATTGATAGTAATTAAAACAATTGGGAAAACTCAATAAGAAAGGGAAATATATTTTGATAATGCAAAATCAAAAGTAAATTCGTCAAAACTTCGGTTTCATCAAAATCCTAGAATAGGGTTCTAGCCTGACATGCTAGAAAATAAGAATACACAGAGAATTAAAGAAAGCATAATAGAAATCAAACACAGTCGAAGAACTTGGATTCCTCCGTTCTCTAGCTTCCGCTCTCTGCTCCTTGGTGTTTTCTCCTTCTCCTCGATCCCTTTTCTTCAGACCTTTAATCTCTATTTATAACCCTCATTCATCTCCAAAACGCGTCTGGGAATTAGGCCGAGAACAGGCTCCAAAAACGGCCCAGAAATGCGGCAGAAATAGCATTACCGCCCCGCGGGCCGCGGCTCAGCATCTTCGTGCCGCGGCCCCCAGTACAGTGTGTGCCGGCTCATGCTGACCGTGTGTGTGCCGCGGCCTGTCCTTGGTGTGCCGCGGCTCCTGACCAAAAATTATCGTTTTCGCCCGTTTTTCGTCATTTATGCTTCCGGACTCCAATTTCCTTCAAAACATATAAATATAGTGCATTAAAAGCTCATTTATGCAGATTTAGACTTACAATGGATATAAAATGATTAATAAGCGCGTAAAAATACATCTAACAAGTTGCAACGACATGATTTCCACTGGTTGGAAGTTGTTGTAGCTAAGTTGTAGAATCATTGTAATATTTATCACTGGTTGAAATTTATAGTGGATTCATCTCCAAGTGTTTTGGAGAAAAGTGGATTAGTTGAGGATTACCCCACCTCTGAGACCACTATATATTGTCCGCGTATTTTATTGTTTTAGCATCATACTTAACTGCTGCATTCATACTTAGTGTTTCATTGTTTATATTTCTGTATTCATCATCAGCTGACTTCCGCACTATATTGTCTACAGACGACTCTAAGTCATCTGTACCATCAACTGAGAAACTCCTTAATTCCTACTTGGAAAAAGAGTTTCAATAAGTCTATTCACCCCCCTCTAGACTTATTTCTGACGACTTGTGACCTACACTAATATAATAAACATTGTTTAAATACGATCACAATACTACAATACTTGTATAATTTCAACTGAATACGTACAAACAAGAGTATAAAAATAAAAATTACAGCCTGATATTACAAATGCGACATGTGACCAATGTGTCGAAGCGTCCACCAATATGCCTGAAGCCATTCAGTAATTTTTTTGATTCTTTGGCTTCACATACATAAAGTCATTTCATGAAAAATGTCTTTTTAAAAAGAAAATGTTAACCCAACGTTGTTAAATTAAAAATAAATGAGACAAGAAGTAGGGCAAAAAAGATGTCTATTACTCTCATTAACGATATCCCTATAGATAGGGAGATATTACAATATATCAGGCTCAATCCTATCCTAACTAGGAAATCCTATAACTTGCAGACTAAGGCACATAAAAGTATTATTTCTGCAACACGCCCTTTGTTTCGAGTCTTGTAGCGTGTATCATGTTGTCTAGTTAAAACCATTCGATACCTGATGCATTTGTTGATATCTTCAAAGTGACAAGATCTCATATTCCAGCTGCAAATGTACCTGTAAGGTTAGAGGTCATCAATAAGCAGCACATCACCAATGTGCATAGTGATGCAATCGCACCATGTGGAAATGCAATATAGGTTGTGGCTCCCAAAAAGAAGAGGTGGAGGCCATCTGGTTCAGTATCAAGAAAAGGGCAAGTAAAGCACAAATTAATCCCTTATCATCAATACTGGAACACTTCACATGAGATTGTCTCTGATTATAGATATGTCCATGAATCATTACCGAGGGATGCCCGAAGCTCGATTTAGCATCATATAACAAAGAGATCTTAATTTACTATGAAAGTGCGTCGATTGATGGAACAACTAGCCACTCATACTGATGATGTTTGCTTATACAGTTGTTCAAGAAATCACAAAGCGTGATTATAAAACGATGCTCTATTCAAGAATGTCAACATCAATCGAATTGGCCTAAATGGAAAGAAGAAATCCAGGCAGAGCTTGACTCGCTGACAAAACGTCAGGTCTTTGGCCCAGTAGTGCTAACTCCACCAAGTGTAAAGCCTGTAGGACATAAATGAGTTCTTTTTAGAAAGAGTAATGAGAACCATGAAGTCCTGAGATACAAGGCTTGTCTTGTTGCACAAGGTTTTCACAATGCCCTGGTATTAATTATGAGGAATTGTACTCCCGTGATGGATGTTACAACGTTCCGCTATTTGATTAGCCTAATTATTTTTGAAGGGCTAGCAATGCAGCAAATTGAGTGGTTACTGCATGTCAATGAGGATCTAGATATGAAGATCTATATGGAAATTCCTGATGGCATTTCATTATCCAAATTAATTGACTAGAGACCACAGAGTGTGTACTCAATTTGTTTGAAACGCTCACTTTATGGTTTAAAGCAATTCGGAGTGATGTGGTATAATCGTTTGAATAACTACTTGATTGTGAAGAGATATAAGAACAATGAATTGTATCCCTATGTCTTCATAAAAAAGACAAATTCTGGATTTGCGATCATTATAGTGTACGTTGGTGGTATGAACATAATCGGTACTCTTAATGAAATAAGAAAAACCACTAGATACTTGAAAACTGAGTTTGAGATGAATGATCTTGGAAAGACTCATTTATGTCTAGGTATTCAGACAGAACATAGAGTTTGTGGAATTATCATCCATAGTCTACTTGCGTCCAAAAGATGCTCCGACATTTTAACATCGATAAAGCACATTCGGTTAACACTCTTATGATTGGTTGTAGTTTAGATGCAAAGAGAGATCTATTTCATCCAAAGGAAGGTGGTAAATAACTTTTGAGAGCTGAAATTCGCAATAGGAGCTCTGTTGTACTTAGCTCAATATACATGACCGATATCGCCTTCTCAGTTAATTTGCTAGCTAGATTAGCTCAACACCAACACAACACCATTGGTGTGGTATCAAGAACATCTTTCGATATCTAAAAGGAACCATTGATTTAAGACTATTGTTTTCCTATAAGTAGGTAAATGAAGCTAAAGTAATACTGATGTCGAAGAACCTACCCCGACTATCGTGTTGGTAGGATTTTCTGATGCAGGGTATCTCTCCGACACACACAGAGGTCGCTCCTAAACTGGTTATTTATTCACCGTTGGGCGCACAACTATATCTTGGAGATTGACTAAGAAAACTCTTGTTGTTACCTCCTCGAATCATGTTGCGATCATTGATTTGTATGAGGCGGTCCGTGAGTGCATTTGGTTAGGAGTTATAATCACATAGAGGTAGCAGTGGACTAAGTACTATTACTGATGCATCCCTAAACATATATGAAGATAATGAAGCTTGCATCGAACAAATAAAGCTTGAGTATATCAAGGGGGATAATACGAAGCACATATCTCCAAAATTCTTCTACAATCCAGGCTCTCCTCATTATTCAGGTAAAATAAGTCAAGTCTGTGGAGAATGGTGGCCGGTTTGTTTACTGAATGATTGCCCAAAGCATGTTTGAAAAATAAGTAAGAAGTATCGTAATGCAGAAAATTTCCAAACTACTGAGATTGATGTAAAGGTCGAAGGAGAAAGGTGAGTTATCATGTAAATTCCTCAATGATGTTGCACCCTTTTCTTTGATCAAGATTTATTTTCTCCTATTGAGTTTTGTTACTTGGCAAAGTTCTTAACGAGGCAACGACACATGCATAGTTTTACAAAGTTTTCTTGAATGATGTATAAATCAGGGGGATATGTAGACTTGGAGGGGGGCTTACATCCACATCGTATATTATACTCTTTTTCTTCCAATGATCATTTTTCGCACAAGTTTTTTTATCACTTGAAAGGGTTTTTAACGAGGTAACTAGATGTACCAACTTATGGATTGATGGAATGATCACCTTATAAAGCTATGGTCAATATATGATCATTTGGAGGGATAGGCTCAAACGGAGTGAAGTCTAAACCTTACATGTCTAGATGGTGTACTCTTTTTCCTATGATCAAGATATTTTTCCTACTAGGTTTTTGCTTGACGAGATTTTAACGAGATAACATTACATTCACTAAAAGACTCGGCAAATGGGGGAGTGTTTAAGGAATAATACTTTTATATGCCTTAGTCTGCAAGTTACAGACTTTCCTAGTTAGGGTAGGATTAAACCTGATGTATTATAATCTCTCCATGTATATAGAATACCATTAATGAGAATAATACACATCTTTTTTGCCATGCGTCTTGTCTCCTCTATTTTTACTTTAACATGAGGTCTATATTAGCACCATATATGTATTATAATAGCACTTTAATAAGTTTATATTAGCAGTATAGTCAAAATATTATACGACTGAAAATCAGTAAACACCTAGTGGAAAATTACTGCCCGTTTGGTTCGCTGGAATCCTTGGGAATCCTAAGGAATTGGAATCTAATTCCCAAGAATTCCTATGTTTGGTTGAAAATAGAGATGAGAATTGGAATCTTGGAGTGGGATTGAATTCCCAAAGCTATGGGATTTTCAGTTCCTTCAAGATGAGGAGGGATTCTCAATTCCATCAAGGAAAGAATTTGACATTTACCATTTTACCCCTTTCCGGCCACCGCCTCTCCAACCACCGTCGCCTCTAGCCACCGACCTCTCCGGCCACCTGCCGCCTCTCCGGCCACCGCCCGTCGCCGCCTCTTCGGCCACCGCCACCCCTCCGGACACTGCCGCCTCTTCGGCCACCTCCTCTCTGGCCACCGCCGCCTCCGGCCACCACCTCCTCTCCGGCCACCGCCTCTTAGGCCACCTCCGCCTCCGGCCACCACCTCCTCTCCGGCCACCGCCTCTCCGGCCCATCTCCGGCCACCGCGGCCTATCCGACCACCGCCTCTCCAGTCCCGCTCCGGCCACCTGCCGCCTCTCCGGTCCCGCTCCGGCCACCTGCCGCCGTCGCCACCCCTCCGGCCACTGCCGCCTCTTCGGCCACCTCCTCTCCGGCCACCGCCGCCTCCGACCACCACCTCCTCTCCGGCCACCACCTCTTTGGCCCATCTTCGGCCACCGCCGCCTATCCGACCACCGCCTTTCCGGTCCCGATTCGGCCACCTGCCGCCTCTCCGGCCACCGCCCGCCGCCGTCGCCGCCGTTGCTCGTCGCCACCCGTCAAGAAGGGCAGTTATGTCATTTTGCATTTCAGAAATCAAATTCATCTGAAATGTTTGCGAACCAAACAGACTATGGAATTGAATTCCAATTCCATTTCCTTTATTATGGAATTGGATTCCAATTCCTGACAGATTCCAATTCCAATTCCAATTCCATAAGAAAGATTCCAGCGAACCAAACGGGCCCTTAAGGTTTTGATTGTCAAACCAATTCAAAATAACGTAAAATCATAAGAGACATTACACATAAAACTCAGCAGCATTATACATGTAGAATAATAACATTAAAGATGGTCAGAATAAGTTTGGAAGCAAATAACATTATTTGACTATGCATAACAATTTAACTAGTTCATAGCAGTAGTATACATCACGTGTAATAGCAGCGTAATAAGTTGAAAGTAGTAGTATGCTAAATACATGAGAGCAATGTAATAAGTTCAAAGTAGCAGCATGATAAACACATAAACATAATTGCAGTATAAAAAGTTGAAAGTAGTAGTATACTAAACACATAATAACACTACAAATCTGAAAAAAAAAACAAATAAATTAAGCTTTTTATTGTCAAAAGTTCATCATCACACGTAATAGCAGTGCGATAAGTTCAAAATTGCAGTATGCCAAACACATAGTAGTAATGCAATAAGCTCACAGTATTAGTGTACGATTGTCTTTTTAAATGTGTACTTCGACTATGAACTATTATACTGTCACTATGCGTAGAGTATACCTCTAATATATACTCATTACGGTGTTAATATATATTCTATACGTTTTTTCTTATTTCAAATATATGTACCCTGCTAATATTTTCGGTGCAGCAATTATACAAATATCCTGCTTTTATAGAGATATCATACTGCTATTTTACAGATATACTACTTTCAATGCCTAAACACATTTGGTGTGCAATATGCATCTTAAATCATAGATCATGATAATACAATTAATTTGATGAACTTTTTTTTCCTTAAATTGAATAACAAACAAGTAAGTTATTGTACTTTAAAAGAACGGTAGATTGATATAAAATAACAAATACACCACCTAACTTAAAAACCCACATGTCAGGCATGCATATTAATATGTGGCACAATCTACACCATCTTATTTATCTATTTTATCGATCATGATAGATTCCTAGTTCTCGCACAAGGAATGACTCTTACCAGAACCACAAATAGCCAGTTCAAAATAAATATCGACGCTTCTATCATCAGGATTTGGGGGACAGTGGCATGGATTCTACGAGACATGCCTCGTAATCCACCTCCATATCTCGTAGGATCCCCGTAATTTATTAAAAATTTATGAATTCCACCGTATATCTTTCACATCATTATTTTTCCTCCCTATAACTTAAAAGTTGACTGCAATACCCCCTGTTGGAACATTTTATTCCACACATTCAACTTAGAGGTTTTGATGATAAATTGCTAAACAAAGAAAAACAAATTAATCAACAAAGAGTCGAAGACACTTGAGACAGACAGAAAAGTAAAGAAGTTAACAATAATGAAGCTAACGTACGCTATCAAGAAGACATAACGTACGCAATGTATCAAGACAGTGAGTACTGCATTCTACATCGAAGCAGACAACGCACACTATGATGCAAGGTTAACGCACACTATGCATGGAGTTTAACGTACATAATAAAGAACACTTAACGTACGCTATGCAACATGAATTTTGAATTAAAATAAAATCAATCCATTGGATTGATTCTAGAAGGTCAAAAAGCATGCAACGGATATGATAGAGTTAGTAGCTAGTGGACTGAAATGAAGAGCAGATAACATACGTTACGGAGAAGACTTATGTACGCTAAAGGGCTTAACGTATGCTATGTAGAGTATATAGCGCACGTTAAAGCAGAACAGGGAGCAACGGCTAGTTTGGCTCTCAAGCCTATAAGTACCAAAGCATTTGGTATAATTTGGTACAACAACATCAAGAAAATTGCTATACATCTGATATACGTTTTAAATATTATTGTTGTTGTAATCGAGCTTTTTTGATAAGAGTTCGAGTGTTTAATTTACTCAAACATATACGAGAGAAAAGAAAGGATTATAGATTTGATTCAGTGTTATTTGGATCGTAGCTCTGGCATTGTTAGAATCATAATCTAAATCCAAATGAGGTTTTTCTAGTACCGATAAAAAGCTATAAAGGTTGATTCCTTATCAAATATAAAAGGAAAACAATTTATCTTGGACTGACATAAAGACAAGATTGTAACGATTTACCTCAGACTGATAGAAGACAAGGCGGAAACGTTTATCTTAAACCTATAGAAAAATATACGAAGAGAGGACGTAGGCATATTGGCCGAACCTCTATAAATCGCTGTGCCGTTTACATTCCGCATTTAAATACGCTTCCGCAATTGCAAAAGAGTTCAGAAACTCTACTCCGCACTATTAACCTCCCTTCAAGTGGCTGTACCAAACCCAACAGTTGGTATCGGATCAGTATCTATTATAGTCGGCTTAACATCCGAGGAGAAAAAAGATCCAATGGCGCTTTATTATGTCCCAGTCGAAGGCCTCGCCTTAAACCGACCTCTATTTTTTGATGAATCAAATTTTATGACATGGAAAAAGAAGATGTCAATATTCATCCGAGCCTATGATATTGAGCTGTGGAAAATCATTTGTCTTGGTCCAAAAATTCCCACAAATTCCAATGGTACTCTAAAAATATTCGAAGAATACGATGATACGGATTGGAAGAACGACCATTACAATAGCAAAGCAACACAATTGCTTTATTATGCTTTAAATCCGGAAGAACACAATCAAATTTCCTCGTGTGATAGTGCCAAAGAAATTTGGAAAATATTAGAGGTAACTCACGAAGGAACAAATCAAGTCAAGGAGACGAAGATAAATATGTTTCTCCACGACTACGAGCTTTTCATGATGAAAGACGAAGAGTCTATCACAAATATGCTAGACCGATTTTCGGTTATTACAAATGGACTAGCATGCTTCGTAAAACCCTTATCGAGTAGTGAAAAGTCAAGAAAATGTTACGATCACTACCTCGCGAATGGGACGGGATGATTACGGCAATTATGGAATCTAAAGATCTCAATACTCTTGATTTTAGCGACCTTGTTGGTTCGTTAATAAATTACGAGATTGTTCTTAAATCATGGAATACGAAGCCAAAACCGAAGGAAAAATCTATAGCTTTAAAAGCTAAGAAAATCTCAAGAAATGAAGAAGCTATCCCAGTTGATGACGATGATGAAGAATCGGCATTTTATGCCAAAAACATCAACAAGTATCAAAACTTATTAAATCGGAGAAAAAGAGACTTCATCTCGCAAGTCCGTAACGAGTCAAATCGATTCGACAATAATTATCGAAATTATGGAAAACCCGGCCACTTTGCGAAAAATTATCGTGGCTCGACTTCTAAGAAGGAAGTGTTGATAGCCACCTGGAGTGACGAGGATGAAGAAGAAAATAATATTCAAAATAATCTCGCACTCATGGCAAGGAGCTCGTTTGAAGATAGTGACTACGAAAGCCAGGTAAGTACCTCATCTCACGGCGAACCTTTTAATACTTTCGAACAATTACATACGGATTTTCAAAATTTGTAAAAAGATAATAAATCCCTTAAAATTAAAAACAAATATTTGGAAGTCGAAAGCTCCAAATTACAAGGAAAAAGGAAATTTATTGAAAATGATCATTCATTGTGCCTTGAAAAAGAAAATAAATTAACGGGTGCTCTTTTAAAACTTCAAAATAAACTAAAGGATTTAACGAACAAATTTTCTCTCGGAAATGAGAAATTTGAAAAATTACTTGGTGTCCAAAAATTTTTGTTAAATAAACAAGATTTAGGATTCAAACATAATGATAGAAACGAACCCCTAAAATTCAAAATGCCCTAATGTGGTAAATGTCTAAAAATTGAGCATTGCATTTCAAACTGTAAAAGTCCAAGACGAACAATCAAAATAAAGAAAATATGGATTCCAAAAGTAACCATAATACCAAACATCGTCTATTTCGCAAACGAATAATGACCAAGAGTCGGTTGGATCCCCAAAATTCAAAATTACTTATTTCAAAATAATTGGTATCTAACTCAGGGGGAGTTATTTTTTATTAAAGGGGAGATATTTTTCAGGGGGAGTTTTACCCATTTTCTTTCATAATTAATTTTTCATTGAGCTTATGATTTTCAGCACTTTTTGCTAATGACAAAAAGGGGGAGAAGAATGACGTGAAAAATGAAGAAAAAATATAATGAGGGAGAAGAAGATTAAAAGAGAAAAAGAGAAGGAATGATGGGGAAAAGAAAACTAACGAAACGGACAAAGTCGAAAATTTCGATCTATATATTTTTTTGTATTTTTGCAGGTATAAATTCTATCGAAGTAATTGTTGTTTTGTCATCATCAAAAAGGAGGATATTGTTGGAACATTTTATTCCACACATTCAATTTAGAGGTTTTGATGATAAGTTGCTAAACAAACAAAAACAACAATTAATCAACAAGGAGTCGAAGAGGCTCGAGACGGACAGAAAAGCAAAGAAGTAAACAATAATGAAGATAACATACGCTATCAACAAGACATGACGTACGCAATGTATCAAGACAGTGAGTACTGTATTCTGCATCGAAGCAGATAACGCACGCTATGGTGCAAGGTTAACGCACGCTGTGCATGGAGTTTAACGTACGTAATAAGGAACATTTAACGTACGCTATGCAACGTGAATTTCGAATTCAAATGAAATCAATCCGTTGGATTGACTCTAGAAGGTCAAAAAGCATGCAACGGATCTATTGGAGTTAACATATGCTACATGATGATATAGCGCACTGGACTGAAATGAAGAGTAGATAACATACGCTACGGAGCAGACTTACATACGCTAAAGGGCTTAACGTACGCTATGCATAGCGTATAGCGCACGCTAAAGCAGACCGGGGAGCAATGGCTAGTTTGGCTCTCAAGCCTATAAATACCAAAGCATTTGGTATAATTTGGTACAATAACATCAAGCAAATTCCTATACATCTGATATACGTTTTATATATTATTGTTGTTGTAATCGAGCTTAATTGATAAGAGTTTGAGTGTTTAATTCACACAAACATACACGAGAGAAAAAGAGAGGATTATAGATTTGATTCGGTGTTATTAGGACCGTGGACCCGGCATTGTAAGAATCATAATCTAAATCCAAGTGAGGTTTTTCTAGTACCGATAGAAAGCTAGAAAGGTTGATTCCTAATCCAATAGAAAAGGAAAATGGTTTATCTTGGAACAACATAAATATAATATTATAACGGTTTACCTCGGACCGATAGAAGACAAGACGAGAAGGTTTATCTTAAGCCTATAGAAAAAGATACGAAGAGAGGATGTAGGCATATTGGCCGAACCTCTATAAATCGATGTGTTGTTTACATTCCGCATTTAAATACGCTTCCATAATCGCAAAAGAGTTTAAAAACTCTACTCCGCACTATTAACCTCCCTTCAAGTGGCGGTACCAAACCCAACACCCCACCCCCCAATTTAAATGCTATAAAACCCTAAAAAATATCATAAAAATATTTTTAAGCGTAAAAATAAAGAAAAAGTTTACCAATAAATTAAATATATATAAAATTAGGAGAAAAACATGATTACAAATGAAGAGATCAAACTTATAGAGAATATTTATAGAAATTATATAAAAATTGATATTTTAAGAAAATCATAATGGTTTGAATAAAAGAAAACAAGTTTGTTTTGGAATTCAACTAAAATGTATATTATTACTAAATTTATAATATATACAGAATGTGGATGTACAATCTAACAAATTAATGTAAATAAAAGTTAGAAAGTAAAGACGATAATTAATTGAGGCTTACAGAAAAAAAATTAAATTCTCAGTAATCAAAAAAAAAAAAAAAAAAATAAGAAGTTGTAACTGCAGATGCCTGGTACTCGTTTTAGTTGGCACATTCCGTCTGAGGGAGACAACAGTCTAAGATCTCCAAGATCCGCCATTAATAACAGACCTTTTGAAGGTATTCCTCAACTATTTGGATCTCGGAGGTCCGCCTAGGTGGACATTTGATGGTGTCAGTGTCGACGTCCCCCTTACATTTGTTTTTTAATCAAGTCATTATGATTTATTTTTTTAATTTTATCAATTTTTTTTATAATTTTTATAATTTCTTTATTTGCTATACATTTGATCTTCTTGTTATAGTTTTTTTCTATTAATTTTATACATTTTCATTTTTCGGTAAACTTTTCTTTATTTTTGGATTTTAAAATATTTTTTTGATATGAGTTTGTGACATTTAAATTAGGGAGAGAGGGAAATTGCGATCGGTGTAATACCCGTACTTTTTATTGACTGTTTGACCTTGTCGTTCTTCTTATTTTGTCGCTCTGTAAACTCTTGGTGATGTCGATATTGTTATTGAGTTTCGTATCTTGTTTGAGTCACGATCGTGTTGTTTAGACCTTGCGGATGTGTTATGGACCAGAGAAATAGCGCACGCTAGGCCTAGGCTAACGCACGCTAATTCTGCTTGATTAGCGCACGCTAGTTTTGAGCCGTAGCGCGCGCTAAGGGACCAGTCAGGTCAGAACCAGTAACTCGGACTGCCCTCTGGACTGGCGGTTAACGCGCGCTAGGAGTTCGTTAGCGCACGCTATTCGTGGTTAGTAGCGTATGCTAACATCCGTCCGTAGAGCACGCTAACAGGCTGGTCGGCAGAGGCAGTGAGGTTGTCAGGTTTTCTGGACTATCAGGTAACGTACGCTAGGCTTCGGCTAGCGCACGCTAAAGCTGTCGCATAACGCACACTAAGCCATAGCGGTAGCGCACGCTAAGGCTTGAGCAGGCGTATGATGACAGGTTCGACTCTAGCATCGACACCACTTTTTGGCTAGCGCGCGCTAGAGAAGGGCGATTAGCGCACGCTAACGGGGCCGGCAGAAGCCACTGGCTACCCGGTGACCACGCTAGCGCACGCTAATGAAGGAAGCGTAGCGTGCGCTAGACTGGGCGGATATATATTGGACAGTTGACTTCCATTTCGTCATTTTTCATCCTCTTCACTCATTTCCGACGGGAGCAACTCGGGAGAGACGATTTTGGGCGATTGGGAGCGGTTATTCGTCTAACATCAACATATTTGGTTGGAGAACAAGGATTCCACCACATCTAATCCATCCTAACGTCCAAATTAAGGTAAAAATCCTTAGAACCCTATTTTTGGGAATTTTGGGGTCTTTCCTATATTCGTCCGATTTATTCATTTTGAAGCTTGAGAACCTTGATATTATGATGTATCTATCCCGTATGCATGCTTTCCCTATGATTTTACGGGTTGGATTGTGCCGTTTTCGGACTTGTGAGGGTTTGGATGATTTTCCAACCTCTAGTTGTTTATCCGTGCATTTTCGTGAATCGTAGACGGGTTTCGGGAGTTTCTTCATGTAATTTGAGTATGGATAATTGATTATCATATTCCTTGCGAATCGTTTAGGTACCGGAAGCGCGTTCTTGGACCTACCGAACTCGTACCCTTTTTCCGTTCAATTTCTCGATGTCTCAAAGGCAAGTATATATTTATGATTGTACGTTCTCGACTTTGAAAGTAAGATATATTAATGGCATGATTACTTATATCCACTCTGGGGCGGGCCGACGGGTCCCCTGAGGGTTTCGTAGCCTCTGGTGCGCTTCCACGGATGATATGAACGAACCACTCTGGGACGGACCGATGGGTCCTCTGAGGGTTCCGTAGCCTCTGGTGCGGTTCCACGGTATTCATATATGTATTGATGTGATGCTATGAGATTTAGTTATTCCGGAATACTAGTCTTAAATTGATGAATTGACGGTTACATTTACTTTATTATCGAGGAGTATTGTATTTCATACTTGATATACTTGCACTAGTTATTCGACGGCTAACCCCTTTATGGGGGAAATACTTTTCATGTATTTCAGGTTCCAGGAGAGCGGACAGGCAGGTATCGGGCCGGCATGAAGATGATGGGCAAGCGTGATACTGTGTCTTTCCTCTGGTTATGTTTTGTGTCCTCCATTCAGTGTTGTTGTACTGGAATGGTTATTTGAATACTCGAGTATGGTTTTCCATTTTTCTTGATGTTCCGACATGTGTTTGTCGAGGTATTACTTTGTGTTGTGATGTCTTTGGATACATTGGACATGTTTCGAATACCCCTTGTATTGTTCTTGATTCCATTGTATGTAGACCTTCTCAGTCAAAATTTATAGTTCCGCGTATGTTTAGCCTTGCGGGTCCCACGGTGGGGCTCACGGCGCTGTAATATTCCCTAAATAACTTGGGGGTGTTACAATCGGATTGTAAGTTATAAGAGGAAAAATAAGAATGTGAAAGATACATAAGGAAAATTTTGAAATTTGATAAATTATGAGAAATAAAATAGTTCGAAACATTATAAAGGATAAAATACGGAGTAACGCGTATGGGTTAAAATACGAAGTTCACATCATAACTTCACCGATCCAAAACAACAAGAAGAACTAGAGATGTTAAACGGGCTATGAAATATCGGCTCTAACCCTAACCCTAGCGGGCTAAACGGGCTAAACGGGCTAAACGGCCTAAATATTTAAAAAAATCATTTTTTATATTTTTTTATAAGCCACACAAACCAAAAAAATATAGTAACAATATTATATATATATATAGTAACAAATATATTATAATAAATATAACAAAAAATACACTATTATGTATATACATATCTATATATACTATATATTAACAAATACAGTAATAATATTATATATATATATATAAATATATAATATTAATATATGTTATAATATAGTATTACTGTAAGTTAAAATTAACAATATTATATATATATATTGTTTCAGGAGAAAGTAAGAAAGCTGTAAATACGAGTCAATCAATTGTATTCATAATACTGATAGAGGGGGCCTTTATACAGGCATTACAATGAGAGTCCTTCCATACAAAAAATTCTTGGATAAGGTAAGACATCTAATAGGATCCTACTACATCTAGAAGGATCTAGAACCTCCCATCTATGTATCTTCCTACAACCACTATTAGGCAAGACACCAATAAGGGAAGGATATCCCGGAACACTCCCCCTGTGTCGAGCACTAATACTATCATGGTGCATAAGACGTTGCCTCGGTAAAAAACCTTTCCAAGTCAAACAAAACCCCATGGGAAAAACAAAGATTTGGTGAGGAAAAATAGCACAACGCACCAACTACAAATACCAGAATCATGTGAAGTACACTCACCCTGAAGTGGACATAACAGTTCTTTCCAATAAGCTAGCACTAGTTGAGCTCGGATAATCGACACATACCGATGCTTCTCACATGTTTCTCAAATGGAGATTTTGGCAGAGACTTAGTGAACAAGTCTGCGATATTCTCATCGGAACTCACTTGTTTCACTTCGATATTCAGCAATTTCTGCTGTTGCTGATTGTAGAAGAATTTCGACGCGATATGTTTGGTATTGTCACCCTTAATGAAACCTAATTTCATATGCTCAATGTATGTCGCATTGTCCTAAAAGATGCAAATAAGGGTTGCTGTAGTGGACTCTAATCCACAAGTTCCTCGTATATGGTCTATGACTAACCGAAGCCAAATGCACTCCCTTACGGACTCGTGCAATGAAATTATCTCTGCATGGTTCGAGGAAGTAGCAACCAGGGTCTGCTTTTTAGATCACCAAGATATCTCCGTATTCCCAATGGTGAACACATAACCAGTTTGGGAACGTCCTTTATGCGGGTCAGAGATAACCGGCATTAGTAAATCCAACTAATATATTGCTAGGATTCTCTGCATAGGGGGTAAGCTTGCTTGCATTAGCACTTCTGGTAGTCAAGCTGCCATGCTAAGCTGCAATATCAGAGGAAGATCGACGGTCAGTATGCATCGTCTTAACCTCAACAATTCCTTTTGGATTATCGCTCTCTCTTGCATAGGGAAAGAACAATCCAAGATCACTGGTGTAATATCCGCAATTTTGATTTTCGGTAATTTTCTTTTTTTGGCGGAAGTCCATCTTAGAAACTCTATTGTAACCGTTTCGTCATTCCGAGAATGATCTATACTTTTTGTCATCCGAGTTCGTTTCGGTGTCGTTTTATTGAGTTCCGTGTTCTTAAGCGACTTTTTCTAGTATGAGTTCAACTTTGTAAAATCACCATAAATTCTTGGAAACACCAAAAATTTTGAATCTTTTAAATATTATAAAGCATCAAGTTAGCTTTTCAATGGTTCAAATGGTGAGTCAATCGGAGTCCGTACGAAGGAGTTATGGTCGAAATAGTTAAAACTGCACTGTGTGCCTTTTGATGCTGGAGCGGGCTGTACCGCGGGACGCGGCACTAAGCCAATGTTGGGCATTTTTTTTTGGCCTTGGGCCGCGGCACACTCAGCCCGTTCCGCGGCACACAGTGCAGATTAGCCTATTTCTGCGGATTTTGTGAGGATCAAGCTCATTTCATCATTTTTCTTCTCCTCCTTGGGCGATTTGTGGGCGAATTTTGGGCAGTTTATCTTAGGGGAATTCATCTTATTCAAGTTCTTGGTGTGGATTAACAACATCAAATCCTTCTTCTTCGTCGGATCGAGGTAATTTCTTGAAACCTCATAGGGTTGACTTTCGGGATTTCTTTCCAATCTTCGTTGTTCATCCAATTTTGATGAATCTGTTGATGTTATTGAACGTTATTAATCATGTTCTATGGGTAGTATATCCGTATTTTGAGTATGTTCAACTTGATTGGCGATTCGAGTGTTCTTGGGAATTATCAAACATTGAGTGTTCGATTAAATGTCCCAATGAGTTTCCCTTCGATAGCTTGTCGGGATTTCCATTGTTATTGGCCTTAATTCTCGTTGTGATCGTATCTTCGTTGTGTTTGCTGGAGGATTATAGGTATACAAGGATTCCGGTCGATCTCCCCCATTATTTCGCGCGCTTTGGACTTGAGGCGAGTATCTCGTCTATGATCTTTATATTTTGAGAATGTGGCTGTCGTGAATTTAACGTGGACTTGATAGTGATCGAACGTTTAACCGTAACTTACTTTAAATGAACAATGTGATTCAATGAAAGTAAATACGAATGTTAATTGAAATTCTTGTAGAATGATAACCATCATTTCATCTATATTGTGTTCGAGATGGATATTTAGAAGTGAGTAGTTATCCGAGGAATTGTGAAATGTTTGTATTGTTCACTTTTAAGAATGTTTACTAAATGATGGTGTGACGTGAATGTTATACCCTGTGAAAGTGTTGGTTGCATTAACTTGTGATTTTACGTGTGTGTAATTGTGGCGAATGTTATACCCTTGTTATTGCGAAATCGGTGAATTGAGATATTGACCGGGTAGGGACCCGTGAGGCCTCCGGCGGCGCGTACTTGCGAGTACGGCTAGTTGATATGACTTGACCCTAAGGTTATCGAATCGGGTAGGTATGGAGAGGGCTCTGAGAATCGTCACTTGCGAGTTCGATGTCGCGATAACTTGTGGGCGTGTTTGAATGATGTTTAACCGGGTAGGGACCCGTGAGGCCTACGGCGGTGCGTACTTGCGAGTACAACCAGTTTATATGATTTGACCATAAGGTTATCTAATCGGGTAGGTCCAGAGAGGGCTCCGAGAATCGTTACTTGAGAGTAAGATGTCAAGATAACTTATGGGTGGATTTCGTTTGTTTTTGATAACTAATCCGGGTTGGGTCTCATCGAGGCCCCGGAGGTGATTTGAGTATTTGACAGGATTTCTCTAAACTGTGAATGAATGAATCTTGGATTCCGGTTATATTGGTGATTGTGGTTCCACCGTTGAGGCTCATTTGTGAATTGAACCATCTATATGATTTTGATAGAAAACCCTTTTGAAATGGAGAATTACAAATCTATTCATGATTTTACACTGAGACCCCCGATGTCCTCATTTATTCTTTCAAATGTGTTTTGAAGTTATATTTATGATCCTCCTTGATGGGAACTATTTTCGAAAAGACTTTAGACTCGGGGATCGTGTTACTACCTTGTTAAAAGGTTATTTTCATAACGGTTGTATTCTTGATGTATAACTTTATAGCTTGGTTACTTGCTAGCGATTCCATCGCTAAACTCTCGTCGGGGATTTTATTATTTATTCCAGGTGTTCTGACACTACAAAAAAAACAGTTTTTACCGACGCCAAACGCCGTTGGTAAAACAGAAAATGGCGTTGGTAAAAAAATTACCGACGCCATTACCGACGGCAACCCGCCGTTGGAAAAATGCTCGACGGTAATTTTTTACCGACGCCATTACCGACGCCGCCATTTACCGACGCCATTTTTGGCGGCGTTAAATTAAAAAAAAATCTAAAAAGTCGGTCGACTCAGCGGGTCACGCCCGGCTCAAAGCGGGTTAGGTCCGGGCTCATGCGGGTCAGGTTCGGTCAGGTCCAGGTCTGGACGGGTCGGGTCCGGGTCCGGGCGGGTCAGGTTCGGGCTACATTCAATTTCAAATGGTTGAGAAAGATTTTGGTTTATAAACCACCTAAAACACTACTGTTTTTTCGATGTGGGATAGTGTAAAAAATTTACTGATGCCGAAATGGCGTCGTTAAATTAAAAAAAATTACCAACGCCAAACTGGCGTCGGTAATTGTGAAAAAAGAAAAAAAGCTAATAATAAAAATTTACCAACTCCAAAGTGGCGTCGGTAAGGGCGTCGGTAAATGACGTCGGTAAATGGTGTCGGTAAATGTGAAAAAAAGAAAAAAAATAAGTCCGCGAACCGGTCGTCGGCAATGGCGTCGGTAAATCAATTAAATAACGGGCGTCGGTAATGGCGTCGGTAAATTATAAGTTTAACAACGGCGGTACGTGCGTCGGCAAAAATTGTTTTTTTTTGTAGTGTGACTGGAGAGTGAGCAACCACAAGATCGGCTCGGAGGATGATGTAAAGCAGCGATACTAGTCACAGTTGTAGTCGGTTGTCCGTCAGTGATCTGTCGGTCTGAGTTTTCCTTGTAATCCTCGATGGGATGGACATTTTATGTATTATGAGATCGAGTTGTATTTTGATTTATCAAATGTACGGATATGTTATGTTTTGAGAGACCTAATCGGTCTACGGTATTATGTTTTGGTCGAATTGACCGCATGTGGGTTTTGTTTTGTAGTTTCTTGCCTGGTAGATCCTTGCGGAAAGGAGTCTACGACGTGTAATATCCCTGAGTGGATTGGGGGTGTTACATAAATTGTATCAGAGCTTTGGTTGTGGAAACCTAGGCTATCGGGTCAAGTTGTGTTTGTTGAGTTTAATCTTATCAGATTTTATCTGACTGAGTCGTGTCGCGACGCGCCGTCTGAGTTTGTTGGTCGTGATTAGTATCGTGGGGCGATCATCATCTTCATGCGACCTGTGGATGTAAGTCTCCCTTCTTTATGTTGTGCCTCGTGTGACTGTAGGTCACAAGTCGTCCAGATACAAGTCTAGAGGGGGGTGAATAGACTTGTAGAAACTCTTAAACTCTTTTTTCGAAGAGTGAGTTTCTTCAGCTGATAGGTAAACAAAGACTTGGAGTCGTTTGTTCTTTAATATATGCGGAAGTCAGCTGATGACGAATAGAAAGCAACTAATGAAACACTTAACAATGAATGCAGCAGTTAAAGTATGATGCAATAAAACAGTAAAGAACGCAGGCGATTATAGTGGTCTCAGAGGTGGGGTAATCCTCTATTAATCCACTTTTCTCCAAACCACTGGAGATGAATTCACTATAATTCTCAACCAAAGGATAAATATTACGTTGATTTAAACCACACTACAATAGCTTCCAACCAAAGGGAAATCCGTGTCAGATACACTGATCGCTTGCACCTCTTGATCCTCGATCCTTGGATGCCTTTACAGTCTCTAACTTCAACCAGTGAAGTACCCCGAACTCAGGATTATAGACAAGAGTTTTTGTCTTCTCCAACTAAGAGCTTCTTCAAGTATGAACTTTTAGAACCGCTCTTTTCACAATGCTATTGATTGCTTTAGATTGCTTGATTGCTTTGATCGCTTGAAAGTATGTTCGCACTGGTAGTTTGCTCAGCTTCAAATCTTCGGATATTTATAGGTCACGATCTCTGAGCTTTTTCCTTCATAGCCGTTGCAAATCTTTTGAACAAATCCGTCCGTTGGAGAGGGAGACTTCATTGTTTTCTTTCTGAACGTTGCAAGGCTGGATTCCCATTATTTTAATCTATCTTCCGACCGTTGTGAAGACTCTGCATGTGATGCGCCGAATCTTTTGAATATAAAACGATTAAAGTCTTCAAGGTGTGTCTGGATGATTTATTTAAATCATATCTCTTGTGGGAATCACTCCAATTTGTTTCTTCACGTTTGCATGTGACTTTCCGTAATACTTGACTTTTCAACGCATGCTGACGTGGACTTGGAGTACTTGGCTGACTTCGACTAGGCTGATGAGCAGTTAACATCTCTGCAGTCTGGACCTCTCTGATGTTCACTGTTTGTGACTTATCTGAGGTACCTTGGCTGCAGTCTGGTCAAACTTCTCTGATAAATTGTGTTGACCAGAACTACTCTGACTCGACTCGACTGATCCTCTCTGATGGACTTAGCTGTACTCAGTACTTAGCCGATTTAGCCTAACTAATTTTTGGCCTACAGAAGATACTCATTTGGTTCTTCTTTACATTTTGCCAAGTTTTATACTTAACATATTTGGCCTATGGAAGATACTCATTTGGTTCTTCCTTACATTTTTTCCAAGTAATAAACATTTGATTTTATATTAATGACATCATCAAAATCTAACAAGTATTCCTAACAAATTCCCCCTATTTTGATGATGGCAAAACTTAAACAAGTATTCAAATGGTCAAGTATGCACTTGAGTGGAAGACACAAACTAAAATCAGTCTAATATTGAGACAACTGGAAATTGTCATTCAACAGACTGTTATAAAACTTCCTGACTTGATTATGATTGAAATTTACAAGAAAGTTTTTACAGGTACAAAAATCATTACAAGTAAAAAAAATAAGTGAAAATCATCTGCCTCTTCGAATAGGCTGTTTGGCAGGTCTGAAGGGTTTAGCTCCGATAGGTCTTGTCTTGACTGGGGCAAGACCATACTTCCTTTTCACGACAAGGTCTGCGAAGGCTTGCTCTTCTTGGGATGAAAATTTGTTCTCAAGACATAGTTTCTTGATTTTTCTTTGTAGCGCAAGTTCATCCAACGCACCTCCTCTTTCCAAGATAGGAGGGTCTTTGGCACTAAATGGAGGGATCCTGGGATAAGCATTTCGTTCCTTAGCATGTTTCTTAAGAATAGCCCAGAGTTGCGGATGGGCTGCCTCCATGAAATTTATGAAGATTTGCTGTGGGGAGAGATTATCATCCTGGAGTATTTCCCAGATGTAGTAGTCTCTGATAAACCTCTTTCTTGCAGATCCCCACATTTCCAGAGCTTCATATGGAACAAAATCCTCCACAAACCACAACTCCTTTCCTTCCCACTCTAGAGTAGGCTCAAGACCTCCTCTAGTCCTCCTTTTCTTGCCTTCAGGCTGGTCAGCCTGTTCTGGATATGATCCTCCCTTCATTTTCAGGCTTGATGGTCCTTCAATTTGAGGGATATCTTGCCTGTTCTTTGTTCTTAGTTCTGCCCTTATCTCTCCTTGATTATTTCCTTCCCCCTGAACTCTCTCTTCCCCCTTTTTGCCAGCATCAACTAGGGTAGTCAGTTGTTTCTCTATTCTGCTCATCCAATCAGACATGCCAAATGGCATTCTGTTGTTGTTGGTAGGGGGAGGAGGCTGAGGAACTTCTCTCTGCAGCAAAGTGTCAAGCTTTGCATTGATGGTTTAGAGGTCAGGAGTGACCTGAGATGCCAGCAGCTCTCCAATCGTATCCTTCACAATCTGCCTGATCAGCTCAGTCACGGCAGGTGATATCTGAGCTGGTGGAGAGTGCTCTCCTGAGCCTTCTGCAATTGAAGCACTGGTCTGCAAGCTTATATCTGTAGCTGGTACTCCAGATGGGGTCTTCTCTGGGGTCCCTGATCTGGAGTCCTCAGCTAACTCCGCATCTAGGCTGGTGTACCCGGTAAGTACCACAGTTCTATCTGCAGCCTCTTGTGTCGGGTCTGGCTCCGGCTCCTTTCCTTCTTCTGCCTTCTCTTCCTCTTTCTCCTGCTCCTCCTCCTTTTCGTCTTCAATATTTTCTTTTTCTTTTTCCTCATCCTTTTCTTTTTCTTTTTCATCTCCTTCATCTCCTCCTTCATCATTATTATCATCATCATCATTGTCATCATTCTTCCCATCCTTTTCTCCTTCATCATCATCATCCTCCTTCTCTCCCTCATCTTGTTCTACTTCTTCTCCTTCTTCTTCTTCTTCATTCAACTCTTCTGTCTTCTCCACTTCCTCAGGTTGATTTTCAACTAAAATCTTTTCTTCTTCTCTGCTCTCCTCCTGCTCTTCTTCTTCATCGTCCAAAACAACAACTTCTTTATTTTCTTCTTCAACTACCTCCTCAATCCTAATTTCCTTTTCAACTACCTCCTCAACAACTTCCTCATAAGATCCATCAAAAATACTAAGCATAATGCAGTGGATGAACTGGTCCATGTTGGTTTTAAAATTTGACATGAACCAGTCCTCCTGAAGGATCAAAATTGTGTCTGACGTTTTACAAAAATCTGTCAGCACATCCTCCGTGGCTTGGGGATAGTCCCAACCACAAGTGTTAATAAAAGATTGAAGTTTGACAAAAGATAGGGATTTCAAAAATTTCCATTCTTCAAAAACTTCAAAGAACGATTGTTTTAAGGCTAGAGGTTTAACAAGTTGTAGTTGTTCGATGGATAGATTGAAAGTATTATTTTCTAAGAGGTTAAAGATATAGTTGGCTTCAGGGATAGAAATTATTAGACCTGCTTCTTCCTCAGAGATGTAGGCTGGGGTGAGTACAGCCACAATTTGAGTCTCGTGGGTGCCTGGGGCAGGCTGATCTTCCAGGTGAATCGGTGACCTGGCTGTAGGGCTGGCAAGGTGATCGAACTGCTCTTCCTCACTAAACTGCAGTCTCCTGGGCTTCTTGAGAGAGGGTTCTGGTGATGACTGCATGATGGAGGGTCCTTCAGGGGCTGGTCCCCTTCTCTTAAATCGGACTGCTATGGGAGTGTCGTCGGACTCGGTGTCTGACTCGACTGCAGTTGGGATGTCGGCTGCAGGTCGGTCCGACTCTCCTGACGAATAATATCTCGGGTAGGTCCTTGTGTCCGGCAGCTCCTTCAACATCTGAGCTGCTCTCCCAGTGCCTCCCAATTTTCTCAGCGTCTCTTGGTCCAAATGACCAAGTCTTTTCTTGGGATAGGGGTCAGTGCTTCCCTTTGTCATGCCTGTCTTTTCCAGCATCCAACTTAGCTGCGTTCCAAACGCCAGCTTTGTTTTAAATCTCTTCTCATCAACAAGCCATTCGGATTTGTTGACCTCTCGAACGAGTTGCCTAAATATGTAATCTGCCCAATCAATTTCTTCATCCTGAATTAGTGCTCCCAGCACCATAAATTTCGCCGATGACAGTTGATCATAACTGCCAGCCATCCCCATGATTATTTTGTTGGTTATGTCCAATGCAAAACGGTAAACCTTTTTAATCTCATTCCTCTTGGCAGTGAGTTTCAGCTTTTCGGGCAAATTCTCCACCTTAATATTCTTCCAGGTTTCGGCAGAAGACTGCTTGAGAGCTTCGACGGCTATGCCGCGGTGCTTCATACCAAAAACAGTACGGATCGACTCTCGAGATATGTCGACCTGATTTCCACCGACTGTGCTCCGAATTCCATCTTGAATTATACAGGCTTCGCGATAGAACGCGATAACATCCTCCTTGTACAGATGTTGAGGGTTGATGTCTAGGAATGGGTAGATCCCATTAAGCTTTATCGCGCGGATTAGGTTAAGCACGTCGTAATCCTCCAGATTCGCTTCCAATAAGCCTTCAAAATCGACGACCAGCGAGAAAATAATCTGGTCCTTGACCGCCTTCAGGTTGACGCCTTCGAAGTAGGATGTCATTTCTGCAAACAAAAGATTTTAGTGTATTTGGTGTTCAAGGAATTTTTGCTCTGAAAAATCTAGGGTTTCTGGTAAGCGTAAAAAGGTAAAGTGAAGAGTTCTCTTTCCTTATAAAGAAGATGAAAAGACGTATGGATTAATTTAATATATATTTGAAACGGTGGTACGCCTTTTGAGATTTATTTGAATTTCAAATTTGAATCGGTGGTCCATTTAAAAAAAATTGACGGTTGGTTTTGATTGGCCACCGTGGAGGTCAATTTAATAAGCGATTGACACGTGTATTAGTGAATCGAACATTAATATATTTAAATGCCATTTGTGAACCAAAATTAATATAATAATATTATAAATATGGCAGATAATAATTAAATATTCAGAGGTCGGTTTTAGAAAACTTAGCTGGTCTGATTTGTTGACTGTTGACCGCTCTACATCAGGTGAGTTGACTTCTCGCCTGATATTCTGATCAGCTAGGTTCCTTCGTCCTCTTGTCTGCATCAGCTAGGATCTGTTTTCTCAGCTGGGTACGTCCTTCCTCTGAAATGCTTCAACTCGCTTCAGTACTAGATTCCCAATCTAGTAATCCAAGATCTCTGCTCAGCTCCAAAAACCTTTCTTCTGGCAAGGGTTTGGTAAAGATGTCAGCTATCTGATAGTCTCAGGCCGACTCTTTCAACTCTAACCCTTTTGTTAAGCACATGGTCTCTAATGAAATGGTGCTTAACATCAATGTGCTTCGCCTTGAATGCAAAACCGGATTGTTGGTTATTGCAATAGCACTATTGTTGTCACACTGCATTGGAACTTCGCTGGCAATAATATTATAATCCCTTAGCCGTTGTCCGATCCATAAAATTTGTGCACAATACCTACCGCAGCCTAGGTATTCGACTCGAGTGGAGATAGAGTTAGAAACTCGCTTCTTGCTAAACCAGATATCACCTGTTCCTAGGAGTTAGCACGTTCCACTCGGTGCTCTTCCCGTTGATTTTGCATCCTCGCGAAATCGCATCTCGAGTATCCCGACACCGGGTTATCATCCTTGGGATACCATAGTCCAACATTGATTGTAGACTTAAGGTATTTTATTATCCTCTTGGCTGCATCTAGGCGTGATTGCTTCGGCTTGGACTGGAATCGTGCACAAACTCCAACAACATAGGATATGTCTGGCCTGCTTGCAGTGAGGTACAGAAGAGATCCAATGAGTCCTCTGTAGTGGGTTGAGTCCACTGATATGCCTGCCTCGTCTGTATCCAGGTGAGTACTTGTGCTCATAGGAATTCTTGCTGGCTTGGCTGATTCGATTCCATATCTCTTGATAAGGTCTTTGGTATACTTAGCTTGGTTGATGAAAATTCATTTTTCCATCTGCTTAACTTGTAGCCCGAGAAAGAAGTTAAGCTTTCCCATCATACTCATCTCAAATTTTCCTTGCATGAGGTTGGAGAATTTCTCGCATAGCTCTGGATTGGTTGATCCGAATATGATGTCATCCACATATATCTGGACTATTAATATGTGGCCTTCGTGCTCCACTCTGAATAGGGTCTTGTCCACCTTCCCTTTGCAAAAACCATTCTTCTCAAGAAACACAAACAATGTTTCATACCACGCTCTCGGTGCTTGCTTAAGTCCATAGAGAGCTTTCAACAGCTTGTAGACTTTGTATCCTTTGACAAAACCTGGGGGTTGCTCTACATAGACTTCTTCTTCTAGGATTCCATTTAGAAAAGCACTTTTTACATCCATTTGATAGACTTCAAAATCTTTGAATGCAGCATATGCGAGGAATAGTCTGATGGCCTCTAATCTTGCAACAGGTGCATAGGTTTCATCAAAATCTATTCCTTCACACTGTGCATAACCTTTTGCTACAAGTCTGGCCTTATTCCTAACAACAGCTCCGTCTTCATCACTCTTATTTTTGTACACCCATTTGGTGCCAATAACTTTCTTGTGATCAGGTCTGTCTGTTAGTTCCCAAACTTTGTTTCTTTTCATCTGCTCCAATTCTTCTTGCATGGCATTTATCCAAGAGTAATCTTCTAGGGCTTGTTCTGTAGTTTTAGGTTCTATTTGTGACATAAAACATGAGAACATAGCCATTCCTGCTGGTAGGGTTGACTGTCTTGTCTTAACTCCATCAGTCAACTTTCCGATGATTTGCTGGATTGGGTGATCTTTGAGCTACTTGGGGATGTCATCCTCTTCTGGGTTTGTTCCCCCTGTTGGATTGCCCTGGTGGATTTCTGCATCAGCTGGGTTCTGATCTGCAACTGGATCAGCTATCGTCTTGTCATCTGCAGGTTGGTTTTGATCTGCAAGTGAGTCTTTGTCAGCTACGGCTGGGTCTTCATCAGCGGCAACTGGATCAGGTGGGTTCGGTGATCCTGTCTGATCTGCAGTTGGGTCTTCAGCAGCTGCAGCTGGATCATCAGGCTGGTCTGCAGGTGAGTCCACCATTCCAGTGTCATGTACAATGACTTCTTCAAGGGTCGCTGATTTGAGCTTGTTCTCGATTAGCTCAACTTGCTTCCTGTACTCAACGGTAGATTCATCAAAAACAACATGGGGTGTTTCCTCCACAACTAAGGTTCTTTTATTAAAAACTCTATATGCCTTGCTTCTTTGTGAATATCCCATAAAGAGACCGTCATCAGTTTTAGCATCAAAGGCATTTAGTTGTGTTTTACCGTTGTTGTGGATGAAACACTTACAACCAAAAACATGAAAGTAAGCAACAGTAGGAGTTCTATTATTCCAAACCTCATAGGGAGTTTTGCCATGTCTCCCTACTATCATACTCCTGTTCTGAGTATGGCAAGCTGTGTTGACAGCTTCAGCCCAGAACCTCTTGGGCAAGTCTGCTTCTGCAATCATGGACCTTGATGCTTCCTTTAGGGTTCTGTTCCTTCTTTCAGCAACACCATTCTGCTGGGGAGTCCTGGCTGCAGAGAGCTCATGCTGGATCCCATTCTGATCGCTGTAATCAGTGATCGCCTTGTTGAGAAACTCTCCTCCTCTATCTGATCTGATCTTGATTATGGATAGGGATTTCTCATTCTGGATCCTTCTCAGCAGCTCAGGTAGCTTGGTCAAGGTTTCACTTTTCTTATACAAGAAGATAATCCAAGTGTACCTTGAATAATCATCTACTATAACAAGTTCATGCTTTCGGCCGCTCAAAGTCCTTGGCTTGATAGGACCAAATAGATCCATGTGGAGTAGATCTAAGATCCTTGTTGTGAGAGTTGTAGGCTGGACTGGCTTGAACGATGCTCTGGTCTGCTTTCCTTTCTGACAAGCATCACAAAGCGCTTCCTTCTTGAATGCTTCATTTGGAAGTCCTCTGACCAGATTCTGAGAACTGGTCTTGTTGATGGCTTTGAAGTTCAGGTGACATAGTCTTTTGTGCCACAACCATCCGTTCTCAGCTACTATATTGGATAGAAAACAGGAGTTAGGTGTTCCTGTGTTCCAATCAATCATATAGACATCTCTCCTTCTGAAACCTTGTAGCTTTACTTCTCCAGATAAGATATCTATCACCATACATTTCCAGATAGTGAAGACTACTAGGTTCTTCTCATCACAGAACTGGATTATGCTCAGGAGGTTGTATTTGAGCCCTTTGACATAATGAACTTTGGATATTACAATGTTTCCTCGGTGCAGCTCTCTAAAGCCTTTTGTTTGTCCTCTAGAGCTATCTCCAAAAGTTACATCGGGACCTCTTTCTTTGGTATATTTGGTCAGCATCTTCTTGTTCCCGGTCATATGCCTCGAGCATCCAGAATCTACAAACCATTCTTCACCTCCAAAATTTGAGCTTGAGGAGATGTGGTTGTAGTCCTTCCACCTTTTCTGCAATCAGACAAGCAGAGATTTAGGTACCCAAATCTGTGTGGGTCCTCTGGGGTTAGCTGATTTCCTGGAGAATTGATTTCTCCTTGGATTGTGAAAGTTGTTATTATTATTATTATAACCCTCATAAGGTGTGTAAGGTCGAGGTCTAAATCTTCTGTTGGGATTGTACACTGGATATTCCTCAAAATTTTGATAGTGTGGGCCATTTCTAAATCTTGGCTGAGACCATTTGTTAAATCTTTGAGGTCTCCACACTTGTTCATTTTGGAAATTGGGATAACCTTGAGGTTTCCATCTGCCCCTCCCATTTTGAAATCTATTTTTAGGGAGTTGTTGGTAATAGTGGGCATGTTGTCTGGGCTGCTGCTTTTGCCTGGGCCATTGCCTAGTCGCCTGTCTAGGTGGCTGCCTTGTGTAACCTGACTGCAGCCTAGACATGTGACTTGGCTTTTGCCTGTTTTTAAATATCGGTTTATATGTAGGCTCAACAGTCGAGACAATTGTTTCTCCCTTGATAAACTTTCTTTTAGAACTAGAGGGAGTGTGAGGATCATATCCAAGGCCTGATTTGGAATATAGTGGCCTTTTATTGGTACACAATTCTTCCAGGGTTGAAGACGCCTTCAGGGAGGTTATTTACTGCGCCTTAGTCTTATTTACCTGTGTCAGCTTAGTAAACTCAGCTTTGGCATGAGCAAGTGCAGCTGATTTTTCTTTAAGTAAAATGGTTAGTCGGTTTATCTCAGCTGTATTAACATCAGCCTGGTTTTTAAAGTCAGCTGCAGTTATCTCAACCTTATTCAGTTCTAGGCTGAGTTTTTCAAAATCGTTTTTGAGCTGCCTATTCTCATCTTGCAGCTGAGTCTTATCGGCTGATACAGTTTGGTGTGCAGATTTGAGTGTTTCAAAATCTTTAAATAACTGATTTACCGATTCGTGCAGATCCATATCTTGTGACATGGCTGAACTATTATTTGAACCGGTGGGTTTAGAAGTTACCTCTTCATCAGCTAGGTTTGCCATTAGGCAGTCATACTCTTCATCTTCATCAGAAAAGAATCCGCTGCTTGATTCGACATGCTCCTAGTCTTCTCCGATGAGGGCCTTTCTTCTATCTTCTTTTCTGCCCTCCTCCTTCTTGCTTTCGTCCTTCTTGAGCTCAGGACAGTCCATTTGGATGTGTCCTGTCTTGTGACAATTGTAGCATTCTACTTTCCAGCTTCCAGCTTTCTGGTTTCTTCTTGGATTGTCCTTATAATTTTTCTTGTATTTGGAGTAGTTCTTTCTAAAGTTGCTGAACCTTTGCATTATAAATGCCATTTCTTCCTCAAAATATAATGGATTTGGAGGCATTAAATCAGATAGGCTCTTGGCGGGGGACTCGGCTGCAAATGCTATTCCCTTCTCTGCAGGCTCAGTTGAGGATGAACTTGGAAGCTCGAACTCATAAGCCTTCAGATCATAGAACAGCTCTTGAATTTTTATTTTATTCAGGTCCTTGGACTCTCTCATGGCCACGGCCTTCATGCTCCATTCAGGGTTGAGAGATCTGAGAACCTTCAGTGCTATCTCCCTGTTGCCATAGGTTTTGCCGAGGGAGTTGATCTCATTGATAATCTCAGTGAACCTTGTGTCCACTTGGTCTATGGATTCACCATTCTTCATTTTAAAATTGTCAAATTTTTGGATAGCAATTGACAACTTGTTTTCCTTGATCAGCTCCGTTCCTTCACACATTAGGGCTAATGTGTCCCAGATTTCTTTGGCATTCTTGCAGTTCTTGATCTTGACCATGGTGGATTTGTCAAGAGTTTGATATAGCACATCTCTGGCCCTGTTATCAAGATTGGCCAGCTTTCTTTCTTCGGGATTCAGCTCTGTCCTCTTCTTGGGAATCTTCTCCGGCTTCCCTGCTGCGATCTCCTCTGGAGTGTTGTCCTTCTCGAAGATGAATGGACCATCCTCTATGATGCACCACATGTTGTCATGAATCGAAGATAAGTGTGCATGCATCCTTATCTTCCACAGATCATACTCGTCAACTGAAAACACAGGGAGTCTAGAATGCATGTGTTCCATTATAAAGTGAGAGTAAAGATATATCTCTGATATAGATCTGGTTCATGGAAAAAATGAACGAACCTCTCTGATACCACTTGTAGGTCACAAGTCGTCCAGATACAAGTCTAGAGGGGGGTGAATAGACTTGTAGAAACTCTTAAACTCTTTTTTTCGAAGAGTGAGTTTCTTCAGCTGATAGGTAAACAAAGACTTGGAGTCGTTTGTTCTTTAATATATGCGGAAGTCAGCTGATGACGAATAGAAAGCAACTAATGAAACACTTAACAATGAATGCAGCAGTTAAAGTATGATGCAATAAAACAGTAAAGAACGCAGGCGATTATAGTGGTCTCAGAGGTGGGGTAATCCTCTATTAATCCACTTTTCTCCAAACCAGTTGGAGATGAATTCACTATAATTCTCAACCAGTGATAAATATTACAGTGATTTAAACCACACTATAATAGCTTCCAACCAGTGGAAATCCGTGCCGTTGTATACACTTGACTGCCTTGCACCTCTTGATCCTCGATCCTTGGATGCCTTTACAGTCTCTAACTTCAACCAGTGAAGTACCCCGAACTCAGGATTATAGACAAGAGCTTTTGTCTTCTCCAACTAAGAGCTTCTTCAAGTATGAACTTTTAGAACCGCTCTTTTCACGATGCCATTGATTGCTTTAGATTGCTTGATTGCTTTGATCGCTTGAAAGTATGTTCGCACCGGTAGTTTGCTCAGCTTCAAATCTTCGGATATTTATAGGTCACGATCTCTAAGCTTTTTCCTTCATAACCGTTGCAAATCTTTTGAACAAATCCGTCCGTTGGAGAGGGAGACTTCATTGTTTTCTTTCTGAACGTTGCAAGGCTGGATTCCCATTATTTTAATCTATCTTCTGACCGTTGTGAAGACTCTGCATGTGATGCGCCGAATCTTTTGAATATAAAACGATTAAAGTCTTCAAGGTGTGTCTGGATGATTTATTTAAATCATATCTCTTGCGGGAATCACTTCAATTTGTCTCTTCACGTTTGCATGTGACTTTCCGTAATACTTGACTTTTCAACGCATGCTGACGTGGACTTGGAGTACTTGGCTGACTTCGACTAGGCTGATGAGCAGTTAACATCTCTGCAGTCTGGACCTCTCTGATGTTCACTGTTTGTGACTTATCTGATCAGGTGACTTGTCTGAGGTACCTTGGCTGCAGTCTGGTCAAACTTCTCTGATAAATTGTGTTGACCAGAACTACTCTGACTCGACTGATCCTCTCTGATGGACTTAGCTGTACTCAGTACTTAGCCGATTTAGCCTAACTAATTTTTGGCCTACAGAAGATACTCATTTGGTTCTTCTTTACATTTTGCCAAGTTTTATACTTAACATATTTGGCCTATGGAAGATACTCATTTGGTTCTTCCTTACATTTTTGCCAAGTAATAAACATTTGATTTTATATTAATGACATCATCAAAATCTAACAAGTATTCCTAACAGTGACATGAGCTACTTGTATGATTAGTTGTTGAGTGATGGAATCTTTTTGTGGATTTTTATTTCGTGATATGTGGGTATTCGACTCTCATATTTTATTTATATGAGAAGCGGTGTCGCTGCTAATGTATTTTCGAACTGTATTTTATCCGCTGCGTGAGTTCTTTCAAAATGACTTTCAGTATTTTGCAAACTGAGTTTTATTTCGTAAAACCGATTTTCTAAATCGAGTTTTGGCATTTTGGCCTTGAATGTTTTATGACGGTTTGATAAATGATTTTGTGAGTTTTGGGAAATACTACCGTCATCGGCCTTTTGGTGTATTTTGAAATGGTTTTGTAAACGGTTTTTAGCCTGGTGGGTTCTGGCGCAGAATCCACGGCATGTAATATTATCGACTGTTTGTTTTACAGTAAAAAGACATGTAATGTCTTGATTTTGAACGATTTGATGCGTGTACTACGAGGTGGTTAAGCAAATGTTGATACGTGTGAGTTTTGGGCATTCTGGCCTATTAAATTTCTGAAAACCTTGAGTATCTTAGAAAATAAATTTTGAGACGTACTTTTCAAATGGATTATTTTCTCGCGGTATTTTCAAGATGCCTACTAGTGCCACTGTAGGTTTCAAATTTATTCCACTTGGAGGACCAAAATATTTTGAGATATTTTCAAAGATTTAGAAACGCATTTGCTTAGACCCGAGGGTCAAATATTTCTGAAAGTTTTTCACTAAAAGAAAAGTGTCCTCATTCTTATCAAACGCAAGATGTTTTTTTCAAGGTCTCGATAACGATGTTTGTACTACTTTTTGAAAGGTGATACTCAAGATTAACTGGTATTTCCAAAATTATTCTCAAAAATGTGGTTTTCGTTTTTAAAACCTATCATTCCTGTTTGCGGTCCGGGAATGTATGTATGATGTTCGCATTATTGTTAGAATGTTATCTCCCGAGTAGGATCGAATTGGTGGCATGAACGTTGAATCGTTTGCCACACATTTGTTGTGTTAGCCCTCTGTGAGAGGTGAGATGTTGGTATTGAATGTTGTCGCTTTGTGGTGATTTGCATGTTATCGCACCCGTGCGAGCTGTTAGAACTTGAGTTTGTATGATTGTGTACATACGTGGTTGTTTCATGATATTTAGTAATTGTATGCTGGTTATCGTTCGGGCCGTTGTAATCATCGAACGATGCCGTTGTTGTTGTGATTTTTGTATGTGTTGATATGTTATGCTGAGTTGGCATCTCCAGTATGTTGTTTGCAATGTTATGTTCCATTGTATCTAGCATTTGTATATTCGGTATGCCGAGCCGAGGTGTTTCAACCATGATGTGCCGGGGCATGCACGTGCAAATTGTCCTTCCCCGCTAGTAGCAGATTACAAGTGTGGACTCGAAGGACACATAATCCATTTTGCGAATTAGTTACCAAGTCTGCCGGGGTACGAGCTTCGGCAGAGATAACAGGATCGGCTCTGAGAGGCCCATGAAAGATGTTTCTGTCGGTTTCTTTTTATGTTGTTACCTTGCTTCCGTTGTTGTGAGTCGCGGGGACGACATTTCTTTTATGAGAGGTCGAATGTAATACTCGTATTATTTTTGACTTCTGCATTTTCTCTTTCCCAATTCTATCGACTCGCTCGTGTTCGTTGATACTTTTTGAACTTGTTTGGTATCTCGATTGCCCTCGTTCGAACGGGTTGCGACCTTATTTTGGATCAATCTTTTTATCGTTGTGACTTTTTCGATTCGGTTCGATTCTTGTGAACCTTGTCCGAAATTAACGTCTTTCAGATCTACAAGTTCTTTTAATGTCTTGAGTTGAAGTATGAACTTCAGAGTCGTTGTTTGACCGTTGATGCTCGATCGTTGTTGTTCGATCATTGTTGTTCGATCGTTATTGTTCGATCATTGTTGTTCGGTCGTTGGTGTCCGATCGTTGTTGTCCGATCGTTGTTGTTTGATCATTGTTGTTCGGTAGTTGTTGTTCGATTATTATTGTTCAATCGTGGTTGTCCGATTGTTGTTGTGTGGTCTCGTACTGTGAAGAATTGTCATTCACCGTTAGTCAGCTGCTTCGAGTGTGGCCAGGTGGATCACCGATCTATGCATTGCGAGACGGTAGCTGAGAGGTTTGGAGATCAAGTTTGCGTCTCTGCTCCGAAAGGACACGGAGATGCCTAGTGTGGCTGTGAGGATTTCGGCGTAGTCCGATTTTTTTTTTTTGTGATTGTCCTTGTGGTCGTTTTGTGTATATTTTTTGTTTTGTTGACTATGCAGGTTTTCTTATATTGGTACCTATTTCTTTGTGAGTGTTCGGATAATTGACTCGATTGTACTATCTGTTTGATGACGCTTGTCACTTGTTGATTTTATTATGTCTCTGCTTGTGGCGTTGTGATGGTCGTCGTGGAGCGTGTTTTCACGTCGTATGTTTCTTTGTGTTGCTTGTAACGTTTTGCCGTTGGGCGTGAGTTTTTGGTTCTTGTGTATCTCGTTGAGTTTTCCTGGCGGGATATTGCTTCTCCCTACTTGTTTTAAGTTTCGGGACGAAACTTCTTTTAAGGAGGGTAGTATGTAATATCCGCAATTTCGATTTTCGGTAATTTTCTTTTTTGGCGGAAGTCCATCTTAGAAACTCTATTGTGACCGTTTCGTCATTTCGAGAATGATTAATTCTATACTTTTGTCATCCGAGTTCGTTTCGGTGTCTTTTTATTGAGTTCCGTGTTCTTAAGCGACTTTTTCAAGTATGAGTTCAACTTTGTAAAATCACCATAAATTCTTGGAAACACCAAAAATTCTGAATCTATCCAGTATTATATAGCATCAAGTTAGCTTTCCAATGGTTCAAATGGTGAGTCAATCGGAGTCCGGACGAAGGAGTTATGGTCGAAATAGTTAAAACTGCACCGTGTGCCTTTTGATGCTAGAGCGGGCTGTACCGCGGGCCGCGGCACTAAGCCAGTGCTGGGCAGTTTTTTTTTGGCCATGGGCCGCGGCACACTCAGCCCGTGCCGCGGCAAACAGTGCAGATTAGCCTATTTCTGCGGATTTTGTGAGGATCAAGCTCATTTCATCATTTTTCCTTCTTCTTCTCCTCCTTGGGCGATTTGTGGCCGATTTTTGGGCGGTTTATCTCAGGGGAATTCATCTTATTCAAGTTCTTGGTGTGGATTAACAACATCAAATCCTTTTTCTTCGTCGGATCGAGGTAATTTCTTGTAACCTCCTAGGGTTGACTTTCGGGATTTCTTTCCAATCTTCGTTGTTCATCCAATTTTGATGAATCGGTTGATGTTATTGAACGTTATTAATCATGTTCTATGGATAGTATATCCATATTTTGAGTTTGTTCAACTCGATTGGTGATTCGAGTGTTCTTGGGAATTATCAAACATTGAGTGTTCGATTAAATGTCCCAATGAGTTTACCTTCGATAGTTTGTCGGGATTTCCATTGTTATTGGCCTTAATTCTCGTTGTGATCATATCTCCGTTGTGTTTTCCGGAGGATTATAAGTATACAAGGATTCCGGTCGAGCTCCCCCATTGTTTCCCGCGCTTTGGACTTGAGGCGAGTATCTCGTCTATAATCTTTATATTTTGAGAATGTGGCGTGTCGTGAATTTAACGTGGACTTGATAGTGATCGAACGTTTAACCGTAACTTACTTTAAATGAACAATGTGATTCAATGAAAGTAAATACGAATGTTAATTGATATTATTTTAGAATGATAACCACCATTTCATGTGTATTGTGTTCGAGATGGATATTTAGAACTGAGTAGTTATCCGAGGAATTGTGAAATGTTTGTATTGTTCACTTTTAAGAATGTTTACTAAATGATGGTGTGACGTGAATGTTATACCCTGTGAAAGTGTTGGTTGCATTAACTTGTGATTTTACGTGTGTGTAATTATGGCGAATGTTATACCCTTGTTATTGCGAAATCGGTGAATTGAGATATTGACCGAGTAGGGACCCGTGAGGACTCCGGCGACGCGTACTTGTGAGTACGGCTAGTTGCTATGATTTGACCATAAGGTTATCGAATCGGGTAGGTCTGTAGAGGGCTCCGAGAATCGTCACTTGCGAGTGCGATGTCGCGATAACTTGTGGGCGTGTTTGAATGATGTTTAACCGGGTAGGGACCCGTGAGGCCTCCGGCGGTGCGTACTTGCGAGTACGGCCAGTTTATATGATTTGACCATAAGGTTATCTAATCGGGTAGGTCCAGAGAGGGCTCCGAGAATCGCTACTTGCGAGTAAGATGTCAAGATAACTTATGGGTGGATTGAGTTTGTTTTTGATAATTAACTCAGGTTGGGTCTCATCGAGGCCCCGGAGGTGATTTGAGTATTTGACTGGATATCTCTAAACTGTGAATGAATGAATCTTGGATTCCGGTTATATTGGTGATTGTGGTTCCGCCTTTGAGGCTCATTTGTGAATTGAACCATCTATATGATTTTGATATAAAACCCTTTTGAAATGGAGAATTACAAATCTTTTCATGATTTTACACTAAGACACCCGATGTCCTCATTTATTCTTTCAAATGTGTTTTGAAGATATATTTATGATCCTCCTTGATGGGAACTATTTTCGAAAAGACTTTAGACTCGGGGATCGTGTTACTACCTTTTTAAAAGGTTATTTTCATAACGGTTGTATTCTTGATGTATAACTTTATAGATTGGTTACTTGCTAGCGATTCCATCGCTAACCCCTCGTTGGGGATTTTATTATTTATTCCAAGTGTTCTGACTGGAGAGTGAGCAACCACAGGATCGGCTCGGAGGATGATGTAAAGCAGCGATACTAGTCACAGTTGTAGTCGGTTGTCCGTCAGTGATCTGTCGGTCTGAGTTTTCCTTGTAATCCTCGATGGGATGGGCATTTTATGTATTATGAGATCAAGTTGTATTTTGATTTATCAGATGTATGGATATATTGTGTTTTGAGAGACCTAATCGGTCTATGGTATTATGTTTTGGTCGAATTGACTGCATGTGGGTTTTGTTTTGTAGTTTCTTGTCTGGTAGATCCTTGCGGAAAGGAGTCTACGGCGTGTAATATCCCTGACTGGATTGGGGGTGTTACAACTGGAGCCTTTCAAGTATCGAAAGATGTGTTTTACTCCATTCCAATGCCTTATCGTGGGAGCTAAGCTAAATCTCGCTAGCAGATTTACAGAGAATGCGATGTCTAGGTGAGTAGATTGAGCCAGATACAACCACAAACCGATTGCGCTAAGGTACAATGTTTCTGCTCCAAGAACCTCTTCATCCTCCTCTTTAGGATGAAACAGATCCTTGTTCATTTCCAGACTTCGACCAACCATGGGGGTAGCAAGAGGATGTGCCTTGTTCATACTAAATCGCCTGAGTATCTTCTGGACATAGGCAGATTGATGAATGAGTATACCATCATCTCGACGTTCTAGCTCTAAGCCCAAGCAGAATCGAGTCCTCCCCAGGTCTTTCATCTCGAATTCGAATTTAAGGTAGTGGACCGCCTCATTGACCTCATCTATGGTACCGATAACATTCATGTCATCTACATCGACGACTACAATCACGAATCCTGTATATGTTCTTTTCACAAAAATGCATGGGCAGATATCACTGTTCTCGTATCCCTTCCCAACCAAGTATTCACATAGGCGGTTGTACCACATCCTTCCGGATTGTTTCAACCCATATAGTGAATGACGCAGTTTCACAGCATAAGCGCTCCGTGGTTTAGAGCTACTTGATTTGGACAACGAAATCCCTTCGGGGACTTTCATATAAATATCTGTATCTAGATCCCCATAAAAATACGCTGTAACCACATCCATAAGTTGCATAGTTTTTCGGACACTACCAAACTGATTAAGTAGCGGAAAGTGATGACATCCATAACGGGAGAAAATGTCACCTTGTAATCAATGCCAGGGCGCTGCGAGAAGCCTTGGGCAACTAGTCTCGCTTTGTAACACATGGCCTCATTCTTATCATTGCGTTCACGAACAAAGACCCACTTATGTCCAACTGGTTTAATGCCCACGGGTACTGGCTCGATACGGCCAAATACCTCACATTTAGCCATTGAGTCTAGTTCAGCTTGCATTGCATCTTTCCTTTTCGGCCAATCAGCTCGTCATTGACATTTAGCAACTGAGCGCGGCTCAGCATCGCCGTCTTCAATAATTTCTTGAGCGATGGAGTAGGCAAAAGCATCATCGACTAGTGTGGACGACCTGTCCAATAGTACGTATTCACTCGTACACTGTATCGAGATTTCTTTATTCTCTGACATCAACAAAGTTTCCAACGCATTCATCGATTGTTCCATTGTTGATTCGAGGACATATTCGTAGTCAGAGATAATCTCGTGTGACGGAGTCACTGTGTCGATAATGATAGGATTTTGTGCCTCCGTTCCTCTTCTCTTTTGAGGTTCGGTATCCTTTCTACCCACTGGCCTCCCCCTCTTTCGAGCAGGGATAAGAGCAGCCGAAGCATCCGTCCCATGACTAAGGTCGATGTTGGGGGCATCATTCCTTTGGGAGGCTGAACCTTACCCTATAACTAGGACTTTTAACCTTGAAGGAACATTCTCAGCGGGAATGGTAGATCTTGTCACTTTCGCAGTATCAGTAAATCTGTCGGGCATCGAATCCGCAACTTTCTGAAGACTGAGAATACGTTGCACTTCCAGGTCGGATTAAGCCGTGCGGGGATCTTGAGGAGGCAAAGAGGGATCATACCAAAAAATTTCCTGGCGTTCAACTGGAATTGTTCGATTCCTCTCTCCCATAATGACGGGAAGTTTGTCTCATCAAAGTGACACTCTAAAAATCTTGCAGTGAACAGATCTCCTGTCAAAGGTTCCAAATAGCGGATAATTTTAGGTGATTCATAGTCAACGTATATACCTAATCATTTTTGCAGACCCATTTTAGTATGCTATAGAGGCGTAATTGGCACATAGCCTGCACAACCAAAAGTGTGTAAGTGTGAAATATCAGGCTCATATCCAGTTACCAACTAGTACGCACTATAAACGTTTGATTGGCAGTGGGTCGAAAGCGAATAAGTATAGATGCATGCAAAATTGCATAACCCTAGATAGAAATCGGAAAGTTGGTGAGCATTACCAATGCTCAGGTGATAAACTGTAACCGCTTAATCATAGCTTCAGCAAGGCCATTATGCGAATGAACATGGGGGACGGGATGTTCAGCTTCAATTACAATCGACATGCAATAGTCGTCAAAGGACTTTGACGTAAACTCACCAGCGTTGTCCAATCTTAATGACAAGATTGAAAAGTCAGGGTGATCAGCCCGTAACTTGATGATTTGTGCTAGGAGTTTAGCGAATGCAGCGTCTCTTGTGGATAGTAGAGCGACGTGTGACCATCGCGTGGATGCATCAACCAGAATCATAAAGTATCTGGATGGTCCGCACTCTGGTTGAATAGGTATACAAATGTCCCCTTAAATTCTTTGTAAGAAGCGAATATTTTGTGTTGAGTCTTTAGCAAAGGATGGAGAAGGTATCGATTTCGCTAGTGAACATTGTTTACAAAACAATTTATGGGCATTGGAAATTGCCACGGAAGCCTCGGGATTTACGGAAGATGCACCGTGAACCTCATCAGGGCGTGCGATCTTTAATCCCGGTGATACGGTATCAGACTCACTCACATCAATACCGATATCGAGTGGTGCTTCCAATCATTTTCTGGACTTGAAAAACGGATGACCGTGTGAGTTTTTCAAAATACAAATCATCATATCGCGTCCAGGGTGACTGAGTCGGTTATGCCATAGTTGGTATGCTTCGGAATCACAAAGTTCGTGACTCATAGCATAGGATTCAATAACCCTTATCATAGTTCGGTATAAACCACTACTTAGAATCATAAGTTTCTCGAGAACACGGCGTCTTCCGCATTCTGCCAGAGTAACACATAAAAATTCTATCCCATTCTCACAATGTGTATCAAGGTGGTAACTGTTGGCATGGATGTCCCTAAAACTTAGCAAGGTTCGGTTTGCTCTTGGGGCATAGAGAGCATTTGTGACATTAATATGCGTACCATTAGGTAGGAAGAAATGAGCAGGTCCCCTCCCTTGAATTACTTGGTAGGAACCAACCATTGTTGTCAGTGAGGATATATATGGCACAATATCCTTAAATAATTGCCTATTCCGAAGAATAGTGTGGGTGGTTCCACTATCAGCAAGACACTCAATTTCGCCATGAGACATCTACAATAAGACATGAAACTCGATTAGCCTTGTGATGAAAGACATAGCGAAAACTCATTAACTTTGAGTTTGGGGAAATTCGACCAAGTTGGTTAGGATCAAAGTTTAGCACAATCGCTGGAAATAATTTCCGTGCAGCTTGACCTTTGTTTACTAAAACAGCAATAACTCCTTCTTTATGAAGTCTATGGACGAACGGTCAGTTGTTTTGGAAACTAGACTTCCGTATATTTCTATCCATAGATCGTGCACTTTATGTATCATTAAACTCAGATCGTAGTGCTCGTTTCAAGTTTCTATTTTGGTATTTCCTTGTTGTTGAGTGATAGAGCAAGGTTGAAACCTTTTTCAAAGGCATTATTGTTGATACAATACTATGGCGATGATGGCCATAGGAGCGTTTAAACACTTAAAAATGTATCGGGGTGTTCAATTTATATCTCGACTAATGATCCTTTCAGTAACTCCAACTTGGTAGACTTGCAGAGAAAGTAGGAATGTCGGTATAGCTAAGGCGCCTTTAAAAACCACTGATTCCATTTGAACTTTGAAAACATAAACAAATACCAAGGAGGATGCGCCTCGTCTTGATCAAAAGTTTTGATAAAATCCATCAATGTATCAATTTAACCAAGCAATTCTTACTGAGCAATTGTTTTGTAATAAACCAAACATGCTTTTGAAGGAAAAAATAATTCGTTTTTGCACAATCACAGCAATTGAAAGAATTATTCATCATGGCCAACTTTATGACAATCATAGAAAATCTCAAAGTAGTTCCTGAAAGAAGACTAGAAACAAGACAAAACATAACCAAAGCGTAAAAACTAGTCAAACTACAATGATATAGTCAAAGTCAGCAACATCTAAATGCTGGTCTTTGTCCGCAATGGTGAGAGGAGGGATCTCAACATGGTTCACCTCCGTATTCTCATTATCTTCATCCATGTAATTTGACTCTTGGGCCAAGTACTGTTTATAGTGCTTGTAGTAGGCTTAAATGTTCTTTAGCGCCTTGCAATTGCGGTAAGTATGCTTCTTTGAACCGCAAGTATAGCAATTCCGGCCTTCCTTTGGAGTGGGTCCATTCCCAACGGCAGGAGGTGGTCCAAGTGGTTGGGCTTCACTAGGACCTGTGGCCGAGCCACATTGCCTCTTCCACAAATTGGAACGACGACCTCGTCTTTTCCCTCGCTTGCTCGAGTCATGCACCCGTGGTGCTTGCAAAAACTGAGTAGCATTGCCTTTTATATTTTGTCGTGGTGCCTTCCTGTGGGTAGCCTGATTCACTTCCGGAATCGGCTTCATACCAGATGGGCGTGCATTGCTGTTGAGAATGATCTCATGGTGCCTTTCTTTTTTCGCAAGGTGGGAGATAAGGTCACAAATATTTTTAATTCTCCCTTCCTCATAAGTAACGCGCAGCTGATGAGCAATCACACTTGATCCCACGGGAAACGTGTTAAGAGTCTTCTCGATCAAGTCTTGATCAGACTTCTTGACACCACAAAAACCAAGAGCAGCGCGAAGATCGAGGATGGCTTGATTATAGGCCTCCACATTCGCATAATCCAAAAACCAGATTTGCTCCCTATTGGCCACTAAGTATACAGAATACAGCTTGGAAAGTGTTTAAGCAGCAAGCTGTACGATTTTCAAGTTAGAGTGCGTAGCGGAAGTCGTGTAACAGTAAGTTGCTGTAAATACAGCAACTAGGTATGAAATGTATACTTAAAATAATCACAGTTATTAAAACAGTAAATGCAGAAGGTAATTGACACAGTAATTAAAGTGGTTCGAGGTAAACCCCTCTAGGTCCACTGGTCCTCCACACAGGAGTAAAAGTTTATTATAAACACTACGTACACAACTACATGTCTATAATCAAACCTATCCTTGTATCGTTCACACAGATTGATACAAAGAGTGTCGCTTTCAACTGTTCACACAGATTGGTTAAAGCTTTCTCTTGACTAGCTTCTTCACACAATTCCAAAGCTTCGTCTTTATTCGTCCCACACATGTCGGAATAGCTTCTTTAGGTTTTTACTTAAAGGTAAAAGTAAAGTAACCAGGTAAGAACAGCGGCTTGACTATGAAGACCTTGAGCTGATGATAACTGTTCTTGAATGACTGAGTATATTTCTTCTTCTTAGATATGAATGATACTTGGAAGAAATATACTTAGCTCTTGCAAGCTTGATCTGATGATAGAGAATATTCAGTCAATAGATAGTTTGCTTATTGCTTGTAATCTTGATCTTAGATTTCTCGTGTATATCTTGTTTTTTCTGATCTTCAAACTCTGGGGTATATATAGCCTCTAAATAGATCCGTGTGAGAATATATCCGTTGAGCAAAAATCCGTTCCAATGGGATGATTTACTTGAATAAAGCACGATCTGATTTTTGCTCCTTGTTTGAAGATCTCTGTCGGCTTAGTATTTAAATACTTTATCCTTTCAGTATTTAAATACTTCTTTTCAAACGGGACTTTGACTTTAGCAAATAAGGCAGATTCCGTTCCAACGGTTTTAAGTCCTGTTTGGATAAGTATTGAAGATCTTAATAGTTACAGCTTTGCTTGCTGTAAACTATGTGCTGTAGGCTATCTTAGATTGATACTATATGGAAGGATGTTGTATGATCATTTCGGGATAGCTTCTATACTTAGGGTCATATAGACAGATGAGTCTCTTTGCTGTATGATGGATCTTTAAACTTTCGCTGTATGTTGGCATTATGAGAAGACTTCGATACAGGATTGATTATTCCAACAACTTCGATCGTCTTTCGAGACAGCTGCTTTGCTGTATGTTGGCACTTTATCAAAACTTCGATACAGGATTGTTTTATCCTAACAATTTCCCCCTTTTTGATAATTTGCCAAGTCTCCTTAAATCCTTTTGATGTTTTCCAAAAATTCTTGATGATGCCAAAACCTTGAAACCTTTTGAAACATCTTACAGGAGGCCTTCAGCAAATAGTCTAATACTATGAACTGCTCGCAGGCGAGTTCAACTTTGAAAGGAAAGAGTATTACATCTTAAACTTATGATTGGCGCGCAGGCACAATCTTATAGTGTAATCTAGATACATACAGCTTAATCTATGAACTATTCGCTGACAAGTTCTTACAGCTTTATATATTTAACAAGTTTTCATACTTTTTAGATGAATTGAATTTCATAATCATACGGGAACACAGTAGATTACGAGTTTTAATCTTTCAAGACAGAAAAATATTTTATTGATATTTGAGCAAGGATTACAAGATTTTGCTGTTTCAAAAATAAAATTACAGGAAGAAATATTTAAGCTAACTCCTGTAGTCAGAATGCCTCCAAGGCCTTTTTGGGTCGTTCTTGGTTCCCTTCCACCAATTATGCAAGGCATCCCTATTTCGATTTAAGTAGATGGTTTGTCCTTCATATGACTTGTCGAACACAATGATCTAATCTTCGGGGTGGGTAACCAGATCTCTTTGCCTGTGTTTGGATTTCATCTTTTGCTGTAGGGGGAGCGATCCTTCGTCCAACCTCTTTTTGAATTCCTCGGCAGCTTCCTGCAGCGTCTTACAACTGTTGAATATGGAGGATTCCCTGATAAGAACTACAAAGTATCTTAACAGTTCAATCTTCCTCCAATCCTTTATCTCGTCGGCTGTTGGCTGTCGGTTGGCCGAGAGATTTATTATTTGCGGCTTCTATACTAGGTTTTTCCAAGGAAATTTAGGGTTGTAAAATTCCAGATGAGCTCCCTGTATCTTAATAGTGTGAGCAGGAGATGATAATCGAGAAATTTTAGCAGTAATGCTGTCTCCAAATGCAGCTTCCATCTCCTTTTCATGTTCGAGCCTTAATCTCTTTGCAGCTTCTCTAGCCTCTTCCCCCTTTTTGGCCTCATCAAGTTAAGAGACCTTCTCATCAAGACGTTCGAGTATCTTCATAGCATTGTCCTGTTTGGTCTCAAAACTTTACATTTTATCAACTAGGGAGTTGAGCACATGCGACATATCTTGAATCTTTTTGTCATGTGCTCGAAGCTGGCAACCAGATTCAATAAGAGCTGATGCAGTCTTGGACTCACAAATGCGAAGCTTGGCTTGTTCTTCCTTCAGGATCTGTTCCTGGCGCTGTTGAAGTTGGTTGAGTGCCTGTTTGAAGATGGTGGGCAAAATACGGAAGGGTTCTTCCACTTTTAACACTTCGTGCCTGACACCGGTCATTTATTCAACGGCAGATTGATGCAACCAATCATTTTTTTTTCGACAGCATGCAGGGCATTAATGGCGTCCTGTAGGAAAACTTTTTGTCGGCCCAGAGCATGCAGTTGCTCGTTCTTTGCTACGGGTCGGGGAGAGTCGGGCTGGGCAAAACCTTAAGCTCCATTTAGCTGTATGACGACCACATGAGATCATGGCCGTTATGGTTGATCCTTAGGTAAGATACCGTCGTCGGATTCCACTTCAACAGTTGAGGGTGCTGGAGCATCAGATGTGAGCGCGGCAACATGGGGAACTGATTCCTCCTGTTCCGGAATGGGTTTTGTAGACATTGGTACAGGAGAGACTGGTTCCTCCCGCTGTCTCTCAGCTTCCGCCTGTTCCAGCAGGGACTGATTCCTCTCGCGGGATGGCGTGGGCTTCATCTTCGGGCTGGGTGGTGACAGGCTCGGATGCCTGTTGAGAAACTGAGTGTTCCTCTGTGACAGGAGGGACTGATTCTTCGCTATCGTGAACATTTTCTCGCTGTTGGGAAGGGGACTGATGGTGACTTGATGTCCCTTCACCTTGTTGATGTTGTGTCCAGGAGAATTCATGTTCTCTTGCGTCTTCACGGCTCATCCTCAGACCAGCCTAGAAGGCATTGTCGTCGTCTTCTAAGTCGTGGTCAGATGTTGTGATGATTGGAAGTGTTTCCATGGACTGAAATTTTCACTTCTTTCGAGCATTGACTTTGTCCATTAGATGGCTCGAAATCAACTCGTTACAGCAAAGGCTGTCCCATTGGATCAGGAATTCAACATTTTGAGAGTCCATTACCTCCAAAACAAACCTTTCTTCTTCGCTCCATTCGCTCCAATTGTACAAGGTGTCGTACGGAGCAAGCCTGTAAGCTTTACATTGGACAAAATGTTCGTATGCCTGCTCGATTTGCATATATAGTAAAGTTTCGTTAATGATGGTGTCCGAGGAAGGGCTGCATACAACGCATGGGTCCGCTGTATGAAAGGGTTCCACTACAGGTGTGGGATCCTGTATTGGAGAGGGATTCCGTACATGGGTTGGTACCCTGATGGGAGATGGATCCCTTACGGGTGTGGGTTCCCGTACAGGAGTTGTGGCTATGGCTCCAAAAGGGCACCTGACTCGCCGGAGTCTTTCAAGTTGGCAGATTGTTGTATATCCATCGTTGCCTCCAATAGCTCGAGATTTACTATTTGCACAGTAGCAGCTATCTCTTTCACAGGGGTTGCGCCCTGGGGGTTTGATACAGTGGGTTGGGCCGTTGAAGGAGCATCTTCGGAGATTTCTGTAATCTATGTAGTCTTAACTTTTGTGAGCTTCCTTTTCGGCTTCTCACCAGCAACGGGAGTTTTGCTGTGAGATCTCTTTCTCTTCTTTGAAGTCTCTTCGCTCCCGGACTTCGGGGTCATGTCCCTTGGATCGGCAGAAAGGGGTATGGTTCGGACAAATGGCCTGTTAGCAATCAGATGTTGCGTGTTGAAGACGGAGGGCCTGAAGCTTCCGATATATTTGCCTGAATTTATTTTGTTTGCTTCCTTGGACTGTGGAACACCGCATTTTGTCAGAACATTGTTAAGAAATATTCCAAAGGACTTTTTCTGAGAGACGGATTTTGAAACTTCTTCTTGCAGCCTCTTGAGAACGATCTGGCACCAATTGACCTTCTCACAGGACATGATGGCGACCATCACCCGAAATCTTAGGTTGGTGCACATCTCAAAAGCACCTGTTCAGTTTTTAATTACACGACAACATAAATCGTGTAAGTAAACGAATGGAAGACAAAAACATTTCTTATGACAAGAAACATGGACATTCTCGTCCGATGCTGAACCAGTGAACAATTTCCAATATTTGGTGAGGATTTCTTGGGAGCCAAATGTCTCAAGTTCCTCCATGGATATGCCATCAGCAGGGAGCCTATACAAGTTTTGTAGCAGTGCTTGGTCCACGTGGATCTCCACTCCACGGACGATAGCAGTGATGTCGACGACGTTTCCTCCCTGTGCAAGATAAAAGAAATGGACATCAGCATTAAGGTAAAATTCCTCAACCATTTGAGCATCGTAGCGCTCAGGGTTGTGACTTCGAAGGCGATAGAGGCCTTGTTTGCGAATCCTCGAAACGATGATCTCCATTGATTCGACATCGTCTCCTTCAGCATGAACACGCTCGACAACCACGGATCTTGTAAAGATCCTTCCGTCGATGATGGTGGCGGTCTTTTTGAGAGATAGAGAGGAAGTCTGTGATGATGCCATCGTAGTTTCTTTGAAGAAAAGAAGTAAGATTTAAAGAAAGTTGCAGTAAAATTTGTAGTAAACAGTAGGCTATTTGAGCAAAGACTCGTTTAATTTGCAGAAAGCGTAAAGAGTCAAAAGAGGCATAAACAGTCCTTTTATAGTTGGGCGGTGGGAAGATTTAGGGTTTTCAAATAGTAAACGGTCAGATTTAAGGGATGGGAACCGTCGTTTTAAATGAACGATTAGGATGGACTGAGTGTAACAGGTATATCTTATCCATCTGATTTTGAATTGATACCGGGTCCCACATCTATCGTTTCATCTTCCCTTATTGCCCAAAATGGCGGTGAGAAATTATAAAATAATTTGAAAAAAATCGCGGGTTTTGATATACTATTGTCCAGATGTCGTGTAAAACATTTAATGCAAAAGACGTTTGAATTAAAGAACAGGGCACGTGGACTCAAAGTTGTTTTGAAATAAATAGAATATTAGAATTTAATATTAATTGAATTTCATAGTATGTGCTGTATCCGCGAAAATATAGCGTTCCCCTTTAAAAGGTACATACGGATTCAATTTCATACAGCAATTTTCGGATTACTGCTGAATTCATGGGTCATACTGTATTCCCCCTTAATTATTGCACACGTCAGCTATAGGATAGTTCATGTCTCTTTGTTCCTACAGTGCTGTTTAGAATGTCTGAGTGTACAGATAATTAATGGTGGATACTGTATTCATGGGTCTTACAGCATTCCCCCTCAATTGTTGAGTGAAAGCATTAAAAACTTACAGGGAGTCAGGCTGTAGCAAACCCAATTCTTGTCGAAGCATACAAAATCTTGCTGTGCTGAGATATTTGGTAAAGATGTCGGCTAATTGGATATATGTATGAACTTTCTCGATCCGAACATCTTTGTTCTCAACGTGATTCCTAATGAAGTGATGCTTCATATTGATGTGCTTTGTGTGCGAGTGCAATACAGGGTTGTGCGTTATTGCAATGGCACTCGTGCTATCGCACATAATCGGTGTTTCCTTGGCTTCAATTCTATAATCTGACAGTTGTTGTTGCATCCATAGGATCTGCATACCGCAACTACCAGCAGCATAGTATTCTGATTCTGCCGTGGAAAACGAGTTTGCCAATTGCTTCTTACTGAACCAAGATAGAAGTCTATGTCCAAGAAAGTGACAAGTACCACTTGTACTCTTCCTATCTAGCTTGCAACCTCCGAGATCCGAGTCTCTGTAGCCAACTAAATTGAATCCGCCTTCTTTAGGATACCACAGTCCTACATCGACTGTTCCTTTGACATATTTCAGGATTCATTTGGCTATTGTGAAGTATGATTCTTTAGGTGCTACTTGATATCGCGCACGCACTCCTACAACAAACTGGATATCAGGCCTGCTAGCCGTTAGGTATAGGAGTGAGCCAATAAGCTTCCCGTAGAGTGATTGATCATCCGGCTTTCCAGCTTCGTCAGCACTAATTTGCACGGAAGTGCTCATGGAGGTTGACGATGATTTGGAGGTGTTCATTCCAAACTTGTTGAGAAGCTCCTTGCTGTATTTTTCTTGGTTGATGAATATCCCTATAGGCAACTGCTTTACCTGCAATCCTAGGAAATAACTAAGTTCTCCCATCATACTCATTTCAAATTTACTTTGCATGAGATAAGAGAACCTTTGACATAAAGCAAGGTTAGTTGAACCAAATATAATATCATCTACATATATTTGAACCATCAGGAGGTCATCACCTTCCTATATTTTAAATAAGGTCTTGTCCACAGCACCTTTTTCGAATCCATTATCGGTTAGATACATGGACACGGTCTCATACCACGCTCTAGGTGCTTGCTTAAGTCCATACAGCGCTTCCCTTAGCTTGTATACGAGATCTCCGCCTTCTGTATTGACAAACCCTGGTGGTTGTTCAACATAGACTTCTTCGGCAAGGTCTCCATTCAGGAATGCACTCTTGACGTCCATTTGGTATACAATAAATCTCTTATGGGCGGCAAAGGCTAAAAATATCCTGATGGCTTCTAGTCTAGCTACAGGGGCAAATGTTTCATCGTAATCTATGCCTTCTTCCTGTCTGTAGCCTTGGGCGACTAGTCGGGATTTAATTTTGATAATGAGTCCATTTCTATCCTTCTTGTTTCTAAATACCTATTTGGTTCCAATTACGAATTGATACGTAAGTTTGGGTACAAGATACCATACATTGTTTATTTCGAAACCATTAAGCTCTTCTTCCATAGATGTAATCCAATGAGAATTGTTTAGGGCTTCTATAGTAGAAACATGTTAGGATTGATCTAAGAATACAACAATAGTTCACATATTAAGTCGTCTAAGTTCACATTGAAATTTCCATACAGGAAATGGAGATATCTCAGACTCGGGTTCTTCTAGCGCACATAGTACATTTTATTGTGTACTCTGTATTCTCCTACGGGTAGATACTCCAGCATCAATGTTTCCTATGATCAACTCCTGTGGGTGATCTTTCAACCATCTTCTGTCGGGTTCTAATTCAGCGTCCCGTACTGTATTTTGAGTTTCTGTAGTTTCGGCTTCAACTTGTACAACATTGGCTTCATCTACTTCAGTTCTTACAGCTGCGGGGTTGATTTCTAGGTCAACGACAGGCTCTATAGGAGTTGGTGGATCAATGATGGAAAGTTGTTGGATGTTCTGAGTAAGTTCTTCTATTCCTATAGGATCATGGTGAGGTTCGTCGAACACTACATGTACTGATTCCTCAATTGTTAGCTTCCTTTTATTAAAGATCCTGTAAGCTTTGCTAACAGAGGAATATCCTACAAATATCCCTTCATCCGACTTCTCATCGAAGGTTCTAAGTTGATCCTTCCCATTGTTCAAAATATAACATCTGCATCCAAAAATGTGAAAGTATGAAACTAATGGAGTTTTGTTGTTCCATACCTCGTAAGCTGTTTTGTTGTGGTGCTTGTTGATGATACATCGGTTTTGTGTATAGCATACTGTATTTGTGGCTTCGCCCCAGAAACTCTGTGGCAACTTGCTAACTACAATCATGGTCCTAGTTGCTTCTCTTAGCGTCCTGTTTTTTCGCTCGGCAACACCATTTTGTTGAGGTGTACGGGCAGCTGAGTATTCGTGCTGTATCCCATTTTCCGAACAGTATTGCTCTATAAAGCGGTTAGTGAATTCCGTACCTTTGTCGGAACGAATGGACACAATACTCAACCCTTTTTCATTTTGAAGCTTTCTCAGGTGCTCGGGCAGCTTTGATGTTGTTTCCTTCTTCTTGCTTAGGAAGATTGTCCAAGTGTACTTGGAATAATCATCGACAATAACGAGACAGTATTTCTTACCTCCCAAACTTACCGGGTCTACAGGACCATATAGATCCATGTGTAGCATTTCCAAAATTTTGTGAGTGGAAAGGTAGGATTTGCTTTTTAGGGTAGTTTGAATTTGTTTGCCTTTCTAACAGGGTCCACAAACACTGTCCTTTTTGAATGACACATCGGGAAAACCTCTAACCATTCCCTGTCGAGCAATCTTGTTGATCGTCTTGAAATTGATGTGAGACATCCTTTTGTGCCATAAGCAGCTTATATCTGCAGTGCCTTTGGCGACAAAACAAGGAGTTGTGGAGCTCGTAGGCATCCAGTCAGCAATATACATTTACCTGATCTGCTTCCTGTGAGCACAACTTCTTTGGTTAAGATGTTCTTGACTCTACAGTGATCTATATAGAATTTCACTGAGAACTGTTTGTCGCAGAACTGGCTAATACTAAGTAGATTGTACTGTAAGCCTTCAACATAAGATACATCGGTGACTTTGAATTTTCCTACAAGCAGGGTTCCTTTCCCTCTTGTTCTTCCTTTAGATTTATCACCGAAGCGCACTTTTGGACCGCAACCTTCTACGTAATCTGACAGCTTGCTTTTGTCTCCTGTCATATGCTGAGAACATCCGCCGTCGAGTATGCAAATAAATTAAGTAGATTTAGGTCCCCTTTGATTGTTGGGTCCATGGATGTTAGTGCCTTTAGGTACCCAGATTTTCCTGACATCAATCAGTTTACTGTAGGGAACGTTAAGTACATTCTTGCGGTATCTACGTGGGGTAGGTACGTAATTGCTATAACCATGATAATTATTATGCATGTAAATTTCATGGGTTATAATTATTAATACAGTATGAATGCCGTCTTGGAGGTGGAGCCATTTTCTTCGGCCTTACAGCTTGCCTTCTGGGTCTCCAGTTGGATTCCCAAAGATGTTGCTGATACTGTGCGGATACCTCCTTCCGCAAGGGATAACGAGGCTCTTGTATCTAATACCTAGGCGTGCTGTACTGAAAGTACTGCCGTGCGGGCCTTTGATATTTAGATACAGCCTTCTTTCTGAATGGTTGTTGGCGCTGTTTATATGCTCGGGGAGCATGCTGTTGGGTACGCCTTATAGGTCTGAATGGATGTGGATTCCGCTTTTTGGAATATGACTATGGTGGCGGAATGACAGCCTTTGCTGTTCGCGGTGCAACAGGTTCCTTCACAGGACTCGCGATTTCTTTCGATACACAAATGGGATCCACACCCCTGACGAACACAGTACTAGTTTTCCATTTATTGGAAAATGAGCTGTATCCTAAGCCACTTTTATCATGAGCATGTTGCCCAGTGCTTATAATTTCTTCCATTCTTTTAGATGATTTCTCGAAAGATTTCAGAATGGTCTCAAGTTCTCCTTCGAGAGTTTTTTACTTTGGCTTGAAGCAGAACAAAATAATTTGTCTTGCTTTCACTGTGAGATTTAGCCTCACTTAGTTCATGAGCAAGTTGATGATTGCTCTCCATGAGTTTTTCATAATCGACTTTGCTTTTTTCACAGTCAATAGACATATTTTCGTAATTTACTTTCAGCAAGTTGTTTTCTTCCCTCAGCTCTAGGCTAGAAATTTGGAGTTGTATGTTTTCATTTTTCAAAGTCTCATGGGCCTTTTGAATGTTTTTGAATTCATTCATCATGTTTTCAAAGGCATGATATGCATTGGTAGGAATATCTGAGGTTGATCTTACCTCATCATCGCTATCTTCATCTTCCGGTATGTCTTTGGCCATAAAGCACATATAGGCTTTATCTTCGAATTCATCATCTGACGAGTCACTGTCAGTGACTACCTGAAGACATTCTTCGGACTTTGTTGATACGGGGGAGGCTTCTGATTCACCAATCAGGGCCTTGAGCTTGTTTTTCCAAGCACGTCTTCTTTCATATTTTTCTTGTTGTTCGGCTTCCGGCAACCTTTGAACTTTAGGATGAGGACATTTATTTGCATAATGTCCTGGTTTCCTGCAATTATAACACAGGTTAGCGTCACCAGAGGAAGTTTCGGTACTTACCTTGGGAACAGGCTTGGGCCTGTATGGAGTCTTTCCCGACTGCTTGATGAACTTCTTGAACTTATGCATGAGGAGCGCCATTTCATCTTGTGACAGGATGTCATCATTGCTGTCAGCATTCTTTTGGGCAGACTTTGATGTGCTAGGCATGCTATGCCTCCGGTTGGATATAGCGGCTAATGCTGTAGTCCTTGCAGGCGATTCTTCAGCTTTCTCTCTCCTGTATATATCATACTCAAATGCTTTGAGGTCAGAAAAGAGATCAAAAGTAGATATTTCATTAAGATTGCACGACACATGTATAGCTGTGGTCTTAATGTCCCATCGGGCAGCGAGAGATCTGAAAATTTTTAGGTTCTTCTCCTTTTGGGTATAAATCTTGCCCAATGCTTCAAGTTCACCAACAATGCCAGTGAATCTGAGGTCAAGTTCCTCAAGTGTTTCAGTTGGTTTCATTTCAAAAGTTGCTGAGTAAATTTTGAAATTTTGTTTTATTTTGAGAGCTCAGTTCCCTCACAAATTAACTTGAGTTTATCCCAGATATCCTTAGCTGATTTAGAGCTCTTTACCTTTGAGAACATGCCTTTGTCAAGAGTGACAAATAATGCGTTCTTAGCAACATTATCGAGATTGGCGTGCTTTCGATCATCAGAAGTCCATTGTTCGCGCTCTTTCTCGAGCATCTCGGCATGAGCTTGGCCTTCAATTCTTGGGGCCAGATTTACCTTCATGATTTTTATGGGGCCATCATGTATAACAAAAATCATCTCTTCGTGCATTGCTGCAAGATGAGCCTCCATCCTAATTCTCCAGTCGTCAAACTCGTTAATAGAAAACATAGGAACTTTATTGATCATTGACGTATCCATATGGGAATATAGGAAAGAAAAAGACTGTTTGACAAAAATAAGTGATTTTGGATCTGATTCGATCAAAAATACGACTGATTCTTTTTAGAATCAACCGCTCCGATACCACTTGTTGGCCACTAAGTATACAGAATACATCTTGGAAAGTGTTTAAGCAACAAGCTGTACGATTTTCAAGTTAGAGTGCGTAGCGGAAGTCGTGTAACAATAAGTTGCTGTAAATACAGCAACTAGGTATGAAGTGTATACTTAAAATAATCACAGTTATTAAAACAGTAAATGCAGAAGGTAATTAACACAGTAATTAAAGTGGTTTGAGGTAAACCCATCTACATCCACTGGTCCTCCACACAGGAGTAAAAGTTTATTATACAAACTACGTACACAACTACGTGTCTATAATCAAACCTATCCTTATATCATTCACACAGATTGATACAAAGAATATCGCTTTCAACCGTTCACACAGATTTGTTACAGATTTCTCTTGACTAGCTTCTTCACACACAGTTCCAAAGCTTTGTCTTTATTTGTCCCACACAGGTCGGAATAACTTCTTTAGTTCACACAGAACTAGGTTTTTACTCAAAGGTAAAAGTAAAGTAATCAGGTAAGAACATAGGCTTGACTATGAAGATCTTGAGCTGATGATAACTGTTCTTGAATGACTGAGTATATTTCTTCTTCTTAGATATGAATGATACTTGGAAGAAATATACTTAGCTCTTGCAAGCTTGATCTGATGATAGAGAATATTCAGTCAATAAATAGTTTTCTTATTGCTTGTAAGCTTGATCTTAGATTTCTCGTGATATCTTGTTTTTCTGATCTTCAAACTCTGGGGTATATATAACCTCTAAATAGATCCGTTTGAGAATATATCCATTGAGCAAAAGTCCGTTCCAACGGGATGATTTATTTGAATAAAGCACGATCCAATTTTTGCTCCTTGTTTGAAGATCTCTGTCGGCTTAGTATTTAAATACTTTATCCTTTCAGTATTTAAATACTTCTTTTCAAACGGGACTTTGACTTTAGCAACTAAGGCAGATTCCGTTCCAACAGTTTTAAGTCCTGTTTGGATAAGTATTGAAGATCTCAATACTTACAGCTTTGCTTGCTGTAGGTTATGTGCTGTAGGCTATCTTAGATTGATACTGTATGGAAGGATGCTGTATTATCATTTCGGGACAGCTTCCATACTTAGCGTCATATAGACAGATGAGTCTCTTTGCTGTATGATGGATATTTATACTCTTGCTGTATGTTGGCATTATGAGAAGACTTCGATACAGGATTGATTATTCCAACAATTTCGATCGTCTTTCAAGATAGCTGCTTTGCTGTATGTTGGCACTTTATCAAAACTTCGATACAAGATTATTTTATCCCAACACTCCCATTGAAGTTCCAATTCGGGGAAGCGCTGATCATACGCATTATTAAAACGTTGTTCGAGTGTATCCCATAGTTCTTTGGGGGTTTGCAAATTCATGCAACACTTATTTAACAACGGATGTATATGTCTATGCAAGTACATCAGTGCATTAGCCTTGGTTTCCTCTCTTGGTTCTTGAGCGGTAGGCTCATTAGACTGAAAGATGGTGGTTGTAAGTCTCTTACCGATGAACGCCAAGCGAACGTCTGAGACCCACCTATGGTACCCCTTACCAGCATGGTCAAGGATGTCGAACTCCGGGTTGACATTGGAGCTTTGTGCCATCTACAAGATATAAACAAGAGGAAGTTCGTCTTGTTGGATTTTCAGTGACCACGTAAACGGTCACAATCGATGCTTTTAAAAGCATGTAACATAACGTTTCTCGATGTACTCCCTTAATTGTTGTTAGTAAAGTCGACAGAAAAACGGCGATATCAAATCGCACCCAGATACGTGGTGTATGCAACAACCACAAGTATCCACTTTCAACAATTCCATGACTCCCCCAGGACTGTCCACAGTTTTCTTCGACATGCAGAGATACTGACTTCTCTCGCGGTCTCATCCACTGCAAAGTAGCGTGGGAGATAAAGTGGTCGGCAGGATCGGTGGTGGTTGATCTGAGTAGATCTGAGGTCCAGAGAGGTCCAGCAGTGATCGGCGATGGTCGATCTGAGTAGATCTGAGGTCCGGCATTGATCGGCGGTAGTCTGCCAGTGTTCGGCGGTGATCGGCGGGGTTAAGGGCCAATTTTTTTCGGAATTTGTAAAATTTTCTCGAGCTACGTGCTAATAACGTGTTTCAGGAGAAAGTAAGAAAGTTGTAAATACGAGTCAATAAATTGTATTCATAACTGATAGAGGGAGCTTTATATAGACATTATAATGAGAGTCCTTCTATACATAAGATTCCTAGATAAGGTAAGACATCTAATAGGATCCTACTACCTCTAGAAGGATCTAGAACCTTCCATCTATGTATCCTCCTACAAGCAGTATTAGGCAAGACACCAATAACAAAGGATATCTCGGAACATATATATATATATATATATATATATATATATATATATATATATATATATGTTAAACAGGCTAGCTCTAACGGGCTTCGGGCTACCCCTAGCAAGCTTCGAGCTAAATGGTTCGGGCCAAAAAAGCCTGGATTTAAATGGGCTAGGAAATATCGGCCCTAACCCGTTTTTTTGGTGGGTTAAATGGGCCAGCCCGCCGGGCCCGAGCCTGTTTACACTAGTAGAATAAACATCAAAGACTTCGGTACGTCTCACTTCGATAATGTAAATTAGCAAAGTAAAAAGAAACAACAACTTCGCTTTTCAATTTACTGAAGTAAAATACTCACATAGACTTCAGTAAATGGTACCAAACAAAAAAGCAGGAGCTAGTTAGAAATTGTAAGTTACAAAGACTTCGCTAATTTGATAATTACTGAAGTAAAAAGTGTGAAATTTTATTTTTTACCAAAAAAATTTTACAATAGCGAAGTGTATGTCTTGAGACCGAGAATTAATATTTTGAGGTTCAATTTTTTTCATTTGGGCTCCAAGAAAACACTTAGCAAATATTGATTTCCACCATTTCCTTCCTCAAATTTTTTACTCCAATTTCCATGATAACACGTACGCACCCGGACTTCCACTGGAGTCGAACCCTGGACCTCCTTGTTACAATAAGCAATGGCCCAACTGAACCAAGGTTTAATCGATTAACATAATCCCATACCCCCTCACGTTCATAACCCAAAGAAAGAGAAGGAATCGTCTGCTTCTGTCCCTTACCCCACGACTTTCTCTCCCTCTCTACGTCCCGTCTCGCTTCCGGCCGGCAAAAATGTCGGCAGCGGTTTCTAAGTTCCCGAGTGGTGGTTGCCTGCTAACCTTATTCTAAGGACACGAATCGGACCTCCCCACAAATCTCGATTCGACTCCCGACGGAATTAAGGACGGTGGTGGATCTCGGCTCGAAGACACTCAGCGCGGCGGCGGCGCTTCTCTAGTATGAATTGACGGTGGCTGAGGGATGAAGACGGCCATGAACCTTCAAGGGTTTATTTTTTCAGGTTTGTTTCTTCTGGTTTCTGTTCTAAAACAAAATTGAATTTTTGGTATTGAGTGATTTGAGGAAGTTGGGTTCTTGTTTCTGACTCGTATGTGTATGTGTGTGTGACTTTTGGAATTAGAAATGGGACTCGGTGGCTAGAGAAAAGACATAAATCCCTTCGGTGATAGGGCTTCGATTGTGAGGAACGAACAAGTTTGGTGTGAGAATTGACATGAAAGGTTAAAAATCGATTTTTAACCATTATGTCTCGCCCTTCAGTTCTGTTTGATGATTAGCTGCGGATATCAACCTCGACACCATCTTCAACATTGGCCTATCTGGTATTAATTAAAATAAGATGTTCTGAGTTAAAAAGATTATGTGAGAGATTATTTTGGGCTTGTGATTCTATGATCCCTTTACATCTGATCTTATCATGAGTACCTGAAAGTGTTGAATTTTTCAGGCTACACCAGTCAAAAAGAGTCAACCATCAAAACATGTTATTGGATTCTGCACATCTGTTATTTTTGATGTTTTAGGGCTACTTACTATTGATAGTGATACTGTGAAGAGGATTCTTCCATATGTGAGTTCTGGGCTTCAACCTGGTGCCAAAGGACAGGACCAGAAGGTCAAATCTGAATATGCCAATTTCGTGCCTTTTTTTTACTCTATTAAGATTTGCATTCTTAGAGAATGAGATTATCTTTATTCATATGCAGGCTGGGGCTCTAATGATTGTGAGTTTACTAGCCCAGAAGGCAGCCTTGGCACCTAATGTTGTCAAAAGCTTGTTGCATTTGGTGGCTGACCTAGCAAGGGATAAACAACCACTCTTGTCATGAATTCTCCAATATCATTCAATTGCAGACACATCAACAGATGGCGTTTATTACCTTCTTGTAATGTTGTTTCATCATCACCATGTAGTCCCTATATAAGGTACTACTATTCTCATCATTGTAGATAACAATCATCTCATTAATGTATAATTTGAAAATAAGGCCAAAAATCTCCCCTTGCTCGAATCCCAGCTTGAGAAATGGATCTTGATCAAGTATTGAAACCCCACGCGCATTCACACTTGTGATCCATGCAACAATATTCGAATTGCTAGATTTCTGCTTCGGAACCTTTTCCCTCGCTCTAGAAAAAGCTTTTAGCTGTTTTATCATACTTTGTACTAAAGGGAGTTGCTGATGGAGTTCCGCTCGAGCTCGGGCAGAAAAAATGGTTCAAATCGTAATATTTAGGTTAGCGCATACTTGCCTTAAATCAACTTTCTTATTGTCTGACAATTGCCTTGTGCATGAGTCTGATCTTGGATGGAATTTTGGACCAGAGGTGGAAGACACACTAAGAGGTTGGCTTAAGAGATATATATATTCTTTCGAATTATGCATGTATTCCTATTTGCTATTTGTTTGTCATATAATAATTATCAGCTATTGGAGCAATTGCTTCTGTAGAATAATATATGTGGTCTGGTTTGTTTTCAGACTTCTCTAGCAGATCTCATGAAAAAAGGGCCACCATACTAGAAACTGAAACTGTATCCCAAGTATGTTGGATTTAGAATGCGACCAGATGGAAGCTATTAGGTAATTTCTGTATCACGTGCCAATCAACGGCTACTATCTCCTTTTTGCCCATTTGTTGTTTTACTTCCTTTTTCTGTGGAATGAGGCAAGTGTTAGATCTGTATTTTAATAATAGTGGGTTATAATATTTTACATAGAAGTTTGGTATTTTCAGATTTATAGTTTCTAATAATCTATGCTTGAGACGATGAGTCATTTCTGCTTGATTTGCTTATATCCTACTATGTTCAGAGCTTATCATGCTAAAAACATTTTTGCATCTATGGAGACTATTATGACGCTTGTTATAGCCAAATGTTAAGATATTTCGGCATATCTACTTGCTCCAGCATTTGCTACCTTGAGAAAAAAAATAGCTCAATATGAGTTGGGTTTTGGTCATTAACTTTGATTGGTATTTTCTATTTAATACTGTGGCATCCTATGGCTTTCATTGGTATTTTTTATTTAATACTCCTAGGCCCTGGTAAATGTCATATGGCGTTTCAATATGAGTTGTGTTTTGGTCATTAACTTTGATATTCCTGTTAATTTAGGGTAAGTGTACCAAGTAAAGCTAGACAAATCTTTATATATACAGTAAAGCTAGACAAATATTTATATATACGGTAAAGCTGACTCCTCATTTCTACGTAGAGAAATCCCATCCAAAACATCATTCAAAAATGCAAAAGTAATAAGAAAAAGTTTGAAATATTCGAACATGTCTACCTTTACAAAACAAACAAGATATCTCAAAATATCTGAGCATATCATTGTTTATATTAGTATTATAATTAAGAAACTCTTTCCATCTAATTAAATCAGCAACAAAATTTAAAAAATATCACATTCAACCATATAAAGAATCCATCAGTGTATATATATATATATAGTTTTCCACAGTATTCCATATGACTAAATAATAATATTACTAAATTACAATTGCAAATTAAAATAGTGATAAGAACAATAATTATAAGATAATCACAACTTAGAAATAATATCAATTATCTCATCATATCTCCAAAACCGAGCCATCACTCAATTCTTTAATTTGATTTGTAGTTTCTGGTTAAATTATTAAGTTTAACCGGATAAGTAATTTATTACTATTATTAATCTATTCTAGTTTATATTTTAGGTCTATAAAATTAAACTATTTTACACATTACAGGAAACAAAACATATCAAAGAAGCAATTCTTATTATCTAACTTCGTTTGCCTACAATTTCATTAATATAATTATTGAGTTAGATAATCTAAATAGATCAGAATATTATTAAATTATGATTAAAATTTAATTAATAGGTACAACTATTATTACAAGATAACAACAACATAAACGAACGTTACGATTGATCATATATAATTAATTTACTTAACATAGAATTGTTGATCACTAAGTATACAATATACAGCTTGGAAAGAGATAGAACTACAAGCTGTTCGATTATCTAGAGTGAGTTTGCGTAGCGGAAGTTTGTGTGAGTTGCTGTAAATACAACAACTAGGCGTTCTCCTGTTTGCTTAGTGCGTACAAGGTTTTAACAATGTATACTTGTATAAATCACAGTTATGAAAACAATAAAGACAAAAGGTAAATAACACACAATTTAAAGTGGTTCGAGGCAAACCCCTCTACGTCCACTGGTCCTCCACACAGGAGTAAAACATTTATTATAATCACTACGTATACAACTACATGACTATAACTAAACCTTGTCTCTGTAACGTTCACACAGATTGTTACAGGGACTAAAGCTTTTTGCCGTTCACACGGATTGGCTTGAGCTCTTTCTTGACTCGCTTCTTCACACACAGTTTGAAGCTTCGTCTACAAAGCTATTCTTCCCACACAGGTCGGAATACGCAAGGATCTACAGTCCATACAGGGCTGATGATTATCTCAACGGTAAGGGTAGAATTCTAAGAACATCAGCTTGATCTTTGATATATGTTTGTTGTATGCTGTGCTGTTCGCGTTGAGGACTTGTATATTTCTTCGCTTGAATACTTGTTGTATGCTCACGAAATATACTATATTGTAATCGCTAGAATGTCAGAGTAATATGTCAGAGCTTTTGCGATATCTGAATTCTTCGTGTGTATGTGTCCTCAGCTTGGGTGTAACACCCCCAAAATTTACCGGGGCATTACAGTGCAGTGAATCTCGTGTGGGACCCACAAGGCTATTTTAGGAAATTGATATTTTAAATAAGGCATTATAAAATGGGTGAGTCCACGATTATATAACATAAAATGGGATGTCTTGAAAGAAAACATAAATCGAACACGAATATTACATAAACAGAGCTTTCAGAAATTTAATCAAAACATGTGGTAGCATAACTTTATTCCAACACCGTTCAAGCCTGACCGGAACCCTCGGGAATGTCCTGCACATCTTCAACAAATTTACCTGACACGACGAATTGTTCCAGACAAATCGGGATCAGATAATGATAATTAATAACAGCATTTCAGAACAAAATTCACGATTCGCTAACACCGTACCACATAATATATAGATGATAATTCACAGTATATCCGACATTGTCTTTCTCTTTTAGCATATAAACCCCAAGGTCGCAACCAAGGGTCACGGAAGTATCTACACTGAAATACTCCGGAACGTCGGTGCCATTTTAGGTCTTATCCCTCAACACATTTCCACACGGGTACCATTCAGGTTTTACCCCCAACACATCGGCCCATTCATAACACAGTTTCTAGAGAAAGACAATCGTTCGGCATTTATCACGCAACAGTACATTCATGTTTTCTGAATATTGTAAACAAAATTAACATAATCCGAGCAAGGTTTCACTTACCTTAATTCCGACGGTAAGTGCCTCATGACAATTTGAACTTCCACGACCGATCGAGGTCAACCTAATCACATATTCCTTGATTAACATTTCGTAAGGATAACGGCGAATAAAACTAGTTTCCCATCCCCTTTCCTAACCGAATTCTAACTTAGTTCGATTTTGCAAAGCTAATATCATGATTCTAAGCTCAATAGCAACACACATTATTACATTGTTTTAATCCTTTGATTATCGATTGTTATAGCAATTTACTTAACAAGATTATCCTCAACATTGGTTCGGTTGTCAACAATCGGCTATAGTAAAATTGAATTCCATTATCTACTAATTCAATTCTCTACTCCTAGTTCTCAATTAAGTGGGTTACCATTTTACACAACGATTTCAACAGTCGATTCTTAATGATGGTAATACTATCAAGCTCGATTCCACCTAGTTGATTTAACATTTGATAATTATACCAGCAAGGTGGGTTTCAACGAGTTTAGTATACGGTGATTAGATTCCTTACACAATTTCTCCTACAATTGATTCGTTAAAGTTGATGTTTCCAAGGTCGATTTGAAATGTGAAATTCGCATATGATTATTACAACAAGATACATGAATTAATGGTTCGAGAATGAAATATACATACAATGATAGTTTTGATTACTACAAGTTCATCCGGTTTGATTGTCTATGAAAGTTAAGCAACAAAACTACCCAAATGCCCGCAATCCAATTGACATAACAACAATACCCAAAAATAACTTCAAGGATTTGCTAGACTTACCTTAATAGATGAAGAACAAAGAAGAACGATGACGAACCAACGAAGAGCAACAAGGAGGAACGAAGAATGGATCTATCGGCCTTGATAACCTTCTCCGGAGCTTGAGTAATCCTCTCCTCTATCTCAATACAAGTGTTCGAAAGGCTAACAATCGTCTAAGGGGGCTGGGGACGGTTTTTAGGAGGCTGCTCAAGTGTTTAGGCCGATAGAAATGAAAGAGGAGGTGTTAATTTATAACACACGATTGCATTTAACGTACGTTAACACTCAAGGGTTTACATACGAAAGATCATTACGTACGTAATGCCTTCTAGTTAACGTACGTAATGGTCGATCAGAAGCTACTGCCTGGACTTTCCCCATCTATAACGTACTTATAGGATCATAACGTACGTAAGCAACCTTTAAATAGCGTACGTTAAGCTCGACAATTAACGTACGTTACCAGCATTTGACTCGTTTGTCCTCTAGCCCACCGAAAGTACCCAATCCGTGTCAAAAAGAAAGTTTCTGGTCGGAAGACCAATTCTATCCTTACATACGTAACCTAATCGTGTTAACGTACGTAATGCTGCGAATCTAACGTACGCTATGCATGTCATCAAGCATACGCTAGTCACTCAGTCCCTTAATCATCTTATCGCATTTTAACCATCTTGGGGTGACTACCTTTTCACTCGTCAACAATTCTGCGGGGAACAAGATGTTGGCCACCGTCATATTTGCACCGATAATCGTCCAACGGTGTCACGATACATAACCTCCATTCCATTCACATCACATAATTTTATCGCAAAAGCATTTTAATGAAACCACATAATGTAAGAAGACAACATCGCAAATGATAGAAATTGCATTATAATTTCTGAATTACACGGTAATTAAAGCATGAAATACCCGTGGTATTACATTGGGGCTATTTATAACCTTTGAAAAATGAACCCATTATAAATGTAGCCATTGCAGGTAAGGAGATGCTGACATCTTTGATTGACGGCTTGCTGAATATTTATATTAAAGCAGATCGCATTTAGTGCTTCAGACATTTTTTTTGACTTCGCATTAAATGCTCTTTAGCGCGTTCAGACTTGTCTCAATCCGGCTGCGTTAAATGCTGTCCTATCAGTAATAAATATGGCTTTAACCGTGAATACTTTATGAATAAACAAAGTGTATTTCACAACGGTTTAAAGCTTTATTTAATCAGTCCGGTCGGATGTGTTTTACTTTTCCTATGTAAAACATCTTACAGCTTGACTGTTGTATCCGACATATTATCTTTTGCTGTAGCTGTAGGCTCTGTAGGATAGACTGTATGATATATTCAGTGCTGTATGGAAGGGGCTGTATGGAAGTTCCAGAGAGTTTCCATACTTAGCAACATTTCGGCTCTTTCGACTCTTTTGCTGTATGATGGCCATTATCAAAACAGGATACAGGAATGTTTATCCTAATAATTTCCCCCTTTTTTATAATGCCAAAACTTCTTCAAGATAACTTCTTGATTTAGAAAGGCTGACTCTTGGTCTCCTGTCGAATTATCTGATCTTCAGTACTTAGTCTAAAAATGTGAACTGCTCGCAGGCAAGTTTTCAGAAATTGAGAACATCTACAGGGATGTGTATTACAACTTTAAACTTATGATTGGCGCGGAGGCACAATCTTACAATGTTTGTCTAGGTTGAATACAACTTAACTTATGAACTGTTCGCAGACAAGTTCTTACATCTTTAAGACATGTTCTATACTTGTTCGTTTGCAGTGAATAAATTTATAATCAAACAGTAAAATAGTAAGCGTAGATTACGAGCTGTAATATTTCAAGAGAAAATTTTTTTATTGATAATCTGGAAAAATTACAAGTTTTCGAAATGGAAAAATATACATAGAAAGTGCATACTGCAACAATAAGCCTAGTGAACAGATATAGTGAGAAGGGCCAGACAAGCTAATTCCTGTACTGAGAATGCCTCTAAGGTCTCCTGTCAGGATCATTCTCGGTCCCTTTCCACCAATTGACTAGCGCATCCTTGTTTTTATCCCGATAGATAGCTCTTCCTTCAGCGGATTGGTCGAAAGCATGTATTTCTTTCTTCTAGCATCCTCGTGAATTCGTCTGCAGCATACGCCATCGTCTTGAACTTGTTAAACATGGAGGACTCCCTGATGAGTTTAACGAAGTACCTCATTAGTTCGTTTTCCTCCAGTCCTTTATTTCTTCAGCTGTAGGCCGTCGGTTGGTGGGCAGAGGAATCTCGGATGGTTTATGCATGCTGTTCTTCCAAGGAACGTTGGGATCATAGAACTCTGGACGAGAACCAGATACCCTCTATCCTCTTATAGGCACGGCCAGATGTCTTATTGAAATAGCAACACTTTCTTCGAGAGCAGTCTCCATCTCTTTCTCTTTTTCTAGCCTCCATCTCCTTCCAGCCTCTCTGGCTTCTTCCCCCTTTTTGGCATCATCAATAACTGACACCTTTGTATGAAGATCCTCTAGAAGCTTCATAGCATTATCTTGCTTGTCTATCAGTTTATCAATCATATCTACTAGAGTACCGAGCACCATGGACATGTCATCTATCTTATGATCATGGTCTGTTAGTATGGTACCGATCTCCTTAAGGGCAGCGACCGTCTTGGCTTCGGCAATTCTAAGCTTCTCCTGCTCTTACTTAATAATTCTCTCCTGATGCACCTGTAGCTGGTTGAGCACTTTCTACAATGCATTAGGCATTAGGCGGAACGCATTCTCGACGTCAGAGATAGCATTCTTCAGGACATAGAGCTCATCTTGAGCTATCTCCACTACGCCATAGATGGCCTATCGCCACCTCATGGGCATGGTGTTGCCTTCTCAGGTGTTGCAGTAGCTATGAAATTTTTGTCCTATCGCAACCTTGTAACCTTGGTGTTACTGTAGACATAAATATGTGTTGGTGTAGCTATAAATAGGTGTTACACACTGCAACACTATGCCTGTGTTGCCTTAGACTATTAATATACAATAATAGTGGAAATCACACATATCACAATAATATACAATCTCATGGAAAATAATTAAATAATTATTCTATCCATAATATTTTCCTCAACATGAGTATCTACATATAATAATAATAATTATAATCATTATAAAATATTATGATATAATGACTGGAAATAGAATACGATGCATAAAATTGAAACTGATTATTAATATTAATAATCATCGGTGAAAACACACATACACTGGTGAAGATGAATCATCCACTTATTATTGGAGCGTTTATATTTAACGGTCGTTTCTATTTTAAAGAAAAGAAAAAAGTAGGATTGGGACTTAGGATCGAATAACCAAATAATCGAACCAAAAAGGTAAAAACGGTTCGGTTCGGCGGTTATTGGAAAAAAAATCGTGTTTTTTTTTTGTTATTGGATCCTACTTCAAACTCAAGTTCGGATAACAGTTATTGATTTTCCAAACTCCGAAATACCTGAGAAACCGATATACATAAAATTCATGTTAAAACTAACCGAAATACCCGGTTATTCTATATATTTTTGTTTTTTCTATATGTTTTCGGTTATTTTATATTTTTGGCTATATACTATATTCTACATATTTTCGAATACTCTTGGAAATATATATAATACATACTATATGTTCACCTGTTGGAAATAATCGAAGAACCGATAAAAATACCCGATATAATTTCGGTTCGGGTATTTTTGGATAATGCAAAAAAATGAGGAACCGTACCCGAAAATTTTATTTCGGTTCGGATAATGGGTACAATTTTTTTTACTCAATAACCGAAAGTCCCATCCCATCCCTAGAAAAAAGTAGCATCTGGTTAAACAATAAACCAAAAAGAGAAAAAAGAAAATGAAAGTTGGGGAAAACCGAAGACCCGATCCGCTTAAACTAAAAACCCTAGCATCTCTCAGAAAAACCCTTCAAACTCTTCCTCGTCTGAAACCGCCTCCTCTGCTCCTCTCTCTTTCCCTCTCATACATTTCAGAGATGATTCGCGATTGTTATGGAGAAAGCTGTTGACGAAACAACCAAGGTTGTCTCCGATTTGACAATGGAAGGAGAAGGCGCTAAACTAAGCAAAAACTAAGTCAATCTTCTATATTTCATTATGTAATTAAATCAATTCTGAGAATCATGGCTTTGGTTTTGATTGCCTTGGACCATGTATGGTTTGCAGTGCACTGAAGAAGGAGCAGAAGAACAAGCAGAAGGAAGAAGAGAGAAAGAGGAAAGATGAGGAGAAAGCTCAACAGGTGTACTCCATTATTGTTCTTCAACTTGTTAGGGTGCTAAATGATCATTATATCTTATTCTTGTGTGTTTTAAATCGAGTTATGTGGGTTCATCTTAAGTTGAAAAGTTCATTGTATGCCTGTAAGGACGTTGAGGCGGCTACCTAAGTCCCCTAAATTAGTAATCTTACTACTTAGGTGCATATATGTGTGTATTCAGCATATTTAGACGAGAAACTAGTCTCTTTTTTCGTCCCTTTTTTTTAAAGCAAAGAGCTTCTATCTTATTAGGTGATATTGTAGCTTAAAGGGATGTAGAGTGTTTTTTCATGTTCTTTTATTATTCTTGAGAAAGTAAGGGAGATAGCTAAAACGAGGATTACACACATTAAACCAGGATCATTCTAAAATGTTGCCGAACGCCTCAAAAATGTTTAGATGCACGGTTCTGGCTTTTGCTACAATGAATCACCTGTGCTAAAGCAAAACTTTTTACATGCACTCCCTGTATCACCTAACCAATGAGTTAATGAAGTATGCCTTTCCCTTTTATCTTCAGTTACTTTCTTGAAACATCCAAGAACTCCCCCTGGTGGTCCTGGAATGGAATATCGATCACGACTCAGAGCATCTGATGAAGCGTCTTCGAGTTGGCCAACCTGACGAGGTATTTTCAAATATATCTGCTGCCCCCTTTAATTTCTTTGACCATTGTTTGACTTTTTTCCTTGTATGGAAAATGTTAAATACTATTCACCTCCAATTCATATTGTGACACTATCAATTTTTACTAGGTGTCATTTTTTGGTTCTACTCATCCGCCTAATATCTGTTCACCAGATGACCTTCCCAAAACAGTTGTACGAAGTCTCAGTCAAGGATCGAATGTTATGAGCATGGATTTTCATCCACAACAACAGGCTGTTCTTTTAGGTTGAGCTGTCTTTGAGTTTTTTTCCCTCTCTCTTAACTTGTTTCATTTTTCTTCTCTTTGATTTGAACAACTCATTTTTTATACTGATATATTTGTCTAGAAGACAACTAGAGTAGAATTTTTGCTTGTGAAATAGTTTGATTTTGCTTGCTCTTTTACTGAACCGACTGTAATTTTGATTGTAGTTGGGACTAATGTTGGTGATATTAGCATATGGGAAATTGGTTCCCGAGAAAGGTTAGCACTCAAAACGTTTAAGGTCTGGGACATATCAGCTTGTTCGGTGCCATTGCAAGTGAGTACTCTTGGATATTAATTCGGGTATCTTGTTTGTCGTCAAGCCTAGACCTACGAAGCTCAGGTATATATTTTCTTTTCTTGCTTTTAAAAGTTAATTTGCTTTATGGTGATTTTTATTTTTGGGTGTTTGTGTTTACAGGGCGAGTATTACACTAGGGATGGTGTTGATAATTATGGCAGGAAGGTTTCAGGGGAAGAGGGTTGTCTTTTTGAAGCAGCTTACATCTGGATTGCTTCTCTGTTACTGGTAAGAGTTCAGGTATCTTGTGCGGCTTGTGATGTCAAATTCATTCATTTAATGTTTGGATCTGATGTTTTTTACATTTTGTTTTCTACATTTCCTCGATATTGATTAGGGGAGTCCTCATTGTTTGATAAAGTTTTTTATCATATTGCTTAGTAAATTCAAGGATTCTCATTTGTGGCGCTTAGTTACATTTGTTAGTCTCATTTCTTGCAAATACTGATTTGTTTTGATATAGTCATTTAGTGAAATGTTTATTGGATTTTCGTTTTACATGTATATTTAGTGACTTCCTGTTATTATTGTAGAGAAATTATTATTGTAGAGAAATTATGTTAGTATCGTGTGTAGACTTTTGACTCGGCTTCAATCTAGCATGCAACTACTCTTTACCAAGAGTTGAGATGTGTTGATGATGTTTTCTTGTCCTCTTTTATCACGTTGCAGGACTCACACATGTTGACCACTAACTTAACCACAGTTGTGGAAGCAGAGAACACAGAAGGTAATATTTTCGAATCTTGATTGTGTTCGATTCATCATGCAGTTGTTTCCAATCCCTGATCCTTCTTGACTCCTCTATTATTTTTCTCCAAACTTGTGGCACTCATAAATTGTAGGTCTTCTTGCCTGCTTTTGGTTAATATGTGAATGTTGTGGACCAATTAGCTCATTTAACTGTATGCATATAGAGGCTAGTAAAACCTTTTCTTGTTTTTGTAACTTTTCTGACCTCGGTCTGGAAGTTTGATTTTTGCTCAGTGTTATTACATGTTTCATGACACCATTTGGACCCTTTCTCTCCCTTAACCTGTAATGCCTTCTTTGCGTCAGAGCCAGCCTCATGAGTGATATTACTTCAAGGCCAAATGGTTTCTAGTCATCTCACAGCTTCAAGGCTCTCCCTCTCAACAAGAAGGTAGCATCTGAAATCGTTTTTTTTTTAGCAAATTTTTTTATGCTGACATCATAAACACAATTCACTGCATCTTTTATTGCAGATATTATCAAGCAAGGGGGATATTGGGATTTTACTGAATTTCAAAAATGAAACCACAGTACCAATGGTAGTTGACATATGGAAATTTGTTTATAGTTGCAAGTATTATTAGTTATTTTGAAAAATATCAAAGCACAATTGCCTATCCTGGTTATGATGCATTCACTTCCTTAGTTTCTTTTATTCTTTAGGTGATTTTCAATTTTGACAAGTTCTATATAATGTGTGGTAGTGCATATGTGGCTGACATAAGGAAAAGATACCCGAAAGCATGCAACCCCTTCGGAGAAAAAATTTGGTGAAGCCAACCCTGACTTGAAAATTGATATTGGTGCAACACTTTCTGGTGACACACGAGAAGATGGCACTCCAATTACGCGAGAAGATGGCACTCCAATTACACAAGAATGTGAAACTCCAGTTACAGGAGTCCCTAGCTCTTAGATGTCATTCATTTATTCTTCTCTTTTGAACAATTTTCATCCATTTGTCTATTTGGTTGATGTAATGGATTGGTTGATATTTTTGGTGGATCGATGTACTTGTTGGTTTAACTATAGCTAGGTTAATGACGCAGAATTGTTTTTCTATGGGAAATGCAATATTTAAATGCTATATTTTTATTCTGTTCATTTGAGGTGTTGCAATAGGCAGTTAGTGTGTTGAAATTGGTTAATATTTTGCAATACACATTGGGTTGCAGTTGTATTATCTGGTGTTGCATTAACCACATTTCCACAATATGGGCCCACAGGTGTGCCCCACCCAATTTGGTATCTATTTTATTAAATTATAACGTCTATTGCAACACAGATAAAATGTTGCAATAGGGTGCCAAATATGTTGCCATAGGCTCCTATGGTAACATGAGCACAGGGTGTTACCTTAGGTCGTTCGCATGTTGCCTTTGTGGTCAAAGGCAACTGCTGAGAACACAACACACTTTTGGTGTTACCTTTGCCCTTTTCGGGGCTAAGGCAACATTAAATCAGGTCTATGCTGACGCAGTTTCAGGGTTGTTATAGGCCATCTATGGCGTAGTGCTCTCGCATCCAGTCGAGCTCTTTTCCGACATCATACAGTGCCTTCACTGCGTCTTGCATGAATACAGTCTGTCGGCCGATTGCATGGAGTTGCTCGATCCGGGCCTCGGTGTGTGGGGAGCCAGGATGTGCGATTTTGGAATCCCCTGGTTCGTTGAGTTGATGAAGAACGACATTGTGACGTGGGCGTCGTGGTCTGTCATCTGGCAGAAAACCGTCATCGGAACCAGATTTGGAGTTTGCAGAGGAGGGAGATGCAGGGGCATCTTGAGGTGGAACAGAAGAGGGTGCTGTTTGTTCCGTCTCAGGGACAGAAGGGAATGATTCCTCCTGTTCGGGTTGATTTTCTGCAGTCGGGGGTACATGAGGGACTGAATCCTACTGCTGACTCTCAGCTTCCACCTGCTCCATAAGAGGGACTGATTCCTCTTGGTGGATGGCGTGGGCATCTTCTTCATGGTTCGAGACAGGCTAGGATGCCTGTTCGGGAACTGTTTGCTGTACAGGAGTGACTGAATCCTCCTGTTTTTCTTGGGCAGCTTCCTGTTGAAGGGAAGGGACTCTGGGGCTATTTCCCCTTCCCGTGCCTCTTCCAGGCTAATCCTCAGACCAGCCTATAGAGCATCGTCGTCGGCGTCTGAGTTGGATCGGATTTGTGGCTATTAAAAAGAGTTCTGTCATCGGATTGGGACTTCCCTTTCAATCAAACCTTCTCTTTTGCCAGGTAAAAATTCGTAATCATCTCTCGGCAAAATTGATTCTCCCACTGAATCAAGACTTCGATATTCTGGGTGTCCGTGTCCTCCAGAACAAAAATTTCTTCCTCCTTCCACTCTTCCCAGTTGTATAAATCGTCGTATGGGGTGACCATGTATCTTTTCCAAGTTACAAAGCTCTCAAAGGCTTGTTCAATCTGTACCTGGAGAAGAGTTTTGTTGATTAGCGCAGAGGGAGAGTGACTCCTTATAGTAATTTGGTATAATAGATGGATGGGATCCGCAACAGGCGTGGGAACCTGTATTGGAGAGGGGATCCTAACAGGGGTTGGTACCCTGATCGGAGATGGATCCCTAACAGGGGATGGCACCCTGTTGGGAGAGGGATCATGTATGGGTGTGGGTTCCCTTACAGGAGCGGTGGCATTTGGCTCCGTGGGGGCAGCTGACTCGCCAGAGCCCTCTATCTTGGCAAATAGTTGTTCGTCCATCATAGCCGCCACTGGCTCGGGATCTGCAGATTGTGCAGCAACTATTTCTTCCAAAGGGGTTGCGCCCTTGGGGATTTGAACAGCGGGTTGAACCGTTTGGTCATCTACAGTGACCGCTGTATCCACTATAGGCTTAGACTTGGAAGCTTTCTTGAGCTTCTTCTTTGCCTTCTCTCCAGCATACGGTGACTTGCTGTCAGAGACACTCCTCTTTCGCTTCTTCTTCTCCTCTCGCACAGCTTTGATAGTAACATCCCTGGGATCATCACAAATAGGCATGGTCCGGGAATGCGGCCTGCTAGAGAACAGTCCGTCTCTGTTAAAGACAGTGGGCTTGCTCCCACTGATGAATTTGCTAGGGCCAATCTTCTTGGCACCTCGAGACTACGGCGCACCACAATGAGTTAGGATGTAGTTGAGGATGAGGACGAAGGATTTCTTCTGTGACACAGGCTTGGCGGCCTCCTCCGGTATCATCTTCAAAAAAAATTTGGCACCAATTAACCCTTTCGCCGGACATGATGGCTACCATCATCGTAAAGCGAAGGTTCGTGCACATTTCAAATGCTCTAGTTTAATTCTCAATAACTCGGCAGCAAAAAACGTGTATATACACGTACGGTAGGCAAAGTTTCTTCTTATGGCATGGCAGGTGAACGTTCTTGTCCGTACCGTCACCTGTGTGTAATATCCGCATTTTTTTCCTTTCTTCGGTATTTTTCATTTTGGTGTATTTTTCATTTTTAGTGACTCGCTTGTAACCGTCTTGATATTTCAAGAATATTTAATACTGGACGTTTTGTCATACGAGCTTGTTTCGGAATTGTTTCACTCAATTCCTCGTTTATCGTCATTTCCGTCGCTATTTGGTCCGATTCTCGTAATCGCTATTCGGAACCGCCGTTTCGGGGTTGCCGTAAATCCATCTTATGTCATTATGGATGTTGTGAATTTTTATTTGGTGTTTTGATCGTGTATCGTGTATTTTGGATGTTTTGGGCCGTTTTGTAATTTCCCAAAGTTATGGGGTAATTACTGTCATTGTCGTTTTTCGAACCTTTGGGTAGTCGGAATTGTGGTTTCATTTAGTGCTTTAGTTCTGACTTGAACTCGTCGTATGTGTGTCTTCTTCAGTCCGTTGTTTAGTGTCGAGTGCGCGTAGTTTTTATCTGGGAAAGAATTCGCCGTTTTCCATCTTTCAGTGCTGTCTGTACTATTGCCTACACTCGTTAGCGCTCGCTAATTTCATTGTGTAGCGCATGCTAATTTCGTTGAGTAGCGAGCGTTAACTTCTCCAGTAGCGCGCGCTAATGATTCGAGTACAGTAGTGGCAATGTGTTGTTTCTGATCTCTGGACGAGCAGTTTAGCGCACGCTAAGTCTATAGATTAGCGCATGCTATGGTTGAGACTTAGCGCACGCTAGGTGTGTGACAGTGTACGCTAATTCGGTATTCCGGTTGACGCAGAATGTTTCTGGACTCTGGAGACGAACAGGTAGCGCACGCTAGGTCGATAGCGAGCGCTAACGGGGGGCTTATAGCGCACGCTAATTATCGGGTAGCGCACGCTAACGGGTCAGAACTGAAGGTTCTGGACCAGGGTTGGCTGGTTAGCGCACGCTAACCATAAGCCGTTAGCGCACCCTAAACCGTCTGGTTATATATACCCGAGAGTTGACATCAGATTGTAATAGTTCTCATTTCATCTCCTTCCCCGCAGCTTGTGCGAACCAGAGGCGATCTGAGGTGATTTATTCTCCCAATCAACTCAGCTATCATCTTTCTTGAGTTCTTGGTGTATATTAACAACACCAACACTTGTTCTTCGTCTCCCATCCGAGGTAATCTCTTAGAACCCTATTTTTTGGGAAATTGGGGGGTTTCCGATTTTATGTCAGATTCATTCCGTGTTGTTGATTAATCATTGATGTATGTGATTAATCTTAGTGGTATTCATGTTTTCCCTATGAGTTCATGGTAAATTTCGTGGTACTTGTGAAACCGAGAGGGTTCGGGTGCGACCCGTCCTCAGTCGTTGTTGTTTTTGTACGAATTTACATGAATCGTAGGTGGATTCTCAGGTGTATTCCATTTTCGTACTCTTATAGAATTGGTTGTGATTGTATTCTTCGGATCGTTAGGTTCGTGGTTATCGGTTCCTAGCGAGCGTGGTTGATTGTTCCGTTCATTTCGTCATCAATTTCTCAAGGCAAGTATTCTTGTAAAACCCTTATGCTTAACATGGAATGGTAATGTATATGTGTGTGATTTTCTCACTCCGGGAGGGTCCGACGGGGCCACGGAGGAATTTGTGATTTCGCTCCTGATTCACGAGCTTGTTTGGATAGCCAGTCCGGGAGGGTCCATAGAGACCTCGGATGGGACTTGTGGTTTAGCCCCGGTTCTAGGCGATCATGTGCGTGATTTTTAACTATGGCCCCTCCGGGAGCGTCCTTAGAGGCCTCGGATGGGACCAATGGTTTATCCCCGGTCCTAGTCAAATTTTCAATTGTGATTACTGACTGTTTGTTTTCCAGGAAGAGACATGTCTTGATTTTATTCTGAACGATTTGATGCATGTACTATGAGATGTGTAAGCGAATGGTTTGCCTTGTTACTTGTACTAGCGTAATTGCTGGGGACCCGTTTGGGGAAACTTGTGTTATGAATTTCAGGTTACGGTCAGCTGGTTGAGCGGACACTGGAGTAGTACGAGGAAGCTGGCCAGGGTTGTTGACGTGTGCAAATCAGTCCCTTTATTTCAATTGTTCATTTTAAAACGTTTGTTTTTCAAACTTGTAAAATGATAGATAGTACCCGCGAGTACTTAGGCGTTTTAAATTTGGAAGATGGATTGTATTTGTATGTCTGATTTTTGATGATGTTTGATTTACCGGTTGTACCGGGCGTTTTATTTAATTTACGTTTTGGTGATGTTTGTTTTCTCGCTAACCGAGATGGTTAGATGAGCGGTACAAATTAGTTAGCCTGGTAGGTCCCACATAGGGGTCCACGACGCTATAATATACCCTGAATATCTTGGGGGTGTTACAGAAAATGGTATCGGAGCACTAGGTTTATGGATACCTAGGCTTGTCGGTTAATTTGGTCTAGTTGTGTTTTATTTTGCACATCGTCATCACACTGCCATCATCTCGGTACTTCCAGTGTTCGTATGTTTTCCTTACTCGATTCCCTTGTTTTCCCATATTGTACTTCCGTTTCTTGATGTGATTGTTTTCCTCTCGTACTTATTATCGAATTGCTTTTGCTACCTCTTATCTCCAGTATGGATGCTGTGAGAGGTCGAGGCAGAGGTCGTGGATGCGGCCACGTCACACACTTCTGGAGCCAGCAGTAATGATGGTCGTCAGGACCATACTGCTACTCAAGATGACACAGCTGGTAATGGCACCGACTTTAGTGGACCAAATGGCTGCGATAGCCTAGGCGATTCAAAACCTATGCTCGGGCTGAAACGGATCGTTGGCTTCAGGATGTCACCAAGATGGATCCTTCTCAGTTTTCTGGGGCTTAAAACCTGATTGGTTGGGAGGGGTGGATTAAAGAGATGTCCAAGATTTTTGTTCCCACTAACTGTCCTGAGGATCGCAAGGTCCCTATCGCCCAGTATTTTGTCACTGGGGACGCTGCTGATTGGTGGGAGGCTGGCGGGCCTCAGGATCATGATGCTTCATGGGCCGAGTTCAGAGACCTTATGGAAGCTGAGTATTGTCCGTGGCCAGTTCGTCAGGCGCGGGTCCATGCTTTTTATGATGCTCAGCCTCAAGATATTTCGGTTTCGCAGGCCATTGCACATTTCAACCGGGAATTGGGCTTCGTGAAGGCACATGTTAAGGAGGATAGCGACAAGATTTGCCACTTCTCTAGGCGAATGAAACCAAAGATTCGTGATTACATGTCTGGACTCGCCTGCACCACCCTAAAGGACTATCAGAGTAGAGCTCTTGCTTATGATATGTCCTTGACGGCTAGTGACGGCTTGAGAAAGTAAGAAACAGAAATTTGTGGGTAACTTTTAGGTTCACAAGGACGGAGTTCAGGAAAAGTCTCAGTCTGCTAACGTTCCTGCGAGCGGTTCAGCTTATTTTTCTGGGGGCTTCTGAGGTGCTGCCAGTGCCCCCACTCGTGGGTTTAGATATTTTAACTGTGGCCAACTGGGCCATATGAACCGGGAGTGTCCCCGTCCATCGTTAACTTGTCATACTTGTGGCCAGGTGGGCCACAAGGCTTCCTTCTGTGATCGTTTAGAGAAGACTCTTGGTGCACAGGCTTCTTTTCCAGCGCCTAAGGAGCCGAGTGTGAACCAGGGGTCGTTTTCTCCACAGTCTCCGTAGAGTGTTGGCCGATGGAGAGGTCGGGGTCAGCCTGCTAGAGGGGGACCTTCCAGTGTCGGCTCCGTATATGAGATGAGGAGGGCCGATGATCCAGCAGCTACCGTGGCTACAGGTACAGTTCATATTCATTCTCATCCTGTCAATGTGCTTTTCGATTCTGGTGCTACGCACGTTCATCTCTCTGGAGTGTATGCGCCGTTTGAGTCTTGACTGTTTGTCGTCTTGTGAGCTTTTCATCGTTAAACTTCTTAGCGGTGATAGGATCCTTGGTGCTCGGGATATCCGAGACTGTTCTATGGTTATTTGTGAGAGGGTTTGGCTCTCTAATCTTATTGTTGTGGATATTGAGGGTGAGGATTTGATTCTCGGGGGTGATTGGCTCGAGCGGCATGGTGCGATCATGAACTACCGCACGAGGATCATCACCATGTTAGCCGAGGACAGCATCGAGCACTCTTTCACGGGGCGAAAGTGGGGAAACCAGAAGTTCATAATTAACGCCTTGAAGGCGATGAGACTCATGCAGAAGGGGTGTACTGGTTATTGGTGTTACGCCTTGAAGGCGGAGGATTGTGGAGTCGAGTTTTCATCGATCCTAGTCGTTAGTGAGTTCTCCGATGTCTTTCCTGACGAGTTGTCGGGGTTACCACCGGATCGTGAGGTTGAGTTCGCTATCGAGTTAGATCCGGGTGCAGCTCCGATTTCGAAGGTGCCGTATCGTATGGCACCGTCCGAGATGGCTGAGTTGAAGAAGCAGTTGAGTGAGCTTCTTGAGTCGGGGTATATTCGACTGATCGCTTCGCCTTGGGGCGCACCGGTCCTGTTTGTGCGGAAGAAGGATGGTTCACCGCGTTTATGTATTGACTATCGCGAGCTAAACAAAGTGACTATCAAGAAAAAGTATCCCTTGCCGAGGATTGATGAATTGTTTGATCAGTTGCAGGGAGCTGCGGTATTCTCGAAGACCGACTTGAGATCGGGATACTATCAGCTTCGGGTAAAGGAGTCCTATGTCCCGAAAACAGCTTTTCGAGCGAGATACGGACATTATGAGTTTGTGGTAATGCCCTTCGGGCTAACCAACGCGCCGACAGTGTTCATGCAGTTAATGAACAAGGTTTTCATCGATTATTTAGATAAGTATGTCGTTGTCTTCATTGACGACATCCTTATCTATTCGAAGAATGAGGAGGAGCATGCGCGTCATCTGCGTGTGGTGTTGGACGTTTTGAGGACCGAGCGACTCCATGCGAAGTTCTCGAAATGTGAGTTCTGATTGAAGGAAGTGATGTTTCTTGGTCACGTGAATTTCGCCGAGGGGGTCCGTGTGGATCCACAGAAGATTGAGGCAGTGCTGGATTGGACACCGCCTAAGAATGTGAAGGAGGTCCGTAGTTTCTTGGGTTTTGCTGGCTACTATCGTAGGTTCATCGAGGGGTTCTCGAAACTGGCTCGGCTACTTACACAGTTGCTTCAAGAATCTGAGAACTTCGTCTGGAATGCTGAAAGGCAGTCGAGTTTTGAGGAGCTGAAGAGGCATTTGACTTCAGTCCCGATTCTAGCGTTGCCGTGTGGCAATGAGGGTTTTGCTGTTTATAGCGATGCGTCGGGTCAGGGTCTTGGGTGCGTGTTGATGCAGCACGACAAGACTATTGCGTATGCGTCGAGACAGTTGAGGCCGTATGATCTCAACTACCCTACTCACGACTTGGAGTTAGCGGAAATTGTTTTTGCGCTCAAGATTTTGCATCATTATCTCTTTGGCTCCGCATATCAGGTTTTTACCGATCATAAAAGTCTGAAGAGCATATTTACTCAGTGGGAGATGAATATGAGGCAGAAGAGGTGGTTGGAGTTGATTAAGGATTATGACCTCAAAATCCTTTATCATTCGGGCAAGGCGAACGTCGTGGCAGACGCCTTGAGTCAGAAACCTGTTACGTTATGGATGCTTGAGATACTTACGTCTCATTCTGAGCGTTAGCATGATTTGATCGAGTTGGGTGTTGAGATTTTGTTGCCAGGTGTTGTCGGGCAACTTTGTGCTTTGGGAATTTCGTCGTCGCTGATCGATGAAACTAAACTAAAGTAGTTGGAGGATCCGATGATTGCTCAAATCCGAGAGAATGTTCTTAAGGGGAAGTCTACTGGGTTTGTGATTCACGAGGAAGTGTGCTGAGGTTCCAGAGTCGTCTTTATATACCGAACGACTTGGACTTGAGGCAGAGTATTTTACATGAGGCCCATGCTACGTCTTACTCGGTTCATCCTGGTTCGAGTAAGATGTACAAGGACCTAAGGAGGAACTTTTGGTGGAATGATATGAGGAGTAAGTCTCACAATTTGTAGCGAGATGTTTGACTTGTCAGCTGGTCAAAATCGAGCATCAGCGACCAGTCGGGTTGTTACAGTCGCTTCCCATTCCAGAATGGAAATGGGAAGATATCTCGATGGACTTTGTCATGAGCTTGCTGAGGTCGAAGTCTGGTATGAATATGGTTTGGGTGATTGTGGATCGTCTGACCAAGTCAGCACACTTTCTGGGCGTCAAGGATACTTGGGGTCCGGAAAAGGCGCAGATTGTGAGGTTTCACGATACTCCGAAGTCAATTGTTTCGGATCGTGATGGCCGTTTTGTATCGTACTTTTGCCAGGAGGTACATAAGGCGTTGGGTACTCGCTTGTGTCTGAGTACTTCTTTTCACCCTCAGACGGATGGTCAGTCGAAGCGCACTATCCAAACATTTGAATATATGTTGCGTGCTTGTACTCTCGATTGGAGCAGTGATTGGGAGGAACATTTGCCATTGATCGAGTTCACGTACAACAATAGTTGGCACGCGTCGATCAAGATGGCGCCGTATGAGGTGCTTTATAGGCGGCGATGTCGATCGCCGATTTTTTGAAACGAGGCATCCAATTTGGTCGGGGCCGAACCGAATATCGCTTTGGAGACAAGGAGGAAGGTGTAATTGATTCGGGAGAGGATATTCACAGCTCAGAGTCGGCAAAAATTCTATGCTGATGTCCGTCGTCGACCTTTGGAATTCGAGATGGGAGACCACGTTTTGCTAAAGGTGTCACCGACGAGGTGAGTTTTACGCTTCGGGAAGAAGGGAAAGTTGAGTCCGAGATTTATTGGGCCCTTTTAGATTCTCGAGAGAGTAGGCGAGTTGGCATATCGCTTGGTGTTGCCTCCGGCATTAAGACATGTCCATAGCGTTTTTCATGTTTCCCAGCTAAGAAAATATGTTCCGGATCCTAGTCATGTCATCGACTATGGTGAGATCGATATCTCTGAGGATATTACCTTCGAGGAGCGTCCCTTGAAGATCTTGGGGTACCGTGAGAAGCGACTGAGGCATAAGACCATTCTGTTGGTCAAAGTGCAGTAGTCGAGACATGGTGTCGAGGAGGCAACTTGGGAAACCGAGGGTAGCATGCGTGCTAGGTACCCCGAGTTGTTTGTTTCTTAAGTTTCGGGATGGAACTTGTTTTTAGAGGGAGAGAATGTATTTGTTAGGAGTATGCGAGGATGTTTGAGAGAGGGCATTGTACTTGTTATTATGTAAAATCATTATCAGAAAGTAATTATATGTTTCTTTATTTACTGGTAGTCAGTGGCATTCCTGACTAGTAAATATATAGATAGAAATTAGTCCTTATATTTGAGAGCAAAACATTCCACTCCTTATTGTATAAGGGGATCGGCACTGGAAAGGTTTATGGCTCAAATACTTAGTCGTTCGCAAGTCGATGAAACTTGATTGGGCATTAAGTTTATGTGAAGACTTGTATGACGTGTTCTTTGACTTGGAGAGTGCCTGTCGAACGCTAATGGTTAGTAGGAGCACACATTATAGGTATGCTAATGATATTAGTATACTCGAACCGACTCACCCTCGATTCGTCACACGGATTTCACTCTGGGACAGTCAATGACGGAATCGAAAGGTTGTGATAGGTATTCGTGAACTTCGACTTGAGGATTTAGTAGGGATGTGCTTGTGACGTTAAGATTTTCATTAGAGTAGTTCGATCCAAAAAACCGGAGGGTGGGGGTCAACCTCGACGTGCACCTTGGCGGGCAAGTAGCAGGTTCTAGTAAATACCAAGATGGGACTCTTTCTCCTGTTAGTGAATGGGTATATGTCTTACGCGGTTATTGGCATATGAGATCATAAGTCTTTGGCCAAAGCATTGGAGTTAGTTGTATTGGATACACGAGAGCTCAGTGATCTCAATTTACATTAACTCATGCATAGCATTAAGTACAGATAGGGTTTGACACACCATGACCTTATAACTTGATCGTTATATTTGAAACAAGGGTTTATACGTATACTAGTATTCACGACAGAAAGGTTTTGTAATGATCCCCATCATTCATTCTCAGTTAGGGTACAGTGTAGGCCGCCAGGCTGGCTAAGTGGTGCTACTACTCTTTGGTTCCTCCCATTTCTAACTGAGATTGACCTACCGAGTCGCGCAATAGGATTGACGACGAAATGAATCGAGCTTATTCTCTCTTTATAAATATTAGATATTGGATATCTAATTTATTGGACATTGGATGTCTAATTAATTTTGGGACATTGGATGTCTAAATTAATTTGCGGCCTAATGAATTAAATAAATTACTGGGTGATTAGTTTAATTCATAAATATGATTTATTTCTTGGAGAAATTAATTATATTATTTTGTATTTGATATAATTAATTAATTGGATTAATTAATTAATATAATACATCGGAACGGATTGGAATTTTATCTGTTTGGACACACGAGAGTAAAAAACGAACCGAACTCATCCAGTGCTTCTAGATGGCCGCCCCACCTTCTCATCACCTTCCCTTGGTCTTTGATTCCACCTAATGTGGTGGAAGACAAATGACTTTAGGGAGAATAATATTTCATGTGATGATGAAATATTATAATGGTGGATAGACTTTGAAAAGTCTAAGGGAGAAGATTGAAGACATAATAACAGACATCTCATCCCTCATTTTGGGATGGGACTTGCGGCTAATTCATTTAAAGGAAGGAGAGAGAGAGAGAGAGAGAGAGAGAGAGAGAGAGAGTCCACTCAGAGAATTCTGGAAATATTACATATGGATCTCTACGTTCCTGTAGATCCTGTAAGTTTGGGAGGTAAGAAATATTGTCTCGTTATCGTTGATGATTATTCCAGGTATGCTTGGACAATGTTCCTGAGCAAGAAGAAGGAAACCACAACAAAGCTGCCCGAGCACCTGAGAAAGCTTCAGAATGAGAAAGGGTTGAGTATCGTATCAATTAGTTCCGACAGAGGTACTAAATTTACTAACCGCTTTGTAGAGCAATACTGTCCAGACAATGGAATACAACATGAATACTCAGCTGCCCGGATGCCCTAACAAAATGGTGTTGCCGAGCGAAAGAACAGGACGCTCAAAGAAGCGACAAGAACCATGATCGCCGCAAGCAAGTTGCCGCATCGGTTCTGGGGTGAAGCAACAAATACAGCATGTTACACACAAAATCGTTGTATTATCAACAAGAATCACAACAAAACAGCATACGAGGTATGGAACAACAAAACTCCATTGGTTTCATATTTTCACATATTTGGATGCAGATGTTATGTTCTGAATAACGGGAAAGACTGACTCAAAACCTTCGACGAGATGTTAGATGAAGGGATATTCGTAGGATATTCCTCTATCAGCAAGGCTTTCAGAATCTTTAACTAAAGGAAGCTGACAGTCGAGGAATGTGTACGTGTAGTGTTCGATGAACCTCACCATGATCCTACAGGAGTAGAAGATCTGACTCAGAATGTCCAAACACTTTCCATTAATGACCCTCTAACTCCAATAGAGCCTGTCGTAGACTTAGAGATCATCCCCGCAGTTGTAAGATCAGAAGTAGTTGAAACTGATGTTGTACAAGTCGAAGCTGAAACTATAACACCTCAATATATAGTATGGGATGCCGAACTAGAACCTGATAGAAGATGGTTGAGAGATCACCCATTGGAGTTAATCATAGAAAACATTGATGCTGGAGTAACTACCCGCCGGAGAATACAGAGTACACAAGGAACTATACTGTGTGCGCAAGAAGAACCCGAATCTGAGAAATCTCCATTTCCTGTATGGAAATCTCAAGCAGAACTTAGAAGATTTGCCATGTGCACACTGTTAGGAATACTTGTTAGATTTTGATGATCTCATCCCTGTATTATTAATTATTCAAATGTATGTTTTTAAGTACTTGGCAATTGTAAAGAAGAACCAAATGAGTATCTTCTATAGGCCTTTTAAATTTAGGCTAAGTCTTGATCAAGTGTTGATCAGTAAGAAAATCGACTAAGTGTAGAACTGCCATTTATCAGAGATGTTATCAGGCAAGTTCATGTTCAGATAAGTTTTGGTCAACACAAAACATCAGAGAGGCTTGACCAAAACCTAGCTGCAGTTAAGTGCTGAAGAAGGCGATACATCCGACAAGTATTGGTCAACAGGAATATCAGAGAGGTTTGACCAAAACCTATTTACAGTCAAGTTATCAGACGAGATCTGGTCAACACAAATATCAGCTGAAGTTTGACCATCAGATCATAGAACATTCATCAGGTCATAGAACTTCAGATCAAAGAACTTTAGATCAGAGGACTTCATATAAGAGAACTTTATATCAGAGAAGTTTATCTCAGAGAACTTCTACCAATTTATATCAGAGAAGTTTCACATCAGAGAAGGTTGACTGCACATCAGGCAGGTTTGACCAAGAGATATCAGATGAGTTCTCCGACAAAGATATCAGCCAAGTAACTCAGTCCACGTCAGCAAGCATCGAAAGTCAACAATAATGGAAACCCACATGCAGACGTAAGGAGACAAGCTGGAAAGATTCCTGGAAAGCTAGGAATAAAATATTCCTTGAGATCCGCGTTCTGAAGACTTATGATTATTCTAATCAAGAATAACGGTGCCAATAAAGGAAGTCTTTCAAATGGTTGGAAATTAAAAAAGGGGAATCAAGACGTGTAACGGAATGATAAGATAAACAAAGAAGTTCACTCTCCAATGAACGGATTTGTTACAGTGATGCAACGGCTATGAAGTAAGCTCAAAGAATCATACTATAAATATCTGAAGATATGAATTGAGCACACTACGATGCGAACTATACTTACAAGCGATCAAAGCAAACAAAACAATCAAAGCAAACAAATAGCATTGTGAAGAGCAAGCTTAAACAGTCATATTCTGAGAAGCTCTTTAGTTGGATAAGACAAAAACTCTTGTCTTAAAAGCTGAGTTTGGGGTACTTCTGTTAACGAGGTTTCAGAAGTTTTGCAACTGATAAGGCATCCACGGGATCTTGATTGGAAGGTGATAGATAGCTCGAGAGTTATTAAGGCATCCAAGGGTTTTCGATCAAGAGGTGCTAGGCAGTCAAGGGAGTTGCAACGGACACGGATTTCCACTGGTTGGAAGCTGTTGTAACAAGGAAGAATTCATTGTAACTTTTATCACTGGTTGACAGTTATAGTGAATTTATCTCCAACTAGTTTGGGGAGAAGTGGATTAGTAGAGGATTACCTTACCTCTGAAACCACTATAAGTGCATGTGTGATTTACTGCTTTAAACATCATACATAATTGTTGCATACATATTTACTGTTCCATTAGAGAGTTATCTATAGTCGATAACTTGTTATCTGCATTATTATCAGCTGTCTTCCGCATTATCTATCTGCTGTCGACATAAGTCATCTGGACTTAATCACAGTTGATTAAACTCACCTGACTTTCAGGAAAAGAGTTTAATAAGTCTATTAACCCCCCTCTAGACTTATTCATGAGAACTTGTGACCTACAAGTGGTATCAGAGAGGTTGGTTCAATTGTTACAGAACCAGATCCATATATCTGAGTATATATACATTAATCTCTCATTTAGATTGTAACACATGCAACACATGCACTCTAGATTACCTGTATTCTCTGTTGATGAATATGACTTATGGAAAATAAGAATGCAGGCTCATCTGTCATCCATTCATGATGACATGTGGTGTATCATTGAGGAAGGTCCTTTCATCTTTGAGAAGGATAATACACCAGAAGAAATTGCTGCTGGGAAGACAGAGAAGATTCCCAAGAAGAGGACCGAGATGTCCCCTGATGAGAGAAAGCTGACCAACCTATACAATCGGGCCAGAGATATCCTGTACCAGGATCTTGACAAAGCAACCACGGTCAAGATCAAGAATTGCAAAAATGCAAAGGAAATTTGGGACACATTAGCTGTAATATGTGAGGGAACTGAGCTAATAAAAGAAAATAAGTTGTCAATTGACACCCAAAAGTTTGATAACTTCAATATGAAGAATGGTGAATCAATTGACCAAGTGGACACAAGATTGAGATCATAAATGAAATAAACTCTGTTGGAAAGACATATGGCAACAAGGAGATGGCCCTAAAAGTTTTAAGATCTCTCAATCCTGAATGGAGCATGAAGGTTGTGGCCATGAGAGAGTCAAAGGATCTCAACAAAATAAAGATTCAGGAGATGTTCTCTGATCTGAAGGCATATGAGTTCGAGTTGCCCTGTTCATCATCTAATGAACCTGCAGAGAAAGGGGTAGCATTTGTAGCAGAATCATCTGCAAAGAGCCTAGCTGAAGCCAGTCCCCCCAGTCCTCTAAATTTTGAAGAAGAGATGGCTTTCATCATGCAGAGGTTCAGTAATTTCAGAAAGAATTATTCCAAGGACAAAAAGAATTACAAGGACAATCCAAGAAGGAATCAAAAGGCTGGCAACTGGAAGGTGGAATGCTACAATTGCCACAAAACCGGGCATATACAATTTGATTGCCCTGATCTCAAGAGAGATGAAGCCAAGAAAGAAGTGGACAGAAAAGAAGACAAGAGAAAAGCTCTCATTGGAGAAGACCAGATTGAACAAAGAGTAGAATCAATTGGAGGATTCTTTTCTGATGATGATGATGATGAATATAACTGTCTGATGGCCAACCTAGCTGATGAAGAGGTAACCTCCAAACCTCAAACTACATAGGGTTTTAGCTCTGACATGTCTGAAAATATGAATCTTAATGAATCTGTGAATCAGTTACTAAAAGATTTTGAAACCCTTAAATCAGCTCACCTAACTGCTACAGCTGAGAATGCACAGCTGAAGAATGATAAAGTCCAGCTGAAAAATGACTTTGACAAACTCAGCCTAGAGTTAACAAAAATCAAATCTGAATTTGAAAAACAGGCTGAAGACAAATTGAAAAACTCAGCTGATAATACTACAGCTGAGCTTAAAATGCTAACTGTTCTAAACAGTGAAAAGTCAGTTGCACTTGCTCATATCAAAACTGAGCTCTCCAAGTTGAAACAGCTAAATAGTACACAAGCTAAAGAGATAACATCTCTATAGGCATCTATAACTCTTGATGGTTTGTGTATGAACAAAAGGCCACTTTATTTAAGATCAGGTCTTGGATATAACCCCAACACTCCCTCTAGTTCAAAAACCACTTTTATCAAGGGAAAAACAATTATCCAGACTGCTGAGCCTACATATAAACCCGTATTTCAAAATAGGCAGCAGCCGAGTCAAAGGTTTAGGCAGCAGCCAAGGTTTACGAGGCAGCCACCTAGACAAGAGACTAGGCAATGGCCAAGGCACAAGCAGCAGTCAAAACATTACTCTGCTTATTACCAAAGACTCCCTAAAAACAGATTTCAAAATGGGAGAGATAAATGGAAACCTCAAGGTTATCCAAATTTTCAAAATGAACAGGTGTGGAGACCCCAACGATTTAACAAATGGTCTTAGCCAAGATTTAGGAATGGCCCACACTATATATTTTATGAGGCATATCCAGTATATAATCCTAACTGAGGATATAGATTCAGACAGCACACACCTTATAGGGGTAGACAACATAACTTTTGTAATCCAAGGAGAAATCAATTCTCCAGGAAGCCTGCTAACCCCAAAGGACCCACACAAATTTGGGTACCTAAATCTCTGCTTGTCTGATTGCAGAAAAGGTGGAAGGACTACTACCAAATCTCCTCAAGTTCAACAATAGGAGGTGAAGAATGGTTTGTAGATTCTGGGTGTTCAAGGCACATGACAAGGAATAAGAAGGTGCTCTCAAACTACATCAAAGAAAGAGGTCCAGATGTAACCTTTGGAGATAGCTCTAGAGGTTAGACAAAAGGATTTGGAGAGCTGCACAGAGGAAACATAACCATATACAAAGTACATTATGTCAAAGGACTCAAATACAATCTATTGAGCATAACCTAATTCTGTGATGAAAATAATTTAGTAGTCTTCACCGGAAATGCATGGTAATTGATATCCTATCTGGAGAAGTGAAGCTACAAGAATTTAGAAGAAGAGATGTCTACATGATAGATTGGAATACAGGCACTCCAAACACCTGTTTTCTATCTAAGACAATTGCTGAAAATGGATGGCTATGGCACAAGAGATTATGTCACCTGAACTTCAAAGCCATCAACAAGATAAGCTCTCAAAATCTGGTTAGAGGATTTCCAGAAGAAGTATTCAAGAAAGAAACTCTCTGTGATGCATGTCAGAAAGGAAAGCAGACCAGAGCATCATTCATACCAGTTCAGCCTACCACTCTCACCACCAGAGTTTTAAATCTACTTCATATGGATCACTTTGGACCCATCAAGCCAAGGACATTGAGTGGAAGGAAGCATGCCGTAGTATTAGTAGATGACTACTCAAGATTCACATGGGTTGTTTTTCTCTATAAAAAGAGTGAAACATTATCAATGTTATCTGAGCTGCTGAGGAAGATTCAGAATGAGAAATCCCTCTCCATCATCAAGATCAGATCAGACAGGGGTGAAGAATTTCTCAACAAGGCAATCACTGAGTACAGTGATCAGAATAGAATCCTCCATGAAGTATCTGCCGCAAGAACACCATAGCAAAATGGTGTTGCTGAAAGAAGAAACAGAACCTTGAAGGAAGTTGCCAGGTCAATGATTGCTGAAACTGACCTGCCAAAGAGGTTTTGGGCTGAAGCTGTCAACACATCATGCTATACTCAGAACAGGAGTATTATAGTAGGGAGACATGGCAAAACTCCCTATGAGGTTTGGAGTGGCAGAACACCAACTGTTGCATATTTCCATATATTTGGTTGTAAGTGTTTCATCCACATCAATGGTAAAACCCAACAGAATGCCTTTGATGCTAAAACTGATGATGGTCTCTTTATGGGATACTCACAAATAAGCAAGGCATACAAAGTGTTTAACAAAAGAACGTTAGTTGTGGAAGAAACACCTCATGTTGTGTTTGATGAGTCAACTGTTGAGTACAGAAAACAGGTGGAATCGATTGAGAAAAAGCTCAAATCCACCACCCTAGAAGAAGTTATCATCCATGACACAGGAATGATAGACTCACTTACAGATCAGCCTGAGGACCCAACTGCAGACCAGATAGGATCTCAAAACCTAGCTGATCCAATTACAGCTGGTGAAGATCCAACTGCAGCTGACAAAGGCACACCTGCAGAGCAGACAGGATCCCCACCTGCAGATGACAAGATCGTAGCTGACCCAGTTGCAGGTCAAGAAGGCCAAAACCAAGCTGATGCAGAGAGAAACGAAGTTCATCAAAGCAACTCAACAGGGGGAAGAAACCCTGAAGAAGATATTCACAAATGGCTCAGAGATCATCCCATTCAACAAATCATTGGAAACCTAACTAATGGAGTCAGAACTAGACAATCTACAGAACCGGCAGGAATGGCAATGTTCTCATATTTCATGTCCCAAAAAGAAACCAAGACAACAGATCAAGCACTAGAGGACTACTCATGGATAATTGGAATGCAAGAGGAGCTCAACCGGATGGAAAGAAACAATGTCTGGGAACTAACAGACAAACCATATCACAAGAAATTCATAGGCACCAAATGGGTGTACAAAAACAAATGTGATGAAGATAGAGCTGTTATTAGGAATAAAGCCAGACTAGTTGCAAAAGGATATGCTTAGTGTGAAGGAATATATTTTGATGAAACTTATGCACCTGTAGCAAGACTTGAAGCTATCAGACTGTTCCTTGCATATGCATCATTCAAGGATTTTGAAGTCTACCAAATGGATGTAAAAAGTGCTTTTCTCAATGGAATCCTAGAAGAAGAAGTCTATGTGGAGCAACCCCCTAGATTTGTTAAAGGAGACAAAGTATACAAGCTTTTGAAGGCTCTATATGGACTCAAGCAAGCACCAAGAGCATGGTATGAAACACTATCTATGTTTCTGGAAAAGAATGGATTCAGAAAAGGAAAGGTGGAAAAGACCCTATTCAGAGTAGAACATGAAGACCACATATTACTTGTTCAAATATATGTGGATGACATCATATTTGGCTCAACTAATCCTGAGATATGTGAAAAATTCTCAAGTCTCATGCAAGTAGAATTTGAGATGAGTATGATGGGAAAGCTAAATTTCATTCTGGGTTTTCAAGTCACTACAAAGGACTTATTGGATCACTTCTATAACTCACTGCAAGCAGACCTGACATTTCATATGCAGTGGGAGTATGTGCAAGATTTCAATCAAAGTCGAAGCAGTCTCACCAGGAAGCAGCTAAGAGAATAATCAGATACCCTAAATCCACAATTAATGTTGGATATGGTATCCCAAGGATGACAACTTCAAGCTATCAGGTTACTCAGATGCAGATTTCGCAGAATGTAGGATTGAAAGGAAAAGCACCAGTGGAACGTGCCAATTCCAAGGAACCAGAATTATATCATGGTTCAGCAAGAAGCAAGTATCTAACTCAATATCCACAACTAAGTCAGAATACTTAGCTGCAGGTAGCCGTTGCGCTCAAATCTTATGGATCAGACAATAGATAAGAGACTACAACATCGTAGCAAATGAAGTTCCAATATGGTGTGATGACAACAGTGCAACTGCTATCACAAAAAATCCAGTATTGCACTCAAGAACAAAGCACATAGATGTCAAACCTCATTTCATCAGAGATCATGTGCTTAACAAGAGAGTACGAGTGGAAAGAGTCAGCACAGAGTACCAAATTGCTGACATATTCACAAAACCTTTACCAGAAGAAAGGTTTCTGGAGCTAAGTCGGGAACATGGATTACTAGATTGGGAATCTAGTACAGACAAGAAAATTCATCTAATCTGAAGATGAAGAAAAGCTACCTGATTTGGAGACCAGACGAAGGAAAAAGCTACCTGATCAGACCAGGCGAGAAATCTGCCTGATGCAAAAAGCTACCTAATGTGGAGACCAGACAAGAAATCTATCTGATGATCAGACCAGACAAGTAAGCTACCTGATACAGAAAGCTACCTAATACAGAGACAAGGCGAGAAAGTTAGCTGACATCAACCCCAGGCGACACAACTTACCTGATGCAGAGCAGACAAGAAGTCAACCGGTCAACTAGCTAAGTGTCTCATTCCTTGACCGACTTATAATTATTATATTATTTGCTTACATGTGGACAAACATATGATCACACTACCTCCACGATGTCTAATAAAATTCAACCGTCATTTTAACTTCTCAAAAATTGGCCCACCACTTAATTATTTTATTATTAAATTCAAAGCGTCTTTTCAAATGGCTATTTAATACGGTCGAAACCATTTCACAAAACTTTATCGTCTTCAAGCTTACGAACCCTAATTTTCAAAAGCAAGAAAAATTCCTGAATATTCACAGCACTAAGTCAGAACCTCAATTTTCCTTTGCAGAAATGGACTCTACCCAGTATTTCGAAGGAGTCAACCTCAAGATGGTGAAGTACCAGATCATTTTCAGTATAGTAGTCGACTTCGAAGGATTGCTGGAGACAAACATGGCAGACACTGACGAAATGCGACATATAATCTGAATGATGAAGAAAAATGGTATCTACCATTTCTTATACATCAACCCGCAGCAGTTGTACAAAGAAGCAGTCATTTGTTTCTCTAAGGAAGAACAAGTCACTGAACACCGCATCACGAGTTCGGTCTTTGGAGAGGAAGTCACTATCACTCCCCATAACATTGTTGATGCATTCAACATGAAGAACAGGGGCATTGCAGTTGAAGCCCTAAAATAAAGCTCTGTTGAAACCTGGTATGAGATAAAATTTCCAGAACAGCCGAACAAAGTTAAGCTCACGGCTAAAAGAGGCGACTTGAAGAATGACTACAGATATGTCCTTGACATCACAAACAAGATTGTCATGGGCATGGTCGGCAGCTATGACCAGTTATCATCTGCCAAATTTGTTGTGCTGGGAGATCTTATCCAGTACCAAAGGATTAACTGGCCGGACTACATCTACAGGCAGTTTGTCCGCGAAGTAAACAAAATGAGCTGGATTATAGAGGATAAGAAGTTCAATCAGAAGCTAGCTTATGAAACCCATATCAGTTGGATCTTGGAGTTCCTCGGAAAGGCAAAAGGAACTGCAGACCCCTTCCACAGAAGCAAAAGACTTGGTCATATGGACCAAGAAACTCTGAAGAAATAGTTGAGAGGAAAGCAGCCAAGATCTTAAGGGAGATGACCAGTGGAACCTCTCCCTACCTAGCACCTTCAGACTCAGACGTAGTTCGCTCTGATGTAGCAGATCAGATCCCACACGAGTGACCTGCAGAGGAGATAACCTCAACCCCACCTCCAGCTGAGAAGTCACCTGCATATGATTCCGACTCCGACAACACTCATCTAGCCAAGTTGAAAAGATGACGAGTTTAAATGCTTAACATACCCTCCCCTTATCTATAAGAGGAAAGCGTCGGGAGGATGCCCTAGATGGCTGAGTTGAATTAAGAAAAGAGAATGGGGTACGTGAGCCCCACTCCAAACAGAATCCTCTAACTAACGATTGAGTTTATAGAGGTTCAAAATATTCAGGAAGTTACCTGCAACGGAGGAGGTTGTCCATATCACCTCACCTCAAGATCAGTCGCCAAAGAGACAGAGAGGCCCAGCATCTAAAGGAGAAGCAGAAGAAGCATTGCAGACTATAAAGTCACCTGCACCAGAGCCAATTGAAGAAACTTCAGCACAGATGCAGATCATCACTACACCTGCACCTGCTCTGCTGAAGATCAGCCAGATCAGTCCGAGCTGATGGCTGAAGTGATTCCACTTCTGACTATTCCTAGCATGACCGAAGAAGAAGAGGCATGACTGACAATAGAAATACCAGAAGCTGGATAATCCCTAAACCTCAGGGAGAATCTGAACCTGAGAACAGATCAATTAAATCTGGTATAGCAACAATCTCTCAAATTTTCATTTATTAATATTTTTGACGAGTGGAAGTAATTAAAATCTCTTTCCTTCAGTCAATTAAAAGATTTTGTTGAGAGGAGTACCTGGGGACACCCTCAGGCTACTGAGCAACTCCTCATGCTTTTCTGTCGAGATACAAATGTTCTTTTATTACTACAGGAGAATTGGTTCATGTCCAATTTTAAACAAAATATGGTCCAGTTCATCCTGCATATCATGGAGGGTGTTTCAGCAGGCAAAACACTTGTGGAGGAAGTTGAAAAGGAAGAAGAAAGAGAAGGAGAAAAAGAAAAATAAATAAGAATTGTTGAAATTTAAAAAGATGATACTGAAAAAGAAGGAGATGAAAAAGGAGAAGGAGGAGTTGAAAAAGAACAAGGAGAAGGAGTCGAAAAAGAAGAAATGGATGGAGTTGAAAATAAAGAGACAGAAGAAAAAGAACAAGAGCAAGAAGTTGAGAAAGAAGAAGAAGAAGAAGAAGAAGAAGAAGATGAAGAAGAAGAAGAAGAAGAAAAGAATAAGAAGAAGGAGAGAGAAATGCAGATGAGAAAAGAGATGATGACGCTAATGAACATGGTACACCTGATCAGGCATCCAGCTCTCATCAGCCATCTGAGGATGAGAAGTCAGGCACCCCAGACAAGACCCCCTCTGTTCAGAAGCTAACTGATAGAAGTCTACCTTCAGAAAAGTCAACTGCCTGGAGATCAGCTGCCCAAGAGGACTCAGGTGAAAATGCACCTTAGACAGCACATGAAGTTCAGATCTCACCTGCAATGTCTGAGCTGATCAGACGACTTGTTGAAGAAACAGTTGCCAGGCTTCTAGCAACTAAAGTCAAGCCTAACCTGCAGTCCCTCAATGCCTAGATGGACACCCTTCTCAAAAATAAGGACCCTTCCCCACCACCCACTAACTCCAGAATGCCTCTTGGCATGTCTGATTTCATGACTAGAGTGGAGGAGCAGCTTGCCACTATTATTGATGCTGGCAAAAAGGGGGAAGATAAGGGGGAAGAGAAGGCAAAGGGGGAGACAACAGGAAGGGGGAAGACAGAGAGGAGGCAAGATCAAATAGAAGACAAGACCCTCTTCTCATTCATGCAGGAACCTCTCATCTGAAGAGAAAAGAAGTCGTTGCACTATTAGATCCACCTGCAGCCAAGAGGAGGAGAACGAGACATGATCCGCAGGTAAGATATAAATGGGAAGGAAAGGAGCTTCAATATGTTGAGAGTTCATGCCTGCTGAGGCAGAACATATGTGGGGGAGTGCAAGGAAGCAGTTTATAGATAAGTACTGTCACTGGGAGATGCTTCAAGACAAAGAATGCTCCCCACAGCAAACATTCATTAATTTTATGGATATGAACTTCCCAAAACTCTAGGCAATTTTGAAGAAATATGCAAAGGGATTAAATGCCTACCCAATAATCCCTGATTTCAGACCTGAAGAAGCTCCTACACTTATGAATAATGAACTTGATGAGCTGGATCTTCAGGAAGAAATCAGAGAACTTTGCATGGAAAATAACTTCACAACTCCTGACCAGCAAGAGTTTGCTTCATTGGTAGTCAAGAGGAAGTATGGGCTAGCCCCAGTATCTAAGAAGCCAATTGGAGCCAAACCATTGAGGTCACTCCCTCATGCAAGGCAGCAGATCAGAGAAAGAGGAAGAGGGAGAGGAAGATAATTTTTATTGTTATTTACTTGTAATTTTATTTTTGTAATTTACTTGTAAATCTGTAATACTTGCAATTTTCGTACATGTAATTTGTTTCATTCAACTGCACTATAATATAACATCAATAAAAATTTATAATAGTCACTTGAATGACAACCACTAGTTGTCTCAAAAAGACTAAGTTTTACTTGTGTCTTGCACGTTATTCTGTGCAGACTTGTCTTACATTTGAAATGCTTTAGTTTTGTCATCATCAAAATAAGGGAAAACTGTTAGGAATACTTGTTATATTTTGATGATGTCATCCCTGTATTCTTAATTATTCAAATGTATGTTTTTAAGTACTTGGGAATTGTAAAGAACCAAATGAGTATCTTCTATAGGCCTTTTAAATTTAGGCTAAGTCTTGATCAAGTGTTGATTAGTAAGAAAATCGACTAAGTATAGAACTGCCATTTATCAGAGAAGTTATCAGGCAAGTTCATGTTCAGAGGAGTTTTGGTCAACACAAAATATCAGAGAGGCTTGACAAAAACCTAGCTGCAGTTAAGTGCTGAAGAAGGCGATACATCAGACAAGTATTGGTCAACAGGAATATCAGAGAGGTTTGACCAAAACCTATTTGCAGTCAAGTTATCAGACGAGATCTGGTCAACACAAATATCAGCTGAAGTTTGACCATCAGATCAGAGAACATTCATTAGGTCAGAGAACTTCAAATCATTGAACTTTAGATCAGTTAGATCAGAGGACTTCATATCAGAGAACTTTATCTCAGAGAACTTCTACCAATTTATATCAGAGAAGTTTCACATCAGAGAAGGTTGACTGCACATCAGGCAGGTTTGACCAAGAGATATCATATGAGTTCTCAGACAAAGATATCAGCCAAGTAACTCAGTCCACATCAGCAAGCATCGAAAGTTAACAATAACGGAAAGCCACATGCAGACATATGGAGACAAGCTGGAAAGATTCCCAAAAAGCTAGGAATAAAATATTCCTTGAGATCCGCGTTCCGAAGACTTATGATTATTCTAATCAAGAATAATGGCGCTAACAAAGGAAGTCTTTCAAAGGGTCAGAAATGAAAAAATGGGAATCAAGCCGTGCAACGGAATTATAAGATAAACAAAGAAGTCCACTCCAACGGACGGATTTGTTTCAGTGATGCAACGGCTATGAAGGAAGCTCAAAGAATCGTACTATAAATATCTGAGGATATTAATTGAGCAAAGTATGATGCGAACTATACTTACAAGCAAGTCAATCAAAGCAATCAAACCAAACAAATAGCATCGTGAAGAGCAAGCTTAAACAGTCATATTCTGAGAAGCTCTTTAGTTCGAGAAGATAAACACTTTTGTCTTAAAAGCTGAGTTCGGGGTACTTCTGTGAACTAGGTTTCAGAAGTTTCGCGACTGATAAGGCATCCACGGGTTCTTGATTGGAAGGTGACAGACATCTCGAGAGTTGTTGATGCATCCAAGGGTTTTCGATCAAGAGGTGAGGCAGTCAAGTGAGTTACGACGGCCACGGATTTCCACTGGTTGGAAGCTGTTGTAACAAGGAAGAATTCATTGTAACCTTTATCACTGGTTGACAGTTATAGTAATTTATCTCCATCTGGTTTGGAGAGAAGTGGATTAGTATAAGATTACCCCACCTCTGAAACCACTATAAGTGCCTGTGTGATTTACTGCTTTAAACATCATACATAACTGCTGCATACATATTTACTGTTCCATTAGAAAGTTATCTGTAGTCGATAACTTGTTATCTGTATTATTATCAGTTGTCTCCCGCATTATCTGTCTGCAGTCGACATAAGTCACCTGCACTTAATCACAGCTGATTAAACTGACCTGACTTTCAGGAAAAGAGTTTAATAAGTCTATTCACCCCCTAGACTTATTCCTGAGAACTTGTGACCTACACACACTCGCTGTATTCTTAGCTCTATCCGAACTTGTTTCTACCAATGAAGCTCTAAACAATTCTCACTGGATCACCACAATGGAAGAAGTGCCTAATGGTTTCGAAAGAAACAATATATGGTATCTAGTACCCATACCTGAGCATCAAGCGGTGATTGGAACCAAATTGGTATTTAGAAACAAGAAGGATGAGAATGGACTTGTTATTAATAACAAATCCCGTCTAGTCGCACAAGGTTACAGACTGGAAGAAGTCATAGACTACGATGAAACATTTGCCCCTGTAGCCAGACTAGAAGCCATCAGGATATTTTTAGCTTTTGCCGCCCATAAGAGATTCATAGTATATAAAATGGACGTTAAGAGCGCATTCCTGAATGGAGACCTCGTCGAAAAAGTCTATGTTGAACAACCACCAGGGTTTGTCAACATAGAAGGCGGAGACCTTGTATACAGACTACGGAAAGCTCTGTATGGACTTAAGCAAACACCTAAAGCATGGTATGAAACCATGTCCCTGTACCTAACTAATAATGGATTTGAGAGAGGTGTTATGGACAAGACTCTATTTAAGATACAGGAAGGTGATGATGTGCTAATCGTTCAAATATACGTAGATGATATTATATTTGGTTCCACTAACCTTGTTTATGTTAAAGGTTCTCTCATCTCATGCAAAGTAGATTTGAAATGAGTATGATGGGGAAACTTAGATATTTCCTAGGATTGCAGGTAAAGCAGTTGCCTACAGGAATCTTCATCAACCAAGAGAAGTACAGTAAGGAGCTACTCAACAAGTTTGGGATGAACAACTCCAAATCATCGTCAACCCCCATAAGCACTTCCGTGCAAATTAGTGCTGACGAAGATGGAAAGCCGGTTGATCAATCACTCTACAGGGAGCTTATAGGCTCACTCCTGTACCTAACAGCTAGCAGACCCGATATCCAGTTTGCTGTAGGAGTGTTTGCTCGGTATCAAGTAGCACCTAAAGAATCAAACTTCACAATGGCCAAACGAATTCTTAAGTATGTAAAAGGAACAATCGATGCAGGATTGTTGTATCCTAAGGAAGGTGGATTCGATTTAGTTGGCTACAGCGACTCGGATCTCGGTGGCTGCAAGCTAGATAGGAAGAGTACAAGCGGTGCTTGTCACTCTCTTGGACCTAGACTTGTGTCCTGGTTCAGTAAGAAGCAATTGGCAAACTTGATTTCAACAGCTGAATCGGAATACTAAGCTGTTGGAAGTTGCTGTATGCAGATTCTCTGGATGCAACAATAGCTATCAGATTATGGAATCATTGCCAAAGAAACACCGATCATGTGCGATAGCACGAGTGCAAATTTCAATAATGCACAATCCTGTATTGCACTCGCGAACTAAGCATATTGATATGAAGCATCATTTCATTCGGAATCATGTTGAGAATAAGTATGTTCGGATTGAGAAAGCTCATACAAACATCCAGTTAGCCGACATCTTTACAAAACCTCTTAGCACCACCAGATTCTGTATGCTTTGACAAGAATTAAGAATGCTACAGCCTGACTCCCTGTAAGTTTTTATGCTTTTACTCATTAATTGAGGGAAAATGTTGTAAGATCCAAGAATACAGTATCCACGTTAATTAACTGTACACTCAGACAGTCAGACAGCACTGTAAGACAAAAGAAGGCATGAAAAATTCCTACAGCTGACGTGTGCATCAATTAAGAGGGAATACAGTATTAATCCAAACATTGATGTAAGAATTGAATCCTGTATATACCTTTTAAGGGGAACGCTGTATTATTCACGGATACAGTACATACACTATGGGACGTCAATTAATATTTTATTATTATTCTATTCATAATAAAACCATTTTAATCCACGTGCCCTATTTTAAAATTCAAATGTTTTATCATTTAATGCTCTACACGACATCTAGACTTCAATTTCTCAAACACCGCGATGTTAATAATTTTAAAACCGCCGTTTCGTGCAATGAGGGAGTACGAACTGTCAGAAGTGGGACCGATTGTCATTTTCAAAAATGGATGGATAAGATATACAAGTTAATATCAGTTCATCCTGTTCGTTCTTTTCAAAGACGGTTACCATCCCTTAAATTTGACCGTTCACTGTATGTAACCCTCATTCTCTCTACAGACAATAAAAGGACTGTTTCTTGCTCCCTTCGACTCTTTACACTTTCTGCATATTAAATTAGTTTAAGAGCAAACAGCCTATATCGCTTACTACATTTACTGTTTTCTTTGCTACTTCATTTACTTTTCTTCAGTATCAATGGCATCTTCTCAGAAATCTTCTCTGTCCCTAAAGAAGAAAAACTCTATTATCGACGGGCAAATCTTTGCCAGATCTGTCGTCCTTGAAAGCGTTCACATGGAAACTGAGGATGTCGACGCGAAGAAACTGATTGTTTCTAGAATCCGGCAACAAGGCCTCTACCGCCTTGGAAGCCTTCATCCCGAGCTCTATGATGAGCGTATTGTCGAGGAATTCTATCTCGACACCTCTGTTAGATTCTTCTCTCTGAAAAGAGGAGGAGATTTGTCCGACATTTCTACTACCGTCCACGAAGTTGAGATCTGCGTCGACCGGAGCTTCTTGAAAACATTTACAAGCTGCCGTCTGATGGCCTGACAATGGAAGAGCTTGATACCTTTGAGTCACAAGAACTCCTCACTGCTTACTGTGGATTATTCATTGGCGATGCTTCTGACAAGAACGTCCATCCATCTTGCCACAAGAAAAGATTTTGTCTACATTTTGTCTATTTACACGATTTATGTTGTCGTGTTGTTGAGAACAGAACCGGTGCATTTGAGATGTGCAAAAATTTGTGGTTCAAAATGATGGTTGCAATTATGTCTGGCGAACGAGTAAACTGGTGCCAGATCATATTAAAGAGGTTACAGGAAGAGGCCTCCAATCCTGGTACTCAGAAGAAGTCATTTTGCCTTATACTCAACAACATTCTTACCAAGTGCGATGTGCCACAATCCAAAGGAGCCAAGACGATTGGACCTGGCAAGTACATTGGCGGAAGCAAGCCCTCTACCTACAACAGAGACGGGATAATTTTGACAAGACCTTTTTCCAGATATTTGCCCATCTATGATGATCCAAGGTATGTCACTCCCAAGTCCGTGAGGGAAGAGAAATTGAAGAAGAAGAGAAAAGGTACATCTCACATCAAATCATCGCTTGCTGTAGAGAAGCCAAAGAAGAAGCTGAAAAGAGATTCTAAAGCAAAGGCTACAGAGATTACAGCAATCTTTGTAGATGTCCCAACTACGGCACAACCCGTTGTACAACACCCTGAGGGCGCAACCCCTCCAGAAGAAATAATTGTTGCAAAGTCTGCAGATCACGAGCCAGTGGCGGCTATGACGGATGACCAATTATTTACCAAATTGGAAGGAACTGGCGAATCGGATGTCCATTCGGAGCCGAGAGTTGCCTCTCCTATAAGGTAATCCACACCCATATAGGGTCCCTCTCCCATCAGGGTACCAACCCCTGTTTGGGATCCAGCTCCAAAACAGGCTCCCACACCTGTTGCGGATCCCATCCCTACAATAGACCCAAATACTATACGGAGTCCCTCCCCCGCCATTGTCATTAATGAAACTCTTCTCCAGGTACACATTGAACAAGCCTTTGAGCACTTTGTTGCTTGGAAAACTACAGGGTCGCTCCGTACGATGTCCTGTACAATTGGGAGGAGTGGAAGGAAGAAGAAACTTTTGCTCTGGAGGTCACGGATACTCAAGATATCTGAGTCTTGATTCAATGGGATAACAACTTTTGCCGAGAGATGATCACAAATTATTATCTGGCAAAAGAAAAAGCTCGATTGAAAGGGAAGTCCCAATCCAGTGACACAGTTCCTAAAAACCCCAAATCTGATCCCGAGTCAGACGACGATGACGACGCCCTACAAGATGGTGTGATAATGAGTCGTGAATAGGCTCACGAAAGGGAAATGTCCTGTATGCAGAGCTAACAGGGTTAGGGGACCTCAGAAAGACACTAGTCTCCCAGCCCTCAACAAGAAACCACTCAAGACAAACAGGAGGAATCAGTCCCTCCTGTATAGCAAGAAGTTCCTGATCTTGGAGACAAACCCGTCTTTACCCAAGAAGAAGCATGCGCCGTCCCGCAAAAGGAATTAGTCCCTCTGCAAGAGCAGGCATAAGCTGAGAGTCAGTAGGAGGAGTGAGTCAGTCCTGTACGCATGACTACAGAACACCAACCTGAATAGGAGGAATCAGTCCCCCTATCCCCGAGACTGATAAAGCTGCACAACCATCTGCCGAGCCCATGCAAGATGCCCCTGCATCTCCAATCTCTGTGAGCTCCAAGTCCGAGTCCGATACTGAATTCCTACCAGACGATAGACCAAGACGCCTTCATCATCATGTGATTATGCATCAACTAAATGGAGCAGAGGATGAGAAATTAGCGCACCCCGGCTCTCCGCGAACTGAGGCCTGGATAGAGCAACTCCAAGCAATCGGCATCCAAACAGTGTTCATGCAGGATGCCGTGAAGGCACTATATGATGTTGGCAAAGAGCTCGATTGGATGCGAGAGATTGCGATTGATGAGATGACTGGCTTAAAGGGAGAAATCACAAAAGTTGAAGAGGCATTTCGGATAGTGCCTAGTACATTACGGCAAGCACTTGCTCAACTTCAACAGTGCCAAGAATAGATTCTCAAACAAGAGCAGGAAAAGCTCTGTATATCCAAAGCCAAGACTGTTGTTGCCCTCCAAGAGACTGGATCCAGACTGTCAGGACATGACAAGAAAATTGATGACATGTCCCTGGTACTCAGTTTTCTCTTTGACAAAATCACGGATATTGAGACCAAACAGGACAATGCTATGAAGATCCTCAAACGCATTGATGCTAAGGTCACATATATTGATGATGCCAAAAAGGGAGAAGAAGCCAGAGAGGCTGGTCGGTAATGGAGGATTGAGAAAGAAAGGGAGTTTGACGCTGCTCTAGAGGAAAGCGTTACTGCTGCAATAGTCCGTCTGGCCTCGCCTGCTATAAAATGATACAAGGTAATTGGTTCTCGTCCAGAGTTCCATGATCCCAACATACCCTGGAAGAACAATGTTCAAAGACCACCAGAGATTCGTCTGCCTGCCAACCGACATCCTACAACAGATGAAGTGAAGAACTGGAGGAGAAATGAACTGATAAGATATTTTGTCAAACTCATCAGGGAGTCCACTATGTTCGACAAATTCAAAACTCTGGCGGAGGCTGCAGATAAATTTGCAAGGATGTTAGAAAAAGGATTGCTTCCCTTGCAAATATCAATGAAATCAAGACACCGGTAAGGTGATCGTATCACTCATCCCGATGATTGGATACTTGCCTTTGACCAATCGGCTGAAGGAAGAGTGATCTATCAAGATCGAGGCAAGGATTCCTTGGAGAATTGGTGGAGAGGAACCGACAATGATCCTGAGAGGAGACCTTGGAGGCATGCTCATTACAGGAATTAGCCTGGATGCTCCTTTTTCATCTTATTTGTTCTGTCCATGCAGTATGCAATCTCTGTATCTTTCTTCTTTTAATCATTGTAATCTTTTAAATTTTTCTTGAAAGATTACAGCTTGTAATCTACGCTTACTGTTTTACTATTTGATTGCGAATTCAACTTATTTGTTGCAAACAAACAAGTATAAAACTTGTTGAGTCTTAAGCTGTAGAAACTTGTCTGCGAACAGTTAATAGGTTTTGTATTCAACCTAGATCACACTGTAAGATTATGCCTACACGACAATCATAAGTTTGAAGTTGTAATACATATCCCTGTTAGAAGTTTATGAATTCTTAGAACTTGCCGGTGAGCAGTTCACATTTTTAGACTAAGTGCTGAAGATCAGATCATTCGACAGGAGACCAAGAAGTCAGCCTCTCTGGATCAAGAATTATAAAGAGGTTTTGGCATTATCAAAAAGGGGGAAACTATTGGGATAAACAATCCTGTATCCTGTTTTGATAATTGTCAACATACACGAAGTTGTCTCAAAAATACTTGCCATCATACAGCAAAAGATTTGAAATGCCGCTAAGTATGGAAGCTATCTGGAATCTCCATACAGCACCTTCCATACAGCATTGAAGATAGTCTACAGCTACAGCAATAAAATCGTAAGATGTTGGATACAACATACAGGCTGAAAGTGTCGGTAAAAACAAACACTTATCCAACAGGATTGAAGACCGTTGTGATGGAATCTGCTTTATTCACTAAAGTCAAAACACCATTTTGAAAGAAGTATTTAAATACTGATTGGATAAAGTATTTAAATATCAACTAACAAGGATCTTCAGACAAGGAGCAAAATCCGGATCAAGGATCTTGAAAGTCAATAAACCAATCAGAATGGACTTTTGCTCACCAACCAGCCAACGGACATATTTATAACGGATCGATTCCAAATTATAAATAGTCCATGTAAGAGGACATTGCAATACACTGAAATATACTCAAGTACTGACTGACTAAACAAAACAGAAGAACGATTAACTCATTCATAATTGCAGAAACTCTAAAGAGATTATTCTGTCAATCAAGCTTACAAGAGCAAATATATTTCTTCGAGCATATAACAAAATTTGAGAGAAGAAATATACACAGTCAACGTGAACAACACATCATCAGCCTAAAATCATCAAGTGTTCAAGCTGCTGTTCAAACTAGTGATTTCACCATTGTTACCCTTGAGTAAACTTAGCCCTGTGTGGACTAAGGAAAAGATATTCTGACCTGTGTGGGACGAATAGGACAATGCTTCAATCTGTGTGAGAAGAAGGAAGTCAAAGAAGCCTACAGCCAATCTGTGTGAACGGTTGAAAGCTACAATCTTTGTATCAATCTGTGTGAACGATACAAGGATAGGTTTGATCAAAGTCACGTAGTTGTGTATGTACTAATTTTAATAAACACTTTACTCCTGTGTGGAGGACCAGTGGACGTAGAGGGGTTTATCTAAAACCACTTTATACTGCGTGTTATTACCTTCTGCCTTTATTGTTTTCATAACTATGATTTATACAAGTATACATTATAAAACCTTGTACGCACTAAGCTATCAGTAGAAAGCCTAATTATGTATTTACTGCAACTCACTTAAACGAACTTCCGCTACGCACTCATATTCGAAAATCGTACAACTTGTTGTACTTTTCCAAGACTTATATTGTATACTTAGTGTCCAACAATTTGGGATTGAAGAATTCTCAACTAATCAAAAACCACTTAGGGTCACAGCCTAAACATTATTTTCCAAAATACAAACCGATCACGAAACACGGGGTCCACAACCCAACTATCCACATCAATTCACCCAAGAACAAATTACACACAATACTTCATTCTTATGCCATTCTAGCCAAATACCAAGACTCTACATATAATGTAGCTCGACCCCGGAGAACAGAACATTGTGATACTACGGACATATAACAATTAATCGTCAGCAAAACTCTCTGTTAATTCTCGTGACAAGACCACCCGGTCAAGTCCCTGTGTGCCCCGTCGAGCAATCCCTAGGTGAGAATAACCCACCACGAATGTAACCCTCGCCCAAGGCCACCCAGCCAAGTCCCTGTGTTCCCCGACAAGCAATTACCAGGTGAGAGTACCCCGAGGACATCCTCACAACACACAAACATCACAATTTCCACAATTCACAGTTGCAAAACCACAAGCCTCGAAAGCCAATCACAATATATATAGTCGAGGTACCTTGCTAGAATGGCCAGATTATCCGACACATACTCAGGACCAAGAAACTATACCATCAATTCTATAATCCAACGATGAAACTAGTACCAATCACATAGCAACGAGAAAGAATACCTTTTCCAACCATGCCGAACGGCACAACCTCCTCAAAAAGGAGGTACAACCTTTATCTCACAACGTCACATGATCATCAATAAACACATGTATCCACGCACACACCTTAACGAAGGGTTAGAACTTTAAATCAACTTTAAATCTATAAACAATATAATCACACCAAAACGACAGCACACGAAAGTAAGCATTCCTATACTCAACAATAATACACATACTCAGATAAGCACATTTAACCACAAGACACACGAGTTATCTTTAAAGAAAATCATAATTGAAAAATATACCGATTCTTTTGAAAGTTAGTTATAAGCATTTATTTAGCACATATCGTCAATTATCAACCATTATATCCACAAAACATGTAATGTACGGACAAGATACTTGTCTTGAGTATTACGACATTTAGATGAGGTTGGTAAAACTTGGGCAGGAAGCTGTCAATCCCCAGTTTCCGAACCTAAGGTGATCAATATAGCAAGACTCGTATCAGGACTACTGATTCAAATCACAATAATACTTAGAATTCGAATCCATACTCTAAGGGGATCTTTATCGAACACCTAGCGGGCATTTTGAGTATAAGAAATGATATAGTTGAAGAATTCGATCTCTACCCCGCTAGAATCGATGAAAACTACTCAAGAACATCTAAAATTCTAATAACATCTAAGAACCATCCTAGAAACAAGAACTAGTAAGAATCATTTGGAAGAACTTCAAACCACATACCCTTATTAACCAAGAAATGGATGATTCTTTGATAACAAACTTGATATCTAGATTCATAATGTTAAGAATATGTTTATGGATCGATTTTGGAGTTTAAGATGGAGGATTCTAGGTGGAAAATGAAGAAAACTCGAGGGAAGGTGCTGGAATGCCCCAGAAATTGGCCAAGGGCTATATATAGCTTCCAAAGTCGGTTGTTACCCATTTTGCTGAATCTGGCCATGTCAAATGACACGGTCGTGTCATAGGTCGTGTCAAGCACCAGCGAGTTTTGCTTATTTAGAATAGTGTGACACGGCCGAGTCACTGGATAAGCCGGTAGTATAGCCCTTGGTATTTCGACCATAACTCCTTCGCGCGGACTCCGATTGACTCACCGTTTGAACCATTGAAATCTTAGCTCAATTCTCTACAATAGCGAAAAATATTAGAATATTTTACCTTAAATTGGTCAAAATATGCAGAATTTTTAGATTTTTCTAGAATTTATGGTGAGTGTATAAAGTTGAACCTAAATGCGGAAAAGTCGAAATAATATGCCGTTTAATCCGAAGCAATATGAAAAGTCGCTTGAATGAAGAAAAGTGCTGAACAAAACATGTCCAAAATGTGTTAATGAACACAAGCGAGTCACTAGAATCGAAAAATATAGAAATGAAAAATACGGGTATTACATTTACTTGCCTATGAGCTTGTGGTTCTCTCGAATTTGCGACTACATTGGTATTATCATTGTAAACTGTATTACCCTTTGGAAAATTAAGAATCACATCTAAGTCCTGCAAGAAGTACTTGATCCATACTGCCTCTTTTGCTACATCAGAGGCTGCCACGTACTTGGCTTCTATGGTAGAGTCCGAGATGCATTTCTGCTTCACACTCCTCCAACTAATGGCTCCAGCACCCATAGTAACACATAACCTGAAGTAAACTTGGATCTTTCTTTGTCTGATGAAAAATCTAAGTCAGTATAACCCACTGGATATAGATCATATGATTGATATAATAGCATATACTCCCTAGTCTTTCTGAGGTCCTGAGTACATGCTTTACAGCAATCCAGGGTCCTGGTCCAGTGTTCGACTGATATCTAGCAACCATCCCTACGGCATGACATATATCTGGTCTAGTGCAAAGCATAAGATACATGAGGCTTCCCACTGCTGACGCATAAGGGGCCAGCTTCATGTCATTTATCTTCTTTTGTGTCTTAGAACACATATCCATGTATAGTTGAATTTCATGATTGTAAGGTAGAAACCTTTCTTGGAATTTTCCATGTTAAACCGATTTAGCACTGTATCGATATGGGCTACTTGAAATAAGCACAACATCCTTTCCTTTTGATCATGAAAGATCCTGATCACAAGGATGTGTCCTGCTTCTCCCAAATCCTTAATATCGAACTGCTCAAACAGACATACCCATACGTCCGACAACTTCTTCATGTTGTTTCTAATTACAAGGATATCATCTACATACAGTACAATTAACACCAACACGTTCCCATCGCATTTTTTATATACACACTCCCGCTCGGACATTGGACAAATTCGTATGACTGAACAACCTCGTCAAATCGAGTTTTCCAAGATCTAGATGCTTGCTTGAGTACATAAATGTATCTCTTAAGCTTGCACACTAAGTGCTCTTCCTTCAGCAATAAATCCCTCTGGTTGGCGCATGTAGTTATCCCTGTCTAGACTGCCATTCAAGAATCCAGTCTTGACATCCATTTGTCAAATCTTCAGATCTAAATGCACAACTATGGCTAAAGGAATTTATATTGACTTAAGTATGGCTACCGGAGAAAAGGTTTCATCATAATTGATGCCCTCCTTCGGAGAATAACCTTTCACTACAAGCCTCGCTTTGAAGGTTTCAACCTTCCCATCACCTTCTTTCTTTCACTTGTAGACCCGTTTACTCCCAATGGCATGTACCCCATTAGGTAGTTCTACTAGCTCCCACACTTGATTGGAATCCATATATCTTATTTCTGATTCAATTGCTACTTTCCAGGAATAAGCATCTTTATCTTGGATTGCCTCCTTATAAGTCCAGGGATCCGATTCATCCTCAGCTGGGATTGAGTCCGAAGACTTTCCTATGCCTATGAATCGTTCCGATCGGTGAACAACCCTCCCACTATGGCGAGGCAAATTCTGAGTTGGTGTAGAAGTCTCAAAAGTGATGGTGAGTGTAGGTCACAAGTCGTTAGGAATAAGTCTAGAGGGGGGTGAATAGACTTATTAAACTCTTTTCCTGAAAGTCGGGTGAGTTTCTCAGTTGTGATTAAGTTTAGATGACTTATGTCGACTGCATATAGATAATGCGGAAGACACAGCTGATAATAATGCAGATAACAAGTATTGACTGCAGATAACTTTCTAATGGACCAGTAAGTATGTATGCAGCAGTTATGTATGATGTTTAAAGCAGTAAATTACACAAGCACTTATATTGGTTTCAGAGGGGGGGGGAATCCTCTACTAGTCCACTTCTCTCCAAATCAGTTGGAGATAAATTCACTATAACTTTCAACCAGTGATAAAGGTTACAATGAATTTTTCCTTGTTACAACAGCTTCCAACCTGTGGAAACCCGTGGCCATTGCAACTCCCTTGACTGCCTAGCACCTCTTGATCGAAAACCTGTGGATGCCTCAACAACTCTCGAGTTATCTATCACCTTCCAATCAAAAACTCGTAGATGCATTTACAGTCTCTTTACTTTCAAGAATCGTTCAAGAAAGCAACCCCGTACTCAAACTTTAAAGACAAGAGTTTTTGTCTTCTCCAACTTAAGAGCTTCTTCGAATATGAATGCTTAAGGTTTGCTCTTCACGATGCTATTTGTTCACTGTGATTGCTTTGATTGCTTTGATCGCTTGAATGTATTGTTCGCATTGTACTTTGCTCAATTCATATCTTCAGATATTTATAGTACTAATCTTTGAGCTTCCTTCATATCCGTTACATCACTATAACAAATCCACTCGTTGGAGAGTGGAATTATTTGTTTTTCTTATCATTTCGTTGCATGGCTTGATTCCCTTTTCATTACCGACCATTTAAAAGACTTTCTTTGTTAGTGTTGTTATTCTTGATTAGAATAATCATAAGTCTTCAGAACGCAGATCTAAAGGAATACTTTATTCCTAACTTTCCGGGAATCTTTCCAGTTTGTCTCCTTACGTCTACATATGGATTTCCTTTGTTGTTGACTTCAAAGCTTGCTGACGTGGACTGAGTTACTTGGCTGATATCTTGTCTTAGAACTTATCTGATATCTCTTTGGTCAAACCTGCCTGATGTCCGGTCAACCTTCTCTGATGTAAACTTCTCTGATATAGCTTGGTAGAAGTTCTTTGAGATAAAGTTCTTTGCTCTGAAGTTCTCTGATCTGATGAATATTCTCTGTTATGATGGTCAAACTGCAGCTGATATTTTATTGACCAGGTCTCGTCTGATAACTCGACTGTAGATGGGTTTTGGTCAAACCTTTCTGATATTCTGCATTGACCAAAACTTGTCTGATGTAGCGGCTTCTTCAGAACTTATCTGCAGCTTGGTTTTGGTCAAACCTCTATGATATTTTACGGTGACCAAAGCTTCTATGATAATGAACTTCCCTGTAGATTTCTCTGATAAATGGCAGTTCCATACTTAGTCGATTTTGTTAGTGATCAATACTTAGCCTAATTTTTAAGGCCTATAGAAGATACTCATTTGGTTCTTTGTTTACAATGCCAAGTACTTAGTGCATACATTTGAATAAATAACAAATATAGGGATGACATCATCAAAATCTAACAGGTATTCCTAACAATTTCCCCCTATTTTGATGATGGCAAAACTAAAGCATTTCAAATGTAAACAAGTCTGCACAAAAATAAAGTGCAAGACAAAATCAAACTCAGTATGTTTTGAGATAACTAGTGGTTGTCATTCAAATGACTGTTATAAATTTTTATTGATGTTACATTACAGTACAATTTGAATGAAACAAAATACAAGTAAAAAATTACAAGCACTACAAAATTATAAGTAAATTACAAAACAAGCAAAAATCAAAATCATCTTCCTCCTCTGCCTCTTCCTCTTCCTCCGATCTGCCTTGGTGGAGTGAGTGATTTCAAAGGCTTGGCTCTAATGGGTCTTCTTGAGATTGGGGCTAACCCATATTTCCTTTTGACCACTAATGAGGCAAATTCCTGCTGCTCTGGAGATGTGAAGTTGTTTTCAATGCAAAGCTCTCTGATTTCTTCCCGAAGAGCCATCTCATCAAGTTCATTGTTCATCAGTGTAGGTGCCTCTTCAGGTCTGAAATCATGAATCATTGGATAGGCATCGAAATTTTGTGCAGCATATTTCTCCAGCACTTCCAGAGTTTTGGAAAGTTCATATCCACGAAGTTGATGAAGGTTTGCTGTGGGGGGCAGTCTTTGTCCTGGAGCATCTACCAGAGATAGTACTTTTCGATAAACTGCTTCCTAGCACTTCCCCACATTGGCGCTGCCTCCACTGGTAAAAATTCTTCAACATACTGCAGCTCCTTGCCTTCCCATTGGAACCTTACTTCAGGGTCTTGTCTTATCCTCTTTCTTTTGGCTGCAGGTTGATATTCAGGTGCAGCTGGCTCTTTCCTTTTCAGGCTAGAACTGCCTGCCTGAAGCAGAGGTAGGTCTTGTTGAGTTTTCTTCATTTCTTCTATGCCTTCCCCTTGTCTGCTCTCTTCTCCCTTTGTACTCTCTTCCCCCTTTTTGCCAGCATCAATAATATGTGCTAGCTGCTCCTCCACCCTGTGCATGAAATCAGACATGCCAAGAGGCATTCTTGAACTTGAGGGTGCTGGAGAGGGTTCCTTCCTGTTGGTGAGAGGGTTCCTTCCTGTTAATCAACAACACTAACCGGAGCCCTATTCGACACTAAGAACAACAATGATCCAAGGGTTTCTCAAATAAATCACAAATCAAGTTCCGGATGAAATAAAATCAATAAACGAGTTCCTCATCCGAAGACCACGAACAAGACAACAAGAATTACTTAACCAATTTTCACCTCCAAATTAACTCAAGGAATCAAGGAAAACCCCCCAAATATTACACAATTAGGGTTCTAAGGAATTTTACCTCGAATCCGAAGGTGGAAGATGTTAGGAAAAGCGTTTTCGAACCCACACACAACATACATAATTTATCAATTCATCAAGCACAACCCATTACCACCAAGTCCAATCACATGTCAACACCATCTGCCCACATAAGTACAGTATCACACAAGCAACCGTCAAAAGACAATTAACACCTAAAACTAAAATCCTACCTCTTAGTAATGAGGACTATCACAACAAGTGTATACAGAACGACTTAACGTTCACACCATAAACTTAATCACAATCTTGATCACTATTGGCCAAATAATAATGTCATCATCACTACATTTTTCCTGACTGGCAATCATGAAATTGAAAAGTTAAAGGCGAGAGTCACATCTTGAGTAAATTTGGAAGACCTCATTTGAGCTGAAAAATTATGTTCCGAAAAAAATTATAGTACAAGCTGAAAAAGAAATATCAATAGTAATTCTCAAAATTTTCGGTCTTGAGGTCATCATACGAAATTCAAAATTCTCCCTTGGAGGATGTTTTAAAATAAAATTACGTAACTCCCTAAAAACGTTCAAAGCCTTTAAAATTCTAAGGTCAATACTTCTGTAAAGATGGTTTATACATAGATATATACCCTACACCACTCTTCATTTAGACATAATACGAGAATCAACAAATATATGTCACATACTCATAATCACATTTAAATTTTACCCTGTACCACTGAATCATACAACTAGCTCGTATAGCTCGAGGCACAACATGTAGTAGAGAGACTTACATCCACAGACCGCACGAAGATGATGGCTGCACCATGATACTAATCACGACCGACATCACAGACGACGCGTCGCGACACGGCTCACTACAACACAATCCGACAAGACAAGGCTCGACAACACACAACTCAACCTGACAGCCTAGGTTTCCACAACCTAAGCTATGATACCATAAATGTAACACCCCCGAAATCTAATCAGGAATATTACACACCGCAGACCCTATCTGTGAGGATGTGCCAGGCTAGACACCGAAACAACATAAAACATTACATGCCGACCTGACAAAATAACGAGCCAATAGACTGATTTGGTCTTTCATCATTAACATACAACTCAAATATGCATAACTCTGTCCGGACTCATACCCATGCAAGGGCAAAATACACTCACAAATAGAAAGTACGACAGCGGAAAAGATCATAAAACAAACTCCAACTAACTATATCAAAAATTGGCCTTCATGTGATTAGTATCATTCTTCATCCATCATCCTTCGTACCGGTCCTGTGTTTTGCTCCCCAAAACCTGCATGTACCTGGACGCAATACAGACATCCACCCCTCGATTTTTCGGGGGTTATCAAAACTCCACTGTTTTGCTAGTACAAGAATATAGTGCAAACACGAGCCATACACCAAACATTCCGAGAATACAATAACTTGAATAATCCACAGCTCAGTCAGAACGAAAGGCTTCCCGAGATTTCTCATCGAATAAAATAGTTCAAACCAAAAAAGTATAAATGAAATGAGTGGTCATTTTGAAAATCAATTCAAGATCACGGGAGTTTTGAAAATATTTGGGATTTAATAATACTCAACTTATCAAAAAACACTTAGGGTTACAGCCCAAAGTTTATTTTCCAAAATACAAATCCGTTCACACAAGACACGGGGTCCACGCCCCAACCATCCACATCAATTCACTTCTAAGGATAAATTACACACGACAGATCACTCTTTGTGCCATTCTAGCCAAACACCAAGACTCGATATATAATGTATCTCAACCCCGAGCACAAAGCATTTTGATACTCCGGACATATCATAATTAATCATCAAGAAAAGCATCACTCGAAGGTAATTCTCGTGACAAGTCTCCTTCGTCCAAGTTCCTGTGTTCCCCGTCAAGCAATCCCCAGGTGAGAATACCGCCGCCCTGACCTGTCCCCAAGTACCGTTCCCTGAAGGTCACATCTAATCTTCCCTGAGTGGGAAGCCTCACAACACAAAAAAATCACAATTTTCCACCATTCACATTTTGCAAAACCATAAGCCTCGCAAGTCAATCACAATATATCTAGTCAAGGTACCTTGATAGAATGGCCATATTATCCGACACATACTCACGACCAGGAAACAATACTATCAACACTAGAATCCAACGATGCAACTAGTATCAATCACATAGCAACGAGAAAGAATACCTTTCCAACCACACCGAACCTCCTCATAAAGGAGTTACAACCTTTATCACACAACGTCACTTGATTATCAATAAACACATGTATCCTCACACACACTTTAAAGAAAGGTTAAGACTTTAAATCTACGAATGACATAATCACACACTTAGATACTCACCTTTAACCACAAAACACACGAGTTTTATTTAGGGAAAATCTTTATTAAAACACGTATTGATTCTTTTGAAAGTCAATTATAGAAATTCATTTAGCACACATCATCAATTACCAATGATTAGATTCACAAAAATACGTAATGTATGGGCAAGATACTTGCCTCGGAACCACGAGCAACGGAACAACGAATGGATGGAGTTGAGCAGTCCCTGAACTTCCAAGAACAACCAAGAATCCGGCATCCCTACGAACACTACGAGAATAAAACCACCACGAATCAACAACACTAATCGGGCCCGTTTTGACACTAAAAACAACAAGGATCCAAGGGTTTCTCAAAGAATCACAAATCGAGTTCCAGATGAAATAAAATCAATAAACGAGTTCCCCATCCGAAGATCACGAACAAGACAACAAGAATTACTTAACCAATTCATCACCTCCGTATTAACTCAAAAGAATCAAGGAAATAACCCCAAATATTACACAATTAGGGTTCTAAGGAATTTTACCTCGAATCGTATGGTAGAAAATGTTAGGAAGTTAATATCTAATGATAACTGGCCAAGATCTCCACCTTCTCACGCCTGGAGTCGCTTGGGTCTCCATATGAGAAGAAGTGAAATGAGAAATGACGAAGGTTGACTTCTCAGGCCTAATATATTAACACGCATTAGCGTGCGCTAAATTCCTACGAGTAGCGTGCGCTAACGAAACACAAACAGTTAGCGTGCGCTAAATACTATCATTAGCGTGCGCTAACGAGACCTGCTTACCCAATCCAGTAGCTTCTGGACAGTTCCGAAACTTCCAGGTAACGTGCGCTAAGGCATAGGATAGCATTTGCTAAGACAGACGGTATCGTGCGCTAAGACAGACAGTAGCATGCGCTAACGAGACCTCCAGTCCCAGTCCAGTAGCTTCTGGACAGATCTGCACCCACCAGGTAGAATGCGCTACAACACACAATAGCGTGCGCTAATAATGCCTCGGTAGCGTGCGCTATGCCTACTGCACAAGCAGTAGGATCGCACCAAAAATCCAACTGAACAAAATAACCGGCACAACCGACAAATAATTCAAAATAATTGGAAATGAAAATCTCGGGTATTACACACACCAGGGTAGAGCAAAGCTAAAACGAAAAAGGACGATTTCATCAAAATATAAGTAAAAATAGATATAGTGCAGAAGAGAGGAAAAATAAGTAAAGGTAGTTACCTTCCCAAAATACATCATCATCAAGTCTAGACAGGTGTCCTGCGGAGAGTTACGTAATATCTCCCTGTCTCTATCAGGGACCACCGATGAAAAAGGGAAGGAATTTCTCAAACTCCTTACAGTGCAATAGGGTATCCATACTCGAGCTAGAAGAGCTCGTTTACTTGGGCCGCTTAGCAGGAGCGGAGGAGCTTGGAGAATAGGCTCTCTTAGTGACCTGCAACTGTAGAGACGAGCTCGCAGGACCCCTCCCCGTGGTTAAAGGGGTAGCCTAGTCAGAAGGGAGGGTAATCCAGACTTTAGCCCCCTTGAAAGAAGCAGGCCTCTGCTTCGGTTTTGACGAGCCCTCTGCCCTCTCCTCAGGAGGATTCACCGACCTAGGATCCTTGTCCTTTGCTGGTTCGGTAGGCTTGGTAGCATCAGACTGACAGGTCCACATTAAACGATCTACAAAAAACAAATATAACAGGTCACTAAATCATCCTTGTACACCAGAAGAAAAAAAAGATGATAGAAATATAATAAACAGAGCCGTTAAAACCTACCAATGTCGTGAATATCCGGATAAGGATTCGAGCTAAACCCACAATCAAACAACAGGTCGTGAAAATGCATCAGCTGGAAGGCATTATAGGAAACGACATTTCATTCCCGAACCTTATTAACCCACCTAGCTCGGATAGAGCTGCGTCTAAGGATCGGAGCCTGACTTGGGGTGGCCTGCACCCATTCTGTGGGAAAGCCCCAAGAGTCTACAGAAGGAAGACGAAGAAAGAAGAAACATGACCTCTAATCCTTCACGTTAGAAGGTGTAATACCCAAGATCTTTGCTCCAATTTCGTTGAGTTTTTCTGCAGTTTATTGGATCGTTGTTGTCCATATCTTTGGAATTTTTTGTCATGTTGGGTGTACCATGTTGGGACATGTGTTAGGTTGAGATTCAGATTGTTGTGTGGGTTGGCTCGTTAGTAGTGTAGCACACGCTAACGCTCGTGGTGTAGAGCACGCTACTGTGCCACAACTAGCGCACGCTGCCGGTAGGGTAGCACACGCTAACCGGCAGCTTGGGGCAGTCCTGGAGGTACTGGACTGGGACTGGGGTCCCGCTAGCGCACGCTAGGAACCAGGCTAATGCACGCTAGATGGGGTGTGTAGCGCACACCACTATCGGACGGCAGCACATGCTAATCGGCCGGACAGTTGAGGCAGTAGAGTCTGGACTTCACCCAGACTAACAGGTAGCGCACGTTACTCGGTCCTTGCGCGCGCTAACTCGGCGGGTGTAGCGCATGTTATTCGGACGCAGTGCGTGCAATCCCAATCGGGCAGAAGTTTCTGGACTGCGGCCCAGGCCGATAGCGCACGCTAACCCGGACTCGCTAGCGCGCGCTAATGCGCGCCTATATATATACATGTGTTGTGGTCAACTTTCATCATTTTCCATCTTTCTTTCTCTTCTCCGACCTTCTAGGCGATTCCAAAGGGGTGAAGGTAAGGATTTCGAATCGATATCATATGATATCAATTCCTTTCAACTTCTACCAAGGATTTATCAAAGTTCTACCATTTTTCACCAAGGATTTTAGGTAAGATCACTTAGACCCTTGATTTTGGGGATTTTAGGGGTTTGTGAGGATTTGGCCGATTTAAGCCGATCTATCCCAAATTGTTGTAAGATCTTCGTTGTATACTCGAGATCCTTTGTTAATCTTGAGGCTTTGTGGATTAAACTTTGTAAATTTTTATGTTCGTCGATTATGTTGGTTTGAGCCTTCGAGGTGTCCGGCAAATTGTTCCTAAGGGTAGAACTTAGGATGATTCTTGGTTTTCCGATGAGATTGTAGTTGGTTTAGTCTCGATTCTTGTTAGGAACGGAACTTGGAGGATAGTTCGGATCGAGGCTTTGTCGTTCGTCGTTTTGTTTGCTCGTGGTTTCCAGGCAAGTATCTTGCCTATACGTTTCGGATTCCGTAGACATAGTAGTTGGTGTGTGATTATATATGCTACTTGAATGTTTTTAATGAACTTTCAAAAGAATAGGTATATTCTCAATTAAGGTCGTCCTTCAAAGATAACTCTCATGTTTAATGAATAAATGTGTTTTCTGTATGTGTGTATTTCTATTATATGTTGGGAGGCATTGTGTGTAATACCCGTACTTTTATTAACTGTTTGACCTTGCCGTTTTTCTTATTTTATCGCTCTGTAAACTCTTGGTGATGTTGTCGATATTGTTATAGAGCTTCATATCTTGTTTGGATCACAATCATGTTGTTTAGACCTTGCGGAAGTGTCCTGGGTTAGAGAAATTGCGCACGCTAGGCCTAGGCTAACGCACGCTAATTTTGCTTGAGTAGCGCACGCTAGCCTTGAGCCGTAGCGCGCGCTAAGGGACCAGTCAGGTCAGAACCAGTAACTCGGACTGGTCTCTAGACTGGCGGTTAACGCGCGCTAGGAGTTCATTAGCACACGCTATTCGTGGTTAGTAGCGTACGCTAACATCCGTCCGTAGCGCACGCTAACGGGCTGGTCAGCAAAGGCAGTGAGGTTGTCAGGATTTCTGGACTATCAGGTAACGTACGCTAGGCTTCGGCTAGCGCACGCTAAAGCTTTTGCATAACGCACGCTAAGCCATAGCGGTAGCGCACGCTAAGGCTTGAGCTGGGCAGAGGACAGTAGGTTCTGGACTCCAGTTACTGGACGCCACTTTTTGGCTAGCGCACGCTAGAGAAAGGCGATTAGCGCACGCTAACGGGGCCGGCAGATGCTAATGGACTACCCGGTGACCTCGCTAGCGCACGCTAATGAAGGAAGCGTAGCGCGCGCTAGACTGGGCGAATATATATTGGACAGATGACTTCCATTTCGTCATTTTTCATCCTTTTCACTTATTTCCGACGGGAGGAGCTCGGGAGAGGCGATTTTGGGCGATTGTGAGCGATTCTTCTTCAGACAACAACATATTAGGTTGGAGAACAAGGATTTCACAACATCTAATCCATCCTAACGTCCAAATCAAGGTAAAAATCCTTATAACCGTATTTTTTAGGAATTTTGGGGTTTTTCCTAGATTCGTCCGATTTATCCATTTTGAAGCTTTAGAACCTTGAGATTATGATGTATCTATTCCATATACATGCTTTTCCTACGATTTTTAGGATTGGATTGTGCAGTTTTCGGACTTGTGAGAGTTTGGGCGATTTTCCAACCTCTAGTTGTTTATCCGTGTATTTTCGTGAATCGTAGACGGGTTTCGGGAGTTTCTTCGTGAATTATGAGTACAAATTATTGATTATCATATCCCTTACGAATCGTTTAGGTGCCGAAAGCGCGTTCTTGGACCTACCGAACTCATACTCTTTTCCGTTGAATTTCACGATGTCTCAAAGGCAAGTCTATATTTATGATTATACGTTCTCGACTTTGAAAGTAAGATATATGAATGGCATGATTGTTTTATATCCACTCTGGGGCGGGCCGACAGGTCCCCTGAGGGTTTCGTAGCCTTTGGTGCGATTCCACGGATGATTTGGGTTAACCACTCTGAGGCGGGCCGACGGGTCCCCTGAGGGTTCCGTAGCCTTTGGTGCGGTTCCATGGTTGATCATGTATGCATTATTGTGATGCTATGAGATTTAGTTATTCTAGAATACTAGTCTTGAATTGATTAATTGTCGGTTACCTTTACTTTATTGTCGAAGAGTATTGTGTTTCATACTTGATATACTTGCACTAGCTATTCGACGGCTAACCCCTTTATGGGGGAAATACTTTTTATGTATTTCAGGTTCCAGGAGAGCGGACGAGTGTATCGGGTCGGCATGAAGATGATGGGCAAGTGTGATACTGTGTCTTTCCTCCGGTTATGTTTTGAGTTTCTCGATTCAGTGTTGTTGTACTGGAATGGTTATTGAATACTCGAGTATTGTTTTCCATTTTCCTTGATGTTCCGGCCTGTGTTTGCCGAGGTATCGATTTGTGTTGTGATGTCTTTGAATACATTGGATATGTTTTGAATACCCTTTGTATTGTTCTTTATTCCATTGTATGTGGACCTTATCGGTCAAAATTTACAGTTCCGCGTATGTTTAGCCTTGTGGGTCCCACGCTGGGGCTTACGGCGCTGTAATATTCCCTGAATAACTTGGGGGTGTTACAGAATATGGTATTAGAGCTTAGGTCTATGGATACCTAGGCTGTCGGTATTTTGGGTCGATTGAGTCGTCATTTGTCCATAGTATCACTACTCTGCCATCATCACAATGCGACCGGTACTTGTAAGACCTCTTACTCTTCTGGTGTTTCCTTATTCGTTTTGCTTCTATTTTGGTATTAATGAGAATCGGTCACTTCGATGACGTGCGATTGAATTGTACTTACGTGCCTTGTGTGTTCTTCAGTATGTCAGCTGGTAGGGGTCGAGGCCGTGGTCGTGGGCGTGGGCGAGGCGTGGCGCGGTGCTTTCCTCGGTTACATTGCGGGGTCAACGAACCCCAGTTTGTCGAACTCGGTGCATCCTGACACCGAAAGTCAGCAGGACCAGTCGACTGGCCAGGGGAACAGCGCGGACGTTGGAGTTGCGAATGTACTTCAACAATTGGCTAACCAGATGACCATTTTAGCCCAAACCGTTCAACTGAATAATCCGAACCCGAACGCGGATGCCTTGCTTCAGAATGTGATCCGTATGCACCCCCCACAGTATGGCGGTGCCACGGACCCGTTAGGTTGGGAAGATTGGCTAGCGGAGTTGGAGAAATTTTTTGAAGTGGTTGATTGCCCGGAAGTGAGGAAAGTACCGATTGCCCAGTATTTCCTCACTAAGGAGGCCTCTACATGGTGGAAAGTCATCAAGCCACAGGATCGTGTTGCCACGTGGGCTGAATTTAAGGAGCTTTTGGAGGCCGGGTTTTGTCCTTGGCCGGTGCGAGAGGACCGAATCCGGGCTTTTTTCGAGGCTAAACCGCAGGAAATTCCTGTCTCGCAAGTAATTGTAGAGTACAACCAACAATTGATCCACTTGAAGGATCAAGTGAGAAACGAGCGTGATAAGATCCGTTATTTTGATATGAGGATGAATATGGACTTGCGGTGGTACATGGCCGGATTTGCTTGTACCACACTGAAGGAATATCAGGACAGAGCTTTAGCCCATGATATGTTAAGCCCCGACAACGATACCGTTGAAGAATCGGAGAAGCAGAAGGTTGCGGGGAATTTTTCTGGCTCTAAGAGTGGCAACTTCCAAAGGTCACAGACGACTAACCATTCTACCGGACAGTCGTCATGTTCTGCTAAAGGGAAGAGGGGTTTCCGTTCTGCTCCGGGCACCACAAATCGCACGGTAACTTGCTATAATTGTGGTCGTCCAGGCCACGTTAATTTGGAATGCAATTTTACGCCATTGAAGTGTCACACTTGCGGACAGATGGGGCATATAGCGGCTTATTGTTCCGAACCAAATCAGACTTTGGACACTCGAAGCTTCGCTTCGACCACTTGTCCTAGGCATTAATCCACGACAATATTTTGGTCAATCTCAAGCAGAGTTACGGCAGGGCCGGGACGAGTTCGAGCGGAGGGGGGAACTCTAGCATCGGTTCGGTACAACCACGGGTTTATGAGATGCGTCGATCAGACGAACCCGATGCAGCGGTGGCTTCAGGTACCATTAATATTTTATCTCATCCAGTCCGTGTGCTTTTTGATACGGGTGCTACGCATTCTTTTATTTCCTTGGGGTGTGTACGTCGTTTGAATATAACTTGTATGACTGCTTACGATCCCTTCATTGTGAAACTACCTAGCGGGGATAGAATTGTGGTAAACTGGGAGATGATTTTCCAGTGATTATATCCGGTATAGAATGGTTATCGAATCTGATTGTAGTTGATATGGTAGGCGAGGACGTGATCCTCGGCGAGGATTGGCTTGATAGTCACCAAGCAATTATGAATTACCGTAATAAAGTTATCACCATGATGACTAAAGACGGAACCGAGTACTCATTTTTTGGACGTAAATCGGGCAAATCCAAGTTACTTATCAGCGCCATGAAGGACGTAAAATTTTTGAATAAAGGTTGTACGGGCTATTGGTGTTATGCCTTGAAAACAGAAGGGAACGAAGTCGATTTCTCTTCGACCCCAGTTGTTAATGAGTATCCCGATGTTTTTCCAGACGATCTCCCGGGATTACCGCCAGATCGGGAGATAGAATTTTTTGTGGACTTAGAGCCAAATGCGGCTCCGATTTCTAAGGCACCTTATCGTATGGAACCTTCCGAGATGCAAGAATTAAAGAATTAGTTGGGAGAACTTCTGAAAAGAGGGTACATCAGACTGAGCGCTTCGCCTTGGGGCGTGCCCGTTCTTTTCGTGAGAAAGAAGGATGGTTCACTACGTTTGTGCATCGACTACCGTGAACTGAACAAAGTAACCATCAAGAACAAATACCCTTTGCCTCGCATAGACGATTTATTTGATCAGTTACAGAGGGCTGCAGTTTTCTCGAAGATTGATTTAAGATTGGGGTATTATCAACTCAGGGTGAGAGAGTCCGACGTTCCAAAAACGGCATTTCGGACGAGATATGGGCATTACGAATTTGTAGTTATGCCTTTTGGGTTGACTAATGCACCGGCGGTATTCATGCAGTTAATGAATAAGATTTTCATCGAGTATCTCGATAGGTGCGTGGTCGTCTTTATTGACGACATTTTGATCTATTCTCGAGATAAAGAAGAACATGCCCGACACTTGCGTTTGATCCTAGATATTTTGAGAACCGAGCATCTCTATGCAAAATTCTCAAAATGTGAGTTCGGGTTGGAAGAAGTTATGTTTCTCGGCCATGTGATTTCGGCGGAAGGGGTTCGTGTAGACCCGCAGAAGATTGAGGCAGTGCTAGATTGGGCACCGCCTAAAGATGTTAAGGAAGTTCGTAGCTTTTGGGGCCTTGTTGGGTATTACCGTCGGTTTCAAGGGGTTCTCGAAGCTCGCTCGGCCACTTACGAAATTACTCCAGAAGACCGAAAAGTTTGTTTGGTCGGATGAGAGACAACAGAGCTTCGATGAGCTGAAGAGACGTTTGACTTCAGCGTTGATTTTAACTTTACCACATGGTAGTGAGGGCTTTGCAGTTTATAGTGACGCTTCGGGACAAGGTCTTGGCTGTGTGCTTATGCAGAATGATAATACGATAGCTTTTGCGTCACGACAACTAAAGCCGTATGAGATGAATTATCCTACTCACGAATTGGAATTGGCCGCAATTTTCTTCGCACTCAAAATTTGGTGGCATTATTTGTATGGTTCTCCGTGTCGGATTTATACCGATCACAAGAGTCTGAAGTATATTTTCAGTCAGAAAGAGCTGAATATGAGACAGAGACGTTGCTTAGAGTTGATAAAGGATTATGGTTTGGAAATTCTTTACGACCCCGGAAAAGCCAATGTCATCGCGGATGCTTTGAGCCGCAAATTAGCATCTCTTCAAATGCTCGAGGTTCTTACCTCTCAGACGAAAATTCGTCAGGATTTAATTAAGCAAGGGATAGAAGTTTGGCTTCAACGAGTACAGGGACAGTTGTGTACTCTCGAAATTACTTCGTCCTTAGTTGACGACATCAAAGGGAAGCAGTGGAGTGACCCGATGATTTCTCAACTGAAGGAAGATATAATTAAAGGAAAAGCTCCTGGCTTTATGGTTCACGAGGATAGTATTATGAGATTTCAGGGCAGGCTTTGTATTCCGAATGATCTAGAGTTGAGGCAGAGAATTCTCCGAGAAGCCCATGCTGCGCCCTACTCAATCCACCCCGGAACGAGTAAGATGTATAAGGACTTGAAACGAAATTTTTGGTGGAACAACATGAAGAAGGATGTCACGGAATTTGTACTACGGTGCTTGACATGTCAACAAGTCAAGATCAAACATCAACGACCAGCGGGGTTGTTGAAGCCGCTTCCCATTCCCGAGTGGAAGTGGGAAGACATCTCTATGGATTTCATCACTGGCATGTCGAGAACTAGGGCCGGGTTGAATATGATTTGGGTAATCGTCGATCGGTTGACCAAGTCTGCACACTTCTTGGGTATTAAGGATACTTGGGGACCAGATAGATTGGCTCGAACTTTTATAGCTGAGATCGTAAGATTGCACGGTGCCCCCAAGACCATTGTTTCTGACCGAGACGGTCGTTTCGTATCGCATTTTTGGCAGGCCGTTCATCAGGATTTGGGTACTGAGTTGAGGTTGAGCACTTCCTTTCATTCTCAGTCGGACGGTCAAACATAGAGGATGATTCATACGTTGGAAGATATGTTGCGAGCTTGTGTCTTAGACTGGAGTAATGATTGGGAACTTCACTTACCGTTGATCGAGTTTGCCTATAATAATAGTTGGCATGCGTCGATCAAAATGACACCATTCGAGGCACTTTATGGTAGGCTATGTAGGTCGCCATTATGTTGGGACAAGGCTTCACAACTAATTGGAACGGAACCGGATATGTCGATGGAGACTAAGGAAAAGATTTCCATAATCCGGGACGGATTGCTAACTACCCAGAGCCGTCAGAAATCTTATGCTGACACTCGTCATCGACCCTTGGAGTTCGAAGTGGGGGATCATGTCTTACTCAAGGTGTCGCCGACCAGAGGGATTTTCCGCTTCGGGAAAAAGGGGAAACTTAGTCCGAGGTATATCGGACCTTTCGAGATCTTGGACAGGGTTGGAGATTTAGCGTATCGCTTGGCGTTATCTCCAGCTTTGAGTCACGTCCATAGTGTTTTTCATGTGTATCAGTTGAGAAAGTACGTACCGGATCCGAGTCACGTTATCGACTATAGTGAGATTGACGTAGCCGAGGATATTACCTTTCCGGAGAGACCCGTGAAGATCCTTGAGCGTCGCGAGAAACAACTTTGTCATAAGACCATTCCACTGGTTAAAGTGCAATGGTCGAGACATGGAGTCAAAGAGGCAACTTGGGAAATGGAAGAGAAGATACGGTCGGAGTACCCCGAACTTTTTATTTCTTAAGTTTCGGGACGAAACTTATTTTTAGAGGGGGAGAATGTAATACCCGTACTTTTATTGACTGTTTGACCTTGCCGTTTTTCTTATTTCGTCGCTCTGTAAACTCTTGGTGATGTTGTCGATATTGTTATAGAGCTTCATATCTTGTTTGGATCACAATCGTGTTGTTTAGACCTTGAGGAAGTGTCCTGGGTTAGAGAAATAGCGCACGCTAGGCCTAGGCTAACGCACGCTAATTCTGCTTGAGTAGCGCACGCTAGCCTTAAGCCGTAGCGCGCGCTAAGGGACCAGTCAGGTCAGAACCAGTAAATCGGACTGCTCTCTAGACTGGCAGTTAACGCGCGCTAGGAGTTCATTAGCACACGCTATTCGTAGTTAGTAGCATACGCTAACATCCGTCCGTAGCGCACGCTAACGGGCTGGTCGGCAGAGGCAGTGAGGTTGTCAGGTTTTCTGCACTATCAGGTAACCTACGCTAGGCTTCGGCTAGCGCACGCTAAAGCTGTTGCATAACGCACGCTAAGCCATAGCGGTAGCGCACGCTAAGGCTTGAGCAGGGCAGAGGACAGTAGGTTCTGGACTCCAGTTACTGAACGCCACTTTTTGGCTAGCGCACGCTAGAGAAAGGCGATTAGCGCACGCTAACGGGGCCGGCAGATGCCACTGGACTATCTGGTGACTTCGCTAGCACACTCTAATGAAGGAAGCGTAGCGCGCGCTAGACTGGGCGAATATATATTGGACAGTTGACTTCCATTTCGTCATTTTTCATCCTTTTCACTTATTTCCGACGGGGGGAGCTCAGGATAGGCGATTTTGGGCGATTGGGAGCGATTCTTCTTCAGACAACAACATATTGGGTTGGAGAACAAGTATTTCACAACATCTAATCCATCCTAACATCCAAATCAAGGTAAAAATTAATAGAACCCTATTTTTTAGGAATTTTGGGGTTTTTCCTAGATTCGTCCGATTTATCCATTTTGAAGCTTGAGAACCTTGATATTATGATGTATCTATTCCATATACATGCTTTTCCTACGATTTTTCAGATTGGATTGTGCCGTTTTCGGACTTGTGAGAGTTTGGGCGATTTTCCAACCTCTAGTTGTTTATCCGTGTATTTTCATGAATCGTAGATGGGTTTCGGGAGTTTCTTCGTGAATTATGAGTATAGATTATTGATTATCATATCCCTTATGAATCGTTTAGGTGCCAGAAGCGCGTTCTTGGACCTACCGAACTCATACTCTTTTCCGTTGAATTTCAAGATGTCTCAAAGGCAAGTATATATTTATGATTATACGTTCTCGACTTTGAAAGTAAGAAATATGAATGGCATGATTGTTTTATATCCACTCTGGGGCGGGCCGACAGGTCCCTTTAGGGTTTCGTAGCCTTTGGTGCGATCCCACGGATGATTTGGGTTAACCACTCTGAGGCGGGCCGACGGGTCCCCTGAGGGTTCCGTAGCCTTTGGTGCGGTTTCATGGTTGATCATGTATGCATTATTGTAATGCTATGAGATTTAGTTATTCCGGAATACTAGTCTTGAATTGATGAATTGACGGTTACCTTTACTTTATTGTCGAAGAGTATTGTGTTTCATACTTGATATACTTGCACTAGCTATTCGACGGCTAACCCCTTTATGGGGGAAATACTTTTTATGTATTTCAGGTTCCAGGAGAGCGGACAGGCAGGTATCGGGTCGGCATGAAGATGATGGGCAAGTGTGATACTGTGTCTTTCCTCCGGTTATGTTTTGAGTTTCTCCATTCAGTGTTGTTGTACTGGAATGGTTATTGAATACTCGAGTATTGTTTTCCATTTTCCTTGATGTTCCGGCCTGTGTTTTCCGAGGTATCGATTTGTGTTGTGATGTCTTTGAATACATTGGATATGTTTTGAATACCCTTTGTATTGTTCTTTATTCCATTGTATGTAGACCTTATCGGTCAAAATTTACAGTTCCACGTATGTTTAGCCTTGTGGGTCCCACGGTGGGGCTTACAGCGCTGTAATATTCCCTGAATAACTTTGGGGTGTTACAGAATATGGTATCAGAGCTTAGGTCTATGGATACCTAGGTTGTCGGTCTTTTGGGTCGATTGAGTCGTCATTTGTCCACAATATCACTACTCTGCCATCATTACAATGCGACCGGTACTTGTAAGACCTCTTACTCTTCTGGTGTTTCCTTATTCGTTTTGCTTCTATTTTGGTATTCATGAAAATCGGTCACTTCGATGACGTGCGATTGAATTGTACTTACGTGCCTTGTGTGTTCTTCAGTATGTCAGCTGGTAGGGGCCGACGCCGTGGTCGTGGCCGTGGACGTGGACGAGGACGTGGCGCGGCTGTTTCCCTCAGTTCTGTTGCGGGGTCAACCAACCCCAGTTTGTCGAACTCGGTGCATCCTAACACCGATAGTCAGCAGGACTAGTCGACTGGCCAGGGGAACAGCGCAGACGTTGGAGTTGCGAATGTACTTCAACAATTGGCTAACCAGATGACCATTTTAGCCCAAACCGTTCAACTGAATAATCCGAACCCGAACGCGGATGCCTTGCTTCAGAATGTGATCCGTATGCACCCCCCCACAATATGGCGGTGCCACGGACCCGTTAGGTTGGGAATATTGGCTAGCGGAGTTGGAGAAATTTTTTGAAGCGGTTGATTGCCCCGAAGTGAGGAAAGTACCGATTGCCCAGTATTTCCTCACTAAGGAGGCCTCTACATGGTGGAAAGTCATCAAGCCACAGGATCGTGTTGCCACGTGGGCTGAATTTAAGGAGCTTTTGGAGGCCGAGTTTTGTCCTTGGCCGGTGCGAGAGGACCGAATTCGGGCTTTTTTCGAGGCTAAACCGCAGGAAATTCCTGTCTCGCAAGTAATTGTAGAGTACAACCAACAATTGATCCACGTGAAGGATCAAGTGAGAAACGAGCGTGATAAGATCCGTTATTTTGATATGAGGATGAATATGGACTTGCGGTGGTACATGGCCGGATTTGCTTGTACCACACTGAAGGAATATCAGGACAGAGCTTTAGCCCATGATATGTTAAGCCCCGACAACGATACCGTTGAAGAATCGAAGAAGCAGAAGGTTGCGGGGAATTTTTCTGGCTCTAAGAGTGGCAACTTCCAAAGGTCACAGACGACTAACCATTCTACCGGACAGTCGTCATGTTCTGCTAAAGGGAAGAGGGGTTTCCGTTCTGCTCCGGGCACCACAAATCGCACGGTAACTTGCTATAATTGTGGTCGTCCAGGCCACGTTAATTTGGAATGAAATTTTACGCCATTGAAGTGTCACACATGCGGACAGATGGGGCATATAGCGGCTTATTGTTCCGAACCAAATCAGACTTTGGACACTCGGGCTTCTTCCCCAGCACCACTTGACCAAGGCATTAATCAACGACAATATTTTGGTCAATCTCATCAGAGTTACGGCAGGGGCCGGGGACGAGTTCAGAACGCTGGAGGGGGGAACTCTAGCATCGGTTCGGTACAACCACGGGTTTATGAGATGCGTCGATCAGACGAACCCGATGCAGTGGTGGCTTCAGGTACCATTAATATTTTATCTCATCCAGTCCGTGTGCTTTTTGATACGGGTGCTACGCATTCTTTTATTTCCTTGGGGTGTGTACGCCGTTTGAATATAACTTGTATGACTGCTTGCGATCCCTTCATTGTGAAACTACCTAGCGGGGATAGAATTGTGGGAAACTGGGAGATGATTTTCTGGTGATTATATCCGGTATGGAATGGTTATCGAATCTGATTGTAGTTGATATGGTAGGCGAGGACGTGATACCTCGGCGAGGATTGGCTTGATAGTCACCAAGCAATTATGAATTACCGTAATAAGGTTATCACCATGATGACTAAAGACGGAACCGAGTACTCATTTTTTGGACGTAAATCGGGTAAATCCAAGTTACTTATCAGTGCCATGAAGGCTGCAAAATTTTTGAATAAAGGTTGTACGGGCTATTGGTGTTATGCCTTGAAAACAGAAGGGAACGAAGTCGATTTCTCTTCGATCCCGGTTGTTAATGAGTATCCCGATGTTTTTCCGGACGATCTCCCGGGATTACCGCCAGATCGGGAGATAGAATTTTCTGTGGACTTAAAGCCAGATGCGGCTCCGATTTCTAAGGCACCTTATCATATGGCACCTTCCGAGATGCAACAATTAAAGAATCAGTTGGGAGAACTTCTGAAAAGAGGATACATCAGACTGAGCGCTTCGCCTTGGGGCGTGCCCGTTCTTTTCGTGAGAAAGAAGGATGGTTCACTACGTTTGTACATCGACTACCGTGAACTGAACAAAGTAACCATCAAGAACAAATACCCTTTGCCTCGCATAGACGATTTATTTGATCAGTTACAGGGGGCTGCAGTTTTCTCGAAGATTGATTTAAGATCGGGGTATTATCAACTCAGGGTGAGAGGGTCCGACGTTCCGAAAACGGCATTTAGGATGAGATATGGGCATTACGAATTTGTAGTTATGCCTTTTGGGTTGACTAATGCACCAGCGGTATTCATGCAGTTAATGAATAAGATTTTCATCGAGTATCTAGATAGGTGCGTGGTCGTCTTTATTGACGACATTTGATATATTCTCGAGATAAAGAAGAACACGCCCGACACTTGCGTTTGGTACTAGATATTTTGAGAACCGAGCCCCTCTATGCAAAATTCTCAAAATGTGAGTTCTGGTTGGAAGAAGTTATGTTTCTCGGCCATGTGATTTCGGCCGAAGGGGTTCGTGTAGACCCGCAGAAGATTGAGGCAGTGCTAGATTGGGCACCGCCTAAAGATGTTAAGGAAGTTCGTAGCTTTTTGGGCCTTGCTGGGTATTACCGTCGGTTTGTCAAGGGGTTCTCGAAACTCGCTCGGCCGCTTACGAAATTACTCCAGAAGACCGAAAAGTTTGTTTGGTCGGATGAGAGACAACAGAGCTTCGATGAGCTGAAGAGAAGTTTGACTTCAGCGCCAATTTTAACTTTACCACATGGTAGTGAGGGCTTTGCAGTTTATAGTGACGCTTCGGAACAAGGTCTTGGCTGTGTGCTTATGCAGCATGATAATACGATAGCTTTTGCGTCACGACAACTAAAGCCGTATGAGATGAATTATCCTACTCACGATTTGGAATTGGCTGCAATTTTCTTCGCACTCAAAATTTGGTGGCATTATTTGTATAGTTCTCAGTGTCGGATTTATACCGATCACAAGAGCCGGAAGTATATTTTCAGTCAGAAAGAGCTGAATATGAGACAGAGACGTTGGTTAGAGTTGATAAAGGATTATGATTTGGAAATTCTTTACCACCCCGGAAAAGACAATGTCGTCGCGGATGCTTTGAGCCGCAAATCAGCATCTCTTCAAATGCTCGAGGTTCTTACCTCTCAGATGAAAATTCGTCAGGATTTAATTAAGCAAGGGATAGAATTTTGGCTTCAACGAGTACAGGGACAGTTGTGTACTCTCGAAATTACTTCGTCCTTAGTTGACGACATCAAAGGGAAGCAGTGGAGTGACCCGATGATTTCTCAACTGAAGGAAGATATAATTAAAGGAAAAGCTCCTGGATTTATGGTTCACGAGGATAGTATTCTGAGATTTCAGGGCAGGCTTTGTATTCCGAATGATCTAGCGTTGAGGCAGAGAATTCTTCGAGAAGCCCATGCTACGCCCAACTCAATCCACCCCGGAACGAGTAAGATGTATAAGGGCTTGAAACAAAATTTTTGGTGGAACAACATGAAGAAGGATGTCACGGAATTTGTACTACGGTGCTTGACATGTCAACAAGTCAAGATCGAACATCAACGACCAGTGGGGTTGTTGAAGCCGCTTCCCATTCCCGAGTGGAAGTGGGAAGACATCTCTATGGATTTCATCACTGGCATGCCGAGAACTAGGGCCGGGATGAATATGATTTGGGTAATCGTCGATCGGTTGACCAAGTCTGCACACTTCTTGGGTATTAAGGATACTTGGGGAACGGATAGATTGGCTCGAACTTTTTTAGCTGAGATCGTAAGATTGCACGGTGCCCCCAAGACCATTGTTTCTGACCGAGACGGTCGTTTCGTATCGCATTTTTGGCAGGCCGTTCATCAGGCTATGGGTACTGAGTTGAGGTTGAGCACTTCCTTTCATCCTCAGTTGGACGGTCAAACATAGAGGACGATTCAGACGTTGGAAGATATGTTGCGAGCTTGTGCCTTAGACTGGAGTAATGATTGGGAACTTCACTTACCGTTGATCGAGTTTGCCTATAATAATAGTTGGCATGCGTCGATCAAAATGACACCATTCGAGGCACTTTATGGTAGGCGATGTAGGTCGCCATTATGTTGGGATGAGGCTTCACAACTAATTGGAACGGAACCGGATATGTTGATGGAGACTAAGGAAAAGATTTCCATAATCCGGGACCGATTGCTGACTGGCCAGAGCCGTCAGAAATCTTATGCTGACACTCGTCATCGACCCTTGGAGTTCGAAGTGGGGGATCATGTCTTACTCAAGGTGTCGCCGACCAGAGGGGTTTTACGCCTCGGGAAAAAGGGGAAACTTAGTCCGAGGTATATCGGACCTTTCGAGATCTTGGACAGGGTTGGAGATTTAGCGTATCGCTTGGCGTTACCTCCAGCTTTGAGTCACGTCCATAGTGTTTTTCATGTGTCTCAGTTGAGAAAGTACGTCCCGGATCCGAGTCACGTTATCGACTATAGTGAGATTGACGTAGCCGAGGATATTACCTTTCCGGATTGACCCGTGAAGATCCTTGAGCGTCGCGAGAAACAACTTCGGCATAAGACCATTCCACTGGTTAAAGTGCAATGGTCGAGACATGGAGTCGAATAGGCAACTTGGGAAACGGAAGAGAAGATACGGTCGGAGTACCCCGAACTTTTTATTTCTTAAGTTTCGGGACGAAACTTCTTTTTAGAGGGGGAGAATGTAATACCCGTACTTTTATTGACTATTTGACCTTGCCGTTTTTCTTATTTCGTCGCTCTGTAAGCTCTTAGTGATGTTGTCGATATTGTTATAGAGCTTCATATCTTGTTTGGATCACAATCGTGTTGTTTAGACCTTGCGGAAGTGCCCTGGGTCAGAGAAATAACGCACGCTAGGCCTAGGTAACGCACGCTAATTCTGCTTGAGTAGCGCACGCTAGCCTTGAGCCGTAGCGCGCGCTAAGGGACCAGTCAGGTCAGAACCAGTAACTCGGACTGCTCTCTCGACTGGCGGTTAACGCGCGCTAGGAGTTCGTTAGCGCACGCTATTCCTGGTTAGTAGCGTATGCTAACATCCGTCTGTAGCGCACGCTAACGGGCTGGTCGGCAGAGGCAGTGAGGTTGTCAGGTTTTCTGGACTATCAGGTAACATACGCTAGGCTTCGGCTAGCGCATGCTAAAGCTGTTGCATAACGCACGCTAAGCCATAGCGGTAGCGCATGCTAAGGCTTGAGTAGGGCAGAGGACAGTAGGTTCTGGACTCCAGTTACTGGACGCCACTTTTTGGCTAGCTCACGCTAGAGAAAGGCGATTAACGCGCGCTAACGGGGCCGGCAGATGCCACTGGACTACCTGGTGACCTTCCTAGCGCACGCTAATGAAGGAAGCGTAGCGTGCGCTAGACTGGGTGAATATATATTGGACAGTTGACTTCCATTTCGTCATTTTTCATCCTTTTCACTTATTTCCGAGGGGAGGAGATCGGGAGGGGCGATTTTGGGCGATTGGGAGCGATTCTTCTTCATACAACAACATATTGGATTGGAGAACAAGGATTTCACAATATCTAATCCATCCTAACGTCCAAATCAAGATAAAAATCCTTAGAACCCTATTTTTTAAGAATTTTGGGGTTTTTCCTAGATTCGTCCGATTTATCCATTTTGAAGCTTGAGAACCTTGAGATTATGATGTATCTATTCCATATACATGCTTTTCCTACGATTTTTCGGATTGGATTGTGCCGTTTTCGGACTTGTGAGAGTTTGGGCGATTTTCCAACCTCTAGTTGTTTATCCGTGTATTTTCATCAATCGTAGATGGGTTTCGGGAGTTTCTTCGTGAATTATGAGTATATATTATTGACTATCATATCCCTTATGAATCGTTTAGGTGCCAGAAGCGCGTTCATGGACCTACCGAACTCATACTCTTTTCCGTTCAATTTCACGATGTCTCAAAGGCAAGTATATATTTATGATTATACGTTCTCGACTCTGAAAGTAAGATATATGAATGGCATGATTGTTTTATATCCACTCTGAGGTGGGCCGACAGGTCCCCTGAGGGTTTCGTAGCCTTTGGTGCGATTCCACGGATGATTTGGGTTAACCACTCTGGGGCGGGCCAACGGGTCCCTTGAGGGTTCCGTAGCCTTTGGTGCGGTTCTATGGTTGATCATGTATGCATTGTTGTGATGCTATGAGATTTAGTTATTCCGGAATACTAGTCTTGAATTGATGAATTGACGGTTACCTTTACTTTATTGTCGAGGAGCATTGTGTTTCATACTTGATATACTTGCACTAGCTATTCGACGGCTAACCCCTTTATGGGGAAAATACTTTTTATGTATTTCAGGTTCCAGGAGAGCGGACAGGCAGGTATCGGGTCGGCATGAAGATGATGGGCAAGTGTGATACTACGTCTTTCCTCCGGTAATGTTTTGAGTTTCTCCATTCAGTGTTGTTGTACTGGAATGGTTATTGAATACTCGAGTATTGTTTTCCATTTTACTTGATGTTCCGGCCTGTGTTTGCCAAGGTATCGATTTGTGTTGTGATGTCTTTGAATACATTGGATATGTTTTGAATACCCTTTGTATTGTTCTTTATTCCATTGTATGTAGACCTTATCGGTCAAAATTTACAGTTCCACGTATGTTTAGCCTTGTGGGTCCCACGGTGGGGCATACGGCGCTGTAATATTCCCTGAATAACTTGGGGGTGTTACATTGTGATTGTATTACATGATTATAGTAAACCCTTTCCACAAGTAAAGGATTATGTATTGATACGTGTATTCGTTTAGTGATTATGTGATGTTCTGTGATATGATTTGTGACTCCATTGTAGGGAAATTGTGATGTTCAGTGTGTTTAGAAATGGTACTTCCTTGTTGTTGTGTGACTGTTGTAAAGTGATGTGCCATCGGGTAAGATTTGTTGAATCTCTGGGATCCGTCCTTGCTAGTACGGATCGGGCGTGACCATAGGGTTGTCCAAACTGGGTATGTCTCATGGAGGCTCCGAGGTTCGTGTCTTGCTAGCCCGATGCTGGGATAACTTATGGGTTGTTGTGTGATGTACGTGTCATGGGTTGTCCAAATCGGGTAGGTCTCGTCGAGGCTCCAAGGTTCGTGGATTGCTAGCCCGATGCCGGGATAACTATGAACGTATGTCATGGTTGTGATTGTGTGACTGTTGTCACTGTGATATGTGATATTGTATGGTTTCCATCGGGTTATTCACTCGGGTATGTTATGTGGGAGCATCTGAGGTTCGTGACTTGTTACCACGGGACGCGAATAATCCATGGGAATATGTTGAGATGTTCGATTGGGTCATGGACCCTGTGTTTTGTGACCGAAATAGTATGATTGGGTCGTGGACCCTGTGTTTTGTGACCGGAATGGTATGATTGTGTTGTGGACCCCGTGTATGTTACTGATTGGCATTTTGGAAAATGATCTTTGGGTTGTGTCCCTAAATGGTTTCGATAAGTGAGAATTTTTAAAAACTCAAGCGTTTCGAAACTCCCGAGATATTAAATTGTTTTGCAAAATGTATGTCATTTCATTCCTACCTTTTATGGTTCAAACTATTTTATTCAAGTGAATTATCTCGGGAAGCCTTTAGATACATTTTACTGGTTGACTGCTCTTGACTGTTATATTCTTGGAATATGTGATGTATGGCTCGTATTTGCACTTTATACTTGCAGTAGCAAAACAGTGGAGTTTTGCTAACCCCCGAATAATCGGGGGTGGATGTCTGTATTGCGTCCAGGTACATGCAGGTTCTTGGGGAGCAAAATATAGAATCGGTATGAAGGATGATAGAAGACGACGATACTAATCACATGAAGACCGGTGTTGAGTATTTTGGGTCAAGGCATGTTGTGGTATCTTTTCCCACTATTGTATTTTTTGATTGTAAGATTATGGTTCGTGTATTTGAACTTGGTTTGGGTTGAGTGGTATAAGTTATGTGTGTCTGATTTGTATATTGTGATGAAAGACCAAATCGGTCTAAATGGTTCGTTATTTATCCATGTCGGCATATAATGTGATGTATTGTTTCTGTATTTAGCCTGGTAGATCCTCACAAAGAGGGTCTGTGGCGCTGTAATATTCCCGAGTGGTTTGGGGGTGTTACAGAAGGGAGGTGGATAAAGAAACGGGCGTCATTTTGAAAAGTCAAATAGAAAGAGCCTTTAAAGATCTTCAGCCCGAAGCAAAAATAAAAAAAATATAGGTCGGGTTCCTCGTTCTTAATGACACAGCACAAGAAAACCGACCATATAACGAAAGGAGTTCGGGGAAAATTGATTGAGAAGAAGATTGTATTTAGTAGAAATAGAAACAAGGAAAGGGTGAAGAGGAAATCTGTAATATCCGACTGTAATTTTTCGTTTTTACCCGTCGTTGTATTATTCGGATAATCTGATTATCATGAATCGTTTCATTTAGTATTATGTTGAGGTATTATAGATTCGAACTTCATATCGTTGTTATTTCATTTCATACGTGATGATTCGATGTTAAATAGAGAGTTGCATTTTTGAGCTTTTTCTGTTGATGTAGCGTACGCTACATAGCATGATTAACGTACGTTAATCTTGTGCCTTAACGTACGTAATGCCTTGTCTGTTGCGTACGCTAAGAAGGAATCTGACATCAGTTGACTTCAGCACGTGAACTTGTTATCCGTTGGCATGCATGTGGGTGATGTCTGAGCTGTCGTGTCGGCCAGAGTCAACTTTTGTTAGCGTGCGTAGCCCCTTTTCATTAGCGTGCGCTAATGGCCTGTGGATTCAAGACAGTAGCCACTGTAAGCCGCTTACGTACGTAATATTAACCAGTTACCGTACGTAAGTGTGTTAGCGTACGCTAAAGCTTCCCGATAGCGTGCGCTAAGTCTGCACAGTCTATTTATAGGACCAGCCTGTTTTTCATTTCTTCACAACTCTAAACCGATTCTCTCTCCATATATCGTCCCTCTGCACTCCCAAATCGATATCAACCTCCTACAACTTGCATTTAAGCCTTAAATCTTGGAGTGGAGCTCATTTCCTTGAATATTAGAAGGTGTTCTTGAGCTTGGAGTGTACTTTCTCGTAGCGTTGAGGTTGTTCTTCATTTCTGGAGATAGGTGTACTTTCTTCTCTGTATTGTTTTCATATGTTGATGTTAGTAACGAATTATACTTCACCTAGGGTTAGATTAATCAAGTAAAACATGGTTTTAATTAAACTTTTTCACACTTCTTGATGAATATGATAAATGAGGGTTTGAGGTGGGTGTATTCTTGATGATATAGTGATATTAACCATGTTGTAACTATCATACTCATCTTGCTGGACGAATTTAGCTCAGTAGAACATCTTTGAATCGGTTAACCTCACCATAGTTGGATTTAAACAATAAAAATTGATATCATAGAGTGTTTAAACACCATGCTTGATATTCATTTACCTTGAGAAGAACTTGCCAATGTTTGGAGATAGTAAAATGTTTCCTTATTTCAGAAACCTTAGAAACTTTATCATTATTATGGTTCAGATTCACAAATCCATGAAGATTGATAGGAACACCTTGTTGAATGTTAGGAAATTAGTGTGGTAATTCTAAAACCTAAGCTAGGTGATTTCATAAATGATGTTAAAGGATCTTCCAGCTTTGTAAAGAATGATTTTGATAACCTTCATAAATATGGTGAAATCTCATAGCTAATAACCTTGTTGTAAGCTTAATATTCAACTTAGATGAGAGGTGGATGAATATAGTTGTGCAGATTTTGTCCTTTCAACAGTTTAATGTTTTGGAAAGTTTAATCATCATAAGATGATCTTAACATCATAATTGGTTATTCAACATGTTCTTGATAGAATTCTTATTTATGAAGAATCATGTGAACATTCGGTAAAAGTATTGTGAACTGATTTTATGGTTGTAATGAGGTAAAAAGAACTCTTGGCATAAGACTTCGATATTTTGAGATAGCAAACTATTCTAATGGATTGTAGGGTGTCGTCTTACTAAACCTATATTGATAATTATACGAATATGTTATTGAGTAAAATGTATTTCATTTAAGGTTGATTGTTCAAGTAAACGATATTAGTCGAGGACCGTTCGTTCGTTTCGACAAGAAGAGGACTATTCTCGTCTCCGTATTGAGGCAAATTATCTTGCTTGGTTATAATGATGATTAGATTCTTGTGATGTTTATACATTTCATGTGTATGAAATGTTTATGAAATGTTTGTCGTGATTTGACATTGTCTTTGACGTTATTCCGTTTTCGTCATGGGGTTGCATTCCCAAGTACGTCGCTTGAATCATTGATTCCGTTGGTCCTATCTGTCAGTTCGGTGAGTTTTCTTGATCCTTAATCGGATATGTGATTTATTGAATTCATTGTCATGTTGTATCGTGACATATCCGGAATCATATCTGCGTTCCGATTGGTTATTGTGTAGGATTTTTAGCCAGGCACATATATAGTCATGCGTGGATGTTTCCGTATTGGACTGTGCACATGAGACGTAGTTCATGAGGCTAATTAGGTACATTGTCCCACGTATATCCTGGATTCCATATACGGGGTGGACATGTGCACTGACACATTTCCGGATCGGGCATACTGTGATGTCCATCTTGAGCCATATTGTTAATAGTTAATAGTCCATGTATGATTGGATGTGTTCGACGGTTTGTGACTGATTGTTTCATACGCCCGAGGGGTATGATTAATAGTCGGGATGTTTCCTTGAGATCTATATATGTGAATTGTATAATGTCGGAAGAATTAATTATCATGTATATCTGACCCTGTATTTTGGGCGAAATACTTGTGTTGTATTTTAGGTCGAGGCAAAGGCAAGGCACGGGAAGAGCATGTTGACGGCGAAGGGTTCGAATGATACTAGTTCGGGGGGCCCAAACCATTTGTTGTCCGGTTATATTAAAACCGTGCTATGTTATTTTATTCCGCTTCATTTAAATTACTATCTGGTTGTATTAGTATTTGAAGTATTTTCCATCTCCATATGGTTTATACTTGTATTTTGGATCCTATGTATCATAAGGCCGTTGGCCATATTTTTAATAAACTCATAATCGGAGTAATGACTATTTATTCTGGTTCGGTATCACAAGTAATACTTATTTAATCTGTTTTTGGATATCGCCTGGTGGGTCCCAGTATGGGTCCACGGCACTGTAATAGTCACCTTTTTGGGGTGTTACAGAAGATGGTATCAGAGAGTTGTTTTCTTTTTATGAGTCATTGTGAAATGAACTAGTATCAAGAGACCTTCGTGTCACGTGTGACCTGTGCAAAGCGCCTGACCCTACGAGCCAAATAAGGTATGTACTTTATGAGCCATGATTTAATTACTGGCATGATATTGATATCGGGATGGATCTCTTTGTTGATCTTGTTATTTTGAGGATTTTCGACAGGATTTATCTGATTAATAATTCGAGATAAATGCTGGATTAATTATATGATTGAAATTGTTCGACTTGACGTCGATGTAATATTTGGTGCGACATTCGTGGTGTCGATAATTAATTATGAACCGTTTCCTTGAATATGTGATCCCTTGTTGCTATTGACTTAGCATGAATTTTTGAATTGTATCTTGAACTGTACTTACGATTATCATTATAATTGATTCTTTCAGTATGGAAAGGAATCTGAGAGGTCGTGGCAGAGGGGGACGAGGTCGCGGAAGGGGCCGAATCCCGATACCTCGAGCCAACAGACGCACGAATATGGATCATAGTTCCGCAGACAGTGGTTCACGTTCTAGGGATCAATCGCACCACAGTGGGCGTGGGGATGCGCGTGTCGATCCTTACGTTGTGATGCAGGGCATGATGATGCAGATGACCCAGATGGGTCAACTAATGGAAGCTATGCAGAGGGCCACTACTGGCCAGCAACAGGGGCCTCATCCTCCTCCTGTGCTTGGCGGCCCCGTGAGTCGGATCATCAGCGACATCTCTCGCCAGCGACCTCCGACCTTTGAAGGCTCCTCTGAGCCTGCTGACATTGTGCACTGGATCGAGCATTTTGAGAAACTTTTCGAGATGGTGGACTGCCCGGAAGAGAACTGCGTCTCGGTAGCCGCGTACTATCTTAGCAAAGGCGCTCATACCTGGTGGCTTTCAGTGAGGCCAGCTGATGGTGTTTATACTTGGGAGGAATTTAAAAACATCATGCTAGACCGTTACTATCCAGGGCAACTCCGTGAGGCCAAACTGTCAGAACTGCTGAACCCCGACCCGTCTGAAGACGATGATGTATTATCTGTTGCCGAGAAATTTCAGGAACTCCTTCCTTTCGCCACGACAATTATCCGAACAGAGGCTGATAAGATCAAATACTTTCTCAAGAGGCTCAAACCCCGAATGAGAATGCAGCTGTTGAATCACCAATGTACTACCTTACCAGAGTTCATCGAGAAAGCTCTGGAGTATGAACTCACCGCGAAAGAGATTTCCAAGAAGCAACCACAGTCCAACAACAAAAGATCCAGGAACCAGAACCAGAATGAGAGTAATCGAGGGACATTCAGGAAGCCCCAATCATTGCCAAACCCTTCTGATCAACCACCCATGGCGTCGAAGCCAGTCGGATCGCACTCTCGAGCGGTTCCCTCGTCCATGGTGTGCTATAACTGTGGAGACCAGGGGCATGTCAACTCCAAATGCCCGAGGCCAGCCATCGCATGCCATACTAGTGGGGAGAATGGGCATCGTGCTCGTTTTTGCAGAAATGGGCCCGGACGTGAACCAGTGGCATCTCATACTCCAAATCAGTCTGTTGTCCAGGACCGTGTGCCTCCGTCCGCTTCTTATCAGACTACGCGGCAAGCGAGGAAGCAGTCGTGGGAATCAAAGTGGTGCACATGGTGCAGGAGCCGCAAAACCCAGGATCTACGAAATGAAGAAAGCTGACGATCCCGAGGCCAGCATGATTGCAGGTATACTCGAGATCCACTCTCAGCTGGTGTGTGTTCTTTTTGGTATCGGTGCTTCACACTCCTTTATATCTTATTCTTGTTTAAGTTGTTTGCCTCTAGACCATGTTATCAATTGTGAGTCCTATGTGATTGGTCTACCTGATGGTAGAAGAATTATTGGGAATCGTGAAGTCCAGGACTATCCGATTCGTATGAACGACCGTGAGTGGTTTTCAAATCTGATTGTAGTCGATTTACCTAAGGATGATATAATCTTGGGTATCGATTGGATGGATCGTCATGATGCCATACTTAGTGTCCGCAAACGGATGGTAACCGTCACTTCTGATGATGGTTTCGAGTGTATTTTTCGAGGTGATAATCCGAGTCGTTCCGGGAGAGTCATCAGCGCTATGAAAGCAGTGGAACTGCTTAATCAAGGGTGTATTGGTTATTGGTGCTATATGACCAAAACATCAGATCGACCAGTTGAATTGACCGACATTCGGGTAGTCCGAGACTACCCAGACGTATTTCCAGATGAGTTGCCAGGCTTACCTCGTCATCGTGACGTGGAGTTTATTATTGAGTTAGAGCCAGGTACATCCCCACTTTCAAAAGCACCGTATCGTATGGCTCCGACTGAGATGCAGGAGTTGAAGAACCAGCTTGAGGAGTTGACTGAAAAAGTCTATGTTCGACCTAGTGCGTCCCCTTGGGGAGCACCAGTGTTATTTGTACGAAAGAAGGACGGATCTCTGCGTTTATGTATTGATTACCGTGAGCTGAACAGAGTAACCATCAATAACAAATACCTTTTACCTTGTATTGATGATTTATTGGATCAACTTCAGGGAGCTGCCGTGTTTTCTAAGATCGACTTGAGATCTGGTTATCATCAGTTGAGGATTCGAGAGTCCGACATTTCAAAGACAGCCTTTCATACTCGCTATGGGCATTATGAGTTAGTGGTGATGCCATTTGGATTGACTAATGCACCGGCGGTATTCATGGAGTTGATGAATTGAGTTTTTATTAACTATCTGGATCGCTTTGTAGTCGTTTTTATTGACGACATTCTGATTTACTCTCGTGACCACGAAGAGCACGAGCGTCATCTCCACCAAGTTCTCGATACGTTGAGGCAGGAACAGCTTTATGGGAAGTTTTCTAAATGTGAATTCTGGATGCCTGAGGTTATCTTTCTTGGACATGTGATATCAGCCGAAGGGGTGAGAGTTGACCCACAGAAGACGGAAGCCATTCGAGATTGGCTACCACCGAAGAACGTGAAGGAAGTTCGTAGTTTCCTCGGCCTAGCAGGTTACTACCGACGTTTCGTAGAAGGATTTTCTAAAATTGCGCAACCGATGACTAACTTACTGCGGAAGGATAAGAAGTATTTGTGGTCAGAAGCATGTCAGCAAAGTTTTGATGAGCTCAAGAGTCGATTGATTTCGGCACCTGTTTTGGTCTTACCAAAAGGGACGGAAGGATTCGTGGTGTATAGTGACACGTCGAGACAGGGCCTTGGATGTGTACTAATGCAGGAAGGGAAAGTGATTGCCTATGCATCGAGACAATTGCGACCCTATGAAGTTAACTATCCGACCCATGACTTGGAGTTACCAGCCGTGGTGTTTACTTTGAAAATCTGGCATCACTATCTGTATGGAGTTACCTGTCAGATCTTTACAGACCACAAGAACCTAAAGTACATTTTTACTCAGAAGGAGTTGAACATGAGGCAGAGAAGGTGGCTAGAATTAATCAAGGACTATGATATCGATATCCTTTATCATCCGGGCAAAGCAAATGTGGTTGCCAACGCTTTGAGCCGTAAGACAGTGCAGGAGCAGATGCTGAGACGCTTGACAGTACAAAGGGAGTTGCAGTTAGACCTTATGAGGCCAGAAATTGAAGTTTGGTTACAGCGTGTTCAGGGACAACTTTGCACCCTTGAGATTTCTTCGTCTCTTGATGATATGATCAGATCGAAGCAAGTTACGGACCCATTTTTATCTCGAGTTCGGGATGAAGTAACTCAAGGGAAAGCCCCTGGATTCGTGATCCACGATGACGGATTGATACGCTTTAGAAATCGAGTTTGTGTACCCGCAGACGAAGAGTTGAGTAACTCTATCATGAGAGAAGCCCATGCTACCCCGTACTCTATTGACTCGGGATCTAGCAAGATGTATAAGGATTTGAAGCAGAATTATTGGTGGGGGAATATGAAACGTGAGGTTGCCGAATTCGTTTCGAGATGTTTAACCTGTCAGCAGGTTAAGATTGAGCACCAGCGACTCGTAGGAATGCTGAAACCGCTCCCGATTCCCGAGTGGAAATGGGAGGATATATCTATGGATTTTATCACTAGCTTGCCGATGAGTCGTCGAGGAATGAATACGATTTGGGTGATTGTGGACCGTCTGACCAAGTCAGCCCACTTCTTGGAGATTAAGGACACGTGGGGTCCCGAAAGACTGGCCTAACTTTTTATTAAGGAAATTGTGAGGTTACATGGTACCCCCAAGAGTATTGTATCGGATCGTGACGGGCGATTCGTATCGCACTTCTGGAAGGCAGTTCATCGTGCGATGGGCACGCAGTTGAATTTCAGTACGGCTTTTCATCCGCAGACCGATGGTCAGTCTGAGACAACCATCCAGACTCTAGAGGATATGTTGAGAGCATGTGCTCTTGATTGGAAGGACGATTGGGAAGCCCAGCTACCTTTGGCGGAATTCACTTATAATAATAGTTGGCATGCTTCGATTCAGATGGCTCCGTGTGAGGGTATGGCCGTCGCTGTAGGTCCCCTTTGTGTTGGGATGAACTGTCAGAATCTCTGGGTACGGAACCCGATATGTTATTAGCAGCCCGTGAGAAGATCACTTTGATTAAAAGTCGGTTGTTAACAGCTCAAAGTCGACAGAAGTCCTATGCTGACCACCGTCGACGACCGCTTGAGTTCGAGGTTGGTGACCATGTATTAATGAAGGTGTCTCCTACCCGAGGTGTTTTTCGTTTCGGGAAGAGGCGCAAGCTGAGCCCGAGGTACATTGGGTCGTTTGAGGTTTTGGAGCGTGTAGGTGGTCTCGCCTATCGACTAGCTTTGCCACCGGCTTTGAGTCGGATTCACAACGTGTTTCATGTCTCCCAGTTGAGGAAATATGTTGCTGATCCGAGCCATGTACTTCAGTTCGAAGAGATTGAATTAGCGGAAGATCATTCGTACGAGGAGCGTCCTGTGCGGATACTCGAGAAGAGGATCAAGCAATTGCGGAACAAGACGATCCCCCTACTGAAGGTTCAGTGGTTACAACACGGAGATAGAATGCGAGTGAGATACCCCGAGTAATTTACCCCTTAGTTTCGAGGACGAAACTCTTTTTAATGGGGGAGTATGTAATATCCGACTGTAATTTTTCATTTTTACCTGTCGTTGTATTATTCGGATAATCTAATTGTCACGAATCGTTGCATTTAGTATTATGTTGAGGTATTATAGATTTGAACTTCATATCGTTGTTATTTCATTTCATATGTGATGATTCGATGTTAATTAGAGAGTTGCATTATTGAACTTTTTCTGTTGATGTAGCATACGCCACATAGCATGATTAACGTACGTTAATCTTGTGCCTTAATGTACGTAATGCCTTGTCTGTTGCGTACGCTAAGAAGGAATCTGACATCAGTTGACTTCAGGGTGAACTTGTTATCCGTTGGCATGCATGTGGGTGATATCTGAGCTGTCGTGTCGGCCAGAGTCAACTTTTGTTAGCGTGCGTAGCCCCTTTTCATTAGTGTGCGCTAATGGCCTGTGAATTCAAGACAATAGCCACTGTAAGCCGCTTACGTATGTAATATTAACCAGTTAGCGTACGTAAGTGTGTTAGCTTACGCTAAAGCTTCCCGATAGCGTGCGCTAAGTCTGCACAGTCTATTTATAGGACCAGCCTGTTTTTCATTTCTTCACAACTCTAAACCGATTCTCTCTCCATATATCGTCCCTCTGCACTCCCAAATCGATATCAACCTCCTACAACTTGCTTTTAAGCCTTAAATCTTGGAGTGGAGCTCATTTCCTTGAATATTAGAAGGTGTTCTTGAGCTTGGAGTGTACTTTCTCGTAGCGTTGAGGTTGTTCTTCATTTCTGGAGGTAGGTGTACTTTCTTCTCTGTATTGTTTTCATATGTTGATGTTAGTAACGAATTATACTTCACCTAGGGTTAGATTAATCAAGTAAAACATGGTTTTAATTAAACTTTTTCACACTTCTTGATGAATATGATAAATGAGGGTTTGAGGTGGGTGTATTCTTGATGATATAGTGATATTAACCATGTTGTAACTATCATACTCATCTTGCTGGACGAATTTAGCTCAGTAGAACATCTTTGAATCGGTTAACCTCACCATAGTTGGATTTAAACAATAAAAATTGATATCATAGAGTTTTTAAACACCATGCTTGATATTCATTTACCTTGAGAAGAACTTGCCAATGTTTGGAGATAGTAAAATGTTTCCTTATTTCAGAAACCTTAGAAACTTTATCATTATTATGGTTCAGATTCACAAATCCATGAAGATTGATAGGAACACCTTGTTGAATGTTAGGAGATTAGTGTGGTAATTCTAAAACCTAAGCTAGGTGATTTCATAAATGATGTTAAAGGATCTTCCAGCTTTGTAAAGAATGATTTTGATAACCTTCATGAATATGGTGAAATCTCATAGCTAATAACCTTGTTGTAAGCTTAATATTCAACTTAGATGAGAGGTGGATGAATATAATTGTGCAGATTTTGTCCTTTCAACATTTTAATGTTTTGGAAAGTTTAATCATCATAAGATGATCTTAACATCATAATTGTTTATTCACCATGTTCTTTATAGAATTCTTATTTATGAAGAATCATGTGAACATTCGGTAAAAGTATTGTGAACCGATTTTATGGTTGTGATGAGGTAAAAAGAACTCTTGGCATAAGACTTCGATATTTTGAGATAGAAAACTATTCTAATGGATTGTAGGGTGTCGTCTTACTAAACCTATATTGATAATTATACGAATATGTTATTGAGTAAAATGTATTTCATTTAAGGTTGATTGTTCGAGTAAACGATATTAGTCGAGGACCGTTCGTTCGTTTCGACAAGAAGAGGATTATTCTCGTCTCCGTATTGAGGCAAGTTATCTTGCTTGGTTATAATGATGATTAGATTCTTGTGATGTTTATACATTTCATGTGTATGCAATGTTTATGAAATGTTTGTCGTGATTTGACATTGTCTTTGACGTTATTCCGTTTTTGTCATGGGGTTACATTCCCAAGTACGTCGCTCGAATCATTGATTTCGTTGGTCCTATCTGTAAGTTCGGTGAGTTTTATTGATCCTTAATCGAATATGTGATTTATTGAATTTGTTGTCATGATGTATCGTGACATATCCGGAATCATATCTGCATTCCGATTAGTTATTGTGTAGGATTTCTAGCCAGGCACATATATAGTCATTTGTGGATGTTTTCGTATTGGACTGTGCACATGAGACGTAGTTCGTGAGGCTAATTAGGTACATTGTCCCACGTATATCCTAGATTCCGTATACCCGGTGGACATGTGCACTAACACATTTCCGGATCGGGCGTACTGTGATGTCCATCTTGAGCCATATTGTTAATTGTTCATAGTCCATGTATGATTGGATGTGTTCGACGGTTTGTGACTGATTGTTTCATACGCCCGAGGGGTATGATTAATAGTCGGGATGTTTCCTTGAGATCTATATATGTGAATTGTATAATGTCGGAAGAATTAATTATTATGTATACCTGACCCTGTATTTTGGGTGAAATACTTGTGTTGTATTTTAGGTCGAGGCAAAGGCAAGGCACGGGAAGAGCATGTTGACGGCGAAGGGTTCGAAGGATACTAGTTCGGGGGCCCCAAACCATTTGTTGTCCGGTTATGTAAAAATCGTGCTATGTTATTTTATTTCCACTTCATTTAAATTACTATCTGGTTGTATTGGTATTTAAAGTATTTTCCATCTCCATATGGTTTATACTTGTATTTCGGATCCTGTGTATCATAAGGCCGTTGGCCATATTTTTAATAAACTCTTAATCGGAGTAATGACTATTTATTGTCGTTCGGTATCACAAGTAATACTTATTTAATCTGTTTTTGGATATCGCCCGGTGGGTCCCAGTATGGGTCCACGGCACTGTAATAGTCGCCTTTTTGGGGTGTTACAAAATCAAAAGCCACTATTTACCTGATCCACAAACCAAGTGATGTGACCTGGAGGAGGGTGATCAGAGATGTCAAAATCCTGGGGTGTGACAAACCTAAGAAATCTTATAAAACTATCTAGTGTTGCTGGGCTAGTCCTAGATAAAGGATACGAAGGAAGGACACGTGTAGCCCCCACACTTTCTTGATAAGGGTCGGCTAACAGGCCGGTAATAGTCACCTCGCCATAATGAGGAGGGGATGGGGGATCTACAATAATTAGAGGGATGCCGGAAGGTTAGAAGGTATACCACCTAGCTCTGATCAGTCTATATAACCAATAGCCTCCTCTACAAGGTAAAGAGAGGAGCCTACAACTCGCTCCGACCTACCACCTGAATCCCCATCAGAAGAAGATAAAGCTTTCAAAAAAGAATCCACAGCCAATTGACCAGAGATATTTTGGGAGTCGGAAGCAGATGACATCGTAAAACGAAAAAAAAGGGAGGGGGGAGAAAAAAATATAAAAGAGAAGAAGAGGTGAGGGAACTAGATAAACATACTCATGAGCTGGGCAGGAAGAAGATCGCCGGATATGGAGAGGAAGGGAGTTGTCGAGAATGGTGGATCGATCGAAAAACACTGGAGAAATTGCAAGTTCTAAGTGTGAGAAAAACCAAGAGGCGGAAATGAGCCAGAAGGAGGCATCCCTCTTTTTATAGAAGAACGGGACGTAAATCAAGAGGGAATGGGATGATCTGGAGCATCCGAAGATCTTTTCAAAATAACGGCCTGGATTCAACACCGCCCTGGCAAACATATATTAGGTTGACACCTGGGCCTAGTTATAGAGGTGTGACGGTTGGAAAGCGAAACTGGAGAGAAGAAATGGCGCGGTCATAAATGTGCACGAATTCTGAGGCGAATCATCATTACCTGGGAACCAGATCCCCAAAAGATCATCATGTCGAGGTCGCCTGTCTGAAGTAAGACTTACTCTATTCAGTCTTACAGCTCGATTAGAGTAGGGGGGACTGGTTGATAGGACGATAAATATAAACCTCCCAAAAACCCGATCTAAGGAGCCTAAGAACTGGCAGACCTACCGACCTATGGGTAAAAAAGGAGCCCTGACAAAAGGAGTCCGACCTGGGTAATCTTATCCTGAGCTCAGTAGATATTATGCGGATATCGGTAAAGGCTAACAGACCTACCGGCAAAGGCTAACAGACCTACTGGCCTCTTGAGTACCCTCATGAAAGAGTCCGACCCCCACGACCTTACCCCGGGTTGGAAAGCGTCCGTACTCATAAGATAAGACCCCTGAAAGGCTAAGATTTTACCTATCAGGATGAGATCTTGGAAATACAGGGATGGATAGCTGTAGTTGAAATCACCAGATATTTAGGGATTGGCGGCCGCAACCCGAATCCCCAAATATCAGGGATTTCTTCTAAATACTAGGAAAAGGGTTACAAGGAAAGGCTGCTCCTCCCTTATATAAATAAGGGAGAAGCCTTTCCTACAAAGGCCAAGCAATAATAGGCATACAGAGAGAGAGAGAGAGAGAAAGAAGCATTTAGAGAGAGAAAGAAGCATTTATAAAGAGAAAGAAGGACAGAGAGAGAACAATACTTCACATATTCGGTTTTCTTAGATAAACTTCTGAGATTGACCCGGTTCTTGTGATCGATCACCTCGGTTACATCAAAGGAGAATCGAGGTCTGAGTTTGAGATGATGGGGGAAACCGATGATAATAGAGTTCTCAATCGGTGGCAAAGATCGCCGTCAAGGATTAGAGACACAGAGATAGAGACGGAGAGTTCTAGACACTAGAGAGAGATGGAGAGATTAGAGACACGGTGAGATCTAGAAAAATAGGTTTAGGAATTAGGTTAGGATATATATATATATATATATATATATATATGCACGGGGTTTAATTAAATATAAATGGGCAGGGGGTTTAAAATAACGGGAAGGTTGAAACCTTCAAAGTGGGGATTGTAGCAAAAGGTTACACTTAGAAAGAGGGTATCAATTTATGATGAAACCTTTCACCGGTAGCCATGCTTAAGCCAATTCGTATTCTTTTAGCTATAGCTGCACATTTGGATCTGGAGATTTGACAAATAGATGTCAAGACTACATTCTTGAATGGAAGTCTAGACAAGGAAATCTACATGTAATATGTACGTTGACTTGCTACAGTAAATCCTCATTTAACGTATGTAATGCACTACCCATAGCGTACGTTAACCAAGGGTTGACTCGACCAAGCACATTCTTCATCGAAAGCTGCCGACCACGGGTCCCACCTGTCGGCCATAGACTGAGTTGTCTGATTCCTCTCGTTACGTATGTAATTCCTTATATATAGCGTACGTAACACTTAGCATCTTAACGTACATTAACTGTCCTTCATAGCGTACGTAATATCAGTCCAGAGCTCACTGACTTGTTTCGTTCACTCACTTACGTACGTAATATTTCCTCCATAGCGTATGTAATACGTAAATTGACTTGCTATAGTAAATCCTCATTTAACGTACGCAATGCACTACCCATAGCGTATGTTAACCAAGGGTTGACTCGACCAAGCACGTTCTTCGCCGAAAGCTGCCGACCACAGGTCCCACCTGTTGGCCATAGACTGAGCTGTCTGATTCCTCTCGTTACGTACGTAATGCCTTAGCGTACCTTAAGTATACATCGTAGCGTGCGCTAATGTGGCTGTAATTAGCCATTTTCAGTTTATTCTTGTCCAACTCTCGACATGCAGAATACGAGCACACGACATACTGAATACATATACATCTTCCAACAATATTCTCATACGATAAGCCCGATACTCAATGTCTTCCAATACAACTGTCAACCAAGTGCGGTAATAATACCAATACAGATGTATTAGTCCTTCATTTATTTGATCCATACTGTATACATTCCACGTTGTACAACATAACTCGGATAAAATAATATTAAACCACAGTAGTAGAAATTTCGGATATTACATACTACACCACTTAAAATAAGTTTCGTCCTCGAAACTTGCAATCCGTCATAGAAAACAAACAAACCGTTCAACCAAAATATTCCGAAACCATCACGACAACGATCAATCATCATTATTACCGAATAACAAAAATAGCATACTTACATATGCGCCAAGTCGACGATCTTCTGAGATACTAGCAAGTGACTTCACTGTAAAGCTTCAACATGCTTACAATCACAATTCCATGAGTCTCAACAAAATATATCATCTTTGGATGAATTAATCGATCCGTATCAAACCTTGTCTGCCTGATCGTACAATCAAGTCCCAATTCCGATAAAACCAATAATACACGATACATCTGTGAGATAACTGTCCAACACAATAGCAACAAATCCCGAAATATCGACACAAAATCTGAACGCTATGATGATCACCAGCAATGATCAACCCATAAATTAACCGAGAATATCATCGACATGATAAACTCTAATACGACCAATCCAAAGGTCAAAACACAACCGAGAATATCATCATCACGATAAACTCCAATATGACCAACGAACGATCAACGATAATCGAGAATACCTTCACACGGTAAGCTCCAACATGGTCAACACAGAACCACAGAAACAGATATACGAAAGAATAACATTCTCAAAACGACACACCAGTCACATCCAGTGGATCTCAATAAACATACCCAACTGGTGAACATACTTCTCGGCATACGAACAACCAATCACAAACCGACGAACATATCCAATCATACATGGAGTGGGAACGACCACTCAATATCCAAAACAACCAGCATGGGGTCACCATCTCCAAATCTACACTTACAAGGAAATCATTCAAAAATCACTATGGTAAAATTGCGCTACTACCATACCAATGGAATCACATAGCACATATGTCCCGGTTTCACAAAATCTAAAGTTCTAAAATTACATCATGTATATGAATCTACAACACGCGACATATTTCTTTTATCTGATCAATCAACCGATCATCCCTGGATAACCAAACTACCATACTGAAGTTCGAATCTCTATTCATCGTCCCATACTGATGTCTTATCCAGTCCGTGAGTCACACTCATAACTTCACCATGATATGCATTATGCACTAAATGTGTATGTATATTAATCATATTTTCAAAACCAGTTTGAAATCATATAGTCTCGTCAAGAAGAAAAATTTTCAAAAGTTCTTTCAAAAATTTCAAAGCTCAAAACATAAATTTTGGTAAGACCACAAAATCAATTTTCGAAAAGTTAAACTGGCTCGCAATGCCAAGTATTCGATAACAGTTTCCTTCGAATCCACACGATTTTGAAGTTTTAAAATGAAAATTATGCAAATGATTGGCCACATCCATACTCCTGTATACCAATTCGGATTGTCACCAAATCCACTGACATTCCATCGAAAAACCACACGATAGAGTTCCAAAATCTCAATATATAAACTCCAACCAAAAACTCATTTTCCACATATGATTCGCAACGTCAATCGTTAACATATCCTGGATCACCTCAAATGTGCTATGACAAAACATGGAAACAAATCAACACAGAGAAAGACTTCCCGAGAAGTTTCATTTGAACAAGTGAATCAAAACCTCGAAAGGCAGTAATAGAATAGAAAAACGATTGGTAAGGTATTTTACAAATCTCGGGAGTTTTAGAAAATAAGAAAGCCTTTTGAAACATCCCTGATACCATATTTTGTAACACCCCCAGAGCCATCCAGGAATATTACAACGCTGTGGGCCCCGAGACGGAACCCACAAGGCTGAAAGAAAGATTTACAAACATTTACAAATGCCTAAGAGGCGAATGACGGTACAATCTTTAAAAACATTCGAAGACTTAAAACTCGTTTAACAAAAACCATCGTAAAATCTCATTTGAAAGAGCAAGGTCTGAAATGCCAGAACTCAACAGTCTAAAAACATACGTTAAGCTATCGCTTACACGTACCGACAAAATATTTTAGAAGACGATTGCCAAAGTAACCTCAGTTACCAGATACCAATAGGCCATTTAAAAATACTTACGCAGCGGAAAAAGACAAACAATAAAAATACTCTAGCAGCGGAATACAAGAACTGATCAAGAAACTCAATACACAAATACATGCCCTAGCTAGTATCCTCCGGGAAGCTCAGCTCTTCATGAACGCTAAAAGCTCGATATTCCAAGAACCTAAAAAGAAATCCCACGATGGGGTCAGCCATAATATCCAACAATGATAGCCAGCACATCACGTCAATAATTACATACTAATGAAAATAGTAAGTAAGAATATGACCAATGTAATCTTACCGCCATAACTATACTTACTCGTATAATCCTCATCAAAATAACCATTATCATATTGTCCATCTCGTAATCTCGATTAACCATTAAACTTAAACTTAACATCTGTATTATTCCTCAAACAATACTCAAGATTATCAGAATATCATCACTAACTCATGATACGGAGAAATACCAGTTCTGACCAATTCTATCCATCGGATAACAAACCTAACGATTTCACAATATCTCGATTAGACACAAGTCCGAACAATCCAACTCAAATAATTACGAATTCATAACCAAAATACGATTACGGATACGAATGTAAAGAAAATCATATTCGGTGATCAATCAGAATCTTTCCGGATTCCAAATTGATATCATGATTCGTATTTTATCAAGAACATACGAATTCTACCACTTCAATCAACGAACATTCGATATTCATATCTAAATATATCGATAATTCAACATACGATCGTCTTGCTATGTTAAATTCATCAAGAAGTTCCTCAAGTATAATAAGTGATTCGAAATCATGTTCATAGCCATCAAAACAACCTATTTAGATATCCTTTAACATGTAGATAACCATTCAGTTCGTAATCCAAGTCATGTATTATCGTATTCTTCAATATACACTTCACATAACCTCAAGAATCGCAACAACACCCTAATCATCATCATACGAATCAAATACGGATAACAATACCAAAAATCCGAAATCAAGGTGTAGAGTTCTACAACATACCTCAAGAACATGAATAACCCAATCAAACTCTTCAAGAATCATCAACATCTTCATCTCCAAGCCTCAAATCCATGTTTCCAAACTTATAATCAAGTTGGAAGAGGCTAAAACTCACTAACATGCTGAGAGGGACGAAGGTTGGAGGAGGAAAGGTTTTTCTATCGTGAAGAAATGAGGAGAACGATCCTTATTTTATAACATGCACATACATTACGTACGTTATCCATCATGCATTTATGCATTGTTGACGTATGTCCACCCCGTGTTGGGCCGATGGGATCATCGGGGGATCTATGCTAGCGTGCGCTGGATCATCGGACAGGTTTTTCCACCACGGTTGGTCTGACGGGATCATCGTGGGATCTAGGCAGTGAATGCTAGATCATCAGATTACCTATGTGTTGTTATTGTGCATATGTATATTATGGGTTTGCCATAAGTATATATTATTGTTATTGTTGTGAGCATATTGACGTTGTCATATGAGTATGCATTTGTAGGTCTTGGGTTAAGACCGTGTCCGTATGATGTATTGATCTGATCTCAGATTAGACTGACGTGATTTCGTCGTGGCATTTCATATCTTGAGGTATGTTCCATATTTCTTTTGGTATTAGTCCTTGGATGGACAATCGATTATCGTATTGGGGTTTGATGATGTTATCTGATGGATCGAATTGATCAGAACTGATATTTCTCCGTATCATGAGTTAGTGATGATATTCTGGTAATCTTGGTATACAGGAGTATTGATATTGTCAATCATTTGCATAGTTTTCATTTTAAAACTTCGAAATCGTGTGGATTCAAAGGAAACTGTTATCGAATGCTTGACACCAGCAAGCCGATTTAATTTTTCGAAAATTTATTTTGTCGTCTTACCAAAATTTATGTTTTGAGCTTTGAAATTTTTGAAAGAACTTTCAAAAATTTGTCTTCTTGACGAGACTATATGATTTCAAACTGGTTTTGAAAATATGATTAATATACATAGGGATTTAGTGCATAATACATATCATGGTGAAGTTATGAGTGTGACTCACGGACTGGATAAGACATCAGTATGGTACGATGAAAAGAGATTCGAACTTCAGTATGTTAGTTTGGTTATCTAGGGATGACCGGTTGGTTGATCAGATAAGAAAAATATGTCACGTGTTGTAGATTCAATACAGAATATGATTTTCGAACTTCGGTTTTTGTGAAATCGGGGCATAGGTGTTGTGTGGCTCTATTGGTGTGGTAGTAGCGTGATTTTGCTATAGTGATTTTTGACTTTTGAGCCATATTGATTAGTCGTTCATACTCCATGTATAATTGGGTATGTTCGTCGGTTTGCGATTTATTGTTCGTATGCCGAGGAGTATGTTCACCAGTCGGGTATGTTTATTGAGATCCACTGTATGTGTTTGGTGTATCGATTTGAGAACCTTATTCGTTCGTATATCAGTTTCTGTGATTCTGTGTTGATCGTGTTGGAGCTTACCATGTGAAGGTATTCTAGATTGTTGTTGCTCCTTCGTTGGTAATATTGTAGTTTATCGTGTTGATGATATTCTTGATTGTGTTTTGACCTCTGGATGGTCATATTGGGGTTTATCATGATGATGATATTCTCGGCTGCGTTTTGACCTTTGGATTGGTCGTATTAGAGTTTATCATGTCGATGATATTCTCGGTTAATTTATTGGTTGATCATTGCAGGTGATCATCTTGTAATACCCGGTTGTAATTCAGTCATTATCATTCAGTAATTTCATTCGGTGATTGTCACTCAGTGGATTTTCACTCATTTATAATCATTCATCAATCATGTTCATTCACCCGTGTTCACCGTTCGTAAAAACTTCGAGTTGTGTATCATTATTGTTCATTGTTTCAACTTTCCTCATATGAGTTCGACTTTGTTAGATCACCATTAATTTTTGGTAACTCCAAAAATTCTAAATCTTTGCAATGTTATAGAGCATCGAGTTAGCTTTCCAATGGTTCAAACGGTGAGTCAATCGGAGTCCGGACGAGAGAGTTATGGTCGTTTTAGCTCAACCGCTCATTTTCGGTATTGGCGATCAACGCCGAGCGAACTCGGCCGTCGTCCGACACGGCCGTGCGTACTCGTCCGGAAAATGCCGAAGTGTCTGCCTCAGGACCCGGCCGTGTAAATGCACGGCGAGTCGAACCCTTCGGATAAGCGAGAATCGTACGCCCGGCCGCGGCCGTGTCGTGCAGCGCGGTCGAGTCATCTTGAGTCATTGTCGGACGGGTCATCTGTCGGAAGGCCCTCGGCGCGCGACCGTGTCAAGCGAGGACACGGTCGAGTCCTGTCGGCCAGTGTCGGCCAAGCGTGCGACACGGCCGTGCCGATCGGCACGGGCCGTGTCGGCGAGTAGTCACTATAAATTCATTTTTGAGCATTTCACTCATTCCTTCGATTTTTCCACCTTTTACGAGAGAGAAGCTTGAGGGAGGGTTTTTCCTTCACAAATCATTTGGGTGTTTGATTTTCTTCATCTCCTTTCGATCGTGAAGCCCGGATAATCAATCTAACGCGTGTTCTTCGGATTAAAACACTTGGATCTTCATGAGGTAATTCCTTCAACACTTTGGACTTCGATTTTGTGTTGAGATATGATGTTTTGGACGTTATAATCATGTTATATGAAGGGATATGTATATGATTATGACTTTGTATAAGGATTCATTGGATTATTGAGGGATTATTCAAGAACACCTTGAATATCGAGTTGGAATTGGGGATTTTCGACTAATTGTTGTTATAATCACATTTTTGGATATTCATAACGGGTTATTGATCGTATTGGAGATGTTTTGTTGGTTTGAAACACTTCTTGGAGATTTTGATATTGGTATATTGAGGTTTGATTGTAAACAATCGGAGTTTGGATACAACGTGTTTGATTTAATGCCTCTATGGACTTGGTTAAATCGTATCGACGTTTTAAGTTCGTTATATTCGTGTTTGATTCGTATATTGAGCGAGTTGTTGGATATTGTATTGAATTAAGGTTGTTCGGCGACCGATATCTCAATTAGGACGTTGTTCGTGGAAGGATATTTGTCGCCGGTGTTGTGTAAGTTAATTCTTACTCGGTTAAAAGGATATTCATCCCTTTTGTTGTTGTTCATTCATAATCATAACTCATTCATCATTATATTAACCGTATCAAAACTTGTTGTTATCAATTAATCATTTCAGTCATAAGGAACGACGGTTCCAATCTTTTCATTGAGCTGTCATTTATTTCATTACCATTCCATTTCGGTGAGTCATTATTCATTTTCGATGTCACTTTTGTTATATCGTGGCATTCCGGGTCATACTGGCGTGCCGGTTGGTATGTGTTGGATTTTCATGTCGGGCATATTATAGTCGTGTGTTGGTTGGTGGCCTCACATTGGACTGTGCACACGAGTCATATTGTCTCGTGAGACTGATTAGGTACAAGACCACACGTGTATTCGATCGATACTCGTTGGTGGCTTGTGCACGGACACATTTCCATCCCGGGCGTAGTGTGGCGCCATTTCCTTTGAGCCGTACTGTTAGTTGATTCATATAGCATGTTTGATTGCGTATGTTTCGGCACAGATATTTCATAACTTCGATATAATCATGATTGTGTATTTTCAACTCTTGAGGATTGTTGTTACATTTAATCGACCCGTTTGGGGATTTTGTTTCGAGGTCTTGGCAAGGCAAAGTACGGGGAGAATACGCCGACGTCGAGGAGTCAGTGATACTAGTAGAGGGCCCCGATCTTCCAGATTATTCATGTTATTGTCCTTTATTTTCCGCAGACTTTCATTTGAATACTCCGTTTCATTCGGTGTTGTGTATTTTATCTTCATATAAAGTACACTAGTATTGATATTGTCTGGTGTGTTGTAACTAAACTCCTCATCGGAGTAATTATTGCGTAATGTAGTTCGGTACTACATTTATCTTGTGTAATTCATTCATTTTCATTTGCACAGTGGGTCCCGGTTGGGGATCTACGGCCTTTGTAATATCCGCCTAGTTTGGGGTGTTACGAGTTGGTATCGAGCGTGGTTTTGAATACTACCTTCCGAGTCATGTCTCATTTGAAATCATCGTCATCGGACTAGTATCATTGGACTTTCGCGTCACGTGTGACTCTGTGCGAATGCCGAGCCAATCGAGACCGAAAGAACTGTAAGACTTCTAACGCCATGGTATAATTTACGGCAATAGTCATTCATTCATCATTCATCAATTGACAATCCTAAAACATCATCATTCATTGTGATTAGGACAATCATGTTAACTCATTAATCACTTAATTCATTTCATTACTCAGTTAATAATCAGGACGATCATCTTAACTCATTAATTACTCAATTCATTTCATTACTCAGTTGTCAATCTGGATGATCATATTATCAATCTTGTTAAGTTATTCAAGATAATCATTTCAAGAATTTCATCAGATAATCATGTAACTTCAGTAAATCATTCATATAATCACTAAGTTAGAGCATGTATACTCATTTTCATCATCTCATGACATAATCATAACGTGCTAATCATGCGGGAAATATAATCATTATGCGACCTTCCTACTTCAGTATGGAGAGAGATGTCAGGGGATGCACGGGGAGAGGCCGCGGTGCGGACCGAAACCCGAGAAATAATCACTCGCTGCCGGGAAATCGTGCCCATGACTCGGCTCGATCAGAAGATGTTCGGGTTGATCCACTCACTTTTATGCAGGCCATGATGACCCATGTGCAGTTGCTCAATCATCATTGCGCCATCGACCGGATTAATCGAGAGAACTCTCCCGTATGAGCCATTTGCTAAGGAAAGTGCTGAACAACAACCTTCATTTGTCGGCAAGAAATCAACGGCGTAATCAATCCGAAGGCGGTCACCAACCTTCAAGAAGCCTCGTGTGAGTCCTATCGTTTCGGCGACCTCCTACGGCGCATAATCGTGCGGGATCTCGATCACGAGCGGCCATTCAGCCATCACCTGTTATAACTGTGGGGATCTTGGTCATGTCAGCACCAAGTGTCCGAGACAGTCTGTCACGTGCTATAATTGTGGGAATTTTGGGCATAAGGCCCCTTTTTGCCGAAAGGACTCCAAGTCGGCTCCAGCGGCATCTCAGGCCCCGAAGCAACCAGCGTTTCAGAATCAGACTGCTTTGTCATCGTCGTTTAAGACAATGGAAGCAAATAGAGTTGGAGCTCGTATTTATCAGATGGGAGCGTCCGGTTCGGGGACCGGCAAGTCCCAGATTCATATGATGAGGAGGATCGACGATCCGGTGGCCCGAATGATTTCAGGTATACTCGTAATTTTATTTCAACTTGTGTGTACCTTTTGATGCTGGTACACCGCATTCATTCATTTTCGAATCATGCTTGAATAGACTTATTTCGGGATAGTCCTATTGCTTGTGGACCTCATACCATCGGTCTACCTGACGATGGAAGAATTTTCGGAATCATACCTAAGTAAACTTAGTAACCGCGATTGGTTGGTGGACCTAATCGTGGTGAATTTATCTTAGGACGATGTAATTTCGGTATTAGCTGGTTTAACCGTCTTAATACTATCCTCAGTGTTTGTTAGCGTTTGGTCGCTATCTTTCCGTCATTAGTTGTCGAATGTGTGCTTCAGGGAAGTAATCCCCGTTGTTCCAGTAGAATTTCTATTATGGCGGAAGCAGAGAAATTCTGCAATCGAACTATTCAATCATTCCTTGTATCATTTCCATCGATTGGCTTTTCTAAGACAATCGAGTCATTCAATCATTCATTGTATCATTTTCATCGATAGGCCTTTCTAAGGCAATCGAGTTATTCAATCATTCATTGTATTATTTTCATCGATTGTCCTTTCAAAGGCAATCGAGTTATTCAAACATTCATTGTATCATCTTCATCGATTGGCCTTTCTAAGGCAATCGAGTTGTTCAATCATTATTGGTATCTCTTTTTATCGATTGACCATTCTAGGGCAATCGAAATGTTCAATCATTCGTGGTATCATTGTCATCGATTGACGATGTATTTGCCTTCACATAGAGTAGGGGAATTCAGGAGTGAGTGGGAGCCGGTACGTCCCATTTATCGAAGGCACCGTATCGGATGGCCCCGACCGAAATGCAGGAGTTGAAGATTCAACTTGAGGAGTAGTTCGAGAAAGGTCATCTCCGACCGATTGCATCCCCGTGAGGAGCACCAGTGTGATCTGTCAAGGAGAAGGATGGCTCGTCTCGTGTGTGTATTAATTACCAGGAGTTGAACAGGGTGATGATCAAGAGTAGTATCCTTTACCTCGTATTGATGATCTTTTAGATCAACTTCAGGGAGCTTCAGTATTTTCCAAGATCGACTTAAGATCTGGATATCACCAGTTGCGAATTCGAGAGTCGGATATCGCGAGGACAGCGTTTCATACACGCTATGGTCATTATGAATTCGTAGTTATGCCGTTCGGGCTAACTATTGCACCTGTGGTATTCATGGGGGTTAATGAATCGGGTTTTCATCGACTTTTTGGATCAGTTTGTTGTTGTCTTCATCGACGACATTTTGATTTATTCTCGTAGCCAGAAGGAACATGAGGTTCATCTTCATCAGGTTCTCGACGTGTTGAGACGAGAGCAACTTTATGGAAAGTTTTCCAAATGTGAGTTACGGAGGTCCAAGTGATTTTCTCGGGCATGTAATTTCATCGACAGAGTTCGTGTCGACCCTCGAAGACGGAGACTATCCGAGATTGGCAACCTCCGAAAGATATTAAGTAAATCCGAAGTTTCCTCGGATTAGTTGGTCAATTATCCAACCCACGACCTGGAGCTAGCAGCCGTGGTTTTCGCGTTGGGGATTTGGCGTCACCTTTCAGTTATTCACCAATCACAAGAGTTGAAGGATATATTTACTCACAAGGAGTTAAATATGCGACAGAGGCGGTGGTTGGAACTAATCAAAGATTTTGATATCGAGATCCTTTACCACCAGGCAAGGCGAACGTTGTCGCCGACGCCTTGAGTCGTAAGCCCGTTCGGGAGCAGAGGCTTGCTCGTTTAACAGTTCGAAGGAGCTTGGCGGGAATTCCTTAGACCCGAGATCGAGTGCGGCTTGTGAGTTCGGGGACATCTTTGTATGTTAAGAGATTTCATTGTCACTTGAGGAGGTAATCGAGAGAATCGAGTTCGGACCCTTCATTGTTGCGCATCCGTGAAGATGTGGCTCGGGAAATCCCACAGATTCGTGGTCCACGAGGATGGACTTTTGAGGTTTAAGAACCGGTTGTGTACGGCGAATGACGAGTTGAAAAACTCTATTTTGAGAGAAGCTCATGCTACCCCTTATTCTCTGTTCATCTCGGGTCCCGAGAAGATGTACAAGGACTTGAAACAAAATTACGGTGGAGTAATATGAAGCGAGAAGTCGCGGAATTTGTTTCGAGATGCTTAACTTGCCAACAAGTCAAGATTGAACATCGGCGACGGCGGTTATCTGAAACCTCTCCTATTCAGTGGAAGTGGGAAGGCATTTCTATGGATTTCATCACGAGTTTGCCGACGAGTCGTCGTGGCATGAATACAATGCAGGTGATTGTGGACCGCTTAACTAAATCAACTCATTTTCTTGAGATTAAGGATACTTGGGGTCCCGAGAGACTTGCCCGATTATTCATCAAAGAGATAGTGAGGCGCAGTACTCTAAAAGTATCGTTTCCGATCGTGACGGACGGTTTGTGTCACATTTTTGGAAATCAGTTCATCGTGCTATGGGGACTCAGCTTAATCTCAGTACTGCCTTTCATCCTCAGTCCGACGGACAATCGGAGAGGACTATTTAGACATTAGAGGACATGTTGAGAGCTTGCGTCCTCGATTGGAAGGACGATTGGGAAGCCCAACTACCGTTGATCGAGTTCATGTATAATAATAGTTGGCATGCTTCCATTAAGATGGCGCCTTACGAGGCCTTGTACGGTCGTCTTTGTCGATCTTCTTTGTGTTGGGATGACTTGTCAGAATCAATCGGCACCGAGCCCGATATGCTTATAGCCGCCCGAGAGAAGGTAGCTTTGATCAAGAGTCGTATGTTGACAGCTCAGAGTCGACAGAAATCATATGCAGATAATCGTCGTCGACCACTAGAGTTCGAGACGGGTGACCATGTTTTGGTCAAGGTATCCCCGAGTCGAGGTACTTTCCGTTTCGGAAAACGGGGGAAATTGAGTCCGAGATTCATTGGACCGTTTGAAATTTTGGATCGAGTAGGCGAGTTAGCTTATCGATTGGCTTTACCTCCGGCTTTGAGCAGGATTCATAATGTGTTTCACGTCTCTCAATTGCGGAAGTATGTTGCCGACCCGAGTCACATACTTCAGTTCGACGAAATCGAGATCGCGGATGATCATTCGTACGAGGAGCATCCTGTACGAGTGTTGGAGCGGCGAATCAAACAGTTGAGGAACAAGACGATCCCTTTGGTCAAGATTCAGTGGTCCAGACACGGAGTCGAAGAGGCTACTTGGGAAACCGAGGATAGTATGCGAGAGAGTTATCCCGAGTTGTTTGACCCTTAGTTTCGGGGACGAAACTCTTTTAAGGGTGTATGTAATACCGGTTGTAATTCGATCATTATCATTCATAATTTCATTCGGTGATTGTCACTCAGTGGATTTTCACTCATTTATAATCATTCATCAATCATGTTCATTCACCGTGTTCACCGCTCGTAAAAACTTGAGTTGTGTATCATTATTGTTCATTGTTTCAACTTTCCTCATATGAGTTCGACTTTGTTAGATCACCATTAATTTTTGGTAACTCCAAAAATTCTAAATCTTGCAATGTTATAGAGCATCGAGTTAGCTTTCCAATGGTTCAAAGCGGTGAGTCAATCGGAGTCCTGGACGAGAGAGTTATGGTCGTTTAGCTCAACCGCTCATTTTTCGGTATTGGCGATCAACGCCGAACGAACTCGGCCGTGTCGTCCGACACGGCTCGTGCCTTACTCGTCCGGAAAATGCCGGAAGTGTACGCCTCGGGACCCGACCGTGTCGTCGCACGGCCGAAGTCGAACCCTTCCGGATAAGCGAGAATCGTCGCCCACGCCCGACCGTGTGCCGCCCGCACGGCCGAGTCATGCCGAAGTCGCCGTCGGACGGGTCATCGCCGGAAGGCCCTCGCGCCGCGACCGTGTCAAGCGGGACACGGTCGAGTCCCCTGTCGGCCATGTTGGCCAATCGCGACACGACCGTGCCCGATCGGCACGGCCGTGTCCGGCAGGTAGTCAACCCCTATAAATTCATTTTTGAGCATTTCGGCTCATTCCTTCTAGTTTTTTCCACCTTTTACGAGAGAGAAGCTTGAGGGAGGGTTTTTCCTTCACAAATCATTTGGGTGTTTGATTTTCTTCATCTCCTTTCGATCGTGAAGCCCGGATAATCAATCTAACGCGTGTTCTTCGGATTAAAACACTTGGATCTTCATGAGGTAATTCCTTCAACACTTTGGACTTCGATTTTGTGTTGAGATATGATGTTTTGGACGTTATAATCATGTTATATGAAGGGATATGTATATGATTATGAGTTTGTATAAGGATTCATTGGATTATTGAGGGATTATTCAAGAACGCCTTGAATATCGAGTTGGAATTGGGGATTTTCGACTAATTGTTGTTATAATCACATTTTTGGATATTTATAACGGGTTATTGATCGTATTGGAGATGTTTTGTTGGTTTGAAACACTTCTTGGAGATTTTGATATTGGTATATTGAGGTTTGATTGTAAACAATCGGAGTTTGGATACAACGTGTTTGATTTAATGCCTCTATGGACTTGGTTAAATCGTATCGACGTTTTAAGTTCGTTATATTCGTGTTTGATTCGTATATTGAACGAGTTGTTGGATATTGTATTGAATTAAGGTTGTTCGAGCGGACCGATATCTCAATTAGGGCGTTGTTCGTGGAAGGATATTTGTCACGGTGTTGTGTAAGTTAATTCTTACTCGGTTAAAAGGATATTCATCCCTTTTGTTGTTGTTCATTCATAATCATAACTCATTCATCATTATATTAACCGTATCAAAACTTGTTGTTATCAATTAATCATTTCGGTCATAAGGAGCAGCGGTTCCAATCTTTTCATTAATTTGTCATTTATTTAATTACCATTCCATCTAGGTGATTAATTATTAATTTTCGATTTCACTATTGTTATATCGTGGCATTCAGGGTCATAGTGGCGTGCCGGTTGGTCTGTGTTGGTTTTTCATGTAGTGCACATTTTAGTCGTGTGTTGGTTGGTGGCCTCACATTGGGTGTGCACACGAGTCATATTGTCTCGTGAGACTGATTAGGTACAAGACCACACGTGTATTCGATCGATACTCGTTGGTGGCTTGTGCACGGACACATTTCCATCTCGGGCGTAGTGTGGCGCCATGTCCGTTGAGCCGTACTGTTAGGTGATTCATAGAGCTGGTTTGATTGCGTATGTTTCGACAGGATATTTCATAACTTCGGATATAATCATGATTGTGTATTTTCAACTCTTGAGGATTGTTGTTCATTTTAACGGCCCGTTTGGGGATTTTGTTTTTCAGGTCTTGGCAAGGCAAAAGTACGGGGAGAATACGCTGACGTCGAGGAGTCCCAGTGATACTAGTAGAGGGCCCCGATCTTCCAGTTATTCATGTTATTGTCCTTTATTTTCCGCTGCAGACTTTCATTTGAATACTCCGTTTCATTCAGTGTTGTGTATTTTATCTTCATATAAAGTACACTAGTATTCGGTATTGTCCTGGTGTGTTGTAACTAAACTCCTCATCGGAGTAATTATTGCTGTAATGTAGTTCGGTACTACATTTATCTTGTGTAATTCATTCATTTTCATTTGCCAGGTGGGTCCCAGTTGGGGATCTACGGCACTGTAATATCCGCTTAGTTTGGGGTGTTACACATCTGAGCATTCAGATTTTGTGTCAACGTTTCGGGATTCATTGCCATTGTCTTGGGTAGTTGTTTCGCAGATGTATCCTGTATTATTGATTTGTATCAGGATTTGGACTTGATTGTGTAATCAGGCAGACAGGATTTGACACGGATAGATTATTCCATCCGAAGATGATATATTTTTGTTGAGACTCCTGGAATGTGATTGTAAGCGTATTGAGGTTTTACAGTGAAGTCACTTTCTAGTATCTCAGGAGGTCATCGACTTTGCGCATTTGTAAGTGTACTGTTTTGGTTATTCGTTAATAATGATGATTGATCGTTGTCGTGATGGTTTCGGAATATTTTGGTTGAACGGTTTGTTTGTTTTCTATGATGGATTGCATGTTTCGAGGACGAAACTTATTTTAAGTGGTGTAGTATGTAATTTCCGGAAGTTCTAATACTGCTATTTAATATTATTTTATCCGAGTTATATTGTACAACGTGGAATCTGTACAGTATGGATAAAATAAATTAATGACTGAGATATCAGTATTGGTATAATTGTCGTATTTGGTCGGCAATTGCATTTGAGGATATAATGTGTTGAGTATACGTATTCAGTATGCCGTATGTTCGTATTTTGTATGTCGAGACGTTGGACGAGAATAGCTGAATATGGCTAAGTACATCCACATTAGCGCACGCTACGATGTATACTTAGCGTACGCTAAGGCACAAGGATTACGTACGTTAATGAGTACAGTTAACGCACGTTAAGATGCTAAGTGTAACGTACGCTATGTATAAGGCATTACGTACGTAACGAGAGGAATCGGACAGCTCAGGCTATGGCCGACAGGTGGGACCCATGGTCGACAGCTTTCGGCGAAGAACGTGTTTGATCGAGTCAACCCTTGATTAATGTACGCTAAGGGTAGTGCATTGCGTACGTTAAATGAGGATTTACTATAGCAAGTTAATGTACGTACACTATTACAAAATACCCATTTAACACCGGACAATTAACAGCGGTTATGTTAAAACCGCTGTTAAATTTGTGCGGTGGCACGGTTCGTAAATATAATGAAAAATTAATAGCGGTTAATAAAGAAACCGCTGTTAAATTAAGACAGTTAACGGCGGTTTTCCTTTAAATTCCGACAATTAACGGCGGTTGCTTAATAACCGCTGTTAATTTTGGAAATTTTACAGCGGTTAACAATAACCGCTGTTAATATTCCATTTAATTACTCCCCGTTTCTTTCTTTCTTTCTTTCTTTCTTTCTTCTTTTTTCCTTTCTTTCGTCCTACGCTTCTGACTCCCCGACTTTTCACAGTCGACCCGCGACCTCCGGCGACCTCGTGACCCCCGCGACCTCCGGCGACCTCGCGACCCCCGCAACCTCCCCGGCGTTTCGCAATCGACCACCGCAAATTATTTGGTAATTATTCCGAACTCTCTTCTTTGTTCCTATTTGGTAATTTTATCTAGTCTTGTAAGGATTGTTGTATGCTGTTTAATGTGTGTGTTGTGTGTGTATGTGCATGTATAGGTGTGGCAGTGTGTGCGTGCAGTGTGTGTATGTGTATTGTGTGTGAGGCTGTATTGTGTTGTGTGTGTGTGTGTGGCAGTGTGTGTGTGTGTGTGTGTGTATTGTGTGTGGCAGTGTGTGTTGTGTGTATTGTTTGTGTGTGGACTTTTAATTATACCTGGATTGTTTTGGAGAATAATGGTAAAACCTCAATAAAACCACAATAATCACAAACGTGGTATTCAAATGCACATAACGGACAAAATATGTATGTGCGTGTGCACTATGTGTATGTGAGTGTGTGATGTAGTTTTACATGTTATTTTCTTCTTGTTTGTCGTATAATTTAATCGATTTAGTTGAGTGTGTGTGTGTTTAATTATGTGTGTTGCTTTTGACAACACTATTTTCTGGAACACGAATTATTTTGGGATAGTTTTGGTTAACTTCTTAAGGATCTTCTTCCTTTGGGATAGATGTTAACTTTCGTCTTAAGGATCTTCTCCCAACAGTTCGTGCAGATAGAGTTAGCAATCTTGACAAAGCCATAAGTTGACGTAGTATACAGTTAATTCTATTTTGACAACCGTCGTTCATGTTTCTATTTTAAACAACGGTTATAGGACTACCATACCTTTGTCATTCTCTCTGTCAAAACAATTTTCAAAAAGTTAGTAATCATATAGAAATGAAATTCTTCCCCTTATACAAAACAATAGAAAATTGATAAACATAGTATGTGTAACAGAAAAGAAGAAATGGATCGAAGTTGGATGAATGCAAGTCGTGCGAGTGCTGAGTATGACAATGGAATTGAGCAATTTCTTAAATTTGCTCGACAACATCGCTTGGAACCCGAGGAACGATACTTGTGCCCTGGTGTGAAGTGTATGAATGGGAGACGACATGAGGCTGACACAATTCGTGAACATCTTGTTTGTGAGGGGATAAACACCAACTATACGGTGTGGATATGGCATGGCGAAATAGTAGATGTTCCAACTGGAAACACTTATGTAGATATAGATGGTGATCAATTTGAAGAAATGATTCGTGATGTCGGACAAGAATCATTTCAAAGAGCTCATGTTTATGATGCGTTGAAAAGTGATTCAGAGACTCCATTGTATCTGGGGTGTGAAAATTTCACACGTCTATCTGCCGTGTTGAAGCTGGTTAATTTGAAGGCAATAAATGGGTGGAGTGACAAAAGTTTCACCGAATTGCTCCAGTTGATGAATGAGATGCTACCAAAAGGCAATACATTCCCTAAGCGTACCTATGAGGCGAATAAGGTTTTGTGTCCGATGGGTATGGAGTATAAAAAAATACACGCTTGTCCCAATGATTGCATACTGTACAGAAAAGAGTTTGAAGAATTGCATAAGTGTCCTAGGTGTGGGGTATCACGATACAAAGTGAAGAATGATGGAGAGAACACACAACAAGGACCTCCCGCGAAGGTGTTATGGTATCTTCCAATTGTTCCAAGGTTCAAGCGATTGTTTGCTAATATAGATGATGTGAATAATCTCACATGGCACGCAAATGATAGAAAATGCGACGGGCTAATTCGTCATCCAGATGATGCTGCACAATGGAAGAAAATAGATCATTTATTTCCAGATTTTGGGAGTGACGCAAGAAACCTTAGGCTTGGACTTTTCACAGATGGAATGAATCCGTTCGGTAACTCAAGCACCAAGCATAGCTCTTGGCCTGTTTTACTTGTGATATATAATATACCTCATTGGTTATGTATGAAACGGAAGTATGTTATGTTGTCAATGATGATTTCAGGACCAAAACAACCAGGAAATGACATAGATGTTTATCTAAGTCCGTTGATTGATGACTTGAGAATGATGTGGGATGAAGGGATTACGTGTTTGATGGTTACCGCCAGCAAAGTTTCAAGTTGCGTGCAATGTTATTTTGTACGATTAATGACTTTCCTGCATATGGAAACTTCAGTGGATATAGTGTGAAGGGACATCATGCATGTCCTATATGTGAAGAAAACACAAGCTACATCCAGTTGAAACATGGAAATAAAACAGTTTACACTCAACATCGGAGGTTTCTCAGTCGCCATCACCCGTATCGTAGATTGCGAAAAGCTTTTAATGGATTCCCAGAAAATGGACTTGCGCCGATGCCCTTAACAGGTGAGCAAGTGTACGATCGTGTGAAGAACATAAATACTATATTTGGAAAAACTAAAAAGAAGGTCTACGAAAAACATTTGGAAGAAGTGGTCAATATTTTTGATCTTCCTTCTTGGAGACATCTAGATGTTAGACATTGCATAGATGTTATGCATGTCGAAAAAAATGTTTGCGATAGTGTGATCGGCACACTTCTCAATGTTAAACACAAAACAAAGGATGGTGTCGGGCTAGTCAAGACTTGGAGGAAATGGGTATACGTCCTCGATTGCATCCGCAAGTAGTCGGTAAACGAACTTATCTTCCCGGCATGTTATACTTTATCCGAGAGAGAAAATCAGCTTTTGTAATTGTTTACAAGGCATTAAAGTGCCACAAGGTTATTCGTCGAATATTAAGAGTCTTGTATCGATGCAAAATCGACATTGGTCGGCTTAAAGTCTCATGTGTCATGTCTTGATGCAACAACTTCTAGCCGTGGCTATACGTGACGTCTTGCCTAAAAAAGTGAGAAATGCCATAACTCGCTTGTGTTTTTCTTCAATTCTATATGTAGCAAAGTGATTGATCCTTTGGTTTTGGATGAGTGGAAAAGCGAAATTTGTTGTTATCTTGTGCCAATTGGAGATGTATTTTCCTCCTTTTTTTGATATTATGGTTCACTTACTTGTCCATGTAGTTAGAGAGATTGAAGAGTGTGGCCCCGTTTATTTGCGATGGATGTTTCTGATTGAGCGATACATGAAGATTTTTAAAGGGTATAGTAAAAACCCATTTCGTCCAGAAGCATCTATTGTTGAGAGGTATATTGCAGAAGAAGCAATTGAGTTTTGCACAGATTACATGTCACAAACACCATCTGTAGGGCTTCCAAAGTCTCGACATAATGGGAAACTTAATGGAAAGGGTACACGGGGTGTTAAAATATTAACCAAGAATCGCGATGAGGTGCTTCAAGAACATTTGTACGTTTTGAATAACACTGATGAGGTTCTTCCGTACTTGTCTGCTCACAAGAATCTTTTGAAGACAAAGAATCCCCGAATGAGCGACAAATGATTGTTGATTGAACATAATAAGACTTTTTTGAGGTGGTTTAAGGTACAAATCCAGTTATGGCATCGACAAGTTACTATGGAGTTATTGAAGATATATGGGAACTTGATTATGTTAAGTTTGGAGTGCCTATTTTTAAGTGTAAGTGGTTTGATAATAACACGGGTGTGTTAATCGATGAACTGGGCTTTACATTGGTAGATCTTCATAAGATAGCTTACACTGACGAGCCTTTTATCATGGCATATCAAGCTAAACAGGTGTTTTATGTCAAGGATCCATGCAATGAAATATTGTCAGTGGTCATTCCGGGTAGAAGTGTGGATATTAATGAAACTGAAGAGTCAAGTTTTGACATTTGTGAGTTTATTCCTTTATCAACACGGATGCCGACTATCGTTGAAGAAAATGTAGCAGACGACATTCATGCCATTCGAGATGATCATGATGAAGGCATATGGGAAAACGTTGTTATCTAGAGTCAAGTTAGATAGTTGATGATGAAGGCATAGTCGATTATGTTGAATTGTAGTATTAATGTTCAATTTTGTGACATTGTTAATGATAAAGTTGGTTTTGTTGAATTTTAGTATTAATGTTGAACGTTCTGTTATGAAGAATCAAGTTTTTATATTTTAGTATTAATGCTTATATTTGCTTATTCTAGTGCTTAATTGTTTAATTTCTGTTTTTATTAGCTTATTGTCTTCTTAAATTGCTATTAGTTGTTGTTATATTAGCTTAATTCTCATTTCACTTAAAACACACAAAAAAATTTAGCTTAAAACAGTCAGCTCTTTTCTACTGCTTATTAATAGTTCAAACTTGCTTTTTATACTTCAAAATAGTTTGTTAATCATCTGTGTTTAGAAATATTAGCTTATTTGGTCTTAAACCTTTGAAAATCCAAAAACAGTTTTAGTAAAGGGGTGTTTGGAATAGTGGAAAAATTGAGTCAAAACTTGTTTTGGTCATTTGGTGAATCTGAATAAGCTCTCATTTAGTCTTGGATTAAGTTTTGTAATCAGTTTTAGATTAATTATTTAGTAGCTTTTTAATTAGCTTAACTGTTTGGTAGCTTATTCTTGAATCAAAAAGTGCTTACTCAGTCAGTTTTGGAGTCTGCTTATTTAGTCTAAACTGTTTAAGCTGCCTTTTTCTCAGCTAATTTTTAAGCACTTAATAAGCTCATTACTGTCTGAAAATTGGTATTCTAGTCCTTTGCTAACTTATCTTGATCTGTTTAAGCTTTTTAGGGTCTGGCTTAGTAGTTTGAGTAGCTTTTGTATAGCTTATAGTAGTAGTAGCCTCCTCAGGGTAGTTTGGTCATGAGTTTTAGTTAATTGCTTAATTTGTTTCTGGCTTTTTCTGCTTATAATTGCTTATTAGATTGCTTTAGAGGTTTCAGTAGCTTATTTGAACTAGAAACAGGCTTTTAGAAGCTTGTGTGTGCTATTAGTTAGTATTCCTTTGAATGTTTTTAGTTTTCTCAACTGCTGTCTTTATCAGCTGATATACCAGCTTTTTTGAAGTTTCTAAAATTTTTGCTTTTTTACAAAAAGCCTTTATTTTCAGTTTATAAACATTTTCCAAAAAGAAAAATTCAAAAGAAACTTGATGTGTGCGTGTGTGTGAGAGTGCAGTGTGTGTAGTGTCTGTTTGTCTGTGTGTGTGTGCAGTATGCGTGCTTGTGTGCAGTGTGTGTGAGAGTGCAGAGTGCAGTGTGTGTGTGTGTGTGAGTGCAGAGTGCAGTGTGTGTGTGTGTGTGTGAGTGCAGAGTGCAGTGTGTGTGTGTGTGAGAGATAGTGCAGTGTGTGAGAGTGCAGTGCGTGTAGTGTGTGTGTGTAGTGTATGTGAGTGTGTGCAGTATGTGTGTGTGTGTGTATGTGTTGAGTGCAGTGTGTGTAGTGTGTGAATGTGTGCAGTGTGTGTGTGTGCGTTGTGTGTGTTTTATGTGTGCAGTGTATATTGTGATTGGTGATTAAATTTATTTGTTAATGCAGACACATGGCGTCTCCTTCTCGTTCCCCTCACACTCCTCCCGCTGTGTATGTGTGTTTGTGTGCAATGTGTGTGAGTGGGTACTGTGTGTATGTGTGTGTTTGTGTATGTTTGTGTGCAGTGTGTGTGAAGTGTGTGTGTCTGTGTGTGTGTGTGTGCTGTGTGTGTGTTTTTTTTTTGTGCATTGTGTGTTTGTGTCAGTGTGTGTGTTTTTTAACTGTGTATGTTGTGTGTTGATTTTATTTACTGAAAGCGACTCATATAATTGTGTCTTATTTTGTTTTAGTGTAATAAACAAAATGGAGGTTGGGAGTGTGGTTATTATGTTATGCACTGGATGTCGACTATCGCCCGAGCGCGTATTTTGGATGGTTGGATGGAGGTAGTATATTTTTTACTTGAAGTGGTGATAAAACTGTTTACTCTTTTACATTTAAAGTTTGTTTATTATACGTTTATATGTGCAGATGTTTGATGATGTTGGAGCACATCGAAGATGTTTTTGATAAAATTCGAGTTGATTGGGGACTTTATTTCTTAGAGGTTCGAAATCGTCTCGCGACATGATTTTGGTGTTTTTGTGTGAATTATTTGTATGAATTGTACATTGGATATTTGTATGAATTATTTTGGATGAATTGGGGTTTTTTGTATTATCTTTTTCAATGAATTGGTGGTTCAATGAATTTGGTGTTGGTTAGTTCTTTTCGGTGTGTTTGGATTCGATGAATTGGTGGTTTATTGATTAGTTTGATCCGATTCGAATCTTTGGATTGTGCAAAATAGGAAAAAAGCTCGACAAAATTTTAAAACTTCAACGGTTCCTCGAAACCCGTTATTTGTAAAATTAACGGCGGTTTTATAACCGTTAAGTATCAATTTAAAAGCGGTTACCTATAACATTGTTAAATGGCATATTTAACGGTTGCGATGAACCGTAACGCATTTAATAATGTTATGAACCGCCGTTATTTGACAAATTCAACGGCGGTTTTGATAACCGCCGTTGAAATTAACAGCGGTACATATAACGGCGGTTCCGGGACCGCCGTTAATTGGCCATTTTAACCGCTGTTAAAAGCCAGTTTTGTAGTAGTGGTATTACGTACGCTATGAAGGAAATATTACGTACGTAAGCGAGTGAACGAATCAAGTCAGTGAGCTCTAGACTGATATTACGTACGCTATGAAAGACACTTAGCGTACGTTAGGCAGCATTACGTACGTTAATGCTGATGGATAACGTACGTAATGGATGTGCAGGTTATAAAATAATGATCCTTCTCCTCATTTCTTCACGAGATAAAAACCTTTCCTCCTCCAACCTTCATCCCTCTGAGCATGTTAGTGAGTTTTAGCCTCTTCCAACTTGATTATAAGCTTGGAAACATAGATTTGAGGCTTGGAGATGAAGATGTTGATGATTCTTGAAGTGTTTGATTGGGTTATTCATGTTCTTGAGGTATGTTGTTGAACTCTTCACCTTGATTTCGGATTTTTGGTATTTTTATCCATATTTGATTCATACGATGACGATTAGGGTGTTGTTGTTACGATTATTGAGGTTATGTGAAGTGTATATTGAAGAATACGATAATACATGACTTGGATTACGAATTGGATGATTATCTACATGTTAAAGGATGTCGAATTAGGTTGTTTTGATGGCTATGCACATGATTTCGAATCACTTATTGTTCTTGAGGAACTTCTTGATGAATTTAACCTATCAAGACGATCGTATGTTGAATTATCGGTATCTTTATATATGAAGATCGAATATTCGTTGATTGTGTAACACCCCCAATATATTCGGGAATATTACAGCGCCGTAAATCCTTTACATAAGAATTTACAAGGCTGATTAAAAGAAAAGACAATAACAGATACCGCTTTATGAAATTACTGAAGTAAAATACAACCATCTGGTTCAAAACCGAAATAGAAATATCCAATGAAGAGTTATTATTACATCACCAAAATCCAAATCATTATAACGGACGACGTACTCGAGTACTTATTGAAATAACCAACAAATAACAGATAGTAAACCCGGCCAGAACATCACTTTGCACCCTCGTCGTCATACATATCCAGTGGTTGTTTCCCCGCTCTTCTGGATCCTGAACATACACAAATGTTCACCCCCGAAGGGGTTAGCACAACGATGCTAGTACAAGTACCACAACATATTATTCATATCTCACGAAGAATAATAATAACGTAAACGACAAAATACCAACGAGTCTTCTCCTACAAGAAACTCAAACATAACATACACAACTGATAATCACAACATGATATCAGTACATACACATGGTAATTCCATCGATCCAGCGTTCACTGCCTAGAACCCACGATGATCCCGTCAGATCAACCCGTGGTGGAAAAACCCGTCCGATGATCCAGCGCACGCTAGCATAGATCCCCCGATGATCCCGTCGGACCAACACGAGGTGGACACACAATAACGACATACATGCACGACAACATGTATAACAACAATACATAAAACAAATTAGGTACTTGCCTCGATTTGAAGACAATAACAACACTTCCACGAAAAATGACCACTCGAAGATCGTCCTCCTCAATCAATCACGTAACGAGACCAAACCTTAACAAAAGAAAAGATATAGGATTTATCTCACGTCGTACAAATGTTTAACAATTCGATTCACGGCCAAAAGTTTATAAAATGCATTCTGCCCGAACTGCTTAGCGCACGCTAAGTACTCTGTGTAGCGTGCGTTAAGTCTGCCCGATAGCGCACGCAAACAACAAAGACTAGCGTACGCTAACTACGCATGGTCAGTACTTCAGCGACCCGACCAATCGACTTCGTCGATGGTCTAGCGTGCGTTACGTACCAAACGTAGCGCCACGCTAACTAGTGCTCGATAGCGGCGTTAAAGCGCATAGCATAGCGTGCGCTATCTCTGCATGGCGATCATCTTTGGCGAAAGCTTGTTCTTGCCATGATCGAAACAATGAAATCTTGCGTGATAATTCATGTTACTTCCATGAATACCATGTTCATACCCTTATGAATGATTTTACGGATAAAGACAACTTCGGATTCAAGGATATGCATACTAATATAAAACCATATTCCATTCCGACTTCAAATCTTCATACGACAATTCGAAAGACTAAACGGTTGATATCAACACCTCTATATCAGTCAATATTATCATGCTGAAGTTGTTAAACGTTCCATCTTTACTAGATAAATCCTTCCATGATCAATCCTTTAGATTTATCTTTCAATAATGATGTTAAAGTCTAGTCCAAGATCTCTATGAAATCATCTACTAGATTCGGTTTACCAATGATAGAAGCTTCTCTTCACATATTCAGTGTACTAAGATTCGAATCATGATGATTATAATCAAGGTATTTAAGGCTTATTCATCTCACTATTCCAAACATGATATACTTGGATAATTCATCTATGAAAATCCATATCTTGTTAACATGATCATCCAAATTGTTAGAATCCAACTCTAAGTCTGGAGATAGATTGAACATACCTTAAAATGACGAAAATCACTGAACCGTAAGGTAGAATCCCACTCCGGTTGGTTGTATGCCACTCCAAGGTGCTATTCCATTTCCATGAACATTCCCAAGTGATAACCGATGTATAACGCCAACAATATGTGTTCTAAGTGTATAGGAGTATTACTACAGATCTCTGAACTCTCAAGGTTGAGGAATGAGCGAAAGAAATGAAAGCCAAAAGGGTTGTTGTCCCATTTATAATATTCTGCATTATTGACAAGTTAGCGCACGCTACTAAGCATCCCTTAGCGTGCGCTAATAATGGTTGACTTCAGAATTTGTCCGGATGCGTCAGCGGGAATCTTATCTGGACCCATGTCCCGGCTGGCGCATGTGTTAGCTGTCCCGCTCAATAATTGAGTTCTTAGCGCACGCAACTCCTATTTTCATAGCGTGCGCTAATAATGGCCCGATAGCGCGCGTTAAGATACATTCTTAGCGTGCGCTATCACGAGGTTGCTTGAGCAATTTTGCAAGTTTCCATACTTATGTATAATGATATCCATGCACAAAATATCATACTCCAATAATCAAAATCACCAATCCGAATAATACATGGTTTGAATACAGATGAAATACACTGTAATAAATCCGGATATTACATACTCTCCTACTAAAAAGGAGTTTCGTCCCGAAACTCAAGATGAAAATAACTCGGGATATCTAGACTTCATATCAGCTTCCGTTTCCCAGGTGGCTTCTTCCATTCCGTGACGTGACCACTGAACTTTGACCAAAACGATTGACTTGTTCCTCAGTTGCTTAACTCGACTCTCGAGTATCTTGACTGGTCTTTCTTCAAACGTCCCATCCTGCTCGACTTCGATCTCGCCGAAATCAATGATATGACTGGGATCTGGTATATACCTCCGTAACTGGGATACGTGGAACACGTTATGAACATGGCACAATGACGGCGGCAATGCTAATCTGTATGCCAACTCCCATACTCTCTCGAGGATCTCAAATGGTCCGATATATCTCGGACTCGGCTTTCCTTTCCTTAGAAACGAAAGATTCCCGAGTAGGAGAAACCTTCAAAAGTACATGGTCTCGATGTTGAACTCCAATGGGCGACGACGTGCGTCCGCATAGGATTTCGCGACTGCAGGCGGTCAACGACCTTTCACGAATCAAGGCTATCTTCTCTCGAGTCTGCACGATCAACTCGGTTACATTCGATCAAGTCCGATGAATCGTCCCAGCATAGGGGCGATCTGCATCTCCTTCCGTATAATGCCTCAAACGGTGCCATTTTAATAGAAGCATGCCAACTATTGTTGTAGGTAAATTCAATCAACGGTAGATGAACTTCCCAATCGTTTGACCAATCTAAGGCACAGGCCCTTAGCATGTCTTCCACCATTTGTATAGTTCTTTCAGATTGTCCGTCAGTCTACGGGTGATAAGCTGTACTGAAGTTCAATTCGGTCCCCAAGGCCTTATGAACTGCTTTCCAAAAGTGAGACACAAAACGACCGTCTCGATCAGAAACAATGGTCTTCGGCGTACCATGCAATCGAACTATCTCCGAAATAAATACTCGTGCCAACCTCTCTGGTCCCCACGTATCCTTAATGCCTAGAAAATGAGCCGATTTGGTTAAACGATCAACTATTACCCAAATCATGTTCATTCCTGTCCTGGTTTTTGGCATATTAGTGATAAAGTCCATCGATATGTCCTCCCACTTCCATTCAGGAATCGGGAGCGGCTTCAACAATCCAGCAGGCCGTTGATGCTCGATCTTAACCTGCTGACAAGTCAAGCATTTCGAAACATAGTCCGCTACGTCTTTCTTCATGTTGCCCCACCAGAAATTCTGCTTCAAGTCCTTATACATTTTACTGGTGCCCGGGTGGATAGAATAGGGCGAACTATGAGCTTCCTTCATAATCGTCTGTTTCAGAACATCAACATCGGGAACGCAGAGTCGGTTCTGAAATATCAAAACTCCATCGTCATGAATTATGAATCCGGGGGCCTTTCCTTTGATCACTTCATCACGTAACCGAATCATCAGAGGATCATCTGCCTGTCTAGATTTGATTTCTTCGGTTAATGATGAAGTTATCTCCATCACGCACAGCTGTCCCTGGACTCTTTGTAACCATACCTCAATTCCTTCACGAATCATCTCTCGCTGGAGGCTAAGTTGGGAGGTCAGTGTCTCCAGGATCTGAATAGAGACGGGCTTGCGGCTAAGTGCATCGGCCACTACATTCGCTTTGCCTGGATGATATAAAATCTCCAAGTCATAGTCCTTAATCAGTTCCAACCATCTTCTTTGCCGCATATTCAACTCTTTCTGACTAAATATGTACTTGAGACTCTTATGATCCGTAAAGATCTGACAGTGAGTCCTGTACAGATAATGCCACCAGATCTTCAAGGCAAAAACCACTGCTGCTAGCTCCAAATCATGTGTCGGGTAATTCACTTCATACGGTTTCAGTTGTCGTGACGCATAAGCGATCACCTTATCATTCTGCATCAATACGCACCCAAGTCCTTGGTTCGAAGCATCACTGTAAACTATGAATCCTTCAGTTCCCTGCGGAAGTGATATAATCGGTGTCGTCGTCAATCTTTTCTTCAGTTCATCAAAACTAATCTGACACAATTCATTCCACTCAAACTTTTGAGTTTTCTGCAGGAGTCGAGTAAGTGGGCGGGAAATTTTAGAAAACCCTTCCACGAATCGACGATAGTATCCAGCAAGTCCCAAGAAGCTTCGGACTTCTTTCACATTCTTTGGAGGCTCCCAATCCATAATTGCTTCGATCTTCTGAGGATCTACTCGGACTCCTTCAGCTGACACTGCATGGCCGAGGAACATTACTTCCTTTATCCAGAATTCACACTTAGAAAGTTTGGCGTACAAGTGTTCGTTTCTCAAAAGTTCCAATACAATCCGCAAATGTTGCGCATGTTCTTCCGGATTCTTAGAATACACCAGAATGTCATCAATAAATACGACCACAAATTTGTCCAAAAATTCAATGAACACTTTGTTCATCAATTGCATAAATACAGCAGGTGCGTTAGTGAGACCAAATGGCATCACTACAAACTCATAATGCCCGTAGCGAGTTCTGAACGCTGATTTCGGAACATCAGACTCCTTAATCCTCAGCTGATGGTATCCTGATCTCAGATCAATCTTAGAAAATACTGTTGCCCCTTGCAACTGGTCAAACAAATCATCAATCTGTGGTAACAGATACTTGTTCTTAATCGTCATCTTGTTCAGCTCTCGGTAGTCAATACACAGTCGGAGCGATCCATCCTTCTTTCGGACAAAAAGAACTGGCGCTCCCCAGGGTGAAACGCTTGGCTGAATATAGCCCTTATCCAGTAACTCCTCTAGCTGCTTCTTCAGTTCGTACATTTCAGTAGGTGCCATACGATACGGCGCCTTGGAAATCGGTGTAGCTCCGGGTTCCAGCTCAATAGTAAATTCCACATCCCTTCGTGGAGGTAGCCCAGGTAACTCGTCAGGAAATACATCTGGAAATTCGTTCACAACAGGAATAGATGAAAGTTCCACAATTTCGTCTTCTTTCTTCATTGCGTAACACCAGCACCAGTGATGTACTGTTTCAACAATTTGACAGCTTTCATCGCCTTGATCAATTTTCCTGAGCTTCCCGGTTTCCATCCCTCAAACAGAATCTCGGAACCATCATCAGCGATCAGTGAGATATTCCTCCTTCGGTAGTTCACAATTGCTCCATATCGATTAAGCCAATCGCCTCCGAGTATCAGGTCATCTCCTTGCATTTCTATCACGACAGGTTTGAGAGCCACTCTCTGCCCCCAAATGATACAGGGAAATTTCTAGTTTCTAAATTTCCGACAATCCTCTCTCCACTCGGTAAACCAACAACATAAGGTTCACAAGCATGAAAACTGTAAATCTTCAAACGATTTACACAATACAAAGATATGAAAGAATGTGTAGCTCCTGTATCGAATAAAACGCTAACTGGCTGGGAAAGGATCTCGATGCACTGGCGCGGCAATGACATCTTGATCGTCTGTCCTCCTCATCTCGTACAGACGTGGGGGAGCAGATCCGGCACTTGATGTCCCCTTTCGGTCCCATTGTCCTCTGCCTCGCCCGCGGCCAAAATTCTGAGGCATCTGAACCCTTTGCTGCGTCTGTGGAATACTGGCCTCCTTCTGGACTGACTGTGGTGTACGGGCTCTGAAAGACTTTGCAGCCCCTTCACAAAACACCGCCCGATGTCCCTCTCGTCCACAATCAAAACAAATCACGGCAGGAAGGGGGCAATTCCGTCGATAGTGCCGTCTGGCGCAGCTTAAAGCATTTCTGGTAACATCGTAATAGCCGATGTCGCTCCAAGTTCTTTCCGCTCCTAGCCGGGTGCGGAGGTTTCTTGAAAGAGTGAAAAGATGACTGGGCCTTACGGGGCCCATTGTTTTGTGCTCGTAAAAGTACCGAGACTTTCTCGCTTCTTGGATTCTCAAAATTTCTCCATAGCCGCTTCCTTGATCTCATATGCCAACGCCTTATCCTGGTATTGGCGGAGTGTGGTACATTCGAATCCGGACATGTACCTCGAACTTCTGGTTTCATTCTCATATCGAAATGGATCATCATTTCGCATCTGCTCGACCGGATGTCGAACAAATGCCATTCTTGGTTAAACGTCTTGATCGCACAGGATACGGCACATCGTAAGGCCGAGCGGAGAAAAACTCCCGAACTTTGGCTTCCCTCACGGGACGAGGGCAATCGAGCTTCCATCATCAATCTAAACTCTGTCAATCGGCATCATGGTCTACAGTAGGATGGCTTCCCACCATTCGGACGCTTCCCCTATCAGAAAATATTGAGCGATAGAGGCTCTCCGGTCGTCTGGGCAGTTGATTCCGGCAAAGATTTTCTCCAGTTCTTTCAACCAATGATCTCAGGTGGGAGTCTTAGAAATACCGTCGAATTTGGGTGGTTGCATCTTCGCCACTTCTTGCAGCCACCGGTCACCTCGATTTCCCATATCTGGGATCCCTTGCTGTCTCTCTCCCTGCTGTAGTCCCACCGCCACTTGCATTCGGTCCACGACCTGGGCGAACTGAGTCATCTGGTTCACCACTTGACGAAGGATCTCTGGTACAGCAGGATCTGGTTCATTATTAATAGATTGTTGCGGCTCGCCTGAGCTATGACTGGCCTGGTTTGAAGGCGACGCCTCCCTTTCGGCATTTCTTCGTCCGTGTCCACGACCGTGACCACGACCACGTCCGCCTCTCAACATACTGTAAGCATAAATACTCAATATACAGGAAACAACATCGTTCTAATATTCGAGTATAAAGAGATACGATATGTAAAGAACGAGATAGAGTTTAGAAACTTACAACCACTGTTCGCATGAAGACGTAGGCAGTGCAGTGATGTCATTCACGGCCGGTTACCCCAAAATACATAAATGACCCCTATTTTAACCCAACGGCCAAGATATCCATAATCTTAGCTCCGATACCATATTCTGTAACACCCCCAATATATTCGGGAATATTACAGCGTCGTAAATCCTTTACATAAGAATTTACAAGGCTGATTAAAAGAAAAGACAATAACAGATACCGCTTTATGAAATTACTGAAGTAAAATACAACCATCTGGTTCAAAACCGAAATAGAAATATCCAATGAAGAGTTATTATTACATCACCAAAATCCAAATCATTATAACGGACGACGTACTCGAGTACTTATTGAAATAACCAACAAATAACAGATAGTAAACCCGGCCAGAACATCACTTTGCACCCTCGTCGTCATACATCTCCAGTGGTTGTTTCCCCGCTCTTCTGGATCCTGAACATACACAAATGTTCACCCCCGAAGGGGTTAGCACAACGATGCTAGTACAAGTACCACAACATATTATTCGTATCTCACGAAGAATAATAATAACGTAAACGACAAAATACCAACGAGTCTTCTCCTACGAGAAACTCAAACATAACATACACAACTGATAATCACAACATGATATCAATACATACACATGGTAATTCCATCGATCCAGCGTTCACTGCCTAGAACCCACGATGATCGTGTCAGATCAACCCGTGGTGGAAAAACCCGTCCGATGATCCAGCGCACGCTAGCATAGATCCCCCGATGATCCCGTCGGACCAACACGAGGTGGACACACAATAACGACATACATGCACGACAATATGTATAACAACAATACATAAAACAAATAAGGTACTTGCCTCGATTTGAAGACAATAACAACACTTCCACGAAAAATGACCACTCGAAGATCGTCCTCCTCAATCAATCACGTAACGAGACCAAACCTTAACAAAAGAAAATATATAGGATTTATCTCACGTCGTACAAATGTTTAACAATTCGATTCACGGCCAAAAGTTCATAAAATGCATTCTGCCCGAACTGCTTAGCGCACGCTAAGTACTCTGTGTAGCATGCGTTAAGTCTGCCCGATAGCGCACGCAAACAACAAAGACTAGCATACGCTAACTACGCATGGTCAGTACTTCACTGACCAGCCAACTGACTCGTCTGATGGTCTAGCATACGTTACGTACCAAACGTAGCGCACGCTAACTAGTGCTCGATAGCGCGCGTTAAACTGCATAGCATAGCGTGCGCTATCTCTGCATGGCAGTTTACTGCTGAGCAGTAAACTGTTCTTGCCATAATCGAAACAATGAAATCTTGCGTGATAATTCATGTTACTTCCATGAATACCATGTTCATACCCTTATCAATGATTTTACGGATAAAGACAACTTCGGATTCAAGGATATGCATACTAATATAAAACCATATTCCATTCCGACTTCAAATCTTCATACGACAATTCGAAAGACTAAACGGTTGATATCAACACCTCTATATCAGTCAATATTATCATGCTGAAGTTGTTAAACGTTCCATCTATACTAGATAAATCCTTCCATGATCAATCCTTTAGATTTATCTTTCAATAATGATGTTAAAGTCTAGTCCAAGATCTCTATGAAATCATCTACTAGATTCGGTTTACCAATGATAGAAGCTTCTCTTCACATATTCAGTGTACTAAGATTCGAATCATGATGATTATAATCAAGGTATTTAAGTCTTATTCATCTCACTATTCCAAACATGATATACTTGGATAATTCATCTATGAAAATCCATATCTTGTTAACATGATCATCCAAATCGTTAGAATCCAACTCTAAGTCTGGAGATAGATTGAACATACCTTAAAATGACGAAAATCACTGAACCGTAAGGTAGAATCCCACTCCGGTTGGTTGTATGCCACTCCAAGGTGCTATTCCATTTCCATGAACATTCCCAAGTGATAACCGATGTATAACGCCAACAATATGTGTTCTAAGTGTATAGGAGTATTACTACAGATCTCTGAACTCTCAAGGTTGAGGAATGAGCGAAAGAAATGAAAGCCAAAATGGTTGTTGTCCCATTTATAATATTCTGCATTATTGACAAGTTAGCGCACGCTACTAAGCATCCCTTATCATGCGCTAATAATGGTTGACTTCAGAATTTGTCCGGGTGCGTCAGCGGGAATCTTATCCGGACCCATGTCCCGGCTGGCGCATGTGTTAGCTGTCCCGCTCAATAATTGATTTCTTAGCGCATGCAACTCCTATTTTCATAGCGTGCGCTAATAATGGCCCGATAGCGCGCGTTAAGATACATTCTTAGCGTGCGCTATCACGAGGTTGCTTGAGCAATTTTGCAAGTTTCCATACTTATGTATAATGATATCCATGCACAAAATATCATACTCCAATAATCAAAATCACCAATCCGAATAATACATGGTTTGAATACAGATGAAATACACTATAATAAATCCGGATATTACAGATTGAAGTGGTAGAATTCGTATGTTCTTGATGAAATATGAATCATGATATCAATTTGGAATCCGGAAAGATTGTGATTGATCACCGAATAAGAATTCCTTTACATTCGTATCCGTAATCGTATTTTGGTTATGAATGTGTAATTGTTTGAGTTGGATTGTTTGGACTTGTGTCTAATCGAGATATTGTGAAATCGTTGAGTTTGTCGATCGATTATATTGATTAGTAATTATCGGGTTTCGGTTCATATGATGAATATGAATTCGTAAATGGTTTGATTTATATTATTTAGTTTTATATATGATCGAGGTATCGTTGACCCATTGAGTTTGATTGATTGGTTTTATCGAATGTTGATTGTCGTCGAACTTGTTGTTTATCGATTATTGTAATAGGTTGAGATTATTGATCGGTGATTAGAACTATGCGTTGCGGTCGTGTTCGATATTGTTCGTGAATTTGTAGACGATGAAAAGGAATTGATAACGGTTCATCATCGTCGTGTTGGTATCGAGGCAAGTTATTACTTCCTCAGTTTATAATATTTATTGAATGGTTTCCGTTTCATTCGTTTATAATTCGTATAGCAATGTTTATAATCGTAATCACAGGAGATTTGGTATTATAATTTGTATTCGAGTTTTGGGAATTAAATCATAATGTATATGGTTTAAATTTGTTGTTGGTATACTTGGTATCGAGAATACATTATGCTATAGACGAAGACGTGAATTATCTATCGTCCGTGACATTTTGGATCGTCGAATATTCAGAATAATGGTTGGTGATGGTTTAGATATCGAGATTGCTCTTGAAGGACTCGGAGCAAGTATTTTAATCATTTTCGTCATTTATGTCGATCATGTTGTGGTACATGCATGTATCGTTGTTGTCATGCATTTGTGCATTGTTGTTGTTGTACATTGTGTATTGTTGTTTTGTACAGTTGTGCATTGTTGTCATATGTCCACCATGAGTTGGCTCAACGGGATCAACATTTGATATCTATAGTTGTGTGCGCTGGATTGTTAGACAGGTAATGCCACCATACGTTGGTCCGACAGGATCATCATGGGGATCTATAGCTGTGTGTGCTGGATCGTTGGATTACCATATGTGTTGTTGATTGTGCATATATATATTATGGGTTGCCATAAGTATACAATATCGTTATTCATGTGAGCATATTGACATTTTCATATGAGTATGCATTTGTAGGTCTTGGGTTAAGACCGTGTCCGTATGATGTATTAATCTGATCTCGGATTAGACTGACGTGATTTCGTCGTGGCATTTCATATCTTGAGGTATGTTCCGTATTTCCTTTGGTATTTGTCCTTTGATGGAAAATCGATGATCATATTTGGATTTGATGATGTTATCTGATGGATCGAATAGGTCAGAACTGGTATTTCTCCGTATCATGAGTTAGTGATGATATTCTGATAATCTTGAGTATTGTTTGAGGAATAATACAGATGTTAAGTTTAAGTTTATTGGTTAATCGAGATTACGAGATGGACAATATGATAATGGTTATTTTTATGAGGATTATACGAGTAAGTAAAGTTATGGCGGTAAGATTACATTGGTCGTATTCTTACTTAGCATTTCCATTAGTATGTAATTATTGACGTGATGTGATGGCTATCATTGTTGGATATTATGGCTGACCCCGTCGTGGGCTTTCTTTGTAGGTTCTTTGTAATATCGAGCTTGTAGCGTTCGTGAAGAGATGAGCTTCCCGGAGGATACTGGCTAGGGCATGTATTTGTGTATTGAGTTCCCTGATCAGTTCTTGTATTCCGCTGCTACAGTATTTTTATTTTTTGTCTTTTTCCGCTGCGTGAGTATTTTTAAATGGCCTATTGGTATCTGGTAACTTAGGTTACTTTGGCAATCGTCTTCTAAAATATTTTGTCGGTACGTGTAAGCGATAGCTTAACGTATGTATTTAAACTGTTGAGTCCTGGCATTTCAAACCTTGTTCTTTCAAATGAGATTTTACGACGGTTTTGTTTAAACGAGTTTTAAGTCTTCGAATGTTTTTAAAGATAGTACCGTCGTTCGCCTCTTAGGCATTTGTAAATGTTTGTAAATCTTTCTTTCAGCCTTGTGGGTTCCGTCTCGAGGCCCACGGCACTGTAATATCCCTGAGCGGATTGGGGGTGTTACATAAATCGCCCAAGGAGAGGAGAAATGAAGATGAGTATGAGATGAGCTTCCTTCCTCCAAAAATCCGCTGAAAAAGGGGTGATCTGACCCATGTGATGTTATTCTCGTAGTATTCGCAGTGCTATCATGTTCTTGATAGTGTTCGGAAGTTCGGGGCTGTTCGACCGCATCCCATCCGTCGCCTCGTTTCGATCGTGGTTTCGAGGCAAGTACTTTGTCCATACATCTCTCGTTTTGTGGATATAATGATTGGTGATTTGTCTTGGTATGTTTGTTTGATTGTTTGAGATGAACTTTCAAAAGATTCGATTTAGCCTCGTTAAGGGCTCACTTTCAAAACGCGTGTGTTTTGTGAATGGTGTGTTTCGTGAATGGTTAAGTGAACCCTATGAATACGCTTGGTGTTTTGTGCTTTGATAATATATATGAATATATTATCTCATTTCGGTGTGTTATGATTTGACACATGTGTTGTGCTATGTGTTTATTGCCTTTAGGTGAGTTGTTCAGATATCCTTGGCGTGCTATGTTATTTGTGTGAATGTGTGGATATGGTCGAAGGTCTATGGTGACACATGGAATGTGACCATGTGGTCAGGATGCAACAAGTGATTGATCCAACCGTGAGAGCCTAAGACAAGACCTGCGGTGACATATGGCATGTGATCATATGGTCAGGAGATAACAAGTGATTGATCCAACCGTGAGATGACGTGGCATGTGTTCACGGTGTGATGTATATGTATTTTGCTCACCTCGGGAGGGTCCACCGAGGCCTCGAGGGAATCCAATGGTATAGCCCTGGATTCATGAGTTGGTGTTGTATTTGTGTGACCAAGATTTGCGTATCTTGGGTGATTATGTTGTGTTGATTTTATGTCCGTCGAGGACACGTGACGTGGGTTTTACCCCCGTGAATTGTTGTTGGTTTTCTATTTGCGAAAACAAAACCTTTAGGCTGTGACCCCCGTTGATTTTTGGAATGAGAAGGATTCGATAATCCTAAATTGATTTCTATTAAAACTCCCAATGGCTTATTAAACCATTTTGTAAATTGTTTCTCTTGAATTGTGATCTTTTGATTTTGGAATGTTTTACCCAAATTCTTGCTTCGGGAAGTATTTTTCGTTGTGTTTGAATCTTTGAGGATTCCTGATTATTGTTATTCGTGGAACTTGAATTGTATGACTCGCATTTTTGCACTTTGTACTTGCATTAGCAAAATAGTGGAATTTTGCTAACCCCCGAGTAATCGGGGGTGGATGTCTGTATTGTATTCAGGTTTTGGGGAGCATAGCACAGGGTCGGCATGAAGGATGATGAAAGATGATTGATATTAATCACATCAGGACCCGTTTATTGTTGTATTGGTTCAGTTGTACGTTATTTCCGCTGCAAAATTTTCCCCGTTGTACGGGAGTATTTTGTATTTGACCCCTGCGTGGGCATATATTGAGATTGAGTTGTACGTTTTTATTGAAAGACCAAATCGGTCTACTGAGTCATTTTTAGCCTTAAAGTCATTGTTGAGATGTTCGATTTTGTTACCAGCCTGGTAGATCCTTGAGGAAAGGTTCTACGGTGTGTAATATCCCTGAGCGGATTGGGGGTGTTACATATTCTGTAACACTCCCAGAGCCATCCGGGAATATTACAGTGTCGTGGGCCCCGAGACGGAACCCACAAGGCTGAAAGTAAGGTTTACAAACATTTATAAACGCCTAAGAGGCGAACGACGGTACTATCTTTAAAAACATTCGAAGACTTAAAACTCGTTAAACAAAAACCGTCGTAAAATCTCATTTGAAAGAACAAGGTCTGAAATGCCAGAACTCAACAGTTTAAAAACATACATTAAGCTATCGCTTACACGTACCGACAAAATATTTTAGAAGACGATTGCCAAAGTAACCTAAGTTACCAGATACCAATAGCTATTTTAAAATACTCACGCAGCGGAAAAAGACAAACAATAAAAATACTCTAGCAGCAGAATACAAGAACTGATCATGAAACTCAATACACAAATACATGCCCTAGTCAGTATCCTCCGGGAAGCTCATCTCTTCACGAACGCTACAAGCTCGATATACAAAGAACCTAAATATTTCCACGACAGGGTCAGCCATAATATCCAACAATGATAGCCATCACATCACGTCAATAATTACATACTAATGAAAATGCTAAGTAAGAATACGACCAATGCAATCTTACCACCATAACTTTACTTACTCCTATAATCCTCATCAAAATAACCATTATCATATTGTCCATCTCGTAATCTCGATTAACCAATAAACTTAAACTTAACATCTGTATTAGTCCTCACACAATACTCAAGATTATCAGAATATCATCACTAACTCATGATACAGAGAAATACCAGTTCTGACCAATTCGATCCATCGGATAACATCATCAAATCCCTATACGATAATCGATTGTCCATCAAAGGACAAATACCAAAGGAAATACGGAACATACCTCAGGATATGAAATGCCACGACGAAATCACGTCAGTCTAATCCGAGGGACTTGATCAATACATCATACGGACACAGTCTTAACCCAAGACCTACAAATGCATACTCATATAACAACGTCAATATGCTCACATCAATAACGACATTGTATACTTATGGCATCCCATAATATACATATGCACAATCAACAACACATATGGTAATCCAACGATCCAACGCACACAGCTATATATCCCCATGATGATCCCGTCGGACCAACGCATGGTGTCATTACCTGTCCAACGATCCAGCGCACACAGCTATAGATATCCCATGTTGATCCCGTCGGGCCAATCCATGGTGGACCTATGACAACAATGCACAACTGTACAAAACAACAGTACACAATGTACGACAATAATAATGCACAAATACATGATAACAACGATACATGAATGTACCATAACATGATCGACACAAATGACGAAAATGATCAAAATACTTGCTCTGAGTCCTTCGAGAGCAATCTCGATATCTAAACCATCACCAACCATTATTCTGAATATTCGACTATCCTAAATGTCACGGACGGTAGATAATTCACGTCTTCATCTATACCACAATGTATCCTCGATACCAAGTATACCAACAACAAATGTAAATCATATACATTATGGTTTAATTCCCAAAACTCGAATACAAATTATAATCCCAAATCTCCTGTGATTACGATTATAAACATTGTTATACGAATTATAAACGAATGAAATGGAAACCATTCATTAAATATTATAAATTGAGCAAGTAATAACTTGCCTCGATACCAACACGACGATGATGAACCGTTATCAATTCCTTGCCGTCGTCAAGCCCCTCGGCCCTGATCAATGCAAATTCACGAACATTCTCAAACACGACCGCAACGCATAGCTCTAATCACCGATCAATAATCTCAACCTATTACAATAATTGATAAACAACAAGTTCGACGACAATAAACAATCGATCTAACCAATCAATCAAATTCAATGGGTCAACGATACCTCGATCATATATAAAACCAAATAATATAACTCAAACCACTTACGAATTCATATTCATCATATGAACCGAAATCCGATAATTACTAATCAATATAACCGATCGACAAACTCAATGATTTCACAATATCTCGATTAGACACAAGTCCGAACAATCCAACTCAAACAATTACGAATTCAAAACCAAAATACGATTACGGATACGAATGTAAAGGAAATCATATTCGGTGATCAATCACAATCTTTCCGGATTCCAAATTGATATCATGATTCCTATTTCATCAAGAACATACGAATTCTACCACTTCAATCAACGAACATTCGATCTTCATATCTAAAGATACCGATAATTCAACATACGATCATCTTGCTATGTTAAATTCATCAAGAAGTTCCTCAAGAACAATAAGTGATCCAAAATCATGTTCATAGCCATCAAAACAACCTAATTCGATATCCTTTAACATGTAGATAATCATTCAATTCGTAATCTAAGTCATGTATTATCGTATTTTTCAATATACACTTCACATAACCTCAAGAATCGTAACAACAACACCCTAATCATCGTCATACGAATAAAATACGGATAACAATACCAAAAATCTGAAATCAAGGTGTAGAGTTCAACAACATACCTCAAGAACATGAATAACCCAATCAAACTCTTCAAGAATCATCAACATCTTCATCTCCAAGCCTCAAATCCATGTTTTTAAGCTTATAATCAAGTTGGAAGAGGCTAAAACTCACTAACATTCTCATAGGGACGAAGGTTGGAGGAGGAAAGGTTTTTCTCTCGTGAAGAAATGAGGAGAATGATCCTTATTTTATAACCTGCACATCCATTACGTACTTTATCCATGAGCATTAACGTATGTAATGCTGCCTAACGTACGCTAAGTGTCCTTCATAGCGTACGTAATATCAGTCCAGAGCTCACTGACTTATTTCGTTCACTCGCTTACGTACATAATATTTCCTCCATAGCGTACGTAATACGTACGTTGACTTGCTATAATAAATCCTCATTTAACGTACGCAATGCACTACCCATAGCCTACGTTAACCAAGGGTTGACTCGACCAAGCACATTATTCGCCGAAAGCTGCCGACCACGGGTCCCACCTGTCGGCCATAGACTGAGTTATCTGATTCCTGTCGTTACGTACGTAATTCCTTATACATAGCGTACGTAACACTTAGCATCTTAACGTACGTTAAGTGTCCTTCATAGCGTACGTAATATCAGTCCAGAGCTCACTGACTTGTTTCGTTCACTCGCTTACGTACGTAATATTTCCTCCATACAGTAAATCCTCATTTAACGTATGCAATGCACTACCCATAGCGTATGTTAACCAAGGGTTGACTCGACCAAGCACGTTCTTCGCCGAAAGCTGCCGACCACAGGTCCCACCTATTGGCCATAGACTGAGCTGTCTGATTCCTCTCGTTACGTACGTAATGCCTTAGCGTACCTTAAGTATACATCGTAGCGTGCGCTAATGTGGCTGTACTTAACCATTTTCAGTTTATTCTTGTCCAACCTCTCGACATGCAGAATACGAGCACACGACATACTGAATACATATACATCTTCCAACAATATTCTCATACGATAAGCCCGATACACAATGTCTTCCAATATAACTGTCAACCAAGTGCGGTAATAATACCAATACAGATATCTTAGTCCTTCATTTATTTGATCCATACTGTATAGATTCCACGCTGTACAACATAACTCGGATAAAATAATATTAAACCACAGTAGTAGAAATTCCGGATATTACATACTACACCACTTAAAATAAGTTTCGTCCTCGAAACTTGCAATCCGTCATAGAAAACAAACAAACCGTTCAACCAAAATATTCCGAAACCATCACGACAACGATCAATCATCATTATTACCGAATAACAAAAATAGCATACTTACATATGCGCCAAGTCGACGATCTTCTGAGATACTAGCAAGTGACTTCACTGTAAAGCTTCAACATGCTTACAATCACAATTCCATGAGTCTCAACAAAATATATCATCTTTGGATGAATTAATCGATCCGTATCAAACCTTGTCTGCCTGATCGTACAATCAAGTCCCAATTCCGATAAAACCAATAATACATGATACATCTGTGAGACAACTGTCCAACACAATAGCAACAAATCCCAAAATATCGACACAAAATCTGAACGCTCAGATGATCACCAGCAATGATCAACCAATAAATTAACTGAGAATATGATCGACATGATAAACTCTAATACGACCAATCCAAAGGTCAAAACAAAACCGAGAATATCATCATCACGATAAACTCCAATATGACCAACGAACGATCAACGATAATCGAGAATACCTTCACACGGTAAGCTCCAACATGGTCAACACAGAACCACAGAAACAGATATACGAAAGAATAACATTCTCAAAACGACACACCAGTCACATCCAGTGGATCTCAATAAACATACCCAACTGGTGAACATACTTCTCGGCATACGAACAACCAATCACAAACCGACGAACTTATCCAATCATACATGGAGTAGGAACGACCACTCAATATCCAAAACAACCAGTATGGGGTCACCATCCCCAAATCTACACTTACAAAGAAATCATTCAAAAATTACTATGGTAAAATCGCGCTACTACCATACCAATGGAATCACATAGCACATATGTCCCGGTTTCACAAAATCCAAAGTTCTAAAATTACATCATGTACATGAATCTACAACACGCAGCATATTTCTCTTATCTGATCAATCAACCGATCATCCCTGGATAACCAAACTACCATACTGAAGTTCGAATCTCTATTCATCGTCCCATACTGATGTCTTATCCAGTCCTGGAGTCACACTCATAACTTCACCATGATATGCATTATGCACTAAATGCGTATGTATATTAATCATATTTTCAAAACCAGTTTGAAATCATATAGTCTCGTCAAGAAGACAAATTTTCAAAAGTTCTTTCAAAAATTTCAAAGCTCAAAACATAAATTTTGGTAAGACCACAAAATCAATTTTCGAAAAGTTAAACTGGATCACAATGCCAAGTATTCGATAACAGTTTCCTTGGAATCCACACGATTTTGAAGTTTTAAAATGAAAACTATGCAAATGATTGGCCATATCCATACTCCTGTATAACAATTCGGCTTGTCACCAAATCCACTGACATTCCATCGGAAAACCACATGATAGAGTTCCAAAATCTCAATATATAAACTCCAACCAAAAACTCATTTTCCACATATGACTCGCAACGTCAATCGTTAACTCATCCTGGATCACCTCAAATATGCTATGGCAAAACATGGAAACAAATCAACACAGCGAAAGACTTCCCGATAAGTTTCATTTGGACAAGTGAATCAAAACCTCGAAAGGTAGTAATAGAATAGACAAACGATTGGTAAGTTGTTTTACAAATCTCAGGAGTTTTAGAAAACAAGAAAGCCTTTTGAAACATCTCCGATACCATATTTTGTAACATCCCCAGAGCCAACCGGGAATATTACAACGCCGTGGGCCCCGAGACGGAACCCACAAGGCTGAAAGAAAGATTTACAAATATTTACAAACGCCTAAGAGGCAAATGACGTTACAATCTTTAAAAACATTCGAAGACTTAAAACTCGTTTAACAAAAACCGTCGTAAAATCTCATTTGAAAGAGCAAGGTCTGAAATGCCAGAACTCAACGGTCTAAAAACATACGCTAAGCTATTGCTTAGACGTACCGAAAAAATATTTTAGAAGACGATTGCCAAAGTAACCTCAGTTACCAGATACCAATAGGCCATTTAAAAATACTCACGCAGCGGAAAAAGACAAACAATAAAAATACTCTAGCAGCGGAATACAAGAACTGATCAGGAAACTCAATACACAAATGCATACCCTAGCCAGTATCCTCCCGGAAGCTCATCTCTTCACGAACGCTACAATCTCGATATTCCAAGAACCTAAAAAGAAAGCCCACGACGGGGTCAGCCATAATATCCAACAATGATAGCCATCACATCACGTCAATAATTACATACTAATGAAAATACTAAGTAAGAATACGACCAATGTAATCTTACCGCCATAACTTTACTTACTCGTATAATCCTCATCAAAATAACCATTATCATATTGTCCATCTCGTAATCTCGATTAACCAATAAACTTAAACTTAACATATGTATTATTCCTCAAACAATACTCAAGATTATCAGAATATCATCACTAACTAATGATACGGAGAAATACCAGTTCTGACCGATTTGATCCATTGGATAAAAAACCTAACGATTTCAAAATATCTCGATTAGACACAAGTCCGAACAATCCAACTCAAACAATTACGAATTCATAACCAAAATAAGATTACGGATACAAATGTAAAGGAAATCATATTCAGTGATCAATCAAAATCTTTCCGGATTCCAAATTGATATCATGATTCGTATTTCATCAAGAACATACGAATTCTACCACTTCAATCAAAGAACATTCGATCTTCATATCTAAAGATACCGATAATTCAACATACGATCGTCTTGCTATGTTAAATTCATCAAGAAGTTCCTCAAGAATAATAAGTGATTCGAAATAATGTTCATAGCCATCAAAACAACCTATTTCGATATCCTTTAACATGTAGATAACCATTCAATTCGTAATCCAAGTCATGTATTATCATATTCTTCAATATACACTTCACATAACCTCAAGAATCATAACAACACCCTAATCATCATCATACGAATCAAATACGGATAACAATACCAAAAATCCGAAATCAAGGTGTAGAGTTCTACAACATACCTCAAGAACATGAATAACCCAATCAAACTCTTCAAGAATCATCAACATCTTCATCTCCAAGCCTCAAATCCATGTTTCCAAACTTATAATCAAGTTGGAAGAGGCTAAAACTCACTAACATGCTGAGAGGGACGAAGGTTGGAGGAGGAAAGGTTTTTCTATCGTGAAGAAATGAGGAGAACGATCCTTATTTTATAACCTGCACATCCATTATGTACGTTATCCATCATGCATTTGTGCATTGCTTATGTATGTCCACCTCGTTTTGGTCCCACAGAATCATAGGGGGATCTATGCTAGCGTGCACTGGATCATCGGACAGTTTTTTCCACCACGGTTGGTCTGACGGGGTCATCGTGGGATCTAGGCAGTGAATGCTGGATCATCGGATTACCTATGTATTGTTATTGTGCATATGTATATTATGGGTTTGCCATTAGTATTGTTGTTATTGTTGTGAGCATATTGACGTTGTCATATGAGTATGCATTTGTAGGTCTTGGGTTAAGACCGTGTCCGTATGATGTATTGATCTGATCTCATATTAGACTGACGTGATTTCGTCATGGCATTTCATATCTTGAGGTATGTTCCATATTTCTTTTGGTATTAGTCCTTGGATGGACAATCGATTATCGTATTGGGGTTTGATGATGTTATCTGATGGATCGAATTGGTCAGAACTGATATTTATCCGTATCATGAGTGAGTGATGATATTCTGGTAATCTTGGTATACAGGAGTATGGATGTTGTCAATCATTTGCATAGTTTTCATTTTAAAACTTCGAAATCGTGTGGATTCAAAGGAAACTGTCATCGAATGCTTGACACCAGCAAGCCGATTTAATTTTTCGAAAATTGATTTTGTGGTCTTACCAAAATTTATGTTTTGAGCTTTGAAATTTTTGAAAGAACTTTCGAAAATTTGTCTTCTTGTTGAGACTATATGATTTCAAACTGGTTTTGAAAATATGATTAATATACATAGGGATTTAGTGCATAATGCATATCATGGTGAAGTTATGAGTGTGACTCACGGACTGGATAAGACATCAGTATGGTACGATGAAAAGAGATTCGAACTTCAGTATGGTAGTTTGGTTATCCAGGGATGACCGGTTGATCAGATAAGAAAAATATGTCACGTGTTGTTGATTCAGTACAGAATATGATTTTAGAACTTCGGTGTTTGTGAAATCGGGGCATAGGTGTTGTGTGGCTCTATTGGTGTGGTAGTAGCGTGATTTTGGTATAGTGATTTTTGACTTTTGAGCCATATTGATTAGTCGTTCATACTCCATGTATAATTGGGTATGTTCGTCGGTTTGCGATTGATTGTTCGTATGCCGAGGAGTATGTTCACCAGTCGGGTATGTCTATTGAGATCCACTGTATGTGATTGGTGTGTTGATTTGAGAACCTTATTCGTTCGTATATCAGTTTCTGTGATTCTGTGTTGATCGTGTTGGAGCTTACCATGTGAAGGTATTCTAGATTGTTGTTGCTCCTTCATTGGTAATATTGGAGTTTATCGTGTTGATGATATTCTCGATTGTGTTTTGACCTCTGGATGGTCATATTGGAGTTTATCATGTTGATGATATTTTCGGCTGCGTTTTGACCTTTGGATTGGTCGTATTAGAGTTTATCATGTCGATGATATTCTCGGTTAATTTATTGGTTGATCATTGCAGGTGATCATCTGAGCGTTCAGATTTTGTGTCAACGTTTCGGGATTCATTGCCATTGTCTTGGGTAGTTGTTTCGCAGATGTATCATGTATTATTGATTTGTATCAGGATTTGGACTTGATTGTGTAATCAGGCAGACAGGATTTGACACGGATAGATTATTCCATCCGAAGATGATATATTTTTGTTGAGACTCCTGGAATGTGATTGTAAGCGTATTGAGGTTTTACAGTGAAGTCACTTTCTAGTATCTCAGGAGGTCGTCGACTTTGCGCATTTGTAAGTGTACTGTTTTGGTTATTCATTAATAATGATGATTGATCGTTGTCGTGATGGTTTTGGAATATTTTGGTTGAACGGTTTGTTTGTTTTCTATGATGGATTGCAAGTTTCGAGGACGAAACTTATTTTAAGTGGTGTAGTATGTAATATCTGGAATTTCTACTACTGTTGTTTAATATTATTTTATCCGAGTTATATTGTACAACGTGAAATCTGTACAGTATGGATAAAATAAATTATGGACTGAGATGTCAGTATTGGTATAATTGTCGTATTTGGTCGACAATTGCATTTGAGGATATAATGTGTTGAATATACGTATTCAGTATCCCATATGTTCATCTTCTGTATGTCGAGACGTTGGACGAGAATAGCTGAAAAATGGCTAAGTACAGTCACATTAGCCCACGCTACGATGTATACTTAGCGAACGCTAAGGCACAAGGATTACGTACGTTGATGAATACAGTAACGTACGTTAAGATGCTAAGTGTTACGTACGCTATGTATAAGGCATTACGTACGTAACGAGAGGAATCGGATAGCTCAGACTATGGCCGACTGGTGGGACCCATGGTCGGCAGCTTTTGGCGAAGAACGTGCTTGGTCGAGTCAACCCTTGGTTAACGTACGCTATGGATAGTGCATTGCGTACGTTAAATAAGGATTTACTATAGCGAGTCAACGTACGTATTACGTACGCTATGAAGGAAATATTACGTACGTAAGCGAATGAACAAATTAAGTCAGTGAGCTCTGGACTGATATTACGTACTCTTTGAAGGACACTTAGCGTATGTTAGGCAGCATTACGTACGTTAACGCTCATGGATAACGTACGTAATGGATGTGCAGGTTATAAAATAAGGATCATTCTCCTTATTTCTTCATGAGAGAAAAACCTTTCCTCCTCCAACCTTCGTCCCTCTGAACATGTTAGTGAGTTTTAACCTCTTCCAACTTGATTATAAGCTTGGAAACATGGATTTGAGGCTTGAAGATGAAGATGTTGATGATTCTTGAAGAGTTTGATTGGGTTATTCATGTTCTTGAGGTATGTTGTTGAACTCTTCACCTTGATTTTGGATTTTTAGTAATGTTATCCGTATTTGATTCGTATGATGACGATTAGGGTGTTGTTGTTACGATTCTTGAGGTTATGTGAACTGTATATTGAAGAATATGATAATACATGACTTGGATTACGAATTGGATGATTATCTACATGTTAAAGGATATCGAATTAGGTTGCTTTGATGGCTATGAACATGATTTCGAATCACTTATTATTCTTGAGGAACTTCTTGATGAATTTAACATAGCAAGATGATCGTATGTTGAATTATCGGTATCTTTAGATATGAAGATCGAATGTTTGTTGATTGAAGTGGTATAATTCGTATGTTCTTGATGAAATAAGAATCATGATATCAATTTGGAATCAGGAAAGATTGTGATTGATCACCGAATATGATTTCCTTTACATTCGTATCCGTAATCGTATTTTGGTTATGAATTCGTAATTGTTTGAGTTGGATTGTTCGGACTTGTGTCTAATCGAGATATTGTGAAATCGTTGAGTTTGTCGATTGGTTATATTGATTAGTAATTATCGGATTTCAGTTCATATGATGAATATGAATTCGTAAATGGTTTAAGTTATATTATTTGGTTTTATATATGATCGAGGTATCGTTGACCCGTTGAGTTTAATTATTTGGTTATATCGATTCTTGATTGTCGTCGAACTTGTTGTTTATCAATTATTGTAATAGGTTGAGATTATTGATCGGTGATTAAAACTATGCGTTGCGGTCGTGTTTGAGAATGTTCGTGAATTTGCATTGATCAGGGCCGAGGGGCTTGACGACGGCAAGGAATTGATAACGGTTCATCATCGCCGTGTTGGTATCGAGGCAAGTTATTACTTGCTCAATTTATAATATTTAATGAATGGTTTCCGTTTCATTCGTTTATAATTCGTATAACAATGTTTATAATCGTAATCACAAGAGATTTGGGATTATAATTTGTATTCGAGTTTTGGGAATTAAATCATAATGTATATGATTTACATTTGTTGTTGGTATACTTGGTATCGAGGATACATTGTGGTATAGACGAAGACGTGAATTATCTACCGTCCGTGACATTTTGGATAGTCGAATATTCAGAATAATGGTTGGTGATGGTTTAGATATCGAGATTGCTCTCGAAGTACTCTAGCAAGTATTTTGATCATTTTCGTCATTTGTGTCGATCATGTTGTGGTACATTTATGTATCGTTGTTGTCATGTATTTGTGCATTGTTGTTGTCGTAAATTGTGTACTGTTGTTTTGTACAATTGTGCATTGTTGTCCTATGTCCACCATGCGTTGGCCCGACAGGATCAACATGGGATATCTATAGCTGTGTGCACTGGATCGTTGGACAGGTAATGCCACCATGCCTTGGTCCGACGGGATCATCATGGGGATCTATAGCTGTGTGCGCTGGATCGTTGGATTACCATATGTGTTGTTGATTGTGCATATGTATATTATGGGTTGCCATAAGTATATAATGTCGTTATTGATGTGAGCATATTGACGTTGTCATATGAGTATGAATTTGTAGGTCTTGGGTTAAGACCGTGTCCGTATGATGTATTGATCTGATCTCAGATTAGACTGACGTGATTTCGTCGTGGCATTTCATATCCTGAGGTATGTTCCGTATTTCCTTTGGTATTTGTCCTTTGATGGACAATCGATTATCGTATTGGGATTTGATGATGTTATCCGATGGATCGAATTGGTCAGAACTGGTATTTCTCCGTATCATGAGTTAGTGATGATATTCTGATAATCTTGAGTATTGTCTGAGGAATAATACAGATGTTAAGTTTAAGTTTATTGGTTAATCGAGATTACGAGATGGACAATATGATAATGGTTATTTTGATGAGGATTATACAAGTAAAGTTATGGCGGTAAGATTACATTGGTCGTATTCTTACTTAGCATTTTCATTAGTATGTAATTATTGACGTGATGTGATGGCTACACTACCAAAAATAACACTTTAGCCGACGACTATCCGGAGAACGGCCGACGGACGGCCGAAGTCGTCGGCTAAAGTAAGCAAGTTTAGTCGACGGCTAACTTGTTGTCGGCTAAAGTAGTTTAGCCGACGACTTTACTATTGGTCGTCGGCTAAAGTCAAGTTAGTCGTCGGCTAAAGTTTTGTAGTTTAGCCAACGACTAGTATACTTTAGCCGACGGCTAGTATACTTTAGCCGACGACATGCCGTCGGCTAAAGTCTTACATGTTTTTTTGTGCAGAATATATCACCATCTAACACTTGAAGAGACCATTTACAATACATTCGGAAATTCCAGAACAAGAAAATGAAAAATAGTCATTTTCTCTGGTTTGATCATTCAATAAATCATATTTAAGGTATGTTTATTGAATATTAATATCAGTTATAATTATATTACGCATATAATATATCTATCTGGATGATTATGAAAATGTTTTAAAATTAGTTCGTTTTCACGAATATTTCTTTGGTGTGTGTGTGTGTATATATATATGTGTGTGTGTGTGTGGATTTGACATCTTGAATTCGAGCTATATATGATGATTTTAGTCGTAATTTTTGTATGTTCTTGATAAATACGATGTGTAATATTGTTGTTACGATCGTGGGTTCATAGATGTAGGTACAAATGAATTACGTGCAAACTCTGATGAAGATGATGATGACGAGTTCAAACATATGCTGTCAGTTATCTACTCCGACACAGAGACAGACTCAAGTAGTGATTCTGACTACGAACCTTAGAAGGACATATCATTTGTAAAAGTTCCTTAAATATTTATTGTTGTGTGCCGCTCAAACGAATCGAAAAAGTGATATTATTACCTGATTTTTTTATTTTGTTATATATTCATTGTTCCATTTATAATAAAACAAGTATAAATATACAAACTATTAATATTGTATAAAAAACAAGTATAAATTTATAAAATATTATTATATAAAAACTGTATAAATTAATATACAGTTTTCAAGGAGTCTTTGACCCGCGAAGGAGGTTTTTTGCGTGCGGGCGATGCTAACATTATGTGGACCAGCATGGCCAATGCTATTAGGAGAGTGGGCGAGAATGTGGTAGGGGTTTCTTCAGGCAGGTCTAGTGGACCTAGGGAGGCTTGGTGGTGGAATGAGGAGGTCCAAAACAAGGTTAAGGCAAAACAAGCGCTATTTAAGGAGCTTTTGTCGGTTAGTGCTGGGGAGGAGAGAATCTTGAAGATTGTA